>JAIXND010000852.1:8705948-9914638 GCA_023646645.1 Varanus salvator macromaculatus | reverse complement strand
ATTTTGGACAGATTTTTCTGGATCAGCTGTGGCACCCCTTCCAGAGACCCGGCGCGAGCTCCGACGCACGTCTGGTGTCCGCAGCCCTTCCTCTGTAGGCTGTGCGAATTTCGGAGCGTTCGGCCAACCTGCGAATTTCACCCATTTTCGTGACCCGCGGGTCAGCGTCGCGGGCCGTTTTGGGCATTTTGCGCAGATTTTTCTGGCTCAGTCCCCGCACCCCTTCCAGACGCCGGCACGAGTGCCGAAGCACGTCTGGTGTCCGTAGCCCTTCCTCAGCAGGCTGTGTGAATTTCGGAGCGTTCGGCCAACCTGCGAATTTCACCCTTTTCGTGACCCGCGGGTCAGCGTCGCGGGCCGTTTTTGGGCATTTTGGACAGATTTTTCTGGATCAGCTGTGGCACCCTTCCAGAGACCGCGCAGAGCCGACGCACGTCTGGTGTCCGCAGCCCTTCCTCTGTAGGCTGTGCGAATTTCGGAGCGTTCGGCCAACCTGCGAATTTCACCATTTTCGTGACCGCGGGTCATCGTCGCGGGCCGTTTTTGGGCATTTTGCGCAGATTTTTCTGGCTCAGTCCCCGCACCCTTCCAGATGCCCGGCACGAGTGCCGAAGCACGTCTGGTGTCCGTAGCCCTTCCTCAGCAGGCTGTGTGAATTTCGGAGCGTTCGGCCAACCTGCGAATTTCACCGCTTTTCGTGACCCGCGGGTCAGCGTCGCGGGCCATTTTTGGGAATTTTGGACAGATTTTCTGGATCAGCTGTGGCACCCTTCCAGAGACCCGGCGCGAGCTCCGACGCACGTCTGGTGTCCGCAGCCCTTCCTCTGTAGGCTGTGCGAATTTCGGAGCGTTCGGCCAACTGCGAATTTCACCATTTTCGTGACCCGCGGGTCATCGTCGCGGGCCGTTTTTGGGTATTTTGCGCAGATTTTCTGGCTCAGTCCCCGCACCCTTCCAGACGCCCGCCACGAGTGCCGAAGCACGTCTGGTGTCCGTAACCCTTCCTCAGCAGGCTGTGTGAATTTCGGAGCGTTCGGCCAACCTGCGAATTTCACCGTTTTCGTGACCCGCGGGTCAGCGTCGCGGGCCGTTTTTGGGCATTTTGCACAGATTTTTCTGGCTCAGTCCCCGCACCCTTCCAGATGCCCGGCACGAGTGCCGAAGCACGTCTGGTGTCCGTAGCCCTTCCTCAGCAGGCTGTGTGAATTTCGGAGCGTTCGGCCAACCTGCGAATTTCACCCCTTTTCGTGACCCGCGGGTCAGCGTCGCGGGCCGTTTTTGGGCATTTTGGACAGATTTTTCTGGATCAGCTGTGGCATCCTTCCAGAGACCCGGCGCGAGCTCGACGCAGTCTCTGCTGTCCGCAGCCCTTCCTCTGTAGGCTGTGCGAATTTCGGAGCGTTCGGCCAACCTGCGAATTTCACCCATTTTAGTGACCCGCGGGTCATCGTCGCGGGCCGTTTTTGGGTATTTTGCGCAGATTTTTCTGGCTCAGTCCCCGCACCCTTCCAGACGCCCGGCACGAGTGCCGAAGCACGTCTGGTGTCCGCAGCCCTTCCTCTGTAGGCTGTGCGAATTTCGGAGCGTTCGGCCAACCTCCGAATTTCACCGCTTTTCGTGACCCGCGGGTCAGCGTCGCGGGCGTTTTTGGGCATTTTGCACAGATTTTCTGGCTCAGTCCCGCACCCTTCCAGACGCCCGGCACGAGTGCCGAAGCAAACTGGTGTCCGTAGCCCTTCCTCAGCAGGCTGTATGAATTTCGGAGCGTTCGGCCAACCTGCGAATTTCACCCCTTTTCGTGACCCGCGGGTCAGCGTCGCGGGCGTTTTTGGGTTTTTATTTTCATTTTGCACAGATTTTTCTGGCTCAGTCCCTGCACTCCTTCCAGACGCCGGCACGAGTCCGAAGCGCGTCTGTTGTCTGTAGACCCTCCTCAGCAGTCTGTGTGAATTTCGGAGCGTTCGGCCAACCTGCGAATTTCACGCTTTTCGTGACCCGCGGGGTCGCGCGGTCAGCGCGGGCCGTTTTTGGGAATTTGGACAGATTTTCTGGATCAGCTGTGGCACCCCTTCCATAGACCGGCGCGAGCTCCGAAGCACGTCTGGTGTCCGCAGCCCTTCCTCAGTAGGCTGTGCGAATTTCGGAGCGTTCGGCCAACCTGCGAATTTCACCCTTTTCGTGACCCGCGGGTCAGCGTCGCGGGCCGTTTTTGGGTATTTTGCGCAGATTTTTCTGGCTCAGTCCCCGCACCCTTCCAGACGCCCGCACGAGTGCCGAAGCACGTCTGGTGTCCGTAACCTTCCTCAGCAGGCTGTGTGAATTTCGGAGCGTTCGGCCAACCTGCGAATTTCACCCTTTTCGTGACCCGCGGTCAGCGTGGCGGGCCGTTTTTGGGCATTTGGACAGATTTTTCTGGATCAGCTGTGGCACCCCTTCCAGAGACCCGGCGCGAGCTCCGACGCAAGTCTGGTGTCCGCAGCCCTTCCTCAACAGGCTGTGAATTTCGGAGCGTTCGGCCAACCTGCGAATTTCACCCCTTTCGTGACCCGCGGGTCATCGTCGCGGGCGTTTTTGGGTATTTTGCGCAGATTTTCTGGCTCAGTCCCCGCACCCCTTCCAGACGCCCGACAGAGTGCCGAAGCACGTCTGGTGTCCGCAGCCCTTCCTCAGTAGGCTGTGTGAATTTCGGAGCGTTCGGCCAACCTGCGAATTTCACCCATTCGTGACCCGCGGGTCAGCGTCGCGGGCCGTTTTTGGGTATTTTGCGCAGATTTTTCTGGCTCAGTCCCGCACCCCTTCCAGACGCCCGGCACGAGTGCCGAAGCACGTCTGGTGTCCGTAGCCCTTCCTCAGCAGGCTGTGTGAATTTCGGAGCGTTCGGCCAACCTGCGAATTTCACCCTTTTCGTGACCCGCGGGTCAGCGTCGCGGGCCGTTTTGGATGTTTGCACAGATTTTTCTGGCTCAGTCCCCGCACCCTTCCAGACGCCCGACACGAGTGCCGACAACGTCTGGTGTCCGCAGCCCTTCCTCTGTAGGCTGTGCGAATTTCGGAGCGTTCGGCCAACCTGCGAATTTCACCCCTTTTCGTGACCCGCGGGGTCAGCGTCGCGGCCGGTTTTTGGGCATTTTGCACAGATTTTTCTGGGCATTTTGGACAGATTTTGGGCATTTTGGACAGATTTTCTGCCCGGCACGAGTGCCGAAGCGCGTCTGTTGTCCGTAGACCTTCCTCAGCAGTCTGTGTGAATTTCGGAGCGTTCGGCCAACCTGCGAATTTCACCCCTTTTCGTGACCCGCGGGTCAGCGTCGCGGGCCGTTTTTGGGCATTTTGCACAGATTTTTCTGGCTCAGTCCCCGCACTCCTTCCAGACGCCCGGCACGAGTCCCGAAGCACGTCTGTTGTCCGCAGCCCTTCCTCAGCAGGCTGTGTGAATTTCGGAGCGTTCGGCCAACCTGCGAATTTCACCCCTTTTCGTGACCCGCGGGTCAGCGTCGCGGGCCGTTTTTGGGCATTTGGACAGATTTTTCTGGATCAGCTGTGGCATCCCTTCCAGAGACCCGGCGCGAGCTCCGAGCACATCTGCTGTCCGCAGCCCTTCCTCTGTAGGCTGTGCGAATTTCGGAGCGTTCGGCCAACCTGCGAATTTCACCCATTTTAGTGACCCGCAGGTCAGCGTCGCGGGCCGTTTTTGGGCATTTTGCACAGATTTTTCTGGCTCAGTCCCCGCACTCCTTCCAGACGCCCGGCACGAGTCCCGAAGCGCGTCTGTTGTCCGTAGACCTTCCTCAGCAGTCTGTGTGAATTTCGGAGCGTTCGGCAACCTCCGAATTTCACCGCTTTTCGTGACCCGCGGGTCAGCGTCGCGGGCCGTTTTTGGGCCTTTTGGACAGATTTTTCTGGATCAGCTGTGGCATCCCTTCCAGAGACCCGGCGCGAGCTCCGACGCACGTCTGCTGTCCGCAGCCCTTCCTCTGTAGGCTGTGCGAATTTCGGAGCGTTCGGCCAACCTGCGAATTTCACCATTTTAGTGACCCGCCGGTCATCGTCGCGGGCCGTTTTGGGTATTTTGCGCAGATTTTCTGGCTCAGTCCCCGCACCCCTTCCAGACGCCCAGCACGAGTGCCGAAGCACGTCTGGTGTCCGTAGCCCTTCCTCAGCAGGCTGTGTGAATTTCGGAGCGTTCGGCCAACCTGCGAATTTCACCGCTTTTCGTGACCCGCGGGTCATCGTCGCGGGCCGTTTTGGGTTTTGCGCAGATTTTTCTGGCTCAGTCCCCGCACCCCTTCCAGACGCCCAGCACGAGTGCCGAAGCACGTCTGGTGTCCGTAGCCTTCCTCAGCAGGCTGTGTGAATTTCGGAGCGTTCGGCCAACCTGCGAATTTCACCGCTTTTCGTGACCGCGGGTCAGCGTCGTGGGCCGTTTTGGGCATTTTGGACAGATTTTTCTGGATCAGCTGTGGCACCCCTTCCAGAGACCCGGCGCGAGCTCCGACGCAAGTCTGGTGTCCGCAGCCTTCCTCAGCAGGCTGTGTGAATTTCGGAGCGTTCGCCAACCTGCGAATTTCACCCCTTTTCGTGACCCGCGGGTCAGCGTCGCGGGCCGTTTTTGGGCATTTTGGACAGATTTTTCTGGATCAGCTGTGGCATCCCTTCCAGAGACCCGGCGCGAGCTCCGACGCACGTCTGCTGTCCGCAGCCCTTCCTCTGTAGGCTGTGCGAATTCGGAGCGTTCGGCCAACCTGCGAATTTCACCGCTTTTCGTGACCCGCGGGTCATCGTCGCGGGCCGTTTTTGGGTATTTTGCGCAGATTTTTCTGGCTCAGTCCCCGCACCCTTCCAGACGCCCGGCACGAGTGCCGAAGCACGTCTGGTGTCCGTAGCCCTTCCTCAGCAGGCTGTGTGAATTTCGGAGCGTTCGGCCAACCTGCGAATTTCACCCCTTTTCGTGACCCGCGGGTCAGCGTCGCGGGCCGTTTTTGGGCATTTTGCACAGATTTTTCTGGCTCAGTCCCTGCACTCCTTCCAGACGCCCGGCACGAGTCCCGAAGCGCGTCTGTTGTCCGTAGACCTTCCTCAGCAGGCTGTGTGAATTTCGGAGCGTTCGGCCAACCTCCGAATTTCACCGCTTTTCGTGACCCGCGGGTCAGCGTCGCGGGCCGTTTTTGGGCATTTTGGACAGATTTTTCTGGATCAGCTGTGGCACCCCTTCCAGAGACCCGGCGCGAGCTCCGACGCACGTCTGGTGTCCGCAGCCCTTCCTCAGCAGGCTGTGTGAATTTCGGAGCGTTCAGCCAACCTGCGAATTTCACCCTTTTCGTGACCCGGGGTCAGCGTCGCGGGCCGTTTTTGGGCATTTTGCACAGATTTTTCTGGCTCAGTCCCTGCACTCCTTCCAGACGCCCGGCACGAGTCCCGAAGCGCGTCTGTTGTCCGTAGACCTTCCTCAGCAGTCTGTGTGAATTTCGGAGCGTTCGGCCAACCTGCGAATTTCACCATTTTCGTGACCCGCGGGTCAGCGTCGCGGGCCGTTTTTGGGCATTTTGGACAGATTTTCTGGCATTTGGACAGATTTTTGGGCATTTTGGACAGATTTTCTGCCCGGCACGAGTGCCGAAGCGCGTCTGTGTCCGTAGACCTTCCTCAGCAGTCTGTGGAATTTCGGAGCGTTCGGCCAACCTGCGAATTTCACCCTTTTCGTGACCCGCGGGTCAGCGTCGCGGGCCGTTTTTGGGCATTTTGCACAGATTTTTCTGGCTCAGTCCCCGCACCCTTCCAGACGCCCGGCACGAGTCCCGAAGCACGTCTGTTGTCCGCAGCCCTTCCTCAGCAGGCTGTGTGAATTTCGGAGCGTTCGGCCAACCTGCGAATTTCACCCCTTTTCGTGACCCGCGGGTCAGCGTCGCGGGCTTTTTGGGCATTTTGGACAGATTTTTCTGGATCAGCTGTGGCATCCCTTCCAGAGACCCGGCGCGAGCTCCGACGCACATCTGCTGTCCGCAGCCCTTCCTCTGTAGGCTGTGCGAATTTCGGAGCGTTCGGCCAACCTGCGAATTTCACCCATTTAGTGACCCGCAGGTCAGCGTCGCGGGCCGTTTTTGGGCATTTTGCACAGATTTTTCTGGCTCAGTCCCCGCACTCCTTCCAGACGCCCGGCACGAGTCCCGAAGCGCGTCTGTTGTCCGTAGACCTCCTCAGCAGTCTGTGTGAATTTCGGAGCGTTCGGCCAACCTCCGAATTTCACCGCTTTTCGTGACCCGCGGGTCAGCGTCGCGGGCCGTTTTTGGGCTTTTGGACAGATTTTCTGGATCAGCTGTGGCATCCCTTCCAGAGACCCGGCGCGAGCTCCGACGCACGTCTTCTGTCCGCAGCCCTTCCTCTGTAGGCTGTGCGAATTTCGGAGCGTTCGGCCAACCTGCGAATTTCACCCATTTTAGTGACCCGCGGTCATCGTCGCGGGCCGTTTTTGGGATTTTGCGCAGATTTTTCTGGCTCAGTCCCGCACCCCTTCCAGACGCCCAGCACGAGTGCCGAAGCACGTCTGGTGTCCGTAGCCCTTCCTCAGCAGGCTGTGTGAATTTCGGAGCGTTCGGCCAACCTGCGAATTTCACCGCTTTTCGTGACCCGCGGGTCATCGTCGCGGGCCGTTTTTGGGTATTTTGCGCAGATTTTTCTGGCTCAGTCCCCGCACCCCTTCCAGACGCCCAGCACGAGTGCCGAAGCACGTCTGGTGTCCGTAGCCTTCCTCAGCAGGCTGTGTGAATTTCGGAGCGTTCGGCCAACCTGCGAATTTCACCGCTTTTCGTGACCCGCGGGTCAGCGTCGGGGCCGTTTTTGGGCATTTTGGACAGATTTTTCTGGATCAGCTGTGGCACCCCTTCCAGAGACCCGGCGCGAGCTCCGACGCAAGTCTGGTGTCCGCAGCCCTTCCTCAGCAGGCTGTGTGAATTTCGGAGCGTTCAGCCAACCTGCGAATTTCACCCCTTTTCGTGACCCGCGGGTCAGCGTCGCGGGCCGTTTTTGGGCATTTTGGACAGATTTTCTGGATCAGCTGTGCATCCCTTCCAGAGACCCGGCGCGAGCTCCGACGCACGTCTGCTGTCCGCAGCCCTTCGTCTGTAGGCTGTGCGAATTTCGGAGCGTTCGGCCAACCTGCGAATTTCACCGCTTTTCGTGACCCGCGGGTCATCGTCGCGGGCCGTTTTTGGGTATTTTGCGCAGATTTTTCTGGCTCAGTCCCGCACCCCTTCCAGACGCCCGGCACGAGTGCCGAAGCACGTCTGGTGTCCGTAGCCCTTCCTCAGCAGGCTGTGTGAATTTCGGAGCGTTCGGCCAACCTGCGAATTTCACCCCTTTTCGTGACCCGCGGGTCAGCGTCGCGGGCCGTTTTTGGGCATTTTGCACAGATTTTTCTGGCTCAGTCCCTGCACTCCTTCCAGACGCCCGGCACGAGTCCCGAAGCGCGTCTGTTGTCCGTAGACCTTCCTCAGCAGGCTGTGTGAATTTCGGAGCGTTCGGCCAACCTCCGAATTTCACCGCTTTTCGTGACCCGCGGGTCAGCGTCGCGGGCCGTTTTTGGGCATTTTGGACAGATTTTTCTGGATCAGCTGTGGCACCCTTCCAGAGACCCGGCGCGAGCTCGACGCACGTCTGGTGTCCGCAGCCCTTCCTCAGCAGGCTGTGTGAATTTCGGAGCGTTCAGCCAACCTGCGAATTTCACCCCTTTTCGTGACCCGCGGGTCAGCGTCGCGGGCCGTTTTTGGGCATTTTGCACAGATTTTTCTGGCTCAGTCCCTGCACTCCTTCCAGACGCCCGGCACGAGTCCCGAAGCGCGTCTGTTGTCCGTAGACCTTCCTCAGCAGTCTGTGTGAATTTCGGAGCGTTCGGCCAACCTGCGAATTTCACCCATTTTCGTGACCCGCGGGTCAGCGTCGCGGGCCGTTTTTGGGCATTTTGCACAGATTTTTCTGGCTCAGTCCCGCACCCTTCCAGATGCCGGCACGAGTGCCTAAGCACAGCTGGTGTCCGTAGACCTTCCTCAGCAGTCTGTGTGAATTTCGGAGCGTTCGGCCAACCTCCGAATTTCACCGCTTTTCGTGACCCGCGGGTCAGCGTCGCGGGCCGTTTCTGAGCATTTTGCACAGATTTTTCTGGCTCAGTCCCCGCACCCCTTCCAAACGCCCGGCACGAGTGCCGAAGCACTTCTGGTGTCCGCAGCCCTTCCTCAGCAGGCTGTGTGAATTTCGTAGCGTTCGACCAACCTGCGAATTTCACCGCTTTTCGTGACCCGCGGGTCAGCGTCGCGGGCCGTTTTCGGCATTTTGGACAGATTTTTCTGGGCATTTGGACAGATTTTTCGGCATTTTGGACAGATTTTTCTGCCCGGCACGAGTGCCGAAGCGCGTCTGTTGTCCGTAGACCTTCCTCAGCAGTCTGTGTGAATTTCGGAGCGTTCGGCCAACCTGCGAATTTCACCCCTTTTCGTGACCCGCGGGTCAGCGTCGCGGGCCGTTTTTGGGCATTTTGGACAGATTTTTCTGGATCAGCTGTGGCATCCCTTCCAGAGACCCGGCGCGAGCTCCGACGCACATCTGCTGTCCGCAGCCCTTCCTCTGTAGGCTGTGCGAATTTCGGAGCGTTCGGCCAACCTGCGAATTTCACCCATTTTAGTGACCCGCAGGTCAGCGTCGCGGGCCGTTTTTGGGCATTTTGCACAGATTTTTCTGGCTCAGTCCCCGCACTCCTTCCAGACGCCCGGCACGAGTCCCGAAGCGCGTCTGTTGTCCGTAGACCTTCCTCAGCAGTCTGTGTGAATTTCGGAGCGTTCGGCCAACCTCCGAATTTCACCGCTTTTCGTGACCCGCGGGTCAGCGTCGCGGGCCGTTTTTGGGCTTTTGGACAGATTTTTCTGGATCAGCTGTGGCATCCCTTCCAGAGACCCGGCGCGAGCTCCGACGCACGTCTGCTGTCCGCAGCCCTTCCTCTGTAGGCTGTGCGAATTTCGGAGCGTTCGGCCAACCTGCGAATTTCACCCATTTTAGTGACCGCCGGTCATCGTCGCGGGCCGTTTTGGGTATTTTGCGCAGATTTTTCTGGCTCAGTCCCCGCACCCCTTCCAGACGCCCAGCACGAGTGCCGAAGCACGTCTGGTGTCCGTAGCCCTTCCTCAGCAGGCTGTGTGAATTTCGGAGCGTTCGGCCAACCTGCGAATTTCACCGCTTTTCGTGACCCGCGGGTCATCGTCGCGGGCCGTTTTTGGGTATTTTGCGCAGATTTTTCTGGCTCAGTCCCCGCACCCCTTCCAGACGCCCAGCACGAGTGCCGAAGCACGTCTGGTGTCCGTAGCCTTTCCTCAGCAGGCTGTGTGAATTTCGGAGCGTTCGGCCAACCTGCGAATTTCACCGCTTTTCGTGACCCGCGGGTCAGCGTCGTGGGCCGTTTTTGGGCATTTTGGACAGATTTTTCTGGATCAGCTGTGGCACCCCTTCCAGAGACCCGGCGCGAGCTCCGACGCAAGTCTGGTGTCCGCAGCCCTTCCTCAGCAGGCTGTGTGAATTTCGGAGCGTTCAGCCAACCTGCGAATTTCACCCTTTTCGTGACCCGCGGGTCAGCGTCGCGGGCCGTTTTTGGGCATTTTGGACAGATTTTTCTGGATCAGCTGTGGCATCCCTTCCAGAGACCCGGCGCGAGCTCCGACGCACGTCTGCTGTCCGCAGCCCTTCGTCTGTAGGCTGTGCGAATTTCGGAGCGTTCGGCCAACCTGCGAATTTCACCGCTTTTCGTGACCCGCGGGTCATCGTCGCGGGCCGTTTTTGGGTATTTTGCGCAGATTTTTCTGGCTCAGTCCCCGCACCCCTTCCAGACGCCCGGCACGAGTGCCGAAGCACGTCTGGTGTCCGTAGCCCTTCCTCAGCAGGCTGTGTGAATTTCGGAGCGTTCGGCCAACCTGCGAATTTCACCCCTTTTCGTGACCCGCGGGTCAGCGTCGCGGGCCGTTTTTGGGCATTTTGCACAGATTTTTCTGGCTCAGTCCCTGCACTCCTTCCAGACGCCCGGCACGAGTCCCGAAGCGCGTCTGTTGTCCGTAGACCTTCCTCAGCAGGCTGTGTGAATTTCGGAGCGTTCGGCCAACCTCCGAATTTCACCGCTTTTCGTGACCCGCGGGTCAGCGTCGCGGGCCGTTTTTGGGCATTTTGGACAGATTTTTCTGGATCAGCTGTGGCACCCTTCCAGAGACCCGGCGCGAGCTCCGACGCACGTCTGGTGTCCGCAGCCCTTCCTCAGCAGGCTGTGTGAATTTCGGAGCGTTCAGCCAACCTGCGAATTTCACCCCTTTTCGTGACCCGCGGGTCAGCGTCGCGGGCCGTTTTTGGGCATTTTGCACAGATTTTTCTGGCTCAGTCCCTGCACTCCTTCCAGACGCCCGGCACGAGTCCCGAAGCGCGTCTGTTGTCCGTAGACCTTCCTCAGCAGGCTGTGTGAATTTCGGAGCGTTCGGCCAACCTCCGAATTTCACCGCTTTTCGTGACCCGCGGGTCAGCGTCGCGGGCCGTTTTTGGGCATTTTGGACAGATTTTTCTGGATCAGCTGTGGCACCCCTTCCAGAGACCCGGCGCGAGCTCCGACGCACGTCTGGTGTCCGCAGCCCTTCCTCAGCAGGCTGTGTGAATTTCGGAGCGTTCAGCCAACCTGCGAATTTCACCCCTTTTCGTGACCCGCGGGTCAGCGTCGCGGGCCGTTTTTGGGCATTTTGGACAGATTTTTCTGGATCAGCTGTGGCATCCCTTCCAGAGACCCGGCGCGAGCTCCGACGCACGTCTGCTGTCCGCAGCCCTTCGTCTGTAGGCTGTGCGAATTTCGGAGCGTTCGGCCAACCTGCGAATTTCACCGCTTTTCGTGACCCGCGGGTCATCGTCGCGGGCCGTTTTTGGGTATTTTGCGCAGATTTTTCTGGCTCAGTCCCCGCACCCCTTCCAGACGCCCGGCACGAGTGCCGAAGCACGTCTGGTGTCCGTAGCCCTTCCTCAGCAGGCTGTGTGAATTTCGGAGCGTTCGGCCAACCTGCGAATTTCACCCCTTTTCGTGACCCGCGGGTCAGCGTCGCGGGCCGTTTTTGGGCATTTTGCACAGATTTTTCTGGCTCAGTCCCTGCACTCCTTCCAGACGCCCGGCACGAGTCCCGAAGCGCGTCTGTTGTCCGTAGACCTTCCTCAGCAGGCTGTGTGAATTTCGGAGCGTTCGGCCAACCTCCGAATTTCACCGCTTTTCGTGACCCGCGGGTCAGCGTCGCGGGCCGTTTTTGGGCATTTTGGACAGATTTTTCTGGATCAGCTGTGGCACCCCTTCCAGAGACCCGGCGCGAGCTCCGACGCACGTCTGGTGTCCGCAGCCCTTCCTCAGCAGGCTGTGTGAATTTCGGAGCGTTCAGCCAACCTGCGAATTTCACCCCTTTTCGTGACCCGCGGGTCAGCGTCGCGGGCCGTTTTGGGCATTTTGCACAGATTTTTCTGGCTCAGTCCCTGCACTCCTTCCAGACGCCCGGCACGAGTCCCGAAGCGCGTCTGTTGTCCGTAGACCTTCCTCAGCAGTCTGTGTGAATTTCGGAGCGTTCGGCCAACCTCCGAATTTCACCGCTTTTCGTGACCCGCGGGTCAGCGTGGCGGGCCGTTTTTGGGAATTTTGGACAGATTTTTCTGGATCAGCTTTGGCACCCCTTCCAGAGACCCGGCGCGAGCTCCGACGCACGTCTGGTGTCCGCAGCCCTTCCTCTGCAGGCTGTGCGAATTTCGGAGCGTTCGGCCAACCTGCGAATTTCACCCATTTTCGTGACCCGCGGGTCAGCGTCGCGGGCCATTTTTGGGCATTTTGCACAGATTTTTCTGGCTCAGTCCCCGCACCCTTCCAGATGCCCGGCACGAGTGCCTAAGCACAGCTGGTGTCCGTAGACCTTCCTCAGCAGTCTGTGTGAATTTCGGAGCGTTCGGCCAACCTCCGAATTTCACCGCTTTTCGTGACCCGCGGGTCAGCGTCGCGGGCCGTTTCTGAGCATTTTGCACAGATTTTTCTGGCTCAGTCCCCGCACCCCTTCCAAACGCCCGGCACGAGTGCCGAAGCACTTCTGGTGTCCGCAGCCCTTCCTCAGCAGGCTGTGTGAATTTCGTAGCGTTCGACCAACCTGCGAATTTCACCGCTTTTCGTGACCCGCGGGTCAGCGTCGCGGGCCGTTTTTGGGCATTTTGGACAGATTTTTCTGGGCATTTTGGACAGATTTTTGGGCATTTTGGACAGATTTTTCTGCCCGGCACGAGTGCCGAAGCGCGTCTGTTGTCCGTAGACCTTCCTCAGCAGTCTGTGTGAATTTCGGAGCGTTCGGCCAACCTGCGAATTTCACCCCTTTTCGTGACCCGCGGGTCAGCGTCGCGGGCCGTTTTTGGGCATTTTGCACAGATTTTCTGGCTCAGTCCCTGCACTCCTTCCAGACGCCCGGCACGAGTCCCGAAGCGCGTCTGTTGTCCGTAGACCTTCCTCAGCAGGCTGTGTGAATTTCGGAGCGTTCGGCCAACCTCCGAATTTCACCGCTTTTCGTGACCCGCGGGTCAGCGTCGCGGGCCGTTTTTGGGCATTTTGCACAGATTTTTCTGGATCAGCTGTGGCACCCCTTCCAGAGACCCGGCGCGAGCTCCGACGCACGTCTGGTGTCCGCAGCCCTTCCTCTGTAGGCTGTGCGAATTTTGGAGCGTTCTGCCAACCTGCGAATTTCACCCCTTTTCGTGACCCGCGGGTCAGCGTCGCGGGCCGTTTTTGGGCATTTTGCACAGATTTTTCTGGCTCAGTCCCTGCACTCCTTCCAGACGCCCGGCACGAGTCCCGAAGCGCGTCTGTTTTCCGTAGACCTTCCTCAGCAGTCTGTGTGAATTTCGGAGCGTTCGGCCAACCTCCGAATTTCAACGCTTTTCGTGACCCGCGGGTCAGCGTCGCGGGCCGTTTTGGGAATTTTGGACAGATTTTTCTGGATCAGCTTTGGCACCCCTTCCAGAGACCCGGCGCGAGCTCCGACGCACGTCTGGTGTCCGCAGCCCTTCCTCTGCAGGCTGTGCGAATTTCGGAGCGTTCGGCCAACCTGCGAATTTCACCCATTTTCGTGACCCGCGGGTCAGCGTCGCGGGCCATTTTGGGCATTTTGCACAGATTTTTCTGGCTCAGTCCCCGCACCCCTTCCAAACGCCCGGCACGAGTGCCGAAGCACTTCTGGTGTCCGCAGCCCTTCCTCAGCAGGCTGTGTGAATTTCGTAGCGTTCGACCAACCTGCGAATTTCACCGCTTTTCGTGACCCGCGGGTCAGCGTCGCGGGCCGTTTTTGGGCATTTTGGACAGATTTTTCTGGGCATTTTGGACAGATTTTTGGGCATTTTGGACAGATTTTTCTGCCCGGCACGAGTGCCGAAGCGCGTCTGTTGTCCGTAGACCTTCCTCAGCAGTCTGTGTGAATTTCGGAGCGTTCGGCCAACCTGCGAATTTCACCCCTTTTCGTGACCCGCGGGTCAGTGTCGCGGGCCGTTTTTGGGCATTTTGCACAGATTTTTCTGGCTCAGTCCCTGCACTCCTTCCAGACGCCCGGCACGAGTCCCGAAGCGCGTCTGTTGTCCGTAGACCTTCCTCAGCAGGCTGTGTGAATTTCGGAGCGTTCGGCCAACCTCCGAATTTCACCGCTTTTCGTGACCCGCGGGTCAGCGTCGCGGGCCGTTTTTGGGCATTTTGGACAGATTTTTCTGGATCAGCTGTGGCACCCCTTCCAGAGACCCGGCGCGAGCTCCGACGCACGTCTGGTGTCCGCAGCCCTTCCTCTGTAGGCTGTGCGAATTTCGGAGCGTTCTGCCAACCTACGAATTTCACCCCTTTTCGTGACCCGCGGGTCAGCGTCGCGGGCCGTTTTTGGGCATTTTGCACAGATTTTTCTGGCTCAGTCCCCGCACTCCTTCCAGACGCCCAGCACGAGTCCCGAAGCGCGTCTGTTGTCCGTAGACCTTCCTCAGCAGGCTGTGTGAATTTCGGAGCGTTCGGCCAACCTCCGAATTTCACCGCTTTTCGTGACCCGCGGGTCAGCGTCGCGGGCCGTTTTTGGGCATTTTGCACAGATTTTTCTGGATCAGCTGTGGCACCCCTTCCAGAGACCCGGCGCGAGCTCCGACGCACGTCTGGTGTCCGCAGCCCTTCCTCTGTAGGCTGTGCGAATTTTGGAGCGTTCTGCCAACCTGCGAATTTCACCCCTTTTCGTGACCCGCGGGTCAGCGTCGCGGGCCGTTTTTGGGCATTTTGCACAGATTTTTCTGGCTCAGTCCCTGCACTCCTTCCAGACGCCCGGCACGAGTCCCGAAGCGCGTCTGTTTTCCGTAGACCTTCCTCAGCAGTCTGTGTGAATTTCGGAGCGTTCGGCCAACCTCCGAATTTCAACGCTTTTCGTGACCCGCGGGTCAGCGTCGCGGGCCGTTTTTGGGAATTTTGGACAGATTTTTCTGGATCAGCTTTGGCACCCCTTCCAGAGACCCGGCGCGAGCTCCGACGCACGTCTGGTGTCCGCAGCCCTTCCTCTGCAGGCTGTGCGAATTTCGGAGCGTTCGGCCAACCTGCGAATTTCACCCATTTTCGTGACCCGCGGGTCAGCGTCGCGGGCCATTTTTGGGCATTTTGCACAGATTTTTCTGGCTCAGTCCCCGCACCCCTTCCAAACGCCCGGCACGAGTGCCGAAGCACTTCTGGTGTCCGCAGCCCTTCCTCAGCAGGCTGTGTGAATTTCGTAGCGTTCGACCAACCTGCGAATTTCACCGCTTTTCGTGACCCGCGGGTCAGCGTCGCGGGCCGTTTTTGGGCATTTTGGACAGATTTTTCTGGGCATTTTGGACAGATTTTTGGGCATTTTGGACAGATTTTTCTGCCCGGCACGAGTGCCGAAGCGCGTCTGTTGTCCGTAGACCTTCCTCAGCAGTCTGTGTGAATTTCGGAGCGTTCGGCCAACCTGCGAATTTCACCCCTTTTCGTGACCCGCGGGTCAGCGTCGCGGGCCGTTTTTGGGCATTTTGCACAGATTTTTCTGGCTCAGTCCCTGCACTCCTTCCAGACGCCCGGCACGAGTCCCGAAGCGCGTCTGTTGTCCGTAGACCTTCCTCAGCAGGCTGTGTGAATTTCGGAGCGTTCGGCCAACCTCCGAATTTCACCGCTTTTCGTGACCCGCGGGTCAGCGTCGCGGGCCGTTTTTGGGCATTTTGGACAGATTTTTCTGGATCAGCTGTGGCACCCCTTCCAGAGACCCGGCGCGAGCTCCGACGCACGTCTGGTGTCCGCAGCCCTTCCTCTGTAGGCTGTGCGAATTTCGGAGCGTTCTGCCAACCTACGAATTTCACCCCTTTTCGTGACCCGCGGGTCAGCGTCGCGGGCCGTTTTTGGGCATTTTGCACAGATTTTTCTGGCTCAGTCCCCGCACCCCTTCCAGACGCCCAGCACGAGTCCCGAAGCGCGTCTGTTGTCCGTAGACCTTCCTCAGCAGTCTGTGTGAATTTCGGAGCGTTCGGCCAACCTCCGAATTTCACCGCTTTTCGTGACCCGCGGGTCAGCGTCGCGGGCCGTTTTTGGGCATTTTGGACAGATTTTTCTGGATCAGCTGTGGCACCCCTTCCAGAGACCCGGCGCGAGCTCCGACGCACGTCTGGTGTCCGCAGCCCTTCCTCTGTAGGCTGTGCGAATTTCGGAGCATTCAGCCAACCTGCGAATTTCACCCATTTTCGTGACCCGCGGGTCAGCGTCGCGGGCCGTTTTTGGGCATTTTGCACAGATTTTTCTGGCTCAGTCCCCGCACCCCTTCCAGACGCCCGACATGAGTGCCGACGCACGTCTGGTGTCCGCAGCCCTTCCTCTGTAGGCTGTGCGAATTTCGGAACGTTCGGCCAACCTGCGAATTTCACCCATTTTCGTGACCCGCGGGTCATCGTCGCGGGCCGTTTTTGGGTATTTTGCGCAGATTTTTCTGGCTCAGTCCCCGCACCCCTTCCAGACGCCCGGCACGAGTGCCGAAGCACGTCTGGTGTCCGTAGCCCTTCCTCAGCAGGCTGTGTGAATTTCGGAGCGTTCGGCCAACCTGCGAATTTCACCCCTTTTCGTGACCCGCGGGTCAGCGTCGCGGGCCGTTTTTGGGTGTTTTGCACAGATTTTTCTGGCTCAGTCCCCGCACCCCTTCCAGACGCCCGACACGAGTGCCGACACACGTCTGGTGTCTGCAGCCCTTCCTCTGTAGGCTGTGCGAATTTCGGAGCGTTCGGCCAACCTGCGAATTTCACCCCTTTTCGTGACCCGCGGGTCAGCGTCGCGGCCGGTTTTTGGGCATTTTGCACAGATTTTTCTGGCTCAGTCCCCGCACCCCTTCCAGATGCCCGGCACGAGTGCCGAAGAGCGTCTGTTGTCCGTAGACCTTCCTCAACAGTCTGTGTGAATTTCGGAGCGTTCGGCCAACCTCCGAATTTCACCCATTTTCGTGACCCGCGGGTCAGCGTCGCGGGCCGTTTTTGGGCATTTTGGACAGATTTTTCTGGGCATTTTGGACAGATTTTTGGGCATTTTGGACAGATTTTTCTGCCCGGCACGAGTGCCGAAGCGCGTCTGTTGTCCGTAGACCTTCCTCAGCAGTCTGTGTGAATTTCGGAGCGTTCGGCCAACCTGCGAATTTCACCCCTTTTCGTGACCCGCGGGTCAGCGTCGCGGGCCGTTTTTGGGCATTTTGCACAGATTTTTCTGGCTCAGTCCCCGCACTCCTTCCAGACGCCCGGCACGAGTCCCGAAGCACGTCTGTTGTCCGCAGCCCTTCCTCAGCAGGCTGTGTGAATTTCGGAGCGTTCGGCCAACCTGCGAATTTCACCCCTTTTCGTGACCCGCGGGTCAGCGTCGCGGGCCGTTTTTGGGCATTTTGGACAGATTTTTCTGGATCAGCTGTGGCATCCCTTCCAGAGACCCGGCGCGAGCTCCGACGCACATCTGCTGTCCGCAGCCCTTCCTCTGTAGGCTGTGCGAATTTCGGAGCGTTCGGCCAACCTGCGAATTTCACCCATTTTAGTGACCCGCAGGTCAGCGTCGCGGGCCGTTTTTGGGCATTTTGCACAGATTTTTCTGGCTCAGTCCCCGCACTCCTTCCAGACGCCCGGCACGAGTCCCGAAGCGCGTCTGTTGTCCGTAGACCTTCCTCAGCAGTCTGTGTGAATTTCGGAGCGTTCGGCCAACCTCCGAATTTCACCGCTTTTCGTGACCCGCGGGTCAGCGTCGCGGGCCGTTTTTGGGCCTTTTGGACAGATTTTTCTGGATCAGCTGTGGCATCCCTTCCAGAGACCCGGCGCGAGCTCCGACGCACGTCTGCTGTCCGCAGCCCTTCCTCTGTAGGCTGTGCGAATTTCGGAGCGTTCGGCCAACCTGCGAATTTCACCCATTTTAGTGACCCGCCGGTCATCGTCGCGGGCCGTTTTTGGGTATTTTGCGCAGATTTTTCTGGCTCAGTCCCCGCACCCCTTCCAGACGCCCAGCACGAGTGCCGAAGCACGTCTGGTGTCCGTAGCCCTTCCTCAGCAGGCTGTGTGAATTTCGGAGCGTTCGGCCAACCTGCGAATTTCACCGCTTTTCGTGACCCGCGGGTCATCGTCGCGGGCCGTTTTTGGGTATTTTGCGCAGATTTTTCTGGCTCAGTCCCCGCACCCCTTCCAGACGCCCAGCACGAGTGCCGAAGCACGTCTGGTGTCCGTAGCCTTTCCTCAGCAGGCTGTGTGAATTTCGGAGCGTTCGGCCAACCTGCGAATTTCACCGCTTTTCGTGACCCGCGGGTCAGCGTCGTGGGCCGTTTTTGGGCATTTTGGACAGATTTTTCTGGATCAGCTGTGGCACCCCTTCCAGAGACCCGGCGCGAGCTCCGACGCAAGTCTGGTGTCCGCAGCCCTTCCTCAGCAGGCTGTGTGAATTTCGGAGCGTTCAGCCAACCTGCGAATTTCACCCCTTTTCGTGACCCGCGGGTCAGCGTCGCGGGCCGTTTTTGGGCATTTTGGACAGATTTTTCTGGCTCAGTCCCTGCACTCCTTCCAGACGCCCGGCACGAGTCCCGAAGCGCGTCTGTTGTCCGTAGACCTTCCTCAGCAGTCTGTGTGAATTTCGGAGCGTTCGGCCAACCTCCGAATTTCACCGCTTTTCGTGACCCGCGGGTCAGCGTGGCGGGCCGTTTTTGGGAATTTTGGACAGATTTTTCTGGATCAGCTTTGGCACCCCTTCCAGAGACCCGGCGCGAGCTCCGACGCACGTCTGGTGTCCGCAGCCCTTCCTCTGCAGGCTGTGCGAATTTCGGAGCGTTCGGCCAACCTGCGAATTTCACCCATTTTCGTGACCCGCGGGTCAGCGTCGCGGGCCATTTTTGGGCATTTTGCACAGATTTTTCTGGCTCAGTCCCCGCACCCTTCCAGATGCCCGGCACGAGTGCCTAAGCACAGCTGGTGTCCGTAGACCTTCCTCAGCAGTCTGTGTGAATTTCGGAGCGTTCGGCCAACCTCCGAATTTCACCGCTTTTCGTGACCCGCGGGTCAGCGTCGCGGGCCGTTTCTGAGCATTTTGCACAGATTTTTCTGGCTCAGTCCCCGCACCCCTTCCAAACGCCCGGCACGAGTGCCGAAGCACTTCTGGTGTCCGCAGCCCTTCCTCAGCAGGCTGTGTGAATTTCGTAGCGTTCGACCAACCTGCGAATTTCACCGCTTTTCGTGACCCGCGGGTCAGCGTCGCGGGCCGTTTTTGGGCATTTTGGACAGATTTTTCTGGGCATTTTGGACAGATTTTTGGGCATTTTGGACAGATTTTCTGCCCGGCACGAGTGCCGAAGCGCGTCTGTTGTCCGTAGACCTTCCTCAGCAGTCTGTGTGAATTTCGGAGCGTTCGGCCAACCTGCGAATTTCACCCCTTTTCGTGACCCGCGGGTCAGCGTCGCGGGCCGTTTTTGGGCATTTTGGACAGATTTTTCTGGATCAGCTGTGGCATCCCTTCCAGAGACCCGGCGCGAGCTCCGACGCACATCTGCTGTCCGCAGCCCTTCCTCTGTAGGCTGTGCGAATTTCGGAGCGTTCGGCCAACCTGCGAATTTCACCCATTTTAGTGACCCGCAGGTCAGCGTCGCGGGCCGTTTTTGGGCATTTTGCACAGATTTTTCTGGCTCAGTCCCCGCACTCCTTCCAGACGCCCGGCACGAGTCCCGAAGCGCGTCTGTTGTCCGTAGACCTTCCTCAGCAGTCTGTGTGAATTTCGGAGCGTTCGGCCAACCTCCGAATTTCACCGCTTTTCGTGACCCGCGGGTCAGCGTCGCGGGCCGTTTTTGGGCCTTTTGGACAGATTTTTCTGGATCAGCTGTGGCATCCCTTCCAGAGACCCGGCGCGAGCTCCGACGCACGTCTGCTGTCCGCAGCCCTTCCTCTGTAGGCTGTGCGAATTTCGGAGCGTTCGGCCAACCTGCGAATTTCACCCATTTTAGTGACCCGCCGGTCATCGTCGCGGGCCGTTTTTGGGTATTTTGCGCAGATTTTTCTGGCTCAGTCCCCGCACCCTTTCCAGACGCCCAGCACGAGTGCCGAAGCACGTCTGGTGTCCGTAGCCCTTCCTCAGCAGGCTGTGTGAATTTCGGAGCGTTCGGCCAACCTGCGAATTTCACCGCTTTTCGTGACCCGCGGGTCATCGTCGCGGGCCGTTTTTGGGTATTTTGCGCAGATTTTTCTGGCTCAGTCCCTGCACTCCTTCCAGACGCCCGGCACGAGTCCCGAAGCGCGTCTGTTGTCCGTAGACCTTCCTCAGCAGTCTGTGTGAATTTCGGAGCGTTCGGCCAACCTCCGAATTTCACCGCTTTTCGTGACCCGCGGGTCAGCGTGGCGGGCCGTTTTTGGGAATTTTGGACAGATTTTTCTGGATCAGCTTTGGCACCCCTTCCAGAGACCCGGCGCGAGCTCCGACGCACGTCTGGTGTCCGCAGCCCTTCCTCTGCAGGCTGTGCGAATTTCGGAGCGTTCGGCCAACCTGCGAATTTCACCCATTTTCGTGACCCGCGGGTCAGCGTCGCGGGCCATTTTTGGGCATTTTGCACAGATTTTTCTGGCTCAGTCCCCGCACCCTTCCAGATGCCCGGCACGAGTGCCTAAGCACAGCTGGTGTCCGTAGACCTTCCTCAGCAGTCTGTGTGAATTTCGGAGCGTTCGGCCAACCTCCGAATTTCACCGCTTTTCGTGACCCGCGGGTCAGCGTCGCGGGCCGTTTCTGAGCATTTTGCACAGATTTTTCTGGCTCAGTCCCCGCACCCCTTCCAAACGCCCGGCACGAGTGCCGAAGCACTTCTGGTGTCCGCAGCCCTTCCTCAGCAGGCTGTGTGAATTTCGTAGCGTTCGACCAACCTGCGAATTTCACCGCTTTTCGTGACCCGCGGGTCAGCGTCGCGGGCCGTTTTTGGGCATTTTGGACAGATTTTTCTGGGCATTTTGGACAGATTTTTGGGCATTTTGGACAGATTTTTCTGCCCGGCACGAGTGCCGAAGCGCGTCTGTTGTCCGTAGACCTTCCTCAGCAGTCTGTGTGAATTTCGGAGCGTTCGGCCAACCTGCGAATTTCACCCCTTTTCGTGACCCGCGGGTCAGCGTCGCGGGCCGTTTTTGGGCATTTTGGACAGATTTTTCTGGATCAGCTGTGGCATCCCTTCCAGAGACCCGGCGCGAGCTCCGACGCACATCTGCTGTCCGCAGCCCTTCCTCTGTAGGCTGTGCGAATTTCGGAGCGTTCGGCCAACCTGCGAATTTCACCCATTTTAGTGACCCGCAGGTCAGCGTCGCGGGCCGTTTTTGGGCATTTTGCACAGATTTTTCTGGCTCAGTCCCCGCACTCCTTCCAGACGCCCGGCACGAGTCCCGAAGCGCGTCTGTTGTCCGTAGACCTTCCTCAGCAGTCTGTGTGAATTTCGGAGCGTTCGGCCAACCTCCGAATTTCACCGCTTTTCGTGACCCGCGGGTCAGCGTCGCGGGCCGTTTTTGGGCCTTTTGGACAGATTTTTCTGGATCAGCTGTGGCATCCCTTCCAGAGACCCGGCGCGAGCTCCGACGCACGTCTGCTGTCCGCAGCCCTTCCTCTGTAGGCTGTGCGAATTTCGGAGCGTTCGGCCAACCTGCGAATTTCACCCATTTTAGTGACCCGCCGGTCATCGTCGCGGGCCGTTTTTGGGTATTTTGCGCAGATTTTTCTGGCTCAGTCCCCGCACCCTTTCCAGACGCCCAGCACGAGTGCCGAAGCACGTCTGGTGTCCGTAGCCCTTCCTCAGCAGGCTGTGTGAATTTCGGAGCGTTCGGCCAACCTGCGAATTTCACCGCTTTTCGTGACCCGCGGGTCATCGTCGCGGGCCGTTTTTGGGTATTTTGCGCAGATTTTTCTGGCTCAGTCCCCGCACCCCTTCCAGACGCCCAGCACGAGTGCCGAAGCACGTCTGGTGTCCGTAGCCTTTCCTCAGCAGGCTGTGTGAATTTCGGAGCGTTCGGCCAACCTGCGAATTTCACCGCTTTTCGTGACCCGCGGGTCAGCGTCGTGGGCCGTTTTTGGGCATTTTGGACAGATTTTTCTGGATCAGCTGTGGCACCCCTTCCAGAGACCCGGCGCGAGCTCCGACGCAAGTCTGGTGTCCGCAGCCCTTCCTCAGCAGGCTGTGTGAATTTCGGAGCGTTCAGCCAACCTGCGAATTTCACCCTTTTCGTGACCCGCGGGTCAGCGTCGCGGGCCGTTTTTGGGCATTTTGCACAGATTTTTCTGGCTCAGTCCCTGCACTCCTTCCAGACGCCCGGCACGAGTCCCGAAGCGCGTCTGTTGTCCGTAGACCTTCCTCAGCAGTCTGTGTGAATTTCGGAGCGTTCGGCCAACCTCCGAATTTCACCGCTTTTCGTGACCCGCGGGTCAGCGTCGCGGGCCGTTTTTGGGAATTTTGGACAGATTTTTCTGGATCAGCTGTGGCACCCCTTCCAGAGACCCGGCGCGAGCTCCAACGCACGTCTGGTGTCCGCAGCCCTTCCTCTGTAGGCTGTGCGAATTTCGGAGCATTCGGCCAACCTGCGAATTTCACCCATTTTAGTGACCCGCAGGTCATCGTCGCGGGCCGTTTTTGGGTATTTTGCGCAGATTTTTCTGGCTCAGTCCCCGCACCCCTTCCAGACGCCCAGCACGAGTGCCGAAGCACGTCTGGTGTCCGTAGCCCTTCCTCAGCAGGCTGTGTGAATTTCGGAGCGTTCGGCCAACCTGCGAATTTCACCGCTTTTCGTGACCCGCGGGTCATCGTCGCGGGCCGTTTTTGGGTATTTTGCGCAGATTTTTCTGGCTCAGTCCCCGCACCCCTTCCAGACGCCCAGCACGAGTGCCGAAGCACGTCTGGTGTCCGTAGCCTTTCCTCAGCAGGCTGTGTGAATTTCGGAGCGTTCGGCCAACCTGCGAATTTCACCGCTTTTCGTGACCCGCGGGTCAGCGTCGCGGGCTGTTTTTGGGCATTTTGCACAGATTTTTCTGGCTCAGTCCCCGCACCCCTTCCAGATGCCCGGCACGAGTGCCGAAGCACTTCTGGTGTCCGCAGGCCTTCCTCAGCAGGCTGTGTGAATTTCGTAGCGTTCGACCAACCTGCGAATTTCACCGCTTTTCGTGACCCGCGGGTCAGCGTCGCGGGCCGTTTTTGGGCATTTTGGACAGATTTTTCTGGGCATTTTGGACAGATTTTTGGGCATTTTGGACAGATTTTTCTGCCCGGCACGAGTGCCGAAGCGCGTCTGTTGTCCGTAGACCTTCCTCAGCAGTCTGTGTGAATTTCGGAGCGTTCGGCCAACCTGCGAATTTCACCCCTTTTCGTGACCCGCGGGTCAGCGTCGCGGGCCGTTTTTGGGCATTTTGCACAGATTTTTCTGGCTCAGTCCCCGCACCCCTTCCAGACGCCCGGCACGAGTGCCGAAGCGCGTCTGTTGTCCGTACACCTTCCTCAGCAGTCTGTGTGAATTTCGGAGCGTTCGGCCAACCTGCGAATTTCACCGCTTTTCGTGACCCGCGGGTCAGCGTCGCGGGCCGTTTTTGGGAATTTTGGACAGATTTTTCTGGATCAGCTGTGGCACCCCTTCCAGAGACCCGGCGCGAGCTCCGACGCACGTCTGGTGTCCGCAGCCCTTCCTCTGTAGGCTGTGCGAATTTCGGAGCGTTCGGCCAACCTGTGAATTTCACCCATTTTCGTGACCCGCGGGTCATCGTCGCGGGCCGTTTTTGGGTATTTTGCGCAGATTTTTCTGGCTCAGTCCCCGCACCCCTTCCAGATGCCCGGCACGAGTGCCGAAGCACGTCTGGTGTCCGTCGCCCTTCCTCAGCAGGCTGTGTGAATTTCGGAGCGTTCGGCCAACCTGCGAATTTCACCGCTTTTCGTGACCCGCGGGTCAGCGTCGCGGGCCTTTTTTGGGCATTTTGCACAGATTTTTCTGGCTCAGTCCCTGCACTCCTTCCAGACGCCCGGCACGAGTCCCGAAGCGCGTCTGTTGTCCGTAGACCTTCCTCAGCAGTCTGTGTGAATTTCGGAGCGTTCGGCCAACCTCCGAATTTCACCGCTTTTCGTGACCCGCGGGTCAGCGTCGCGGGCCGTTTTTGGGAATTTTGGACAGATTTTTCTGGATCAGCTGTGGCACCCCTTCCAGAGACCCGGCGCGAGCTCCAACGCACGTCTGGTGTCCGCAGCCCTTCCTCTGTAGGCTGTGCGAATTTCGGAGCGTTCGGCCAACCTGCGAATTTCACCCATTTTAGTGACCCGCAGGTCATCGTCGCGGGCCGTTTTTGGGTATTTTGCGCAGATTTTTCTGGCTCAGTCCCCGCACCCCTTCCAGACGCCCAGCACGAGTGCCGAAGCACGTCTGGTGTCCGTAGCCCTTCCTCTGTAGGCTGTGTGAATTTCGGAGCGTTCGGCCAACCTGCGAATTTCACCGCTTTTCGTGACCCGCGGGTCATCGTCGCGGGCCGTTTTTGGGTATTTTGCGCAGATTTTTCTGGCTCAGTCCCCGCACCCCTTCCAGACGCCCAGCACGAGTGCCGAAGCACGTCTGGTGTCCGTAGCCTTTCCTCAGCAGGCTGTGTGAATTTCGGAGCGTTCGGCCAACCTGCGAATTTCACCGCTTTTCGTGACCCGCGGGTCAGCGTCGCGGGCTGTTTTTGGGCATTTTGCACAGATTTTTCTGGCTCAGTCCCCGCACCCCTTCCAGATTCCCGGCACGAGTGCCGAAGCACTTCTGGTGTCCGCAGGCCTTCCTCAGCAGGCTGTGTGAATTTCGTAGCGTTCGACCAACCTGCGAATTTCACCGCTTTTCGTGACCCGCGGGTCAGCGTCGCGGGCCGTTTTTGGGCATTTTGGACAGATTTTTCTGGGCATTTTGGACAGATTTTTGGGCATTTTGGACAGATTTTTCTGCCCGGCACGAGTGCCGAAGCGCGTCTGTTGTCCGTAGACCTTCCTCAGCAGTCTGTGTGAATTTCGGAGCGTTCGGCCAACCTGCGAATTTCACCCCTTTTCGTGACCCGCGGGTCAGCGTCGCGGGCCGTTTTTGGGCATTTTGCACAGATTTTTCTGGCTCAGTCCCTGCACTCGTTCCAGACGCCCGGCACGAGTCCCGAAGCGCGTCTGTTGTCCGTAGACCTTCCTCAGCAGTCTGTGTGAATTTCGGAGCGTTCGGCCAACCTCCGAATTTCACCGCTTTTCGTGACCCGCGGGTCAGCGTCGCGGGCCGTTTTTGGGCATTTTGGACAGATTTTTCTGGGCATTTTGGACAGATTTTTGGGCATTTTGGACAGATTTTTCTGCCCGGCACGAGTGCCGAAGCGCGTCTGTTGTCCGTAGACCTTCCTCAGCAGTCTGTGTGAATTTCGGAGCGTTCGGCCAACCTGCGAATTTCACCGCTTTTCGTGACCCGCGGGTCAGCGTCGCGGGCCCTTTTTGGGCATTTTGGACAGATTTTTCTGGATCAGCTGTGGCATCCCTTCCAGAGACCCGGCACGAGCTCCGACGCACGTCTGCTGTCCGCAGCCCTTCGTCTGTAGGCTGTGCGAATTTCGGAGCGTTCGGCCAACCTGCGAATTTCACCGCTTTTCGTGACCCGCGGGTCATCGTCGCGGGCCGTTTTTGGGTATTTTGCGCAGATTTTTCTGGCTCAGTCCCCGCACCCCTTCCAGACGCCCAGCACGAGTGCCGAAGCACGTCTGGTGTCCGTAGCCTTTCCTCAGCAGGCTGTGTGAATTTCGGAGCGTTCGGCCAACCTGCGAATTTCACCGCTTTTCGTGACCCGCGGGTCAGCGTCGCGGGCTGTTTTTGGGCATTTTGCACAGATTTTTCTGGCTCAGTCCCCGCACCCCTTCCAGATGCCCGGCACGAGTGCCGAAGCACTTCTGGTGTCCGCAGGCCTTCCTCAGCAGGCTGTGTGAATTTCGTAGCGTTCGACCAACCTGCGAATTTCACCGCTTTTCGTGACCCGCGGGTCAGCGTCGCGGGCCGTTTTTGGGCATTTTGGACAGATTTTTCTGGGCATTTTGGACAGATTTTTGGGCATTTTGGACAGATTTTTCTGCCCGGCACGAGTGCCGAAGCGCGTCTGTTGTCCGTAGACCTTCCTCAGCAGTCTGTGTGAATTTCGGAGCGTTCGGCCAACCTGCGAATTTCACCGCTTTTCGTGACCCGCGGGTCATCGTCGCGGGCCGTTTTTGGGTATTTTGCGCAGATTTTTCTGGCTCAGTCCCCGCACCCCTTCCAGACGCCCGGCACGAGTGCCGAAGCACGTCTGGTGTCCATAGCCCTTCCTCAGCAGGCTGTGTGAATTTCGGAGCGTTCGGCCATCCTGCGAATTTCACCCCTTTTCGTGACCCGCGGGTCAGCGTCGCGGGCCGTTTTTGGGCATTTTGCACAGATTTTTCTGGCTCAGTCCCTGCACTCCTTCCAGACGCCCGGCACGAGTCCCGAAGCGCGTCTGTTGTCCGTAGACCTTCCTCAGCAGTCTGTGTGAATTTCGGAGCGTTCGGCCAACCTGCGAATTTCACCGCTTTTCGTGACCCGCGGGTCAGCGTCGCGGGCCGTTTTTGGGAATTTTGGACAGATTTTTCTGGATCAGCTGTGGCACCCCTTCCAGAGACCCGGCGCGAGCTCCGACGCACGTCTGGTGTCCGCAGCCCTTCCTCTGTAGGCTGTGCGAATTTCGGAGCGTTCGGCCAACCTGTGAATTTCACCCATTTTCGTGACCCGCGGGTCATCGTCGCGGGCCGTTTTTGGGTATTTTGCGCAGATTTTTCTGGCTCAGTCCCCGCACCCCTTCCAGATGCCCGGCACGAGTGCCGAAGCACGTCTGGTGTCCGTCGCCCTTCCTCAGCAGGCTGTGTGAATTTCGGAGCGTTCGGCCAACCTGCGAATTTCACCGCTTTTCGTGACCCGCGGGTCAGATTCGCGGGCCGTTTTTGGGCATTTTGCACAGATTTTTCTGGCTCAGTCCCTGCACTCCTTCCAGACGCCCGGCACGAGTCCCGAAGCGCGTCTGTTGTCCGTAGACCTTCCTCAGCAGTCTGTGTGAATTTCGGAGCGTTCGGCCAACCTCCGAATTTCACCGCTTTTCGTGACCCGCGGGTCAGCGTCGCGGGCCGTTTTTGGGCATTTTGCACAGATTTTTCTGGCTCAGTCCCCGCACCCTTCCAGATGCCCGGCACGAGTGCCGAAGCACAGCTGGTGTCCGTAGCCCTTCCTCAGCAGGCTGTGTGAATTTCGGAGCGTTCGGCCAACCTGCGAATTTCACCCCTTTTCGTGACCCGCGGGTCAGCGTCGCGGGCCGTTTTTGGGCATTTTGCACAGATTTTTCTGGCTCAGTCCCTGCACTCCTTCCAGACGCCCGGCACGAGTCCCGAAGCGCGTCTGTTGTCCGTAGACCTTCCTCAGCAGTCTGTGTGAATTTCGGAGCGTTCGGCCAACCTCCGAATTTCACCGCTTTTCGTGACCCGCGGGTCAGCGTCGCGGGCCGTTTTTGGGCATTTTGGACAGATTTTTCTGGATCAGCTGTGGCACCCCTTCCAGAGACCCGGCGCGAGCTCCGACGCACGTCTGGTGTCCGCAGCCCTTCCTCTGTAGGCGGTGCGAATTTCGGAGCGTTCGGCCAACTGCGAATTTCACCCCTTTTCGTGACCCGCGGGTCAGCGTCGCGGGCCGTTTTTGGGCATTTTGGACAGATTTTTCTGGATCAACTGTGGCACCCCTTCCAGAGACCCGGCGCGAGCTCCGACGCACGTCTGGTGTCCGCAGCCCTTCCTCTGTAGGCTGTGCGAATTTCGGAGCGTTCGGCCAACCTGCGAATTTCCCCGCTTTTCGTGACCCGCGGGTCAGCGTCGCGGGCCGGTTTTTGGGCATTTTGCACAGATTTTCCTGGTTCAGTCCCCGCACCCCTTCCAGACGCCCGGCACGAGTGCCGAAGCGCGTCTGTTGTCCGCAGCCCTTCCTCAGCAGGCTGTGTGAATTTCGTAGCGTTCGACCAACCTGCGAATTTCCCCGCTTTTCGTGACCCGCGGGGTCAGCGTCGCGGCCGGTTTTTGGGCATTTTGCACAGATTTTTCTGGCTCAGTCCCCGCACCCCTTCCAGATGCCCGGCACGAGTGCCGAAGCACATCTGGTGTCCGCAGCCCTTCCTCAGCAGGCTGTGTGAATTTCGGAGCGTTCGGCCAACCTGCGAATTTAACCCCTTTTCGTGACCCGCGGGTCAGCGTCACGGGCCGTTTTTGGGCATTTTGCACAGATTTTTCTGGCTCAGTCCCCGCACCCCTTCCAGATGCCCGGCACGAGTGCCGAAGCACATCTGGTGTCCGCAGCCCTTCCTCTGTAGGCTGTGCGAATTTCGGAGCGTTCGGCCAACCTGCGAATTTCCCCGCTTTTCGTGACCCGCGGGTCAGCGTCTCGGCCGGTTTTTGGGCATTTTGCACAGATTTTCCTGGTTCAGTCCCCGCACCCCTTCCAGACGCCCGGCACGAGTGCCGAAGCGCGTCTGTTGTCCGCAGCCCTTCCTCAGCAGGCTGTGTGAATTTCGTAGCGTTCGACCAACCTGCGAATTTCCCCGCTTTTCGTGACCCGCGGGTCAGCGTCGCGGCCGGTTTTTGGGCATTTTGCACAGATTTTTCTGGCTCAGTCCCCGCACCCCTTCCAGATGCCCGGCACGAGTGCCGAAGCACATCTGGTGTCCGCAGCCCTTCCTCAGCAGGCTGTGTGAATTTCGGCGCGTTCGGCCAACCTGCGAATTTAACCCCTTTTCGTGACCCGCGGGTCAGCGTCGCGGGCCGTTTTTGGGCATTTTGCACAGATTTTTCTGGCTCAGTCCCCGCACCCCTTCCAGACGCCCGGCACGAGTGCCGAAGCACGTCTGGTGTCCGTAGCCCTTCCTCAGCAGGCTGTGTGAATTTCGGAGCGTTCAGCCAACCTGCGAATTTCACCCCTTTTCGTGACCCGCGGGTCAGCGTCGCAGGCCGTTTTTGGGCATTTTGGACAGATTTTTCTGGATCAGCTGTGGCACCCCTTCCAGAGACCCGGCGCGAGCTCCAACGCACGTCTGGTGTCCGCAGCCCTTCCTCTGTAGGCTGTGCGAATTTCGGAGCATTCGGCCAACCTGCGAATTTCACCCATTTTAGTGACCCGCAGGTCATCGTCGCGGGCCGTTTTTGGGTATTTTGCGCAGATTTTTCTGGCTCAGTCCCCGCACCCCTTCCAGACGCCCAGCACGAGTGCCGAAGCACGTCTGGTGTCCGTAGCCCTTCCTCAGCAGGCTGTGTGAATTTCGGAGCGTTCGGCCAACCTGCGAATTTCACCGCTTTTCGTGACCCGCGGGTCATCGTCGCGGGCCGTTTTTGGGTATTTTGCGCAGATTTTTCTGGCTCAGTCCCCGCACCCCTTCCAGACGCCCAGCACGAGTGCCGAAGCACGTCTGGTGTCCGTAGCCTTTCCTCAGCAGGCTGTGTGAATTTCGGAGCGTTCGGCCAACCTGCGAATTTCACCGCTTTTCGTGACCCGCGGGTCAGCGTCGCGGGCTGTTTTTGGGCATTTTGCACAGATTTTTCTGGCTCAGTCCCCGCACCCCTTCCAGATGCCCGGCACGAGTGCCGAAGCACTTCTGGTGTCCGCAGGCCTTCCTCAGCAGGCTGTGTGAATTTCGTAGCGTTCGACCAACCTGCGAATTTCACCGCTTTTCGTGACCCGCGGGTCAGCGTCGCG
This sequence comes from Varanus salvator macromaculatus, assembly GCA_023646645.1. NCBI lineage: Eukaryota > Metazoa > Chordata > Lepidosauria > Squamata > Varanidae > Varanus > Varanus salvator. The sequence goes on along the minus strand of JAIXND010000852.1, from coordinate 9,885,329 downwards.
GGCCGTTTTTGGGCATTTTGCACAGATTTTTCTGGCTCAGTCCCTGCACTCCTTCCAGACGCCCGGCACGAGTCCCGAAGCGCGTCTGTTGTCCGTAGACCTTCCTCAGCAGTCTGTGTGAATTTCGGAGCGTTCGGCCAACCTCCGAATTTCACCGCTTTTCGTGACCCGCGGGTCAGCGTCGCGGGCCGTTTTTGGGCATTTTGGACAGATTTTTCTGGATCAGCTGTGGCACCCCTTCCAGAGACCCGGCGCGAGCTCCGACGCACGTCTGGTGTCCGCAGCCCTTCCTCTGTAGGCGGTGCGAATTTCGGAGCGTTCGGCCAACTGCGAATTTCACCCCTTTTCGTGACCCGCGGGTCAGCGTCGCGGGCCGTTTTTGGGCATTTTGGACAGATTTTTCTGGATCAACTGTGGCACCCCTTCCAGAGACCCGGCGCGAGCTCCGACGCACGTCTGGTGTCCGCAGCCCTTCCTCTGTAGGCTGTGCGAATTTCGGAGCGTTCGGCCAACCTGCGAATTTCCCCGCTTTTCGTGACCCGCGGGTCAGCGTCGCGGGCCGGTTTTTGGGCATTTTGCACAGATTTTCCTGGTTCAGTCCCCGCACCCCTTCCAGACGCCCGGCACGAGTGCCGAAGCGCGTCTGTTGTCCGCAGCCCTTCCTCAGCAGGCTGTGTGAATTTCGTAGCGTTCGACCAACCTGCGAATTTCCCCGCTTTTCGTGACCCGCGGGGTCAGCGTCGCGGCCGGTTTTTGGGCATTTTGCACAGATTTTTCTGGCTCAGTCCCCGCACCCCTTCCAGATGCCCGGCACGAGTGCCGAAGCACATCTGGTGTCCGCAGCCCTTCCTCAGCAGGCTGTGTGAATTTCGGAGCGTTCGGCCAACCTGCGAATTTAACCCCTTTTCGTGACCCGCGGGTCAGCGTCACGGGCCGTTTTTGGGCATTTTGCACAGATTTTTCTGGCTCAGTCCCCGCACCCCTTCCAGATGCCCGGCACGAGTGCCGAAGCACATCTGGTGTCCGCAGCCCTTCCTCTGTAGGCTGTGCGAATTTCGGAGCGTTCGGCCAACCTGCGAATTTCCCCGCTTTTCGTGACCCGCGGGTCAGCGTCTCGGCCGGTTTTTGGGCATTTTGCACAGATTTTCCTGGTTCAGTCCCCGCACCCCTTCCAGACGCCCGGCACGAGTGCCGAAGCGCGTCTGTTGTCCGCAGCCCTTCCTCAGCAGGCTGTGTGAATTTCGTAGCGTTCGACCAACCTGCGAATTTCCCCGCTTTTCGTGACCCGCGGGTCAGCGTCGCGGCCGGTTTTTGGGCATTTTGCACAGATTTTTCTGGCTCAGTCCCCGCACCCCTTCCAGATGCCCGGCACGAGTGCCGAAGCACATCTGGTGTCCGCAGCCCTTCCTCAGCAGGCTGTGTGAATTTCGGCGCGTTCGGCCAACCTGCGAATTTAACCCCTTTTCGTGACCCGCGGGTCAGCGTCGCGGGCCGTTTTTGGGCATTTTGCACAGATTTTTCTGGCTCAGTCCCCGCACCCCTTCCAGACGCCCGGCACGAGTGCCGAAGCACGTCTGGTGTCCGTAGCCCTTCCTCAGCAGGCTGTGTGAATTTCGGAGCGTTCAGCCAACCTGCGAATTTCACCCCTTTTCGTGACCCGCGGGTCAGCGTCGCAGGCCGTTTTTGGGCATTTTGGACAGATTTTTCTGGATCAGCTGTGGCACCCCTTCCAGAGACCCGGCGCGAGCTCCAACGCACGTCTGGTGTCCGCAGCCCTTCCTCTGTAGGCTGTGCGAATTTCGGAGCATTCGGCCAACCTGCGAATTTCACCCATTTTAGTGACCCGCAGGTCATCGTCGCGGGCCGTTTTTGGGTATTTTGCGCAGATTTTTCTGGCTCAGTCCCCGCACCCCTTCCAGACGCCCAGCACGAGTGCCGAAGCACGTCTGGTGTCCGTAGCCCTTCCTCAGCAGGCTGTGTGAATTTCGGAGCGTTCGGCCAACCTGCGAATTTCACCGCTTTTCGTGACCCGCGGGTCATCGTCGCGGGCCGTTTTTGGGTATTTTGCGCAGATTTTTCTGGCTCAGTCCCCGCACCCCTTCCAGACGCCCAGCACGAGTGCCGAAGCACGTCTGGTGTCCGTAGCCTTTCCTCAGCAGGCTGTGTGAATTTCGGAGCGTTCGGCCAACCTGCGAATTTCACCGCTTTTCGTGACCCGCGGGTCAGCGTCGCGGGCTGTTTTTGGGCATTTTGCACAGATTTTTCTGGCTCAGTCCCCGCACCCCTTCCAGATGCCCGGCACGAGTGCCGAAGCACTTCTGGTGTCCGCAGGCCTTCCTCAGCAGGCTGTGTGAATTTCGTAGCGTTCGACCAACCTGCGAATTTCACCGCTTTTCGTGACCCGCGGGTCAGCGTCGCGGGCCGTTTTTGGGCATTTTGGACAGATTTTTCTGGGCATTTTGGACAGATTTTTGGGCATTTTGGACAGATTTTTCTGCCCGGCACGAGTGCCGAAGCGCGTCTGTTGTCCGTAGACCTTCCTCAGCAGTCTGTGTGAATTTCGGAGCGTTCGGCCAACCTGCGAATTTCACCCCTTTTCGTGACCCGCGGGTCAGCGTCGCGGGCCGTTTTTGGGCATTTTGCACAGATTTTTCTGGCTCAGTCCCCGCACTCCTTCCAGACGCCCGGCACGAGTCCCGAAGCGCGTCTGTTGTCCGTACACCTTCCTCAGCAGTCTGTGTGAATTTCGGAGCGTTCGGCCAACCTGCGAATTTCACCGCTTTTCGTGACCCGCGGGTCAGCGTCGCGGGCCGTTTTTGGGCATTTTGGACAGATTTTTCTGGATCAGCTGTGGCATCCCTTCCAGAGACCCGGCGCGAGCTCCGACGCACGTCTGCTGTCCGCAGCCCTTCGTCTGTAGGCTGTGCGAATTTCGGAGCGTTCGGCCAACCTGCGAATTTCACCGCTTTTCGTGACCCGCGGGTCATCGTCGCGGGCCGTTTTTGGGTATTTTGCGCAGATTTTTCTGGCTCAGTCCCCGCACCCCTTCCAGACGCCCGGCACGAGTGCCGAAGCACGTCTGGTGTCCGTAGCCCTTCCTCAGCAGGCTGTGCGAATTTCGGAGCGTTCGGCCAACCTGCGAATTTCACCCCTTTTCGTGACCCGCGGGTCAGCGTCGCGGGCCGTTTTTGGGCATTTTGCACAGATTTTTCTGGCTCAGTCCCTGCACTCCTTCCAGACGCCCGGCACGAGTCCCGAAGCGCGTCTGTTGTCCGTAGACCTTCCTCAGCAGTCTGTGTGAATTTCGGAGCGTTCGGCCAACCTGCGAATTTCACCGCTTTTCGTGACCCGCGGGTCAGCGTCGCGGGCCGTTTTTGGGAATTTTGGACAGATTTTTCTGGATCAGCTGTGGCACCCCTTCCAGAGACCCGGCGCGAGCTCCGACGCACGTCTGGTGTCCGCAGCCCTTCCTCTGTAGGCTGTGCGAATTTCGGAGCGTTCGGCCAACCTGTGAATTTCACCCATTTTCGTGACCCGCGGGTCATCGTCGCGGGCCGTTTTTGGGTATTTTGCGCAGATTTTTCTGGCTCAGTCCCCGCACCCCTTCCAGATGCCCGGCACGAGTGCCGAAGCACGTCTGGTGTCCGTCGCCCTTCCTCAGCAGGCTGTGTGAATTTCGGAGCGTTCGGCCAACCTGCGAATTTCACCGCTTTTCGTGACCCGCGGGTCAGATTCGCGGGCCGTTTTTGGGCATTTTGCACAGATTTTTCTGGCTCAGTCCCTGCACTCCTTCCAGACGCCCGGCACGAGTCCCGAAGCGCGTCTGTTGTCCGTAGACCTTCCTCAGCAGTCTGTGTGAATTTCGGAGCGTTCGGCCAACCTCCGAATTTCACCGCTTTTCGTGACCCGCGGGTCAGCGTCGCGGGCCGTTTTTGGGCATTTTGCACAGATTTTTCTGGCTCAGTCCCCGCACCCTTCCAGATGCCCGGCACGAGTGCCGAAGCACAGCTGGTGTCCGTAGCCCTTCCTCAGCAGGCTGTGTGAATTTCGGAGCGTTCGGCCAACCTGCGAATTTCACCCCTTTTCGTGACCCGCGGGTCAGCGTCGCGGGCCGTTTTTGGGCATTTTGCACAGATTTTTCTGGCTCAGTCCCTGCACTCCTTCCAGACGCCCGGCACGAGTCCCGAAGCGCGTCTGTTGTCCGTAGACCTTCCTCAGCAGTCTGTGTGAATTTCGGAGCGTTCGGCCAACCTCCGAATTTCACCGCTTTTCGTGACCCGCGGGTCAGCGTCGCGGGCCGTTTTTGGGCATTTTGGACAGATTTTTCTGGATCAGCTGTGGCACCCCTTCCAGAGACCCGGCGCGAGCTCCGACGCACGTCTGGTGTCCGCAGCCCTTCCTCTGTAGGCGGTGCGAATTTCGGAGCGTTCGGCCAACCTGCGAATTTCACCCCTTTTCGTGACCCGCGGGTCAGCGTCGCGGGCCGTTTTTGGGCATTTTGGACAGATTTTTCTGGATCAACTGTGGCACCCCTTCCAGAGACCCGGCGCGAGCTCCGACGCACGTCTGGTGTCCGCAGCCCTTCCTCTGTAGGCTGTGCGAATTTCGGAGCGTTCGGCCAACCTGCGAATTTCCCCGCTTTTCGTGACCCGCGGGTCAGCGTCGCGGGCCGGTTTTTGGGCATTTTGCACAGATTTTCCTGGTTCAGTCCCCGCACCCCTTCCAGACGCCCGGCACGAGTGCCGAAGCGCGTCTGTTGTCCGCAGCCCTTCCTCAGCAGGCTGTGTGAATTTCGTAGCGTTCGACCAACCTGCGAATTTCCCCGCTTTTCGTGACCCGCGGGGTCAGCGTCGCGGCCGGTTTTTGGGCATTTTGCACAGATTTTTCTGGCTCAGTCCCCGCACCCCTTCCAGATGCCCGGCACGAGTGCCGAAGCACATCTGGTGTCCGCAGCCCTTCCTCAGCAGGCTGTGTGAATTTCGGAGCGTTCGGCCAACCTGCGAATTTAACCCCTTTTCGTGACCCGCGGGTCAGCGTCACGGGCCGTTTTTGGGCATTTTGCACAGATTTTTCTGGCTCAGTCCCCGCACCCCTTCCAGATGCCCGGCACGAGTGCCGAAGCACATCTGGTGTCCGCAGCCCTTCCTCTGTAGGCTGTGCGAATTTCGGAGCGTTCGGCCAACCTGCGAATTTCCCCGCTTTTCGTGACCCGCGGGTCAGCGTCTCGGCCGGTTTTTGGGCATTTTGCACAGATTTTCCTGGTTCAGTCCCCGCACCCCTTCCAGACGCCCGGCACGAGTGCCGAAGCGCGTCTGTTGTCCGCAGCCCTTCCTCAGCAGGCTGTGTGAATTTCGTAGCGTTCGACCAACCTGCGAATTTCCCCGCTTTTCGTGACCCGCGGGTCAGCGTCGCGGCCGGTTTTTGGGCATTTTGCACAGATTTTTCTGGCTCAGTCCCCGCACCCCTTCCAGATGCCCGGCACGAGTGCCGAAGCACATCTGGTGTCCGCAGCCCTTCCTCAGCAGGCTGTGTGAATTTCGGCGCGTTCGGCCAACCTGCGAATTTAACCCCTTTTCGTGACCCGCGGGTCAGCGTCGCGGGCCGTTTTTGGGCATTTTGCACAGATTTTTCTGGCTCAGTCCCCGCACCCCTTCCAGATGCCCGGCACGAGTGCCGAAGCACATCTGGTGTCCGTAGCCCTTCCTCAGCAGGCTGTGTGAATTTCGGAGCGTTCGGCCAACCTGCGAATTTCACCCCTTTTCGTGACCCGCGGGTCAGCGTCGCGGGCCGTTTTTGGGCATTTTGGACAGATTTTTCTGGATCAGCTGTGGCACCCCTTCCAGAGACCCGGCGCGAGCTCCGACGCACGTCTGGTGTCCGCAGCCCTTCCTCTGTAGGCTGTGCGAATTTCGGAGCGTTCGGCCAACCTTCGAATTTCACCCCTTTTCGTGACCCGCGGGTCATCGTCGCGGGCCGTTTTTGGGTATTTTGCGCAGATTTTTCTGGCTCAGTCCCCGCACCCCTTCCAGACGCCCGGCACGAGTGCCGAAGCACGTCTGGTGTCCGTAGCCCTTCCTCAGCAGGCTGTGTGAATTTCGGAGCGTTCAGCCAACCTGCGAATTTCACCCCTTTTCGTGACCCGCGGGTCAGCGTCGCAGGCCGTTTTTGGGCATTTTGGACAGATTTTTCTGGATCAACTGTGGCACCCCTTCCAGAGACCCGGCGCGAGCTCCGACGCACGTCTGGTGTCCGCAGCCCTTCCTCAGCAGGCTGTGTGAATTTCGGAGCATTCGGCCAACCTCCGAATTTCACCGCTTTTCGTGACCCGCGGGTCAGCGTCTCGGCCGGTTTTTGGGCATTTTGCACAGATTTTCCTGGTTCAGTCCCCGCACCCCTTCCAGACGCCCGGCACGAGTGCCGAAGCGCGTCTGTTGTCCGCAGCCCTTCCTCAGCAGGCTGTGTGAATTTCGTAGCGTTCGACCAACCTGCGAATTTCCCCGCTTTTCGTGACCCGCGGGTCAGCGTCGCGGCCGGTTTTTGGGCATTTTGCACAGATTTTTCTGGCTCAGTCCCCGCACCCCTTCCAGATGCCCGGCACGAGTGCCGAAGCACATCTGGTGTCCGCAGCCCTTCCTCAGCAGGCTGTGTGAATTTCGGAGCGTTCAGCCAACCTGCGAATTTAACCCCTTTTCGTGACCCGCGGGTCAGCGTCGCGGGCCGTTTTTGGGCATTTTGCACAGATTTTTCTGGCTCAGTCCCCGCACCCCTTCCAGACGCCCGGCACGAGCTCCGACGCACGTCTGGTGTCCATAGCCCTTCCTCAGCAGGCTGTGCGAATTTCGGAGCGTTCAGTTAAGCTGCGAATTTCACCCCTTTTGGGTCCGTGACCCGCGGGTCAGCGTCGTGTGCCGTTTTTGGGCATTTTGGACAGATTTTTCTTGATCAGTCCCGGCACCCCTTCCAGACTCCCGGCACGAGTTCCAATGCACGTCTGGTGTCCGTAGCCGTTCCCCAGCAGGCTCTGTGAATTTCGGAGCGTTCGGCCAACCTGCGAATTTCACTCCTTTTGGGTCCGTGACCCGCGGGTCAGCGTCGCGGTCCGTTTTTGGGCATTTTGGACAGATTTTTCTGGATCAGTCCCAGCACCCCTTCCAGACTCCCGGCGCCATTTCCGATGCACGTCTAGTGTCCATAGCCCTTCCCCAGCAGGCTCTGCGAATTTCGGAGCGTTCGGCCTACCTGCGAATTTCACCCCTTTTGGGTCCGTGACCCGCGGGTCAGCATCACGGGCCGTTTTTGGGCATTTTGGAGAGATTTTTCTGGATCCGCTGTTCTGGATCTCCCTGGGCAAGAACAAGAACTGGGGCCTGGAATTGTCTAGAGAGGAGAGAGCAGGCCATGAAAACAAACTCATTTCAGGTTGTGGCTGGAATGCCTTGGAGTGGAGACACAAGCGATGTTCAGCAGCATTTATTTATTTATTTATTTATATCCTGCCTTTTTCCTGAAAAGCGCTCAAGGCAGCTTACATCATCTCTCCTCCTCCATCTTATCCCCACAACAATCACCCTGTGAGGTAGGCTGGGCTGAGTGTCTGTGACCGGCCCAAAGCCACCCAGTTGGCTCCATGGCCGAGCGGGGACTCGAACCCGGATCATCCGAGTCCCGGTCCCACGCACTTAACCACTATGCCACGCTGGCTCTCTCCGCAAGTGGTTCCACAAGTGCCACATTTCTCAGTGCGGCACTTGCAAAACCCTCCCTTTTGGTGAAATTACATTTGGCGCTGCAAGAGGAACATGCCGAGCAAGCCCACTTCTGCGGCCCCAAAGAGTGTTACGTGCCAGGAGCAAGCGGGTGGCAGGCCCGGACAAGCGCTCCCACAGGACCCCGGCCCTGTCAGGGATGTTCATCCAGACTCCGAGCAGAAAGCTCTCGCCGAGAATGGGGAGCTGGGGTTGGCCAAGGTTCTGCGATGAAAGCGGGGGGGGGGGTCTCAATGCTTGACCGTTCCTGAGAGCGGCTTGAGTGGACAGCCAGCGGGAGGGGCTTCAGGGCACGAGGAAGGCCCAAAGGCAGCTCATCCCCTCGGAGATGGGCCCCACGGCAAGCGGTTAGCAGGGGCAAGAGGCCCAGATAGAGCAGCAGCGAGCCAAGAGCGGCTCGCTCATTCCCAGAGTGGCCTCCCGAACGGCTGGCACACAAATGTGCCCATAAGGAGAGTTCGGGGAAGTAATCGCTAGCTTGGGTTCAACAAACCATTTTGTGTATGCTCAGGGACTCCTTTTGATGATTTTGCATTTGGACGCGATAAAGCGTGTGGCCTGCGGTTGGGGCCCGAGTGCTGCGGCAGCCTAGAAGCCCAGGCTTTTAGGCACATGCACAATTCAACTCTTTGTAGGTATTTCCTGCGATTTACATACATGGGTGTTTTGTCTGTGCATTTCTCCTCTCCAGGCACATGCTTAATTTATTACACTGATGCCACACCCTTTTTCCTGCAAGGCTCCCAGGGCAGCTGACATAATCTTCTTCGTGCAGTCCGCACAACAACCCTGTGAGGTAGGGTAGGGTAGGCTGAGACTCAGCCATTGGCTCCATGCCATCCAGGGGGCTTCTCAGCCGAGTGGGGACTAGGACCGAGTTCTCCGGAGTCCCAGTCAACCCCCGTAACCCCCACGCCAGGCCAGCACTGCACTGTCTTCTTCTGCATCCCGGGTTTGTCTTTGCTGCCTGTGTTTTGTCTCTGTGCAGGGAGCAGAGCAGGTTCGCCTGTAGTTTCCTGCCTTGTTAGCCAACTTGGCTTGGAGGCGATACCACATTTCAAAAATAAATCAGGAATACCGCTTCAAAGGAGCACCAGCTTATGTCTGCACATCTTTTTCTGGTGGACAAGAATCAGATGAGCGCCTTCCAAACCATGAAGATCTTCCACATGGTTGTGACCTTGGTGTCACTCTTGTTTATCATGACTTTGCATGAACTTTGCATGAAGGTTGCTTTACAAAGGAAAAAGAGAACAGAGAGAAGGAAGCATCAGAAGAAAAGAGATGCTCTTTAAATTATGGGTGGACTGTTTTCCTTTCTCCTGAAAAGAGAGGAGAAGTGTGGGGGAAGAGAGGGGGAGAGGAATGGATGTGAAAAAAAAGTCATTTCAGGACAACAAAGACAAGAAAGGGAAAAGGGATGACAGCAAACACATGTCTATTAATTCTATCAGAAGCGTTTGTTGGAGACAACAATGGGGTATTGAAAAAACGTATGATCTTTGTTTTAGTTCCTGTCTTAATACGGTGGCTGAAAATTACTCAGATGTTAGCAGGGGAGATTGTTTTAATCAAGGAAACTGGCAACATAGCTTTGTTGGACCATTGTTGCATTCAATAGAAAATCTAGCAAACAAGAGACATTCAAGTTTTAATCAGTGTTGAACATGGGAGAGTTATGCTATCCTTTTCAAGGAAACTCAGAGATAAGACTTCAAAACATGAACTGTTATTCCCATCTCCTGAATCAAGGACAGTGCAGATAGATATCAGTTACTGTATCATCACTAACAAACACCAAGATGTGCTATTGTTTTGTGCTGGGGCGTTTCTCTCCTTCTGCATCCTGTGTCTTTCGTATTGTTTTGCTTCAAGGGATGCTGCTAGGGATGGTGCCGGGTAGAATTTTGGCAGCCTTTTTGCAGAGAGAAGCCGATGTGGAGGGCTGATTATTGTTGGACTGAAACTTGGGGGATCTGGTTCTCCTCCCCACCTGGCCAGGGAGCTCACTGGATGACTTCCAGGGGTTGCTGACTCCTAGACTGACCTACCTCACAGGGTTGTCCCAGGGTTAAAATGGAAAGGACGAGTGGATTCTGGCGCTTGGACAGGTGTGGCTCATAACGGTCTAGGAAGAACTCCTTTGGGCGGACAACTACCACTCCCATGATGCCTCATCATTGGCTATGCTGGTTAAGACTGATGGTAGTTGTAGGCTAAAAGATTGGGAAGGCTGTAAGTGCCCCATTTAGCATCTTTTCCCCCAAACTGGTCAACCTGAAGCATCCGGAAAATCCCAAGAAGCATGAAAGGTCAACAGCCACCTTACTCTGTTTGCTGCCCATCCACTGGCATCCAAGGTAGACTGCCTCTGAATCTGAAGGTTCTATTCAGCTGTTCTGGACTGCAAGGAGATAAGACAACCCCTGCAGGATCAGGACAAAGGCCATCCACTGCCATGTCCCGAGTCCCACAGTGGCCCGCCAGATGCTTCTGAGAGGCACACAAGAAGGCAAAGTCTGCAAGAAGCCCTGTCCCACCAGCAGGCCGCATTCAGAAGCATCCTGGCCAGTAAATTTCAAAAGCAGGCAGTGCCCATTGGTGTGACCCCAAGGGGGGCCAAAGCGCAGGCAGTGCCTCCATCCCGGCCAAGGAAGCTGCACACCAGGAGCAGGTCTTTGATGAAGCTCCTTGTCCATCCTAGCCAGGCTCCCAAAAACTCGCGTCACGACAAGAACCTTCCAGCTGTGATAAACCGCCCAGAGAGCTTCTGCACTGGGAAGCATAGAGAGGACGACAGTGAGGATGATGTGTTGTCCCGGAAGGTGCAGCTAAGCTCCCTGGAGAGCTGGCAGATTTCCTGCCATGACGGCCACCGACTCAGCCTGACCCACCCCACAGGGCTGTTGTGAGACCAGGACCCTGAGAACAGTGCATGCTGGTGCATATGGAGCTGGCTGTAATGGGGTTACAGGTGACCCACCTGAAAGCTGGCTTTAAGGAAGATGTGCACACACACATACCAAAGCAAAATTCAGGCATGAATACAGACATTATGCATACTAAGGTAAGTGCCACCCTTCACATTGGGAAAAGGAGCTCTGCTTTCATTACCGTGTCGAAGGAACACCAACTCAGTATTATTTTCTTAATTAAGCAATTTTGTCCATTGCGTTTTCAGAACTGATCACTAAATGAGGGAGTTATATCCTCTGGATTAATTTAATTTGAGGACTATGTGCGCATGTGCTTCTGCTCCGAGACTAATTTGGAGTGCTGGGGACATAAAAAATAAGAATTACTACTTCAAGCCATGAAATCAGTTAAGCAATAAAGTTAAAATTAGAGATAGGCTGATGTGCAGACCCAAAATTAATCTTCTGTAATGTTGGAGCACTCACGTTGGTAGACTGGTACCCACAGATTTATTGTTCATGAGGTGCCTCTAAAAATATCTAAGTGGTTGGACAACAGCACATTAGAGCATTGCGAAAGAAAAATGGACGCAGAAATGGAAAGGGAATGGAGTAGAAACAAAAAGCTAAGTTAACTGCTTTGCTTCCATGCAGCTCGGAAGAAAGCCAGGCCAATCAAGGTTCCCACAAGCATGGCTGGCCCAAAATATTTTGCTGGTTCCCAGACCTTGCCTTCTGCCACGTTAAGGTGCATGTGGCATGGGTGCAGCTCCTAAAATTCCACAAGTGAATCTCTCTCTCTCTCTCTCTCTCTCTCTCTCTCTCTCTCTCTCTCTCTCTCTCTCTCTGTGTGTGTGTGTGTGTGTGTGTGTGTCTCTCTCTCTCCAGCTGCAAAAACACAGTAATCATCAATCAAGATCACACCTCACTGATCTATCTTGAAACCTGAAATCAGCAGCCGGCATCAGCAGCGTCATTCTGTCCACTGGTAGGACCAGCCCTGAGAGGTGCAGCCACTCCAGTTGTCCATCCTTGATGAGCAGCAAATGAAGGAAAAAAGTGGATTAGTCCACAAAACCTAAGTGCTCTTTCTGCTGAACACATGAGCACTTTCCCCACAAAGGATCAGGCTGCCATCAGACACATCCTGAAGTTTGGGGGTGGAGGGGAGGGGGTTCTAAGGATGTTTGGAGCCCCATTTCCAAAAACCAGGGACCTCAATGGTAGGACTCCAAAGTCTAAGCCCCCAGTTTAGAGGCAGGCTGCCCTGGATCCAAAGGACAGGGGACATGGTATCACTCCATAAGTGCCTCAAAGGCTGTCACAAAGAGGAAGGTCAAGATCTCTTCTTGCTGATGCCAGAGTGCAGGACACGGAATAATCAATTCAAGCTGCAGCAACCCAGATTCAGGCTGGACATCAGAAAGAGCTTCCTCATGGTCAGAGCAAAATGACTGTGGAACCAGCTCCTTGGAGAGGTTCTGGGCTCTCCCACACTGGAGACATGCAAGAAGAAACTGAACAGCCACCTGAGTGGGATGGTGTGACTTGGTGTCCTGCAACAGCAGGGGGTTGGACTCGATGGCCCTCTGGCCCCTTCCAACTCCTGTTCGATGACTCAAAGACCACTGGGCTGGGTGGACTGATGGCCTGACTCAGTAAAAACTGATCTTGAATGTTTCCTTCCATGATGCTGTCCCTTCGGCGCACTCACATTGTCACTCCATCAGCCCTCTCCGCCTGTGCCCTGCAAGGTGCGGCAGCAACTGGTTATTTTCCTACCAACTTTGTTGAGAAAATTGCACACATTCAGCTGGACAGGGTTGTCACAACTTGCGAGCAGCGCTAAGCTTTCATGCCCTTCTCCTCTTCCTTCTGAAAGCATCTCTCTGCAAAGCACCTCATCACCATGGTAATTTCCTTAATGCTTTAAAATTTCGTTGCAGGACTGAAAGGCACCGAATGTACAGAAAAGAGACCATGTCTCCGGAAGAGAACAGCGTTGTCGTAACCAGCTGCTCAGATGGTCTACATGAAAGAGCACACGGCTGCATGTGTGGCATTGAAGCAGGTGGCAGCAACGGATGGATGGAATCGCAGTCTATTTCTGGCCTGTGACTACTGTGCTGGTGTTCATTCATAAGTCCTCGTTCAGCTGCTGCAAAAAGCCACTCCGACGTTTAGACGTAATATATATTTCAAGACGTATTTTCCACAGTGCTATAGCTACGAGTAATTCTAGGCCCTGAAAGCTCTTCTTTGACCAGGGCAGTCTTTAAGTACAACCATATATAAGGTAGTGAAGTTCACAACTAACTCTTTTCTACTCCCTTCACAATAGTCGTTCCTTGTTTGCCAACCCTCATTTTAAATAAGTACTCTGCGCCTGTGTGGTTGTGCTTTAGAACCAATTCTCACGCATGGTCCCGTGAGGACTGCGGGCTTCCACATCATTTACACATGAATTGAAAGGCTCTTCCCCCCATATCCATGCCTGTAGGACCCTGCGGTTTATACCCCCAAATTGCAAACTTTTACCATTTATTCCTCCTCTCTACTTTCAGTTTTTTAACCAATTAAACCATGCGCCAGAACCTCTCCTATTTTCAATTACTGCTCTGTTTGCTCAGAAGTCTTTGGAGAGGGACATTATCTGGAGATGTAGCTAGAAGACCCATCATGATGAGTGTCTGCCCTTCAGCAGAGACCATTCTTCCATGTATATAGAAGAAGGGGAAGTGCATGGAGGTGGAGAACCCCCATTGCAGTGGGAGGGCTTTGGACATCTCCAGTTAAATGATCTGGTAGCTGCCAGGGCAGTGGGGAAGTGTAGCCCCTCTAAGAAGCCCCTCTAGCGTGGGAGTGGGGATCTTTTGGGTTCCGTGGGCTCAGTTCCCTGGTGTCCAGCTTGCTTTCTTGGAGCTGTGAGTCCTGCTTTCTGGTGAGCAGACTGTGCTCACTGGGAGTTGAGCCCCACCCGACGCCTGCACAAATGGAGTCCCACACTTTGTTTGCGCTGCTGCGTGTCATTCAGACGAAGGTTGATGGTTGTGCCACTGGAGCATCCGTGGACTTGCTTCCTGTGAATGGAAGAGTGATGGATTCCAGGCAAGAGCATCAGGGCTCTAACCCACTCAGGATGTCAGTGTGAGCGTGAACCAAGCTGCCCAGGGGACGTAGTCCTAGTCCCAAATAGCTTCAGCACCATGGAGAGTTCCTTGGAAGTTCTGGCTGCGCCATCGAACACCCTGCTGATGTTGAAGCTGGCCGGCTGCATTGGTTCACAGGATCTTGTGCCTGGCCCAAGACCTTTCTCTGCCCAAGGGCTCAGAAAGCCACTGCTAGATGTCCGTGGTGCCTGAACTGACATGGGAAAGGTGTCCTTTGTTCCTGTAATTCTGGAGCCAGCAATTTGGTGCCCTTCAGATGTGTTGGGCCATATGGCTGGCCCTAAGAGACCTTGGGAACCATAATCCCATCTGTATACTGTCCCCAGAGAGAGAGTCTTGAAAGCCTTGCCATCATGCAGATACAGGAGCTAGCAGAAACAGTTGTTCTTTTGTGTGATGCTCATACTTAAGTCACACACAAAGTTGCTTTGTTTGCTTTGGCAGCAAAAAAGATTGGGAAGCGATAATAAGAAAATGGCTGTAAACTTGCATTGGAGGTTCAGAGGAGTCAAGCTAAAGATGCATTTGTGTTCGTGGTATATTTTCAATTATTTATATTTTATATTGCTTGGAATTCTGCTATGTTGTCGCTTAATGTGCATATATTTGCTATATTTGTCATGGCCTTTGGCTAGTACAATAAATGTTGGTTGATGGGAGGGGAACTGTAGTCCAAGCCAACTGGGGAGCCTCCAGCTTTCGAGCCCTGCTGGATCTCTCCAGTTCTTCCAGGCCTGGGTCTCACTTGGCCAGGACTCACTGGCCAAGCTTGCAATCAAACGGAAGAGGTCATTTGAGCAGGGACTTCTATGGGAGCACTGAACAAATGCTAGTGCAATGTACAATCAAGTGCAATTCACCATTGTTACTTGATGACTGATATTTCTGCTCCCATAGAGACCTGGGTAGTTACAATCAGTGCTCTTGTGAATTAAACGTTGGAATACTAATGTCACTGGAAGAGGAGTGGAATAAACCTCCAGGCAGATATTTTGTGGGGAGGAAATAACCGCAGAAAAACAAGAACATAAATACAGCTTGCCTAATGTGTTTGGATTTAATTGCATGACTTCGTAGTGAGCTATTTGGGTAGAATCCCTCTTGCTTTCCCTTATATATCTCCACAGCTAACAGTGAAAATGCCTCCCTATAATAAAACCAAACAGAACATCCAAATTGAACATTCAGGAACAGGGGCCTGAAACATTGCCCAGGAAAGAGAATTTCAGTCCAGCAGCCAGCTTCCCATTTCATTCCTGCCCCCTGCATGGCAAACGGTTGAAGAAAAGGGGTCCCGTGCGTGGAAATAAAAGGGGAAGAGAAGAGGGGGAAGAAAAGGGGGCAGGGAGAGTAAGGAGGAAGTGGGAAGAACGAAAAAGGGAGCGAATGAGATTTGGTCCTGAGCATGTTCTGAATTCAGCCCCTCTCACGTCTAGCATGCAGCACCTAGACGTTGTGCAAAGGTGAAGGGGACCTTTGGGTTAAAAAAAGGCGTACCCCACCTGCTCGAAGTCGGCTGCAGGAAATCCTGAGACTTTGCATGCTGCAGTCCAACCTTTCTCAGCCGCAGGCTGAATTCATTTCAGATTTCAAGGACTTCCAGTGGTGAGTGGAACTGAAGACAAAGTGGGCAGAGAAAATTACAACCCACACACACCCCCTCCCAGTAATTTTTAGCTTCAGGCACCTGCTGCCAGTCACTAACCCTTAGCAGAGGTATCGCGACTCATTAGAGGAGGGGGGAGCTGCATAGATGCCACTGAAGGAAGAGGGACTGGGGGGAGGGTCAAAAGGAAGGGGGCTGGACTGTCCAGATCAAACACAGTACTTGAAATTGGAGTCATTCTAATCAATAGTTGGGTGTCTGCCTCTTTAGGACTTCTGAGTAAATACACATGGGACTGGACTTTCCAGAAACCGGCCTTCTGCCAGGACAAATGATCTGTCTATCAAACTCAGTGCTGTTTACTCTGGGCGGCAGCAGCTCCAGAGGGTCTCAGAGACAGGGGGAGTCTTTCTTTTCTATCTCTGCATTGAAGTCAACCTCACACTTTTGCCAGCGAAGCATGTGTGTCTCGTCACTGAGCTACAGTCCTTCCCACGTGATTAAATTTGATCAGCCAACTTGAATAAAAGAAAAATCCAAGGCATCTGTGAAGGGCTTCTGTTTCAGATGGGAGGGTCAGGCGGTGCTCTGTGCTGTGTCCGGGGTTTCAGGGCTCTCCACAAGAACCTGGCCGGGTCAGATTCCGCGGGGAAGCGAGATGAGAAGAGACCATCACCTTGGAAGGCTCCCAGTGGAGCTGGGGCGGGAAGCCAGAGGGGCGGTTTCTAGGTTGCTCCAGCAAAGCGCAGATCAAGACTGCCCCTTAACAAGGAACTGGCCCTCTGAGCCTTGAGCTGCGGAGCTCCAGCTACAGACTCGTTGAGGCCGTGTCTCTTCAAGGGGCCCGGCCTGCCTCAGTCGCATCCCACTGCGATGGTGTGGGTGTGGCTAGGAGTGTGAGCAATCCATCCCGACGAGCCCACTGGGCAGAGTCTGAGTTCCAGGTGAGCTCGCTCAGCATTCGCAGGGCGCTGGCCAGGAATCACGCCCCACACACTGTGCAAGCCAGGCCGCTAGACAGAGGCTGCTCCTGGCACCTAAGAAGGCGGGGGTGCTCTCCAGGAACGCACCCCCCTGTGACGGTCTCACAAGCAGGGACCTTTTCCAGCCTGGCTGCAGCCACCTTTTGGGCTGCTTAAGCTGCCACGGAAGAAGGTTGCTGGCTGCACGACTGGAGGCCCACAACCATCGGTGGACCTCCTTTTGGCTCAGCTCACTTTGGAAGACCAGGCCAAGCACAAGCAGAAGCCCCCGAAAGCTTGAAGGATGGATTCCAACAGGGCTCATCCCAACCCCGAGTGGCTTGCAGCATGCAGGTGTCCTCAAAGCCCAAGTCAGGCCAGGAAAGCTCCTCCTGTCGGAGGACAACGTTCTGAGGAGGTGAAAGCGTCAGGTCCCCTTTTCATGCTGGCAACCTCACCCTGAACTCTTACCTCCTTGGAGGACCAGGGATCAATGTTCTCTGAGCAAGAAGGTCCGAAATCCTGGTCCATGACACCAAGATGCTGCTCCAGCATTGCAGATTAAGTGCTGGGTTGGACCGGGTGGCCTCCTAGGGCCTTTCAGCTCCAGACAATTCTATGGAGGGAAACACAGAAACAGAGAGGTCTTCTTCCTAGCAGGACCTTTCTGCACGCTCTCAGTGGACGTCTTGTTCTCCATAACCAGCCCTTCTGTGAGATTAGCTACCCTCAGCATCCCGCCAGCTAACCAAACCATGATGTCTAAATAGGTTTAAAAGTATTTAAGCCTTTAAGCCCATAGATCTCCCTCTGAAGGTGTCCTACTCCGCTTTTCTAATTCATTAGAGAATATATCTGTGGTAAGCAAAGTAAATTAGATTCAGTGACATTCCGCTAATTGAGTCATCCCCCCCCCCCTTCTGCATGGCTTGGCTGAGTTTTTAATTAACAGCTAATCTCATCAATATGGCGGCTGACTGGCAGCATGCAGATCACTGTACCACCACCAGAGCGAATTAGAAAGAGATGTTCACGGCTCTCTGCTTGACCCAGGGCTGCCTCCTCAAGCGCACTGGAATAAACGGGATAGAATGACCTGAAAACAGAAGAATGCAGGAGTTAATTGCTGTTGCAAAGAGATAAGAGTGGAATGGAACTGGAAGTGCAGCTGTAGCTGGAAGACCACCAGCGCCCCACCCCCAGCAAACAAACAAACAAATAAAATAAAATAAAATAAAATAAAATAAAATAAAATAAAATAAAATAAAATAAAACAACATTAGAGAAAAGGTGAGGCAAGGAATCTTCATGATTTCCTGAGCACAAGGTCAGATGGGGCCCAGTGCCAAGCCATCGACCATCTCGCTAAGGAATCATCCCACACCAGGTCTCCACTTGAGTCTCCACTTCAGTTTTTCCTAAAGAGGCTCAGAATCTTTTAGCTCCTATCAAGTATGGGCTGACATCTGGAGTGGATACACCACCCCACTGACATTGGGTATGAGCTCTGTGCTTTGATACTGGCATAATGCGCCTGGCTGCAGAGATGGGGCCTGTTCTCCAAGCTCAAAAGCCTTCCAGGGAAGTGGGAACAGATTCGGAGTCACAGGAGAACTGGAATCCACAGCTGAGATGCCATGCGGAGCCCGCCAGTCCTTAAGAGCCAGCCAGCTCTCACTACTGCAGGGGGAAAGCTTAATGGGCATGCTAATGAGGAACGCAGACCAAGCATGATTAATCTGAAGGTAATGAAGGGTCAGGCACTCCGAGCATTTGGAGCAATTGGCCTTTAAGCAAAACGTGATGTTTCCAGCGCAGTAGATGCCACAACATCCTTTTGCTAAGGGCTTGATTAAATCAACCCATTGTTGGAGGTGCAATGCTGCTAATGGCTCTCTCATTCACATGGTTTGGTGATTCCCAATGGCTGCTTCCATCTGGGAGGAGGTAATAATTTGGATAAATCCTGTGATGGAACGCTTGTCCATATTCAAGGATGCACCTGTTCTTTTGAATTAGCTCCCTGTCCCTTAGAACTTCTTTTGAATCAGCTCTCTTGGAACTTAAGGCAAGGTCAACATAAATGGATTTTGCACACCCTTTTGGCTGCTAAAAGGATGATATTATCACATTGGAAAGATAAACAGCCACCTGCAAACACATCCTGGATGAAGGACGTAATGAAGCTTTCAGCTTGTGAACAGGTGGCCTTTAGGCATGAAAAACAAATGGATAAATATGCGGATATTTGGGCTGCTTTTGTTGAAGTTTACACATACATGTTTTTAATAACGGCAGTAAGTTCTGCTATATAGAAACTTATAGAGATATAAAAATAAATTAGTATGTAGTGCATTGGATCTTTCTACATTCCATTAAAATTACAGTAATTCAATTTTGTTCCTTTTAATGATGCAGTCTGGGGTTATATTGCCCAATTTTTAAAGAAAAATGAATAATCTTAAAAAAGAAAAAAAAAGCAGAAGGATCCACCTTGAAAATGTGCTTTTTTAATTTCAGGTTTGCAACGGAGGAGAAGGATTCTATTTCGAACCAACTTCTCATCATTGGGTCACATTTCTGAAATGGCTGGAGTTCAAATCTTGCTTGTTTCACTCATTATTGACTATTGCAAAACTCGTTTTTTACAGCTAGCCTGGCTGGTCAGCAAGAACAATATAATGCCTTTTCACTAGAAAGACGAACCCCTGCAGAAGAAGGCAGGACGCGCTCCAATGGAGCAAAGCTCAGGGAACCCAGGTTCCACTTGGATGCCAGGAAGCACCTCCTGACAGTTAGGACCCCGAGGGTGTGGAATGGGGCTCCCCGGGAGGTCATTGAGGCCCCATCGGTGTGGGTGTTCAAGGATAGGCTGGACGTGCACAGGGTAGGTGTGTCATGAGCAGAGCCAGCCGGAGCCGGGGGTCAGACTAGATGGCCCAGGAGGCCCCTTCTGACTTGCTCTGTTTCTCTGTGTCTATGTTGTCTGAGTCTGCTTGGAAGGAGGGGGAGAAGAAGGACTTCAACAGTGGCCATCTCAAGGGGCTCAAGAATCGTTCTGGCGCCATCACCCATCATCCTCAGGCAAGAGCTGAGGCCTAGCACTCAGGAGGAGTCCTCCTGTGATGCAAGGGGCCCCACTGATCAGATGTGGCGTTCCCCAAGAGCTTTGCAGGAAACACAAATAGTAACCACACACAGCCACTGCTGGTGCTGAGATGGCTGCCATGACCTGACACCACTAGGCAAGGTTGCCAGGGACCACTGGAGGAGGAGGAGGCCCCAGGAGAGGCTGGGATCTCCAAGGTCAGTGGGGCAGTGTATCCACTCCAGGTTTCAATCTGAACTTTTAGGGAGCTAATACTGATCCTCACCCTCCAGAATAAGCTCAGCACCATGGAGAGCTCCCTCAAGGTTCCCGCTGAGACCTACCATGGATACTCCCCACCGACCTGGGAGCCCCACTGGCCGGCCCACCAGAGGCCATCCTACCAGGGTCCTCTCAAAGCTGCTACCAGCCTTGCTGAAGGAAGGGCCCATGAGCAGTCCAGATCCCAGCAGGAGCACCAGGTCCCTGCCTTCCCGAGACCCCACCAATCACTGGGCGTTCAGGCCTTTCCCAGCTTCGGTGGCGTTTTCTCCCCATTCCCCAAGGTCGAAAGACTTAGCGTCGCCAAGAGATTTGAGCTCAAATATCCCAGCATGCTTGGCATTTTTATCCTGCCCTTCTCGGCATTTTCCCCCTGTCCCTGCCCACGCCGGCCCCCAGGGCTTCCCCAGAACTGAGCACAGCCTCCATCCTGGTGGGGGAGGTTCAACACCGCTGAACTAGACACAAGAGGCAAACCCCGCAAACCTCCTGAGCAAACCCGTGGGCCAGTTCCCACACTCAAGCTGCCCAGTGCAGTTCAGAGAAGCCATGGAGGGCTGGCATGCGTGGCTGCAGCCATCTTGAATGCCATGGCTTCTAGCGCTGTGACATGAGCAACAAACCAGCCCCCAAACCTCACCTGGCCAAGGGCCAGGGATGCTAACCCAGCACCCTTGCAGCCTGCTGACACTCTGACCAGCAGGCTTAGGCCCCCCCCCCACCCCCGCCGCCACCCTGGTCCTGAGAACAGGCAGCATTTTCATGGAAACAGCCCCTCCGGCCACGAATACAAATCCATCCTATCACTGTCAAACATGCACATTATGTCCCTTCTTTGTGCAAGAAAAAGAAGAAAGGGAAAGGGAAAGGAAAGGAAAACATGCGAAATGAAAAGACTTTCAAAAGATTTTATAATTGGCATCTTCTGAACCAAAAGGGTAAAAATAAACCCAAGATACAAAGGAAGACTTAATGTACGAAAGAACAAATTAAGCATGCCAAAGAAGGGAGATCAAGCCAAAACGCTTTTCATCTTGGCATCTGCTTCTCCTGATCCTGCATTGTAGAAATCAATGGGGTCTTTTGTTATTTACTTCAATGGGTCCAAAGGTCAAGCCCTTCAACTTTCTTTGGCAGCGGACTCTCCATTGTGGCCAGTGACCCAAATAGACATGCAGTAGCGTCTGCCCTCTGGGCATGGACTGGCCGTCCCCTCCCTCCTAGTTAAGCAAGAGCCATCGCTGGGTCTGGGGTCTGACGTGGGGGCAGTGGCCAGCGGGTGAGGCTCTCGGACCACAAGGCCCCTGGCCCTTTGCGCATCGCCGGGCAGCTGAAGCCACACGACTGGGCCGCTGTCTCCCAAGAAAGCTCCGCATTCCATTCCCGCTGCCCGTTCTCCACGGCTCTGCTTTGCTGCTCGCCTCGGCCACGGGTCCCGGGAAGCACCTGCGTGGCAGCCGGAGAACGGCCAGCAAGGGCCACCAGCACGGCCAGGGCAGGGCATGGGAGCCTAGTCACCCTGCCCACAGTGCCTTGCTCCGAGGATCCCTGGGAGCCAGGACTTGGTGGCTGAAGATGCCTGTGGCAGCGGCAGAGAAGGGGAGAAGAGGAGGCTGTGCACCAGCCATGCACCAGCCCGGCATATGTGGCCACTCCTCCAGACATGGGGAACGGCTGCACCAATGCGCGTGTGAGTCCGTGGGGCTTACTCCTGAGTCGGGCGCAGGTTCCTTCTGCAGCACTGTGTCCCAGCAGTGGTGTAATCACCTGGATCACCACTCCTAGCTTTCCTGACCGTTGGTAAGGGCTGAAACCCAAATGATCTGGAGGGCACCAGGCTGGGGAAGGCTTGTGCGATGCCCATGGGGAGGACTGCACCAACAGTCCCCCAGCGCCGTCCGCTGCCAGATTTCCTACATCCTTCTCCCTTTTAACAATTTAATCAGATTTTTTTCTCACCTTTGCTTCAGCCAGAAGCTCTTGATATTCTAACGAGGCATCCAAAGGGTGCCGCAGCCTTCGGCAATTAAACCCCGCCTGCTTTGATATGAATCAAAGACGGCTATTTTAGCTTAGGACGAATATAGTCTCCCAAATTCCCCTCCATAACATCTTTGCACTGCAACTAGTTGTCAAACTAGCGGCCACTGTTCAGGGGGGCTTTGCTTGGAGGGCTTTGCTCCTGCTTTCCTTCTCAGTGTGGCCAGAAGTCTGCTAAACAGGTCCTGGAGAAGGGCTACCTGGAGAAAGTTACGGGAAAAACGGTGCTGTAGCCCTCCATTCATTTATTCCCAGCACTGCCTGTCTTGACTCCTTTACCATATGCTCTTGAGGGCTTGCGCCACATGCCCTCCTAACCTTCGCTATGAAACCCCCAGAACCATTATTCCACTGCATTAAATCAGCAGTGCTCACCATGGGCCATCAAGAGAGAGGGAGGGAGGGAGGGAGGGAGGCAGCGACCTCCGGGCGACTGATTCCGGCTGTGCTGAAATGGCAGAAAATCGGCCAGGTATGCAGGCACAATCCTGTGAGCATTTAGACCAATTCTGGAGCTGGGAAGTTATGAGAACATAAGAAAAGCCATGCTGGATCAGACCCAAGGTCCAGCCACAGACCAGCCCTCTGTTCACATGCTGGCAAACCCGCCCACAGGCTCGCTCAAGCAGGATGGGTGCCAGACCTCCGCTTGGCCGAGCTTCTCAGCAGCGGGTGCAGGCGGGCAGGCCGCCTCTGGCAAAGGAGTGGCACATAGCCAGCAAGTCTAGTAGCCACAGATAGCCTCCTCCCGTGTGAACTTGCCAATCTGCTTTTAAAGCCATCCAAATGGCCAAAGCCACCACTTCCTTATAACATTTGGAGACTTGCAAAATCCTCACACCTCAGCTTACCTGGGGATTTTAAAAGATTGAACCTCTCAGGTATCCCTGTGGAGGTGGGGGGGGCGGGGGTGGACGGTTCTGCAGGCGAGATTGTGAGAGAGAGCGGAGGTGTGGATCCAGTGTTGTTGTTATTCCAGCATTGTGCGTGATTGTTGGGAACTCGGTATTATATTAATAATTGAAAGTCTTTCTTGGGTAATTTGGGGTTGATGATTTATTCATGTTTGTGAAGATCTGGATTGTTTGAGAATAAGATTGCCGTTATTGCTTTCACAGCCCATTTGGTAATTACAGAAAAAGGCTGTGTAAGTAACCCAGGCTTGACCTGAGTCTTGCTGCCATGAAACCTTCTCTTTGCCCGTGTCGTAGGCCAAAACCGTGAAGCCCAGACACCTGAACCTTGGCGTGGCTTCTAGCACAGTGCTAGAGGAAACGTCTTGGGCTGTATTTGCTTTTAAAACACAAGAAGCCATTTTGGTTTAAGGACCAGGGCCTCCCTAGCGGTGCAGAGCTGTGCGGTCCGCACAGTGAAGCGGATATTTCAATCGGTCCTTTTCCAGCAGGGATCCGAAGGCAGTTTGCAGAACCCTCTGCTGCTTCCCCACTTTTGCCTCACAACAACCACCCTGTGAGGTGGCTGAAGGAGAGAGTGGCCAGCCCAGTCACCCGGGCAGCTCCCTGGCCAATGTGGGGACCAGAACCGGGATCCCCCAGTCCCAGTCCGATTCTCTATCCACTACTGCCCTCTGGCTCTCTTTCAGTCCAGCTCCCCTTCACCCCACAGGGGCCAGGCCTACTCCCTTGGCTCCATTTATTCTTTATTATACTTATATCCCACTTGCTTTCCTCTTGTGAGGAATTTATGCAACACAGGTTGCATAATCCTGCTGTGCTCCATTTTACCCTTCTAACAACAGCCCTGTGAGGTAGGTTAGGCTGAGAGGCCCTGACTAACTCAAAGTCACCCTGTGAGCTTCACGGCTGAGTGGGGACTCAAATCCAAATCTCCTGAGTAGCAGTACAGTGCTTTAACCACTACGTCACACTGCCTCTGCACAAAGCAATCCGACTGGGGATGAACCATGAATGTCTATGCAAAGATTCTGGCAGTTCCGGTCCCTTTCCTGCTATGCATGTGGAGGGTGAGGATACTGTGGGGAGACAGAGGTGAAGGGGGTCAACACTGAACAGGGAGGTTTGAATCCACTAGCCTGGGCCGTGTTGGTGGATTCCTGGCTCTCCCATCAAGCGGTCCACAGTCCTCCTTCCTTTCCAAAGTGCCCTTGTCAGCAGATCCCTTCCACTTCTTTTGTCTCGAAGCCTGTGCGAAATATTTCGCCAGCCGAACAGGCCTTTCCTTTAACTGCTGAGATGCTACAGTTCTTCCAGAAAGATGTTTTGCAGATGATTCCATCCAACACACACACCCCCCCCCGCCCCCAAGCTGGAATTCTGCTAGAATCCTACAGGCCACATGAAAGCAGATAAGCAGCTTGGTTATTTAAACTACAGAACAAACCAGGCTTTGCATGGGTTGTAACCAGCCTTTCCCTTTTTTTTTTTTTTTTTTAAGAAATTTTATTAAAATTTTAAACTAATACTAAGAACATCAATCATCACATAAATCGGACTTACTGGGTCAGCCCCCTACTGCATATCTTTTAACATTCTATGATCATATTCAAATCCATTTATAACAACTTGAAAACATCTTTAGATCTAAGCCAAGTCCCGTTTCTCCAGCCAATAAAAAAAGAAGTTCCAAATTTGATAGAAGTCACTATCTTCTTTCTCCTTCATCAGTAAAGTCAATCCATCCATTTCTTGCAAAGTCCCGTTTCTCTTAACCGATATTGAACCAGCCTTTCCCTTTGATGGAGCAAGGCTTGCAAAGAACGGCCCACAGGCTTCACATCTGGACACCTGGTGCCCCCATCTGTCTGAGTGAAGGCACAGGGAGTAGCCGGCCGCCGTGTCCCACTGGTAGAAATGTGAGGTGCAGCTCAAAGACATAGCTGTGCATTAGAGCCCCAGCAAAGCAAGCTGACGGCGAGGAAGAGCACACCTAGCAGCTCTGTCAAGAACTTCCCAGTAGTGGGGTGCCAATACATGCTCCAAGCACCCGACCGCATCTCTTTTTAAGATTTTTTTATTTTTTATTTATTTTTCGATTTATATCCTGCCTTTTTCCTACAAAGGGCTCAAGGCAGCTTACATCTCTGCCATCTTATCCCCACAACAACAACCCTGTGAGGTAGGTTGGGCTGAGAGTCTGTGACTGGCCCAAAGTCACCCAGTTGGCTCCATGGCCAAGCGGGGACTCGAACCCGGATCCTCTGAGTCCCAGCCCCACGCTCTTAACCACTACACCACACTGGATGAGACATAAAGCGAGGCCTTGGAGGTTTCAGCTGTTCTGGGGTGAAGTTTCTGCACGAAATTTGTTGTACCGGGTATTGCACATAATTTATACTTCAGCCCTCTGGGTATTTTGGCCTACAAATCCCTTCAGGTTGGCTAGAACTGATGAGAAGCCAGCACATTTGGAGGGACTCAAGTTCCCCACCCCTGGTTTAAACGCTACAGCTTTACGCTGCATGTACTGTCTATATTATAGTTAAATGAAGTATTTGTTTTGTGGAGTTTATTATATTGGGCGTCGTCATTTTGAGAGTCTAATTTCATGCTTGTTTTTATAGACATTTTCCCTTGATGAAGAGTTTCCTAACAAGGCCCTGGGAACCATAGCCATCTGTGCCAGCTGCCGCTTTAAATCCTTGGTGTGTTGCTGCAGACTTCCACAGCTGTAATGGATGCTCTTTTCTTGCACTGCCAAAATGTGCAACATGTCAGAGGTTAAATGATATGTCATCCTAGGTGAGCCAATCTTCTGTGGCTCCCTCCATCACATGTGAGAGCATCTCGGAGCCTTCCAGATACTTTGGACCACAGCTCCTAGCCATCACCATGGAAACATCAGAACGGGATGCACAAACACTGCTGGGAGAGTCTCCGACAACTTCTCTGAAAGTAGTGGCTGGTTTTCCCTACCGTGTCGCTGCTCAGTATGAAGCACTCTGGTGCTTCCTGTCATTCCAGACTTCTCCCATCTTGGATTTTAGTGCAAGGGCGGCTTCCAGATGGAGAGCTTCGAACGCCACGAGTTGGAAGGCCGTGTGCATCTGTTCTGTTTTTCTCTCCTTAATGGATTTTGCAATAAGGGAAAACAAAAGATGGAGGAAGGAATGGGGAACAGTGAGATGCTTAGGAATGGAAGACTGTTCTCTGAGAGCTCGTGGTCAGAGTGAGTGACTGGGACTTGGGAAATTCAGTTCCTGGCCCCTATTCAGTCATGGATCCCCCTGGGTGATTGGGGCCACTCTTGACCTCCCTCACAGGGCTGTTGTGAGGATAAAATTGTGTGAGCCACCTCGAAACCCTCGCAGAAGAAAAAAGCCCCGGTCTAAGGCAACGAATCACCCTATAAAATGCCATGAAGGAGGAAGGCGGGTCCATGATAATGGTCTCATCTGGAAGCGCCCGAAGTGCCAGTATGCGTGGCTAACGGGATGCATTTCCCTTGCTATATTGGCGAGCGGATACCCCGCCCTGTTCCAGCCCCACTGCAAAAGGATTGTGCGCTTGTCCAGAGAAAGAAAAAGATTCAGAGCTGTGTTGCTCTGAAGGTTGACAGCATTATTCTAAGATCTGGGTCGGAGGTCCTTCTTCGGGAGCCCTCTTCGAAGGAGGGCAGAAGCGTGGCTACCCAGAGAAGGGCCTTCTCTGTGATGGTGCCCCGGCTCTGGAACAGGCTCCCAGAGAGGTGTGCCTGGTGCCAATGCTTTTTTCATTTCATTGCCAGGCCAAAACCTGTTAATTTCGCCAGCATTTAAAAAGTTAGTATTGCTTTTAATGTTGGTTTTATATATCATTGTGATACTGTGTCTTATTTACATTATTGTTGCCCTGAGACACTATAAAGGATGGGATACAAACATTTTAAGTAAATAAATATTTGCTGGCCCGCCAATTTTGCCTGGGGGGTGGGCAAGTGACTCAGCACCGCAGTCCCAAGGGCACAGGACCTTGGCGCTGCGACTCCAAAGGCGGAGCCACATCCTGCTCCCCTTGCAACCTGCACGGGAAGGACCTCGGAGAGGACAAAAGGGGGTGTGCCAGGAGCCAGAGATGGGGAGGAGGTTGGGGCCAGCACCTTACACCGGGTCTCAGTGGTGCCCCAGCCTCCTTCCCTGGCCCTCTCCTTGGCTGGTCATCCAGGTGGCTGAGAAAAGAGTGCCTGGATCTAGACTGCTCTGGAGCGTCATCTGCTGACCAGAAACAGAACTTCCACCACAGCATTCACAGCATCAGTCGCAGGCCCTGCTGGAGCTCCCACCCTCCTGAGGAGCCCCAGCTGGGAGACCAGGAGGAAGAGCAGTATCAGGGCGACTCCCTGCTTGCCGTAGTGGCCTCACCTGGCCTGCCATGCTGTATGCATCCTGCCACGCCGAGCACATCCTGCCGTACCGTCTCGCCTCAGCAGTGCAGCGTTTCCTGCTAGCTGTGGCGAGACTCAGTTCCTGCACCCTGCAGGCTCTGGTTCCTCTTTGCCATGTCCTGGCATGCTGTCACGTCCCAGCCAAGCAAACTCCCCTGTTAGCCGCAGCACGTGCCAGTTCTTGTATCGCCCCGGACCCTCGCTGGAGGGTGTGCCTGCCCTGCCTTCCTGGCTGTCCTCTCGTCTCGTCTCGCCTTGCCCTGCCTGGCACACCTCCCGCTGTTCCTGACTCTCACCCGTTTATCCTGCCACAAGGGACCTCCTCCTTACCGTATTGCCTGCCTGGCTCCTGGCTCGGCCGGCCCACTGACTCTGCCCTGCCTTCGCTATCAGACTTGGAGCAGTGCCTGGAACTCTGCCTGCCTCAGGCCCGGTCCCAAAGCATCTGCCTCAGCTCTCGCCACCGCTTCCCAGGCTCTGACAAATACACCGTGCTGGTGATGGCAGCCACAGAAAGCATGCAAGCCTCCAAGTCCGAACGTTTATGTGCACTGAGGGAAAGCGGCATTGGATTGTGCACTAAGACTAGTTCTAAGAGAGATGAGCAGGTGAATGTTTCCCCCAAGGAAGTATTGTCTCTCTTCCACAGTATATCCATTTGAATTTGCCTATCTCTCGCTCTTCCTTTTCTATAACCACTTGCCATTATATAAAACCATCATGTTGCATTATAGCTGTTAAGAAATCAGGGCGGCGCTCAGCTCAGCAGCTCGGAATAAGATGATGACAAAAGGCAAATATATCAGTTCACGCCTTTACATGACTGAAAAGGAAGCGAGGAAGTTCTGACTGTCTCATCTCAACAGTACCGTTGATAAGTGAGCCTGTATTAGAAAGACGGGAGCCAGTGAACTGGAAGGAGAAAAGCATCAAGGGAAAGCCAGTGTTTTTGATTAAAATGGCATTATTATTGCATCAAGTGATCTTTTTATGACTTCTCCAAGAGATGGAAGATAATGCTATAAATGGTTGCGCCTCTTCTTCTGACAATGCCATTGAAAATGTGCCCCTATGAAGAGAGATCACAATGAAGACTGACGTAATTTGCTTTTTGTACCTTAGAAATTAGGAGAAGGGAAGGAAAGCATGGATTTTTTTTAATTTGCAAATTGTAGTTGGAAGAGGTTTATCAGGTATCTTTCATTTCAAAGCGATGGAATCTGATTTTTTTCCTTTACATTTAGGCATACGAAAGAATTTCATTTGCACGAGTGTATAGTAGGGTAGGTGCATCTTAGTATTAAGAAGGATTTAAGTATCTGTATTTTATTAGTATTGCATTTTAATTGTTATTAGTTTTATTGTGAATTTTTATTTTAGGATTATGAGCCACCCAGAGGCGCTGTGGCACAATAGGCAACATACAAATGCGCATCCACGCAAGTGTGAATTTACAGAAATCTCTCTTCCCCAGAGAAGCTGAGGAGCAGTCCACATGTTCGGAGAAGGCGCATGACTCTGAGAAAGGCCAGACTGCTTTGGAATCTGCTGGCCCAATTTGTAGGAATCGAAAGCGCATTCAAATCACTGCAGATTCCTCCAAAATTCTGAGGAAGGGGAGGAGAATTTCTTGACCAGGTTGATGCTTTCCCTAGCCCAGTGGTCTCTGCTCCCACAGGGCTTTCTCTTCACCTGCCTCTCGATTCCAGGAAGGAGCCTGAACACCTGCACCTGGCACGCTCCAAGAGTGCAGGTCCTAAGCACAAACTAAAGCACGGGCATCAGCGCGCTTCACATTTGCCCCATGAGATGCCAAAGCTGCACATTTAGCAACATCTGCTTTTTCTTCTTCCTTTCTTTTGTTTAGATGTCACTGCCCCAGTCAAGTATCAAGAGACTTGTGGATTTATAGGCCGGGCAACAACACCAGCAACACTTAATACAAATCTTCTTTGCATAATACAGAGCGTAATGCAGTGCTGTCTTGGATGAATATTTTAGCTCTGATTAAGATAAATTGCATCAACATTGTCCTGAAGGACAATGAATTTTGCCCTCCGTTAGAAATGGTTTTCAACACACAAGCATGAATAGAATCAAAATGAATAAATGTGAGCCCTAACTGGGATGGACAATAATTCAGCAGACACACATCTCCCTCCTTTTTAAAAGCACAACAAACACAGCAAAGTTCACCACAAGGTCATGGGAACATCAATCGCCTTGTAGAAGCAACGGTAAGGACACAGTTTCCTTTCTGTTCTCAATTTCCTACCTTCTTCCTGCAACTTAATGCAAGGTCAATACAAGTGGATTTTCCGTGCCCTTTTGACAGCTTAATATTACAGCATTAGCAGGACAAAACGGCCTGATCTGCTTTCCACTGAACATCTCTCAGCTGGTGTGCAAGTGGAGGCAAAATATGAATGTGCAGCCCTCATTAGTCAGGGCTCCAGTCCTCATTGGAGGAAGGCCTGTGGGACTTTCTACCCCTTGAACTGACACCAAGCATGGATAGGCAGAGAGGTGGCCATTCACTCTGTTTTCAGATCATCCAGTTGTCAGTGCTCCCCACGGCTGTTCACAACAATCGAAGCCCAGTTTACAAATACAACATGCCGATTTGCTCCTTCATTTTTCCTACAAGGAACCCATAATGGAAAGAGGAGAATTAGGTAAGCTGATTTCCTTGCAAGAAAAAAAAGTCAGAATATTTATTTACTCATTCATTTCTATACCGCCTGTAGTTGAAGCTCTCAGGGCGGTTTGCACAGCTTATAATTACATAAATAACCAGCACACATGATATTCCTCTCCATTTTATGCTAACAACAGCCCTGTGAGGAAGATCAGTCTGTGTGTCAGCAATTGGCCCAAAGTCACCCAGTGACCTTCATAACTGGGTGGTGACCAAAACCCAGACCTCCTGAGTCCCAGTCCAACACTCAAATCGCTACACCAAATCCTGGCCACATTACAAAATGAAATATACAATATATATTTGGATATTTTGTACACTATATCCTAATGTACAAAACAATTAAAACAGTTTGAAAAAGCTAAAAACAGCTAACAAGCCACCGGGATCCCATGAAAAGTTCGAGTTAAAAAGTTAAAAACTAACTGAAGGTAAAACCACTCTATCATGCGTCATCAGATGTTTGTCAGTAGATGCGTCTTAATTTGGTGTCAGCTTGACAACATCGCCATCAGGTGGATCTCACTGGGAGTGTTCTACACAACTGCAGAGGCGGCACTGGGAGGACGGCTGTTGTTGTCCTGATTATTATTGTTGTTGTTGTAGTTGTTGCTGCTGCTGTTAGGTTATGGTCCTGGATTCTGCAAGGCTGGCAAGTGTGTCAGCCCACATTCGCAGTGGTCCCTCCACATGTCCAGCACGCTTGGGCCGGTAGTACAAGTTGTCATAAATTGCCCTTTTGCCCATCAGAATCCCTAAAGCGACAGCCAATTGAAAGCAAAGCAGCCAAATCCAAACCAACTCACTATTGAACTTTCACTGGACCACATGAGATTCCACAAGGATGGTCATCAAATGTAGGAAAACTTGGACCTCGGAAGACACTGGATCCACATAGAATGGCGGATCCTTCGCCCAATCCACCCATCCACGTTTTGAAGGTGCATCACTTTTTGTGGGCTCATGGACCGTGAAAACCCCTCGTTGGAGGGTTTTTCTCCACCAGCGTTGCACAAGGAATTTTGGTGGGCGGCTACTTCTCTATCTTCCTTGCTTCATTCTGAGACAATGAACAATGGTCACAGCTATTTTCTGGATTTGTATTGAACATCTCAGCAAAGGACAAACAAAAAAGCCGTTGCTGATGGTGGTGGCGAGAAGGCAGATTCACCCAGGGGCTCTCAAAAACCTGCACCTCAGCTTCAGGGGTAACCCTGACCGTGAGCTTTCCAGCAGATGGTCAGCAGAGCCATCTTCCTCTGGTCCATTGGGATTTCAGTGCATTATGCCCTCCTCTTCCCAAATGAAAACCTCTCTGATCTCTGTAATAGCATGGTGTTTGTTGTTGCTGTTGCTAAGGCCAGTTTTGATACTCCTGAACGCATGGAAGCAGCGTAGGTCTTTGAATAGCCTCCAAGGCAAAAGGGCGGAAGTCTCTCCCCTCTCTGGGAAGACTTTCATATGCCAGGAGCGCCATCTGCTGGAACAAGGCCCGATCAGCAGTGATCGCTCTCCTGAATGCTGCCATGGCTGAATAAAATAGGAACATAGAAACAGAGCGAGCCAGAAGGGGCCTCCCGGGCCATCTAGTCTGACCCCTGGCTCCAGCCGGCTCTGCTCACGACATGCCCACCATGTGCATGTCCAGCTTATCCTTGAACACCCTCACCAATGGAGCCTCAACCACCTCCCGAGGAAGCCCATTCCATACGCTAGGGATCCTAACTGTCAGGAACTATAAAGGTAAAGGTTTCCCCTTGACATTACGTCCAGTCATGCCTGACTCTAGGGGGCGCTGCTCATCTCCGTTTCCTGACTGAGGGAGCCAGCGTTTGTCCGCAGTCTCCATGGTCGTGTGGCTGGCGTGACTAAACTCCAAAGTGCAGAGAACGCTGTTACCTGCCCACCGAAGTGGTACCTTTTCATCTACTTGCATTTGCATGCTTTTGAACTGCAAGGTTGGCAGGAGCTGGGACGGAGCAATGGGAACTCACCCCATTGTGCAGATTCGAACCTTTCGATCAACCAGCCCAGCAGCACAGCAGTTTAAACCACTGTGCCACCTGCAGTCCGTCAGGAAGTATAGATTCACATTTTATACATTTTCTCTGCTTCTGCTGGCTTTTATTAGTCTCAGAGGCCATGTCTCCAACAGGAAAACACACTGCAATCCAACATATGTGAGGAGCAAGATCTTAGACCCTTGCTTGCCCACAAGGCAGCCCCTACTCCCACTGTACGTTGCAGTAAAAAGTTCAGCCTCCAGTCCCAGTCTGGAGGGCACTTGCTTCAACTGCAATGCAGGATTCAATTCATAAATTCCAATCTTTATGCCTCCCATTGACAATCATTTCTTTTGTTAAACTTGGATGACATTCACAAACATAGAAGACCCTTATGAAGACACTACACCTGTTAACTTTCAATTCAGTGCAGGAGTTTTAGTAACGCATGTCTTTTAACTTGTGGGATTTTAAAAAAACCTGCCACTAACTTTCTTAGCAGAATTGAATGAATTCCACAGGGATAGCTGGCCCCTCTTGTGGGATCCAAACTGCCAAGGCACACGGTGCTTTGCACAAGAGCCGGATTTAGAGTTTGGGCATTTCCAAAGAATGCATTCATCCTACTTTAAAGACATGCATAAAGACGTCCCTAGTTAAGGAAGCTTCCATTTCTGCAAATAAATGCAGTACATCTGTGGGAATCGGGGTAAGTATTCAAAAGATTTGGGGTTGGAGTAATTCACTGCCACTTAACCAACTCCAAGGGAGTTTTTATAAGTTGCATGCAAACAGCATGTCACAAACTACTAGACAAAAAACCTACAGTGATTGCAGGACAAGTGCTAGGGAAAGAACTTAAGACTTGTTTTCTGGGCAGTTAGCACCGAAGTCACAGAGCGCCTAACATAGTGTGACGCATTCACACAGGCCTCACAAACGCCAAACTGTATTGTCCCTGCCTCCCAGGAAAGAAAACTAGTGGAGTGTACCAAATTCTTCATTAATCCTACAATATGTTGGAGAACCATGTTAAAACCATTTACTGACATTCAAAACCAGAGATGCAATTCATAAAACCTCCTCTCTTGATCTCACCAGGGTACCTCCTAGAAGAAAAAATGTAAGCCAAACATAGTTGTCAGTGTTCTTTGAAATCCTTTATCTTCAGGAATGGTCTATTTCTATTTGGTCATTTCCTACATCAGCCCGCTATTGCTTGGGATTCAGCTGAATCCAAACACATCCCTACATTGAACGGGGGTCCCACAAACCTGTACATGGATACAGCTGTTTTGGACTCCCCTCTGAACTCTGCAACAAAGCTAAATTACAGCTCGTTTCCTTCATTAAATGTGGAGAGCAAATGCTTTTAGGCATTGCTGCATCTCACAGCCCTGTACCAAAATGAGATGGCAGCTCTTAAAAAGCAGCTGATGATCCTAGCCACATCTCACCTCGACAGAAATGCAGAACGAAAAATTAACTCCTCGCAGCTGAGCTGATTTGGAAGATCCAAGTGTGGGCTTTGAAGAAGCATGCCTGGAATCCATTCCATCCTTGGCTACAAGCTCAAAGGGTGATGCTCTAGGCAGTTCCCACCTCTCAGCTTAATTCAACCCACACCAAAGGTTGGTAGGATGAAAGGGAGGTAGATACGTATAAGGCATGAATAGGACTGCGGAAAGGACTTACAAAGGCAGTGCAAACCCCCGACTTCTGGCACTGAAAGCTCCCAGAGGTCCATGCAGCAAAGTAAGCCAGACATCCTAGCTGGCATTGCACAAAACAAGTTATCATTAGATAATGGTAAGCAAAGAAAGCATGTGCTGGAAAGAGGCCAGGCCTTTTCCATCCAACCCAATCTGGCTACGTATCACAAGTCCCACACAGTGTAGCAATACCCAAATTAACTTGGAAGCAGTTGGCAGTAAAACTACTTGCTTCACTCTGCAGGGAACGTGTGATCTAGCTGCATGCCAAAAAGAGAGATTTAAGAAAAGCAGTGCAGGAGTGCAAGTTCGCTCCCATCTGAGCTGAGAGAGCAAGATAAAGAATACAGTTAGCTATGGGCATCATTTCCTGGCTTACTGTACTCTCAGATCCCACACAGCCTGCTCTAAGTGGCTGTAAAAGCTCTGCTGAGACACTCCTTCCCATGTTGGTTAGACTCTGCAGGACATCTCAAAGCACACGTGGCTACCAAAACACCAAAGCAAAACACGTACAAACCCAAGTTTTCTTCATGCACCCTGCCCAGATCTACTAACAAAGATCTGCATTTATTACTTATTTGTGAAGTCCTCAACTAGACAAGTTTGTCTCAGGATTCTGGCCAAAGCACTAATGTTCAAACAGGCAAACATCTGCCAGTGGTAATTTGTCCATGTACATATAAGCAATGGGCTGGGTTATGCTACAGGACGGCTCATGTGTTTCTGAGCTGCGCTCTCCACTAGCATGTTTGGGTTTTTTTGTAAAGGCACGTGTCAGGATAAAGACCAGCAACTGCACAGAGCTCATAGAGGTCTGCAGATCATTCTTTTGTGAATGCCTTGGTGTACAGGCACCTGAGTTTATTCTACATGAAGATTCAGAAGACAAACTGAGCCATTTTAAGGAGTAAAAACAGCACAGGTATTCACAGGTAAGGTCTCCCCTTAGCTCACCTTTCAGTTCAGTGGAAAACATACTGTTACCTGGGTGGTGTTTTATACCGGCAGGAAAGTATTTTAAGGTTTTAGTCATTCAGCAAGTGACCATGGAACAAGAATTAATGTTTAAGACACTGGCTGCAGACAGTCCGTTTGAACAATTTATTAGTATGCCTTTTTTTTTTTTACAAGTTTAGAAAAAGAATCCCAATATTTTCCCTCCTGTGTGTTTTCGCCTCGCTTCCTCGTGGTCCATGATGCCCGCTGAGGTTGTCAGCACAATGTACCTATTAAAAGATGAGGAAAATACAAATTCAGAAAAGAAGAGTTTAACCTCAGTTGAGAAAATAAGATTGCTTAAATACTAAATGCAAATTCAAACGGTTCTAAAGCCAACTAGCTGACAAGTGTGGAAATAAAATTTTATGTAGATCAAACTTATTCTATAAAAAGGAACAGCTTAAGTTGTTAACAAGGGATCAGATATAAGAACTCCAAAATGCCAGCCCTGTATCTAATGAGATGAATTTCCATTACAATACTTGCTACTGCACAGAATCAACACCCTTTAATACCCACACACTCTGCGAAGCTGAAAACGGGGAAGGAGTGCCCAGGACGAATTCACAACATGTCCTTTGTGTAAGCTCCAGAAATCGTTCTCCCAAGCTGGTACTTACCCAAACTGACGGGAGGGCAGCAAGTTGTTCTGCCACTTTTCCAAATCCTTCAGCTGGACATCAAATCTGGGACTGATCACACCACACTATCAAATAAGGGAAAAGAGGGAGAGGGTTGATGCGTCTTCTAAGCTATTGCTTGCACAGGCATGGTGGTACTTTGCTTTGTTAAGAGATATTAAATGTTTTAAATAAAATAAATGAACTCAGCTGAGCTAACCAAGTCAGCAGGACATGTGAGGAAGTAACCGAAGTGCTCTAGTACCTGGGGAAAACAGGAAAGGGCTGTGGATCTAGGCACAAATGTTTATGGGCAGTTCATGCAACCTTGCAGAGGGTCCTGAGGGCCTGATGTGCTGGGGCCAAGTGGGCCACTGTCTGGATGAGACTCCCAGAAACCCCGTCTTTGCTACCTCCATTTCCATCGTCTAAGATGGGGTAGAAAAGGACTAAAGCCTTTGTCAGCAGCCCCAAGGCACAGACTTTCACAGTCCTGCCAGTACATTCTCAGTTGACTAATCCCCATGGGTGTGGCTGCACTCCTGTCCCGCCTGAGAGCTTCTTCTGGAGCAGCAAACAATGGACCAGAAGTACCTCTGCTCTGGTCTCTTCGGCTTGTCCGCTTTTTTAATCTGAACTGCTGTTGCAGTGAAAGGAAGCCCTCTACTGATAGAAGCCCGTAGTCCCAAATCTACATGAAGCAGCTGCGACAGCCATGGCAGACAGACCAGTGCTTCTGCAAGACACATGCTGCGCTCCCCTGCACATCAGAGCCAGGCTCCAGCCATCATGATCAGCAGGCACCTGTGGTACTTTCTGGCGAGCGCAACACACTCTCCAGGAAGGCTCCGTGCTGCACTTTTGCCCAAAGGTGCCCAGCAGGCACTCTCCCTGCTGCCCTTTCGTGTGGGAAAGGCAGAGAGCTGCAAATATGTGCTGTGATTCACATTTTTAGCCTGGCCAGTACATTTAACTGAAAACCGAAGGCCCCAATTCCAGAACAGGGCAGAATGAGGACTCCGGGCTTTCCTAATAGCTTGTCTCACAATACCAAGCTTCTCAAAGAACACTGAAGGGGGGGGTGGGATACATGCAGCTGAAAAATAAACTAACAGTGCAAACTGAATCCCCCTCCTAGAAATGAGACTTATTCCAAACCTATTCCAAAATCCAATTTCTAGTTTCCATTTGGAAGCCAGCTTGAGGCAAAACAGGATTTTTGTTTGAACTGACCTGCCCGAATGTTTGTTAGTACCAAAAGCAATTTCTGCTTAAACTCAGTAGACCTGAAACACCTTTATTTTCCACTGGATTATTAAGTAGCACTGGACTTGTAAGAGGACCAAATCATTGACACAAATACTACAATTTTTGGAGTGTTACAGAGCTCTTCCTCTGACTAAAAGTACTAAAAACAAGTACTAAAAACAAGAAAAAGGGGGAAGGAGGAAGAAAGAGGAAAGAGCAAGATGTTCAGAGCTCTCTCCATTTTTTACCCTTGAGGAAA
Organism: Varanus salvator macromaculatus; assembly: GCA_023646645.1. Taxonomy (NCBI): domain Eukaryota; kingdom Metazoa; phylum Chordata; class Lepidosauria; order Squamata; family Varanidae; genus Varanus; species Varanus salvator. The sequence continues at coordinate 9,848,618 of JAIXND010000852.1, read as the reverse complement.
AGCTCCAAAAGAATCCCAATTTTGTGACTTTTGATTTGTCTCAATAGATGTGCTTTACTTGCCATCTGCTTTCTTCTTAAACAAGTCAATGTAGCTACCTAGATGTACTGATCATGACATAAGAAATCGTTTAAAACACTGACATGAATGAATAGAATTTCACCCCCTCAGTTGACTTTTGTTTCATTTTTTATTCGTAGAAAACTGAGTGTGGAATGGGTATGACTGATTTGCTGCTTGTCTTAGAACGTAATGCAACAAACTGACTACCTTTGGAAAAGTCTTCCAGCCAAGTGTCAGGGAACTTCATTAAGAAAAAGAAAAGAAAAACAGGAATCATTTCAGGTTCTTGCAGCAATTAACTCAGCAGTGAAAAATCTTCCTCCCGGCAGGAAATAAAAACAGGACCAACATATGAAAGCAAGACTGCAAGAGCGCAATGCTGCTTTCTACATCGGATCAGACTTCATCAAGGAATAATATGTTGGTGCTACGATGTGAAAATTCTATTTTTGAAGTCACTGGCGTGTGGGGGCAGAGGCCTGGACAAACTGAAATATACAAAGCCTAAGATTTATCACTTTAAGAACACATACAATTGCACTCTCTGGCATATGCACAAAGCATTATGAAATATAATCAACTTCTAAGATGAGTACAAAGAGCTGTAAACTGTTCTATGAGTTCACCAGCACTTTTTCCACAGCCTGTTCCTCTTGTCTTTTTCTAGGCAACCACATTGCTAGATAAACATTCCAGTTCCTCAAAAACATGCTAAGCTTTTCAGGTGTTAGGAGTCCAAGAATCATTGGCGAGGCTAATGCAGAATTGTGTGATTCGCGGCAGGGTCATGGTAGAGATCCAGCTAAAAGCATCAGATGTTGATCTCTCTGTACTTGTTTCCTTGTTTCCTTACGGTAGGAAACAAGACTTGTTTCCTTACGGTAGGACTTTATACTTTATACAAGCTGCTTCCAAAGACTCTTCTTCAGAACTAATGGTAGAAGGTCAAGAGGGTCACTGTAAGGACTTTCCCACAGCCTCAATTCTAAGAATAAAAATGTTGCTACAGCACTGTCTGCTAGAATTAACGAGTTTATAAAACAAAGTAGAGCTAAATAAGGTATCTGATCACCTGCCAACAATTCTGCCCCCATCCAAGTTCGCCTTCATTTACCACAACCTACTGCAAGTCGCCAAAGACATTGAGATGCATTTAAATACATCCAACGATCTTATCACCCCAGATTCAGTTGTGCTAGAATTAAGTAGACACCTACCTTGTTGAGTCTGCCTGTAAGATTAACAACAATCTTCCCAGCTCTGTGATCATCAATGATCTCAAATTCACCTATGTAGCCTGTGGATTAAAGAACATGACTTGGTGCATTACAAACTGCAATGTGTAAACACAACTGCCAAGCTGAGAACCTAAACTGCAGCCCAAAGAAACCCATTTTCCCCCAGGGACCGCTGGACTCTTGCACCCAGGCGTTTTATCAATGTCAAAGTTACAAGGAAAGAAGAACTACTGTGGTCCAGTGGATAATACGCGACTGGGACCAGTAATGCCTGGGCTCAAGTCACTGTTCTGCAACACCACCTGGTAAACTTTGGCAGCTTCACCTGCCATCCTGTAAACTAGGAACCCTGACTTAATGAGGCACAGTGTTTATTTCTGACCAAGTGGTGAGCTAGTGTATGCAGCCTGTTTGTCCCAGCTTCTCCCCTCTCTTCATGCAAGCAGGCCAACAAACCAGTTGTGTCCCAACCTAGAATTATGGCTACCTGCCCCAGACAAGCCAAGACAGCAAGAAAACTTCAAGCAAGGGTTTACTCTTGGCTTAGAAATCCTGGGTTGCCCAGGCACACTTCACTAAAACCACAGCTTTGGATGCATCGTAAAACTGTTCCTGGTTTGTTTACCAACTCTACCCTGTTCAAGGCGCGCTGATGGATTTATTGCACCACTTTTCTGGCTGAACTATGATATAAGCTCAGAGTGATTTTAGGGACAAAAGAAAATTATTCTTTGAGACAAGATTCTGATCTTTAGTGACAACTTGCTGGGATTACTGAAAAGTACACAGTTCCCAGTCAGGATCTTGTGTCTCCTCACCAGTATTTCAGCACCTTTTCAGTATCTGCAAACAGAAACAAACTATGGGGCATGACGCTGGAGCTGCAGTATGAGCAAAGACTTCCAAACTGCAGGACAGCTTCCATGGATGAATATTCTTTCTCTTGTCCACAAATTCCTTCGGCACTGTGGCTTCTCTAGCTATTGCTGTCCAACCGAAATGTTCATCTAGACTGACTCAATGAACACTTGCGTACCAGCTCTGCCGATCAGACCTTGTTTCCTGTGGCCTAGAAAAGCCATCCATTTTGTCCCGCCCACAGAATGTGCCAACAGGGATTTCCATACTTGGCAATGAATAAATGCCATACAAATTTGAATTCTTTCCAAATTTGAATCTTTCTTATGTGTCATCTTTTATGTGAAACCCAGGGAACATCTTCTGGCTTTTAAAAACAAAGTTGCTCCTATTTGTCACTCATTAGATGCTAAAATGGTAAATCTAACTGCACAATCATAGGCATATTACTTTCCTCCTCACCCCTGTAGTGCAGGGGACTACAATTTTCAGCTTGCCCTGCCCGCCAAGCCAAAAACTGTAGTTGCCAAATTCCACCTCTTGGCAAGCAGTCCATTCCTGACAGATTTTTCCCCAAGGCAGAATGGGGCTTCATTGAACACATCAGAATGGATGGGACAAACTTAAAGTTATTAGTTTCTTAAATATAAACTGAGCATTCCTCTCCCCCACCCCAAGTATTTTATCCTGTTTCCTTGGTAAAACAATATGCAACAACACGCCCACAATGGTTCTCTTGAGCTAGAACACTTTTACTTCCCAGGAGTTCAGCCCAGTTTCTGAACATAAATTCAGATGCATCTTCTCCAACCAAAGTTGATTTTACGTGGCTAAGAATCTGGCACTTTTCCAGACCATGACACCAAAGTTGCTTCCATGGACTTACCATGCTTCATCATCACAGTTAAGAACCGGACAATTACTTTGGAGCACGGTCTAATGAGAACTTGTCGCTTTCCACGCTTCTCTGCATTATTGATGCTTTTAAGAGCATCTGCCAGAACATTCATGCGCACCATGATGCCTGCAGAGATAAAATATACATGTTTAAGTGAGAGACCAAGTTCCTGGGGTACATCCGCGACTGTCAGGTGTTGGTTAACAGATAGCTCATTAAAAAAGGTCACCAACATGCTCACATTTTAGAACTAGCATCTGTCAGTGCCGCACAACCATCCTCATGTCCACTTGCAAAAAAAAAAGAGTAAGTCCAAATCTTTCGGAGCACAACCTTATCTCCCCTGCAGGAGATGCTCATAAGCTTCTGAATACAGAGGCTGACCCACATCCTTAAGATGCAGGAGTAAGGAAGGAGGCTGGAATCCACAGAAGTCCACAGCGCCAGCCTGCTCCTTGCCCTGCCTCCTGGAAATCTGTGTTTCGCCCCATTTGAGGCCCAGCTGAAAAGGGCAGGGGGAGCCTGCAGTTTTTTTCATGCCAGCTTCCAGGGGCAGGGGCTTACCCTTGAGAATCCCTGCTCTGACATCACATGACATTAAAAAAAAATGCAGAAAAGATGAAAAGGCTTCAGAGGAGGACAAAAAGGATGCTCCAGGACTGGAAACAAAGCCCCATGAGAAACTGGGTCTGTTCAGCTTCTACAAGTACATGAAAGACTGTCACAAAGAGGTTAGAACAGGTTATCTTTTTGACAATCCCAGAGTGCAGGGCACAGAATACTGGACTTACATTATGGGAACCCAGATTCTGGCTAGATACCAAGAAAAAATTCCTCACTATCAGAGCAGTACAACAATAGAACCTATCACCTAGGGTGGTTGTGGGCTCTCCCACACTGGAGGCATTAAAGAAGCAACTGGACAGTCACCTGAGTGGGATGGTGTAACTTCTTGTCCTGCACTGGCAGGGGGTTGGACCCAATGGCCTTCTTGACCCCTTCCAACTCTACTGTTCTATGAAGATAATAGCCCTCCCTCTCCTTCCTTCCCCCTCTGCCTTCTAACACTATCATCCTGGGGCTGCAACTCTGAAGAACCCTATGGCATCCTAGTCAACCAACTAGTCAATTCTGGAAGTTTCATCCCATCCGGCTCTTTCTAAGTCAAGGCAATTTCACTTCCAGCAGTTTGGGGTGAAGGCAATGAGCAGATGATGTAAAGCCTAAGAAGGTGACATAACTGCCCTAGATGTTAGATGCAATCAACTCTCTGCAGCAAGGCTTGTATGCAAATTCCTACCTACATTTAGATATGAAGAGTTCACACTGAAAGATTTCAGCATACATTTAGCACAGCACTAATGCCTATGGACTGTAAATTTAAAAAAGCAAACACAAACAAACCTCCAAAAAAGCATCTTGCCTTACAATCCTTTACTGAATTTCAACTAGCCAGGCAAAGAATTCAAGTACTCCTTATTTAACTGTGCCAAACCTTAGGATTTTAGGTTTTCTTGTTATTAATTTCAAACTCAACTTCCTTTAAAATGAATTCATTCTATAATCCCTGATGTTTAACAGCCAAATCAGAAGAATATCTTTATTAATCTGAAGCTCTACTAAATACTATTACTACTAGATACAATCCAGCCCACCAATTTCAGTGAAAAAAGGAGGGAAGTTAAGCATGCACCTAAGTTACTTCCACCAATGTTACCTGGACTTAGTTGTTTAGAGCTGCCTTATGCCCAAGCTCAGCACAGGAATAGTACATTTAATGGCTTGTAGATTTTATATCAGGAATGCTGTAAAAACCAGAACTGCAGGGCCCCAGGGCCAAAATGCAGCTCTCAAGGGGTCTCCCGAAGACCACGCTCTCTTCCCTCAACTACAAATCACTGAGCAGCTGCCCAACTTTCTGTAGTTTTCTCCCCATTTGTATAAGTTGAAATGCCTCTTCCATGGCTTAGTGATTTGCAGTAGCAGCTTTAAAAGCTGGAATTTGTGGTCACTTTCAATCCTACCCTGTTGCCTCGCCCACCACTAGAGTGAAATACTCACTAGGGCAGAATTTTCCAAGCTGGAATGCAGGCCTGTTTCAAAGAGACGCTGCACCCCTCCCATTAAACACAGTGATGATGCATTAGAAAGTCTCATCTTCCACACTAGAACAGCCAAACTGTTCACCTATTTTCAAAAAGTTTAAGGAATTCTAAGTGACAAAAATATAGATTGAGTTCTGCCTTGCAAACTAATTCTAAGTCTCTATCTCCCCCTCACCCACCTATCACATACACACACACACACACCTTTAGTGTTATCTCTAGTACATGACATTAATAACTTGACCAATTTTTAAGAGCCGGTCCAGTTGGGTGCCTGAACACTCTTCTTGCAGATAGAACCAAAAGAGCATCTACTTGGAAGGTTAGCTTGTGCAGCATTGGTCAAAAGCACCCACTCCTTAGCACTGCATTTAATTTAAAAATTAAATGTTTATTTAAAATTTAAGAGTTGAAACAAGATGATTTATGAGATTATGAAATTGCTTTATCTGAACAGTAGCTGACAGGAAAATAAAACTGTTCTACAACGAGATGCAAAGAATCAAAGTATCTTCCAGCATTACCCAGTTAGCTATTAAGTTTTAAGAAGTATTCATGTTTTCTCTCTGAAAAGACCTTCACCCTAAAATGCATTTCTTGTGACTGCACTGGAGTGGAAGACAGGGCATATAGTATACCATGTGGACATATATATGGAGTATATATACTCAAGGGAACTTGCTCACCATGCTTTTTCAGGGTTAAAGGTGGACAGCTGATAAGAGGTTCTGGTTCAAACACAGCCCAGGGCCTCAAGTTTCACATCCAGAATCAAGACCACGTAACAAAAACGTTCAATAAGGCTACGATACTATCTACTGTCACTTCAGTCTAACCAATTAGTTATGGCACTAGCATGTACCAACACACAAACTCTGAGAGCATGTGGGATGTCTTGGACTACAACTCCCACAACCTCTGATCGTTGGCCATGTTAGTTGACGGGAGCTGTATTCCAAAACATCCAGGGGATGCAGTTTGCCTACTCCTAGAATACCAGGGGAGAAATGGGGAACGGTTCACTGACTTGATGCCCTGCACCCAGAGAATGCCGGATGGGACTATGGACTAATCCCACAGGGCTTTTACCTGCGCAAAGTGCTGTTTTTTACTGCAAGAAACCAATACAGCAACTTTTTTGGGATTTTACACCATTCAGTAAGCCATGCTGTTGCATTCACAGAAAGAGTCACACTAAAGATAGCTTTTTGTCCCGTTATTCATGAACTCATCTGGGGTGGACAATGTGTGCCCCTTTAGACTGTTTCACCCAGAACTCTCCTCAGCCCTAGGCAGCGTAGCCAATGGCAAGCGCTCATGGAAGTTATAGGCCAAACTATCTGAACAACCAGAAAGCATCCGTCCAGCACAGCCCCTCGCAGCGTACCAGTGTTTTGCTCATCTATCTAGCATGAAACAAGGCAATGAAACCCGAGCATACCTAAACAAGGCAACCCGTCCCATCCTGAACTCAAGAGATAAAGCCAGCCGCATTGCTAGACTTTACACCCCTACACTTCCTTCTGTCCCAGTCCTCTGCCATTCTCTACAGCAACGCAAAACTGAATGCCCCCAGAGCAGATCCATTCCCCACGGACACCCATCCGCAGAGGAACGCGAGACGCTGCCTTCTGCCGACTTGCACGGAACCACGGTCCAGCTAGGCCAGCGCTGTCGACACTGACCGGCAGCGGCTCTCCAGCGCTTTTTCGTTCCCTGCCTGGGAACGCTGGGGATTGAACTGTTAACTCCTGCCCAGTCCGCGGTCCAGTCAAGGCCCCGCTCCTTCACACTCCCCGCTCTGCCTAGGAGGACGGGCTTCCAGATTTGCTTCTAGGCAAGCGCGCAGGTATGAAGTCGCCGCCCGACATTCTCAACGCGCAAATACGGAGCCACGGCAGCCGTCTCCGTCCCAGCGAAGCCCCGAAGCAAAGCTGCACGGTTGCTCCCTGCCCGGGCCAGCTCCCCCGCAGCCTCCACAGCATCCCGGGCACTCCTCCCCCAACCCACCCACCCCCCCCGCTCCGTTCAGGCGACCCCCGCGAGGACCAGGAACGGCGTCGCCACCCACAAAGGAGCTGCGCCGGGAGCGCGGAATCCCGGCTTTTAGAAACCGGGCCGGCAGTGGCCCAAAGACACGGGATGGATTCGATACGCGACGGATATTGGCGAGGACAGGCAGCCACTCGCTACTCACCAGGGCAGCAAGATGGCGGAAAAAGGAAGGCGGCCGGGTGTGCGCGGGGTGTTATGGGAAATAGAGGCGGCAGGAAAACAGGGAAGCGAGGAAGGCTCTCGCGAGACTTTCCTTCTCAAGTTCCCTCTCCCCACGTGAATTGGAAAGTAGAGCTTTCTGTCTGGGAAATTATCCCTGATAGTTAATAGAGAAGAGAGCAGCAGCAGCAGCTGCCAGAGTAATTAGATTGATAGTGCAATTCTTTATACTTAATAGCAAATTTCACTGAGTTCAATAGGAATTAAATTGCATCTTCAGAGTATAAGTTAACCGAAAGGTTGGTGGTTTTAGGTTTTGTTTATAATTTGTGGTTATGTATTTATGTATCTATGTTGTAGTTAAATTTGGTTTTGTTTTTTTTCCAGTTGCCGAGATGCACCGAGGGGGGGAGGGATATATTGTTTATGGTTTTATTGTATTTTATTCTATTGTATTTTAAACTGTTGCAAGCCGCCCCGAGGCTTTGTTGCAATGGGGCTGCTTATAACTGTTTTAATAAATAAATAAATAAGTTCCATTTAACTCACACAAGCTTCCTTCTGAATAAACATGGATAGGGTTGTATTGTTAGAATACAATCCTGTGCATGTTGGCTGAGAATATTGGGCGTTGTAGGGCTTTTTCTGTATAAAGGTGTATAGGACAGTGCCCTTAATGTAGTTTAGATCAATATACAAAGCTTGGCTTCTGGTTCTTTTAGCTTTCCCCCGCTGCTTGTCCTTTGAGTAGAAAAAACTGCTCATGGAAATCGGGGGATGTGGGGATAAGGATGTATTTTCTTGCGATGGCTACAGGTGCGCTTGGCCTTCCATGTGTCCACAAACAGAAAGAAACAACAGTGGGTACATGCTATAACCAATATCTTGATTCATGAAAGATGTTTCTGAAGTTCTGAACTGTTTAAAAGCACAACACTTGTAAATGAAAGTGAACACACTACAAGGCCTTTTTGTGTGAGAGCCCTGGATTCTGGCTAAGAAGAGGTCATTTAAATGGAGGAAATTAAAACCAGGCTCAGTCCACTTCTAACCTTAGATGGCAGTGGACTACATAGCAGAGTCGTCTTAATTGTTTCAGTACTATCATTGAAGCAGTTTGAAACAGAGTACATGGCTTCTCTCTCCACATTTTAGTCTCACATATACCCTGTGAGGGAAGTTAGACTGAGGGAGAGTGACTGCCTCAAAGTCACCCGGTGAGGATGTGATCCCCAGCCGTCCCAGTCAAAATCCACCACACCATTCTGCAGTTCTTGCTCAGTGTGGATTGCCCAACCTGCAAAACAGGAATAATGGAAGTGGGCCACATTGTAGGGTTGTGACCTGCAACTTGGGAAAGAACAGCACTGAACAACACTACAGCATTGCCTGCTATTCTCCCAACCTCAGACTGATTCCCACCCACCCCAATCTCCAAGAGGATCTTATACTGCAGCATTACATTATTTCAACCACGCTTAACTTGCCCACCTGCAAAGGGAACTACACTGCAGGGCTTCCTAGACCCTTTCCTCCCAGCCACAGCCCACCCAATTTGCAGTGGGACAGGACTTCATTAGGACTGGATGATGATTCAGAAGGGCTATGTCTTAAAACAGCAGTTTTCCATCCCTACGTGAAATGCCTATGGCTAAAGATGAACAGGGAGTCTGTCTCAAGAGCACCAGGCTATCGGCGCTGTGTCACTCTTCGCTTTTTCTATCTCTGTGGCGCATGCGAAGGCGCCAGGAAGAGGCCGGGCTTTCGGACAACAAACTCCCGGCGGCCCTTTCGGTCACGGTATCCAATAGCAACCAGCACGCTTCCGGAAAGGAAATGAGAAGAGGACGTCTCTGGCTGGGCGATCCGTTATGCAACTTTTCCCTTCTCGTTGCAGGCGGGCTTGGCGCGAAAGCAGCAGGCATAGAAGCATCGGTACGGAATGATTATATGTATAGCCTGCTTTTTCTCCAAGTGGCTCAAGGCGGCTTACAAAGTTCTCCCCTCGCCTTCGTTTTTTCCTCACGAGACCACTGTGAGGTAGGTCGGACATGCACGACTGGGCCAAGGCCACCAACGGCCCGATCCTGTGCAGGCCTAGACAGAAAAAAAGCCTGCAGTTCTCATCTTGCCTTTGTTCAGCTTAAGCTTGCATGAGATTGCACGCCAAGTCTAAAGATTTCATCCTACATCTCCCTGGTCCTAGGTAACACTTTAATGTAACAATTCTCTACAGCTTGTTGAGGTCAAGGCTAGGAAATTTGCTACTGTTTATGAATGTGTCTGTAAAGTTGAGCAATCATCTAAAATTGGGCCTGACAGAATTTCATAACCCAGACACTAGGTTTTCCCCTAGGTTGTGAACTGACAATGCAAATGGGATTTAGGAAGAAGGGGCTTATAAGGGAAACAAGTATATTTAATATTAGTTAAGACCAGTGTATATCTGAGTAAGTGGCAGGCCCTTTTAAGAGAGCAATCCCATACATGCTTACCTGGAAGTTCAGTCTGCGAGTTAGGGTCTTCAGTGGGGCTTATTTCTAGGCAAACATACATAGGATTGGAACCTGTTTGCCATATTAATTTCTCTATACTATCCCTTATGTGGCATCATGCTGGGATGAGCCCATAGCTTTCTTGATTAAGACTGAAAACTAGCCAGAGGAAATTTGAACTCTTCTTTAGGACAGCTAGAAAGGTTAGATGGTGTGCTAGATTAAAAAAAGGAAGCCAAATGGGGTAGCTTTCTCATTCCCAGCTGCAAATCTTTTATAATGGGATGGCCCTTTCAGATTCAGTAGAGAAAGGCTTCATTCATGAATGCCTGAATGTTTCCTCCCTTCTAAAGTCCATGATTAGCTAAGGAAACTGGCTATCTTGGGCAAGTAAAAGGCTGTTGCTTTTCTTCAGCAGTTAAAGATAAGCCTATCCTGAACAGTGCTACAACATGGTTGTCAGCTAACATAATGCCCTTTATTCTGTCTAATTCCAGCCATATAGCTAAAATGCAGTTTTCCACCAAATCACTGGATACAACTCTCATAAGTACAAATTCACCATGCACTAGAATGGTAAACTGTCTCAGTCATGGATAGAAAAAGTTACAAGGCAAGTTGCCCTATTAGAAAAGGCTACTTCTCAACCCACACAATTAATGAAGAGACTAACAACATAGCTCCTGTCAGCTGTGTAGCATGTAAGGTGTAATAGCCTTGCTAACCTGAGGGAGACTACAACCCACATCCCTGCAAAGGGAAAATGAAGTCTCAATCAGGTGTGGAAAAGAATTCAGCCTCCAGCACTGATGCAGGAAGTGTTTCCAATGAAAGTTCTCCGAACAGACAATATGCAGTTTAAAATGGGATGTGATACAAAATCTAACCTGAGAGAGATCTCAAAACCTCAATGACAGCATTAGGGCATTGCTGGTAGGCTCATATTTTGCTAGCTCATTTTCCCTTGTTAGAGTAAAAAAAAGAACATACATGGAGTATTGGATACACGCTCAGTAAGATGTCAGTCTTTCTTTCATTTTTATTTTAGCTTTCTAGGTATACATTTATCATCCATTTGTATTACACATCAATGCAATCAAAAAGAAAACAGCAATTCTGACCAAAAAGGCAAGTACATGAAACCGATTCCCCCTCCCTGCAACAGTGTCTTCCTTTGTCTACCATTACACCCCATATACATCTTCATTATAGCATTATTTTCCTCACATGACACAGCATTTCTCTGAAGCCCAGTAATTGGATTTAAGTATCCTGTCTAAAATATAGACAACAAAACGGAGTGGGAGGATGATAAAGGGAGATGGTATTTTTGAGAATACTAGTTCCAATAAGTCCTGCTTAGTTATTAAAGAATTCCAAAGCTGTTTCTGAATTTCATTGTGTTACTTTCTCTTCAATGCATGCTCTGTTGCTAATACGTTTAACTGCAGGACACATGGATCACTACGTAAGTCTCCCAATGCCACTTGGCAATGATAAAATTACCACTGCAGGATACTTGTTACATCTTAATGTCCAACTGAAAGGGTGATGTGAAATACGGCATTCCGAAAAATGACAACACTCGCTGCAATGATACCACATTGCTATACTGAAACATTGACTGAAAGAGCTGTGATGGAGCGGTTCTTGTAATAAGCCCCATAGAACACTGTCCTATGCATGTTTAAACAAATGTCCAACAACTGCCCTAGGGAATGGTGAGCTGCAGTGGATTACATCCTCCGTGTTATTCCCTGAAACTCCAGGAGTAACCAGCCATTCTAGCAATCGGCAGGCTTCAAGGTATGTCATCTCATGAAGTAAAGTAGTAGTGAGGTGGATCTAATGAGTCTGAAATTGGTGTTCCTTTGGTTTTGAAAAATCAGAATCTTGATCAAGTCCAACTGTCACAAAAAGGATCTGTTACTCCATGGGCATCCTTAAATATGGCATTATGCCAATTAGTAGAAGAACCTCGCCTTTGTGTGGCTGCCCATACTCCACAATGAAAGGATAAAACTGAATGAATTCAGCAAGTAATTGTGTGACGGGCTGGGGTAGGTATTCCAGAATGTTTTGGTAAGCTTTTCTCTTACTGTCTTTCCAAATATAGACTAATGCTGCCATTTTTAAAGTGGAAGCTTGCCATGGGGAAGAGAATCATCATTTTTAGATGTGTTTTAGCAGATGGGGGGAAAAGTTATTTTATAGGCCAGTTCTCTGTTTTGCCACCACTCAATTACAATTATGCATCCCATTTAGTTCTGTGCAGGTATAATTGGACCATATTCCATTCTTTGCTGCCAGTGATTATAGCCTTTTCAGTCATTATTGGCAAGATAAAGACAGACTAGTTAAACTAATTGTCCCTTCTTCCCCCCAGAAAAAATTAAGTAGAAAACTGTCAGAAATTTAGTTTGGTAAGATCAGAATGAGGCAGAGCTACTATCTGTATGGCAGTAATGTAAGGACCAAGCCTCTTGCTACACTTTTTGCTAAGCAAATAAAGGTAATGAAAAAAACCAAACTTCAAGGTTTCCGAAGTCTATATTTTCAAGCTGGTAATAACACTGTTCATCCATTTGCAAATAAGACTGATGTGTGACTTTAAAACCCACATTTAAGATGCCTAGCTTTTTAACAAGTTACAACTTTTACTTATGTTTAGTAGTAAAAACAATAGAATTAAGAACACAACTCCTAAGACAGACATGTTGACAAGACAGGTGCATCAAATATTTAACATGATTTTGAATACACACCACATTTAAAAAATTAAAGACCCATTTGCACATCAGAACTACAGCAATTTAAATAATAGAAACAAGAACATTGACTGACTGTGCATGCTAACTTCAGTTTCCCATAGCTTCAGTGCAATAAGCTGTACTACAGAGTTAGAGACAACTTGGATGCAATGTTGGAGTTCAGGTGCCACGTTTATTCAAACTATTGCCACAACTTCCTAAGACATTTTAATTGTTGAATTTGAAGGGTATCATGAAGTAAATCTAGACAGCCCAGTGAGCCTCAAAATACTTAACAGAAACGAAGAATTTTAGCTGGTGCCTTTCCACCAAAAACAGTAACAAAGAACATCTTCACACAAATGTAATCAGTTTACCACCACCATTACTCAACAACCTTATACTATGAGGTTCCTAGTTATGCTCAATGTAAAATACACTGTCCGTGTTAGCAGACAGCACTATGGTGTGATTCAGACACCACAGTGTTCCTATTTAAACAGCAGAAGAGGTGGCCATTTAAAGTTAAAAGGCAATGACCAAAATTAAGCACTGCTATACTTTTAAACATACAATAATTCACTGAATTGTTCCCAGAACACAAGTTATGCTATGGAGCGAAATAGCAAGTAAAGCTTCATTCATTTTTCTTTTCCTTTTGCTTGAGGAGTTTGTTGACCTCCCTTCTTGCCATTCCAGCATACTTTGAAATTATTCCATGCTTGTTTAATCCAGGAAACAACAAGAAGCAGTTCACTTGAAGAAAAATTAAGAACATGTTACCATCAGATATGCTCTTTAAATGTCATCTAATTTATTGGAAAAAACATATTGCTCTCCACTGTCACTTTATACACTGCTTACCAATAAGATAGGTGAGGAAGAGGTTGTGAACTTGCTGTCCTATCCAGGCAATCGCAGCTAATGAACACAGCATGGTCATAAAATACTAGAAAGAGAACAGAGAGCTACTTAGTCGTTTTGTTCCAGGATGGGAAGAGGAACTAAGTCAAATCCCCACATCTATGTACTACGATACAAAGAAGTCAAGCAGGGTGGTGTGCGCTTTCTAAAGTCCTCAATTCAAAAAGCCGTAACTGCCAGTGCAATTCATAATCTTTAGTCAGAGCTAGCATTTAAAAGAAAAATCTATTAAAAGACAATCACAATTTCATTTTAGCAATTGAAAACTTTTTAAAATACATATAAGGCAGTATGGTCTTATGAAGCAATGTATTTGCAATAAAGCTAAAACATATTCACAGAACCAGTTAAATTACCATTTTAGGTTTTTCCTCCTTAAATGTGAAGAGACGTTTCCACCAACCAACAATCCTGCGCCTTGTTTTTACCAGGTTGCTACAGATTTCATGGAATCGTTGCTGCTGTTCAGTAGTCCTTTAAAGAAAGTATTTCAAACAAATCTTCATCACGTTTCATCTTCTGAAAGTGCATACTTGACATTATACACTTTCAAAAAAGCATTCTTTCCACCTCCCTTCATCAATTTCTTGATACAGTGTTTGCCTCCTTCAAGTGTGCATATAGTTGATTTAACCCTAAGTTACAGATAGCATAGACAGAGGATTGAGGAGATATATATTGTATAGACACAATATATATCATGCACATTATACATTTCTCTCCATCTATAATTAAGATTAGCAGTGGTTTCATAAATTTGTTCAACATTTTAATAGAGTAAACGTTGCATTCACTTGCAGATGGTACACACTGTGAATTACCAGATATTTTGAACAATTAATAATCATGAACTATAACCCTGTGTTTTATTAAACTGTAATATTTCAGGCCATCTCTCAGAATGTTGCAGGAGTGATTCTATTATTAGTTTTTACACTGAGATAAAATTTAAAAAAACCAGTGGCTTTAGTCCTCATACCTACCATTTACTGGAACCAAAAATTCTAGGTGCAAGAGCAGGTACAAGGTAGTCAGCCAAACAAAGCAACATGACAAAGCAAGAAACACCTGAAAGAACAGATGGGTCCAAGTAGTATATCATCCTGTTGGGAAAAGAAGCAAAGTTGTTGCATGGATAATACTAGAATTAGTATGTGATCGTGGGCATGTTTAGACAGAAATGAGTTCTACAACTCTCCTAGGGCACGCTGAGAGTTACAGGGATTATATCTGCCTAGACATGCACAGGAACATGCTATTAAATATTTACAGGAAAAATCAGGATAATCAGGCTGTCCTAAGAAATAAGAGTTGTATTACAAATCAATTATAAAATGATTGTGTTCTTGGATCACTCTGATTTAATCCTTCAGTAGAAACTTTACCTCACCGGTGCAGAAACAGAGGAAAAGGGAGTTTGAAAGAGAGCTGGGAGAAGAAAAAGAATGAAAGCGAAAGCACGCACAGATTTAAGTCCTGAAGAATACATCAACTAACCATCAACTTAACACAGAAAGCTAGAACCTATGGTAATCACAGCAGCATAGCTACTGCTTGTGATGAGTGACCATGATGGGTGCTTTTTACAAAACAATCAAAAAAATTGGAGGGCACCAGGATTGGGGATATAGAGCTACATGTTGAGACCACATTTCTAGTAGCAGGGAGAGAGATTGGGCTAAAAGGGCCTCACCACTCAAGCTGAACAAGACTGAACAGTGTAATACTTTAACAATTACAGTGCTGCTCTTTAGAAAATGTAATTATTCTGACCTATCTTCTAATCCTGAAGAAGCAATCACATTACAGGTACGTAATGTCTAGGGGGTCCAACCAACTGTCTTAACTGTGATTAAATTTTAAATGCTTTATTTTAAACAGCAACTATGGTAGTCATCAGGAGTGGGGTGTGTGAACATTGTGGAAGACAGGTTTAACTAGTTTTCCCCATGGCTTCTAAATAAACTACATACATTAATTCAATCAAGCAATTATATCATATTGGTACAGGAAGAGGGGCTGGGACTATTCAAGGTCAAATGCTAAGTTTGGGAACTGTTGTCAAGTTCTTAGATAACCTCCTAATTTATATACTCTAATCATCTAAATGAATATACTTCATCATGTCCTAGTACTTATAGTTCTGGTGGAATTTAGGAACAGATAAACAGATAATTTCTTACATTAAGAACTTCCAGTTTTCATATTGCTGACATACCAATCTTTCTTAATAGCTGACCCTTAAGCATTAACCTCACATTCTGCACAAGGCTTGGTGGAAGATACACCTAGTCTTTCTAATTCCTGAAGTTAGTCATGTATTCTGTCCCACTGTTCCTGCCAAGTGATCGGCTGCGTTTAAGCTCTCCCCAACTGTTACCTGGCCAGCAGCCATGTTATGCAGAGTAGAGAGCGTGAAGGAAAGCAAGCCCATACCACAGACTCTGCCCCTGCCTTTCCCTCAACTGACATTTAGCAATATTCTATGCAGCTACAGAGCAGAAAGTGAAAGCAAGCAGGGCCACTCTATCACCTCTGAAAGATAAGCTGCCTTTGGCACCCCACAATTGCCACCTAGCAGCAGCCATTCTGTCAGAACACTAGAAATGTTTCTGTGAACTGTCAGTTTCACCAGAACTGGTTATGATAACCAATTTAAAACGTAGTGCCTGAGCTTACTTTCTCCCTTCTTCCTTCCCCATCTGCCTCCCCCTTTGTGCATCATACCTTATAGACGGTATGATTTACTGACATCCAAAAGCTATTCTGGAAGCCTTTTTGGCCCAAGATCAGGGTAAACGAGCTTTAAATACTTACATAGTAATGTAAATTTTTAGCACCAATTTCTTTTTTAAAAATTGAATGGAAGGCAAACATTTTAGTTCCAATCCTTAATCCCAATCAATGTCTGCTTTGAACAGGGTGACAAGCCACCCCTGACATTCCTCATACTATTGCTTTCTAGAGGTTCACTGTATTTATCTACATAAAGCATTCCTTGTATCCTTCATACAGTACAATAGTTTCAATTACACTGTAAAGCATCCTAGAAGAAAATATTAAGGTATCAAATTGCAGCTTACAGAAAAATGGAGGAAACTACAGCTATCATGGCAGGTGGAAACCATGGTTTTTCCCAGCGCAGGATTTTGTCTGTCACCAGAATCACTTCACCCCATCCTTGCAGCTGCTCTTCCAAGCCAGCTGTTTCTGCAGCCTGTGAACAAACAATTAAAGATATGTACCCGCAACAGGCAGAAAACATTTACACAATGCAGAGACTTTATGGGGTATAAAGAATATCTTTCTGCAAATAGTGAAATCTCATTTATGTTAACAGCTATATTATTCAACTAATTAGTTTCCTTTCTAATTAGAAGTTGAACTTTTAAGTGACAAAATGCTGTTAGCCCCAACCAGGTAAACGAATTGGTTATACTATGCTGGATATGTTAAGACCCAGATACATTTCACTGTTGAAATGCTCCCACTAAAAGATGGTTGGGGGACAATATTCATTTGTTTAGCTTGTAAGACCGCACACAACAGTACCAAACAGGACTTCCTGAGCGGCATACATTCAACAAAGTAGTATCACAAATTAACCATAAATTTTAAAAAATCTTTTAAAAATATAAACTATGACTGCTACGTAATACCTTAACAAGATTTATCCTAAACCAGAATAATGGCTATATTTAGCCAACATTTAGCCAGTTCTTCCTGGTTGTACCCCTGAAAAGCTGCTCTTGAATTTGGGGACCTTCCAGGACATTGTGCAAGATGGCAGAGGGAGCTGTAAGGGGAAAATTACCAAATCATTCAAAACAGCCTTTCCGCCAAGTGGCGCTGCAGCTGATAGCTCAGTCCCTTCTGCATATGGAACGAGGCCTGCTGTTCATGGAAGGCTGACTCTGGACCCTATTTTAAAAGTCCTTCCTCCTTTCCCTTTATTGCTGTTAACTCATTTCATTAACCTCTTGGACCTGTTCCAATACCAGGTTTGATCATTTTGTTAGATTTTTCCAAAAAACTCGGATGGAAGAAAATGCAATCAATTTAACAGGCAAGGGTGTTAATAAATTATTTATTTTTCTGAACATTAAATATTATGCAAGATCTTTGTAGGCTAAAATTATGGCTTCTTTCAATGTTCTGCTTTGCATGTCTATATTATATTTTGTTACTGTTACAATTAAAAACCATATACTTGTAATTAGAAAAAATAGTCAAGTCAGAGGTGAAAATATCATTATGAGCAGAAAAAAAAAAGATGTGGTCACAGAAAATCCTGCAAACTGTTTAGTTTTTTTCTTAGTTTCAATTTATATTGCTGCTCTTCAGTTCAGTGAGTGATGGGTGTCGTAGCTAATAAAGCCTGGTTCTTAGTCAATTCTCTCTGGGAGCTGAAAGCAGTAAATGTAGCACTGTGCAAACTCTTCAAGCATGCCTTTTTGAAAGAACAAGATCAGAAGAAAATTGGAATTGTTCTTCTAACTCAGTGTAAATGCCTGCTTGGCTATGGAAGTCAGGGAGTGCTCTTGGGTCAGCTGCACTTATCCACACTGTCCCCATAAGACTGTGATAAAAATAAAAGGCAGTTTCTTCACCCCCAGTCAGGCCCAAGTGAGGAGGGACACTGAAGGGCAGAAAATTGCTCCATTATTGCTGCATTTTTTTCTCCCAAGGAGAAGCTCTCGTGGTATTTTCTGCAACCAAAATAACTTACCCAGCCTAGGGTATTGGGCCAGTCATGAAGATTTTGCCCTTAAGTCCTCAGGACAAAGAAAACAAACTTGGAAAAATAGCCACAACGAAATATTCACTAACCAATTTGTAGCACACACAAGGCAGGCAAGGAGGGGGAATCTAGTGGCCAGAATGGATGCTAGTGATCCACACTTCAAATTAAAAAGAAAGTCACACATCACAAGTACACTGTAATTAGCCCCACATTGCTCATTAGCCATGTCAGCCGCCCTAAAACACTGCAGCTCATCTGACAGCCAAATCCAGTGCATTTCTCCCCACCCCCATATTAGCATATCAAAGTCCACCACGTTTTCCTAACTCTAAAAGAGGAAGGTAAGAATGCAAATTTCTGCTAGAAGAAAAGAAAAATTAAACGCAAGCACTTTTTCAAGGAAGCTTAGCTAGAAAATCTGCTTGGTGGTGAGAGGAGACCAACACTTCCACACGGGCAACAGCTACAGAAAGAAATTACAGCATGCATAAGATATTTTATCCGCAGGATTACCTATACACACAGCTTCCCACTCCACGCTTATTTTGCAGAAAGCCCTGCCATCACATCATCTGTTTTTCCTGCTCTCACACACATTCTCGCTCATCACCCCATGCACTGCCCCAGTGCCTTTTTCCCGAGTGACCATGTCTAGGATGCCGATGGAGGCATGCCTCGCCCTGTCAGTCCCAGCGCGATCGCCGCGTTAGCCCGGCTCGGCAGGGACACGCACACCCCCCGGGCGTTGCGGCACCTTCAGCACTAACGGACGAACGGCTGCAGAAGCGTTCACCGGACCGCCTTTTTGTAAGAAAAGCGAGACGTGTTTCCCCCACGGCACGGACATGCCTCTACGGAGGTGCACCGGCCCGTTTCTATACAGACACTCAATGGCGACGAGCACGTCAGTCCGATATACTCTAACTGACCGACGCGTGTGCCTGGACGCGCTCACACGCGCGGATCGGGCGGCCTCCCCCACCCCAAAACGCCGCCACTAACGCCCGGCCAGCCCCCAAGGGCGCCGCAGCGCTCCCCGCAGCCCGTCGACCGACCCTCCCTCCCTCCCTCCCGGAGGGGCCAGGGCAGCCCACGACTGGCTTCCCCCCTCAGCCAGCGCCACCCGGGACCGAGGGGTGGAATCGGGGAAGAAAGCCACCCTCCCCCGCGGCAAGCGCACGCAAGGGGCAGGTGACCTGACAGGAAGAGCCCCACCCCCCCTGCCGCCCGCACGACCCTTCTCGCGCTGCCGGGGCACTAGGCGCGAAAAGCCGCCCCACAAGCGCCGCTCCACAGCCGAGGCGCGCAGCCCCGCCACCCAGGTGCGCCCCGGCGCTCGCACCCACCAGCTGGTTAATGCTCCTATTGTCGCCGTCCGCCATTTTGTGCGGCCCAAGCAGCTCGTGCCCGCAGGGCGCCCCTCCCCTCCGACGCCACGCCCAAGCACCGCCTCTCCGCCCGCGCCGCCCCTCGTTCCTTTTATGCACGCGCCGCCGCGCTGCCCACTCGCTTGTCGTTTTCTATTGGACGGCAGGGACCAAAGCCCGCCCGCGAACCTTCGACACCCCCCGCGAGCCCTCCAATGGATGGTGCTCACCGCGCCTCTGATTTGAACGCGGACCAATCGCCACCGTCACCGCCTCTGCCTGCTGTTGCTCAAGTCCTGAGCGCGCGAAGGGGGAGGCGAAGTAACGTTGGGAGCGGGCGCGTTCTTGCTGCTCGAGCGGCGTTTGCGGGGTGGTGGGTGGCAGACTGCGCGGAGGAAAAGCGGCTGAGGGAAAACCTATGGAAGCTTCGATAGGAAAAGGCCTGCAACTCCCAGCATGCTCCAGGCAGATATGCTGGCTGTGGTATGCTGGGATTTGTAGGCCTTGCTGTCATGTAAGTTTAGCGCAGAGAAGCAATGTGGGGCAGTGGTTAGAGTGTCGGACTACGGTTCGAGAAGGTGCAGATTCTCGTCCGCCGCTCGGCCATCAAGCTGAGCGCGCGGCTTTGGGCCAGCCTACCTCCCAGGGCTGTTGTGTGGATGAAATGTGGAGGAGCACATTAGCCGCCTTAGGGGTCTTGCAGGCAGGGCTATAAACCCAATGAAGATATAAAGGCTGCCCAAGTAGGAAAGCCCTTAATGTTTACAGGACAGAGCACCTTCTGCCGTACCCGAGTAAAGGTCAGTAATACTGGTTTTTCCCCAGCAAGTAACTTTTCTGAGGTTATATCCAACCCAGGGAAATGCTGGGTACTCGAGATTTGGGGGCCAGGTCTGCAGGACACAAATTCGCATACAGAGTTTGTGTTCATTTAGCTTTTCTTCTGTGTGGAAGTTAGCCATGGCTACTACGATTTGTTCATAGATGGCAAAGCCAGCCAATTAATTTCTTACCCAAGTCACATCAAATGAAATAAATGAGGGTACCATCTTAAAGCAAGGTTAGGCAGAAAAAAGCAACAAGCCATGTGTTCTGGGGTGGGTGCAAAGCCACCCCTACCATGCATCCACTTTGCCTGGTCTGGGTGATACTGTAAGCCAGCAAAAAAATGTGATGCACGCTTGGTGTGCAGAGGGCAGAGAAAAGGTGCCATTTTGGCTTGGTTCCCTGTCCCGCAATCCCCACCCAGGTCTTTTATTTAATGAGCTACTTTGGAGACAGCACACGTCAGGTGAAGATTCTATAAGAAAGTAAAGTGTTTGGCACTCGGGTCATGGTGCAAGGTCATTAGACACGTCAGGAGAAAAGCGCCTGGAGAGGGTCAGAGCCTCAGCCATGCATTAGTCTTGCCAGCGTCTCCCTGCAACAAGATGTGCAATCTGCCAAGTGTACAAAACAAGCCCACTTGGAAGAATGTTGCAACCACGATGTGCCTGATAAAGGATTCTCAACTTTATTGTGTAACTTAACAGACCCGTGACTAATTGTGCTCACTCACACTTGCATTGCAAGGGGAGGGGGACCAAAAACATCACAAGGGAGGGAAGTTTAGTGATACATACTGACAAGAAGCAAATGTCGACAGCCTAGACCTGTGTCGAGTTGGTTTTGCCAAAGCCCATGTACCCCACATTAGGTACAGGATGTTGCCCTGTTTATTTTCCCTTAATGCATCCAACTATGCTTTTTAAATGTTTAATCACCCACTAGAATGATGGTTTGGACAGAGAACCGCCCTTCCCCTGCTCTCAGTTTCACTTGTGTTTCCCGATTCTAGCAATCCACTCATAGCTGTGACATCATTAACCTGCTCTGCTTTCCATTTAGCCTACATACTAGATGGAACTTAGATGGGACTACACACTACATTCTTCCTTCAGAATGGTAATGTATGCAAAATGCAAACTAGAAATCGAAATTTAGATTCAAAAAGATATTGAGGTGTCTTGAATGTCCAATTACAATTTTGCACCCCACATTCATAAGGATTGTGGGCAGTGTACCTGGACAAAAAGGCTTTCAGCCTTCAACTTTTATTCCCTGGATGAAGCAATGCCGTTTCCAAAATATACTGAAGTTAGATATGTTTGATACAGAGATTACAGATCAAATTCTTAAAAGAATCAGTCTTAATGTTAAAGTAAAGCAAATGAATGTCATACAAAGAATTTAAGTACATTTTTAAATCTTTATTACATTATGCAGTTAAGATCCCATCTCCATACACTTTTCATTTCTGGATAGAAGTATAATAATACATGAATTGCAGGTGTACCCTGCCTGCTCCATCCCCAACTTCTGATAAATAAAACATGTAAGCTTTTTAATCCCAATTGTATCTGGATGTAGACTGTTCATCAAGCATGTTTCATTTAGGAATTGAAACAAAAGCATAGTCAAGTTTCGTCGGCTGAATTTCACTTGTGTCTTTTTCTTACTCTTGCAATATATAGCAAAGGGTTTGAGAGCACTGGACTGGAATGCATTTACTCACCCGCCTTAGTAAATGTATAGGGAGTGCCAAGTAATCAGAATGAGAGATGATGAGCTAGGTCTCTGTAGAAGATTGACAGCATCAACTCACCCCCTTGATCAGATATTCTGAGGAAGCCATGTTTTCCCACATTATAAAACACTGGAATAATTCCCTGTGCTGGGCCTTGACTTATATTTGATAGCTGTGCCTCTAAACAAAGGCTTAAACTTTTTCTTAGACATGCTGTCCGTATTAAAGAGTAAATAACTTACTGTTTCAGCGTGTGTGTGTTTAAATTCTCAAAAGAGAGGAAAAAGCATAGGATGGGAATCCTGATTTGTCCTCATTTAATGGCTTTTATAACTAATGCATTAAATTCACACATAGATGCAGGGTGGGGAAAGAGGGGAGCTTTTAGCGCCAAAAGTTCAATCTGGATCTTTAAATTCAAGTGATGTTAATTCTAATAACAACAGCAAAAAGGTCAGTTGTATTTTGCATGAGTCTGGAAAGAGCCTGTTACTTCCTTGGCCAAAGCTAAAACAAGCTTATAAGTTACTCATTTTATTTATTTTAGCTTAACAGGCAAGTAAAACACTGAAGACATATGGAATCCAACTGGTTTAAAGTGCCACTTTAATAGCAACTTCTCTCACACCCACCATTCAAAAGTGCAAGGTAGATTTAGGAAAACCTGCTGAGAAATTCACTATGAATGCATTACTGAATACCATCTATTGGAAGTCATATGGAAAAGTAACTCCACACAGATCTTTATACAATTTCACTTGAACAAAGCAAAAACCAGAAAAATCTATTTTAGCTTTATATGCATTTTTAAATCCCCAGACTGAACAGAAATGCTACATTTACAAGCGTAAAATCAAAATTTGCAGTGAATCAAACAGCATAAAACTACCTCCACTAGAACTTCACTTTATTGATTTTCTGTCATCAACAATTGTAAAAGTCTACTTAGGATACTGTAATCATGTTTTTGTAAAAGGTAAAGATTACATTGGAGTAGCTACATTTACAAAAGAAACTACAGCAAATCACAATAGAATGAGCTTTGGAGGAAAAGGATGGAATTACAAAAAGGAGCATACACTGCAAAGCAGAGGGAAGTGCACATGAAATCAAATGCCTGTTAAGAGTCATTACTTTGAAATGCACAGTGAATCTGGGGGACTGTACATGATAGAATCACAAAAATCACTTTTAAAACAAAAAACCCATCTGCATTTGATCACCCAACTTAAAAATTAGTTGCTTACATGTTCAGCATTCCCTGTGCTTTTGTAAATTTGGTTTGCCAAAAAAAATATATTAATTTGACTGAACAGTGAAATACAAGGATTGAAATAAAAACGTACTGGAAATATACCTATGCTACAAGAAAAAACCAGAAGTGGGAAAGAACAAACAAAAAAGACAAAGGCTCTCTCTTCTTAGAGGGTTCTTCCAACATGGCTGATGTACAGCTCTGCATTTCAGTCCATTTCTGAAGTTCATCTTATGTAGCATTTTTTTTTTAAATTTTGCACTAACTGGTCAACTCAACCAGTGCTGTTGCCAAGCAACAAGAGTGACTCAAGAAACTCAATCTCTCAAATCTTCCTTTGCTGCCATTTCTTCACGGCCCCCTTTTTTGGGTTCGGTATTTCCTGGATTGTTCACAGGGTCAGGTGGAACTGGGTTCCAAATCGCTCTGCGGTCTGTGGCATTCCCAATTTCCTTCCTGCAACTATTTTCCCCCCGACACGTTTGCAGTTCTTCTGTTGCAGAAAGACAGCCGTGTTGTTCAGGCGGTGAGCTTTCACCCTTGACCCTGGGGGGTTCCAGGCCATTGTGTTTTGCGTATCCCTGAGTGCAGCTACTCTGCAGGACTCACTTTCCCAGTGCACCGAGATGGCCTAGGTTTCCTCACATTAAGCCCCAGAAAGGCATCACCACCGACTGTGGTGCTGCTATGGATGCCTGAGGCCGAGTTGATTCTGCTGGATGTCTGACCTTGCTGAACCAGACTGACCTGCTATCTTTCTGTTCATACCCAGGCTGTCCAACCTTCATACAGCTGAGCCAAGTTATCTAGATTAGTTGCTTCCTTAATCACATAGTCAACCTATGGAATTCAATTTGAAAAGAGGTTAGCGCTTAAGGTTATTTTCCCACAGAGAAGTTTTAAGACCAGCTTTGTCAGAAACTTGAGTAACAAACTTGTCATTGTTACTTTGGAAAAGCTTACATTAAAAAGGAATGGTTTTACAGGTAATGTTTGCAGAAGGATTTAATTCAGTTACATCACAGTGGCTTGGATCAGAGCTAATAAACCATTCTTGTTCCCTTAACAAGCTGGCGTGAGCCTCAGCCTTGCACATGCATCAAAGGAGGTTTAAATCTGTCCTGCATATTTCTAATTATTCAAACACTGCATTTTTATGTTTATATGTAAACCAGGCCAGAGGGTCTCCCTAAGAAATAAATTCTCAGCCAAGGTTCACTTCAAGCCAGAAGCCAGCTTCATCATCGTTTTGAAGGTTGGAGGGTGCCAATCATTTGCATACCAGAGTTGAACCTGGAACCTCCATACCTGAAGTTACTTTCAAGTGGCATAAGCCAAGCAGATCAATGCAGAAAAGCAGCAACAGGGTCACATTACCCCAAGGGAAAGGCTTAAAGAAGGAACTTCTTTATTCCTACAAACTCTGCCCACTGATCATCACCACACAAGGCTGAAATGGCACCATTATCTTAGTTTGAGAGATCTCAAGAAGGAGGTGTTTTTGCTCAATGAGTTACCTGTTCAGCAACAGACATTCTCCTGTTGGGATCCAAGTCCCGGCCCTCTAACTTGGCTTTGACACGTTTCCACACACTTACTGCATACGAATTCCGCTCTTGCACAGCTTTTAAAAAAGAAAACATATTCCAAATCTATTCCAAGTCTATTTGATTCACATTAGGTCAATCGATCAACTGTATTCTGCTCACTGTAGAATAGAATATTCCAGATAATTTAATGTCCTACTTACCTTTTCCTGTTTTAGGGTCCCTGATGGCCTTTTTAGGGCTAGAGACAACACTCTTTCCAGTTCCTGTAATTGCTCCTGGAGGCGTATCTGCTGACGGTGCAAGGTTTTTCTGAATTAGCTTTCTTGTATTCTGCGACATAACCTCTGGCTGAGTTTTCTGCACCGTATTGCTACGGACCGCTATCAAAATATAATTTCAATAAGGTAATGCTGAAAATGCCATAAAAATAAATTGAAATCGCTTTTCCTCATATAAGCAAAGAGAAGGAGGTCTGAAATGCACACTCGATGTGCTACAACTGAACAAACATCCAAAAGCAAAAGGCACAGGTAAGAAAGATCACTTTGGCTACAGGTGGTTAAGATCCATGCGTTACACTTTCCACGCTTGCTTTTGTTTAGACTCAACATAGGAAATAAATATTCTATTATTTTCTTCTCTGAGTAACCTTACTGGGGCATCTCCAAAGAACCCATTTCCCACCTCTGGGACCGCAGTGGTCTGGGGAAATAGGGAGTCCTGTTCTTGCACTCACCATACCAGAAGAATCCTACTATAGTCCTGTGACTCCCACTTAAGATATACTTGGATGTACAAGCTGACTGAAGCTGCCATGAGTCAAGATACTGCACTCAGATCTAGCAGGCTAGACCCAACCTCACTCAGGCATGAAGCTCACCGAGCAATCAAGGGTCAGTCTGGTACACCCTATAAAAGGGGCAGGGGGAACCACATACCGGACCCTACCCAAGTTAGGGAAAGGTCAGGATATAAGTGCAACAAATAATATACATCCAATCTACATGAACTGCTGATATTCACCTCAACGAGCTGCAATGTTTGACCTCCACTGGTTTGACCCCTGAGAATCTCTTACCAATGAACTGACAATTTCTTAAGCACAATCAAAATTTTAATTGCATAAAATGGTTACATGGAGAAGTTTGAATTTGGTTTAAAAACTTGGTTTGCTAGTAACAGAGGATATACACAATATTTTGTATCACGCACAGACTGAGTACATAATCACTTAGTAGTAATTTTTTGTAACCTGAACAGGGCAACACAGGCTTAGAACTTAAAATAAGCTTGCTTACATTCACAGAAATGAAAAGGTTCAACATATTCCATACTTCACCTGCAGCAAATGTTGGCTGGCATGTAACGGCAGAAGTTGGACTTGAACATTCATTGGGTGTATCCGTGATTAAGGGTGATGCAAAACTCACTAGATTATTGTAGACACTAAGAAAATAAGGAAATTGATAATTAAGACAAGTGTTAGCACTGGAAACTAAAAAAAAAAAAAACCTGTATGAAAACATCAGATTGTTCAAAAATTTGGACTCATTTTGAGAAATTAGAGATGGTAGGAACCCAGTTCTAGGCAGAGAGAAAAATCCTACAGCTCCCAGCAATCCACAGTCAGCATGCATAGAATTGTATTTTAAGGCTGTTTTTTTGTACATCTCGATCCAATGTGATGCAAATTCTTGCAACCAAGGTATCTTAGGATAGTTCTTTTAAACTGTTGGCACTCCAAATACTTGCCATAAAAAGAGCCAAATAAAAATTGTACTCCGGATTCTGTCAGACTTTGGGCATCTATTAACTAGAATATCTTCACTGAAGAAAGTTTTCTTTGTTTCTAGTAACACTGCAATGGATGTTTCCTTACCTTTGACTTTGAGTTCTCAGTTCTTTCAAGGTAGGAGTAATTTCCTGCAGCATTTCAATATGTTCCTGACTGCGGACCTGCCCCATAGCCTGAACTAATGTAAACAGAACTGTTTGAATATTGTCTTGCCATAATTTATATTCACCCAAGAACTGTCTAACGCTATTCTCATAGGGAACATCTTCACCATCTGCCAGAGCTGCTTCTTCATCCTGTAACAGAGTAACATTCATTATGGCTTCTCTCCTAGAAGTAGCTGACAAAGGGCAAAAACAATATTTCTTAAAGGGACCAGAGTTATTAGAACCTGCTCAGGTCCCTCGCTTTCCCTTCCCTAGCCCAGCTCTTGTGTAATGGAGAACCAAATAAAGACAGCAACAACACTTGTGCTGCTGTTCATCTCCTGCAATGCAGTGAGAGAGTCAGGATGTCTGTCATTTTATATACTGCTGGGACACAGAAGTCCCACCCCTGGAAACAGTCTGGGCCTCACTCCCTCAGATCTGCTTCTCCTGGCTGCTGCATGTGATATTCCCTCTGGCTTCTTGTAGACAGCCTTATAACAGAGTTTGTGTAGCAGATTATTCTGGATATATCTATCATTAGTGGATCCCTGTAAATATTTTGTAGGATTTGCTCCAAAATACATTAACTGCATCGTGGCTGAAACTCATAGAGCACTAGTTCTAGCTTCTTTTATAGCAGACTTAGTGTTAACTACATGTGGATATTACTTAGTACAGCAAACAAAGGTATTTAACATTGTGCAAACAACTTTGTGCACCTATGCAGTCCCGAGAAGTTCAACAATCCATTCTTAAATTCAAAATGCTCCATATAGCCACAAAGCTTATAAAAGCCAACAGTAGTCCAACTGTATGTCTGTCTCCCCACAGATATTCTGTCATGAACTAATAACCAAATAAACATAAGTTACAACCTTAGCCATGGCTTTCAACAGGTGTTTGACATCCCCAAGTTGTCTGTTGTGTCCAGTGAGTATAGTTTTAATGCTATCAACCAGATTCTGAATAGTTTCACACACAGTTTCTATTTGCTGCTCTTTCTCTGTTTGTATGGTTCTCTGGGTGGCGGTGTCCTGTGTCAGTTGCTTGTGAGCTATAATAAGCCATTCCGATGTACCAATGGGATGATCAAGATTGGTGCCCTAAAGCGAAGGAAGTTTTCAAGTAGCAGTCAAACTATGTAAACTCATCTGTAAGTCAGACCTATTTAGTTATTCCCACTCATCCACAAATCACAGTAGCTTTAGTTATCATTTGTCCACATAACCCCTCTCAAGAGTTTTTCTGAATATAAGAAAGAACCCGCCCCCCCCCCTTCCAAAAAAAAGACATCCGAGCTTCTGGGAAGAACATTGCAAACAAAAACGAAGTACATTCAAATGCATCTCACAAACAATTCCAAACCTAGTTGAAATTTGAAATAAGCCTACTATGTCTTGGTTGTTATATGTAAAATGAACTCTCTTTATCCTCCTCCCACTTCCATTTTTTTGTTTTTACACTTACCACCCTGTGAAGTAAACGAAGCTCTAACTCAGAAACTGAGCTGTTAAACTGGGATGCAAATGAACACATTTGTTGGCAACGTTTGACAAGTTCAAACAAGGCAGCATCAAGGTTTAAGGCTTCCGCTGTTCTGGTACGCAAGCTTTCAAAATGAATGATGTTGCTACAGAGGAAAGTAACCTGCAAGACAAGAGAATGAGTGAAAAGGTTCATATAATCACACCAAACTTTGTTTATGCACTGAACGCTGCCTATTAAAATCTAGTTCTAACACATCACATCACAGTTATCTGGAGACTTGCATGTGCTCAGCAAGGTTTTTTGCCAAATTTTTGCTCCATGATGACCAAAGTAATGTTTCTGAGCGTTGCAGCACATTGCAGCTGGTAAAAGTTTGGCCAGAATCCTGACTCCACTTTTGCCTTAGACAATTTAAATTTAGTTTTTTAGCTAACCTCTGTAATTTGTATATTACAATAATAGGTTGAGAGAAATTATAAGAACTACTATAATCTTTGGCGCCTCAGAAGTGCCAAGTACATTTTAACCAGTATTTGTTTGAAAAGATTAAGGTTTACCATCCTCCCCAATCAGATGTAACAGAATTTGAACCCATTCTCCATTCATTCACAACCCACTCCAGTCCTTTTTGCATAATCTGCTAAATGGCATGAGATTAACATTCAAAGTATATCAAAATACAAGCCAGGGGCAAGAATTAGTGGGTGTATATTCCAGGGATTTTCAAGGTGTTATGACAGGGCATCCCCATCTCCCTCCCTCCCTCCCTCCCTCCAGTAGCAAAGCCTGAGCTATTTCTGAATTATACTTCCAGAATGGTTGATTAGTCTCCTGTAGTCTAAGGCTGTAGGCTATGTATTTGAAAGGCATTATGATATGTACAAATCTAAATCTACCTCTGCAGATGGGAATTGCAATATCCAACTTGAGTTCTATTATTAGGGCCTGATTTGAATTTGTAAGATTCAAATAACTTTAAAAAAAGCAAATGATGCAAAACTGGGACAACTACAGTGCTAATTGTGCTATGTAAGAGGCACCCACCTCTCTGGGTGAGTATGCTTTAGGTAACAATCACAACATTACTAAGAGGCTGCCTGATACCACATCAGACTATTTGTCCTCCTACTCTGACCATCAGTAGCTATTCTGTAAGGGTCTTCCGCACTCCCCGCTACCCCAGGTCCATTTATCTGGCTGTAACTAAACTGACTGAACT
This sequence comes from Varanus salvator macromaculatus, assembly GCA_023646645.1. Classification (NCBI taxonomy): domain Eukaryota; kingdom Metazoa; phylum Chordata; class Lepidosauria; order Squamata; family Varanidae; genus Varanus; species Varanus salvator. The sequence continues at coordinate 9,818,940 of JAIXND010000852.1, read as the reverse complement.
GATCTAGAATCTTCTATGAACATGATATGTCTATTACTCAAAAGGTGAAACTAGACCACAAAATAAAATCAGAGACACATCACTGTGCTAATGTTATTAAAAAGATATGGTTAAACTCTAACTCCAAGCTGCATCACATTGATACTGAGTACTGGGAAAATCAGAAGCAATGTGTTGTGTGATAGTTTGTTGTGTATTGGTTTCATCTGTGACCATGACATTATGCAATTTGTGATGTTTTGTTTGTATATCTGTAATAAAATATAAATACATTTATAATTCCATTTGAAACTACACAAGCAAAAGAACTGGGTCTGGACACAACTCCTACATGGAGTTTGACCATGTTAGTGGCACCATGCAAATACTAAAGCAGCCCCATATATTTGGGTAGCTTTTAAGTATTCTCTCAAACAGAACCTGCAGCTCCTCAGATATGGCAAATATCATTTTAAGTCCAATATACCTAATAAAATTTCTTGTGTGCTGCTTTTATCACTGCAATACATTCATTGAATTGACTATATATAACTTCTTGCTAGATACTGGATTGCCTAAATGTGTTATTGAACATCAGCAGAAGTTCATCACATCTGATTGTCTTTAGTACCTGGTTGGCTCTTTGACTTTCTTTAAGGACCAGATTTCTTCTTTCAGCGATTGTGGCATCGAAATCTTGAAGAACTGGTGCTAATGCTGGATTAGCACCTCCAGCCCATTTCAAACGCTGCTCAATACTCGCTTCAAGTGCTGCCAGCTTCTCCTAAGTAAGCAAAATGAAAAGCAAAGAAATTAAATCTTGCTGTTTTTGTTTATACCTGGGGCCTGGAACAAAGTGATCTTTTCACAATGCTGAAGAGGCAACAAGCTGGGAAAACCTCCACTACACTCCCACTGCAAAAATTCAAAAGCAACCAGCAACACTGCAAGACAGGGAGTAGTTTTCAGCATGGTGACCGGCAGCAGCTTGGTGACTGACCATGGACAGCTGTGCAGGTTTAAATTCAGTTGTTAAAAGTGGGAAAATGTTGCAAGCTGTCAAAAGTAAGACTTACAAAAGCTGTTATCACTGCAATTTCAACGTATGGTGGGAGGCGGAAGGATCAGTATTCCTCCGCTGATGGACTAGCTACTTAGCTTCGGCGTGCTTTAGCACTCAAGGATTTCTATCGCAAGTGAAGAAAATTACCTGAACTGCTGCAATAGAAGCTTCAATCTGCCCAAGAGTATGAAGCTTCTTTTTCATACTGGCTAAAATTGCAGAGCGAGGTGGAGGAGTAACTGTCATGGCTTGGGGGCGGCTGATGAGAAGATCTTCATGCTGCCACTTTTGAAAAAGTTAGTTCAGGGTTAATAACACAGAAAGAATGAACAGACTGAGAGGTTCCATGAATAATAGCCACAAGCTTCAAGATAAACAGGTTTTCATACCACAATTCTACCAATGACTGCTAACAATTACAGAAGAATAAATAGCTAACATAAAAGATGCTGAATATTCTAATGTAAGGGAGCCAGGTACTGACTGTTAGCTTAAGCCTGTCTCTTATTTTGTAATGTGAAAAGACAGCCCTCTTTTCTGCTCCACAGAACCTAAGGTATAAAATAAAATTATTTCTCGATAAAAATATTGTCAATTAAAATTTCAAGAAGCAATTTCATCTCATAACTCAGGTATGCCTCAAAACATCCCTCATGGACAATTAATTTATTGTGCAGCTAACATACCTGGAACATAGCAATGTGTAGTTGCACTCTTTGAAGGCTTGTCTTGCAAGAAGAGATGCTGGTCTCAAGTCTTCGCACCAGGTCATGCTTCTTCCATGCAGTATCGTAGGAACTGGCCAACACTGTCGCTCTGTTCATAATCAGCTGTGAATATTTGCCAATTTGGATATTGTGTTCTACTGCTTTCTTACACAAGTCATCCACTGAAACTTTGCTTTCAGCCCCAAAATCTTTCGCCTCTACTTGTGCAATTATATCCACACCCAGAGCACTAATAAAACTGCACAGTGTAAGTCCCAGAGCTTGATTTGGAAGGCCAATCAAAAGTTGACGGACAAAATCAGCAGTGAAAGCTTTTATAGGTTTGGCCATTTGGTCTTCACTAAAGCAAGAGTTCCTATACAAGGTTTTCATATTGACTATTGGCACTGGTCCATTCACAGTATTTTGATCTTCAACTGAACTTGCACCTTTAAGAGAAAAGAGAGATTACACAGACTTAGAACAGGTGGGGTGGGGTGGGGGATTACTGATGCGTGTTGCCACTCTGAAATCTTAGACACTGCAGATCTGACATCATTCCAAGCACACTTTCTGAGAGGGAAATGGGTTAGGCCCATGCCACTATGGCATCATGATGAACCCCATCTCACAGCTAAATACATGCAAACACATCCAAGTGTGCATCCACAGGTGTAGCTAGCGTCACAAAATGGGCAAAATGTCATTAGGAGGATTGGTACATTCCTTCATTCTGTTCCTTTACTTCAGCATCTGTGCTTGTATAATGGCATGCACAAACAAAAAGGGAGGCACAACTATACCACAGAGCAAAATGGTGCCACATATGGAAATTAATGAGCAAATTATTTATGTTCAAGATCATTTGCAATGCACTCCTAGTGTGTCAGGTTCTTTCCTGAGGAGAAATTAAATTTGGAAGCAAATAACTAGTTGGTTTTGTTCTCTTCCAGGCTACACCAAAGTGATGAAATAATCAGTCCACTCAGGATATATAGAATAGAGAAGGTACAGAAGAAGTACAGAGCCTATCTGAAGATGACTCTGTTGAGCTTGTCATGGGTGCTATTTTTTATTTATTTATTTTTGGTAAAAGGTGGGGTGTAAATAAAATAAATCATTTGCTGTTTACAAAGAAAGTGGCATGTGCCATCACAAGAACAAATTCACTCCACTTGCTGTGTTGGTCTTCTACATTTTTAGCTGAGTTTTCATAACAGCAAAACACAGATATTAACTGTGGTCATTCCGAGCAGAGCAGTGGCATCCATGCACCCCAACAAGGGACTGCAATCCCGCTATTAGAAGTCAATGCATCACAGTTTTAAACCTTGTCAACATGGCAGGTCATAAGGTAGAGCCTGAAAATCAAAATGCTTCTCAACCTAAGCTTTATTTTAATTTATTCCCACTGGACGAGAAATAATATTTAAGGGATTTAAATATTTACCTGAAAGGGTTTTAGAAAAAGTACCACAGAGTCTGAAAAATTCCTTTATTGTCTGCAGCCTTTTCAAAAAGAAAATCTCTTCTAAAACTTGCCGATTGTTATCATCATCAAAAAAGTTAGCTTGGGTGCTACGGGCTTCCCTGATTATGTCAATCTTGCGCCATGCAACAGGGATCTCCATCTTATTTAGCTGAAGGAAAATTAAGCAAAAGATTAGGTGGCCTTCCTTCTGCTTGTTTCATTTCCAGAAGCAGCTCTAGCAGTAAGCCCATACCTTTTCAACTAGTAAGCCAAATGCCGTTTCCACCTGTGCAAACATTCCATCAAATGCAACCAACAGCATCTGGCCTGCTGACATTTTAGGTGTTTCATCAACTGAGCCATTTCTTGGCTGAATCAGCTCACCGTACTGGGCATGAAGCATCCTAAAGATAAAAAGCAAAAATTTAGTTGAAACTGTTTAAGCTTTTCCAAAACCTAAAGACAGACGAAGAAGTAGGGGCTACCACTGGATTCATGAAATCTGAGTTCACTAGGATTTACAGAGCAATCCTATGGCTGCCAGGTGGTGCCTAGACAATCAGAGGGTATTTTGGATTCCAAGCTATGAGGTCAGAAAATCACTCACCCTTATAGCTGGAGATCTGTGCTCAGATTCTCCACCCGCTGCAGCTTGGGTGCTACGGGATGCAGCTGGCATCTAACCATGGTAATAAGAGCAAACTCGGAGCACGACTTCTGGGAGTATTTAGGAGGAGGGAGAGGGGACGGGCACCGCCATGTTATGACTTATCCTGGTGGCACCATTGCCTCTTTCCCCCTCATTCCGCAGCACCACATTTAGATACTTTGCAGAGTGAGAAGAGTGCAGAGCAAACCTTTAACTCTGCATTTCTTGGGCTCTGGACAGAATGCCTGTAATCTACCAAACACTTACAGGCATCCCTGATTAACCTTGATACATTTGTACATGAATAAGTTCAAAGCTCATATGCGGGGAAGAGAACTGCCAACTGGAGAGAGAGAGAGAGATCTAGGATGATGAAATCTACACAAGGTAGCAGCTTCAAATGACCAAAAATGGAACTGCAAAAGGAAGTTCTTTCACTCAAAGGAGCATCCATTCTCACCCCCTTTTTAGACGCTACAACCACTGTCTTTATTTTTATTTATTTTTATTTATTTATCGATTTATATCCTGCCTTTTTCCTACAAAGGGCTCAAGGCAGCTTACATCATTCTCCTCCTCCATCTTATCCCCACAACAACAATCCTGTGAGGTAGGTTGGGCTGAGAGTCTGTGACTGGCCCAAAGTCACCCAGTTGGTTCCATGGCCGAGCGGGGACTAGAACCCAGATCGTCTGAGTCTCAGTCCCAGGCTCTTCACCACTACACCACACTGGCTCTCAAACGCCATCTTATTTGCTCCTCTGAATTCTTATTTCACACCACACACTGAATCCAATTGATAGTATTTATCATTTTAATGGCATTTTAGTGAAGATTTATAATGTGGATCCTTTTCAGTCTAACTTCCAAAGTATTTTTTGGAACTTGGAAAGGCTGCACCAGGAACTGGACCAGCACACTCCTGTTTTTGCTGCTAGACCTTCCCCCTCTTTTTAATACCACTGATTTTAACAGCCACCCGGGTCTCTCTCCAGGATGGGGCTACTATTCTGTGGTTCTTGTCCTACCTGTATGGCAGGTTTCCGAAGGTTGTGCTAGACTATTTAAGCCCTTGGAATTTGATCTATAGGAAGTCCCACCCAGTTTCAACTTGTCCACATCTTTAGCATTTACATAAAACTGCTCTCCCATCAGTAAAAAAAATGCTTCATCTTGTTGCAGCCAACTCAATGTAACGTGAAAGCAAGAACTGGATATTTACCTTGCAACATCAATGTAGTGAGCATGTGTTTCTTCTTCAAGCCCCATGGCTGCATTTCTTAAGTAAGCTTGAAGAGACTCAACCAGAGTTTGTAAAGGAACATCAGTAATTTGTTCAATGAGGTTATCCAGTTCATTAAGCATACTTTCCAAGGTGTATTCTCCTTTCATTAAGCACCTAAGTGCTTCTGGAAAAATAATCTGGCGGAAATTTGAGTTGAGTTCCTGTTAGAAGAACAAATGTACGTAAGCATCAAAACAGAAAATAGCAAGTAGCCACCTGGTAACTGTGCCACTGTTCTTCAAAGGCTAGAATGCTGCTAATTAGTAAAAAGAAAACTAAGCAACATAATGAATGCTGCTTCATTTTAGAAAGAATTGATCAAAACAAGCATTGTTTGCCATTATACAGGACTTGCCCCAAGGTACATACCCAAACATACACTCACTATTGCTAATGAAATTGATGTGAGAAAACTACAATGCCACCCAACTCATAAAATGAATAGTGACTTATTCAAAATAAAGTTAGTATGGAGATAAAAGGTTATTCTATCACATGGTACAAGACAGAGAAATTATTTTGAGATGTGAAAAATAGCTCAACATATTTTTATGGTAGAGCTTATTGGCTGAAGAGAAACATGCTACAGATGTGGACCTCCTACGTAAATATTTTTATTTTAACTTTTGTAGAATGTCTATATACAAAAAACCCTTCAACATACTATACCATTAAACCATAACTTACAAAAAACAAGGAGGCATGCCAAAGTGCTGGAATATGTTAACCTCACCCTTGTAAAAACTTGTTTGGGCTTTTGAAACTAAGAGGAGGGCTTTAAGTGTTTGCTTCCTTAGCAGATACTTCAACAGCTCAATCTGCTTCTGGCTACAAACACAGAAGGGTCTGAAAATGTGCTCTAAAATGGTAAATGCCATAGCGGGCTGTCCAAACGTCACAGCAAAGTTAAAATGCCAGTACAGTATTTGTACAGTAACTCAAGAACTCAGGAAACAAACATATGCACTATATATACCAGCACATAAAGTGACTCGTGTATATTTTATTTATTTATTTATTTTGCAATTTATATCCTGCCTTTTTCCTACAAAGGGCTCAAGGCAGCTTACAGCATTCTCCTCCTCCATCTTATCCCCACAACAACAACCCTGTGAGGCAGGTTGGGCTGAGAGTCTGTGACTGGCCCAAAGTCACCCACTTGGCTCCATGGCTGAGCGGGGACTAGAACTCAGGTCGTCTGAGTCCCAGTCCCACGCTCTTCACCACTGCACCACACTGGCTCTCAGTGTATATGATAAGGTCAATATTTTGGGCTGTTTTTCTGGTCTTTGTCATATGTTGAGTGTATAAGACAACCCTCCATTTTTGCTTTGCTATTGTTTCAATAGCAACCCTTAGTTTGAAGGGACTCTTATATGCTGGTATGTATGGATATTTGTTAGCCAGAAGCTTCTAGACCTGTGACATCATGTTACCCTATTCTAGCTTATATTCACATTCCTTCTCTGATTTGGAGGCTGACTGCAAGGGGGCTGGCTGGCTGGGGTTGTTCAGGGAGGATGGTCGGTGGCAGAGGGGCAGGCGAAAGGGAGGAGTCCTGCATGGACAGCAATGCAACACAGGATGAGTTCCTCCAGTACCAGTAAGGAGGTTTTATAAAAATTATTATCAATAAAAAAAAGGTTGTAAATACAATTGTCTCTTTCCTTTCTAAAAACGATGAATATGATATAAGGATGTATAGGACAACCCCCCAATTTTTGTCTCGCTATTTCTGGTTTCAAGGGTCATCTTATATGCCATATACGTATATGTGGTATGTTACATTACACCTACATCGCCAAGGCCAACCATTGCACGAAGAGGAAGACTACATCCGCCATGCCTTTTAAATTGCAAGGGCATGAATACTGTTCCACAAACAATTATTTCACTAGTTCTGACTCTGGAATAAAGTTTAGCAAACCAGAAGAAGGCTTTTCCACTGAACACTCTGCCTTAATGAAGTGTTGAGCCCAAGGAGTGCAATCCTGAGAGTGTTTACTCAGAAGTCAGTCCTGTGATTTGAATGGTTCTTACTCCCAGGTTAAGTGCAGGAACAGGAAAAACTTAGTGATTTCAGGCAATTTATCAGCTCCCACTCACAAGGGGGTTGTTCATTAACATGCACTGTTAAATAGGTAGTGTAAGTATTTCACCTGAAGTGAGATGTAAACTCCATTAGCTAGGTGAATAGCTTCTGAGGCTTCAGTTGGGTTAGGAGTATCTAAATCCTGCGGGACCAGATGACACTGTTTCAGTAACTGCACAAGACATGTAACATTCCCACTCATGCTACACAGCTCTTCCAAAAACCAAGCTCCATCTCTTGAGGTGAGGTCTACCAGCTGTTCTCCAGCACTAGATGCAGCACCTTCCATCATAAGGTTACGCCTAAATGAAGAAGTTAGTTTGTCAATCAAAAGAGGAAATGTGTTCAAAAGTTTACCTTTTAAAACTCATTAAGACAATTAAAATACTATGCTAAATTTCTCGATTCAACATTTTTATGAACTATGGTAATAAGCAAAAATGATACTTAAGAAATCCTTTGGAAATTGCTTTGCTGAAGGAATGGAAAAATAAAAATAAGCCACCATCTGTGACAAATTTCACAAAGGTCTTACCTGGTAAGAGTGCACAGAGCAGAGATAATAACACTAGCTAGGCTCAGTGAACCCTCTTCTCCATTTTCATGGAGAAAGACCTTGATGCAACGTTCAATTTCTTTTAACTGTTCTTCACACACCGGAACAGTGACGGCTTCTTGCTTCAATCGTTCCACTTGTCGGATAAGCCTGCTGTTTATATCTGCTGCGTATCGTTGCAAAGTCATTTCTGTAGTTGTTATGAACTGGCACACAGCTGGAGGGGGCTGAGGAGCGTACTGATGTTCATACCTGAGAAACAATATGATTATGACCATCGCATGTACACCCTGCCACACTTTTTCTGTAACACAAGGTCAGGGCCAAATGGGGTGGGCAACTTCAACCCCAACACACACACATGCACACCCACACCCTCTCCTTCAGGTGCCCAAGACAGGGCGGATGATGATGATGATGATGATGATGATGATTTGAAAATGGGGTCCCAAACTGCAACAGAGTATCAAAAGGGGCCAAATTAGCTTGCAGACATAGCAATTTTAACCTTTTGAGCACTCCGTAGCAGCTTCAGACACAATTTTCTTTGTAAGTTTTAAAACTGTTTTGGGCCCTCCTGAATTTTGGGACGTTGGACTGGAAGGGTCCCAACTGGGGGCCAAGTGGTCTATTCCTGGACATTACCCAGCCCTACTATAGTATCAAGGATACAGCAGAAGTGAAATATAATGAAGCCGTACATAGTGCTATTGCTACTGGAATGAAGGCACAGGGGCACGTAAGTTACTTTATGTCATGGTGACACAGTCTCCCTCTGTAGGTTCAATGGAAAACTTACTTCCGGTAAAGATCCTGACAACGGTCTATGGTCATGTTAACAATGAGTTCTTCCATCCAGGTCTTCCACTGCTCAACACGATGCTTCTGAAACACTGTTTTGGGGTACTGAAGGGCTACAGTGGCATAGTTGTGCAGCTGCTCGAGACATCCGCGCAAAACGGAGCGCCTCTGCTGAAGAAAAGCACTGACTTCTCCTTCGAGCTGCTCACACTGACTGATCAAATGAGCCTGGCCAGCATTCTGAAGGAAGGCGGTTGCAGGTACGTAGCTTGGAGGACCTTTAAAGGACCATTAAGAGGAACAGACCATGTTCAAATCCGCATACTTTGCTAAAGAAACTTTCAGAAGCTTTTCCTGTAGCTACCAAGAACTGTGCATGCAGTACAGTCACTGCTTGCTTCCTATAAAGCAACATCAAATGCATCCCACAATCACTGGCAAAGCACCAGAATCACTGAGGTGGGCCTACAAGCAGCTGCCTACAACAGAACAACCCTGCCCGTATTTCTAAAATCAATCCCAATATGTTTTGGCATTAAAGCCCAAGCTCCAAATGGTACAGTGCCCACGGCAAGCGGTTTGGTACTGGCCACATTGTTCTGCCTTAAAGCAAAGCCAATACAGGGTGGGGGGCGGGGGGCGGGGGGGGGATGGCACACATGCTGATTTGTTTCATACCAAGATCCATTTGAGTACTAATTTCCTGGAGGAGACTTGCAAGTTGAGTTGCTTCCAAATTATTGAAAGCAGCTTGATAATGAGATATCCACTGCTCAAATTCATTCAGTTTCACCTGGATGGCTTCCTGCACAGCTCTTTGCTGAGACTGCAGCTGAGTGTGTTCAGAATACCTGCATTGAAAAAAGTTGTGAGCTTTTAAGGATACGCTATTCAACTTGGATTTCTAGAGGATCATTAATTTGGAAGTTCAGAACATAAGTTAACATACAATGTTCTTCATATATGAATGCATCCAGAGCTACAGAAATGCACCGTGAACCAAGCAGCTTAAATAGTTTATACCCTTGAATTTGAAATGTACTTTTATCTGTTCTTGTTATCACATAAATATCTGTTGCTAGTATTAAAGAATTATTCAATCTGTTAAAAGGTGCTACATGTCTATTTAAAACATTTAAGAGTGAAATCCTATAGCTGTTTAGACAACCTCCCCTAACAACTGGCTGGCTGGGGAATGCTGTGAGATATAATGGGGATGGGGCCCTTTCTAAACATGCACAGGATTCCATTGCAAATTATCTTACTACCATGACCAGAAAGGATTACTAACTGGCTCAGATTACTACACTGTGATGCCACCACCCTGATCAAGCTGTTCTGGTAAGCAAATGCACCCAGTGCAAGGAACACAGGACATTGCTTTAGACCAGTTAACACTATTGGTTCAAGCATAAGGCCATTTCACTGGAGACCAAGGCCAAGATCATCCACATTACTGTATTCCCAATCACTATGTATAGGTGTGAAAGCTGGACTGTGGTAAAAGCGGACAAGAAGAAAATGGATGCATTCACGGCATGATGCTGGGGGAGAGCTCTGTGAATATCCTGGACTGACAAAGACAAGCTCATGGGTGCTAGATCAAAGCAAGCCAGAGCTTCCCCTGGAAGCAAAAGAGACACAATTAAAGCGCTTGGTTTTAGAATGAGCTCCCCAAAGAGGTGCACCTGGCGCTTACTTTGTATTCTTCTTAGTACCAAGTGAAGACCTTTTTATTCTCCTGGTATTTTAACAGTTTACCATTTCAACTTTGTTTTTACATATTCCATTTTGTTCTATTCCACTGCTATTCTGAACTATAGCAACCGCAATACCTATTATGATTTTTTTTTTAAAAAAAATAATTTGTATGTGTTTAACTTTCGATTTTAACTGTTGTTAACTGCCCAGAGAGCTTAGGTTAGTGGAGGAAAACCACTGTTCTATGCACCCATCATGAGAAGGCAAGACTCGCTGGAGAACAGGAAGCCAGCACCTAGAGTTTACAAGAGCTGAGCAAGGCTGTGAAGGACAGAACATTTAGAGACAACTTGACTGCATACAGCAACAAAGACTACCTGTCCATCTAACACAGTACTGTCTCCAACTATTGGCAGCTCTCCGGGGTCTCAGGCCCATCATGTCTTACTAGCCACAGGTCACTTGACCTTTCTAATGGGAAAGGCTTGGGATTGCACTGAGACCTTCTGTGTGCAAACTATCTGCCCCACCTACTCCAGCTCAGGGTCCCTCCTCAAGAGGCTGCTGCCTTATTTTTCTCATCCTACAAAACAAATCCTACAGATCATAGCCTAGGTGCAGCAAAAGGCTAAAAGTCACTTTATTAGGAAGTTCGAAAGGCAATGCTAATGAGAACTCAGCCTGAACTTAAAATTCCAAGCAATTAATCTTTCTTGCTTAGAGGCTTGAGGAGATGCTAGTTTTCTGTGCAATTTGCCTCAAGTTAGCCTAACGTCACTGCTCAATAATTGATACATTTCCAGAAGAGAAGATTCTTATTTTTTATAGCACGTAGTGACATTTCTCCTCCTCCTCCCTTAAAACAGTGGATATTACTTGATTGCTTGAATATGATGTGAAGCATTAAATCACCAGTTCATCAGCAGACTTAACTTTGAGCTCAGCTAAACCCAATAGTGTTGAATGGAGTGTTTTTAAAATATGGAAACAAATTTCCAGGATTATAGTTCAGAAACAAGATATTTAATTCCACTAGCAAGTCTAAAATTAGTTTGTTAATATCTAGATAAGTCTGAAAAGCCATAAGGTCCTAAATTAGGATGTAAGAGTACTAATATTTATGTCAGATTAATCTAAAGCAACCAGCCAAACTTACAGTATCCAACTTCCAATTTCCATAGCTTCTACAACATAAAACATGACCTTTGCTCTTCTAAAATCTTGGCGTGGTTCATTGGTACAGACTGCAAAGAGGAGTTTCAAATACTTCTTTGATGATGATGATGAATGTGTCAGAGAAGACTTGAACACTCTTTTATTATTTTTAACATTTTAAGACCCAAATCCAGGCCTGGCAAATGCATATTTGTGAGACAATAGAGTATTCTGATAATCATTAAAATGAAGCAATAAAAAGCAAGATGCCATACCGGTGCTGCAGTGTGTGAGATGGGTGTTCCACCCCTTCTGCTCCTTCCAAATATTCACTCTCTTCTAGTAATTTGGCTTGCAATTTTTCAACATCTGTCAACTGTTCTTGCAAATTTAAATACTCCCCCAAACTGCAATCCAGTTTAGGAAGTACAGCCAGCATTTCATCTCTATTCTTAAACCAGTTGACCTGTAAAACAAATACCATATTAGTAAAGTAGATTAAACACTGAAAATAACAAGGATCTCTGGTCTATGTTTTCCAAGACTGCAGGATAAAGTAATCTTTATAATGCCTTTTGGTCAAACAACGAATTGAAATACCCTTGTTTCCTTCCCTCTAACTGCAGAACAAATTAGAGATATCAGAGTATAAATTGTCTTGGTGGAAAGGAAATACTCTAATCTGAAACTATTTATAATGATTGTTGGCCACACCATTTACACATTGCCTTAAATTGAACATCATTATTTAAAATATTTTGAAATGATCGAGCGTACCTTTATTTCGGCTACACGAGAAGAGAAGAGGCTACGTGTGATGTCTCTTTCCATCTCCCTCTTACTTTGCTTGTTTTCAGCTTGCTGCCCGCCTCCACCATACACTGCCCCAGCAAATCCCGCTTCCCCCCCTGCAGTCCAGTCCACAAGCGGGTCATAAACAAAAGCTTCAAGTAATGTTAGCAGAGTTTCTCTTCCTCGTCGCATAATGTGCAGAACCTATTTTTAAAACATATGAACTATATTGTGGGCAACCATATTAACAGTAATTACACACAATGCCTTAACAGACAGAAATCCATAGTTATGGTAGTTAAAAATGCTGCCCAAATCTGAAAGGTGTACGGTAAAAGAGCCAGGTCTTTCCAGACAGGGCATCATGCAAAGATAACACCAGTAGTGAAAAGCAAAAACCAAGACTCACAGGTACTTAAGTCCTCTTTAACCACCAAAACTCATGGCCTACCTGTTCGCAAGAAAGCCTGAAAACCCCTTCTACTCCTGTTACTCCAAATGCTGTTTCAATATTTTGTGTCATCCGGAATGGAACTTTCTCTGGCACGCGAAGACTTTTCCCCTTTTCAAAGCACACATTATAATCTATGTGAACAACTTCTCCAGTAGTCATATCTATGAGCACATTATCAAGATGTCTGTCTCCGAGACCGATTATGTAGCCAACCATTGACATAACTGCAGTGGATCTTGCATAAGACTTGAAGAGGGGAAAAAAGGGGATTATCTGTTACAAATTTGCTTTCTATCCTCTTAAAATAAGCAAATTCTAAATATCAAACTACTTGAAAAGTAATGATCCACCAACTTCCTATGATCCACATGTTTCTATACATACAGGAATACCAGTTAAGTATAAAGAGAGGGACAGCAGCTGGAGAGAAAAATGGAGCAGGCATTCTCCCTTGCTGCTATCAATATTTGACTAATACAGGGGTGGGGGTGGGGAATATGAGACCTGCATAACTATACATGTGACCCTCCTCCAAGGTTCCCAAACTAGGCTGCCATTTACTATGACTACCAATATTATATGTGGCTGCAACATCATAAAAAGAGGGAGAACTCCTTTACCATCACCACTTGGGAGATTTTTTTTTAAAAGATCTAGAAAACCAAGATGGAAAACAAATGAGGGTGTGCATGCACTGGGCTGCATCCTTATCTGCACTAGATTAGTCTCAAGCAAAGATCGGCTGTGTAGCTTATGAGCAGTGTTTACCAACCTGCGTAACTCTCCACCACTCATCAGGCGTAGTACATGATGACCACAGTTCTTTAGCAAGAAGATTAGGGGGTGTTGCTTCCATTAATTCTTCCAAAACAGACTTCATTACATTTAGAGGCCAGTCTCGACGGGATACATCCAAGCTAAGGCCAACAGCCTTCAAAGCTGGTCCAATTTTGCTGTAATACAGTTCACTAGGTCGAGGTACTATTCCAGGATTTTGAGGAGTCTGGTAGGAATCTTGAGCCTAAAATACAATCCATTAGGTGTCAGCAGGCATTGCGCAACTAAATCTGAGGCACTGGATTATCAGAATTATTTTCCAAATATTTAAATTATGGCTGCCGGATGACAAAAAGCCTTCTGTTGTACTTGCTTTAAGTATGCAAGTAATAAGCATTCATTATCTCCCCATTTACCATTTCTATTCCAAGTCCAATCAAGATGAGCAGAAATAGCCTAAAATGGAACAAAATTGAAAACTCAAGATTTCTAACCAAACCCTATAGAAACTTAGGGTGTATATATACAATTATTTATGTATATTTAGACAGGGGAAAAAACCCTAGAAGTTCTATCACACTGGAAGTTGTAGACCGTTTTTTCTGTTGAAACATGCGTAGGGTTGTAGCTTTACTTTTATAACATTGGCTATAAGCATTTCCTCCCTCTAACTCACAACTTCTATTTCTACCTCCTCTATTTTTATTTCTCACTGTTGCAGCCTTCCTCAAGGAGCAAACCCAGCACTTGAAAACATATAGCAAAGACCACTTCCCTCAAATATGAATTGCAATGTTAAAAATTATTCTATCCACTTAATGTAGAAAGCCATCTTTACCTTTTGTGCTTGCAAAGCTGCTTCTCGCTGCTGCCACCTTTTGTAAAGTCCAAATAAAGGAGTGGCTCCATCCACCCACTGAATCAGACCTGACCTTGTTCCCAGTGGTGTAACAGAGTAATGCCTGGCATGGAAACGGGGTGTCTCTTGACGATTTATTGTGGCAAACATTGTATTAACAATGGATAAGAACTGCATGATTCGTTCATCAAGATGGAGGTCTTCCAGTCCTGCATGGAAATGTAGGCACAGAGAGTTATGACATAATAGAACCTTCTTTCAGACTAAACTAGGGCCATATGGAAGCAGCAATATGGAAACCAGGCAATTGTTCACAAGGCAAACAAAAGCTCCCAATTTGGATTGCTTCCAATTTGGAGAAAGGTCAGGCTGAGAGCAGGTAACTGACCCAAAGTCACCCTGTGAAGTTCATGGCCGAGGGTGGACTAGATCCCAGATCTCCTTGACCCCAAGTCCAATACTCTCACCACCAGACCTGTTAGGTTCTTAAGACAACCAGTACTGACCTTGCCAGGGAATGGCAGCCACCCCCCTTCACTGGGAATTGTAGGCCTGGATGGGTTTTCCCACACTATCCTCTAAAAGCCCCTGTTGACTTACTGAAAATGCTGAAGTCCTTCTCCAAACCCAACTGAACTAAGAAGGGGAAAGGGAGGAGCACTCATAAGAAAAGTCTCCAAATTGGGGCAGCTCCAATGCACAAATCAAGCAAGGCCTCTTAGCGGCGGCAGAAAATAAACTAGTAAGGGCTCCGATACTTGGGAAAGCAGTGCTTTGTAATCCCCCGTCACTATGCACATAGGGGATATTGTAAGAATTAGAAAGAAGCCCATGGTAACCAATCATCATACTCCAATAAAAATATTCAATTTAATTTCTCCATGAGAAATCATCAAGTTCTTACCTTTGAAAAGATATGGGTAGTTTTTTCCATCTGAGCCCAGAAAAAGGAGCTTTTTGGGTTTAGTTTTTGTAGGAAGAATGGTTATGGTGCTCCCCACACTATGAATCGTGACAGTGTCCCTGGCAGACACTTCTCCAGGCAGAGCTATTTCAGTGCTGGTCATGGCAGCAAGCCAAGGGCTTATTTCCTCTAGACGCAGAATGTAACTGGCACGCTTCTGGGCTCTCTGTTGAAGATTGAGCATGACCTATTTAAAAAAGAGGGGAAAATGGGAAGATGGTTTTCAGGGAGGTCCAAAGCCTTGTCCAGTTCCAGTCTGTCAATACAGAAGTTGACTGCCTCATTTTACAGGGAGGATCAAGAAATGGCAGGGCTTTCAATGAAGAGTGCCCACTCGCATTTCTAATCTGAACCAGCTGTTTTTCTCTTTCTTTCACACTAGAGATATTTCCTTTTCTTACTTCTTCACTTGATGCTAAGAGATCCTAGCACAGGCAATCCAACCTCTTAATAAGCATCTATTTTTCAAACACCTTCATCAGAAGACTCTATCTTGAGCATCTTGTGGGGGTTTCCCCGTTTTTATGGGAAATATGTTACATAATAGATACAACTGTAGCACTAACAGTGAAGGTGGCATGAATATGTTAGAAACACAGAAGGTTGTATTTGTGGATCTGAAAATTACAGGTAGCACTTTTCCGTAGGAACAGTTAGCCTCTAATGCAGAACACATCAAATGAACCCTGAAATTATTAGTTTATAACATTGTTCTGCAATTATGACATTACTTGAGTGCCACCTGAGCTATAAAGCCCAATCCCTTTCTCTGCATCAGGTTCTCTGCATATAAAATGAGAAATGTAAAATCTAGAGATATTTCCAGTCCCCTTTTTGGATTTTTTCCTAAGTTCTCTACAACCACAAAAACGTTGCACATCCCAATGAATTCTCCAATATTTGAAACCACAACAGAAGCACTGGGGCGGGGGGATTCATGTGTACAGGCAAAGGTACTTCGAATTCACAGATGCTTGGCAAACTAGGAATGACATGTACCTCTTTAAAAGGAATCCAGCTACTTCCAGGCTTTGCGGGATTCGAGGGGTTCTTCAGTTTCTCCAGGGCGTTTTCAATTGCATCTCCATAGTTGTCCTGAAACCACTTCTCATGCGGCGTTTCAGCAGGAGCTGCCGTGATGCTCCGCACATGCTCCAGAGCAAACACAATGGGCTTCATTAGGGCGGTGTGCTTTTCACGCATGATGGCTATTTTTTCCTCTCTAAAAAAATACAGGGATTGGGGGAAATCTATCAGAAGTGCTGACACAATCGACGCCAGTATTTGAACATGATGCAATGTTATGACTGGTCTTGCGAAGTATTACTGGTATGTTATTACTAGTGCTGCATCTTTTAGCAAGACATAACTAAATGTATCTTCATATTTCTATAAATCACTACATGAAGATGGATGGATGGATGGATGGATGGATGGATTAAAAGCTTTTGTATGTCGTCCTTTATACAAATATCTCAGGATGGCTTACAGCAATTTAAAACAATTTACAAGATACCAGCATAATCTTGCACAAAAAATGCCTCATGGCTTGCCATTCACATGTCAAATTATTTCAGAGCGAAAGCATTCAGCTTTAAGAGCTACTTAAAATCTCTCTGCCCCACTGTTCACAATATCACATGGGTGGGTATCAGGGACAGGGCCTTTTGTGTGCCAGCTCTGCGACCATAAAATTCCCTTTTTAATTTTGTTAGCCACCTTGTTATTTTTGAAGCATGATACAAATTATATAACATCTCAATCTGATGCAAAGCCAACAAGTGTTCACAGAGGCATGGGGTAAAATATAATTGCTATTTATGCGTGGAGTTCTATTTTTAAAAATTGTTAAAGAGCAGCCCAAAATGACAATTAATGCAAGCATATTTTGCTAGTTTCTAAGCACCAAGTAGATGCCTAAAGGAGAAAGGAAATCATTCCTAAGATTCTATTATTAACCATTTGTTCCCTCCTTTCCAAACTATATTCTCCAAGGCACTCTACATACAATTCTCATTTTCTTCCAATGGTAATTATGGTCCTTAATTCAATGAAAATTCCACTGGTATGTAGCTGAAGTAGAGGCAAATTAGCACTATAGGATTTTTTTTAATGAGATCCTTGTTTTCAGGATAAAACACTGGAGTATCTGCCATTGAAGAGCAGCACCTCGGAAGGTGGTGGATTCTCCTATTTTACAGGTTTTTAACCAGAGTAAAGAACTGTTTTGGGATGGAGGGCCCCATTTCCCCTCAGGCCATACGATACCATATGCCCCTCATGTCACACTGGATTGCTGGCTCTGGCCCTGACATCACGCCATTGGGCTGGGACCTGCTTGCACATAGGGCTGCTCTTTGCCCTGTGGAGGCAAGTCCCCAAAACTACTACCTCTCATCCTTACTGCCACTCCCCCACTCCCGCCCCCGTATTGGAGATAGCAGGGATGAGATGTAGCGACAATCACACAGACATGAGCCTCTGCAGTGTTATCACCAACCACAGATCAGACTGACAACATGGAGTTCTACTGTTGGCATGTGCCAGCAAGGAAATCGCCACTGTTGTCTCCAACCTCAGCACAGAGATAGCGGTGGCAATGCCTTCCAACAGGCTGCCTCCAAAGGGTGGGGCTCGGAGCTTAATGCTTGGAGCAACACCAAGAGTTGGAGCCAGTCAGACTGGGCTGCCCCATGGGCCAGAAGTTCTGTTGTAAAGAGAGACTGGATGGTCATCAGCCCATTTCCAGCATCGGGAGGTTCGGACTAGATGACTTTTGTGGTCCCTTCCAAACCTACACATGCACTTCCTCAGAAGAAAAAACTTCTGTTGGACAGCACTTATGCCTATGCATTTCTATTAAAAGCTTACTTGCGAAGAGTGTTGTTGTTCTGGACTCTCTTTACTTCATCTTCAAGCTGCTGTATTCGTCTAAGGACATACATGTGCTGCTGCAGAAGGACTCCCAGCCAAAGTTCATCCCAAAGAACGGTGACTCTGCGCAATTCTGCTACAAGCATTTGCACCTGGAGTAACAACAGCAACAACTAATTGTGCCATTTATTTCAATTATATGGTAGCAATTTCAAATGCCCCAAATGCAAGTTCTAGAATAGGCATAATGAATTCCATGAATTCCCTCTTGCATAATGTCACAGCACATAAGCAACTGAATGTGCACCCTCTGATTGCAAGCACAAATAAGAATGAATTGCAGATCCAATTATACCTGCAATACCATTGTCGGATTCGCAGTGGACAACTTCTCTACAATTTTGCTATAGCAGTCTTGCATCATCGCCTGGTCCTCATTTAATCCCATTTTTGGCTCATCCTTTATGCTCTCTTGAGAAGCTGGAGGGCTTCCCCCATCACACTCACTACCCAATAATTCTTCACCTTGAATGTTACCCAGAAAGGTAGGTATCGCTGAGGGGAATTTGCTCCCTAGGATTTAAAGAGAAAATACATTTATTTCTGTTAGGACAACAGTCATAGGTCTGCCAGATACTACAAAACAGCAACCATGCCCAGAATTGCAGTGATATGCCATCGATGACACAAGCCTGTGGAGGACACACCAGTGACATCCTGCCATAGGAAAGATTGATATGTTATGCTTAAGCAGGTCTAGGGGCCAAAGCATTTGTAGAAACCAGTTCATCTGTGCAGTTTAAATCCAGACATGAACCAGGTATCAGTGAGGATGAACTGATTAAAGCTCAGCTGCAGCTGCTAAAATTTTGAATTACAAAGAATGCTAAGCATAAAATATTAATGCTTGACCATACTTTTACTAAAAGGGGAAAACAAATACATTTTGCAAGTGGGTTGGCATCAAAATGTTACCAGTGCAGAGTTGCTTTGCTTCACTGTCTGCGAAAGGCACTCTGTTCCATTCTCTGCAGCTACATCTGTTAGTGTTCTGAAGACACTAAGTATGTTCAATCCTCATTGGTATGTTTTGAGATATATAAATAGAAATCAATAGATATATAATATTGCTTTACAGATTGAAGTCCCTGAGCATGTTGATACTACCCATTCTGTCTGCATAAGCAACAATAGTCAGGCTTAGACATAAGAAATAAAGGGAAGAACATGGTATTATCATAAAGTAAATTTCTACATAATCATTTTGTGGTTTTTCCATGGCTTTGATCTAAACCACAAAATTTGCACTACTCGGGACTAGAGCAAGCAGGAGGAACATACATTGGGTGAAAACCCTCTCACACTTACAAAAGCATATCCTGCTAACATACAGTCTTTGATTAATTAAAGCCAATGCACCCAATGTAGTTAAAGCCATTTACAATCATAGCAAGGCAAATTTCCCTTATGTACACATGTCTACAGAGTCACATCAACAGAGGCCAACAATAAAAACTTATAAGTGGGATGGTGAGGGCTGTAATGTGCCCAAGGTATTTGGCAACAAAATGACTTAATATTATGAACAAAGTGGAATACTGAGAAACACAATTAGCTTGAGAAATGAAGCACTTCAAAATTATGCCAAGCAAACATACCTGAAGCTTGAGATTCGCTGCTAAGTGAAATGGTACCCACTATTGCAGGATATAGTATTAGATGAGGAGAATCCTGAGCTACCCGACAAAGGAGGTTACAAATGCTTTGCCGAACATATACTTCAGGATGATTTAGACGGGAAAACAGCTGAGGAATAATACCTTTATGAAGATAAAAGTGGATGGTGCACATACTTAAATTTATATAGTGCATCCAAAGAACACAACTGTCATTTTTGCATCTGACAAATGGAACAGAAACTTTGTTATTCCATATAAGTAATTATTATAAATGTTATTCCCCCCCTCCCACACACACACACTCCTTATTGGTCAAGATACTCATGAATTTACAGCCTAAGGATTCTGCTGAACATCGGTGGCTTTGGTCTAATAACCATTGACAATGTTCTAATCAAACAGCTAGGGCTTTCTTACCTTTCCTGTGCAGCCCTTTGCACCCCCCCCCCAAAAAAGCGACCCCATCAACCAGGAAAATAGAATATGAGGTTGGAATCAGGGGTTGCTCCTTGAAAAAGAAGAAATGCCATCTGCTCACCATATAAATCAGAATTCTATTCACACAATAAAAGTCAATGGTAGTACAGAGGTGAAGCTAACCTACCATGTCATGCAACAGTGTTTTCTTGTACATTATGAAGATGAGAAAGATGTACATGCTGTTAATGTGTTTACTATATTGCCTATGAAAATATAGGCAATATGGAAGTATATTAATTCATATGATGGAAAAGTTTAAGTGTTTTATGAGATGCAAAACCCACCCCAGAAGTAGCTACTGCACAATAACACAGGAGCAATCTTCAAAACAGGTCCTTCATAAATAGCAAGGCATGCTTGTTAAATAATAGATTATTTGTTAAATAATAAATTACACTTGGCCCCCATGCAATTTTTGAATACAGAACCATCTTACTGGCAGTGGGAAGAAAGTCTTTGTTTCAGTGGGGAATGATTCTTAATGTCAGAAAGTGAAGAAATACGCCTCAACTGAAACCATGCATATATTCTGTTAAAGGTTTTAAAACACTATGATACACGTGTAGTATGTGTTTACATGGGAGCATCTTCTCTACGGATTGCCTAAAGGCTTCCCCTTCCCTTGACTTAACACCTACTTTGCTGCTTGCTCACTATGCTCCATGAGCTCTACCTACTTTTCCCCAGTTCTAAACAAACTAGAACCAATAATTCCACAACTCATGAAATAAAAGAAGACAAAGTCCATACATTAACATAACAATGATCCAAGGACCTTGCACATATGCAGGGAAACATCCCTGAATTTGAAAAGTCACACAGGGACTGTTATATATAAAGCTCCCGCTGGCTTGCAGAACTGGCATTTTGAATCACTGCCTATGAACTGAGATCCATTTTGTTTCTCTTCATCCGCTTGCAGATCAACACAACAAAATTCCAGACTGCTAATGATTTCCATACCTCGCCATGGAGCAGTTGGGGTCGTTTCCAGCCCATGTTCTAAATACTGCCTAAGTTCTCCGGCATGTTTCACAAGCAGCCTCAATAACCGCAAGGTCGCCATTACAATTACATCATCAGTGCTCTGTTCTGAAATGTTCCTTAGATGCAGCCTGGGATCATCTTCATCCAGAGGAACCTACACATTAAAGAAACTATTTTGTTAACCACACCGCCTCTTTCATGGGCCAGAAATCCAAAGCAGCTTTGTTTGCATCACTTATCAATGATGTGTCACTTACCTGTCCAGCATTGAGTTTAAGGAAAGTAAAATAGGCACTGCATGAGAGTTTATAAAGGCTGAAGATTCTGTCTACAACTTTTCTCCACACTTTGATGAGACCCTCAGTTGAGTTTTCATCAAGGTCTGAAAGCCAGGGGCAGCTCGTCAATAACTGACGCCAGATGACATCAACCATATCATCCTCTTCATTATCTTCATTCTCTGCAATCTGAAGGGTCATATCTTCATCCTAAATGCAAGGTAAACCAACATACATATTAACCCTTATTTAATTCACTTCCATCTCACCCCATAACTGCTTAAATTACAAAAGCAGATAAAAGCAATGAGAGGATTGTACATGAATATTAACAGGAAATATTACCAAGGGATTACCTGCTGATGGTGGTATGCTATCAAGCAAACCAATACTTTGGCTTCTAATATAAAATTAATGTGAACTGTAGCTTCACTCCTCTGTCTCCCTTCATCTCCCAGCTTCCCTCAGAGAGGATTTACTTAAAAGCATATGTATCTGCTTTGCAAGGCAGCTTTTATTGTAACATTTAAAACCAAAAATATAGTGCAAAACAGGCCCCCAAATCTAGGCTTCCTTTTATTCCCCTGAATCACTTTTTTCCAATCTTGCTTTCCTATAGCCTTGGGGGGTTTTTCCTGCATTGCCTGGTTTTCTCAGACTTTGACTTCCTTTTCCCCAAGGACCCCTTACCTTCATTTCTCTCTACTCCAGTCCTTCTCTGCCAACTATACCTCTGTAGAATGAATACAGCTAACTCTTTAAGGAGAATCCAAGTAAAAAAATAGCTTTTTACTTGTTGGTCCTTTAGTACCTTAATAATATTCTAGCTCTTTAAAATGCAGTGCAGGGGCTTTCTGTTAGCATGACCCTGAAAGGGGGCCTATCAATGTATCAAATAAATATATCCTCACATTGTAGATATCTAGGCTAGTTATGCTGATCTTAGGATTAACTAATTAGTAGTGATATTAAATTGACAATCACTCTAGTTTTGCTTTTAAAAAAGCAAGTTTCTGAATGGAAGATCTTTATAACCCATCTAAAGATTTTGGTAAGTATTCCATTCAAGTTTTTTCATTTATACTAACCTGAATTCCAGCAGGCCGGCACACTGCCTGTCCAAGAATGCCATAGATTTTCTCTTTGTCTTCTTCTGTTATATTATCTGGGAGCAGGCCTTGTACTTCAGATTTTTCTCTTGGTAGCAGACGGACACCTCCCTGACTGTAACACCATATAGTTTATCTCTTAAAAAGTAAGTAATAAGCATGGTGCTAGCATATCTTTGTCACACTGTTTGTTTTCTAATATAATCGTGCACAAAATCATTATATTTTCTTCTCTGCACTAGCAATTGAAATACAAGCTCCCATATTACAGAACCACCACTAACAGCTTTAAGTACTCCAGATGAATGATTTTCAAACACAAAGATGAGTAACTGAAAAGTCTGTCAAAATTCCAATGTACCATTCCTGGAATTGGGGAGAAAAACTCCTTTCACTTGCCAATCTACTTCTCATAAATCACTTATGAACAGCAAAGGATTATTACCAGTACTATTCCAGCTTAAGCAAAGTTTAAACTAGATGGAAGCTGAGTTATTGTTATTTTTTTATTGGTAAATGTTAACTAAAGCTTCAATATGAAAACAATCTGGATGAAGAAACCCCACATCCATAATGCTTCTCCTATAAAATATAATTCATATGTGCATATACTTTAAAGTTTTGGGCTGCCTTTTAGGGTCGATCTTTGCAAGGCAGTGTAAAACAAAATTTAAAAGCACAGAACACAACACAATTATTAGCAGAGCGCCAAGGAACATCTTCAATAAGAATCTAATGTACAAAGCGAAGGCTTCCACATACACACCAGTATAAATAGATCTATTTGACAGTAGGAATGTTTTACTTGTTTTTGGGGACTACATGATTAACTATTTAACAGGAACTGATATTCCCATGGGGAAGCATAAATGAGAAATAAGCCTCTTATTGTGTGGACAGTTTTCATTAAATACTGGTTCAATAAGATAAATAGAACTGTTTAATTACACAATTGTCCAAGGATGGCAGTAGCACAATCATTTGGTATTTGAAATGACATCCCCCTATATTACTGCTTAATTGCTAATTTAATAATAATTTTCTCCCCCTGAAGACAGTTGTACAAGTGGTATCTTTCACAACCGTGAGACCGTTTGACCCGTTTTAACAAATTTTTCAAGATCTTCAGCACATCTAGATAGTCAAACATAAAATCAGAGAGAATAACTTCTATTCAGGATAGAACTGCATACAGGAAGTTAAAACCTGATCAGAACCATCTTTAAAGAGATCCAGGATTGTGAAACTTCAGGCCTGGGGGCTAAATGTGCCCCACCAGGGTTCCCAGACAGCTATGCCCGCACTTCTGGTTCCGTCCCCTGTCCCCTAACCATCAATCACTTGTTGGTTTCCAAGTTTTTATGTCATTCTCCCCCCCCCCCCGCCCCATTTACAAACACCTCTCCTAAAGCTTCTTTACTGGCAGTAAGAGCTGTAGGCTAAAACATACTGGTGTTATTTGTATTTTTGGCTTCTCATATTTAAGAAGTAGATTTACCTGGCATTATCAACTACCTTTCGGCCCCATCTGTAAGCCCAGCTAGCAAGCGCAGCCCACGATTTAGCTACTTCAGGAGCTTGTGCTGAAGACAGACGGTAGAGTTGCCCCAAAATGAAGTCAGGTTCCCCAACACCAATGTTTACTAGAATGAGGGAACAAAACAGGAAGTGGTTTCAAAAATTTTGCATCATGACAATTCATTACATAGGATTAAACTTCAGGCTTGTAAGATCTACTTTCATTCTTCACTAACACCTTATGATATGCCAGTGCAAAGCAAAGGCTGGCAAAAAGAACCCAAGCAAAACAGTAGCTAAGGGAACACACAATTACCTACTGCACACCATGAGCCATTCACCTACGTACATAAGTACAAACCCACATCTAGGTTCCTATAGTTACAGTCCTAACCAAGGAGTTTTGTGGCTTTGGGGATGGGGGGGTTGGGGGTGTGTGCATGCGTGTATGTGTATGACAGCAGGAGGAAATAATTTTTTTACACCAAGCCATTGCCAATATAATGCAAATCATCCAATCAAGTACTGGTAGATACTGGTCTACCTTCTGTCCACCCTACCCTAATTACAACAGGAAACACATGGGTCAGATTTCCCTGGGCCACATGGGCCAACATTTTAAATACTGAATGGGAATGAGCATAGAAAATCGGTTCAGAATAAGCCCCCCAATCTGATTTTCACAAGCTACGCTTTTGAGGGATAAAAGCATTAACTGGTCCAAGTCAAGAGGCTCCAGTGGAGTGGTAATTAGGGGCGTAATTCCAACAGTCTGAAATATTTCCTTAAACCAAATATTTTCAATATAAGAAGATTGACTCTATAATGCAGCTCTCCCATATTATGCTTTTCCTATATTCAACAGAGGACCCTTTCTACCTGTGGATTCACTTTCAATCCTGGGATAGTCCTCTTCAATGGTGTTAACAGAGGGCAGGTCAATCAAACTATAGATGTTTTTAGATAATGTGGAAAGGCCAGCAAGATTCTGTTGCTGTCGTGCTCGATAAACCTGCTTCAGCTGCCCTGAAATCTCTTTCCATTCAGCTTGGATCCACTTGGCTAATGTAAGAATAGACTTGGCTACGGCATATTCAGCTTTGGCAGATTTGCAGAAGCATATGGCACAAGAGCTCAGCATTTCCATCGCATGGGTTGACTGGCCTGAAAAACACCACAAAATGTTAACACTGATTTCTCAGCATAATTAGCGTTGAAAATGAAGTCTCCACTTTTATTCTGCAAGTTGCAGGAACAAAACTGACTTTTTAACCCACTGTTGTTACCTACTGGGTAAAGAAGCCATATTTTGGGGATTAATAATAAAGTCCAAAAGCCATGCTACTTGGTCCACCTACCCAAACAGAATTGATCTTATGTTTCTCAAACAGTAATCCCCACCCATCCCATCCCAAACATGCTGCCAAGATAAGCTACCTTGAAAGCTGCTGAGTTTACAAAGCAGTGCATAATATGACACAGGGAACTAAAGGGCAACCAAGGAAGGAAGGAAGATCCCACTTGGTATGTGAGCATTTAGTTATTATGCACTGGATGGAGAGGACAGGTAAGTGCGGTGGACTTTCACAACATACAGAAGCCAGGATAGTGTTCTGGAGCCATGTCAGGGTCTTGCATCTAGCTTCAGCATGCACTAGTTAGAAACTGCTCCAGACACGATGGCCTCAAAGCTGCCTTCTCTAATTATATGTCTTTATATAAGTTTTGCTTTTGTAAGGAATCAATCTATCTGCTTTACTGAAGTAGCTTTCACCTTGTCTCTCAGACCTGCATAAACATTCCAACTTTGCATTCAATAAACTATATGGCACCCCTAGAGTAATGCATATGCCTGAACTCATAGTTTATTCTGATCTGAAAAGCCATCTATGCATTAGCATGTGCACATTTTAAGAGGTGGGTTTTATTTTCCAAGTAAAGCTTGATTTTAAAGAACTCATGATTAAATTCAAAAGTGATTTCCGACACAACAATATGGCACTCACCTGCTGTATATAACAACTTAGTTTTTTCAATTTCAAGTTCAGGGCCCCACTTCTCATCCATTTGAATTGGTGTTGACAGTTTTTTAAAGTGCTGGACTAAATCTTGGGCTGTTGTGGTTTTCCCAAGTTGAACTTCACTGCACTGAGCAAGCAGGCGTGTAGCCAGTGCAACATTCCCACGTTTCCTAGCAAATTTGGCAGCAGTCAGTCCCAATTCCATTAAGTGGCTTCTAACTGGAATACTTTGCTCTGAAAGTACAAACACCAGAATTGTTCAGTAAAGTTTTTTCAAAGCAATTTACTTGCAAATATTCTTTGACTCGTATTGTCCCAGACTGAATTCACAAAAATATATTCCTTTTACTTAAGTGTAAAAACATATCCTTAAACACATATTGATTTAAACCCAAAAGTCACCCATGGTTTTGAATAAATCTGCTGTTCTATTTTTACTTTGAAGAGGGAAGTAAGATTGAGAGGTTCTATTACTGAATAATTCATTAGTTTCCTGTAGTTTGGGAAAAGGTTACTCTGCATACTCCAAGGAACACATGATACAAGCAGAAAGGTTTAAATATAACATCATAGGTTATGAGCACACACACAAATTAAAGAGTTTGTATCCCTACTGTTGCACCTATAGAAGAGAGAGGTGTTTCTCCTTTAATGCACATACCTTTAAGCTTCTCCAGCAACTGATTCTGGTACATGGTATATCTTAAGGCATGCATCCATGGTCTTACATCATGTTGCTTGCATGAACGCAATGCTTCACTAAAGAGAGGAATGAGACAATCCTACAATAAAAAGCACAGAGAATGAGTGCTTGATAGAGCTTTATACTGTCAAAAAAGCTCTTTTTCCAAACTTCTAATAAAAACATTGCTGCACTGGTTTTGTGCATATGCCCAAGATTACAACTATATTTCTAATGCAGACACCATAGTTCATTTGTCTCTTAATTAGTCCTTAATATGGAGCTCTGAAAGTTCTGGAGTTAAGATCTGGAGCAGAGACCCTGCTCCAAGAGCCCTCCCTGAAGGAGATTAGGAGTGTGACTACCCAGAAAAGGGCCTTCTCTGTGGTGGTGCCTCAATTGTGGAATTTGCTCCCCAGAGAGGTTCGCCTGGTGTTGTCACTTTATCCTTTTCAGCGCCAGGCTAAAGTCTTTTTATTTTCCCAATGCTTTAAGGTTTGACTGTTTTTGATATGGGTTTTATTGTTGACTGGTTAAGAATTTGATTAGGATGCTGTGTTATATTTTATTTTGTCTTATTGTTAAACCATCCCAAGGGACAGTCTAAAAAAAAGTTTAATAAATAAATAAATAAATTCCTAAATATCTGGAAAATATAAGGATGAAGGTTACTGCTTAATCATTAGTTTCTGTCCTTAGAGCGGAAAAGGCCTGAGAGGTGGAGTAGGGCACCCTAAGATGTTCATTTTAGAACATCTGCCTCTTTGTGAGTAGAGAGGAGGACCCTGGGGTCCAGACCTCCAGTGAGACAGATAGAATGAAGAATTCACAGCTAAGAAAAATTCTCCACTCTGTGCCAATTCTCAGTAAAGCTTATCCACATAATAGGTCATGCATAGTGACAACTTGCAATAGTAGCATTTGGTGATGTTAATTAACAAGGGATTTCACTTTGTTCCACATTGCGTAAGAGAAGTATGTTTAAGAGTCTCAACGTCATAGAATTCTCAGCTGCCAGATTATCCATTTGCCAGGGAGTCCACATGTATATGTGAGCTTTTGGGATCAACATATAGAAATATGTGAATATGTGAAATGCTTGTGCATGCAAACACACCTCTGAGGAAAGCCTATTTGACACTGTATTTTCCAGAGCAGATGAACAATACAGCTGCAGGGTACTCAATACTGGCAAAGACTGAGACACCGTCAGGGTAGCAAGTCTTAAAGGTCCAATGGCGAGTCGTGAAGTCTGTTTCAAATATTTTATAAGGTTCCTAAAATAAAAAGTTATATGAGCCTCTAATTATTTAAGTTACTATACTTCAATAAAATAAATAAATAAATCTATATATGTGCAATTCAATTTCGTAATAATTTGCCATTAAAATATAAAATGTACACATAATTACAATAGGGCAAAGATTAGTAACAATATTCAGGTGCAATCCCATGTACATTTATTCAGAAAGTAGTTGTACAACTCCCAGCATTGCCCAGTCAACATGGCTGGCTGGGGCACACAGGCAGCTGTAGGATTTTTTTCTGTCTAAATATGCACAGAATTGTACCATGGCTCTATTTTAACATTCTACCCTGTCCTCAATATTAATATAACCATGTGTGAGAGAGAAATAAAAAATCTCACATTTTAACCAAATAGAAAGCACTAATTATCTTGGGGCTGGAGAAAAAGGGGAACTCTCCTCACACAACACTACTGGCCATCAGCTGAAGTTGCCTGGATAGGGAAGCATAGGAAAAGCTCTTGTGCTCTCTTCTAAATTTCAGAACAATTTTAAAAACTCACTCAGTAATAGGTTGCCACTTTTGTTCCTGCTCGATGTGATTAACTGCTGTTGCCAGACATACTGAACTTCTTAGTAACTGAACCTCAATGGCTTTCTGAAGTTCTCTTGGATCAGGAGATAGCATGTTAGGAAGAAGTTTCTTCATATCTACAAAAGGTTATTAGCATGTAAGTGTAACAATGGTTATTGACATTCATTATCTTTCATGCTTCTTTTGCCTCACAGTATACCAAAAGAAAACCGCCAAAGCAAAGGTCTAAGTCCCTGGGAAACTTCGTGTGTCTAGCATAGTTTCTGGTTGATACCTATTTTCTCTTTTGCTCCTCCAATAAGCAGGTTGATGTCTTCCCCTGGAAGCAATTCTAGCTGTTCTGTACATTCTGTTAGTTCGCCAGATCCAAAACTGCTTAGAGACCTGCAAAGAATGAATGTATTGTTATTTTATCCTAATGGATATCTTCAAATTAGAACTGAAAAAGCCACAAGATAGACACACACACAATTTACAAAATGCATAAGTTAGCAGCCACTTATTATATTAGTATTTTTGTAGTCCTTTGTTTTTAAGAATAGTAGCTGTTTTTCATAGGCAAAAAGAAAGTTTCCTCTTCCCTGATGTGTTCTTTCAGACTAAGGGAGCAATGACTAGAAAATCCTGGAATTTGTAGGACTTCTTTCTGTCTATACATGCAGAAGATTACACTCTTAATAACTCAATGAGAAGGCCGCCAGGTTTAATTTAAAAAAATACCTGGTACCTAGGCAAAGCTAGGAGGGCAAATTCCATGGCTGTTGGTTCCCAGTAGCAGAACCAGCCCGATCTAAAGTTACAAAAGTACAACTGTGAAAAGACAGGAATTAAAGCACACACATTCACCCAGGTCTGCCTTACCCCATCAGTGTCACTGCACAACTCCACTAGAACAGATTACTCAGAGCGGGAAAATAGCTAATGCTACTCATAGTTGGCCCTGGACAGGGACTTCGGCTTGCCTTTTTCCTACAAAGGGCTCAAGGCAGCTTACAGCATTCTCCTCCATCTTATCCCCACAACAACAACCCTGTGAGGTAGGTTGGGCTGAGAGTCTGTGACTGGCCCAAAGTCACCCAGTTGGCTCCATGGCTGAGCAGGGACTAGAACCCAGATCGCCTGAGTCCCAGTCCCAGGCTCTTCACCACTACACCACACTGGCTCTCATGGTTTGCCACCATGTGGGCTGAGTACTGGAGTAGGTGGAGCTTTGGTCTGATCCGGCACAGCTTTGCCTGTGTCCTTAGGCAGGCCTAGCAAGTTGAAACATGCCCCTATGGACAACTTGCTACTGCACATGTCAATGATACTTACTTGATGTAGTTGAAGTCTGCTTTCAAACTGACCGAGGAACTGCTTGTGTTCTTTTTCAGCTCATGAACTGCATTCTGCCATTCTTGCACAGCAGACCAGTCAGCAATGGAGATGTAACATTCGCAAGCTTTATTACCCAGATAATTTATGACTTCAGGTGAAGAGTCACTTGGCTTAGCCAGTACTGTTTTTCGCAAATCCCCTGCAGAGGCAAAGATTTAAAAGTTAGTGCCCAACAAATTTTTAACATGACTTTTCATTTGTTTGTTTGTTTTGGTGGCAACCCAAATACAGCCGTTGCCTTTTACTTACAGATCTACAGACCCAGGATCCATGTACAGTGAGACGTTTTTCCTTTTTTACACAACCGTAGCACCATTGCAATTAGTTTTGCAAGGCAGAAGACAGTGTGAAGCACTCCTGTCTCTCCTCCCTAGCTGGAGGCATCGTACAGGACACACTCCAATGGAGGAAAGCTCAGGGAGCCAAGGTTCCATTGGGATGCCAGGAAGCACTTCCTGACAGTTAGGACCCCGGGGTGTGGAAGGGGCTTCCACGGGACATGGTTGAGGCCACATTGATGAGGGTGTTCAAGGACAGGCTGGACATGCTCATTGTGGGCATGTCGTGAGCGGAGGCCGGGGGTCAGACTAGATAGCCCCTTCTGACTCGCTCTGTTTCTATGGTTCTATGTACCACTCCTTACCTTGAAGTTGGTCTTTCTGGCAAGCTAAAAGAGCACCTGCCAAATAGACAGTGCCACCCCTGAAAGGAAGTGTTCAGAGGAACACACAGACTGCCTGTTCCCAGACCACACTAAAATACAAATCGGGCTACCTACAGTGAGACTTACCATTGACAGAATGCTTGGGGCTGGCATTATTGCCACTGTTCGAGTTGGCCAACTTCAAAACAGATTTATCAAAACCCGTGACACAGCAATCCACCCCCGTCATGGCACAAAGATGCTCCTGGTACTCGACGGCCGCCTTTTCAAACCTTAAAAAATATTCAGTGCCAGGAGTTAGCAAGAGGTCAAGGTGCACTCTGGTTTATGTTGATACATTCAGTAAAGGTTTCCCATTTTGTAACAACGGAAAGAGCATATGGTGTGAGGGGAAATGGAAAAGTACCAACACTCTGATCGGAGCTCTAGGTTTTATACCACTGGACTATACCATGGCCAGTTGTCAAGGATGATGGGTGCTTTAGTTCAACAGCATTTGGAGGGCCACAGACTAAATCTACTGTCAGTAATTACAAGGGTAGGGGAAGGATTGTGTTTAACGTCAATAAAATATATATACAAATGCTGACATGATTTAAACTATGGTTTATTTCCTAATCCAGGATTTTTCAAAAAAACCGCAGTTCATTTTATCAGTCCTTGGATTTGTATTTCCCACATCTTCACTTTATCCATACTCTGCCTATATCTCAGCTGCCACTGTGGTGCTGCAGAACTGACACATAAAGCTCCTGGGCTGGGGTTTCTTTTTTAACTGGTACTGCCTGCAACTTCTGTAGTCTGGAGAAATAACTCATGAGTCACCATAACAACAATCCACATTTTACAACCTAAGAGAACAGCATTGGTCCTCTCCATAGGTTGTTTGTTCCTGTTTGAAATTACAGTTAACCCATTAATTCCAGGTTTGAACATGACAACCACCCTCAATTCAGCAAATAACATCTGATTCAACTCTAGTTTGTCATTATGTCCACACCAAGTCATACTCTCAGCCTAGCTGCATGCATGCACAAACTTACCGTCCTTCTGCTTGTTGAGCTACAGAATTAATCCAGGCAAGATTCCTTCCAATGACAGCAGATGACCAGACAGCTATTCCTTGGATTGCTTCTGGACAATGTAGTTCACAGAGTGCTTCTACCACCATCATAATTGTTACTTCTAATTCATTTCCCTGGTACGAAGGACAGAAACAATTGATAGTTCAAGTTATAGCCAAGATAATCCCAGTCTACATAACCCATCAGGTTTGCATGTGCTCGGCAAGGTTTTTTATACTAATTCCTGAACTGTAAATTCTGCACCCCAACAACCTTTTACAAGCACTATTTTAAGACTGGGACAATCAGCTCCAATTCAGGAACATTTTTATTTCCACTGGGAATCAACATAGCTAAAACTTGAGTTGAAATTCTTATAGCAGATCACTATGTCATTTACCCCACACAGCTGCTTTGCAATGGGACACAGATACAGGCAAAGATCAGTTTGCTGTAAATCAGCTTGCACCATTCTTATTTACTCAAATAAAATTAATATTGTGAAAAGAAAGTACCTGAGAGATATTATTGGTCTTCATTTCAGTCAGTAAGTCAAAGCCATGTCTGACAGTTACAGCTGGTTGCCCAGCCAATAATCCGACACGCATGATGGAAAGTCGAATTCGAGTTAACCAATCTTGGCAAGTCTGCCGATTAGTGTAGAAAAATGTCCTGATGACCTTCAGAAATAAAGAAAAAAACCCTAGTGATTTGCATGGCTATCCATCTCTCCCTAATAGTAGAATATCAACTTCTTAAAAATTTTATGCTTTCCCCCTGCCCTTGCCAGCAAACCTCATAGAACATGACCCATGTAAAGCAAGTGCACATACTGCAGCCTTACTAGTTAACACAGCAATGTTAACTCGATGAAGTTGGAAAACTTATCATACATTTATTTATGGCATTCCTATCCCATCCTATACAAAAGTCTCAAGTCTCATTTATCATCTGTTCAATAGGAGTGTACCCTGAACACACAGCTTTCGGGTAAACAAACAGAATGAAGTGATACATTTCTAGTACCTTCAGAGCTTCACAGTCTATGGAATACTACAAACACAGACAATTTTTTTTACAAGAAATGTTTAGAAAAATTATGCCTGATAACACCTAGGGCAAATAAACTGACTGTAGTTTAGAGGGACATACTGTAGTTCAGTGGTCCCAGTTTAAATCCATGGCATTTTTAATGAAAAGAAGGTCACAGATTTAAAGTCCTCCCTTTATCAAAGGATCCTGGCAAGCTATTAGCAGTCAAAGTAAATAAAATCGGGCTCAGTGGATCAGTGCTATAAATCATGGGATAATGTAAGGCAGTTTCCTATAATTCCTATGCAAGGAATAAAGATAGAATGAAAAGATGCAAGTGGAAAGCTTTTTGAAGGGCCCAGCCACATGGCTGTCACAGTTCAAGGACAGGTGTTAGACAATGGATAATGTAAGAGGAAGGGGCAGGGGGGTGTCATGTTGGCTTCAGAAAAATGTTAGTAAAGATACAAGCATAAGCAGCAAAGTTACATAATGCCCTCAGATCATCTGCTCCCCTGAATGCAACCGCATGCACCAGGGCCTTTCTGCATGCTATGGTGGCAACCCATTGGGTAACTCATTGGTCTGAGCTGACACATCGCGCTGATGACCTCCAGCCGAGCTGACTTGCAGTTGTTTACTATCAGCTGAATTAATTCTCAAACATTCTCATGAACCGTGAGTTACACAACCCACAATATGCCATCATGACATGGAAACCAGGTCACAGGGCGGTTATGCCTTGAGGGAGGAATATCTGGGAATTCTTTGGAAACACCACAGAAGTTCTCCTGCACATCTGCATTACAAATTTAAGTTAAAAAAAACCCTGCACATGCAAGCAAAATTAACATTCCATGTCAAGTCAAATGGTTTCATTTCAGATTATCTTTTCCAGAAACAATGGAGCAATTAACTTTGAGACTTTAAGAAAAAAAAAGAAAACCAGATGCTTGAGGAGTACAAGTCACAAAATGATTTGAGTAACAGGTCTGTCATCCGATTTGCCTAACAATTTCCTTTTATGTACTGCCCCTTCTATACTGCACAATAGCCAAAGCTCTGGGCAGTTCACAAAAACAGAAACCATGCAATACAGTATGCCATGAAAACACAGAGTAAATGCTAAATAAATATCTGGGAATATATGAGAAAATGCAGCTATTGCACTGAACACAAACCTTGGGAGGAGATGTGAGCGCATTAGCGCATCCTTCGTAAGCATTGTACATCAATTTCTCCAGGTTCTCCAAGTACTGCAGAAGCAGAACCAGTCTCAGCTGATTGCTACTATGACCTTCATCATTGTCTGCTGTAGTCCACTGGCTGACATCTTGATCAGGGTTTAATGTATGGGCTGCAAGACTTCTAATGATGCCTAGAAACATCCATTGAGAACGTTTCAAGGTAAAGGACATCAGACTAACATCTTCAAACTAAAACGGTTGTTTCCAAATAATAATTTGTTTCTGAACCGACCAGATGTGGAGCCCAAAACAAAACCAAAGACAAAAAAACCAGAACTTGAAATACTCAAGGAGAGCACATTACCTAGCACTTTCCCTCAAGCCATTTTTCCAACAAAAAAGTTTGAAAACCAGAGGGTACAACAACAATACATACCATTTTGCCATTCAGTATATCTAAATATACTTCCGTGTTTTCTACAAACTGTACTTTCTATTTTCAACTTTTTTTCCTTCCTCTCAGACAGAGAAACAAAAATGCACACCCTTAAGCAACATAGAGTGCAACAGTTTGCACCTCGTTAGGTTTTGAGTATATTCACAATTTTTTTCTTTTTTTTTTTAATATGCTGTCCTTTATGTATAACATCTCAGGATGGCTTACAACATTAAAATCAGAATCCAATAAAACAATCAATACCACGATATAATAAAATATATAACCAATAAAAATAAATCAAAAGCAACTGTTAAAACCATTAAAATACTAATTTTTAAAATAACACTTGAATAAAAAGGTTTTGACCTGGCGCTGAAAAGAATATAGGCTCAGTGCCAGGCAAACCTCTCTGGGGAGCGCATTCTACAATCTGGGCACCACCACAAAGAAGGCCCTAATCCAAGTAGATGTCCTTTTTACCTCCTTCAGGGAGGGTTCCCAGAGCAGGGCCTCTCCTGCAGATCTTAAGGGGCATGAGGGTGTATAAAGGAAAGAGACATTCCTTCAGGTATCCCATCCCACATCATTTAGGGCTGTATAGGTCAAAACCAGCACCTTGAATTGGGCCTGGACTTCAGCTGAAGCCAGTGGAGCTGGTAGAGGACTGGTGTTATGCGAGAATAATGACTGGTCCCCATCAGCAGCCTGGCAGCCCTATTCTGTACCAGTTGAAGTATTTGGACGGTTTTCAAGGGCAGCCCCACGTAGAGTGCATTACAGTAATCCAACTGGGAGGTTACCAGAGCATGTATCACTGTTGCTAGGCAGTGCTCGTCCAGGTAAGGACGCAGCTGATGGACCAGCCAAAGTTGTAGGAAAGCACTCCTTGCTTGCATCTCCAGTTATACCACAATTTTTAAACGTTTAGAAAAAGGCTTTTTCAAAAACATGCAAGCTTACCTTCAATTGTCTGGAATGTGTCCTGAGCCCTGCCTAGTGGTGTCCTTAACTTTGAAAGGACAGTAAATTGGGCGGCTTCCCAGATTGCCCACTGCCAAAGAACAGCCTCAGTTTTTAACAAATTGCGTGGAATACTTGATTGGTCACGTTTATCCAGTCTTTGGCAGCTGTAGAATAACCTTTCTAACCAGCTCTCTTTCCTGAAACAAAATCAGATATTAAGAGAGGTGTATGTACACATTTCTAGCTCTGCATTTGGATAACTTTCCAGTTGGAAGTGGATGGGGGAGCAGTACAATTAAAAAAAGAGTGCATTACTGCTGTGTCCCCAATCTATTTATCTATGTCTCCAATCTACATAACATTCTCCACATCCAGATGCAACGCTGAACTACGGTTTACTATCACATGAATGAGCCTCAGTCCTGCCAGCTGCCCAATTCCCTCTCCACAGATGCAAGGAGCAGCCATGAGGAGACTGGAAGCTTTTGCTTCTGTTTTCAACTAACTGCAATTTCGGCTTAAGTTAGAAACTGGAAATTGTGCTCTCTTTTCCTAGGCTCTCCGCACACACCTGGTGGGCCACCCTCAGGAAAGAATGAAGGGTTAGACAAATCTTTTGGTCTGATCCAGCAGGACTCGTTTTATGTTCATACTTTAAATTGACCACAATTTAGGCTTAAGACCTGACGGTGAATTGTGATTAACTGAAAACCAAATCTTCTCTTTGTGCATGTGCCAGAGCACAATGAGTACATGAGCCTAAGGTGCACTCCTCAAACACAGGCCCTAAGAAAACCTTTGAGTCACTGCTTACAAATTGCACTAATGGCAGAAAAATTCTGCTACCGAATTTGAGAAGTCAGGCAATCACAGTTCAAGTTCTTCGTGCCCTCCAGTGTACATGAATTATGCTAATGAACTGTTAAAAATATTTCTGCTGTTTCCCAGCCACCAATACAAGCTAATGAACATAGGGACTGGCACACACCTTTGGAAGAAAAATCTGCATCAGGACTTTGGCTCAAAGATGAATGCAGGCAAGCCAATATTCAGGTGACCACAAAGATATTTCACTTTGGAGATGAATAAAAGCTACTGAGTAAGCAATTGCCAATGCCAAATTGTCTTGCATTTTCATCTCAAGATAATACATATTTTGCATCAAATTAACCAAAGTACATTGTAAATAAAATTACAGCTCAAATGTGTATGTTGCTACTTAGCCTTTACAAACCAAAAATGTCCTTACCCTGTTCTGTGAGAGCTCCCATACAAGATGAAACTAATGATATCAGAAAAGTCTTGAGGGTGAAATGTATTACTTGGAGCTTTGCTCATGTGACTTCTTATGGCCAAAGAGATTTCTTGTATTTCTGTGTGGTGGTTGTTACTGCAAAGAAAATAATGCATGATTTTTATTTTTTATTTATTTGGTGAAAAATCTATACAACCATGCCCTCACGAACATCCATATGCAAGCTCACAGAAGGACAGAGACAAGTGTCAATCCCTCCTTTCATCAGCAAGTGCCATGCATTTACTGCATACAAAAAGACCAGTCTTCCATTGCTTTGCACAGTATGTACATCCCTTTGCACAGTATGTACATCCCTTACACTCCCAAAGAAGTCCCTGCTCTTCTCATCCTCAACATGCCCTCTGAGATTGTAAAGCCAAGGCAAACTGGAAAAGTGTCAGGGGGCTGCTACCGGGGGGGGGGGGGGAGGCAGGCAACAATGTTTTCAACATCCACCTAGCTTCCTTGGGCTGCCTGTGGATAATGGCTGTGTGCCAGCTATCAGCTTGCTATCTTCACCAGCACCCACAGATAGCAAGTATGCTAAAGCTGCTTGTTTGTGATGGTTAGCATTTTTAAAGGAGTGCAGAAGCATTCTCCTGCTTGCCTGCCGCCCCTTTCAATCTGCTGTTTTGTTACAAGGGCAGTCGCAGGGCAGTATCAACCCATCCTGCAGCTGTGGCAACCTGACACAGCTCTCCTGGCCACCAGCTGCACAGGGACAACAAGTACAAGGAGTTAGTAGCTGCAACCACCAGACTATCACCACATCCTAGAAGATCCCTCTGTAGGTCTGGGCCAAAGTGGAAGCATGGGTGGATGGACACAGTCTTGTTACAGCCAGTGTAATGCAAGGCCAATTGCAGCCTGCCAACAGCTTCACTGTGCAATAATCTCCAGTCCCCTCAATTTCTATCACTAGTTGGCCACACTGTCAGAAACATATTTCCTCCCCTGCCTTTTCCCTCTCCAGGAAACTTAAACAAAACTTTAGAAGCACACTTCTCTATTGAGCTCTGCAGCTTTAGTCACATAAATCAAGGTGACAATATCTTTTGATATGTGGGAGCTGCATCTGAACAGAACCATTCTCTCCTTCCCTCTTTTTCAGAAAGGATGACTCTACGCTCAGGGTGGGTCACATCACTTGAGGGCTAGAGGCAGAAATCCCAGACAGTTAACTGGTCTGTTTTCTTGGCCTGAATCTGCTTGATATGGTCTAACAACTCCTCCTGAGTCTCTAACCCTCCCTGTTCTCTACTAACTCCCTCCTGCTCCAAGACAATTTGGTTCTCACACTGTCTGAGTCATCTTGCAGGGTGGCCTTGGCAGTTCAGAGACATCTGCTAATTCCTGCTCATTCCCCTCCCACTCCAAATCTCAGCTGCAGAGGGTGTAACTTGAGGTCTGCGCCTCTTCTCCACACCCACACAGACTGATTTTCTAGAAACGAGACAGAGTACCTGATATGACAACAATGTGGCACCAAGGGACACTGGGCACTGTACCCATGCTCCTTGCCCACCAGGAAGAACATCACAGAAAGGGCAAGAGCAACCTAGCCCCATAAATTGACCAGAGAAGGAACAACTGCATGGAACGTGTTTCACCCTTCCCTGCCACAAAGAACAGCTGTAAGAACTTTGAAACCTGGGTTCTGCAGTTCTCTTTTCCTTTTGCAGTGTGTCCTTTACATACTAAGCTTGAAGGCAGGGTCTCTCTCAATATTATTTTTGGAAGCTGCTCTGGGAGAATGTTTCAGAAAAAATGTTGCTAATATATAAATTTAACAAATACACACTATTAGATAAAGCTTCCTGACACCTTCATTCCAGAAATTCACCTTATTATCATACATGCCAAGTTTCTTACCTTAATACTACATCCAGTGGAATAGATTTTAAGAGTTTCCCAAAAGCTTGCCTTATCCGAGCACCACTGTGGACTAGCTGAACACGGCATACATCGACACATCTGTGCCAGAAACAAAAACTAAATAAATATGGAGCACACGTCTGAATATAACATTTGCCTTGTGAGCAAAAAATTGATGATGTACCTCTGCAACAGGTCATCGGGCAGAGAAGGTGACAAAGCATGGAGACTACTACAGGCCTGAAGACAAATATTAACATCTTCCAGAAGAGCTGTATATTGAGTGAAAAGTATTACATTATTATTTTCCATCAGAACTATTTAGCCCAGAGAATCATTCTTCATTGTTTAGTAACATAAACTCCAAAATCTAAGGCCTTTTAAAGGAAAATAAAGATCATGAACTGTATTCTACCCATTTTCTTCAATTCCATTCATACCCCAGGACAAATGGTATCTTAAGTTCAAATCATCACATCAGGCTCTAACTTAGCCGATGTATATAAAGCTTCTTGTTAATAGAAGCCCGTTCCAGAGCATTAGAGGTTTTTAAAGTCATGCTAGCAGCTTGCCCTATCCAGGTAAAATTGCTGAGATTTCGCCATGAACACGACCCAATAACATGTCGCATTTCGCTTTTGCAACTGAAAGGAGTTTGCCATGCAGCAGAGGAGGAACAGTTCATTGTGGGGGAAAGTCATATGCCTCTTAGGTTTATGGCACTTGTTTCATGGTGCTTTGAATTTTCTATAGTATTCTCTACCATCACCTCAATCCAGTCAGATATACCGTATTTTTCACTCTATAAGACGTGCCTGACCATAAGACGCACCTAGTTTTTAGAGGAGGAAAACAAGAAAAAAGATACTCTGAATCCAATGGGCACATCATCACAGGCACATTCCCCATCACTTCCCCATGGGCTGCACATCTGACAGACTTACTGCACACACACATTCGCTCTATAAGACGCACAGGCATTTCCCCTTACATTTGAGGGGGGGAAAAGTGAGTCTTATAGAGCAAAAAATACGGTAAATTTTAAGTGATCTACATGCAACACAATAATAAAATGTACTGTAAGATTACCAATCCCTTCACAGCCATACTAAGCCTCAATTATTATCACTACTTCACACAACAATTTGGGTCACACGAGGGTATCTATTTTCATTTGAGCGACAAAGAATGCAGTATGACTTCTTCACAGATTTATTCAGGCAGGATAAAATTTATGCATCTTTAACGAGGCACACAGGGATCTTCGTTGTTTTCAATGCAACAGGAATTACTGTCACTCTTGGATTTATCATTTAACAATGGAATGGGTTTAATGAAGGGGCAGTTATCAATGCCTATGGAAGAAGTTTTATTTATGTATCTCCCATATGGAAGAAAAGAAGACTGGGAATCTTACTGTTTGCTAAAAGTCCTTTGCAGAATTTATGAAAGGATGGAAGAGAGAACAACGGTGCATAAGTCTCCGATTTTTTCATGAGAACAGCCACTTCCAAAGCCCAGGTCATTAGCAGTTTCCTAGAAATGTATTATACAAGAGTCACTCCAGATTATTACAAATTACACATCTACCTTTCTTCCAAACTTTAACATTATATATAGGGCACAGAAGAGTTGAGTGACACGATACATAAACATCAGAGATATCCAAGCATTAGACCACCTCACCTAGTTATACCCTCGCCCTCCTACCCCAAAAAACCAAACTTAATTGGCATGGTAGAGATTAGCTGCAGCATCCAGAATATTTTACACATGAAGACTGCAACCTTGTGCATCCTTACCAGGAAGTGCCCTCCACTGAACTCAGTGAGACTCTAGTCTAAGTACACATGCATAGGATCAAGCTGCAACTTTTGCTATTTCAGACTAAATAAACTGTTTGAGAGCAGTTTTGTATATGCTTAACATATTACTATAGGCAAAGCATGCCCAAACATTTTTAGAAGCTACCTTCCTGCAAGACAGAACGAATCTTAGTGCAAATTATAAAATACATAACATGTGGCTAGTTCCCTCACTTTCATGTGTAAGCATACTATTGATCCTTAATTAGTACTGCCAGAGTCATGCCATCTTTTGACAATGAAACCCCCCCAGTTACCTGGTATCATGTGTAAGGTTATCCTTTTTAAGTAAAAGTCCCAAGAGATTTAGTATGATAGAGAAATGTTTCTTCGTGGCCGTGGTTACCGTGCTAATGACAGCTCCATCAAACAAGGATGGAGATGAAGAGCTGAGGCTGCTAGATATGAAGTGGTCATGCCTGGAGAACAATAAAAAAATAACGTTTAGCCATAACTTCTGATGAGCACACACATACAAACAGAGCGACTGGCACATGTTGCTGCAGCTTCATAATGTAAAATGGATAATGGCCACACCTCAACTTCAGGTTTTTCCTCATGTGCCTATTTTATCATGCTGCTCCACTGTCTCTTAGAGCACCCTCTCACTCAGCCTGTATACCTTGCTGGCATGGGTTTTCCTGTACCTAAAGCCAGTTTTCATGCCAGAAAATGAGAGCTCTCTCTCTTCTCAAAAGGAAGAAAAATGGCCCGTTAAGATTACATACTGCCCACTTTTCTGTCCCACCAGTGGTATTGTTATGCTTTCTGCAAAAAATATTCCTAAGTATCTCGCAGGTATCGCAGAATGAAACCCCCATTGTCTGATAAAGGTCATGCAGGAAAGCCCACGGACAAGGACGGAGATTGTCCAGCAGCATCTGCTGTGCTGCAAGCACGGCAAGCTCTTTCCAACATGTTGCTGCCTAAACTAGCCAGCTGGGTCTTTCCTATTGTTCAACAAAGAAAAAAATGTCTATGAATGCCTGTTTCTTCATTTACATTAGACAAAGAATTCTTACCTGGTGCAATGCGAATAGAGAGTGTAGAGCACTGCATACTGAACAGCAGGAAAGTGGACAGCAATGTCACCATGCACAACCATCAAGTTCTTGCTCAGCAGTGCAAACACCGTTGGAGACAGAGCCCACATCTGCCAAGTCAAGCAAGGGTAGGGAATAATGTATTTATGGAAATTACATTTCTACTTGGTTCTACTTCATTTGATCAGTTCTACTTTGTTTCGTAACCAGAAAGAAAACAGTTACGACTTCCTACAACTGCTGCCCAAGGACAAGGCCAAGAACAAGCAGCGAAAGACTTCTTATAAAATGTGCTGCAAAGATATAAGGGGGTGGGGTAAATAAACCTTCTTCATGGGGGAAACAGCCATGGTTGTGCTATGATAAGTACAATGGAGGGCCATGTGCATTTGCCTACATTCAATGGGAAGCACATGAGGGGACACATTTTCCCTCTCCTTTGATGTTACCATATACGAAGAACATCAAAACTGCTCCTCTTCAAATCACGGCTGGCTGGGGCATGCAGATGGTTTGTAAGACTTTATTCCATTTAAACACGCTTAAGATTGTCCCCTAAAGGGGCTTATTACTAAACCAGCCTTTCCCAACCTGGAGCCCACTAGATGCAGTCACTTTCAACAGTCCTTGGGCCAGAAGGTTTAGGTATTACCATATGGAATTACCAAATAAGATAGACTTTATAATAGCTTTTGACTCCAGGAAAAATCATTGGCCTCCATTACTCACTCCTCATGACAATGATCATTTCCTTTTCAGACCACTGGTCCATGGACTGTGACTCCTACTGCCTCCAGCCAACATGACCATGTTGCCTACAGCCGATGGAAATTGCAGGTCAATCCATCTGAGGGGCATCAGGTCGGGGAAGGCTATACTAACCCATACTACCCTAGTGACAAGTTTTTCACTGAAGTAAAAAGGTCCTCCAATATTCTTCCTCAATGCTGGAAATAAACTGACAATATATATGATGTAAACACTTTTAGACTTCCAATAGCTACTCAGGTACCTGAACTTGCAAATATAACACTCATTCAAATGGATGTTGTAGAGATACTCACGCCAATCAATGAGTTTTTTGCATTTCCAATTGTAGTCAGAGCACTAAGGTCAAATATAACAACAAATTTTGCATTAGCTACATCAAATACATGGTTCTTGA
This sequence comes from Varanus salvator macromaculatus, assembly GCA_023646645.1. NCBI lineage: Eukaryota > Metazoa > Chordata > Lepidosauria > Squamata > Varanidae > Varanus > Varanus salvator. The sequence goes on along the minus strand of JAIXND010000852.1, from coordinate 9,776,194 downwards.
AAGCGTCATGTAGAATTTCAGAACAAGCTTCTGGAAGTTGTAGACTGCAAAGAAGACTGTTCAGGGCACATGCCATTTCTCCAAGAATCAACCTGTAGGCCGTTTCCAAAACAGGAATGTTCTTTAAGCTTAGTACTGCTTGATACACAGTATGTGCTGCTGCAACAACCTTGAAAATAAGGGGGGGAAATCAACATGTCAACTAAGGCAGGGGAGGAGAACCTCTTTCAGTCTGACAGCTGAATTCAATCTCAGGGAAGATGTCTTGTGAGCCACCCCGAGGCTGTTGCAAGGGGCGGCATATAAATATTTAAATAAATAAATAAATAAATAAATAAAGTAAGTCTGGGGCCACATTCCAGGAGGGAATGAAGAAAAAGAGGCAGGGCTAAGGTAAAATGGGTGGAGCCAAAATACAAACAGTGCCCTTTTTTTAGCTTAAAATTCTTGCGATCAATAACTTAGTATTCAAAGAGGCACTTCAACCTTTTGGAAAGGGGAAAAGAATCCAGAAAAGCCGAGAAATCACCAAATGGCTGGTGGTTGGGGAAAGAGTGTAGGACCAAGGGAAGTAGGTCTGCCTCTCTCATGAACCCCAGCTTAGATTTACAGCCCGATTTGGCCCCTGGGACTGAGGTTCCCCACCCCTGCACTAAGTTATGAAACACTCTAATGTTAAGGCCTCTAAAACCATGTACCACACATTTTCTATATTTCATCCATGCTCTTTCAAAGCATCAACATATTTAGCATAGAGTTTCCTAAGTTCACTTCTGTCTTTAGGCCAGGCAAATTCCAAAGAAAAAGCAAAAGCCATAATGAAGGCTTGTCAATCTGGACAATAATCCAAACCATACTTCAGCTTATTGCTTACCTCTTTTTCCTTGTGGTAACGGAGCACAAGCAACTTAGACTCTGGTACAAACAATTTCTCGATAAATGATGATGGAAGTTTTGTGTTTATTTGCTCAACAATCTAGACAAAACATAAATGAGGGCTATTGTATTTTGTCGTGTGAGGCCCTAATTTTTTACTCAAAAACATATTTGAAATAGCTGCCAAGACATTTATAATGGCAATGTAGGGTTTCTACTTGATTTTCTGACAATTTAGCAAAATATATTCAGTGGGAAAACTGACCAGTTCTCAAGGGCATAAGCATTAGCACTATCCCATAGCTGTGGCTTTTAATATTTACTACAAGTTCAACTAACTAATTGACAGAAAAAATCACCAAGAGATCTACCAGTAAATTCAGAATTTTCCCACCCCAACCTAAAAGAACTATTTAACTTTTCCTTTTCCCCTAAAACAACCCTTCAGTTAAGCCAGCATTCCCCGTATTTTACTGATGGGTTTGGGGAAACCACAGCAATTTGTTCAAGGGCATGAAAGCAATCTGTAACCCACACCAATGTTGAAATATTAAGCTAGTCCATTCTTATGAGTTCTATTCTTAAACTTTTTAAAACTAAAATATTGTGTTAATAAATCCAGATATTATAAGAGTTGTATGTACCAGCATCAATAAGTTCAACACTGAGATGATATAATCAGTACCACAAATCTGACAATTTTCCAGCTGATCTAATCCATAGGTGATGACCATGTCACAGTGTATAGTCATACTAGGGTCCAGACTACCAAGTAAGACGCCAACACACTCATTGGCAGCTGTCAATACAGCCTCAGAAAAGAAGACTTGGTTTGCTGCTGTCACACATCTCATCACCCTGTACAGAACCTGAAACAAAAAGGGGATGGGGAAGAATAGCATTTAATTGAAATGATGGCAGGTCATGTCCCTCTGAACTTCCTCTGCATGTCAATTTGGAGCCATTCTGCTTCTCAAGCATTCAAGTAAGCAAACACAGCCAAAGACTAAAAGCTTAAAGTGCAGAAAAACACATGGGGCCCAGTGTAACCCAACTCAAGCAACTGCATCAATCATTAATTCGAAAGAGATTTCAGCATGTCCTTGTCTCACTGAAACCAATGGGATTGGGAAAATGCTGAATTTTGACTAGAGCATATCTTACAGAGATAGTTGGTATATATTCTTTTCTGGTGGTTGAAACAGAATAACAGAACGGTTCTTAAATACCATATAATTTGATTTCACATGACACCCAGCCTCCTCAAATCTGTTCTGTCTATGCTTCTAACAGTTTTCATCTAAGTAAGATGAAGTACTTAAGAGATCCTCAGACAAGACAGAAGTGGTCTATGACATATCAATTTACTTGAAGTAAGAAACCACTACATTAATCATTAGAAACTGGAGCTGAACCAAAATTTCATTCCAAACACAATAGCTGCAGGCAAGAGCAGGAGGCACATCTTAATCCAACCCCAGCCAAGTCTTTCCTTGGAAAGGAAACTCCCTCCTTGTGGATGTAGAGAGAGAGAGGTATGAAGTACCAGTCAACAACAAGCAGAGAAGACTGCACAGTACAAATCAATTTTGTATCCAATTTTGGAAACATGCTACTATTATGTCTGCATTAACTTCCATGGATTTGCAAACAAACTGGCACAAAACAAACAGTGAGCCTTACATCAGTTACATATGCTTCAGTAATTGGTGGCCCTCTGATAGGGCTGAATCGCTCCCCGATACTCCTCACCACTGTACTGAAAACTCGAAGTAATGCTGCTAGTTTAGGCAGCGAAACAGAAGGAGGAGGAATATCTTCATCAACTGATTCTCCAGAAGCCACATGACCAAGGTCCTACATGAAGAAGGATAGTGTTAGCATGTGTTGTAGGTATGATGTCGCAGCTGCAGGCTGTGTATTTTAACACGAAAGATTCATTCAGAGTTGGATGGAGCCATTTGTGTCCTTTAGAAACACCTGTCCAGTGAAGAAATCTTGTTTACAGCATCCCTGACAATGCTGAAAGGGCCATCCAGTCTTTCCTTGAATACCTTCAACATCAGAAAACCTGCCACTTCATTAAGAATATGATTGCATTGCATGACTGCTCTGCTGTTAGAAAGTTTCCCTGATGTCCAACCAAAATCTGTCTTCTTGTAACTTAAGCCCATTATTTAATGCCATACAGATCTGGATGATACAGAAGAGGCATCTATGTAACAGAGCCTCCCCCTCAGTCTTCCCTTCTCAAGACTAAACACACCAATTCCTTCAACCTTTCCTTGCAGGACTTAGTTTCAAGTCCCCTGAGCATCTTTGTTGCCTTCTTTGAACCTGTTCCTTCTTAAAACATGGTGTCCATAACTGGACACAGTCTGGCCGCACTGTGCCAACCAAACATATACAAAGATGCAGAAGACCCTAGACCAGTGGTGGAGAACCTATGGCATGTGTGCCACAGCAGGCACGCAGAGCCCTCTCCATTGGCATGCAAACCAAGTCATCCGAGCATCAAATAACAGCGCACATAGAGGCCATATGCATGCTCAGAAAGGAGTAACGGTGCCAGGCGATGACATCACAAGCTGCAACTCATTAGCTGCAACTCTAATGCCAACTTTCGCATGGCCGATCAGTGCGCTGCCAAGGATATATATATATATATATATATTTGCTTGGACTGGCTGTGAGCTTTAATACATTCATTTTTATTAACACAAGATTTTAGTTTTGAGTTTTCCTATGAAAAACTGAAATTTAATATCTAAGATTTAGCAAAGAGAATAAAAAGCTGTTTGTATCATTGAAAGCTCTGTTATTGTGTTTTTCTTTAAGACAAAAATTGTTAATGAATGAGTTGTTTTTACTAAACTAAAACCTCAGTATTCAGGTTTTATTGCAACATTGGCACTTTGTGATAAAGTGGGTTTTGGGTGGCAGTTTTAGCAGTCAAGTCTCTCAGAGGTTTGCCATCACTGCCCTAGAGCTTCCGTGTTTTCTGTCTGTATATGACTCATTCATATACAGCTGGGTAAATCAGGTTGTCCCAGCAAGGGCAGTGGGGTACAGTGCTTTAAATGCAACCCTTCCAAAGAGCCATGAAGCCATTACTGCATAAACAGCGAGCTGTAATATAAAAATGACTGGTTTCTATATGAATTTGGACTACATACAGGAATTTCACTCCCTGACCTGGAAGCCCTCATTGCACCAGTATCATTACCCTTTTGGCACAGGTGATTATGCTATATTCTCCCAGGCTCCAGCTGTCCACTGAGGAGGCAGGGAAAATACTGGTTCAAAGGAAGAAGTGAGAGGTACCTCTCAGTTCACCTCCTGGGCTAGGTCTCTCTTCAAAGAGCCTACCTCCAAGAAGATGGAGCGGGAGAACCCAAGTGTCTGGACTACTGGAAGATGACATTACAGAAGTATTATTTCAACACTGATAAAGCATTTCAGTCCTCTCTTCATTCATAACACATATAACATCATTTATATAGAAGACCTTCAATTCTGACAATACCCAATATCCCACCCATTTCTGGGTATTTATCAAGGGCAATGATTTATTACCTCAGCATAAGCTTCCATATCCTCTAAAAACTGACCCAGAAGTGTAGTAGAAAATGCAAGGTCAGCTACCCAAAATGGTTCCAGGCTTTGTAACCACCCTGTATCAAAAAGTATCAGAACAAAAAAACATGCAGTATGTTTGGTTTACTTAGAAATAAGTTACATAAAAATTAAGTTTCAGAAAAGCTGGCACTGATAAACTGTACATGATATAGACTCCATTGCACCAGCCATATATGCAAGAAACAGTTTAAAGAGCCTACACCTCTTAAATACAGAAATTAAAAAGCAGTGCATAGTACCCTACCCGAAAATATACACAAATCACACAGAAATGAAGGATCATGTTTCTAAACTCAGTTTCTGTGATCCATACCGAGACATGAAGGGTACAATCTTGAGCATTTTAGCCAGAAAAAGCTTACAATTCCCAGCATGCCTCAGCCAGCAGGTGCCCTAAGTACCTTAAGATGAAGTTGAATGCAGTAGCCAAACAGAAGCACCTAAAGTAAGGGAGCTCTTAGAACAGAGTGTCTACTGTACGGGACACAACATGCCTCTTGATCTGTGTGATGTTTTCATGACTATGGGATGAAGAAACTAATTAATTTATTAAATCCTGGCTAAGTGACAGCATGCCAAGGAACAACCACAATCACTGACACATATTAACTGAATGGTCACAGTGAATTCTATTTTAAACAGACGAGGATGGTGTATCTTTAACAGAATAAATAAAAGATTACCACCACCTTGCAAGAGTTCCACAACCTTACTTTCACATACAACCTTAATTTAATTAAGCATCACAACACCAAGATGCTGTATTAGCGAAATTAGAGAGGGCAGGAACATTTCTAATATGCAGCAAACGGAACCTGCAATGAACAACTATGTTCTACTCTGTGCAGGATTTAGGCTAACCCTCTGAGTCAGTTTTCCATATTTCCCTCTCAGCAATCATGGTCACTAAGCACACTGAGACCACAATGAACTGCTTTCAAGGGGACCTCACTGAAATATTTGTCTACCTGCTTTTCTTTCTGCAAATTCTGGGATTCCCCACCACAAACCTTTTGTTTGAGGATGGCACTACTCCAGCTACATTAAGACTTATACTTAGAGAAGTGAGATTGCTCTTAGTATATAAGATGCAATAAATTAGATTGTGTAAAGGAACATCTTATGAACATTTTTCCCAATCTGCTAAGAAACCTTTCAGTTATTCGTCTTTCCAATAGGTATAGAGTAAAGCAAGTTACAAATAAGGTAGAAAAACATTTTTGGATCATTGTTTAGATTTCTAGGGAAACAGGACATCATTTGAGTTTTGCTACAGTACAAAACTGGGCAGGATTATGGTAAACACACTGCATTTTAGGATAGGAAGAAATTTCTTAGTCATCTTATAGTCCAGGACTTTTAACTGCAACCTTATGAGTAATAGCATTCCTTCAACACATACATGAAGCAAGGTACACATTAGAATTAAGTCTTCATTATCCAGAAGACAGACCAGAACATGTATATGGCCATCACATGAAGTTATTTTATTTTTTCAGACTTACCTGACACTTGCTGTGTCAGAGAAGGTTTCTGAGTGTGATCAATATGCCACCCAACTAATATGTCAACTGTGTCCTTGGAAAGCAATACAAAAAAATTAATCCACTTGGAACACATGGTGTGTCTATACTGAGTGAAAAGTAAGAGCAGCAAAAGCACTTACTCTAAAATTAGTGCTGAAAATGTGAGGGTAACACCGGGACACAAGAAGGATGCACTTGACACATTTGCACAGCAATTCTGGTGTATCCACATTCTCCAGGATAGACTGCAGGCTAGTCATGACAAGCTTTAAGAAAACAAAGAACACACACGTCCCAAAAGGCCATACAAGAGAAAGAACACAGGGGTTGTTCCTGCTTTTCTGCTCAATTTATATGATAATCCACATGCCCCTTTATTTTATTCCAACACTAATTTTCAGCCTTTACTCTTGAAGTTTTCATGTCTATCGTATGTTGTTCTTCCTTCTGCCATTCCCACACATTCTTTATTCTTTTGCTTATCTGTAAGATGCCAGCAAAAGAAAAGACTGTTTACGGGAGTAGTACACTCTTTCAGAATTTAATTTCCCAACTTGTAGTAATTGTTTCCTGCATGTTACAATACTTACAGGCAGATATACTCCAGTGCAAATGTTTGAAGCACTTGATAGTGCAAAAAGTTACATACACAAGAAAGAAAACATATAACACACACATGCACCTCAAACCTACATATCTCTCAACCATTTTGAGAGAGCATTCTGATAGATCAGAATGTAGTCTCAATTGGTTTGGAACCTTCCACAAACAGTTTAAAATTCTGTGTTCGGGTTCTAGCAGTGGTCAGTTTTAGAAACTGACCCAAAAGACCCATCTGAATTCTAGAGGACTAATACAATACAGCTACTCTAAACCATTTTTCAAGAAACTCACTATTTAACAATATTTTAAAAAGACAGTTTTAATGCTAGATTGCTGACATTTCTGCTTAATTTTAAAAACATAATTCACTATCTGAAAGCTGAAGTACTGCAATTTAACTTTTATTCTTACTTGCATTACAGATGAAAATGCTTTCTTCTCTCCCACAGTCTCCAGTGCTTTGTAAGATGCACACAGATACAGAAGTTTCACTTCATCTTTTGTAGATGAACTAAATTTGCTAAAAATCCATTTAAAGATCTTTTCTGCTTCATAGCTCAGAGAAGCACAAAGAAGGCCAAGACAACAAGCTCCCTCCTGTCTCAGTTCCTGAAGCAATTTGCTGCTGCATTTACAGGAGGAGAAAAAAAGTGTTAAATAACTTGGAATAAACCTTTATCTAATGCTGACAATAAAAGACTTGAATCAGTGCATATGATTTGGTCATCACCTCCTGTTAAGGACATTAACATATAACCAGAAACGCACAAATGTTTCTCACTATCACATTATTTGCACAGATGTGTGCATGCTCAAATCAATGCAATGACTTAGTTCATAAGCTGCAGCAGCCATGAATGAAGCACCTGAGCTGTGCAATTGTGATTTTAATTAAGAATCCTAGGAACATCTTCCTGGGTTTCATGACACGTGAACCTGGAAAACTGAGTTGTGCACATGTTTAAACAATCTAGATTTAGCCCAGCCACAAACCATGAGCAATTATTGGGTTAACTATGGGTGTTTTAGCCCAAACACAACTCAAAATTCCAGGCTCACATTATCATGAAACAACCCAAGAATGGACCATTCCTAGGTTGAGTGAAAGTAGAACTGACAAGCATGCAGGAGGTAGAACGCTGTTCTTGCCCCGGCCACCCGCAGCAATGTTTGGATTAAATAACTTGGGAATTTTATCTGTGACATGTGAACCAGGTCAATGGTTTCATACATGCACACATTCATATATTGCCACATATTCTCATTCACATTCTTCTACCAAACGATGGATTCCTGCCAACATACTAGTAGCTCCTCTAATCCCACTAGCAGCTGTGAGTCAGCCAGCAATAGGGAAGAAGAGATACTAATATGCCAGTGAGAATCGATTTAGTACAGGGGAGCAGCTTGGTAAACCTTTACTGTCAAGTCCATACAGTAAATGCTGCACATGGTATGGAGACAGGAGAGGAAGGGAGGAGCCTCCAGTTTGCATCTGCTTACCCTCCTGCCGCCACCTCAAAATTCTTGCCTCCTCTGCCATTCCATTCATCCTAGTAACTACCTGGGAGCTAGATGGACAGCAGCAACAGTGAGGCTTTCCACACTGCAGTGGAGTCGACTAGTCTCCCCTGAAGTCCAAGCGAGGTATCCCCAGCTCCTTCTTCATTTTGCCTGAACCCACCATTCTGCGTTATAGGGTAAATAGGGATCTGGGACCCATGCTTGTTAGCTCTACTAACCTACAGTGATTAGGGGCCAAGAACCGTTAAGTGCACATTGGTTGATTCCCTAAAGGTTTCAGAGTCTTGACCCCAGAGAAAACATGCAACAAAATAGCCTTTCTTCAAATTGAAGACAAACCTCCAAAGTAAGGCACTCATGATGTGAATCTCTGTGAGGGCTCAGTGCAACCCAGAGTCCAAAGCTTCTCACTAAGCTGGCCTCAGTCCCCAAAAGGATGGGTTTTGGGCTAGGCTATCCATAAGCAGGTAGAGCCTGCCAGTTTCCTTTGTTAGCATAAACCTCATTGTGTCCCCCCTGTGGATGCCTAGACATTCCCTGGCAGCCATGCACTAACCTGATTTGCACATAACAAGGCACTTTAAAAAGCAGCTGTCTTCCACTCTAGCACACAACCCACACACAGCTCCCACAGAGCCTGTACACTGCAGCAGCCAAATGTGGACTAAACAATCAAGGGCTACACAATCTAGCAGTTAACCCAATGGTTGGCTGTCTGCACCTCGAGATTAACTTCACATCATGCTTCACACCTTTCGTGTGCTACTGAGGGAGTGCTGAAAGCACTGCAAGCAGCATACTCACTAGAAACCCATGTTGTGAAAGAAGGCTGTCATTACATGCAAACAGCCCAATGTTAGGAAAAGTATCTCTGATTCCAACTTACCTTTCATTAAGCACATCATGTATGGCAGTCAAGATATTATCCAGTTGTTTAACGAGCACCTGCAATAGTCAACACACATAGTTTTACAGTAATTACTACTGAAATTTCAGTCCATCCTGCCTTGCCACTTAAAGGGTTAACACCACTGCTTGATATTCTGTTTTCACATATGCACGCAAACACAGAAGAAACTTTGATGGGAAGTATGCTATGCTGAAAGACAACATGTGAGCCATGTGCGGCTGTAGCACTATTAATATAGAATGCAAACAATGCTAAAATGTTCTTAACTTAAAGCAAACGTATCTGAATTTATCCATAATATCTCTTTATTGTTTTCAGAGATAAGGGGAGAAAACACTTTGCCCCATTTATTGGTTGAAGAAAGGTTACTATTACTACTCAAGCAAAAACACCAGTAAAGGAAGCTCTGCCAAGTACAAAACGAAGGATGTAGTGGACGGGGCCCTTGGAGGGTCAGAGTGCTCCCACTTATTTTGGAGGGGGCCCACCAAAGGGTTGCTGGATCCCTGAAGTCGGGGTCATGGTCCCTCCCCCATTGCCTCTCAAGAGACTTAATGTTGCTGGTTCGTGGCTGGCAGCTGCCACCAGGTTGGAGTCCTGAATTTAGCAGGTTAAGAACAAGAAGAAAGAAGATAGAAAGAGGGTAAGTATATATTTTTGGGTTTGTTTTTTTTTTGTAGGGAGGGAGTGATAAGTGAAGGGAATAAACGTGAAGAAAAGATTAAACAAGTGCAGAAAACGAGTGAACTATACAACCATGAACAAGATAAGTGAAGAGGGAACAAACTTGGAGAAGAACGCTGGAAAAAATAGTCAAAGCGATAGCGAAAGATGGCACAAAGGCACGATGAACGGCAGTCGCAGAGACTGAACAAAATGGCGGGCGCTCTGCTCTATATAGGCTACAGGGGGGAGGGGGGAGCGGAGCGCGTCCCGCCAAAAGACGTTAGCTCTCAATCTTTTCCGGCCACAGGCACTGCGCAGGCACAGTACCCACATGTGTGATGCACAGAGGCCACGAAGAAGAACAGGGGTGATTATATAACAGTTCCTGGGAGCTACCTATCAGGTGTGCACATGTTCTCCTCTGGTGAGCCTCTGCTCCTCAGCAACATGTGCTCAGTTTGCCTTTGGTGCTCCAAAAACTACCCACCCCCAACCCAGTTAATTATGCCACTGGGGGAATAATGGCTAAAGTGGAATAAAAATGCTTTAACTGGACTATATTCATGGTAATCAATGGGAAAAATAAGCCATGACTTCTGATAGTCTTAAGTTCCTTTTACTTCAGTTAGGCAACTTTACACGTGATTCAGCATGGATGCAATGAGAGCACAATAAAAAAAATTACTGGATATTCTGAGGAACTGGAACCCCTAAACTAAACACTCATGGAGGACCTCCCACAAAAAGTTAGGTGGTTGCGGAGGCCACAGAAAATTAAAAGAAACTAAGCAGTGACTCTCAGTCCAGACTGCTGCTCTTGGGAGAATGTAGCTACATATATTTCTATAAGTGTGGGTAACTGGTACCAGAGTTTCCTTTTTTCCTCTTCCCTCCTTGCCCCTTTCCCCTTGTATGTCATGTTTTTAGATAGTAAGCCTGTGGACCAGAAATTGCCTTATAATTCCATGTAAGCTACTCTGGTGGCTTTTTTTCGTTGGAAAGCAGGGTATGAATTTTTAAATATTATCTTATTATGAATGGTAAGAAATAACTTCTAGAAGCTGTCATTGTTTCACCTCAAAAAGAGACCCTTATCTTACATTACTTAACAAAAATTCAAACAAAGTGACAAAGCTCATTTTTATTGTATAATCATAGGTTGCATAATCTTGGATATAGGTATGGCTTGGGTTGTGGCTCTGACTAACATGAAAGAACCCCACACTTCTAAATTTGCCGCTGCAGCACTGTGCAAAACATATATAAATGCCTGCTTATGGTTAACTGCTTTGTTCTGGCATTGAAGAACTGCTCTCCTTTCTTCACCTTTTCCATCTACTCCCTTTCTCTGTTTTGTCTTTTTAGTTGTAAGAATGACACCAAGCAATAGTCCTTTCCTTCCCCTGACAAGCAAAGAGCTGCTTTATCAATGGAATGTGTAAATAGCAGGCAGCCTTTGATAAGTGCTCTCCAGACTTCAATGTCTCTAGGGACTACTGGTGGAAAAGGGTAGGGTCCCTCGTTCGTATTGTAAACAGTCAATGAGGCAAGTCATATACAGGGCTGGCATACTGCATGGAATGCAATCCTGCAACTGCTCAGCCGCAGATGGGAAAGCAGGCAAGCCTTCCTTCTCTTCCCTTCCCAAGGGAGATCAATATCACCATATGTGGGAACACTGTATAGAGATGTTGCTAACAAAAGACAGACACACGATACTTAACCAGTTTGTTCTCTGGTTGCTGAATGAATTCTTTCAGTTGCTTTACAGTAGCCAGTCTTCGGTCTCTGTCATCTTCCCGAGTAATCCTCCGAAGAAGATTTGACAGTCGAGACTCATCAGAGTAAGACAATGATCGCTCTAGAAATTGAGATATTACATGTGTGCACACTTCTACACAAATGTCAAGTTTAAATACTTGTTAAATAAAGTAATCCTCCACCAAAGCAAATTACGTCTAAGAAATGTTATCTTTTCCTCAAAACTAGTGAATAAAGAACTTGCAGCTGCTTTGCTACAAGCTTTTTCCTCTGAAGCACATCCAAACCTGCTATTGGATGTGCTGCAACAATTGACAAAGATCCAATTTTACAACACTTTCAGACCTAAGTATAACCACTTTATTATAAACTATAATGCAATTATGCATAATGTTAGCTATATTGCATCTTTCAAATATGTAATATGCTCTAATTTTGGCAGCCATCCTTTGGTGCCATTGTAATAGGAAAATCCTTGCCACCAGAGAAGTTTTCATTTTTCTTCTTCAAGCCAACACAATTCTTACCCTGTGTTTTCCTCATGTCTTTTGTGACTAAAGCACGATTCCCATGCTGAACATTGGTAAAATCAGGGTTGGTCACATTGTTAACTCTCAGCTCTTGCCCCAACGACTTCCGACCATAAGTATTTTCCCCAGATCCTCCATTGACACTGTAGCCACCTAGAAAAAAGATACTGAAGTCATTTTAGCTTTTCTCAGAAGAAGTGCACTGTAATTATGACAAGGATAGGCAAACTTCAGGGTTATTCAATCAGATCTTTTTTTACTAGAAACCAACAACTGGGGCCAGGTGTCAAAGGCACCCTCAGCACCAAGGAATTTGGAGCCCAGGAATTTGTTTTGAGCACCAGAATTCTTGGTCCTCCCAACCAAATACCCATTCCTGGTTCTCTTACCCCCCTTCTTCTAGTCTGCACAGCAGCAGACTAGAACGGGCTGGCTTTTTGTTAGTATCAGACAAGGTCTGGTCTTGTGTAGAATGAGATGGTGCTTCTGATACCCAGGGATGTAGTTTAACACTGTATCAGGGCAAACTGAGCCTAGAGGTCATATCTCATTCCAAATAAGAATTTAGTAGCAAACTCAAGGCCATTTAATATTTCTCTCAGTCTCCCATCTGAAATAAAGAACTAATACTGATTTCTCATAGACAGCAGGTGTAAAGATTTATCAAAATAATTATGGTGAAGCTGTAAGAATAGCCAGGAAATACTGTAGTATATACTGTAGTACACTGTACCACGAATCCAATCTCTGGATGAAATCAACCTAGACTACCTCAAGGCCAGCCTTTCTTCTGAAGTCTGCCTTTTATCAGCCAGAGAATGAGAACACCTAGAGTCTGTGCCACAAGAAGGGTCAACTCTCACAGTCACAAATATGCATCATGACATCCAACTGATAATCTCTTCTACCCAGAAAACAGAAATATTACTTTCCATTAAAAAGGCCCTGCACAGCATAGGAAAAGCTTGGAGAAAGACTTAAGTCTAGCAAATTCTCCCACATTTACTAGATATGTGACTATAACTATATCATAATATTTAAATTACCTTGATGTCATTCAAAAGAAAATACTAAGAGAAGTTTCTTGGCTTGATCACTTTTATCTAGAAAAATCAGCACTATATTGCCATTTCAGCACAAGGTGATCCTTTAAAACATACTGGACTGCCTTTTTGCACACACACTGCGGCAGCCGGACTATAACCCGTTCATATGTAAAAAAGAAGTGAAGGTTGTGAAAAATGAAGATCACCTTTTTCTTCATTCTGTATGTCAGTGGGGACTCTGATATCATCATGTCTATGTCGAGACACCACAGCTGAATTTGAGGATTGTAATCCATAGGAGGAAGAACTACCCCGGTCTCTGGATGAAGAGTATTTTAAATTCTCTTGGTCAGCTGATGGATTATCAGTTCTGCAAGAACAAAAAAAAATGTTTTAGGAGCTGCACTCAAAAAGTCAGACTTTATTAATTTCATATATCCCATTTCCAGACAAGAAAGGTTGGAAGGGCAGAACAGTGGTAACTGGTGGAACTTATGAATCCTCACTGCAGCTTAGCAATGATAACTACTGGGTATGCTTCTTAATGATCTGATTTAGAACCAATCATTGGACAGGCCCCAGGGAGGCTTGGGTTTGCATGCTTCCCCTCCTGCTCAGCTGAGAGGCGCCTGTAAGTATTTGTTTGCTTAGAATAATTGCAATTAAGCATTACATCTGAACCCAAACTGAAGATCAGTTGAAATAAGCTTAACTTGTAAAGCAGTTTATGAAGCTGGCTTGTTTTAATGAAAAACCATCAACAGTTTAGGGTTCTAATGCAACACAGCTGTGATTAATTCAAACCCACTAAAGCTTTCAAACCCCCCTCTTCCCAGTCTCAAGAGCCAGAGGCTTGTGCAATTAAGTATAAACCATCATTTGTTATATCCAAACCAAGAAGAAAGGCTCACCATGCATGAGCACTATGATTAAAGCACAATCCTACAAATATTTAGACATTTAAAAAATTCTACAACTCTCATCACACTCCAACAAGCATGAGTGACTAGGCCAGGTTGGGAACTGCAGAATGTTTGTTCTATCTAAACATGTTGTTTCATGATTTCAATACTAGAACTGTGCCCACTGGTGAGAAATAGCTCCACTTCAAGAAGCATAAATCTTAAACCCAAAAGCCCCTCCGATCAGAGTGGACTGATGCAAATGTTGTTTCTGAACACACCGGGGGGCAGGGGGGTCTCGATTCAGAATATAACAATATTAAATTTTGGCATTCTCACATGCAATTTTACTCAAGGGTTTTAAAAACACACTGGGCTCCAGCTAGACAAGCACAATAAAGTGGGGAGAGACCAAAACTAAACAGATACTTTCCAATATGAGAGAAAATACACTACTGTGCACTGTATAGTACTATGCAATATAACTACCTCAAATGCAACTTGAACTAAGTGCTTTGAATTATTTTCTTACATGCATAGATAATACCACTACCCAAAGGCAGATGTTACTTGTGTTCGGTGATCTAGTCTATCCATATTATAAAAAATGGGAGATATATAGAAAGAAAAGGGTTGGCAGAGAGAGGGTGAGGGAGAGTATGAAAATGAGAAAGAAAAGGGATGACCCCACTTGTGGTGTAGTAGAGAAGTCTGAAGTGCAGGTCCTTGTAGTTCCAGTTTAAACTGCCATGCCCCTAAGCTGATCCCAAAATGCAGGAAGCTGATGCTACCCAGATCCATTAGCCAGTTCTAGGAGTTTTCATCTCCACCAGGAAATAATCTTTTGTGAAGCCAATGGGTCATAATTGCCCATTCAAGTCCAGTTAAGTGAAGAGCTCTCATCCCAAGTCTCTCTGCTTGGTTTGTCCAAGCTACTGAGACTATACAGGTACAGGGCAGATAGAAGGATTCGAGCAATGCATAAGCTAGGCAAATGTCTCAAAAAGCAGAAATTAGCAGCTGCCAAGAGAAGGATGTTGAGTCCAATTTGTATAAAAGGAGGAAATTGAAGGGGAAAGTAGAATCAAGGGCTTTAATTCATGACAAACAGCAGCAAGAAAAGCTAAAGTTCACATTATAATTTGAAATAACCAAGCAAACTATCTGTCTGAGTGTATTGCTGTTTTTGCATGTCTTTAGAACAAAGTTCTACAATAAGGTAAGTTTACACTAACCACTTATCAAAGTGTCTGCTTCTCAAAACACCTTCATGTAAAGAAGCAGCATGAACTTAAGGCAACATTACCTATTTCTGTATGTGTAACGTTCAAATGTAACTGAAAAAGTCCCCAGCAATAAGACTATGACAAGTACCACCTTCATCTATGGCATTATGTCAAGAGGAGTTTAAGGCAAAGAAGTGTATTTAGAATATTTCTATACCACCCAATACCTGAAGCTCTCTCAACAATTCATGAAACAAAACTTTGAATCACTGGATGGTAATCTTTGAATAGGGAAATGTTTTCAACTCCTGAGAGCCAGTATTTTTTTCCAGTTGTAGATGATTCCAGCTCTGAGCCAGAATTGCTCAAGCCACAAGAAATATACTACATTGGATGGGTGGTAATGAGAAACCCTTGATTGAAAGATGACAGATGCACCCCCAGATGAATCTGAAAACTTAGCTGCTGAGAGCCAAGCTAAATATATTTCTGTAATTCCTAGGTGACAAGATGACCAAGCACCTAGGATTTTTCCACCCTTGACTTGCTGTCAAAGATATCATGCAGCTGGACTTAAAACTTTTTATTTCTTTTGAAACTCTTCTTCATGTTCACTTCCTACAATCAGCGTTTTCTAAATATATTAACTAAAGCATAGGCTAGTATTTCTACAACCCTCTTCCCATGATGTGTCCAATATACAAACCAAAAATTTAAGTATCCTAAGGAGCACGGAAGTGCAGGGAACAAAACTCTCCAAGGAGATCTCACAAAATACCATGGACAGGTGTCACAATTAAATAAAATGGAAACTCCCTCTGAAAAAATGCTCCCAAATGGCATCACTTTCCCCTTCATGGCCCAATGTACAAAAGAATTAAAAGATTAGTAGCCTATGAGCAGCAACCCTCAGTCAGGTGCAACATAAAAATAGATGCGATGAGTCCTAATATTTCAAGGGTGTTTAAACACACCTATCTTTCTACTGATTGCACTCAATGTGTGAGCAAGAGCCAACAAATGCAAAAGGTATAAAGCCATTATCATTGTCATTAAAAAATGGTCATGTTTCACAAAAGAGGTAGCACCAGCTACATACTAACTTTTATCTACATGTCAGCATGTATGTCCACAAATCCACACACTCCATAGGTGTTTTTACATATCAGTTTCCAGCTGTTTTTACTCAACAGGGCATGCTTTGCTAATAGCCCTGCACTTTGCATGCAGTATCTTGGGACCTGAAAAATTGCACGCAAAAGCAGCAGTCATTTTTCACATGCTATTTTAAGGACACACTGGCACCTATGTCCCAGTATTGATATTCAGACTTTCATGCTGCTTTCAGTTCATGGGGGTCTTGCTTAGACGAAACTATATGGCCATCAAATGCATTATGACTTATTAAATAAAAATCTTAGGATGGCACACATTTCTCCAAATAGTTTCTTAATGCTATCCCAAATCAAATGACATAGTTTCTTAAATTATATCCATGAAAAAGAATGA
This sequence comes from Varanus salvator macromaculatus, assembly GCA_023646645.1. Lineage (NCBI taxonomy): Eukaryota > Metazoa > Chordata > Lepidosauria > Squamata > Varanidae > Varanus > Varanus salvator. The sequence goes on along the minus strand of JAIXND010000852.1, from coordinate 9,759,476 downwards.
GGATGTAAAAACTATATAATAGTTCTTACATAATAGGCTGATATTACTAATACAGAAAAAAGCAAAGCAAGAGCAATGCCCTGGATGAGGGGAGCTGTAGTCCAACACTTCTAGTGGTTGGGAAGGCTGCATTAGATGGTATGACAAAAGCATACAGTATAACAATGTATAATATCAACTCAGAGGTCCTACTAAGTTCAATAGGGCTTACTCTCAGGGAAGTGGTATAGGATTCCTACCTTAACATTCTGCTTGAACAATTCAATGTAGACAAGGAACCAAAAATTCACAGGATTGTCAAGCAATTTTCCAACTGCAACACACACATACCAGTTATAGAAAGCATATGATTCTGCAAAGGGAAGTTTGACTACAGAAAAGTATTAAACCTTAGTACCAGGCTCTCATAAGACAGGCTCTCAATCTGCATTACTAACAGCACAACCCTATGCAGTCAAGTGGGAGATTCTATGCATGCTCAGTCAGGGAAAGCCCTATAACCACTAGCATTCCCCAACATGTATTAAGTACAATTTAAAAAACAGTTTAGCTACAAACATAAATGAACAGCAGAGACAACAATATCCCATGGTCTGATCTAAAACCTGTTATGTGCTGCCAAATGCCTGGGAGTAGAAGAATGTTTTAACTAGGCACTGAAAAGATAAATGTTGGCGCCAGGCAGGCCTCGCTGGGGAGCTCATTCCACAGCTGAGGAGAAGCTGCCACCTAAAAGGCCTCCCTCAGAGGTGGCACTTGGAGAAGAGCCATAGAGGATGAGCTTACTGTAGTGGTATCTTACTTCAGGCACTACAATCATGATCTCGTTAAAGCTAGCAGCACTGTGTATCAGTTCAAGGGGCCAGTGTCAGTATTATATGCTTGGACCATCTTGTCCCTGTTAGCAATCAGGCCATGGCACCTTGTACACGTTGCAGTTTTTGAACAATCTTCAATGACAGCCCCACACAGAGCAAATTGCAGCAATCTTTTTTGAAGGTTACTAGAGCATAGGTGACAGGTTACCCCTGTCCAAATAGAGGTTTAGGTAGGCAAACAAACAAATGCCAAATACGGCCCCAGATCTCCCAGACTATGAACTTCCTTCTTCAGAGGGAGTACAACCCCATCTAGAAAAAAATGAGCACCATCCATTCAGTCGAAAGAACCACTAGCTGTATCATAGTCTTGTTTGGAAAGGTCTCCAATCAGTTAGTCTTCTATGGGTTTGAGCAACATTCCTCTAGCACCACCTCATGGTGCCTGCCATTCAAGTAAGTGTGAAACCACTGCAATGCAGTATTTCCTGCCCAACCCAGAAAATCATCCCAAAAGGATACTATGGCCAACAGAGTTGAAAACCACCTAAAGATCAGGGAGGATTAACAAGTTCACATTCTAGCACCTTTCACCCAACCAAGATAATTGTACTGGGTGATCACATTTTGGCTATGTCCATGCCAAAACCTGGCCTAAACCAAGACAGTGGTATGAAACTATGCCAATCCATTATCTGGACTGATATAGATCCAGATAACTCATCTCATCCAAGGACATCTAGAGCCGAAGGCATCCACCCACTCAAGGATCTTTCCTTGGACAGGAATATTTACCACTGCCTTAAGCTATTACAGTTTTCCAGGTACAGAGAGGGTTTCACTGGAAGTGGTGTCAGCAGGATCTCTTTCAGGAAGGCTAGGAGCCTCCCCTCTCACAAGGGTGCATTGATCACTTCCCTGTTCCTTGCCAGTTTTTATAAGCTAAGAGGGTCAAGAATCCAACACAGCAGTGGCTGCAAAACTTTGCCCAGGCATCTTGTCAACACCCTCAAGCTGTACCAACCAAAATTCACCCAAAAAACCCAGGATGAAACTGTATTCCAGATAGTTCACCTGATTCATCTGCTGCAACACTAAAGTCTAACTCCCAACACATGAAAGAGATTTTATCTTGGAAATGTCTATCAAGTATATTACGGCAGGCCTCAGACAGAATCACAGCATTCCTAACATCAACACATAATGAGTGCAAGACAACTCTGAGAAGCTCAACTGTTTGGCACACAACGGATTTGCCAGAGGCAGCAAAATATCAAAATATTGCTTCTTTGACACCCTCATTGTCCCCAAATATACAAGACTATATGCACACACCAATATTTGATCATATCCACTTAGGGATTTTTCTTCATCTCCTGTTTTGCTTCATTGCTGTCAGCACCACAGCATACCATGAAGCCATACAAGTTCTTCTTCAGGGAGGGTACTCAAGAGTGATTGGGTCAACTGCCCAGGTCATTTCTGCAGTCCACAGATCAAAAAGGGTTTTGACAGGGGTTCTGTCAAAACATGCATAGGATTGTGCTACTAGTGTACAAAATGACCACTGACTCTAATTAGCCACATTAAAACCAAATAAGAGCAGTACTGGGCCTTCAAGAGTAAAACAGCAAAAATAAAAACTGTTATTTTGGTTGCTTATTTTTATTCTACAACCCAAACCAGGTAAATCCAAAAGAGAAGAGACCATGAGTAAAGGCCTGCAAGCCCTATGAGGTTCTTGAGAGGTGCAGAAAAGAGATGAAGCCCATAATACATCAAATTAAATTCATATTCACTGTCATAGCTGTAACTCTTAAACATTGGTTGGAATCTTTTAACCTCAACTCTGTTGTATTATTTTGCAGCAGCTTTGCCAGCTTGGCACCATCAGCCCAACCTGGATAGGTATAGAAAGCAGAAGCGCTTTGGACCTCTGAGGGGGTCACAACAGGATGACTTGACAGGATCAAGTCACCAAGTTAACAGTTTTTCCTCTAGGTGTGGCACAGCATACCTTACTGGTTCAGATGAAATAGCAAACTAGAATTTGCAGCAAAGTATGACTTTAAGTTATTAACAGTATTCTGCAAGGGAAGTGAGGAGCCTGATACTCCTCAGGTCTCACTCTTCTAAGTTCTAATGCTGTATTTGAATACACCCTGTATTTGCTTATACATTTGAATCTCTGCTTATAAAGCAACCAAACACTAGAAGTTCTAGAATATCAGCAATTTTCCAGGTCCTGTCTTAAAACCTACCAAAACATTTATAACTGTGTCCATTCTTATTTTTAATTACCTGATACACATTTCCAACCAAGCTAAGATGGTGCAGTTAATCCAAGATATTCCATATTATCTGTCTAACCTGCTGCCAAAATTCCTTTATACAGTAATGTTTCTATAATCAGCAGGTATCAACAATAATCAGCATTCCTACTGATGCTTTAACATTCTGATGCACTACATTTTCTTCATCCTGACAGCACTACACAGCACTTTATAGCAGTTCTCCAACATAATAAAGGTTACAAAGAACTTTGTCTTATTGCACAGAAACTGATCTGCCGATAATTAATGCTTCTTCCCGATCAGAAAATCCAGCATAAGACTGCAGAAAGATTTTAGAGAATATTTCAATTCAAGCTTGATTAATGGCACTTGAAAAAATGATGCTGCACCAAGTCATGAGAACACAGTATTCACAGAAGCTGACAAAAAATGGATCATGAAACTACGTTTCTTATAAAATCATAGCTTAGTTTAACAAAGAACTGTTATCTTGAGAAACCACAGAAATTCAGATACAGAAACTGCCTAGTTTGCCATTCCAGTTAAACTCTTTACTAAGAAGCTCTAAAGTTCAGGGGACAGTTTTAAACCTTTATTTAACATGATACTTGCCCCAGATTTTAAGTAAAGGAAATTTTTTCTTCACATACTTTGTTTTAATTCATGGATGAGTGTTTTTTTTTCCCTTTGGTTCAAGAAGAGCCCAGAAGGTCCTCCTTGCTGAAAATAAAAAAGGATGACATGAGAGAGAAAAAAAAGGCTAGAATCCGAAAACTACTGCCAAATAGATAATTTATTCAAGTATAAAATGTGTGACTGAAGAATTTATTAAAGTATCAAATGTGTGACAAATGTCCTCAGGAACAATCATTATTCATTTGCTTGAGAACAGAAACTCTCAGAAAGCTTATTTTTGGAACATACAACCATTAACCTGGAAAACAACCTCTTTATTAAACCTGGCGCAAATGTGAGATGCACCTTTCTCCTCTTAAAACAACAAAGTTCAAGCTGAGCAAGCTAGACCATTGGTCCATCTTGCTGCGCAGCGGGGCCTGTCTGGGGTTTCAGACGGAAACCTCTCCCACTCCTATCACATCATACTAGGCCTTCTGTATAAAAAAGCAAGTGCTCTATCATTGCTCTGTGGCTCTTCCTCTACTTGTAGCTAGGTTTGGGTGATCAGACCCTATGCACATTGTTTGGCTGAGGGCAGCATAGGATTGGCTAACAGTTTATATTGTATCTGTTGCTGGGAAAAATCTCTGTAATACATTCAAATTGGAAGGCTGTGTGTTCCTTAGCAGTGTCATTCATGTTAACTGAAGGGATAAAATTGGTTCTAAACAACTGCAAACTAGCTGACATTGTTTGGTTTGTCACATTTGTGATTTTCTTTCAAGTGTCTTTTCAGTTATGGTGTGAAACCAATTTAACTCATGCAATGCCTGTAGTTTGGCTTTTCATCATTAATTTACAGGAACAAGTGAAATTGCATCTTTGCTCTTTCAGCCACTCAAGATGTTAATATCATCCCCTTAACCACAGTTACTCCCTTAGCTTGTAATGCCCTGTCCTCTAGTTTAACAGTTATGTTGGTTTTAAAAGCAACATCATATCCTTACAATGCATACCATGACGGAGTCGCAGAATTTCAGACCAACTTAGACCAAGAAATTCTGTTCTTGAAAGCTGAAGTTCTATGCACACATACCTGGAGGCAATTAATGTGCTATAAATATGCTATGTTAGAATGTTATGGCATAGCCTAGATATTTGTATTATGTAGGCTGATTTGATCAAAGGAATTCAGAATTATTCTCCTCCATCCTGCATAACACAGCTACCATGGGGGGTGGGGGTTGGTTTGTTTTTGGTAGGTTTTAGTTTTTGCTTCAGAAAAGAGTCCCTAAAACTGAAATGAATTTAGAGATTTAAAGGCATCCATATAATGCTTCACAAGCAATTCCTAGAATCTGTAAAAAATATTTTTTAGGTTCCAGGTACAAGCTCCACATGCACAGAGAGGCTTTGGACTTGTCTTGCTCATACAGTATCAACCACATTGCTTGGCAAACCATTTTTGAAATGGAGGAACTTGAAAAGGCAGTGTGATATGGCCTGAAGGTCTTCTCATCAAAAAATACCAGTAGTTATATTAAAGCCTTTACAAATGAGCTGCTAAGATTTTCATTTCCCATCCGAACTTCAACAATCTATAGCATTTTATTTAGAGTGTACTTCACCCCAGAAGTTTTATTCCAAGCACTGTGCCAAATTTCATGTACTTTATGGCTTTCTTTCAAGGAGCTTGAAGCTGCTTACATGGTTCTCCCTGACCCATTTTATCCTCATGACAACTTTGAGGATAGGTTGAGGGTTATGGCTGGAGTTCTTTCAATGAGCTCCATGGATAAGAGGCTCCACCTAAGGCTGCCTCAGTCCCAGCTCAATATTCCAACTATTACGCTGCTAAATGAATGCTACTGAAAATCCTAAGAGTCAAGGAGATGAGGACGTAAAACCAAAGAACCCATGTGGCCACTACCGCGCATCTCTTGAACAACTATGCATGCCATATGCCAAGCCACTTAGGAAACTAAAGGGGCTTTCCAGGGCAGACTTTAGGAGGATAGCAATGTGTGTTCTGCACAGTAATAATGATATATACCGATCATGCTCATGCCTGTTCATTCCTAGCTAACTTAATGTAAACATTTCTTTGCCCTTCATGAGGATACCTGGTACTTTCATTCTTGACAAAACAAAATGGATGTTTCACACACATGCAAAATTTAGGGGGTGCTTGTTTTGCTGTTACACTCTTGAAAATGTTGAACTGACGTGTTATCAGAACCATCCATGTGTATGTAATTTAAACAGCCATTTCTTTAATATAAATATAAATGTAGACATCCAATACACACTTCTATGACAACATGTGTTTGAAGTTTAAAAAATGGACAGTGTATTTAAGTCCTCAGAATATATCAGAGCAACCATCATTACCAATTTGAAAAACTAGATCATTCTGTGTAACACTTAGCATCATATTAAATATCCCAGAAACAGCACATTTAAGAGTTTGGTATCAAACACTGTCATTTTAGCTAAAAATGCAAATAGGAACTAGACACCAAATTTGTGGGCTGCTATCAGATTCTTGACAGTGACACCACCCAGCCTTCCTCCCTTCTAGAAAGGTATTAACAAGTTACAAGTTAGCACCCTTGCAACAAAGTTGCTATTCAAGAATACAGTGAAATTATCCCAATGGATTACAGCATTCAGGTAAAATGAATCTTAAAATCCCAAGATACACTAATGATCAAAGGAAGCAGCACTGCAGGAGAATGGGACTGAGATGTGGAGATGGACTCCTGAATATATAAATCTTTCATATTCCCAAAGATATTATCATGTTATTCCAATGAAGCAAAACAGTCCTGTGACACTTCTAAAGACAGACATTGTTGTAATGTAACTTTTCTGAACTAGTGACTACTTCATCAAATGTGTTAAGAACCACCTTTAATTAGCAGCTACACATGAACATACAAATATTGTTTTGTAGAATCACACCTAGATTAGAAAAATACCCAGAGGCCACCTAGTTCAGGGATGGAAAACAGCCCTCCAGGTATGCAACTCATATCATCCCTCACTAATCGCTTTTGCTGGCTTGGTCTGATGGGAGTTGCAATCCAACATCATCAGCAGGCCCATCTTTCACACCCCATCCTAGCAGAAACAGCACAGCCCTTAGCATTTCTCTCATGCATTCCTTCACCCCCATCCCACACCAATTCCCTATAAATAAATAATATTTTTACAAAACGCTTCCCTCCCAGTACTTTTCCCCACCATTCCTCCTCCCGCAATGCCAGAAAGCAGTAGGCTTAAAGTACCAAGCACGGCAGCTTCCTTCTACTCGCTGTACTGCATTTCCCGCACAGAGAGGAAGAACGAAAGCAAGCTTGCACTCAGCACAAACACACCCGGAACCAACGTCTCCGTAGAGACACGCACTAATATGTGGGGTGGGGGGCTAAAAATAAATAACAGAAAGGGTCTGGAGAAGAAAAGAGAGGAGCCAAACAAGGAGCTACATGCACACAACCCCCTCCCCCAAATCAAACTTCACCCACTAGCACAGCACAGGCACTCGTGCTCGCTCTCCCCGTAGGCCTCTGCGGGGGGAAGATAGAAGAAAAAGAAGAGGGGCTGCGTATGCACAACACACACACACACACACACACACACACAGATACACATGCCCAACCCTCATCCACCAACACGGGACAAGCACTGTCCTCGAGACATTCGCGGGCGGGGAAGGAGCAACGTGTACACGACCCACCCAGCCTCCTATCAAGCCTCATGCACCGGGCAGGACAAGCCTTCCAACTCGCCCCCTCTCTAGGCCCCGAAGAGCCGCACGAGCCGGAGAGGGTGGCAGTTCGCGGCGGAGGCGGCGGCGCCTCCTCTCGGCCTTCCCCACAGGCCGCGGCGGGGCTCTGCCAGGGCTTCCCCAGCCGTCCTCCCGCCGCCTCCGACCAGGCCCCCCGAGCCCCGCGCGGCTCTCGGCACTAGGCCCCGGCGGAGAGCGAGCCCGCTGAGGGGGCGCTCGGTGGCCGGGCCGCGAGGGCGAGCGGAGGCGGCCGCCCAATTACCACCCCCGCGCGCGGGACGGGACGGGCGCCCCCCTCGCTCAGGCCCTTCCTGGCCGCCCCCGCGCCGAGGGGAGGCCCGCCCGCTGCCAGCCCCTAGGCCGCGCCGCCCACACCCGGCCCGCGCCCCCGCGCTGCCCCGCGCCCACCTGGGTTGCCAGTCATTCCAGCTCCGCGGGTGATAGTGCTGCCTGGTGCCGGAGGAAGAAGCGCCGCTCAGCCGAGACCCCGGGGCTCTGCGGCTCATTACCTTGCCCGAGACGGCATGGCCGGCTGGGGAAGCGGCGCGGGGCTGAGGAGGCGGCGGCGGCAGCCCGGAAGGGAAGGGACGGGGAGACGGGGAACGGCGGCCCCGGGGAGGGAATGACTAAGGGCGAGGGGAAGAGCGGCCGGGCGAGGCGAGGCGAGGCGAGGCGAGGCGGGACGGGACGGGACGGGACGACAGCTCGGCGGGCGCGCTGCTCCTCGGGCGCGGCGGCGGCGGGCGCTGCTCCTGCTGCCTCACACGCAGCGGGCGAGGGCGAAGGCGGCGGCGGCAGCGGCAGCGGCTCCTCCTGCTGGCGGCGGCCCTGATTCTAGTCAGGCTGAGGCGGCCGCGCGGCATGCCGGGAAGGCAGGCCGGAGGGCTGAGGCGGGGAGCGCCCGCCGCGGAGCATCACGGGACGGCCGCGCGAGGCGCCCGCGGGTCCCGCTCGCCGCGCCGAGCCCCGCGGGGAAGGCCGGGCCGGAGGGAGGCGGGAGGCAGAGGGCGACGGACGGACACCGCCGCGGTTGGTTGCTGCGTGGAAGGACGGGGGGTGGCGGCGGCGCCTCGAGCTGCGCGGCTCTTGGGGCATGTGCAGAGTGCTGCCTCCAGACCCCCGCGGCTGCTTCACTCGCGGCCCCTCTTCGGGGGGGACCGTGTGCGTGTGGCGGGTAACTAGAGGGAAATACCGGAAGGGGAAAGAAAAATAGGGGCAGTTGCCGCGAAAGAGAACCCGTGTTACAAAGATCACAGTGCCACGGGCTGCGTAGCTCTCTAGCCATGTGCAGAAGGCTGCCTCCGGGCTCGCAGCCCGCTCCCCTTTCTTTGTGGAGGTAGTTTTTTCTCGCCCCACCTCCAGCCTTGGTTTGTTTTGTTGGCTGTCTGATGAGAAATGCACGAAGGGAAAACAAGACAGTGGAATTGCTACCAAGGAGTGTTACAGAATTGCTATGAAAATGATAGTGCCTGAAACAGGGTGGCTCTCTAGGCTCGTGCAGAGTGCACCTCAAGACGGTCATGCCTCACTTGTATCCTCACCAGTGTTCCCTCTCCATTGGTATGTGCTGCTGAGGCATGTTGGCAAACAATACAAATAGATTAATAAATAGATTAATATATAATACGCCTAGAACTGCACAGAGTACTGCTTCAAGACATTTGCTCCCATACCCTCTGGTCCCAGATCTAACTTGTGACCTTCCCTAACCCCCTTTTTTCTGGTGTCTGGCAAAAAAAAAAAAGTCAAAACAGGAAAGGAGAGTGACTGTTGCTGCTGAAAGGAGAGCCGCTTGCAAAACTGACAGTGTCTAGAACTGGGTGGTTCTCTGGGCATATGAAGAGTGGCATTTCATGACACCCCTCCCCACTCCAACTTCTCATGGTTGTTGTTTGTGTCCCCCCTCCCTTTCTCCCCCAGTATCTGGTGAGGAATATCAAAAGGGGAGGAGGAAAGCATTGGCAGCCGCTACTAAGGAGGGCTGGCAAATCCTGTGTTGAAAAAATGGCACTTCAGGCTGGGTGTGTCTCTGGGCATATTCAGAGTGCTGCCTCAGGACATTCACCCCCAACCCCTGGGGCCTAATGAGAGGGAAGAACAGAAGGTGTGCAGAGGCCTGGCACAGCTTTTCTCTTTTTGATACCTGATAAGATATACAAAGTAAAGCGGGAAGAGGGGCAGTTGCTGTTGAGCGAAATTTTCCAAATTTCTTACTCAAAACTGATGATGTCTTCCTTGGGGGCGTGCAGTGCAGACTTTTCCTGTTGAAGAATTGTTGTTATTGTTAGTTGCCCCGAAGTCGTGTCCGACCCATCACGACCCCATGGACAACATTCCTCCAGGCCTTCCTTTCCTCCACCATCCCCAGAGTCCACTGAAGCTCACGCTGACTGCCCCAGTGACTCCATCCAGCCACCTCATCCTCTGCCGCCCCCTTCTTCTTTTGCTGTCAATTGTTCCCAGCATTAGGCTCTTCTCCAGGGAGTCCTTCCTTCTCATTAGGTGGCCAAAGTATTTGAGTTTCATCTTCAGGATCTGGCCTTCTAAAGAGCAGTCAGGGTTGATCTCCTCTAGGACTGACCGGTTTGATCGCCTTGCGGTCCAAGGGATTCACAGGAGTCTCCTCCAGCACCACAACTCAAAGGCCTCAATCCTTTTGTGCTCAGCCCTCCTTATGGTCCAGCTTTCACAGCCATACATTACAACTGGGAAAACCATGTCCTTGACTATACGCACTTTTGTTGGCAGGGTGATGTCTCTGCTTTTTAGTATGCTGTCTGGATTTGCCATAGCTTTCCTCCCCAGGAGCAACCGTCTTTTAATTTCTTGGCTGCAGTCACCGTCTGGGTGATCTTGGAGCCCAAGAAAATAAAATCTGCCACTACCTCCATTTCTTCCCCATCTATTTTCTAGGAAGTGATAGGACTGGATGCCATGATCTTAGTTTTCTTAATGATGAGTTTCAAGCCAACTTTTGCGCTCTCCTCCTTCACCCGCATCAAGAGGCTCTTTAGTTCCTCTTCACTTTCTGCCATGAGAGTGGTATCATCTGCATATCTGAGGTTGTTGATATTTCTCCCAGCAATCTTGATTCCAACTGGTGATTCATCTAGCCCTGCCTTTCTCATGATGTGCTCTGCATATAATTTAAATAGGCAGGGCGAGAGTATACAGCCTTGCCAAACTCCTTTCTCAATTTTGAACCAATCAGTGGTTCTGTGTCCGGTTCTCACTGTTGCTTCTTGACCCACATACAGGCTTCTCAAGAGACAAATAAGATGGTCTGGTACTCCCATCTCTTTAAGAACTTGCCACAATTGGTTGTGATCCACACAATCAAAGGCTTTAGCATACTCAATGAAGCAGAAGTAGATGTTTCTCTGGAACTCCCTAGCTTTCTCCATGATCCAGTGTATGTTGGCAATTTGATCTCTAGTTCATCTCCCTCTTCGAAATCCTGCCTGTACTTCTGGTAGTTCTTGGTCCACATACTGCTGGAGCCTAGCTTGTAGGATTCTGAGCATAACTTTGCTAGCATGTGAAATGAGTGCAATGGTGCGGTATATCACACAATAAGGGGAGGGGGAGGGGGAAAGGCTGTCCACTTCTGCTAGGGAAACATGGCCCACCTTCTGTGATAAAAATTCCAACATCTCAAGGGGGGGAGGGCTTTGATTAAGTGGAGTGCCCCTCTCTTTCCTTCTGTAGTTTGAGAAGGGATATCAAAAGAATAAGGGGGGAAAGGACCATTACTGCTAGGAAAAGCTGCCTGTTGTTCAAAATGGTGTTGCCTTGAGACAGCTGCTTTGAGCATGTGGAGAGTGCCACCTTCCCCCCTCTTTCCCAGCTTTGTTTACTTGGGCCACAGCCCTAGGTACTTCTCTGCAAGTAAGCAAACATGCAGGAATGTAACATCAGGATGTGCAAGGAATCCATTTTGGGGATGGGAATCCACTGGATGCGCATGATGAGCATTCATGCAGTCCTGTGCAGCCACAGCATGAGTGGCATTCCTCTTCCGTGAATGTGAATTGCAGCCTTTGCTTGTGCTGCACATGATAGAGAAGGCGGTCGCTAGCTGCACGGCCTTCATGCTGTGAAAACCTGCAGACCTCCTCTCAGCTCAGCTCGCTCTGACACAGGACGGAGCATGAGAAGTCCATGAACCCAAGGACAGATTCTATGGAGCTTTATTGCCCTACATACACTTCTCTATAAGTAAGGCTGGTTAAACATATGTAGCATCAGCTTCTGCATTCCAAAAGTGCAATCTTGCATGCACACCAAAAAGCAAGCCCCATTGAATTTAAACTGCTGTAGGTTGTTGGGTTGGTGTGGTTTTTTGCATAAGATCATTAAAGGCACAACCCTTTGTTGGCCTCAACAGAGAAAAAACTCTCCACTTTTTTCTTTCTAAATGCCCAGGACTGTGCCTTAAGGCAGCAATCTTATCGTGGTCACCTGACAGTCCTATTGAACTTGGTGAGACTAACTTCAAAGTAGATATATATAGGATTGTAGGCCAAAGTCTTTTGATATAAGTGTGCTGTGCTGCAATCTCAAGTGTTATCCAACCTGCTGGTGATCATTACTTGTCTGGCAAATTCGTAGCTAATGCCCCATTATGGTCAGTTGATCTTTTATCATTGGAAGATGCCACCTTCACAATCAGTGAGTTACACAATTTAAATAAGTTTCTTTGGCTAAACAGATGCCCATAATCAACAGATTTGTATTGTGAAAATTATTTTGAATGCAAACTGCAGGTGGTAAGTCAGTCTTAAAAAAAGGCAGCCTTTTTTGTGTGAGAAAGTCAGTACAAATGGTAATAGCAGGAGCAGGAGCATTTCATGATACTAAGAGCAGAAATGGGGAGCTTCAGGCCAAGGGGCTCAAAGTCGGCCCTTGGGGGTCTCCCCAAAAGCCACAACCCTTCATCTGGCTCCTACTTTTCCCCAACCACCAATAATTTTATCATTTCGTGGCTCTTGTGGAGTTCATCCTCTATTCTAAATTAAGTTTTAAATGGCTTTAAAGGATTAGCTGCTGGCAGTAAAAGCTTTAAGCTACAGTATGCTGGGACAGGGGACGATGGTTTGGCCCTTCTCCATTTGTCTTCACCACTGGAATGTGGTCCTAAGGAGCTTCTGATATTAAGTTTGGTCCTTAGGCAGAAAAAAGCTCCCCAGCCCAACCAGGGGTCATCCTGGCTAAAATTTGCATGTAGTAATGCATACTTATAGATGGACATCTGGAAACAATGGCTGTTATTTATATAGGAATGCAGAGCATCTCACCCTGGCTGAGAAGTTGGTGAACTTTGCTAACGCCTGATGGGCAGCCTGAAGACCCCACTTCTCTCCCTTATGGTTCTTTGCCTACAAACCAGACTTGGATTAGATGGCCCTTCATATAGAGAATTGCCCCCTGTAAAGCTGGACCCATGGCCACTCCAGTCATGGCTAGGTACCATCCTTAAAAATGGAGGCAGCCATGCAGCAGAAAACAACACAGCAGGTGAGTCCCCAGATCCCTGGGCACCAGCCAGAATGCTTTAGGCTGCCTTTCGTTCAGCCTACATGAGCATCTGTTGGTCACCGTGGTGATTCTAAATACTAAATATCTGAGAATATACATGCTGGTAGAGATACATCTCCTTGGCAACAGTTTGCAAAAATCTTGGTCTCAAATTATGCTAAGAAAATGTAAGACAATATTGCCGACCACCTCCCCAGAGAGCAATAGCAAACCATTTTGAGTGTAATGATGAAAACAGTGGTGCTTTCTGTAGCAGGAAGATGACTATATGTTAGCTTTTTCTATATTAGCACATTTATTTTTTATCTATTGGATTTTTATTCCGCCACATTAGCCAATAAGGCTCCCTGAGCACATTTGCTGTTGCTCTATTTTTGGAGATAGGCATTCCTGCCTGCCTTTTCTGGAACATCTTACGGTAACAAGCAACTTTCCTCCCATACATCAAGTCCAAATTCTGCCACGTACCTGGCAAACAGGTTGACCGAACACTTAATTACAGCATCAATTTGTTAAATGTAGCATCAGTGCACAACCCATAAAAGAGATGTGGCAAGTCTCTGTGTGTTTTTGACGTACTATACAAAACAAGGCTTAGTTCAACAGTTCACAAGTGTAGCAGCTAGTGTTGTGTACACACAGCCAAGCATGTGCTCCAGTGTGGGAATGATGACTGAAGAACTGTTACGTGTGTATGGATCGTCCGACCGCAACAGTGTCATCTGCGTTGGCTCCTGGCTCCTTTCAAAGCCCAGTTCAAAATGAAGATCCTCCTTTTTAGTGTGGGACCAAGTCATTTAAAGGTCATTTAATTGCCTAAGTTCCACTCTGGGAAAGGTGGTGGGAGTCCACCTTCCATCTGTAAGTATACAAAGCCAAAGCAGATGTGGCCAAAAGGCAATTACCAATTTTAAGTCAACCCAGGAATAAAGCAAGAGGGTGACACGTCTACAAATAAGCAAGCAGGACTGACTTGCTAAGCAACATGGGTTTAAATGGCATCCCCAAACCAAACCTCTGCATGTCTACTCACATGTAGCAGAGGACATCCCAAAGTGTCTACTCAGAAATAAGCAGCACTGAGGTCTCTTGGGAGCATTTTCAAGGTCTCTTGAGATAGCATCCAAGGGCCAAGTCTGTGTGTGTCTACTGAGAATGAATTGTGAGCAGTATGTCTATTCGTTTGTAAGGAGGTCAAGCCTCAGAAGGAAGCAGGAGTGGTCCATGGTTTGAGATCCTATGGGATGCAAGCTACATGTTGCTTAGGAAATGCAGCCCCTGGTGTGGGAAATGGTCAGGGCAGGTTTTTACTCAGGGGGGTGCATTTAAATTAAAATTGGTTTTCTAAAAACGGGGGTCCACACCCCTGGGCCCTTTAGAACACATGTCAGGATGCCATTGCCTAAGTTTTATGGTCTCCACACTAAGTCCCTGATGGGCAGCTGGATATCCTAAGAACACAAGAGCCTTGCTGGATCAGGCCCAACAGCATGTGGTGCCCACAGAGCATTTTAATGCTTGTAAGCCATGCAGAGAGCCCTCTGGGCTATTGGGGTGGCATATAAAGGCAATGCAATCAATCAATCAATATTGGGGTGACATATAAATGCAATAAGTAAATAAATAAATCAGAGTAGCCAACCAGCTGCTTGCAGGCTCGTACCCTACCACCCATGTTCCCCAGCAACGGGGGTTTGTAGGCACACACCCTCTTGATACTGTGAGTAGCATATAGTTGTCAGAAATAGTAGCCATTCTCTTTCACAAATTTGCCCAGTCAGCTTCTCAAGCAGATTCGTTACCATCCCTACATTCTGTAGGAATGGATTATGTACATACCGTGTTTCCCCAAAAATAAGCCCTACCCCAAAAGTAAGACCTATTACCAAAAATTATTGGTAATAGGTCTTAGTTTTTTTGCTTACTTGCAGAGTGCCAGTGGGCTGCAGGGGGCTCAGCGGGAGGATGCAGAGCAGCTTAAGCCGATGCTTCCTCTATAATCCTGGCTTCTGTGAAGGGCGGAGTGATATCAAATGCACTCCGCCTGTCACAGGAGCCGGCACTAAAGAGGAAGCATTGGCTCATGCTGCTCTGCTTCCTCTGCTGCCTGGGATAGTACCGGTAGCAGGCGCTGGAGAGGACCGGTGTATACAGCTTTTGGCAGCAATTGGAGTGCAGAGCAGAAAGGTGCACAGCAGAAGGGTGTACATTAAAGGGGTACATATATGCCCTCCCACCCCTTGAGATCGGCAACAGATGCCCTCCTCCGGGAACCCTCCATGAAGGATATTAGGAGGGCGAGTACCCGGAGGAGGGCCTTCTCTGCAGTGGCGCCCCACTTACGGAATGTGCTCCCCAGAGAGGTCCGCCTGGCACCGTCGTTATTTGTTTTTCAGCGCCAGGCTAAGACCTTTTTATTTAAAACTTATTTTAATTGTTAACTTATTATGTATTTATAGGATTTTAAATTTTTAAGCCGAGATGTTACCGGGTTTTTTAATTTTTATTGTATTAAGTGTTATTTATATGTTTTTAATTATGCTGTGAGCTGCCCCAAGGCTTTGTTGCGATGGGGGCGGCATAGAAATGCTTTAAATAAATAAATAAATAAATAGATGTACATTTTGTACAGAAAAAAATAAGACCTACCTGAAAATAAGACCTAATGTGTGTTTTTGAGCAAAAACAGTATGTGTTTTAATATTGTATATGGTTTATGTTTTTTAGTATTGCGAGCCGCCCCGAGGCTGTTGCAAGGGGCGGCATATAAATATTTAAATAAATAAATAAATAAATAAATAAATAAAGACAGTGTCTTATTTTCGGGGAGACACGGTAGTTCAACCATCTGGTGTGTGAAGAAGTCCTTCCTTTGATCCTTTGCGCTTCACGATGGCCCTTGATTCAAGTACTATGGAGAGGGAGAAAAATCTCTCCATAGCCGCTCTCTCCACAACATCCACAATTTTGTATGCCTCTTCCATGCCTCTGCTTGCTCACCTCCTTCTAAGACAAATCATCTCGATTGTCGCAGCCTTTCCACCACAGGGGAATTGCCCCGGTCCCCTTGGTCCTTCGAGTCGCCCCTCCCTGCCCTTTCCCCTACTCCTCTCCAACATCCTTTTCTAGGTTTCTTGACCCAAACTGAGCGTAGTGTTGTCCAGTGCACTCAGCCACAAGTTTGTATACGGGCAGCATGATATTGGTGGTGGTATTTTCATTGCCTTTGCTGATTATGCTCACCATGGAATTTACCTTCTTCACAGTAGCTGCGCACTGGGCCGGCATTTTCACCGCGCCATTCAGCAGCTCCCGGGACCTCTTCTGTGCTCAGCCATTCCTAGCTGAGATCCCAGCAGCTTGCACTTGCTTTTTACCCCAACACGCTCATTTTACCCCTGCATGCGCTCACCATCACAGTTTGTTTTCACCACCTTAAATAATTTGGTGCCATCAGCAAACTTGGCTTATTTCATAGCCCACTCCTAAATCCAGGTCATTTATGGATAAGTTGAAAAGCGATGTAAAAGAGAAAATTAATAATTGGCTGCAAAGAAGAAAGCTGTAATTAAAGCTTCTCTTTTCCCTGTCAATACAACCCACACAGGACTAATGAAGGACAGATTCAGGGATTCCAAAACTGAACAGGAGAAATATATTAAAGCGGCAGAAGCCAAGAAACCAAAGATGAGGCCAAAAAGGAAACTACTAATTAGAGGGTGAGTTGTAGGGTGAAGCCTCCATACTGGTTCCAAGCCTGTATTTTAAAGCTGGCAAAATCACTGCATTTTAAGGTGAAAAATAAAATGTTTAAAATGCTACACATCTTATCTCAGAAAAGATAGGTGGTCAACATGGAAAACCCCGGCATGGTGCAGATTCACAGTGGTTGGATTCCCCATAAAAACTGAGGGCTGCCCTGACGTCATATGGAACTCCAAACGGGGTCTTGCAGGGTTTCAAAATGTCAGAAGCAGCTGCAAGGAGCCCAGGTTCTCCCTATACTTTGCTCCCAATTTAAACCTCCAGTAAACCAACTATTGTCCCATAGGACAAAACGCTCCGGTGTCGTACAGGTATCTGCATCCCCCCCCCCCCCGGGACAGCGTGCGAAACAAGATGCCCACAGGGGTTCCACACCTGGCCTTTGGAGCGTCTTTTGAGCCCAGGCAGGGTGGGTGTCGACCTCCAAGGCTTGTGCCCCCAAAGGAATCCCTGCTCCAATCCCCAGTCTGAGTGCAGAGAGAACAGCATGGCCCGCCTCGGCCAGCAACGGCTTCCTTTAGCTTTTCCTTGGTGCAGGAAACTGGGTTCAGCCACTGCGGAGAAGAGCAGCCAGATATTTTGGCTACAACATCCATCCTCCCTCACCATTGGCTGGGGTGCCTAGGCCTGATGGGAGTTGTAGGCCCCACATGGCCAGCCAGCTCCAGGCGGAGGAAAATTCGGAAATCCCTTATCGTCATGGCAAGCGGTGAAAGAGACGAGACGCACATCCCTCTTTCTGGGGGAATTCCTGCACTCGCCAGCAGGTGGCGAGATTTCACCGCGGATGCCTAATGCGCAGCCTTGCACTCGCAAAACAACTTCAGTATTGCCTACACAGGTAAACACGCACCAATACTGCGTGTGGCATCCCAGCTATCTATTCCCAAGTCTTTGTAAGCACCCCCCCCACACACACACACACACACACAGCAGACTTAGCCCTTAGGCTAGCGTTCCCTGATTCGGTACCCTCTAGATGGGTTGGTAGCCGTGTGATTGTCTGACCAGCCAGGTCAGGAAAACCCTGCGTGCGTGGAAACAAGCCAGGTTTGATTGCTGTGTTGTATGAACCCAAGCCATGGTGGTGCGAAGAAATCATAGAGTGACCCACTGTTTCCTGTGTTCTCCAACCCACCCGCTCTATGGCGTTGCCAGCTAGGCACACACACTTAGAGGTGTAAAACAACCTTGTCCAGAGCCCTGGTTCAGGTTCCCCAGCATCTTACAAGTGCAGAAGTCCAGAAATGTGTGTTGCTCTGGGAATCTTCCCCTGTTTCACCCCAGAAAACAGAGATTGATCAAGCTGACATTTGCCCTTGAAACTAAGAATGGTGTTCTGAGCACACACCAGGTTACTTTTCAACAGCTTGACATCAGAATGGGTTGGAATGTAAAAAGAGGCCATTTTATCACCTTAATTCTGCAAAATATGGATCAAACCTGCATATATGATAAAGCTTACCTGCCCATTGTAACACCTTGCCTAAAACCTTGCAGTTATGTATGTATTGAAGATGCATATATGCTACACACCCTTAGGCAGTTCAAAGCAGGGGACAACAGAAACCATAAAATACAGTTAAAGCCAATTTTAAACATTAAAGAAAAACAAGATTTAGATTTTAGAAAAACAAATAAGACTGCAAGCCACTAGAAATATATCCCAAAAATATTATAGGAAACCAGAAGAATTTCCCTTCAGTTATGGCACTCCTGGGTGGTATAGTCCAGCCTGTAATGTCAAAGGCTTTTCTAAACAATAAGATGGTAATGCCCAGCAAGGGAGGGGGAGACAAGATGGACTCTTCTAGGCCAGCATTTCCCACTAGGACTGCCCCTACTAGCTTCTCTGAAAGGACGAATCGGTGGGATGCTAGCGGAGCCCCCAAGTCTCCTGCATTGAGGCGTCTCCGCAAAGGCAAGCGGGCCGGAGGTTTCCCGGCTTGTCACCCTGTGCACAAGTGCCACTCCAGAGAAACCCAACCGCCCCAAGGCGGCTGCAGCTGCCTGTCAGCTGCCAGTCACCCGGCAACACGGATAAGCTTCCTGGGAGTGCTTTGCTCCCGAACTAATCACACGAGTCAAGAGGTGGCTGCTAAGCGACTGAACCCCGGAGAAGAGTCAATTTGGAGATGGTGCTAAAAATAGGCCTGCAACAAGCGAGTTGGGATGACTCATCTGAACTGTGGGGAAGGGGAGAGCCAATGGGGGGTAGCATAGATCCCCCCCCCACCAAAGACAAAAATAGTACTTGTGATGCTTCAGAGATTTTTTCTGGAAGTATCCGCATTGGTGGACTTGAGCCTGTGTTGTCCAATGCATCATCTCCCTCTGAGATGGTGCATATACCCTGTTTCCCCGAAAATAAGACCTAAATGGAAAATAAGCCCTAGAGTGATTTTTCAGGATGCTCGTAATATAAGCCCTACCCCAAAATTAAGCCCCAGTTAAGATTGTCAGCCAGATGGATGCTTTTAGTATGTCTGTTGCAACACAATTTCAGGTTTGGGGAGTTTTGACGAAGTTCCAGAAGAAGATGGCATAACTGTATTTGAATAAATGTAGATTTTTTATATGAATAAATGTAGACTTTTATATATGAATAAATGTAGATTTTTGTACATGAAAAAATAAGACATCACCTGAAAATAAGCCCTAGTGTGTCTTTTTTGAGCAAAAATTAATATACGAGTAAGACCTGGTCTTATTTTCGGGTAGATATATAAATACAGCTATAGAGGGGCAGATTTCATGCAGACAGAGATGCAGTGATGAATCGGGAGGAGGAATCCTAAGTGGTGGAAGGCAGAAGCCATGAAATGATGAGGTGCGACCTGGGAAGTTGGGGGGGGGGAGCTGGGAGATCTGGGTTCTAGCCCCCACTTGGCCATGAATCTCACTGGCTGACTTTGAGCCAGTCCCTGGCTTTCAGCCTGGCCTACCTCACAGGGTTGTTGTGACGATGAGACAAGGAGCAGCCTATATGCCACTTTGAACTTCTTGGAGGAAAGGCAAGCTATGAATGTATAAATGCGACAACCCAATAAAACTGCCAGGCCGGTCGGGGGACGCAAACCAGGCCAGGACGAGCCTCTTGGGAAGCTCCCATCTTCAGTGCCCCCTTGGCCTGATCCAATGCATGTCATCCAAATGACCAACCAGATGCAGCTGACCTTACACTGAAAAAAGATCCATTCAACAATCCGTATACAAACCACATGCAGTGCACTGGTCTGCTGGGTGCACTAGAAACCTGTTCTTCTTGTTGTTATGAGTAGTTGTGAAGTCGTGTCCGACCCATTGCAACCCCATGAACAACTTTCCTCCAGACCTTCCTGTCCTCCACCATCCCCGGAGTCCACCTAAGCTCATGCCGACTGCTTCAGTGACTCCATCCAGCCACTTCATCCTCTGCCGTCCCCTTCTTCTTTTGCCACCTGTTGTGCCCAACATTAGGCTCTTCTCCAGGGAGTCCTTCCTTCTCATTAGGTGGCCAAAGTCTTTGAGTTTCATCTTCAGGATCTGGCCTTCTAAAGAGCAGTCAGGGTTGATCTCCTCTAGGACTGACCGGTTTGATCGCCTTGCGGTCCAAGGGACTCGCAGGAGTCTCCTCCAGCACCACAATGCAAAGGCCTGAATCCTTCTGCGCTCTTAGCATGCACTGAAATCGCTCGGCTGCAGACTCACCAGCATTCCTCCTTCATGTCGCCGGGAGGTGGCAGCACTTCGCCACTTGCATGAGGCGTCATGATCTAGCCATCATCAGCTCTGGAGGCAAACATCCGCCAGAGGTGAAACCGATCACCGAGCAGGTGGGGCAGACGTTCAATGATCAATTCTTCCCTCGCTTGAGGAGGAAGGTCCATAGATGAGAGCTGGGACTGGATAAGTCTAAAGCGCACACGGTGCATAAGAGCAATGCTTGCGTCTCCAGGCATCTTTGCCAACGCTTAAAAGGAGCTGGATGGGGGTTGGGGGGGTGATCCACTGCTTACAGGCGAGGACAGAGCCGTGGTTCCAGCTTCCATTTTGACCCAAGTATTCTGCCCACCCCCCCAAGCAACTTGCAATCAAAACTTTCAAAACATTAAAACCATATTTAAGAAAGAAACTTCAGAACATTTGAAAATGTTAAAACAATCTGAAAACTTTAAAAGATTATTTAAAAAAAAACACACTAAGCTTAAGTTTTAGAAGTTTACCAACAGCAGAACCGAGAGCAGGAGATAACCTTAAAAACTGGATGAGGAACAAACCAGTGTTTGTTGGTTGGTTCTTGGTTGCCGCTGCTCTCCCTTTCGTCTTCTTCCTTTGACTTTCCCTCACAGGGTTGTCTTCTCCAGGGAGTGTCGCCTTCTCACGATGTGTCCAAAGTATGACAGCCTCATTTTTCTCCTTTCAGCTTCCAGGAAAAGCTCTGGCTTAATTTGATCGAGGATCCCCTTATATGTCTTTCTGTCAGTCCAGGGTATGTGCAAAGCTCTCCTCCAGCGCCACGCTGTGAACACATCCGTTTTCTTCCCTGTCCAATTTTCACACCTATACATTGTGATTGGGAATACAATAATTTAGATGACACCGATCTTTTCTTCTCTCTGTAAGGCTGTTGGGCAGGAAGTGCTCTATCTTTTTAGAAATATAGAGTAAAATTGGGATGTAATAGGAATATTTGCCTAGACAACATTGAGCTAAGAATTTTATTCCTGCTCAGTATTTTCTGCTGAACAAGCCTTCCCTTGCATTCTAAGTGCTGTGTGTGTGCACACGCAAAGCTAGGGTGTGTTCTCTCTTTGGCAGTGCATGTTAAACCCCCATTACAAAATCCCAAACCTTTCAAAGGAATCTGGTGGGCAAACACTTCCTCCATCCTGTGGAAGTGAATTCTGTAACTTCGTACGTGCTGTGCAAAGAAATCTAAAGTCTATAGAAGTCTAAAGTTGCATGGAGACACCTCGGCCTTTGACTCTGCTATCTAACTACAGCACAGCCTCTCATCTTGTTTCTGCTCTTTCTAATCTGTGGTGCACATTTTATCTGAGCCTCTGTTATTAGTGGTTTAAAATAACCTCTCTACTTCCTGAAGAGATTCAGCTCTTGAAATACTCCCTTTTAAGTTCCTTCCAAATGATTTCATCCTGAAAATAAACCAACAGCCCACCTTTGGAAATTAAGGAAAGCTGGGAACCATTAAAAAGTAACGGCCATCACACATGCTCCCACATACATGTAAGCAAGTGCTTTTGAAAATACCTAGTGCCTTCTTCAGCTTTGGGAAAACACAGACGAAGCAGAGTGGCCATGTGGCAGGCACTGTGCGGGTGCAATTTAAAAATCATGAATGACAAGAAGGAAGAGTCCAGGACCTTGATGCTGCCCATCAACACCCGCCACTTGTTCAGCAGTCCGACCAGTCGCACAAGGCCCAGTTCTGCCCGCCAGGCTGAGAATTACTCTGCATTCGTGTAGCGATTATTTCCAGGTCGGTGTCTCTCGCCTGCACATTTGATCCCAGGCTGTGGCCCCTTCTGCCCTCTCGGCTGCTGTTTTTGGCAAGGCATAAAGAGCCAACTGGAGAGGAAGTGAAACGCTGCAGTGAAATCCAGTTTGCATAGCCAATGTGGCAGCTGTAAGACTGTTTATGACTGACCAGGAAAAAGATTGGCAGCTGGGTGTAGGGAGCTGCCCAGCGTCCACGCTCTGAAAATAGCAAGTCCATTACTCAAGACAAACACACTCGGAGACTCAGCCTGAAATTCAGAGGCTCCTATCTGAACCGAAGGGATAACAGCTTCCCAAAAGGACACGCTGGATTAAGATAATCATATCTATGGTGCATTAAGACCCAAGCAAACGACAGTGCTTTGTTTTCTCTCCATGGGGACCTCAATTACTAGAAATATACAGCACCATGCCTGAGGCTGCACAGGACTCTTGATTTCAATTCCAGGTAGAAACGGGCAACAGATTTCAGCTGAACAGGAGAACCTTCTGACAGCACAGCCCTGCAACGTTGGAGCAATCGACCTTTTATTTATTTTATTTATTTAAAAATTTATATGCCGCCCCTTGCAATAGCCTCGGGGCGGCTTACAACATAGTAACATTATTAAAAATATATAACAAAATTAAAAACTGGCCCATCTCAGGTTATAATATAAAACATGAACAGAATTATAAATTAAACCTTTTAAACAAATTAAACATTAAACATAAATTAGTTAAACATAAATTAAACATAAATTAAACATAAACTAAAACCAAAACAAAAACCTAAATTAAACAATAATATTAATTAAAATATTGCTTAAATAAAAAGGTCTTCGCCTGGCGCCGAAAAGCAAATAACGACGGCGCCAGGCGAGCCTCTCTGGGGAGCGCATACCTTGGGAGATGGGGAGCCCTCCCCGGATGGAGGAGGTTAAGCAGAAGCTGAATGGCCATCTGTCGGGGATTGCTCTGGCTGCAGGATCCATCCCGATGGATACTGCATGGGGCAGAAGGTTGGACGAAAGGACCTCTCAAGTTTCTGTTTAGTCGCAAAGTTGTGCCCGACCCATCATGACCCCATGGACAACATTCCTCCAGGCTCTCCTGTCCTCCACCATCCCCAGAGTCCACCAAGCAGGTCTCTGAGCCTCATAAGTTTGTGTTCCAAGAAGTGGCGTGCTGAAGCAGAAAACTGTGGACTCAGAAACACCAAAAAGCCCTTCTGGACCAGACCAAAGCTCCATGTGGTCCAGTGCTCAGTCCACACGGTGGCAAACCAGCTGCCATCAGGATCCCTCCAGCAAGAGGGGTGCAAGACCTCCCCCTGCCCAAGCTCCTCAGCAGCTGGTGCATGCAGGAATGCCACCCACCTCTGGTCAAGGAGGTAGCCCGTGGCCAGCAAGGCTAATAGCCATGGATAGCCTCCTCCCTGCTGAATCTCTCCAGTCTCCTTTTAAATTCACCCAGATTGGTGGCCATCACCACTTCCCATGGCAGCAAATTCCGCAGTTTGGCTATACGCTGTGTGAAGAAGCACGTCCTCTTGTCTGCCTAACCCTTCCCAGGAGAGTGGCTTTGTAAATTTGAACTCGGGCACCGCCTCTGCCTTGCTACACAGTCACCATTCTGTGAATGAGCAACCAGCTGCTTGGTGGTCCTTTTGTAGAACCCGCTGCTCTCAAAATCACACATGATCCCGAAATTCCAGATGTAGGCCCCACCTTCTCAGAAAATTCACACATTTAACAGTGTGAAGTTAGGCACTAAGTGGCTTGCCTAGAATCTGTGTTTTGTGCATTTCTGGGCTGTATTCATTTATGTATTACATTTCTACCTACCTTTTTTTCTTTGTTAAAGAACTCAGAGCAGCTTACAACTCAGTTCTTCTCCTGCTATTCTCAGTCTTATCCTCACAACAAGGTAGGTCGTGTTAAGAGTCTGTGAGTGGCCCTAAGTCACGCAGTTGGTTCCGTGGCTGAGCAGGGACTAGAACCCAGGTTGCCTGAGCCCCAGTCCCGCACTCTTAACCACTTCCTCACACTGACTCTCACTGGGCGACTCCTTGGGCAACATTGCTGCATTGCAGAAAGCAAACTGCGATGCCTGTTGCACTGCAGTAGGCAGAAATATTTACCGTATTTTTTGCTCTATAAGACTCACTTTTCCCCCCCTCAAAAGTAAGGGGAAATGTCTGTGCGTCTTATAGAGCGAATATGTGTGTGCAGTAAGTCTGTCAGATGTGCAGCCCATGGGGAAGTGATGGGGAATGTGCCTGTGATTATGTGCCCATTTGATTCAGAATATTTTTTTTCTTGTTTTCCTCCTCTAAAAACTAGATGCGTCTTATGGTCAGGTGCGTCTTATAGAGCGAAAAATATGGTAAGTATCGTCCCAAGCATCAGTGCTTCTAATTCTCTTCTCTTCTGTTTTTGTTTGTTTGTTTGCAGCTTAGTTATAGAAATGCCAGGAATCCGCTTTGGTGGGCTCTTAGGTCTTTTCATGCAGGGGAGAACTTCTACCATGACGAAATCTGGACTGAAGACATTCCACTCTGCCGGGCTTCAAAGGGGATGAACGAATTCAAGGGAGAGCAATTCAGAGCTCAGTGTATGCAGAACTATGCCAAGTGGAGCACAGCTGTGGCCCATCCCTGGCGGAAGAAGCCACCTCCAGCCGGCTCAAGGTTCCACGTTGACGTTCATCCCCCACCCCTTCTTTGACATCAGGGTCGGTCTGATTCTTTTATTCTGAAGATGTTTGTCTCCTAATAAAGAACCCTCTGGAGCAAGTTAACAGTCCATTTGGGGTGGGGGGGGAGCAGGTGGAAATAATTAAGCAATCATCATTTCATGTTGACATAATGATCCATCTCAGTAAGCTGGCGATCACGGAGTTTCCATTAGGACATAGTATCACAAACAACAGCATTGCAGATCCATGGATCAGTGGTAAACCGCATGGGTTGGATCCTGCATTCAATTCCCAGCACCTCCAAGGAGGACTGGGGAAGACCATCGGGTGAGACGGTAGTCAAGGTGGCCCATGGGAACACACCACCAGCCCCAGCGGCCTCATCTAGCTAGTGTCCCTCCAGTGCTTCATCTTGCTCTCCCATCCCTGATTTTAAAAGGTCAAGATTTGTCTAATGGTATTTTTGCCCACCTCATGTGCCTTCATTCCCCGCCCATCACAGAAAAGTAGTCCTCAAAAGCTTCTCTAAATGACATGTGGTCCTCAGACCACAGGTGGTTCAACATTCCCAATTTGTACAGGTAGGTGGACCAGTGATGGATGGAGTAAGGCAGGGCTAGACAACTAGTAAACTTCCAGATGTTTCAGCCTACAACTCTCATTGGCCTTAGCCAGCTTGGCTGCTGACAAGAGATGATGGGAGCTGAAGGCTGAAACATCCAGAGTTTCCTTCCCTAGTGTAAGCAAGCAAGAACTGGGTCTGTCTTTGAAGGGCTTGTCAACTAACAAGGATGGTCAACTTGTCAAGGGAAAACATTGCAAAGCCTCAAGTTCCCTTTACAATGGAAAGATTTCTTATAGCTTACTATTTTTTCCCAGGCTAGAGAACACAGTTCTTCTGACCTATCTCTAGGGCACCAAACTTTATGCCGCAATAGATGGGTTAGTCTTTAAGATGCCGGAAGATCCTTGGGTGTTTCTCCTTTGAGGAAGGTTTCCCCTGGTGGCTCATGACCAAAATCCCTTCGGAAGGATCTGAGCTAATATTTTAAAACTCCGGTGTATGGAGAAGACACTGTCTTGGATCTTTCCAAGGCTATAAAGAATATACTAGAAATGGCCTTGCCAAGACTTTCAAGAAAGTCAAATATACTAGAAATATACTAGAAATGGCCTTGCCAAATATACTAGAAATGGCCTTGCCAAGACTTTCAAGAAAGATGTGCAGCATTTGGAAGGCTTAGAGACTTAGTGTAGCACAGAGATCTAACAATTAAACAGGAGTGGAGCAACTCTGAGGATGCACCTTGCCAGGGCCACCCCACCCGGCCCGCAAGCTCCTTTTGCTGTGCTCATCTCTGCTTTTATCTGAGATGGCTGTTGAGCGGGGCCTTTTACAAGCAAGAGAGCTGCTGCACAGGTTGGGGGGGGGGGGTGCTGCAAACAGGAGTCGCCCTTACCTCTGAGCGGAGGCTTGGTTTTGGGATGTTCTTCCAAGGCTTATTTCTGAAGGGACTTGCAGGCATCTTGCCTGGCCTACTTCTTAGTAATTCCTTACCCCATGCTCTGCTGGCTGAGGCCGACAGGAGTTGAAACCTAACGTTTTTGGAGGGCACCAGGTTAAAGAAGGCCACCCTAAGTAGGCAACAGAAAGACACTGTTGGTGAGTGAAGGCAGCTCACGTATCAAGTCACCTTTGCCAATGCCAGAGGACCTGGATTGCAGTTCCTCACTTCAAGCAGCGGGGGAAAGGGCTGCTGGCACCTTTTGGTGGATGTCCTGGGTTATGCCTGAGCAGTGTGTTAACGAGGCATCCCCCACCCACTTCCTCTGCGGTTCATGACTGACATTTCCATGCTTTTTGGAAGACCTGTCGTGCCCCCGTGGCCAGTACCAAAGTTCAGTGCACTTGATTTCAAAGAAGGCATGCTGTTAAAGCCACCGAGTCCCACCAAAACAAAACCCCAATTACTTGTCCTATGCTGCATAACGCCTATGTGCGCACTCCCTCATTAGGAAATATTAGCTTGACAAACCACTCAAGTGGAAACCCGCCATTTAGTGGCCTATTAAAACAAGAACCTCCAAGTGATTAGGGGAAGGAGGGAAGGAATCCACCCAGGCTTTCCTCAGGGGCTGCCTTGCAGCTGTAGGCTCCTCCGTAACTCTTCTGTGTGGAAAAGCACTGGGAGCATTTCTCTCCGAGAAATGAAGCTGTCACGCACGGCTCATTGCATCTCAGTTTATGAAGATACAAGCAAACCGTTTCCCTATTCATACAGCCCCTCTTGGCACAAGCCAGGAAACTAACCAGGTGGCCTCCAACTACCACAGTTGCCTGTTTCATCTGAACTGGGAAACCATGGTTAATGGCTTTGGAACAAGCCAGGGTATCAGTCCAGTGGAGGTTTTAACCATTTCCATCCTGACTGGCGTGAGATTAAAGAATAATGTCTGTTTTGTTCTGAGTGGATAGAGCTCTGCATTAGTTTGATTATTATGCTGGCTTCCTCTTCCATTATCATCATCACCATCATCATCATGGCATGCCTCTGTCATCATCGGGGCACTTGTCTTCAGCTTGCAGAGTAGGTTGCCAGCATGTCCTGTTTTGCAATGGGCAGTTCTCTGTTCGAAGTCCTCTGTTTCAAGGCCTACCGGTCCAGGTCTCGTTTAAAGACAAAGAACCAGAAACGCCCAATGCTTAAGCAGTTAGACAAATTTTTAGAAAGTATTTCATTGCTACTGTGCCCTTGGCTTAATTTGAATTCTGGCCACTGCAGGGTTTTATTGTGAGGTTTCTTGCGTGTTGCTGCTGCTATTCATCATTGCACCATTCATGCTGGCTTTGAGATGATTGTTTTGTTGTGTAAGCTGTTGTTTTATATTTCTGTAAGCCAGAAGCGAGTCATACTGGCTAACCTGTAGGTTATGGGGTGGCATAGAAATGGAACAAACAAACAAATGGGAGGGGGCTAGAAATTTAATACATAGCTAAAAAATAGAGAGCCTTGAAGTTTCTCAGCGATTGTTCGCATCTGGGGAGGAAATGGCAGTCATTCATATCCTCTCCATATCCTCTAGGAAGAGATTTGGGCATTTCTACTTAATTCAGAGTCCTGGCTTCTCATTGTAAAGTGACACATGGCAATCTATGTCCTTTCCTAGCCACTACCTGTATTTTTATTCTTGAGAATAAAGTTCAATCACAGCAAAGGGGCAATCAACCTCGAGTGTACAGCAAAGTCCCCTTTACACCCCTGATGACCAGGTAGCGATGACAGCTGCTTATTGGGTTGAAATTCCTGCCACGAGCGTTGATTGGCACGTTTGAATTCAGGGGGTTTCCACACTTACCTGGGAGGCTGGGCTACCCTGAGCTGGGGCTGGGGGCTTTGGGGGGAGATTGCTCCATCTCTGGCTATTTGTAATACCCCTGTTAATGGTGGGGATGCTTGGGGCAAGGCTAGCCAGCTCCTGCTGATTGTCAGCCAGCCAGCCAGCCAGCCAGGTACGTCTTTCAAAGGCCCCTGCTGTTTAAAGAGCTGTACAGTCCAAGGCCAGCTGAAAGATAAGGAACCAGGGACCCCAAAATGGGGCACTGAAGTTGCCCACCCACAGTTAGCACCTGGACGGAGCACAGCACACGGGTTACCTGGTCACCTACTACAATGAGGCACCCTGTGTTCCAATGTCAGCTGTAATTACTGGGTACTGGCCAGCGTTAGTCCTTCCTAGAGGAGATCCATTGAGATGAGTGGGACTTCTGTTAATAATGACAAACATATCTCATGTATTTCTACGGTTCTTCTCCAGGTAGAATTAACATTGGATATGACCCTTTCTTTCTCCATGGCCATCTATAGATACAAATTAGCCTTTGCAAAAAATATGGAAATGTCTGTCCTTTCAGGTAATGCATTTCCTCCTTTTTGGCATGCGTCAGTGGCCACCCTAGCCTACTAAACGCAGGGTCCTGGCATAAAGAAGCAGTCGCATGTTCGGCTTTTTCCCAGACTGTCAACTCTAGAGCCCCATTCAGGGGTTTAACTCTGCACAAAGGATGTTTTTAAGAGGTATAATTTGGCAAATGTCAAGATGAAAGGAGCCAAAGGTCATCCATAATATGCATGGCCACAGAAAGCCTCACACTGACTTACAAGAAGTTTTAGACTGTTAAGTTGGGCGTCCTGCTCTGATCAGAAAATGACTTTGTTACTCCTGATTCCTCAGTACACATAGCTAGTGTCCCTCTGTCTGGCAACCTGTTCCTCCTTGTCTTAACCCACGCAGCCTGCTGTTTCCACTCTCACCTGCCTTTTGAAAACTGCCCCAGTGACTTAGATGCAATAAAAGCAACCTGTACAGCTACATTCTTCATAGTCAAATTCTTTTCGGCTACCCATGCATGCATTTTTCCTGCATCTCTCACTAAACTGTAATGTTCTTTGGACTGTACACCCACAGCGTGTCTTTCTCATGGGGTTTTGTCACAATCAACCTGACAGGGCAAATGAGCTTGTGCTCACCTGGGATTCACCCCTGTCATGGGCCGGGAAGTCTGCTTCCTTCAGGTCAAATGAAAAGGAGCTCGATTGTTACAGGGACTAGTGAATCTTGTCAGCTTGTGACCAAATGACCCTGAAAAGAAAAAAAAGCAACTCACAATCCGCTAAACAGCCTGTGCCTCAAAATATACTCCTGATTAAACCAGATAAGGGCAGGAGAGATGGCACTATGCTTGGGCTACTAAGCAAAAAATCATTTTGTTGGTGCTTTTCAAATGTGGAAACAACAGAGACTATTCACCTACTGTGTCAAAAAGAGGGGGAGTGTGGTATAATGGTTAAAGAGTCGTATTAGAACTGGGAAGATCCAGGTCCTAACCCAGAGCACTTAACGTCATTCTAGCTGGTGCTCTTTGTTGACTAGGAATGCACACTAGTTTTGCATTCTCCCACATTAGACATTTTTAATTTCCAGATCTCACGTTCTCTCTGTCCCATTGATGAGGAATTTGGCCAAAGATAGCAAGCTCTTATTTAAAAATAAAAAAATGAACCAATCAAAATCCTCAGCTATCTTTTCCGGCCAAATTCACCAGGCCATGGCTCTTACCAGCATCGAAAAGACCATAGCGGTTAAAAACATCGAGTCCGTCGGGCGGAAATGAGAGAGAGCAAGCCTTATTCCACACCCCAAACATGGCTGAATACTCAGGCTAAGCCAGAGTTTTAAGAGCTGGCATGCAAAGCTCTGTCTGTCAGAATGACTCAGTCGGTTTCGCTCTCTCTTGCTTTTGAATTTTAAAATCACAACAGATGCCAACTGCCATTTAGGGAAATGGGATTCTAGGGCCCCCCCTGTGACTGCGCTCATGCCTGTTTCTTCTGCCCTTTGTGCTCCATTTCTGGGGAAACCAAGTGGTCTGAACTGGAGCAGAGGGACTTTCTGCTGACTTCTCTTAAGAGGGTGACCCTACTGTCAGTGATCACCTTTGCCTTGGCAGCTTGCAAATTTGCAACCATGGCAAAGCATAAATTAGATCTCTTGTTGTTATGGATATATTCGATCAACAGTATTACTGTAACAAGTATCCCTTTTGTGGTTTTGTTTTCTCCAGGGACTTATGCATGAAAGATGTACTGACTAAAGCCCTGTGGGGCTTTGTGGGGAAGGGTTCAGACCTTGCATGCCGGTCCCTCGGCTCCGTCTCTGCGTTTGCTAGCTTCGCCTGCCAACTCAGATTGTCAATAAATGGCAAGGTATAAATGGAAGCTCGACTTGTGTGCAAGGAAATTTCCATGTGCAATCACAAATCCTGCCTTACCAGGGTTCCCTGATCAGGCAGAGAGTTCTACCTTTTTCCAAGTGGAGCTCCCACGCAGACCTTGCCAGGGCTGATGTGCCACGAGATGCCACATGCATGGCCCCAATCTTCTACCCACACGAAGCACTCACATGTTCTGGTGAATGCCCGAGGAGCAAATCAATAGATATACAATTATATAGGTAAACCGTGCAATCCTTGGCAACAGCTAGACATTGCTGACTAGAGGAAGCTCTATTTTTTAGAGACCAGCCTATGAGATTTTCTGAACTGTCCAGCGGGTATCTCAAAGCAGGACAGCTGACACATGGCTGATAACAGCTAGAATAAAGGAGCAATGAACACCTTCCTTCTCATCTCAACACAGGGCCCTATTCCAAACTGGGGTGGCTCCACCCACTTTGTTGTGGCCCCGCCCACTGCTGGAATCTGGCCCACAATAGGCCTGCCCGGAACCAGCTCTGCTCTCACATCTAAAATAGGGCTTCCATGAGTCTGGCCTACCACACAGGGTTGTTGTGCAGATAAAACACAACTTCCAACAGTTTATTAGAACTTCCGTTTATATAGCCACCTTGAAGCCTTGGAAAAACTGGGAGAAAAAAGATAATTAATCTGAGTGAGAAATAACCCGGGATGTTACCCAAAGGGGTCCTTTTACTTTTCAGCAGTCAGATCAGTGCTTCTCCTGCCCTTGTCCCAGACACATCTCCTTATCTCCAAATGAGTCATATAGAATAGACTGTTCTGCAAGGTAATTGGTTCCACCCTGCAATTACACTGATTAGCAGGCAGCCGCAATTACCCTGTGCTAGGCCTGCAGTCACTCCACGCATCCTAGGCAGCCTCAATAAAATAAATAAAATAAAAGCCATTTAAAAAGGAGAGTGGGCAGTTTGGCATAGAACTTCACCCCGACGTTTCTCAAACGGCTGTCAAGCTTATGGAACACCAAGACGGCAACCGGTGCTCCCAGGAAAGGCAGGTGGGCACGCGGCAGCCCTTCTAAAGCCCCTCGTTCTCTCCCAGAGTTATGGAACACCCAGAGTTTGCCCCTGGCTCGTTTAGGAAATTGCAGAGGAAGCTGGCACAAAGTCATCTGGAAACGCCAGCGCTGTCATCTTCTGTCTGCACTGTCATTTGTTGCCATGGCAGGGAAAAACAGCTGCTTCCCCAGGGGAGGGACACCAGGCAAAAGCCAGCTGTGAAAGAGGATCTACCCGCGGCTGGGCAGACTGCAGGCCTCTTCTCTTCTCTTGGTGACCCTGCAGCCCACCAGCCGGCCCCTCCCAGGCCCCCCTCCCCGCTCCTGCTCCTCCTCTCACTCAAAAGTCCAGACTGGCACGACCCAGGAGTGCCTGCCAAGAACTGCCACCCCGTGCCTCTCCCAGAGCTCCCCAGAACGCCCAGCACAGACCCCATTCCTTGCAAGCACCAACAGGCACCGATCCTGACCCCGCAGGCACGCGCAGGGCAACCATGCTGGAGAACCTGGGCCAAGGTGATGGAACCTGACAGCCCCTGCCCCCCAGCAGAGCTCACCTTAATGGTGCCTACCCCTACCCCTGCTGCAGGGAGATACCTTCCTTTTCTCAAATAGGGTGTCCTTAAGAGACAGGGTCCTTTGATGACTCTCACACACATAGTTTGTGGGCCCGGCCCCCCAATCTTTTCAGTCCCTAGTACCACCCCAGATTCTGAGCTCAGTGGTATCCCCTCCGTGAAGACCAGACACCACGCAAAGCTTTTTGACTATACAAAATGGAGGAGAATTGCTTTTAAAAGGCTTAGATTTCTAACTCGTATGAAGAAAGTATTTGCACTGTCACCAGTCTCAACATCGACACACAGCCTGGGTCAGCTACAGAAAGCATTTCCAATCTTATTAAGTAAATAAATAAAAGTCCCAAGTCTGGAACGGCCAGTCTCTATTTTGGCTGAAGAATCCCCTCTGCTATTTCACCCAGGGGACGGTGTGCGCAGGCCAGCCGCCAAGAGGTTGCAGGCCGTCCATCCAGCATCGCTGTTCCATTTCAAAACAAGCCTGCAGGTGTCGGAACCGGACACATGCGCTCAACCTTGTACTGCTTTCAAAGTGATCTCAACAGATGAGACCAGCCGCTGGCCCGAATTTCTCTGTTCAGCTGCTGGATGCCTCCAAGTAAACAAGAGAGGCAAGACCTGCCTGCGAGACACACTTCCCTGTCTCCCAATTTAGGGAGCAGATGGGTGGTTGATATGTTAGAGGACTGCAGCCAGTGCTAGTCCTACCTCAAGCAAACTCATTCAAACAAATAGGACTTACTTATTTTATGTATTGAAAGCTTTTCCATCCCGTCCCCTACAGAACCTCTCGGGACGGCTTACAATAAAGGGCTTAGGTTTCCCTTGGGTATGACCCTGAATATTTCTTCAAATGAGGGAAAGTTCCATTCCCACAGAAAACAGCATGCCCAGGAACAAGATTCTCTGGTGTTTCCCAGCTAAGCTGTTTTTCTTTGTCTGGGGATGTTGGTTTTTATATAGCTATCCATGAGGACTGATTATCTCTGTACCTTTTGGAGTAAATATACTGCTTTAACCTGGTAAAGGTAAAGGTTTCCCCTTGACTTTAACGTCCAGTCATGCCTGA
The DNA here is from genome assembly GCA_023646645.1 of Varanus salvator macromaculatus. Classification (NCBI taxonomy): domain Eukaryota; kingdom Metazoa; phylum Chordata; class Lepidosauria; order Squamata; family Varanidae; genus Varanus; species Varanus salvator. The sequence continues at coordinate 9,726,007 of JAIXND010000852.1, read as the reverse complement.
CTCCAGAGGGCGGTGCTCATCTCCGTTTCCTGGCCGAGGGAGCCAGCGTTTGTCCGCAGACAGTCTCCGTGGTCGTGTGGCCGGCATGACTAAACACCGAAGTGCACGGAACGCTTTTACCTTCCCACTGAAGTGGCACCTTTTTATCTACTTGCATTTGCATGTTTTCGAACTGCAAGGTCAGCAGGAGCTGGGACGGAGCAACGGGAACTCACCCCATTGGGCAGATTCAAACCGGCGACCTTTCGATCAACCAGCCCAGCAGCACCGCGGTTTAACCCACCACCTGCGCCACCTGCATCCCCTTTAACCAAGCTAGCAAAATACAACTTAGACAAGGACCGTAATGATGGGGGGAGTTGATCCCAGCTGCCACACGTAAGGCCAAACAGGATGAGACATTAAGCACCTACTGTAATGCACTTAACAGGCGTGGGCGCTTTGTTGTGTTTAATGGAAATGTCATCAATTCAGGGTGGGGGTGATCCTTATGGGGGTCCCAGCAGTTATGCAGGGAGAGTGGGCCCTTTTCCAGCTTCATTTATTCTCCTACGAATCTGACATTTGCACTGGGAGGAAAATTCCCAGGAGAGAAGGCAGGCGTGTTGCTGTGCCCCTCGTAGGAGCGTCTTCTTCAGGGGGAAAGTGCTTCAGGGGAAGAGCTTTGTTTTCAGACTGCAGCCCATTCCAAGCAAAGGCACCACCTCTCTGATTTGGCTTTATGATGTCATCCTGTCGCTGTACCTGATTGGCTGCTTGGCCCTGTGACCATAATCCACTGGCTACATAATCCCTGGTTGTCTAGACCACACAGGCAAACCATCAGGGCGCTAAGAGGAATAAGAGACGGGAGAAAACCGCACTGGCTCTTTCAGAGAAAACTTAGCTGCTGCTAATTCCCCCCCTGCGCCTCTTTTCTTCTGGAATGTTTACACATGAAATTCTGCTCAGCCTTATGGCCCCGCATAACCTGCTGGGGTCTTTCCCCATCAGCACAGACCCCCCCCCCCCCAATCATAGGCCAACCTCAGCCTGGGATTCATTTCTTAGTCATGCTCAGTTGTGACAGAGGCAGAACTCACACACGGCCCTTTGCATGTCCAGACTGCAGCATGGAGCGCTCCTGCTCAGTCTTCCCTTCAGCCAGCCACACCTTCTTCTGCAATACTCCATTCCCTGCCAGCCCCCCACAGACCGACCACTTGCCAGCCACTGAGCAAGGCCCGTCCCTAGGGGACTCTCCCTTACCCTTACGACTGCCAAGAGTTGGACGCGTCCGCAAGAGGTAGGGTGACCCCAGCCAGCCAGCAATGAGCCTGAATGGTGCCATGCACACACTGGCCACGCACGCACTGGCCACGCACGCACTGGCACTCACCACCCAAGCATCAGAAGCAGAGAGAGGGATGCGTGAAGCTGAGGAGACTGTCAGGACATCTGAGCATGACCTCATCCCTTTCCCTTCCTGACTTCCGAAATCCATGTGCGGAACTGAGCTCCAAGGGCACCGTCCCCTCCCCCACCCGCTTCCATCACGGATGTTGCTATTTCAGGATTGCACTATCTCAGCTGGCCTTCGAGAAACCAGTGATGACTTCAGCTGCTTCAGCAGCTGCCAAGCCTTTATTGCATTTCTGGGACTGAAGAAAATCGCATTTTGCTTTTTGTTTGCTACGTTGAACCGAGTTAAATGTAGGAGAGAAGAAGTGAATGCTAGGGACAGATGCATGCCATGTCAACTTAATGCTTTTTAAAATACATTTTCCAATAAAGGAAGCAGGTGGCAAAACCTGATCCGACCAAAGAGGTACAATACTTGGATGCAATACGAAGACTGCAAATGTGCCATCAAACCAAGCAGCCGTTATTTTTTTGTCAAATACGCATTTAAGGACTTGTCTTGTCAGGCTGCAGTTCTAGGCACTCATCAAGTCTGAGAACTGCACATTTGGAAGCATAGATGCTCACCGGGACAATCCCCACAGCTATGCCCAGGAGAGTCTGAAAGTGCACTGCTTAGCTCAGAAAAGGGGTGAGGAAGGGGAGACATGATAGAGGTGTTACAATAATCCATGGAGTGGAGAAAGTGGATAGGGAGGGCATTTTCTCCCTCTCCTAAAACACTCGAATCCAGAGGCATCCCCTATGGGGAGTGTGGGACAGGCCGAGACGAGACTCCTTCGCACACACAGATAGTTAAACCATGGAACTCAGTGGCATGGGAAGTGGTGACAGACCCCATTGTGGATGGCTTCGCAAGGGGATTGGACCGATTCCTGAGGCTATCGGTGGCTACTAGCCCTGCTGGCCACGTGCTCCCTCCTTCACCAGGGCTGGCATGACTGGCTGCACGCATTGCTGTGGAGCTTGGGCAGGAGGAGGCCTTGCACCCATCCTGCTGGAGGGATCCCATGGCAGCTGGCCTGCCGCCATGTGGGCTCTGTGCTGGACTGGATGGAGCATTGGTCTGCTCCAGCAGGACTTTTCTGATACTCTTATCTTCTAAAGACATGCAACTGTTGGCCTGTGTGTGTGTGTAACCCCTTGGGTTGTGTTTCTTTCCAAGTGTTGGGCATGGATTTGCAAACTCAGAGGGAGTCCACAACCAGAAGAGCTGCAGTCCTCCTTTGCACCATCTCTGGTAATCTATGGCAAATGGAACTGGAGAGTTGTCATAAGACACACGTTGGTTTTCTTAAATCATTTCCCTCTGTGTATCACAGTTCACCAGGCCTCTCATCTTCCATCATCTGCTTATTGATGGAAGCACATTATTTTGCTTGCAGAATTACATTCCACCCGTGCAAATTCTCACCGGTTCACAAGAGCAGATGAGCCCGGTGGTGCTTTTGTGCAGCGGCCCATTTAATGCAAATCCACGCTCCAAGTGAGCAACTGGTCTGTGGAATCTGTGCAACTAGGAAAAGACTCGTCTGCCGTAGGTCAGATCCAGAGACTTCCAAACTCATGCAAATTCGTGGCAGATTGTGCCAACATTCCCAGTCGAATCGTCAGCACGGGGCTTCAGCACACACGGTCCGTTCCTTGTCCACACGCTGCACCTGGGCATGACTCAGCTGCACAAGTTGGAAGTGGCAGAGACCGCTTGGCTGCCCGTGCAATTGAGCTGGCACGCCTGGACACAGGATTTGACCCAGGGGAAGCCTGATCCAACCCCACGGATGTTGATCGATTTCCCCCTTGGCCTGCTGAGTCACCTTGGAAGGATTAAGCCGGTGGTAATTGCCACCCACTCCTTTTAACATCTTGACGCGCAAACACACAGATATGAAATTGCTCTGCTTGCCATTTAAAGGGGGGCAATTCAAAACCGAGGTTTCAGACATGGAAAGCGTCTTGCCTGCACAGGGTGACGGGGTTTTGCAATCGCTTGGTCGATGCAGAAACAATCAAGTGCTGCAGCAGACATAAGATACCTTCCACTGCATTGGTCATGATGAAAATCAAGGTTATAATTTCATTATTTTTCTATGAGTAGCGGAGGTGGCATAATTGCTACTTGGGGTAATCAAACCCATTCAGTCAAAAAGGCCTCCTGAAAGTCTTCCCTCCGAGAAGCCTTACCGCCAGTCCCCACCAGGGCCCCCTTGCGGCCAGGTGCTGGCTACATCTGTGAGGTCAGAAATCAGCCCCCGAGAACAGAAAAGGGGCGTTTTGGAGGGACAGAGAGAGGAGGGAACTGGAGAGAGGGGCTTGTCTTGTACCCAAATGGTGTCCCAGCGTCCTTCCCTCCCTCCACCCTTTGATGGGCATCCTCTGGGTGGCCGAAGATGACGTGGGGCCACAGAGAGCCGCAGTTGTCCCGCTTCACGCCACACTTGGGATTCATGGAAGCCTAGAAATCTGGAGGCTTGAGGACATCTGGGTTGGAGGACTTCGTGCCCTAGAAGGATCAGTTTTTCAAAATATGCACAGTGTCGGGTTTGCTGCTAAGGCAAACAACAGCATCACGCAGGCAATAAACTCTCTTTCCCCACTGAAGTTAAATCTCAGTGCCTTGTAATATTTCATTCAAGGAGGGAGATAGAATGTGTAATAGAATTTATTTTGTTTTGGATCCATGTCTGACAGATTACATAACAGACAGTGAGTTATGTTTTCAGTTTGGAAAAAAACACTTTTTTCACTCCTGCAGGAAAATACTTCTGCATCTCTCTGCAGGACGCAGTGTTGTTTGATTCATTTTCTCCTGTGGCTGATGACGGACATATTCCAGCCTTCCCCAGCCTGGCATACGCCAACTACAGCTATTCCCCGGCTGGGGGATTCTGGGAGTTGTCCAACACATCTGGAAGCCACCAGGGTGGAGAAGCCTGGCGTATCATCGCACTGAGTGCGTGGTCCTATACACACAATCGCTAGAGGCATTCTCTGCTTTGGCTGTGCTTCATGGAAGGAACTAATTAAGATCAACACCCGTTCCCTCTGGCCTGAGAAGACAGAGGATCCAGGCTGAAGGAATTCTCCCAATAGTAATAATAAAATTCTCAAAAAAAATGCAACGTTGGTTTGGGGAAGCTCAGCTTGTTGGATGCTCTCAGCAGCACCTGCCTTCATGTTTACATTCTCACTGGGGATGTGGCTACAGAGGCTGTTAGAAGGAATGGTCTTTCACACCAATGTTTCCCACTATGCCACCAGTTCTCACACACTCCTACGAGTCTGCTGTGCATCTGAGGACGGAATGTCTAGCACAGGGGTGGGGAATGTGTTCCCTTTTGCTCACCTCGCACATAGAATATAACCTGTGAAAACTAGACTGGATCGAACAAACCAAAACAGAGCCACACTTGGTCTTATTCAAGTGTGATTTTCTTCGAGGCGGACGAGAAGCAAGGTGAAGCGAGGCACACAAATAATAGGTTCCTTCTTTTGAATTAAAAAAAAAAATTCTCTAAAGAGCAAAACAAAAGACATCACCGCAAGTTCACAAGTTCTGTGACATTTCCAAAACCTTGAGGCAATAAACAGAGTGGCACAGCATATGCGATGAATTAACAAGCACATAATACTGGGATGCATTTCCAGGAAAATCTAATTAGTTCAACAGTACCTGTAACAAACAAATGCCACTACCCTTCTGCTCAAAGACGTGGTGTCGATCATGTTGCCCTACAGAGAGCCTTGATCAGGCGTCCTAATTAGACAGAAGGCGGCATTGTCTCCATGGATACAAATGACCTCCTAGCTGGCCACGTTCACCTCAATTTCAGTGAGTTCTTCGGGTAGCGCCTCTTCCCTGCAGGGTCACAGAAAGCAACAGAGGGCCGATCCTTCACTTCCACACGGTTTGGTTCCAGTGACTCAGCCCGCTTTCAGGAGTGTGCAGAGTTCAAGGGCAGCCCCACTCAGAGTGCATAACAGTAGTCAAGTCCAACCCATGGAGGAAGGCCATGCTGGGTCCTCATCTTATCTCATTTTTTAAAAGCTTAAAGAGCATGCACAGCTCTGTATCTTTTCTAAGTGAACATGGGGCTGCCCCAGAGGCATGAACTGAATGCTGTAGCACAGTGGGATTCCACCTTTCCTTCGCCACAGACCCCTTTAAATTCCTTTTGTGGCCATGGACCACCAAGACTTAACTCAAGATTTAAAGCCCTAGACTGCCTGCCTCAAATGTTTATTTCAGTTTTTTCATGCAGGGCCTTCAAATTTGGAGAGAAAGGGAAATAAGTTTATCTGTTAATGCACTGAATCCTATTATAGTATCTTTCTTGCAATGATTCCATAGGAATTCCAAATAATAGTATCAACACTCTTTTCACACAAATGGCCCATTTTATGGTATTTTGACCTGCTACTTCCAAATCTGATGTCAATTTTTACATTAAAATTGATGGAAAGTTTTTACAGTTCCTCTCACCTCCTCCCTCGTTCTCCGCATGTGCAAAATACCAAACACAGCTATTTGCCATCAGGCAGCTACTCTCATAGCTGATTTATACCTCTGATTATTTTTAATTGAGGCAATAGATTAAAAAAGCCAAGTTTTACCAAACAAGCATGGAAAATCAAGATTTTGTTCTATTTCCTATTCCCTCTTGCTTTCATTCGTTCATTCAGATTTAACTGCTAATGTAACATTTCTTCAAGTCTTCACAGTCTCCCTTTGATGACAGGACAGCCTCCCAGGGGTCTGTGGAGCACAGGCTGGGAACCACTGATCTGGCATCTTGCTCTTCCAGACAAAGAGCAGCCTCCCCCTTCTGCCAACATCCAGCCATGCCCAGGGGCAGCGGAAGACGTCCAACCCTAGCAAAATGCCAGCCTGTGCAAAGGGACAAGGCCCACGACCTACCCAGCAGGCTCTCTTCAGAGAAGTGGGCTTCCAGCGGTCTCCCTCTCATCAGGACTATGGGAACCAGCTGTCAGGCCCAGAGCGAGGCCAGCTGCTCACAGGGTCTCTCCAGCAGGGGGTGCAAGACCTCCTCCTGCCATCCTTCCCACTCTTTCCAGGGTCCCAGCAGTGAGTTTTGATGCTTGTGAAGCCAGAGCAGCCTCACCCACCAGGCAGCGACACCAGCAGGGGACACCAAGGCTGCAGGAGCGCGACGAATCCTTTGGGGAAATGCGTGACCCCAGAGCAGCCCAGCGAGGCTGAACACGCTCAGCGGCTCTGGAGTTCCAGCTTGGGGAGAAGAGCGGAATTGCAGGGGGTGAACGGAATGGAGCACCATGGCGGGCATGGCTGGCAGGCTGGAAACCTCGATGGAAGTACTCTAGTGTGCAACATTTTGTTGCAGCCCGATGCAGTGGCGGCTTTCAACCTTTCCACAGCTGGGGACCAGCAAAAACAGGAAACCACCTCAGGGCCCACTGAGGCAGAAACAAAAAGCACCATGCGCATAATGTATTAGTTTCCAAACAATACCAAAGACAGAAAGAAAGCTCTCCAAAACAACCAGAAACCGAACAACAAAAAATGCCAACAAAAGAACCAAATACCGAAATTGGCGCAGCGTGGCCCCCAGCCGGCTCCCACCAAGCCGCCTCACCTCTCCCCTCCCTGGCCCCCCCCACCGGCTGCACCCATGAATGAAATGCCAACAGAGAAAGAGGTGGTGGAGCGTGGTGAGCAGGATGCCCCCCCGCTCCCCGGACTGGCAGGAAATCTCCCACGGACCGTGGCTTGTCCACAGACCAGTGGTTGAAAACAGCTGCAATGGAGGACCTTGGTCTGTGGGGAGCCGTCCGTGGTCCTAACCTCCCGCTGGCTTGAGTGCGCTCTGGAACAAAAGACACACAGGGAAAGCCACTTCCACCCACCTCTCGGCTTTTGGGATGCACAGGCGCCCCACTCAAGAGACGTGGGGATCCCTCTGATAAACGGAGCCTGCATTTGGGAAGAGGACTTGCACTGAAACTTTACAAAATGGATTCATGCAAACACTTTAACCACTTTTTATTCAACTCAAGGACTACACTCAGCAGCCTTAATAATCCCTCGCTTTACTTTTGAGGGGAGGGGATTCTGCTAGCTGTGTGCCAAGCCATGCACGGCCATTGCCCCAGGGTGGGCCAACCTCGGTTCCTCAACCTACCTGCAAAAGGCCACCGCGAGTGACCAAGGCAGGACCAAGGCAGGAGGAAGGCCTGCTCCTGGCCTGGCAGTGCTCTGGTGCAGGGGGAACCCCAGGGTGGGGGTGAAGGGGGATGAAAGAAAAACTGGCAGGCAAAGAAAAGAAGGGGAGAGAAAAGAGCGGCAGAAAGGGACAGAGGCAGAGGAGGGGCACAGAGTGTGAGAGAAGGTGTGAAGAAGAGACAGAGGGATGCCAGAGAGGAACTGAGGGGGGGGGGTAGCAGGAGAGGGAGGGCGGTGCATGAAAGAGAGAAATAAAGGGGGTGGCAGAAAGGGACAGAGGCAAAGAGACAGGGAGAAAGCAAGCAAGAGAGGAGTGGTCCCGCCCACTCTCGGCTCTGTTGCTGGATCCCGTTCTGCATGCCCCCTGCATGGGAAACCCAGATTGTCTGACCAAACTCAGCCAGGGACATTAGGAGGGCTTGCTGCCCTTTTAAGAAACCCCTCTTGTTCCCTGATGAAGGTTTCATCTGGCCCTTTCCGACGTGCTCCTCACTCTGCGGCTATATAGGGCTGCAAAACTGCTTTGAGAACGGAAAAAAGGGCTGGAGGAGAAGTGGACGGGAAGCAAAGAATCGCAGCATCCAGAATTTGAAACCAGACCCCAAATGCTTTATCCTGACCCAGCAACCAACATTACCCTATGAAATTGCCCCATTCCAGCCAAACTACCCTGGTGAAGTATCGAAAAAGAGAAAGAAAGGGCAGTGCATTTCCTATCGAGTCGGGAAATTCAGTGGCAGCTGGATTCCACCCTACACTTTCGCCAAAGACCTGAGCAAGCTTTGCATCTGTAGTCCCAAGTGCTCCCCGACTCCTGTTGCATCAGAGCCACATCATGTTTATGGGATGCAATATAGAATACAGACAGGACACCAGGAAGAACGAATCGGGGGTGTTCAGTGAGTCCCAAACAGAACAGCATTTATTAGACAAATGGCGCAGGAAGGATGCCCAAGGGAAAAGGTGTGAGTCCGTCCCACTCAGTGCTCTGGGCCAGAAGTTTGGTTGCCTCTGCCGTTCTGCCGGGCAGGGAGAGAGCTAATCGGCTGCCAGGGATGGGATCTTACACACAAATGGAAACTCTCTGTTGCAGCTGTTGTCATTCCAAGACCTTAAAGCTATAGAGAGAAAAGAGAGCAGGGGAGAGAAGAAGACAGGGAGGAGACAGCGTTTAAGCACTGCTAGTGTAAAGCTACTGGGGAAAAAATGCAAGTAACAGCAGGATATTTACAAACAGAAGTGTATTTTTAAAAATAACATTATTATGGTTGTTGTTAGGTATCGCTGGTGCTCCTACTACAGTTCCAGTCTCACTGATATGCTAGCTGTCCATGGGCAGAGCTAAGCAACTCTTTATTCCAGTTCACAATTAAAATAGCATGTCTGGGGAACACTGGTCTAGGATGCAAGTTATTTAGTTAGCAAGCAGTGCCTGATTATACTTGTCTTCCTCTTCCCTCCCCATCCATTTTTCATTTCATGTCACATCTTTGGGTTGTAAACCTGAAGGCAGGAATTGTTTGTTATTATCAGAAGGAGAATTTTGCCACCACCAGCTGCCTCTGTAAGAGCAAATGGTGCCTAGCAAGATCTCTCCTTTCACCTCTATGGAGAACAGTGGCCTCTGGGAGGCATGAGAGCCAGTGCGGTGTAGTGGTTAGAGCGTGGGACTGGGACTCAGGTGACCTGGGTTCGAGTCCCCGCTCAGCCATGGAGCCAACTGGGTGGCTTTGGGCCAGCCGCAGGCTCTCAGCCCGACCTACCTCACAGGGTGGTTGTTGTGGGGATAAGACTGAGAGCAGCAGGAGGAGAAGGATGTAAGTTGTTTTGAGTTCAGTGTAAGAAAAAAGTGGGACATAATCTAATAAATAAATGAATAAGAAAATGTTGCGCTCACCACTGCTGTATCTGTACCAGATCTGCACGCAATCTTCATCTTCTGGTCTGGAGTGAATCCCGTCATCCGGCTGGTTGCCATCCCAGTAGTTATAGTCATACGGGGAGCCATCGGTCCATTCAAAGCTGCTCTCCTGCCAGAGAGGCCACCAGGGGGTTGCGTCAGGGGAGCAAAGAGGACGTCACCGCGTCCAAAGGGTGGGTGGGAAGCAGTGGTTTCAGAGGGGGCCACGGGGGTGCGGAAGAGCTTTGACCTCCCATGCTGAGGGGACCTTGATCAGGATCGCTGAGGAGAAACAGCTAAAGCCCCTGCCCCTCCCCTAGCAGCCCGGATGCCGCCAATATTGCTAAGGAAACCGTGATCCCAGTGGGCATCGGCAAAAGGGTGGGAGACTCTTTAACTCCTCCACCCCCAGGTGATCCCATCTCAGTGTGCAGGGACGAGAGGCTTAAGATGTGGGCAGGGCGGGGGAGAGTGTGTGCATGGGGGGACGCATACAGCCTCCCCCTTGCCCGTCTTCCCTCTCTGAGTGACGCCGAGAATAATAAAAATAAGGTCCTGACCTGCCGCAGATCACTCAGGCCTATCCAGATATCCGTGGGGATTCCGGGCACTCTGCTGTTGACCAGATCATATACAAAAACGTTTTCTTCCCAGCTGCCAAAATATATTCAAAGGTAATGTTACAAAGATCCTCAAGTGGAAGAACATGTTACTGGAGAGCAAGGCCAAGATCACGCAAGAGCTGGACAGGGAAGGAAGCTGACTGGAAGAAAATGGATGCATTGAGAACATGGGGCTGGAGGAGAGCTTTGCAAATACCCTGAACTGGCAGGAAGAAAAAAGGGGGTCCTCATTTAAATCAAGCCAGAGTTTTCCCGGGGAGCAAGAATGACAAAATTGAGGCTGTCATACTTTCCACACATCACGGAAAGGTGGGACTTGGTGGAGAAGACAACCATGCTAGGGGCAGCTGAAGGAAGAACTTATGGAATGCGCTCCCCAGAGAGGTCTGCCTGGCGCCGTCGTTATTTATTTTTCGGCACCAGGCCAAGACCTTTTTATTTAAACAATATTTTAATAATTGTTAATATTATTTACTTGGTTTTAATTTCTACAGCCAGGGTGAATCTGGATTTTATATGTATTGTTTATATGCTTTGTTTATTTATTGTGTTGGAAGCCATCCCGAGGCTTTTGCGAATGGGACGGCATACAAAAACTCCAAATAAATAAATAAATAAATAAATAAGAACCCAAAAATGGATGAACACGAAAACAACTCCCGTTGCTTACTTCTTACCTGTGAACGGACACTAATTTGGCCGATTTTAGCCCAATGGAAAATTCTGCACAATACAAGTCAGCCTCTGCCCACGTTTTGTTGATGGGGAAGTATCTGTAACAAGATCCCTCATACTCGGTCCAGAAGAGAGGGCAAGAGTAGGACAGGATCGGCTCGCTCAGAGCTAGGAAGGAAAGTTGGAGATGTGTCAGCAGCACCTACCCAACACCCCTCCCTTGGAGCTGTTGCTAAATTCTCTTGCTATCACTCCAGGCAACCCAGAAGATTACAAGGGTCAGGAAGCCACTTTCATCCCAACAACCACAAGTAGTGTTATCAAAAAGAATGAGCAGTGGTTGTCAGGCCAGGGTGTCACAACACCAAGGAGGATGCGAAAAGCATTTGGGAGAAGCAGGAAGCAGCAAGGTAAATAATCCTCAAAGCAGTCGATTAGGTAACCCCCTCCTCACTAGATAAACATGTCTGCATCTTCTGGGCACAGAGCATTTGGTCCATTTATTTTATGAATAGATAGTATTTTTATCCCACTGCTTAGCCTCCCACCCACCCAAAGCAGCTTATAACTGTTTCATCAAAGCAGATAGTTCCCATCAGCTTGCATGAAAATCTTTTTTAAAAGATGCGATATAGAAGGTTAAAATGGGGACAGAAGGGAAAGCAAATTATGTTAGATTTCAGCAGGAGTTGCGGAATGGCCCTGCTTACGACCTCATCTCCCAGGGTTTGGGGAAAACAGGATGCTGGGGAAGGCCCTGACCAGCCCCCTGTATGTCTTGCTTCCCCCCTTCCATGTCCGTGTTGTTGAAAGCAGCTGGCCCTGTTGGAGCCAGTCGGGGGCAGGAGACAGTGTACACCAAGCACAGTTGTGGCAACCAAATGTTCTGGGAACTACCCAGAGTAAGTTGTGATTCCAGTTTTGGATGACAATCAGTCCAGAAGAATTCCAGAGGGAAAGCTGTTTGTTATAGCCCACGTGCAGGGAAAAGAGTCTTCTGGGGAATGATGTGGGCGGAGCCGTTAAAGGTTTGGCAATTTCTGCCTTCCAAGTTTTGAGGGGCTTCTTCTCAAGCGCCACCATCATTGGGAGTTCAGGAACCGACCGCACACAACAGAGAGACGGCCACAAGACGCCCGGAAGACAGGATATGGCTTGAAGGGCTAAGCGACAGAAGCAGTTGCGGGATTGGCCCTCCGTGGCCCTGCCTCAGTTTCTCAAACCACATTTTTTCCTCCTGGCCATGATGCAAGGAGCTCATTAGCTCAGGCTTCCTTCATTCTTTTCCCCATGCAGCTAGAGAAGAGGGAGGAGTGTCCTTTCTCTGGCTATAGCCAATCTTTGGTGGGTCCTCTCTTGGTGATGAGTGGGGGCCAAGGAAGCAGATTAGACCCAAAGGTGGGCAAGTCACCCCTTTTCTCTCTGCCTCCCTTTGCTCCCCACCACTTCCTTCTGAACACCTTCCTTTTTCCTTGGCTTGCCGCTCATTCTTGCCAAGGGGCTGAACGGAAGGTATGCAGAGGGCTTTCGAAATCAGGTTGTGGGCTGCATGTGCTCCAAAGGCTGAAGGTTGCCCTCCCCTGCACGGGATGCCTGTGAATGTAATCAGTATGACATAGAGAGGATGGATCATAGTTGGAAGGGGCCATGAAGGCCATCTAGTCCAACCCCCTGCTGTTGCACGTGGTCACACCATCCCACTCAGATGGCTGCCCAGTTTCCTCTTGAATGTCTCCAGTGTGGGAGAGCCCACCACCTCTCCAGGCAGCTGGTTCCACTGCTGTATTGCTCTGACAGTGAGGAAGCTTTTCCTGATGTCCCACCTGAATCTGGGTTATCGCAACTTGAATGGATCATTCTGTGTCCTACACTCTGGCATCAGCAAGAAGAGAACTTGTCCTTCCTCTTTGTGACAGCCTTTGAGGCACTTATGGAGGGATATCATGTTCCCCCTCGGTCTTCTCTTCTCAAGGCTGAACAAGCCCAGTTCTCTCAGTCTCTCCTCACAGGGCCGTGTTTCCAAACCCTGCCTCCATGCCTCTCCCCTTCCCCATGGAATTTTTTTCCAATCAAAATCCTGACCCACAGGGAACAAGAGACGGCCGAATCTGCTCCTCAGTGGAGAGACAAGGCAGCCATTGAAAAGCTCTTGGTGAAGGAAGGCAAGACGATTGCCAGATATTTCTCTTCAATTATGAACAGAATAATTTAGATCCTAATCTGCTGCTTCCAGCTGGGTTTCTTTGAATTCCTCTTCAGGAACGGGTCCCTCATCAGAGCCTGCGGCACTCTGCCTTTTGATATCCTGTCCCAAGTTCCCCCAGTAGGTACGCTTAATTGGATTATCTCCAGTGGACAAGAAGTGCCTCCAGGAATTTCAAGGTTAAATGCAGCAGAGGAGAGAGAGAGAGAGAGAGACCAGGTCAGTCCCTAATTACCGCGGACCCCATTAAGTTGCTGCTGGCAGCTTCGGTCTTGTCTTTTAAGTCAGGGGGAACAATAATCAAAGACGTTGTGTCTGCCCCAGGATTTATTTGTTCGTTGCCTTTTTAAAGAAAAAGATAATGACAGAGAGTGCAAATATAGCAGACTAGTTAAATATAATGTTAAAAGGTATATGACTTTTCAGGTTTTTCTTTTAACATATTTTTCTCCTTTTGTGAATTTCACCTTTTATTACACAGGGCTCTGAAATCTTCATGCTGGAATATAGAGTGGTATATAAACTTTGCAAATAAAATAAATTTATGGTTGCTATTACATTACACTTATACTCCACCTCATATCCTCCTATTTCGAAACCAAGGTGGCTTCCAAGGCTTCGCCTCCTTTCCATTCCATCCTCTCAACGACAATCCTGTGAGGTAGGCTAGGTTCAGGCATTTTATACAGCGGGGATGGGAGTCTTTCTGGCATGCAGTGCAGGGAGAAGGACTAGACTCTGTGCGGCTTCAGCAAATGATTCAGACGCTCCTGCTTTTCCTCCCCAGCACAGTTCCCCGGGCCAGAGCAACAAGCATCTTGCAAAGGTGAAGAGAAACAGCATCTCTAGGGAGCTTCTGCCAATGGGCCCCAATGGGAGGGTGGACCACGACAGATGCCCGACTTTGCCCACCCTTGGCACTGGTGCTGGGCAGAATTCTAACACAAGAATCCCAGAGCAGAAGGGCCTGAAGCGAGAGGAGGCATCCGTCTTGCAAAACCTAAGCTGGGCTGCTCTCCGCTACGCATGGAGGAGAGCTCACCTGGGCAGCCACTTGGGTTCCACGAAGTGGGATGTAAAGTTAATGCATATAATGACATGCATCAAGAAGCTGTAATGCATATAGTGACATATATCAAGAGGATATGAAATTACCTTTTGTGCACAAAGGATCCAGATAACTACACTCTGTTGCACATTCAACACAAGAACTGGAAATCTGTGTGAAAGCAGGAGCTCTCCCACAGACACCCAGTCACGAACATGCAGCAGGTGTGCAGACACACACACACACACACACACACTTTCAGCATCTGTAAAATTGTTCCAATTTTTCTACCTGGCCTTAAAAGAAATTCAATTGTCTTCCCTGTTCTTTGTTGTTAGCCTATCACAAGTCAAAGGTCAAACAGAATTTCACTGTTCTTTGCCTCCCAACCCAAGTGAGCAGAAAACAAGGATCCTAGGGAAAGTTGGAGGCGGAAAGGGGAGCAGATGACTGGTGGATTCTATCAAAGAAGCTGCAGCCTTGAATCGACAAGGGCTGTCCAGGGCAGGCTGTTCTGGAAGGTTTTCATTCATAGGGTCTCCATGAGTTAGAGATCCTTTAACAGCAAAACTCAAGTCAGAGTTAAATATTGGGCGAACCAAGGTCTGCTTCTGCCCCCCTCCAGTGACTTGGACCGGGAGCATTAACTTGGTGCTTCGGTCTGCATCTGAGGCTCCTCAGACCACAGGGAGAGCCACAGAAAGCTGTAGGTGGCACAAGCCTTGCGCACCCAACCTCACAATAGATAGCCAGACCTACCTGTTACAGGTAAGTGCATTCAGCCCCAGAGGTTTAATTTTGCATGTATGCAACAGCAGGTCTTCAAATGCACGTGGCAGGCATGTCACGAGCGGAGCCGGCTAGAGCCGGGGGTCAGACCAGATGGCTCAGGAGGCCCCTTCTGACTCGCGCTGTTTCTAAATCATGCTGAGAATCTTTCCCCCAAGAAACACATGTGCAACTGAAGTCGGGCACCTCCTGTTTCACTGGGTTTGCTTCCTGTGTCATATCCTTCGGGTTCACAGCTTCCTCTGGAGTTCAGACTCAAAGAGGGCACTCACCGTGCCCAGAGGGAGGATATGCTAGGAATGCCTGTGCTGGGGTGAGGGGAGGAGGGCAGGGCATCTGACCTCCCAGGCGACAGTGTGCAGCCACCCAAAGAAAATGGAGATAATCACCGTGCGGCATTAGTCGCAGCCTTTCTCGGGACTGCAACTAATGCGAAGGCAGCTTGCAGCCCCTCTGTCCAGGGGCGCTTGCTCACACGAAAGCCCAGAGCCTGGGGACCCCCGGCGCATCTGGTCCCACTGCATTTTGGCCACACGTGCTTCACCAGCTGCTCCCCCAGAAAACAGACTTGCTTCTTTCTTCCAAAGATTTTTCCTGAAATCAGATGCCTGTCTGTGCATCCCCTTTTTTGAGTATGTATTTATTTAAAACTTTTGTATGCCGTCCCTTATGCCTTGGCATCTCGGGATGGCTCACAATCCATAAAATTGAAATACAACAATAGCATTGTCCTTATGGCATAGGGTCCTTTAAAGACACACACACACACACACACACACACAGAGAGAGAGAGAGAGAGAGAGAGATTTCTGAGCATTTGTAAATTGTATATGCTTTTTTAAAATCCGGTGGGTCACTTCTTTTCAGTACTTAGCAATGCAAGCAAATCAGATTGGACTAAATTCCATTTCATGGCACTCAGATGCACCTTTCTTTTTCTTGATTGTATACACTGATTTTCAGGAAGCTAAGAGCGACGTGCCCTCAACTCATCTGCCATCGTATTTCTTGGCATTTCAGGAACACAGGACCCTATGACCACACTCAATGACACAACAGATCCATGCGATTTACACAAATAGTTTTCTGGAAAGGAGACAGTAAACGGCATTTGTTCAGCAGACAACAAGCCAGGCATTTACTTTTCAGGTCAGGCTCAGCAAACAGCCAAGACAACAACTGAAGTGATGCAAAGCCGGATGCGGAACAAGCTGGAGCGAGTTTTCCCATGAGTCAAGCCCCTTCGCAAGTTGCCTTTGCAGCGCAGTCAGCTGCTTCCTACTCAGCCACCTGTGAATCTTGGACTGTTTGGATCGACAAAACTAAAAGTAAAGTTAAAGAGCAGGAAGTAAAATTTAGGATATTCAGTCAGCACTCAGTTTCAAAACCCTGAATCTAAAACTGCCTCAGCTAATTCTGAGCTGTTTCAGCAAAAGCATGAACTCACCTTGACTGATTTTGATGTTGGTGTGCGGGAAAGCTTGGCCGACGAGGAACGTCCCAGACAGAAGAGCACAGAAATTCCACCCGAGCATCACTGCTGATGGGGAGGGAGTCTCCCCTCCAAAGCTGCAGAGAGCTGGCCGTGCAGTGCCTTCGCTCCCTCCCTTTGCAGTGCCCACTGAGGCGAGCGGAACAGCTGCAAGCAGCCTCGGTGCACAACTCCCCTCCTGAAAGAACAAACTTTCGGCAAGATAGGCTGGCCAAACGCCTTGCAGCATGACCCCACCAGCTCCATCCCCCTCCCTCCCCCCACACCCACCAGAGAGTCCCAGAGAAGGTGAAGCGAAGAGGAAGAATTGTCCGTGCTCGTCTACAGCAACGTAGCAACGGAGGTTGGCTGCGCGTCCCACAAGGGGACAGTTCTGCGTTTGGGGGCATGCAGCTCACCTACTTCTTGGCTGTGTTCTCCTCCTGTCTCAGTTGCTTTGTCATCACCCTTTGCATCCGGCTCAGAGTGGAGGGCTAAGGCGCCACTTATGGTTCCGTAAGGGCTGTTTGCAAGACAGCTGCAAGGCATCCACCAACGTGCAAGCGAGAGCCAAGAATGCACCCCCCCCATGCCATGTCCTTCCATGCTCACACAGGATGTGCACATTGGTGCAACTGACTCGATTTCAGCCAGTTAAGTGCTCCCTATGCCATGAGTTATCCCCAAATTCTGCATCCAAGCCCAGCAAGTCTGTGGGACCGGGAGACGGTAGGGCAATGATTGGAATTCCCTTCCTTCGGAATAACCCGAGGCCCTCAGTGCTGGCCCACAGGTGCACCCTGGAAGCACGTTTCTTTAACAGTGTTCGAATCCATGGGTGCCGGAAATATTTCCGGATTTTCCGTATGGAGCCGTATCTTTCTGCTTCGGTGTCCCTTCTCAGCGAGTGCTCACAGAGAAATAAGGAAATAAGCTTGAAAGTGATGATCGGAACTGGAATTGCCCTACTCATACTGGGGTGTGCGGCTTATTCACCCAGTTCCTCTTGCAATTCTGCTGCTTCGATGGTGACAGTATTAAAAAGCGAACAAGCACATGGGAGCACTAACGAGAAGAATCCCGGCACTCTGGAAAGGACTTGCATCCAGACATTTGGTTTGCTGAAATGGATGTATAATTGATACATCTGGACTGATGCTGTTACATAGATTTTTAAAAAATACCAGCGATGGTTAATTTCAGGCTTGTTTGCTTATCCGAATTTTGAACTTCACAATTAAACACAAGTGAGGGGAGGGAATTGTGCCAAATGGGTGTGGTTGCTACACAGGAGCGCTTTGCAAGCGCCCACAGGGGGGTTCCTCGATCTCCAGGTGTTTCCAGGGGGAACCGGGCCCTGATCTTGGCACTACCGGGACCGAGCACTGGTGCTGGCACCCCATGGCCGCCTCTGAGGGAGGCCTGGTCAGTGGCAACGAGGAGGAGGGCCGTCAGAGGGGTAGCCCTGCATATGGAAGAAGGTCCCCACTAGTTCCAGCTGGCACTTGCTCAGTCTCTCCCCCGTGCCCGGTTAGGACTGTCCTCTGTGACAAGGCATCTGATCAGTTCTAACGTTATACTGAAGCTTCATGTCTCCCACTTAGGGCTTGTGATGTAATTCGCATCAGCTATTGTCGCTTATAAAATATAGTTTTAAATGCGGCTTTTAAATTTTATATTGGAAAGTTTATGATTGTTTATTGTTACCTGTATTTTATATGCTGCTTTATTGTATTTTATGTGCTGCAGTAAACTGTTTTGAGAGCTTCAGCTACTGGGTGGTATAAAAACATTAACAATAAGAATACATGGTCCTCCATAGTGGGGGGGGGGGAGGCCCCCTGCAGCTAGAAAGCTAGCATGCCAAGAAGCAGGCTGGATTTAAAATGTTGTGCCAGAGCTGCTAGCTTTCTAGGTGCAAGAATGTTGTAAAACTTTTTATGCTGACCCTTTCAGTGAGAACTAGGCCACAGATGTGCTTCCAACAAAAGCTTTGGCTTCATCGCTTTGGCTGAAAGTTATGCATGGTTTTTTTCCATAACTGATGGATCCCAGGATGAGTCTATGCCAAGGATGGGGAGGAAGTTACAGCTCCCCCAGGTCAGTCATTCTCAGACTTCTGACCAGAATGAGGGAAGATAATATGTTTGTGTAATGGGATGACCCTTAAAAAGGAAGAAAGGATCCCCCTGGTGCACATGGAGATGCTTTCAGGAGAATTGTCCCATTCTTGCAGGACTGGCAAATGTAACCCTGATGTGCTACTCCCAAGATCTAGTTAATTGAGACACTGTAAAGAGTGGGATACACAAAATTTAAATAAATAAATGGGGGTTTTCGAGCAAGAATATGGACCTCCTGATATACCAGCGGCCTGGCGCCTTTAAATGCTTTGGGCTAAAATGCTGGTGCGTGAAAAGTTCAGGAGGTCAACGGTTATTAGAAGGGATTACAAGGCAGCGAGAGAAGCAGGGCTGCCTCGTGCCCGGAGGCCCCGTTGCTGCTGGAGGCACAAAGCGCAAAGCCAAACCCAGACAAAATGCAAGGACGTCCACCTTCAGGCAGAGCTAGCGTGGCATCATGGCCAGAGCCCTGGGCTGGGACTGGGGAAACCCAGGTCTGCTTGCAGCTCAGCCATGAAGTTCACTGGGGAACTGAGCCAGTCCCTGACTCTCAGCCTAGCCAACCTCACAGGGTTGTTACTGGGGATAAGTTGGAGAGGAAGGAATTACGTGAGCCACCCTGGGGTCCTTACAGGAAAAAAGTGTGTACGAATTGGGTCCCAGGTCCTTCTTTGAGGGAGATCAGAAGAGTGGCTATCCGGAAGAAGGCCTTCCCTGTGGCGGTGCCCCATCTTGGGAACGCGCCCCTCAGAGTTGGGCCTGGCACCGATGCTTTATTCATTCTGGTGCCAGGCAAACCCTTTTTATTTTGCCAGCATTTTAAGAGCTGGTATAGTTTTAATATTGGTTTCTTATCTGATGCTGCTTTTTACTGTTGTACCACTGCCTTGAGACCTCGGTAAAGTACAGGATGTTGTTCAGTCGCGAAGTTGTGCCTGACCCATCGCGACCCCATGGACAACACTCCTCCAGGCCCTCCTGTCCTCCACCATCCCCCGGAGTCCACTCAAGCTCACACCAACCGCCCCAGTGACCCCATCCAGCCACCTCATCCTCTGCCGTCCTTCTTCTTTTACCATCTATTGTTCCCAGCATTAGGCTCTTCTCCAGGGAGTCCTTCCTTCTCATTAGGTGGCCAAAGTATTTGAGTTTCATCTTCACTATCTGGCCTTCTAAAGAGCAGTCAGGGTTGATCTCCTCTAGGACTGACCGGTTTGATCGCCTTGCGGTCCAAGGGACTCGCAGAGTCTCCTCCAGCACCACAACTCAAAGGCCTCCATCCTTCGATCCTCAGCCTTCCTTATGCTCCAGCTTTCACAGCCATACACTGGAAAAACCCACGGACAGTACCAAAGGGCTAACTGTACAGGCTGCCATGCTTTAAATAAAAACAGAAAAAAATGATACATTAAGAAAGACAATGCAGTGAACAGTGTCCTGAACCGTAATTTCACCAGATGGCGCAAAGGGGACAAATGAGCCAGGAGGAACCCACAGACTCCGCAAGGCCTGCCCAAGAGCGTGTGCCCAAGACAAACGGATCCTGCCCCACTGATGCCAGAGGGAGGGAAATGGGGAAGCAGAAATGGGAGGGAGACTCCCCCAGAAGGCATGGCCCCCTAGCACCCCTGAGCCAGACCAACATAATGCCAACATAATGCGGCATGTTTTCGTGTCCCTCCAGAAATGGAACATCAGAATTCTTTTGACAAGTTGTAGAAAAAGACCACCACCTCGTTTTCATTTGACACAAATAAACAGATCTTTATTTTTCCATAAATATACGTCTTTAAGACAATATGTTGGCAGGCAGGAGAATCTACAGAAGCATCCAGCAGAACGGACCAATTTGGATGCCTGCTGGGTTGATTTGCTGCTTTGGAAAAATACTATGGTTCTAAAATACACCGGAGACACAAATGCTTCTTCATCAGCTAGGAGAAGAATCCAAAAGCTTCTGTTGTTCCCAAGGACCCATTCACACAAACCCTTGAACCCGGGCAAGGCAACCTACACTGTCCTTCAGGGTGGACTGGGGCACGCTGGCCTTGCACAGTGGGCGGCTGCTCCGGCAAACACCCAGAACGGATCTCTGCCATGCCTCGGCTCCACCTCCTTTCGCAAGAGAAGTTGCACCACGCCTACCAAACTGAACCACCACACCAACTGAATTTCCACACACACACACACACACACACACAGCGGCTTATGAGAACTGAGTGAATCGGTTTTAAAAATCTTATTCCAAGTTGTTTTTTATAACGTTCTTAAAAGACCATGCAGTTGAAGAGTGTTCTCAGTTGAAAACTTAACAAAAATGCTCCATTTCTGAAAGGAAGGCGATGTGGGGAGAAAGAGAGGGGGGGAGAGAGAGATTCTCCGGTTGCCTTCTTTTCCGAATCAGTAGCACCAACAGGAAAGGTCTTTGGGGCAGAAAGCTGGGGCCCCACTGAGGAGAAGCAGGAAGAGGATCCCCAAGATGCAGCAAGGTTAGCTTGCATTATGAAGGAGGTTCATGCTCTGCCTTCTCATCTAACGTTCCCTGCCGTAAACCGTGCGCTCCAGAGGGGGTGCCCTTGAAGACCTGCTGGTGGATCACTGGCATTTACCCAGCTGCACTGCTGCCCTTACCTCGAATAGTGGTTTGTTTTGCCTTAGATGCCTCCTCTCAGTGTGGCCTGGTGGTGAGACCTGCACTGGGGACCCAGGAGATCCAGGTTCCAGTCCCGACCCAGGCATGAAGCTCACTGGGTGGCCCTGGACAGTCACTCTAGCCTACCTCACAGGGCTGTTTTGAGGGCCAAATGGATTTGAGAACAATGCAATTCATCATGGCTCCCTCACAAAAGAAAATAAGGATGGATCATAATTCCAATCTTACCATTCAGATTTGGGTAGCACCCTAAATGTTTCCCCAGTGAAAACTTATTGCCATCAAGCCACTGTTAAGCAGATGCGTTAACATTTCCAAACCTTCAGGCCCACTAATATTTTAAAGAGTGTATTACTAATGGATTTAAAGGGAGCAAAGAACCCAGTTATGTCTTATCCAGAACAAACAATCTGAGGATAATGCTAATCAATGCCAGTAGTTGCTACACCAGTAGGTCCCATTAATCAGGGGTGTCAAACCTTCCAGCCCAAGGGCCGAATTCCATTTCAGAAAAGCTCTTGCGAGCGAGCCAAGCTCCAGTGGTGAGCAGAGTGAAAGGCAGGAGAGGCAGGCCCATATATCCAATGTTCCAGCAAAGGGCAGTTTAAACTTAGGGTTGTTAGTGAAATGCATAATAAATTCAAATGAACTTGGATTTCTAGGAACACACCCTGTAGATTCTGCAGCAAACTGACTTTTTCTGAATCATGGACCATGTTTTAACCAAGGGGGGCAGGGGGGGAATTTACACAAATTCACACTTACACTAATGCACTTGTGCAAGTGAAAAGCAATTAGCACACATCCCTTAAAAATACAATTCTGTCAATCAGCAGATAAAACCAAAGGTGCCTTGCAATACATGGAACCCAAATGGAATGGCGTTAACACAATTCACACATCCCTATCGCCAACTGCCAGAAAGAAAACTTTAGGAGTGACATCTCTGCCTTTAAGAATTGGGAGGGAAATCATACACACAAAAATATCCTTAATATCGTAAGCCGTCCTGAGATTTTAGTATAATAGGATGGCGCACAAAAGCTTTTAATAAATAAAATAATACAATAAAAACCAGCAAGCCATCCAACAACTGAAGACCAGGGAAAGGGGTGCGGAGTCAGGGGAAAGGGATGTGCTCCTCCAGAAATTCCAAGGAGGCCAGATTAGGGCTTCAAGCACAACAGATGGATGAGTCCCCATCCATACAGGATCATGCCACATTCAACAGCTTTTCAGTACACCAAGGGTCAAAGGCCAGCTGTTTGCTGTGTATGCATAAGAAGAGATGCACAATGAAGTAACTAGTGAAGGAGTCCATTCATGTTGACATTCACACTCAACAGCTCCAGAATAATTGCCCCTCCCAAAGTTCCTAAACCAGGTATTTGACACAACAGTCCCTCCCCGCAAAAAAAGCTCCATCTACCTTTGCTTTCCAGGGTGGTCATGGTCTTTATGACATGTGCCCCATCCCAGTGATGTGCTACACAGATGTGAGCTCCGGTGGCATTCCTGCCTCCATGGAACTTCCCCATGGAAGCGAAGGACACAGTTCACACATGCCAGGCCAACAGGTTGCATATAGCACTCCAGAGCTGGGCTGCCATCCACAACCTCCTCCCTCAGAAAGGATGTCCTCCATCGGCACAAGTCACTTGTGGGTTGTCGCTTTTAAGAGCAGCATCCCAGCTTCTCCACGGTGTGGCATCTAATGAAGGGTGTTAACATGAGAGCAGCATGGGAAAGAGAGGACCGTGCTCCACCCACGCGCACAATCCCAGACATAGAAGCACACATTATATTCATTAAGCTCATATGAAGCGCAAGAGACTGGATTCAGACAGGGTGAGTTGCATCGTATACCCTACTGCTAAAACAGCAACCTAGGTTCTAGCCTACGTTACCACACATTCACCAAACAGAGAACGCACGGCGGACTTGACATCTTCGGACACAACGGCTCACAGGCAGGTACAGTCGAGGTGGAGCAGAGAGGACAGAAAGACTCCCGGGACACCCAGTGCTTTCACTGCCAACCCATCTGTGACCTGCGATAAGATACAATGCACCAGGCAACAAAGGTGTTCTGAAAATGTGGCGATGGACCACCTCTAGAACCATCTCCACCATCTTATGATGGCAAAGGAAGGGCTGTTGGCATGGGTGACGGGATGGGATGCCCTGTGGGCCGGGGAGGATGGTGGCCCGAGAAAGGAGGAGAGAAAGCAAGCAAGCCGTGGGATGCCGGGATAAGAGATGGCTGAGGTACGGAGGGCGAATGCAACCATTTCCTTCCTGGCGGCCAGAACCGTCACGGTCAGTTCCAGTGGTGATTATGTGCCAAGTGTGTGGGGTGACGGGTCTCGTGTGTCTCTCTGCGGGGAAGGTGTTGAGTGGCGCCAGCAGCGCCTTCACGTCACCTCCAGGGACGCTGGCGAGACACGGTCGCATTCGGCCCGGGAGCGGAGGCTGTGCCACTGTTCCACGGAAGTGCGGTGGGAATTGAGCATCCGCCGCCAGTGCTTCGATTCCGGGGAGCCCGTGGAGTACTGGCCGATGACGATCCTCCCGATGAAATCGTTGCTGCTCTTGACGTTGTGGCCGTAGACTGGGGACAAGAGGAAGGAGAGGAGGAGCGTTAAAAAGAACGGTTGGGCGTGGATCGCACCACGCAAAACCGGGCCTGACCGGATCGTCCGTCCAGAAGGAGAACCAGACATCCTGAGGTTTCAGAGAAAACAGACGTGCTGGTTCAAATGAAACGAACGGGCAGAGCCAAGGAAAGCATGCCAGAGAAACCAGGAAATAGGCAGCTGACAGCAAGACATTCATATTAATGACTTATAAAGACCTAAATGGCCTAGGACTTTGAAATTTCAAGGAGCATCTCCTTCCAGATATACCTGCCCACCTGGCTAAGATCTGGGTCGGAGGTCCTTCTTCGGGACCCCTCTTCGAAGGAGGGCAGAAGCGTGGCGACCTGGAGAAGGGCCTTCTCTATGGTGGCGCCCCGGCTCTGGAATCAGCTCCCTAGAGAGGTGTGCCTGGCACTGGCACGCTTTTCATTTTGGCACCAGGCCACACCCTATTTATTTTCCAGATATTTTCAGTGCTGAAGTACTTCAAGATGGGGTTTTATATGAATTTTGTTGTCTGATGCTGTACTTTTATTTCATTGTACTACCATCCTGGGACTTTTAATGAAAGACGGTATATAAAAGCTTTAAATAAATAAACTAATCAATACTGAAACCTATTTACAGTCATCCTAATCCAGTATCACAGATGGCTGCAGTGAAACAAGGAAAATCCAATTTCAGGGTGGGCTTTCAACAGGCTTAAGAGAATATCACCTTCAAGCCGGGGCTTATGGGAGTTGGAGCCCCAGAAATCCTACCGCCTCTGGTCTAATGGTGTGTCTCCTTAAGGCAAGGGTGCAAAACCTCCACCAGGGGCCAAATCGTGCCCCCCAGGGGTTCCCAAGGGGTCCTTCCTCTTCCCAACAACTCTTCGGTGGCTTCCCGTCTTCTCTGCACTTCTCCTGCTGCATTGCAACATTTCAAAATGCCTTTCTCGGGACTTCGTGGCTGGGCAGAAGAGCCTGAAGCTACAATATCTGGGGTGGATGGTAGTATTTTGTCCCCACTTACCACTGGAAAGCAGCCTCTGAACCCTTCTCTGAAACAGGATGTGGGCGTCTGCGCAGCGCTTTATCTTTTGCGAGCCGCCTTGGTCGGTCGGTCGTGCAAGCAAAGGGCGCTGGATGATGCAGGGGGAAGCTCTCCTCATCCTTGCAGATGCAGGCAGAGGAGCTGGAAGCAGGGCGGGTGGCGGGGGCGGGGGAGGCCTTCCCAAGTTGCAAGATTACCTAGCGAAGTGCCTGAGGCAGAGCACCGGAAGCAGCCTGGTTAGGAAGGGGTAGGAGCCTCCGGGGGGGGGGGAGCAGAGGTGGGACCCAGTAAGGGGAAACTAGCTGCCAGCTGGGGGGGCAGAGGGGGCTTCACTTTTTTGGCCTTCAAGCAGCAAGAGCAGCCCGGAGGGTGGAGCCAGAAGCCTGACTGAAAGGGAGGGATGGAGGGTCGGTGCCCAGGTGGGGCTCGGCTCTTCACGTGGGCGCTGCTTCTCCCTCAGCTTGGGCAAAAGGCTGTGGAGGGTTCCTACTGTCCTGTGAGCTTCCATAAAAGGATCGATGATGCAATGGAAGAGGGAAGGGACCATCTCATTACAGCTGGGCAGGCTTCTAGTCCAGTGCAGCCTCTTTGCCACCCCTCAGCCTGTCCCTGCCTGATCCAAGGCCACTGGTTCAGCCTAGACATGGAAGCCATCCCATGTCCGCCCCGGAGTTCCTTGGCCAGCATTCTGGGTCCATACAGGGTAACCTCCCCTTTTAGCCCATGCTGGATTCACTTAGTGGGGGCACAGTCATCGCACGGCTGCACTGGAAAGAGACCGGTAAATCTTGCCCAGAATGATGCAAGACTTGCAGTCCAGCTGGGCGACATCTGAAGCAATAGCACAACAGGTTTTGTGTGTGAGAGAGAGAGCATCCTTTTTTTTCGTAAAGAGCAAATGCTATTCCTATATTCCTTCCTTTCCCCCAGTCGCGGCCAAAAGATGAGTCATCTGAATGGTACTTATCAGCACTCTTGATCTACAGAGAAGCATCTGCTGCGTAACAGGCTATCCACTGCCACAAATTCAAAACACTCATTTTTCATCATCACTGGTCAGTGCGTTCGGTTTTTTTAAGAGCCTTCAAAAATAATATAACCGGCAGGTATTATTCGCAAACATACACAAACACTCAAGTAGCCAGACTGCTGAAAATGTTATTCTGTTATGTACAGAAAAGTCTCCCCAGGGATGGACATGATGAGTTTGAGAACAGCAAAACACGGTGGAGGAGATAACGGGAAGGGCCTCGGACCAGTTCCTTTGGGACACGAACAATAACAGCAGCAGCAAGGGGCTTTGCTCTTTTCCTTTCGATCATTTCTGGACCACAGCTTTGTCAGCGCGTATCCTTGACTCGTCTCGTCGAAGCCATGGGACTTTCCCTGGATGGCTCACTTTGTGGAACTGCTGCGATTTACGGCGTTCTAGCTGTGAGCGCTGATATTTAATTAGCCCAAACGACACCAGCCCCACACAAGAGAGATGGAGCAGCAAGCTTGGGAGAATGGCACCATTTGCAAGCAGAGGAAAGAAAACCTTCAGGAAGGAATGCTCCTCAAGGGGAAGGCAGGACATCTTCCAAACCAGCTCTGTGAGGACTCAGCGGGCTCAGTGACCATCAGCTGCCGAGTGACGGTTGAGGTGTGGGGAGAGGAAGCGGGTGGAACGGCAGGGGCTCTCGTTCGCAGCATCCCATGAGACAACCGTTGTGCGCACGTCCCACTGCCTGGTCTCCAGTGTCCAGGTTCTCTCCTCTCCTCTCCCATCACAGGTGAACAACTCTGCTCCATTTCCAGGTTCTCCCAAGCGCTCTGAATCCAGAGTGACTCCATCTAGCACTACGCTGCAGTGGCTTGTTGGAGATGCCGTGACCCACCTGGAGCCCAGGAGCCTGAGACTGGGGAGGGAACCAGTCCAACTGCTAGGTTACAGTCCCCACAATTTCTCACCATTGCCTGTGCTTACTAGGCTGATGGGAGCTGTAGATCAGAACTTCGAGAGACCCACATGGGTCCATATGCCAGCTGCGGACACCTGCAGGCCTCGGCCACATTTCTAAAGCTCTCTGCAAGGGAACACCTCAGACTTCTTGCAGGTGCAACCCGTCCATCCCTCCCTCCCAGCAGCCCAGTGCGAGAAAGAAAAAGGATGCAGCAGAAAAAATGACCAAACCAGTAGGAGAATCGGGCATGCTCACTCCACTTTTGGCCCTGGCCCTGTCCACTTCCAGTGCCTGTCCTCTGGCACATCATGCCCAAGGGCATCTAGGCCTGGACCGGAAAGAAAGGGCTCCCCATCGCTGGCATACGTGAAGCTCATCGGATGCTGAACATGCGTATTTCTAGTACCACCAGAGCGCTAATCTTTGCCTTCAAGAAACCAAACGCAAGTTCAGCCCAGCTCTGCCCTTTCATCCCAACACTGTACAAATGTCCTTTCTGCACAGGAACATCCAAACAGATGCTCTCAAAGATTTTCCTTTCACAGAGACTGTTTTCCATTTTACATATTTTAAAAGCCGTTCAATAATTAACCATCTTTGGCTGGCAGGAATTGCTGGCACCTGGCTTACGACAAGTACCTTCAGCGCTACCTGGAAAAGGTGATGACAAGAACAATGCGCCATTGTCCACGGGGCTTGCCTTGTGCTAACAATATACTGTGTTAGAATCTGAGCTTGCTGCTGGGAAGAAAGCAAAAGATCTTAATGCATTGGCAAGATCGTGTGGGGAAAGCACACCTTCAGATATTTGGGCCCCAAGACTTTTGGGGCTTTGGGAGTGATAACCAGCACCTTCAAGAGTTGCCATGTTTCACCATTCAATCCACAGGGCTTTGCCTCCCTCAATTAACCACCAAATAAAGGCATCAACTAATTAAGCATGTAAAGATGTTGTTCAATCTGTTCATGGTACTTAAAAAACAATACCAGAATGTCATTCCTACTTGCACTAATTCACATCAGCCCGAACCTCACTAGAACATTCCTTGCACATTTTCACAAGTGCACATTAGTGAAAGAGCAGTGACATTCCCATTGTAAAGAACTAATTGTGTGAATCGGCATGCATCCCCCCAGAACAGTTTTAAAAGCTCTGCAAATCCACTGAACGCAGGCAGCTTGGGACCTGCAAGTCAGATCCACAGCATCCAGACTCATCCGCATCCATTGCAAATTTCTCAAACATCCTGACAACCGTTCCCAGCTTCTGTAACAAATGGGCGAAGTGTACAAAGGGTCACAGGGGTGGGGGGGGGCACTGTTAATCTGAGTGGCTATTCATGAACAGGCCTTTTTGCCCCCCCCCCCCGCCAGCCACCTGGGAGGTGGGACACCTTCCCAAGAAGAACGCTTCTACCACCTGCTCTGATGCCTCTGGGCACCAGGGCAAAGACCTTTCATTCTCCCAGGCCTTTTTAATGCCTGCTTGCTTTATTTTTTCATATGTATGCTGCGACATTTTACGAAACATCACAAGCTTCCTTTTAACGCTTGCTTCTCCAAGCTAAATATAGCTCTTCCAGGCATTCCTCACAGGACTTGGAAGCCCTTCAGATAATCCGTTCCTATTGCTAAGTCAAGCAGCATTTTGAATTGCTCCTAGAAAGAAAGTGGATTGAGAGCACTGCAAAAATCAACCACAGATCCATCAGTGCCTGGAACAGATTAGCCAGTCCGTGTCTTTCCAGGAAGGATCACAGAGGTCCCACAATCAAATTAGAGGAGAACTGCCATGGATCCATAGGCATCATTTTGTATTTGTATTTTGTACTATATGTATTTATTGGACTCTGACTTGTAAGCCATCCAGAGACCCGCAACGCATTGGATGGGGTTGAAAAAAAAAATACCCCAATCAATCAAATAAATAAATAAATCAAATATCTTTAATTTTATGACTTTACTTTAAAAAGAAGATCGATTAGTTCTTAAAAAGTAATTTTCTATTCTTCACTGCTTGAAAAGAATGAAAAACTGCAATCTTAAGAGGTACAGAGATCCAAAGGGAAATAAAACAAGCCCAAGGATTATTGAGTTTTAATATATCATGGCTTAGTGTATCAGATTGCAGGTTTGCAGCTAGCTTTGCATTCTGATGGTGCTCTCACACAGAGGTGCTCCAAGGTGCAGTGCCCTTCTGAGCTTCACGGCAGCCAAGCGAGGCGTTCATCCAATGTTTGATGCTTCCCTCAAACCCAAGTGAGGGAAAGTTCCAGGGCAGTTTTATAAGGGAGGCCTGGAAGCCTGAAGTAGGAATGCCATGGAGCAGAGACAAACTCAGAGTATAGCTCCCGGAATGGTGTGCCCCAGGAGTCCAAGGAACGCATTCCAACAGCCTCTCAGCAATCATAATTTTCTTTGCATCCAAAGCCAAATAAAATTCTTTTTATTCTGCATGTCCAGACTAGAACACCATTTCTCATGTAGCCACCATGCAATGCCTGTTTTCCTGATTGTGGAACCACAAGGTTTGCAGAAGTGAAGAAAAAGGTGGGACAAAAAGCCCCAAAGGTGGTGGGGCAGAAGGAGCTCAAAACAGGCCCCACATGATTGCGCAGGCCGAGGGTCCATGCCGAGGAAAACATGGGACGGTGATAGTGGAATGAGAAGTTTACACACAGAAACATTTTCTTACATAATCCTGCTTGAATACAAATACTGAGAAAGGCAGTACAGAATAAGATACGGTAGCTCATGACTCAGAAGTAATGAACTGGAGCAAAGTGAGGGTGGGAGCCATAATTCTCACCTTCTGTATGAGGTGATGTGACACAGCCCCAAGTCTCTGATGCCGCTCCATTTGTGAGGACAGCTTTGTAGGGTGGTTGGCCTGCGTAGCTATACATCAAGATGGTGCGTCAGGTCACCTTTGCTACGCTGGAAAGGGGCGAGCCTGCAGCTGGACGGGTGGCCACAAGTGCCCAAGTGGAGCAGGCGGGTGGACTCCAAGGCCTCATAAGCCCCTTCCCACTCTTATTCTGTTCTGTCCTCTGTGATCTCACCACGATGGCATTTTCCAAACAGGAATTGCTTCCTAACGAAAAACCAGCAATAGCTCGCAGACATATTTTGTTTATATATTTTTTAAAAGGGCTGTCTTGTCAGCAGACAAGACATGCCCCTACGATCCAACAGCAAGCCCTGTTCTTGGGATTCAGCCGAACCTCATTCCTGCCAGTGGAGAGGAAGCATTTTTGGGAGCCACCGTTCCGCGCCAAATAATAGGTTCCGGTTGCAATTGGCAACATCACTTTGCTATTGTGAAAGCAGGAACTCCCGGGAACACCCTTCAGGTCACAGCTGTGCCTTGGCCCAAGTCCCAGCCCATCTGCTGGTGCTAGGAAATGCCATCCGATTTACAGGAGTGTTGCTGGGAGAACAGAGAAAGAGCAAGCTTTGCTATGGTGCGGCCTTGGTGCGGCCTCAGTCTGGGGGCCACTGGTCAGGACTGCCACAACTGGCAGGCCAGAACGCAAAACCGGATCCCTTCCAGGCCACCTGGCTGCTGCCACCCTCGCTAAAGACACCGTGGGGCAGAAAGACTCAGGCTGGATGCACCCCACACATGCCAATCACGCCAGTGAGTGCACACTAAGGGCCCGTCCCCGTCAGATCACAGGGCTCAAGCCAGCTGGATCTTTCCATACACACACACACACACACACACACACACACACAAAGATACAAGTCATGGGTGGCAAGGACAGCATGCACTGGGTCTTGAGGCATAGCCCCTCTTGAGACCAGGGCTGGATTTACGAATACGCAGCCCGATCCCTGCCCACACCCTCCAAAGGCCCGAGAGCCCTGGAGCTTTCTAAACCAAACCTGAAGGACAGCCAGTCAGTGGGCAGCCGCGGCAATGCTTCTTAATAAAGACAGCGGCTTATGACAGCTGGTTATTTTTCAACGTTGAGGGCGGAGAGAGGGGAGAAAAAGAAAGGAGGCACAGAGGCCCGATCAGGCCGTCCGACAGATTACAGAAACCATTCCAGCCTTCTGTACCTGATGCAGAATATTCAAGATGGTACACCCAGCGTTCCAATTAATTATAGCCTTCTCCGTGCAGGAACATTTCTGTATGTGCCGGGTGAGATTCAGATTGCTGATGAGCAACACTTTGGTTATGAAATGTTTGGAAACAAGCTAATGGAGTCAATTTCAGCTCCCCGTCTCAACCGCGGCATCTGCCTCCCCTGTGCAAGAAATGAAAGTTACCAAACCTTTTGCCGGCCTCCTTTTCCCCCTGCTTTGCTTTTGAAGCAACGAAATGATGCAAAGGAAGGAACAAAGGGAAAGAAGAGGCACCCCACTCACACATGCACACAGTCCTACGATTGTCACACTGGCTCAGTTTGAACCTGCCTGGAGTGCCCTTTCCTAGCTGTGTTGGGTAAGGTGGTGGTAACTGAGTAACAGTGTCTGAAAAGGTTACTCATCCTGAAACAGAGAGCAAAAGATCCTGGCTTGCCCTCGTCGCCAGCCTCAGTTTGCTCTTGCCAAAGTGTGAAGCCCTCCAAAGGCAGGAACGGAGGCTTCGGGCATGATCCTGCACCCAAGCCTGAGCACAAATATGTATAGAGCGGTGAACCCCTTCTCAGTTGAGCCAAAGGACGGATGGGGTTGTTCTCCATGGGGTTAGAGATGGAGAAAACACCAAGAGGTTTCCTACTCCCCCAGTCATGGCCACCAGTTAGAGCAGCCCTCCCCAAACTGCCCCCGGCAGATGCTTGCGGTTTCCGCCTCCATTAGCCCCAGTCAGTCTGGCCAGTGGGCAGGGAGGCTGGAGGTCCAGCGCTTGAGGAAGGCACCAGACGGGAGAAGCCTGCTGAACTGTGTGGAGCTGCTCCTTGTTGGTGGCTGCTCAGAAGGAGCCGCGTCCAAGAGGTGGATGATGCTGGGAGGGAGAATGGAGGCTGCTTTGAGAGTATTCTCAGGGGCTGCCGGGTGGTCTCCAGAAGAGGAGTTGGAGGAGGAAGAAGAGGCACAGGAGGGGGCTGTGGGATGTCAGCCATTTCCAGACATTGAAATGAGAGAAGCAAAGATGCTTCTCTCAAGGCCAGACTCCCCAGGTGCTCCAGCAGTTCTGAGAATGACCACGATGTACAGTTAGTGGGAGAGGGCTTGAAACGGGGGTTTCTCAGACACAGATGAGGCAGGAATGGCTTTTGACCCCATGACACCTGACCAGCAGAGGAGGGCAGCCCAAAGAGAGGATCGGCGTGCAGAGCGGAGGCCGGCTCATTTCCAGAAGGCCTCTCTAGAATGGGGCCCAGGCATGCTCATTAGGCGAGTTCCTGGAGATGAATCCTAGATTGGGTTCAACAAACAGTTCTCAGTGCATGCCCAGAGAATCATTCCGGGTGTTTGTACACCTGGAAAACACTTGGGTCAATGAAGAATGTTTTGCAGGAAAGGTCTGTGGCTCTGAATGTGCGAAGGGAGAGACCCCAGCACATGGCAGGAGGTGCTGAAGGCTAAGGCGCAGTGCCAACAGCAGGAGGAGACAAAAATACCAAAAAAGGAACCCAGTACATTGTAACATGAGCCACTTATTGCCAGTATCTAGGTCTTCGCAGAGGTATTTCAGACTTCAGAAACGTGGCAGAAAGCTGAACACAAGCTGAGAAACCATGATACTTTCAGTGGTTGTGGGAAAGTGGTGTGGTTTTGCTTCTCTGAGGCGCTGTGCAACATCAGACGGAGTCCTTCTGGTTCCAGGCAGGAGCATTCCATCATGCTATGCGCTCAACAGAGCCAAAGATGTACTTGCCAACAGTGACCACATTTGCGCATTCTTGTTGGAACAGGTTCCCCCAATGGCATTCACACACATAAAAGTGAGGACCGCCAGTTTTAGCCAACTGCTTATATGCATCTATTAAAATGCTTCCCGCAATTCATCTGGAAGAAGATTTCTTGAAAAGGTCTTCATATTTTAACGTGACGCTTATAAACCTTCCAGATGGCAAAGCATCATCCAAAAAGAGAGAGAGCTCTTTTGATTCTAATTTTGATTCAAATTGTAAGCTGTCCCGAGACGTCAGTGGTGGACAGGGGTACAAAAGCTTTAAGTAAATAAATACAATTCTTCTATAGGTGATCTTTTAAAAAGTATACTTTTTCTATAGGCTTTTTAATCGCATCAGAGTCCCCCCCCCCCCCGCCAAACACCACATACACACAGGTGTTGTTCAACAATACACTATGAGACATACAAATTATCCAAATAAGGGCACAATCCCAGCAAGAATCCCACACCTTCCAGTATTCTGGAATAGTGAAAGTTGTAGGATGTTTTTTTCTGTCAAAACATTCATAGGTTTGTACCAAGTTTACTTTAATAGTGCAAAGGGGTAACAAGCCACCTCTGGAAGGGACAAGTAAACGTACCTGTGAAGACTAAACTGGCATTTTCGAGTTCTTCTTGTGGGACCTTGAAGCTGAAGGACTCGTTGTAGCAGGGGTCGATGGTGCCTTTCATGCATGATGTCTTTTTGGTTTTCGCCAGTTTTAACCCATGAACGAGCTGAATTTTCACAAAGGGATCTGAAGGGGGGAAGCACAACTCTAGCTTTGCAACTGAAATTCCATTCATTGAATACCACGACTTCCACAAGAGCCTTCACATTTGGGGGCAAGGATACCTTAAGGACTACCTCCTCTGGGACACAGCCTGTTATCTCTGCAGAGGCCAACACAGACACACCACACTGGTCCTCTACCAATTACCCTGGTTACTGCTTGAAGACCAGGCCCAATGCAAACATGAAAATTTAAAGCCCTAAATGGTTTGGGGCCAGGCTATCTGAAGGAACACCTCCTCCCCGATACACCTACCTGATCTCTTAAGATCATCATCGGAGGTCCTTCTCAGGGAGCCCTGTCCAAAGGAAGCAAGGAGGGTGGCTACTAGGGGAAGGGCCTTCCCAGTGGTGGCACCTCATTTGCAGAATCAGCTCCCCAAAGAGATGCGCCTGGCACCCACTCAGTTCCTTTCAGCACCAGGTGAAAACCTTTTTATTTATCCAATATTTTAACAGATAGAGTTTGTTTGTTTATTTATTTATTTTTCGATTTATATCCTGCCTTTTTCCTACTAAGGGCTCAAGGCAGCTTACATCATTCTCCTCCTCCATCTTATCCCCACAACAACAACAACCCTGTGAGGTAGGTTGGGCTGAGAGTCTGTGACTGGCCCAAAGTCACCCAGCTGGCTCCATGGCCAAGCGGGGATTCGAACCCAGATAGTCTGAGTCCCAGTCCCGTGCTCTAACCACTACACCACACTGACTCTCAGTTTATCCTAATTTTTACTTTATTTTACCATACCTCTGAATGAGACTTAGCTATAATGGGGTGGGGTGATTTTGTACCACGTTTTATTATATTTATGGTATTTATTAATGGGATTGTTGTGTTTTTATGATATGGGGTTTGTAATAATTACAGTGTTTCTGACTTCGTAAAGCACCCAGGGAGCCTTCGAGCTGATGGAGGGTAAAGAAATGTAGTAAGTAAGTAAATAAATAAGTAAATAAATAAATAAATGGGGTTATGTTCTCTCCTGAACCCAGTGGTACTAATAAACCAAATTTTGTTACTGTTTGCATGAACAGGACTGTATTTATTGATTACCTTTCTACAGCTATCAACAGCTGAAGCTGTCTGGGAGGTTCATAACTGCACATTGAAAATACAATAAAAATACAAAAATATTGATAACCCAGCAACAAGCCATGGATTCTCTTCATGATTAATACACCATGGTTTGCTGGCACAGCTGGGTTCAGACAGCATGACCACCTACAGTTCAGCAACAATCCACAATCCAACCAGAACTCGCAGTCAGTCTTTATCACGTTGTCTGAACTTCATTCAGGCACTCTCTTCAATTCTCTATCCTTTTCGTGGGGAAAGAAACCTTGCATGCATGTTGAAAGAAACATTTCACTCTGAGAGAAGAGAAATATGCCAACAGTTTCTCACAAGTAGAACTCACCAGTAGCACATCCTTCTCTCTTTTCCCCCCCTCACCAAATCTGGGGGGCTGACTGTGTTGGCAGTCTGGCCCCATTTCCCCACCTCCACAGGGTACCAGACGTAATCCTGCTCCGGAGCATTGTGGGGAAAAAATGGCAGCCATCCCAATCATACTGAATAATACTCCGACAGACTTTGCGAAGGGCCCTTTATTTCTGGGGATGAGGGAGCACGGCATGGGGGGAACCCTTGGACGAGTCTCTCGGAGAAATACCTTCGGAAAAATTTAGTTGCAGCTCTGTTTGGCCTTTGGAAGCTATCCTGCTCCGTCCTTCCTTGGAACTGTCCGATGAGTCACTTCTGTTCCGCAGCGGCAGAGGTCAAAAGGACCTCTGAATACTTTCAACTGGGAACAACAAAAGTTCTGGCCTTGGGGAGGAAAGCGCAGATCTCAAGGGCTGCGGTGAAAGGAGGAATTAGGAAGCGGCGTCACCACCGAAGAAGAGAGGAGACGGGCAGCTCTGTGGCCAACCGGGCCAGTGCTACCTCCCCGATCCCGCTGAGAAGCCCCCGCGGGGAACAACGTGCCAAGACGACCACCATGATACCTCCAAGGGGGTACCTTTTTATTTAACCGTCATTTTAAGAATTAGAGTTCTAGACAGTCGCATTTTATTTTAATCATTTTAGTTATTTTTATTTATTCATTTTCTTACGATTGATTTATTCTCTTTTTGCTTAATATTGAGTTAATTTGATGGTATTCTGTTAGTACTGATTGTATTTATTATAATCGGTTTATTATTATTTATTGTATCATGAATTGTATTTTTATTGGTGCTGATTTTATATTTTGTAAGCCGTCCTGAGATGTTTAGTGAAAGATGCGATAAAAATATTTTATTAAATTAATTAACTTAAAGGAAGTCTGGAACTGAATGGAGGCCTTTATTCTGCCGGGGGAAGGTCACCCCTCCCAGGCTCCGCCCATCCCAAGGCATAAGGGGCAGCTTCCCAGGTGGAGCCCAGTACACTTCCTCGGCTTGGTAAATTGGATAAGGGATGGAGAGGGTCACAGCTATGTGGGTGCAAAGGCTCTGGAGATGCAGGAAGCAGCACAGTGGGGTTCCCAGCCTGGAGGCAAGGGGGACCACAGCTCCACAGCCCAGGTGGGCCCAAAGCATCATCCAAAGACCCACAGGTGATAGAACAGCGACACATATCCCCAGGTCAGTGGTGAACTGGCCATCACAGCAGCCTTTGTATTTTTAAAACATTTCACAGACAGGGGATGGCCAGGCATGGACCTGGTTACAGATACTAATCTTATTTTACCTTTTACTTTAAATATTTATTATTCCTTGGTACAATGAAAGCATGTTTATTCCCATGCTTATCATCCAGGCAGCAAAAGCAAAATCTATCTTAATCCTGCGGTCATGATGGTGCTATGAATTAAATGGGTACACAGTGCAAATTTGCACAAGGTCCTTCATCCTTTCTTTCGAATGACCGGGTAAATTGATTTGATTTGGTATTTGTACACTTTTAGCTACGTGCAGCAAACCACCCACTTTGCACTCCTCCAGCTATGCACAGCACACCTCCAAACTGGTGCGTGGCTAGCGCATCCTTGATGTGCATCTCCAATGATGCACATCTCTCTATGAATAATGTCTCCCAAACGGCATACGGCCCATCTCCAACTCTGCACATCTGCAAGCATGCACAACACATCTCTAACCATGCACACCTTCATCTAGGGACAGAGCATCTCAAGCGATGCACCACAGTCATTTAAGAAAAAGCACACAGCTGTACCTGAACCTTGGCTCATATCCGTCTGAAGCAGCTGCTTTGCTCTGATGATGTCTACATTCAGTCTTCCTGCGCTGGGAAGGTAGTTCAGCGACAGCAAGAGTTCGCCCAGTTCAACTTCATTCTACAATAGAAGTGGATCAAAAGCTATAAACGGGTTTGTTGTTTAACGAAGGGGAAAGTCCAAGTTCACCTTCAACCACTGAAAATTTCCTTGAAGAGAAGGAGTTGTAATAGATGCCTAGAAGGGTTTCTTCCATCGTCACATACCCCTCTCAAGAACCACAGTGGCCACGACAGGGGGCAGAGAAGGAAATTCATACTGGTTCACCATTCTGTTTCTCTTTGTTATGAAAAGATACATTCATCTAGTGACACATTCAGATTTTCATTTGTTTCTAGCTTCCATCTGTTTCATTCTTCACATTCTTTTAATTATTTTCTCCATTTAAACAAAAGACAAAGAGAAAGATTTATTTTGTGGATAGCCAACAATGGTGTCAGAAGAGCCAACCTCTGCTGCCTTCAGGATCTTGCATTGTATAAAGGCATTGTAGAAAATAAAATGGCAGTTCCCATTTTATTTTCCCACAATGCCCCAGAAGAATGTGAGCATGCAGCCCCTGGTGGAGTGAGGAGGAAATGCGGCTACCAGGGTCACCGTTCCTGCCAGGTCCTGCTGCAAATGCCAAGCAGCCATTCTCCCTCATTGGGAGTCCTGCTTCGTGCTCTGAGCAGGAGCGATTTTTCTTGACACAGAAAAATTAGCGCCTTGTAGACTAAAAATCCATATATTTACAAGCGTGCAAGTTCACGTCATGGACATGCAGAAGCAAGCACAAGCCTGCAGCGGCCGCAGCCGCCTGAAATTAAAACAAGCCATCCCATCGTGGCCTCAAAAAACTGAAACAAACACCCCTCCGCAGGCCTATGTCCAGCAGGTTGCGGCCAGACAAGTGCCACTCTCGCCCCCCAAAACAAACTGAGGACCACTAGAAACGCGAGACCAGAGAATCCGGGCCTAATTTTAATGTTGCTGCAGGTGGCGCAGTGGTTTAAACCGCTGTGCTGCTGGGCTGGTTGATCGAAAGGTCGCCGGTTCAAATCTGCACACGGGGTGAGCTCCCGTGCTCCGTCCCAGCTCCTGCCAACCTTGCAGTTCGAAAGCATGCAAATGCAAGTAGATAGAAAGGTACCACTTCGGTGGGCAGGTAACAGCGTTCTGTGCACTTCGGTGTTTAGTCATGCTGGCCACATGACCACGGAGACTGTCTGCGGACAAACGCTGGCTCCCTCGGCTAGGAAACGGAGATGAGCACCGCCCCCTAGAGTCAGGCATGACTGGACGTAACGTCAAGGGGAAACCTTTACCTTTACCTTTACCTTTAGTTATGTTTGATTTCAAAGCAGGCTTGAGCAGCTCAGATTTGTTCCTTTCACTGGAACAAGCTCAGCTGATTTGCTCTGTTCATCGGTTTGGATTCTGTTTGGATGCTGCTTTCTGCCACAGGTGAATCTGCGTCAGGAGCAGTTCATGGTGTTATGTTTACCTGGCATCGCATTTTGGGCAAAAAAGGAGACCAGGGCAAATGGGTGACCTGCTTGCTTTGGGGCAGCCTCCCTGCCACCAACGAGGAGCCTTCCAGATGTGGCCAGATGGCAACTCCAAGCCAGATGTGGCCCAATAGATGTGGGCAGTGAGTGTTGAAGTCTCAAGTGAGCACCAGGTTGGGAGAAGCTCTTTTGGATGAACGTCTGTAGGAGCTGGAAACTCTGGCCGTGGCCCAGATGCATCTGGAGCGCAATCCCCTCTGGCTTGTGACTTCACCTGCTCCTTCCCCAACCTACTGCCCTTACCTCCCCTGCTCTCCATCCTCACACCCTACTCATCTTTCCCACTGGTAGAGAACGATGTGGCAGTGGTGAAATCGCCAACATCCTGAAGCTTGGCTCCAGAAAGTTGTCTTCCTGTCTTTCCCAAGGGGGGAAGATACTTGATGACTTTCAAGTGCTTTATCATCTTTTGCCCAAAGGTGGCTCTACTCCACACCTTCCCTGACGTGCCTCAAGGAGCTACAGGGACCCAAGCTGAGCCTTGGGGATGGAATCTAGCTGAGAAGCACAACAGCTCCACGGACGAGCCACGGGTGGCCATAGCCACCTCCAGAAATGGTGCACACTGTGAGAGGAAGCAGAGGGAGGTAGAAGACAATAGCTAGTGGATGACACTTCCTTGTGACCAGTGTTCCACACCCAACCGACACTCCCCCCGTGCATAATGCTGACACACTAACAATACCGAGATGGGATTGTCTGCAGTCCTGATTTTCAGAAAGCCAAGATGTGAGGAAGGGCTTGGGAAACCCACTGAACGTGGGCTTCACAGAGGACCAGTTAACTGCAGCAGGAAAAGCGGTCACACTCAAAATGGGGCAAGCAATGCACAGTGGGGTGGGGGCCCCTTTGGCCTCCAGATGCTGCTGGGGCTCCAACCCCAGCATGGCCAATGGTTGAGGATAATGGCAGCTGGGTGATGGAGCGGCCATCTCATGGAATCCGGAGATGCACAGCTTCCCTATGTATGTAACAGGGTCTCTGTGCTTATTATCCTATTTTAATTGAAGTTAAAAGTCACATTTTCCAGAGGGATAAGGAAAGAACAACAGCTGGTGAACTTCTGCCAACATCTCCTCTCCCAGATATCAACAAAAATGGATCACAGTCAGGAGCATTTGTTGACTGTGCCAAAATCGGTTAGACCACTTCCACTGCTGCTCTGATTTAGCCCAAGGGGTGCCTAAATCTGGATCCCATCCAACGGCAATGGATCATATCCATGAGAGTGGGAAACATGCTTTCAAGATTGGGGCATCCTCAGCTCCACTCCCTGGAATTAGCACTGTATGTGATGCGTTCTCCCTTCCCCTCATCGTTCCCTCTGCTATCCGTTCTCCTCTTGCACAGTCTGCTCTTCCAACTTGTACAAAACATGTTGTCATTCCAGCGAGGACATTCCATCCAACAGTCCTTGGATGACTGTTTGGACTAGATCAAATGTTCTTTGTTTGCCATCAATGGAATGTAGCCAATGTTTTGTTTATGGCAGTAAGCTAACAGTGTGTTTACCAAATGTCATAGTCCAAGGTGGGCCACCAGTAGCCCTCCAAATCTTCTTGTTCCACAGCTCCCATCATCCCTCTCTATCAGTTCCCAAGCTGGCTGAGGCCAATGAAATTCAAGAACATCTGGAGGGATCACAGATTAGTCAACTGTACAGCAATAAAATAGCTCAAATACAGGACTGCATCCTGCCGCCTGCATGTTATTTTCAAATTTATATATATAATTTATGCAAGCTAGTGCATATGAGGATTGAGTCTAAGGCAACTGTTTTCATGCATAAAGGAGCAGTCAGTGCAAGGAGGTGATTGTGGAATACAAGAGCCAGTCCCCTTTGCCAATTCTGTTTCTCTGACAAGCAGAAAAAGGCCCTTTTGTGTCATGCCCATAAATAACATACACCTCCAACTCTCTCAATTTACCAAGGAAACTCCCTCAAGGCCCACAGCAGCCCTGAAATCAAGAAAAAAATAACCACATAATGACAGCAGCAGAACAAATGAAGTCAAGAACATAGCAACAACAGACTCCACCTAACTGAAGCCGAGTGGCCAAGCTTGGCTCTCACTCATCATCGTAACCCAACTAATTGTAAAGTGATAAGCAGTGAGGACAGACAATGAACAACAATGCTTAAACTTTCTACAGCACAGAGGTGGGAAATGTGTGCCCCCAAATGTTGTGGGACCACAATGGCCATCATTCTTGACCACTGACCACGATTGCTGTGAACGATGGAAGCTGGAATCCAACAACATCCAAAGGTTACACATTCCCCAACTCTGATATTGTGATTTCAGGATGCATTAAGCATACAGGAAATCTGTAAGAGCGTATTATTCTCCCATTCTGCAGATGGGGAGACTGAGTCAGAAAAGCACCGCTTGCCTGACTCAGCCAGTCTTGCCTTCACGGCAGAGGCAAGATTGGAACTGGGCACTTTCTGATACGTCGCTCAGCCTCTTAAGCCGCACCAGCTGCTGCTCTTGGCCCTCGTTATTGGTTCTGCATTGCTCCAAAGGTTCCTGGGTACCTGGCACAGGTATACAGTGATGGGACTCTGTATTCCAATGCAGAAGGCATCCTGCTCCTTATGCCTA
Organism: Varanus salvator macromaculatus; assembly: GCA_023646645.1. NCBI lineage: Eukaryota > Metazoa > Chordata > Lepidosauria > Squamata > Varanidae > Varanus > Varanus salvator. Next base: position 9,685,218 of record JAIXND010000852.1, on the reverse strand, counting down.
TGATTGCAGAAGAAATTCTTTCCATGTCCATATCACTGTTAATTTATCAAATTCATACGTCTTGAACCAGAACCAGTGGAATGTGATCAGCTGACAAAATTCATACTTTCCAAGTGTGCATTGCAGTGTGGCAACATAAACACCACATACAAAAATGGGTACCTTTGACAAAGCAAGTGCAAATAAATGGATACAGTTGAAATAATGCCTTTACCGTACTGTATCCTCAAGGGGAAACATGCAGAAATTCACTTTATTCAGGAGGAAAACGGCTTGCAAAGATGTGTGCCTTTGAAAAGTGGCACCAACATTTTTATTTTCAAAAGAAAAAAAATTGAAACTACACACAAGGGTTTGTGCAGCGCAGACATATTGCAGTCCAGTGTAGAAATTGGTTGGAACTTACTAAGCTGTTGAAAAAGGAGAACTTGCCCCAAACCCAGCTTGGCTGATTCATTCAACCAGAGTTTAACTGGAGTCCAGGTTAAACTGCAGCCATGAAGGGGAGAAAGTCAACTAACCGAGGTCTCCAAGAAGAGCCGTATTCATGACAAATGTGTGCAGAACCTCAGGACTGGGCTGGCCCACATCTGGCCCTCTAGGGGTCCAGCAGAGGTCATACACCCGTCCCCTGCCTTTCCCCAGCCCTTGAATGCTTGATGGTTTTCTGAGGTTTGCCTAATCTTTTCAGCATTCTCACAGGTGCCCATGCCTTTCCTAAGACTTCGTTCCTGGCAGCCAAAGCTAAAATGTGCAGGTAAATTCTGCCCCACTGCTTTGCTGCTGGTCCCGCCTACCCCTGGAACATCCACTCAGAGCACTGCTCCAAAATGCCATGCAGCCTATGAGCTGGGAGCACTTTCACATCCCCGACATAAAGAAAGCTTTACCTGAGAGCTGGGGACCAGGGCCTTCCACCAGTGTCCGCCCTTCACCAGGTCCACATCACTCAACGGCATCGACACCTTCCCAATGACACAGTGGCGTGAGAATTTGTCAAAATCCACTATGGTCAAGAGCAGAGTCCGCCTCTGGGCTTCCAAGAAGGGGATCTCGAAGGTGTATCGCTCCTCAAACACAGGGTTTTGGGTCTTGCGCTTCACTCCCGTCTGCTTGGAGTTCTTCTGGTCCGGCAGGAGGCAGATCTTCACATACGGATTGGAATGTGCCATATCCTGCCGGGAGCCATCATAGGAAATCGGGGGAGGCAAGTCCTTCGCCTCAATTACCCGGACAATGAGGTAATTGTGCAGCAGGTCATACTGGGTGCTAAAATGCAGCATGCCCAGCTGGTACTTCGCAACTATTTCCTCATCTGTCAAGGACTCCATGTCATCACTATTGGAGTCAAGGGAATACAGCCTCGGCTCAAATTTCCTAAAATAGTCATCAGGGGTATAGGTTTTCCTCAGGATACTTGGCTGGACGATTTCCTTCTTGGCTCCTAAAATGCCAAACTCAATTGGTTTAATGTCCACGAGTGGAGAAGTCGGCCACTTCAATTCCAGACCTGCACAAGGGGGAACAAAGAACCAATCCTGAAACGGCACAAAGTCAACCCCTGCCCCATTTTATCCATCAAACGAGCAAGCAGGATCTGCAACAAAAGCTGCAGCGCCAACTGCTCCTGTCCCGCCGGCCAGGTCCTTCTGCATGATGCTTCAGGCCATTCTGAGCTGTTCGAGGTTTTCTGCCTTCTGGGCTTTTTTCCCCTACAGAGTTGCTTTTCCATTTCTGCACATTTCCCCCAAAGTTCCTGGAAGTGCAGAGATGGTGTCATTTGGCCTATGTATGGATTTACACCTGGCGGTGATGTTGGTATATAAGCACTTCGATTTTACTCCGATTTTGGGTAAACCTCACTGGCACCCAGTGGATCTGCAGGTTCAATCTGAAGCATTTGTTTTGACCTTTAAAGCCCTCACCATTCTGGGATCAAGCCCTCCCTGCCAACAAGCCTACCATCCTCCTTGTGTTAACTTCTGAGGCCTTCCTTTGTATCTCTGCACTGGGAGTAGCATGCTAGGTGGCTAAACAAAACAGAGCCTTTTCAGTGGTGGCACCTATTTCTTAGAACTCAAGCCCAAGGAAGACCCAACCAGCTCCATCATTATCGGGCTAATTCACAAGTATCTCAGAGGACGAATGGGGCTGTGCAGAAGTATCGCCCTAGGCCTTCCAGCCAGAAATGAGAAGGCTGAAAAAGGAGGGGAGCGGGTGACTAGCATGGTTTCCCTGGGTGCTATTCCAAACCTTCACATCTTTACCTGTGGCTTTTCTTTGCATGTCCTCTTGGGTGTTTTTAACTCTGCCAGTGCATACATGCCCAAATGCAGTACACAAGTATACTCACAAAGTAAGAGGGGGTCTTTGAGGACATCTAGTCCAACCCCCAACATAGTGCAGGATTCCAGGAAGCAAATCCAAACGACAGGCATCCACCACCCCTCTCAATGATGAACTGCATGGTAGAATTGCAATTCCTACTAAGAATTTCCTCCTAACGTTCAACCAAATTGCCTCCATAGCACTGCAGCCCATTAGATCGAGCCCTGACCTCCTGGACAGTAGATAGCAAGTCTTTGGCCCTTTCAGAAGAACAGTCCTCCAAGCCCTGAAGGTGTCGCCCTCTCTGCCTATTCTCCTCTGGGCTAGACAAAGTCAGTTCTTGCAACCATATCGCATAAATAAAGCAAGCAAATATTTCAGAGTTTCCTTCACAGAGTTTCTGGAAAGAGGCACAAGGGGGCAGCTCTTTTCTGCTGGGCTTAGGAAATTTCACCATTTGTTCCCCCTTGAGACAAAAGACACCACCAAGCCCCGCCCCTTCCCCATCTACTACCACAGCCCCACAAATTGCCCCATTACTGGCAGGCCTGCCGATGTAAGCCATACTTGAAATTCGTCTTGTGAGGCTGTACGTGGATCGGGCGGTATCAGAGGATGATCGTCTCCGGTCTGGCGACACATTCTGTGGTGTCGGAGGTGGCTCACTCGCTGTCACGTTGTCAGAGTCACCATCTTTGTCGTTGCTTCGATTTGTGGCCCTGAAGAAGAGAAAGTATCTTGGAATCGCACTGTCCTCCACCCTCTGTCGGTTGCTTTCTCCACCAGTGAATTAATCTATCCATGTGGAAGCATTTCTCATACTTTGAGAGTTCACTCCCTTTCTCTGCGCCTCATTATTTAGACCACAGATCTGCACGTAGATTTATTATTTTGATCATTATGAAACTTCTTTCTGCCTGCAAGGAACTGATGTGGCTTACACAGTCTCTAACCCATGGCACAACACCCTTGTGGGGTAGGTTAGCCTGAGAGTCCAGGACCAGCCTCAACTCACCCATGGCCAAGCGGGGTCTAGGATCAGGCTTTTCCGAGTCTCAGCTGAACTGTGTAGCCACGGCAGCACACTGGCTCGCCATCCTTATTGCAAACTAGCTCAGAATAATAGCAGCAGTAGCCATGCATTCACCAAAGGGTTGTACCCTGAGTAGTTTACATACAAAACTCAGACTAAAAAATGCCTGTATAATGAAAGCTTGTCACAGTGTATTGATGGATATTGTTTGAGTCTAGATTATGATGTATAGATGAGTTCAGATGAGCTCAGTTTCTCTGTTTAATCAGGGTCACCCCAAAGAAGTCACAAGTTGCAGCTTCAGCTTAATCTCACGGAACACACTTTGTTAAAACATCCATGTCTCATGTTTCATAACCTGCAGACCCAAGGAGCCCATCAACGCTGCTCTTTGTGTGAGATTCATTCATTCATTCTCAATGAGGCAGGAAAGCAAATACTGGAGAGAAAATGACAGAAGGTGTTGTTGCCATGTGTGCTAAGTCAACATAATTAGATTTGCCACAGCAAGACAGACAAGTTGTCAACATTGTACAATGGAGCAAAGGAAGGAAGGAAGGAAGGAAGGAGAGAGAGAGAGAGAGAGAAAGGGAGGGAGGGAGAGAGAGAGGGAGGGAGAGATCTTTCAACTCCTTATTGGATGTTGGAGATGAAATTATTTTTCAAAACTTGAGTCCAACTCTAGCTCTCCATTTATTTATAAAATGATGACGCTTTGCTTGTTCGGTGCAGAGAGTCATCAAAGGGCTTGAAAAATAAAATAGCTTGCAGTGGCTCTACAAAGGAGGAGAAGTGGGGAATTCATTCAACTGCGCCTGGACTTCACTTGCTGGTTCTCCTGGGCTATTCAGTGGCACTGCTCCCAAGAGTCCCTCCCTCTGCTTTAGACACAGGAGCAAGAAGGCAGTTGCTCTGCACGCAGAAGGCCCTCCTGGTTCAACCCCCAGTATGTCCAAGTAGGGCTGGAAAAGGGTCTTGCTGGAATGCTGCTGCCAGTCAGTGTTGACAAAACTGGACTACAGGGCTCCAGGGGCTCATGCAATACAAGGCAGCTTCCTGCACTCCTACTCAGATCTTGCACTGTCCTGCTCCGTGCAATAGGCCATCAGATGCTCTGGGCGAAGCTCGGCGAGGAAGCACAAGGTGAGAAAGCCCAGCGGACCAGAGCCAAGCAGGACAGACTCGGGACCCTGGACAGCACCAGAGGCCCAGGCTGCAGACTTTGGTTGCAGGACCATGGAGAGCAACCCTCCAGCTCCACTCCCAAGGCACTGAGCTGCAGATGATGAGACTTTTATAGACAGGCCGGAGGAGCTCCACCCACTGAAGCCACATCTGGCCGTTAAAGGGCCAGTGTCCCTTTCTGTAGTTGCTGGCTTCTCTTCAGGGAATGAGGGTTGGAGAAGCCAGAAGGGGGTTCGAGAATGCTCCTCAACATCTCCCTGATCACCGGAGGGGTCTGAGGGGACCGCAGTAAATGGGGCATATGATCCGAGTCAAGGGGTCCCGGTGGAGAAGGGCAGGTTCCTCTTTGGAGTCACTCTCAGTGGACATCTTCCTCACTGAGAAGACTCGAATTTGGGCCGTGACAGCCTCCCCCTGTTTCGTCCTGGCACTCAGATGCTGGGAGAGGCAACAGTCTGGTGTAGTGGTTAGAGCACTTGGCTGGGGAGACCTGGGTTGAAGTTCTCATTCAGACAAGAAGCTTGGACTTTAGCTGAGTCACAAACTATTTCGCAGTGTTTTGATGAGGATAAAAGGGAGAGAAAGTCCTGTTTGCCAGCTTTGGGGGGAAAGCAGGATAAACATGTAGCAAATACATTAATAAACAGAGCTGCATCCACATGGGCAGCTCGTAAGGAAGCTTTGCATTTGCTTAGAAGATCAATCCCTCCATGGTGCTACAGAACCAAGCTCGGAAAACCACAACACATAATAAAAGAAGGTCAGTCAGGAATGGTTAAGGCAAAGCCGCCCCCTAAGTGCGCAGTCCCAGTAGAGTCCCAACTCAGTCACAGGCCAAGGGAAGCAGGCATGTCTTTAGGGCCTGCTGGAAGACTTCCTATGAGCAGGCTTGCTGAATCTCAGTGGGAAAGCAGTTCCCCAAGCAGGGGGCCACTGGTAAGAAGGCCCTGCCTCTCATTTCTGGTGGCCTAACTGTTCTTCGAAACAGCAGTCCTTCAAAATACAGCATTGCAAGGCAACCAGGGCCGCCTCCTTGCACAGCAATCCGAACGGGGCCACCTCAGACCCTGGCTGAACTTTGCCTCCTGCTTCCCCTGCTGCAATTCTGAGGGAGCAGCTGCTCTGAAAATGCAGGTAGCTGCCCTTCAAAAAACCAATCCTGGCTGACAAGCAAGGCAAGCATGCTAGACAGACAGACAGACAGACAGACAGCACCCTCCTACATGCAGCGTCCAGACTTACAGCCAGGGAGGCATCTGTGCTGGAAACGGCCCCAGGATCTCCACTTCATCTTCACTCGACTGGCAGCAGCTGCAGTCGTAACACTTCTCACAACAATTGCGGCAAGTCCATCTGCACAGCAAGAGATCTGAGATTCGAGACAACAGGCCCTGGGGCCGTTGGAAACCAGAAAGCAAAATTACGATGGGTTGGTCGCTGGCGAGAATAAATACTCCGCTGTAATTTATATACAAGCCTTGGGTTTGTGTGTATGTGTGTGCGCACACACGCCTGTGTGTTGCTCTCTATTCTGGCTACCACAAGTGACAGGGAATTATGTCTATTCCACTGATGTGAAAGACGGCAATTATTGATACAGCTGAAGATGTCCACCTCTTACGGGTAGTTTCTTGGCCTTTCTGCATTTTTGTCCCCTCTAAGAAGCAGAAGTGTACTTAGCTCCAAGAGCTTTAAGCTGCAATAAGCTGGGATGGAGGCCCTGTCCTTCTGCCTCTGCCCCACCGCCCCCCACTTGCAGGCCACCCTCCACTGTCCTCCCTGAGCCAGGGTCGGCACCCCAGCCTAGCCTGATGGGACAGAGTAGCTAGAGAGCCACTGCGGGGTGGAGGTGAGAGCTGGGCTGGGCTGCAGTCCCCATTTGGCCATGACGCTCGGTGGGCGGCGCTGGGCCAGCCACGGCTCAGTGAGGACTGGAGCCCAGATCTGCCAGGTCCCCAGACCGGCACTCTGACCACCCCACCCCACCGCTCTCCACATGAGTCTTCTTTCAGCCCTGCCCAGGTGGTGATGGCTCCCCGAGCTCATTCTGCAGGTGCAGCGCAGGCTGAGAGGCGGTCACAGTGCAGGTGCTGAACCGCTCCCCACCATTCTCTGCCTTCCGCGCACTGGCTGCTGGAGTAGCCACTTCCCCTTGCCTAACGGCAGGGCCGGTTCTCTCGTGCTGCGAAGCACCCGGGGTACGAGGCTGGAGAAGGCTGATTAGGGATGCCGGACACCCTTTAGCTCAAGGGCCGAACTCAGTTTTGGAAAAGTTCATGGTCCAGGGGTGACTTGGGGATGCAAAGCGAGAGTCCAGGCTGCAGAAAGCTGACTGGGCGGGAGCAAGATGACCCGGGCCTTCCTTCGGTGAGGGGAAATGTCAGGCTGTGCCTCAACGGAGCTGCAGCTCAGCTGCAGGGCCAGCCTCTTCCACGAAAGGGCCTTGACTGCCTCCGCATCTCTGGCCTGTGACGGCGGCACAGAGACCCAGGCTCAGTCGGGGCTTCCAGGGCGAGAGTCTTCTGACTCCTTCGAAGGCGATGGAGCCTCCTCAGGAGGAAGAGGTGCTGACCCGGCCAGGGTGTGCCCAGTTTCCTCTCTGCGCTTCCAAAACAACAGACCGTTCTTTAGCAAAAGCTCTTTATTCTTCAGAGTACTTCCACCAAGCACAGCCCACAAAAAGAGTCTCTGAGCATGTACAGATGGGTTTGCTGAACCCAATCTAGCAACGACTTCTAAGAACCCTCTTTCTGAGTGTGCCTGGGCCCCCTTCCCTGGGGATGGCCCTTCCGGAGACGGGAAATCCTCTTCTCTGCCCGTCATCCTTCCAGTGGTGCACTGTCCCTCTGGCCGGCTGGCTGCAGGGGCTCTTCTCCCACACCCCCTTCCTGAAGCCGTAAATCTCACCATTTGCCTGAGTACCAGCCCTTGAGATAAGCCCCTCCACCTTTTCCATCTCAACGTCTGAGAGTTTGGGCTCTCACGGCCCCTCTTTGCTGGTCCTTGGACAGTGAGCCAAGGACCCCTGCCCCCTTCATTCTGAAAGCTGCTCCCTCCCACTCAAACCCTTCCTTGGAATGCATAGCCTCACCTCCCTCAGGTGAGAGCCAGCATGGCACCGCGGGTAAGAGTGCAGGGCTGGGACTCGGGCGACCCGGGTTCGAGTCCCCGCTTGACCAGGGAGCCAGCTGGGTGGCTTGGGGCCAGTCACAGACTCTCAGCCCAACCAACCTCACAGGGTTGTTGTTGTTATGGGGATAAGACTGTGAGCAGGAGGAGAGGAATGATGTAAGAAAAAAGTGAGATATAAATCAAATAAACAAACGAACAGATGGGGATTGGCCCATATGGCCAGGGCTGCATCCTGTGCTCTGGTATATTGGACAGTACTCTGAAAGAACGAGAAAGGATCAGTCCCATATTTTGGAAGCCTCCGAGGTCCCAGAGTGCCATAACCCCTGTCCTGGCGCTCCTGATCACACGCAGCACGATCCCAACAGAACTTGCGGTGACCCCTTGACACATGTTGCTACTCTTCCCCCTCCCACAAAAAAATGAGAACTAGTAACTTTTTAATAAAATTTGAAGTTCCCTTTGAATCTAGATCCCCAGTACCACATATTCCATAGAATTGGCCACAATTAGCCAGTGACTGATATATAAGCAAAGGCAATTTGTACAATTCAAACTTTAAATATAAAATCCCCCTGCTAAATCTGCACGGCTTTTACTCATGAAGAGACTGTGCACATTGGAAAATGTAGAAAGCAGAGATAGACAAAGCCAGACAAGTACACTAAAGAGTGTGACTGAGAGAGAGGCAGGAGACAGAATGAATCATCAGATTAACTCACCTCATTTATTGGTTCCAACTGCCCTTTTAGATATCCATGATGAAGCAAAGGGGTAGAAAATTTAAAAACAAAACAAAAAACAAGACCAGTTTAGCAAAGCTGTAATGACTCCAAAAAACCTGCCTTCCCAGCACCAAGCCACGGCTTTGATTTCTAGCAAAATGGAGCTATTTTCAGCGCTGATTGTCCTACATATTTTGCAGAAGGTGAAAAGATCTCTAGGGGAGAATCAATTGCTTCTGTGCACTTTCCCCAACAGGTTATTTTTATCCTTTTGCAAAAGAGCTCTCCCTACCCAAACACCCCTCTGTGCAAGTCAGAGCTGGCCTGCAATAAACTTACCGTGTCCAAGTTTTACTCCCAGGAAGCAGGGAGGGGTGAGCAAGCCATGGTCAGACACATGGTCTTTGACCTTTTTTGCATTTTCCCCAACCTCCAAATTTGCGGAAGCCAATCGGAGCAGATTTCCACTTGTGTTGGGGAAAACAAACTGCATTTGCTGCTTAAATGTGGTTAGCAGTGAAACAAGCAAAGTCGGCCTTTCTGGATTGCTGCACCACCCAGTTTGGGGGCACAGCGGAGTGGGGAGGCTTCAGGCTCTAATCTGTACTTGTTTTGTACTTGAATACAGGTTACCATGGAAAGAAATACAACTTCCCAGTAAGCATACATAGGGCTTACTGGGAAGCCCTCCATGAGCAGAAGTCTCCACTCAGTCCACTCCTCCCCACACAGAAATGATCACATCCTTCTTTAAAGGAAAGGGTTCTTCATCACGCTTATCAGCACAACAGCCCTGCAAAGTAGGCTAGACTGAAGGAGACTAGCAGGCCCAAAGCCACCTCGTCAGTTTTGCAAGCAAGTTGAGATTTGAACCCCAAACTGCCCACTGTGAATATTTTAGAGCTGAAAGGATGCAAAAGACAGCAAGCAAAATTAGAAAGTGGCTAGAGAAACTCGCCCGAAGAAAGATTTTGCCATTTGGGGCTTTCAGTTCAGGAAAAAACTGCAGGACTCCAAGGTTTCTGCTCACCAATTCTTCCCACTCCATCGGAACTGGAGCAGTTTTGCCAGGAAGAACAGGCAAATGTGGCAGGATCTGGATGTACGAAGCAGATGCAGACTGACCCAGGTAGAGGCACAGCTGCACTGGCTGGCCAGAGGTGCTTCTGCCACGTATTGACTTGGGAGAGAAATACTTAACGCAACCAACAAGTGTTGCGTGCACGTGTGGTATCGCGTCTGTCGTCTTTGTGCTTACAAACATATTTTTCGCTTTCCTAGCACTGATTATCTTGTGTACAGCTCATAGTAACAATGCCAATTAAATCCATTGTAATTCCAGATTGGAAGAGAGCAAAAGGAGGGAAAGAACCATGGAAGGAGGATACGGTTCTCTAAGCCACTATCTACTCTCATTCATGCACTGGTGTTCATAGTCCGAATCAATCTGCAATGGCTACTCCAGGAGTAGAGCAGGAGATGTGTCCTCCCCACTCCAGCACCTGAACTCCTCTGGCTTTCCACCAGTCAGATTACTAGCTTGCCTGCTCCTTTCAGCACTGCCTTCTCTGGCAGAAAGCTGCTCATCATGGTCTCAAGGGAAGGTTTTTCCTAGCGCTCAGTGCCATCAAAAGCCACAGAAAGGCCAGGGGGCTTCAATAAAAGATGAGCAAGAACGATGGAAGGGATCCGACTGAGCAGAACTGCAATAAATGCAACACAAGAAAAGGGAAGGACTTTAATGACAAAACTGAATGGCGTTCAGAAATGGGGGAGGGGAACGAATCGGTGCCGTTCCCTGAAGAATGACTCCCCTCTGCTTGGCAGATGCAAAGATGACGATGGCAAAATTCCTCCAATGCCTTCTGCATGCCACCCTGATCCACTCAAACGCTACACTCAACTGCGGGCCATCCTCTGAGCGCCAGCTCCAAGGAGGCTCAAAGGACGGCAACAAGAGGGAGGGCTTTCTCTGTGGTGGCCCCACATCTTTGGAACAAGCTCCCTGCTGCAGCCCCCCAGCACCAAACTTGTCATCTTTCCAGCACCAAACAAAGGCAGCCCTTTCTGCTGAAGCCTTTAAAGATTAACTCAGCTTTCAGGTGCTCAACCACTCCAGGTGAGTTTCCTTCTACAGGAAAATTTGAGGGGCTTGAAGGATTCCCCCAGAGACCTTCCATCCTGGCCAAAGGGCACCACCTGTTGGGGCCCGTTTGATGCCCAGTTGGTGCCTGGCTGGGCCTGAGAGACCGGCGGTTGGCCAGTTGGGTGGGCGGCTTGTAGGTGTAGGGTACATGATCATAACCAATTCTCTAACTCTAATTCTTTGTCTCACTGCTATTGCTTTAGAAATCTTGCAAATTCTGCGAATGGTTGCGTTTATTGCCTCCAGTAGCTGTTCTGATTTTGTCTCGTTTTGCACCTTGTTTTGCATTGTATTTTACCATATTTTGTATATTGCATTAGTGTATTTTGCAAACCACCCTGAGAGCCTTTTATGACCAAGTAGCAGTATAGAAATTTAATTTCATAATAATAAATAATAGAGTCATTTTACAGCATGTTTCAACTATTTTAAATCCATTTAATGCTGCTTTGTTTTTATGATCGAGTATTATATTGCATTGTTTTGATGTGATGCATTTTTGTAAACCACCCAGAAAAACAAACAGACTTGGGAACAAATGCCAGTAGTTGCCACAGCAAGTCTAATTTGTCCCTTAAGGCAGCCTGTGCCCGCTCCTCGTGGTCAGGGCTGACCTTCCCTCAGCCGTGTCTTGCTTCCCAGTCTCTTGCTCAGTTAAAAGGAAGCATGACGTGAAAAACGCATGCGCCTAAGCATGGAAACAGAGCATCATTTCTGTGCCGACCCTGTGAGACTGTTGTCCAAATTCACAGCCAGTTCATCCAACCTTCTTCCTTGTATGTTTGCAGCTGAACACTGCATGGTCCCATGATGCAGATCTATGCCTCAGCGAGTCTTCCCGACACAGGAACAGCACTGACATTATAAATGGATGTAGATGTTACAGGTAATTCAATGCATGAGTCATGATGGGGGAAACAGAACCCCCAGGGCTGCTTCAAAGAATTATGTCCAGAACTGTTCAACCTACACATCCGATTACTTATTGAACATTTAATCCTTCCTCTAAGGACGGTCTTGGCCAGGCACTGGAAGCTCCCTTCAATCTGGGCTGCAGAAGGTCTTGTATTTGGCAAAGACAGAAAATGCTTATCTGGTTGCAGTGGATTGGGCTTAACCACTGTTAAGAAACTAAACCAAGATTTGTGTTCCAAAGCACATCGAAAACACTTCTGAGAAAAGTAGGATTTTCATATCATGTGTTTTCCAAAGATGGAGAACCAACATGTCCCCCTTTCTGGCTCCCAGCAGCCCCAGGAAGGGCCAACTTTTCCCAGCAGCCACCGGGACAACTGTGCCTCCTTCCTGCATCCATCCAGCCCACATTGCACCTTGGGTCTCCAAACAAGCGGATGCCATGACTTAATGTGGCAGCCGCTGTTGTGTTTGCTGCTTCTTTTTCACTGTCTGCTTCCTCTCCAGAACTCCGTTTATTGTCCCACAGTGCTCTGCCTTCCCCTCCCAGAGGAGGCCTGTGGTTCAGGGACAGAGCACCTGCTTTGCATGCAAAAGGCCCTGGGTTCAATTCCCAGCATCTGCCCTTAAGACCAGGAAAGGCTCCGGCTGAAAACCCTAAAGAGCTACCAAGAGTATCTAGGGGTTCTCTGCCAGAGGGAGCATTTGCCTAATTCAGTGGGTTCCTAGAAGAGTAGAGCTGGAAGGGGCCACTAAGACCATAGGTCCTTCTCCAGGCAGGATGCTGAGATCAATCATCCAGAAGAGGACTGCTCAGCCGCCTCTTCGATGCCCCTAGTGCAGAAGAGCCCACGAGCTCCCCAGGTCATGGGCAGCTCCCTCCAATGCTTCTGAGTACTGCTAGCAAAGTTTACACTTCAGCCTCCTTCTGCAGCCAGCCTCCTCCAGAGTAGAGGAACCGGCTGCAAGACAGCGCCCGTCCTCCGAGCCGGGTTCACCTTCTGTCAGCCTTCTCTTTCTGATTTCACTCAGCACAAGTTCAGTTGCAATACCGACCTTCTTTTACATTTATTGAACGGATTTCACCGTTGCTTTGGTTTTATTATGCACGTCCTTCATAATAAATTGCTTTTTCCTTCAAATGTTAGGTTTTGATGACATTTAGTGCAAGCCACTTGGGCTACTGTTTTTCAGCCACAGAAGTGCTGGCTTGGGAGAGCGAGGCTGCTGTCCTTGGTGCTGAGCATGCTTCGCATTCGTAATAGACCCGGGCCCCTTTTTGGTCAGTGAGCACATTTGGAAGGCTGAGAGGAAGTTGTGGGCACCCTCACAAAATGGCTTCCAGGAGGGTGGGGCTTGCCTATCCCCAAAATGGCTGCAACAGTGCCGTGGCCAGTCACAAAATGCTCCTTTCTTTTCCCAGAAGGCAAACTAGTGAGTCTAAAATATTAAGTGCAAGGTCCAGGTGAGACCAGAGCTCCAAATCACAGAGAAAAATCCAGAGGGACCTGGAGGGGCGACACTCCACTTTGAGCAAGCCCTCAGCCGACCCTCTGCCTCACAGGGCCGTTGCTCTGGAGCTGAAATGGAGCTGCGTGGGCCACCTTGTGGGCCACCTTGGCTTCCTCACAGGAGGAGAAAAGGTGGCATAGAAATGCAATGCAAGAAAAGAAGAAGGGGAAGGGGAACGAGAAGCAGCAGCAACAGAAAAATTTGCACAGACACACTCAAGAACTCTCACGTCTTTTCACAACGCTGAATTAAGCTATGAAACTGTCGCAAGTTATGGGAAAAGCTACTGATATAGGTATTTTCAGGAGAAGACTAGACAAAATAAGGGACTATACTATTGGTAGCTATTGGCCACATTAGCAAAGTAGAATTTCCATGTGCAGAAGCAGTATGTATGTATGTATATTTTCACTCCACCATTTTTCCTTCCAAGGAACTCCAGGCAGCTTACAGATTTCTCCTCCACCTCTTATTCTTATCCTCGGGAGAGCAACCCTGGGCAGCAGGATGGGCTGAGAGTCTGTCACTGGCCCAGCTAAGTCACCGACTGAGCTCCACAGCCAAGGGACTAGAACCTTAGTGTTCTCCTGGAGAATTAAGGTTATCACACCAGTCCTTCTGGAAAACAACTTATTTTCTTCTTCCCTTCCCAGCCCTTTCTCCTCTTGTGGTGTGTCTTTTTAGGTTGCCAATGTATTTATTTTAGATCGTAAGTCTATCTATTAAACCTATCTACCCTTCCCATTATCCAGAATGGCTCTCTGGACAGCAAATTTCTAGGCAGGGAAAGAAACTGTCCTGTTTTACATCTCAGATATAAGCCACACTGGGAACTTTTGGGACCCAAGGGGCAGGGTTTATTTATTTACTTATTCTAAATTTGAAAGAAAGAAAGAAAGAAACTCAAGCTACCCCCTCAAGACTTCCACCACTGCAAACACACAAACAAAAAAAGAAGAGCAACTGCTTTCCCAGCTCCACCGGCAGAACTCCAAAAGATGATGGAGTACTTTCCCCTGATCCTCTTAAACTGCTAAGTAACAACAAGCAGGCATTATATATCTGAAATGCAGTGGAGAAAGCAACGTGGATCCAGTCATTATAATGGAAGTGCAGCTGACAGGGAGCCGTGCTAAAGCAAACAAAGGGAGAAGACGACCAACTGATGGGGCCTCATAAATCCATAAAGGCAAACACAAACAGCTGTGTGGAACCACACCATCCCAGCAGAACTGGGGCAGGCAGCGAGGAAGGAAGACAAGACAGCCACAGAAGGATCTGGTAGATCAGTGAACAGAGATCAGTTGGGCGGCAGGTTTTCAGAGGGGGAAAGGATCTCATTTTAATCCACTCATTTGGTTGGAAGGTCCCGGATGGGCAGAAAACTTGGAGAAGGTGTTTTTCTGGGGAGGGGGGAATTGAGTGGGGCTTCCTCTTCCTTCCTTCACCACTAGGAAAAGGAGCCACTTGCAGAACATTCTCCAAATGCTATCCATCACTTTATATTATCATCATCGCCCCTAGGGGGCTGGCTCCATTGTCTCCCTGGATTAAGGTCCGGATATTATAGTAAGACAGCCAGCAACAAATGAGAGAGAGAGAGAGAGAGAGAGAGAGAGAGAGAGAGAGAGAGAGAGAGAGAGAGAGAGAGAGAGAGAGAGAGAGAGAGAGAGAACACGAACGCATGCAAGCAAACAAGCCAGCCAGCTTTTTCCCATGCTCATGGTGACCCCCATCTCTGAGGTATGCTTGGGAGAATTTCTCCCCCCTCCTTGGCAAAGTGCAGGAAAATGGTGTCCGTCTGTCCCCCCCTCCCACTCCCGTTTCTCTGTCCATTTTGAGAGACTGTTTGTACACAGCTCCACCCACTGAAATCCCAAGAGACAGCCCTTCTTAGACTTCAGTAGGGCAGCCTCTTATGTATTACCGAAGTGGGGGGGGGGGGGATACACAACAGTAATTAAAAAAGGGGGGGAGACCAAAGAGGGCAGTGATTGGCACCATATTGACATATGCCAGTTAATTTAGAAGTGTGCAAATTGAAGGACTACCCTTTAAACAGAAGTACAATTCATCCAACTACAGTACTGAAAACTGACCACATAGCTTGCGTGTCTTCCTGCACAGCTGCCGAGCACTGATGGGCAACCGTTCTTATGGCTGGTTATGTGTACAGTGGAACTGGACAGGGCAGCCCTTCAAATAGAGGACGTCTCTCTAACAGCCCTTCAAACAGAGGGCCACCCTAAGCTTCAAAGCTGAAAGATAGAAGGCATTCCATTTGCTGACACAGGAAGACAATTGCTCCAGAAGGGGAGCTGGCAGGGAAGAGAACACCCCCACCAAAAAAAGGAGCTCATGGCACCTTAATGGTGAGCAGGTCTATTATGTCAGTAGCTCTGATGAGACTAGATTCCACTTCATTGAATGAAGAACGCTGCACAGAGCTGATGAAGTGGGTTCTAACGGGAAGATGCAATGGCAGCCTTTAAATGACTGCACACCTGTCGTGCAGGAGAGGAAGCAGGTCTGTGCTCTGAGAGCAGGTCAAAAGGGCGATGGCACAAACAGTAAGGAAACAGGCTTCAGCTAAACGTTGGGAGGAGCTCTCTAGCAGTAGGCGCTGTGCAATGGTGGAATGGTCTGTCTTGGTTGTCTCTCCAACATGGGGGAGATTGGACGGATGCTCTTACTGGACTTAGTACTGCAGAACAAGCCTTGGGTGGCGGGGGAGGGGGTGTCAACTGGATGACCTCCAGAGGTCCTCCCAGCTCTAAAATCCGAAAGCAAGTACATCAAAGCTTCTGCCACTCATGGAACTCAAGTCAGCCAACACCTGAATGCAGCAAAGATGCTTTTTGTGAATGATCAAAAGGTATTCCAGTTTGCTCCCTGGGCCAATTCATAAGTAATAGGACACACAGTTTTCCAGTATGTTAAGAAGCCTGTTTGAACCTTGGGACACTTCCCCACACACTCCACTTGGACAGAAGAGTAAATTTCACTTGAAATTGAGAAGAAAAATACTGGAAGAGCAATTCAAACAACAGGGTCAGATAGTAGGGCAAGGGGAGAGATCTCTGCCCTGGAGATCTTCGAGAAGAGATTGGACAGCCATAACTAGGCATGTTCTGACTCTGAATTGTCTGCACTGAACAGCAGGCTAGACTAGATGGCCTCCAAGACCCCTCCAAACTCTATAATTGTATCTGCCCAGATAAACTCACAGAAAAAGGCTACTGGAATATATTCTAACTAGTCATAACCCCAGAAGAAAACAGACTGCCACATGGCATTTCCTATTTGATTTCGGTCACCTCACACAAAGTAAGAGTCACAGCAGGACCTTGGATAGCACCCTGCTGGCCAGAAAGAGATGTTGTCTCAGCCAAGAACAGAGGCCCTTAAAAGGCCGGTTCTTTCAGTGGCTCCACCCTTGCTAAATACTGTCTGAAGTTCTTAAAAAGCCCGCATCTGTTTCTGCACTCCCATGCTCCTGTATGGCTCAGGGACATGAGAAACCATTGAAGAGTTATCTGTAGTCAGGCAATGAGAGTGCTACATCTTCCAGCTGAAACGGTATAAAAAGTGGCGCCAGATGCTTTCCCTGAACTTTGGTGCCCTGAGACCTTCTCAATATGAATCCTCCTTTGAGGAACACTGAGCCTCACAACCAGGGGACAGGACACACAGAGAAGGACAGTTATGAAATAGATTCTAATTTTGCAGTTAAATTAAATTCTCCTATTTATTTTAATGGATTTCTATAAACAAAACAGGGATGGGGAAATTGTCAGGCAAAACTTCTGAAGGGACACAACTCCCATCATTCTTCTCCACTGGTTATGCTAGCAAGGATTGATGGGAGTTGCAGTCCAAAACATCTGATGGAATATAACTCACCTACCCCTGATTTGCAGTGTGGATCATCTTTCCATAACTGGTGTTCTTTCTTCCAATCCACTTTGCTCTTTTCCCCGTCTTCACCATTCATGCTTTCACCAAACAAGGCATATTAAACAGAAAGTTTCTTGTGAACAATGAAAAAGTATTTTGATTTGCTCCATGAGCCAATTCCTCATGCAGGTCCCCAGTATGTTAACAAGTCTATCTGAACCTTGGTATGCTTCCTCCACTTCCAAACACCACTGAAATACCTGCTTTGTGACACCCTGCACTTAGAGAGCCATGGTTTACACTACGCTCAGTGAGAAAAAAACCAAGTTTAAACAGTGCTTTCAGATTGCAGCTTTAATCTATGGTTCTGTTCGAGGAAACCATGGCTCCTTGCATTTAGGATCAGAGGCAGCATGCCTCCAACGATCAGCAGGAGATAAGCTTCCTAGAAATACCCACTTGGCTATGGTGGCAAAAAGGATTCTGGTGGATGCCCAGCCCCCGGCTCGCTCTGTAGTCAAACTGCCAAGCTGCAAACCACACACACACACAAGCATTGCCTCAAGTTACAGATCAAGCCCTTTTGCAAAAGACACAAAAGTTCCAGGCAAGCTTTGCATAACACAGTGCCTGGTGAGCTTCAGTAAGTTCCCATGAAAGAGCGTTATCATGAAAGCGGCACTACATAGTACGGCCTGCCCTGCTACTTGGACTACCAAGTCCCTCGCTCAGGGCAGGTCTTGGCAAGTCTCTCTGAGTGCCACCTGGACCTGCCACCTCACATTCCCCCTCTTCCTTTTGGTGAGGAGCCTGCACTCCAGTGGGCTCAGCTTGGATGCACTTGGAAGATTAAACAACAGCTGTGTTTCCTCCTGTCTATCCCTGCTATTCTGCCTGATCTTCTGCTCCCAGACCCCTGAGGTCTCAAGGACAGCGTCCTCCCTTCCCCCATTTGGAATCCTTTTCACGGTTCCTTCAGGGACACCTGCTGAGCTGTTAGGCTCACCCCAAACTCTTAGGAATATGGGGCATTCCATGAAAATGGAGCTCCCTTAAAATCTAAAGCAAGGGTTTTGATATCCTCTTCTAAAGTAGGACACAGGGACTACCGTATAGCTTTCAAATGAGTACCCTACTGCCTACGTATGAAGAGTGATTGTTCCCTACATTTTTCCTATTGTCACATGCCATCAAGTCTTCTCTGACTTATGGCAACCCTGTGAATGACTTTCCTTGACAGTCCAGCTTAGTCCTTGTCAACTCAAGGCTGGGGCTTCCTTTATGTAATTGCTCCATCTCATAGTTGGTCGTCTTCTTCTGCCTTCAACTTTCCCTAGCATGACTGTCTTCTCCAGAGAGTCTTGCCTTCTCATGATGGACGCAAAGCACGACAGCTTCAGTTTTGTCCTTTCTGTTCGCTGTTTCCTACAGGCATGGACTGCTCTGGAATTCAGCTGCCAGTGCTGAAGGACAGCAATGAAGGAGCCTCCTTCAACAGCAATTTCCAGAAGCTGGGCATAGCCACCAGGAAGACCCTCTCAAATGTCTCTACCAAACATGCCCCTGGTGGCAGCAGGACCAAATGAAGAGCCTCCCCCAAAGATCTCAAAACACAGGTAGGATCATGTGGAAGAGGCAGCCTGGTCCCAAGGCACAGGGGGTTTGGGGGGTCCCGACCAGCACTCTGAATGATGCCCAGAAGCAAATAGGTGGACAATGAAGGGGTTCCCTCAGGGAAGTCACACACTCCCTGGACTGAGCCCTGGTCAGCAAGTCTGGCCACAGCATTCTAGGCCACCGGAAGTTTCTGAGCAGCTTTCCCAAGTGGTCCCACATAGTACTGGATCTCAGCTCCAACCACTGGCCATACAGACTGGAGTTAATGAGAGCTGTAGTCCAGGATGGCTAGAGCATCCTGTTGAGGAAGTCCCTCTCAACTGAACAACGGGAAATAAGGCAACTTTCTGTTTTTATTACATGTATATCCTGCAAGGAACAAAGACCGGCCCCAAGGTTCTCCTCACAAGAACAGCCCTGTAAGGTGAGTTTGGCTGAGAGGCAGTGACTGGCCCAAGTCACCTAGTAAGGTTCATGGCTGAGTGGGGACTGGAACCTGGATCTCCCGAGCCCCAGTCCAACTTTCTAAAAACTACATACAGGTCCTGTCACTTGCCTGCAGGTTGCCCTGGTTCCATGCCCAGCAGGCGTAGTTTCGAAAGACTAGGTGGCAGGGTCTCAGATGGCTCCTGGCACTCCGAGTTGCCAGTACTCAGTCAGGAGGAGAAATTCCCCCATCTGGTACAAGGCACTTCCCAGGGTCCACTATTCTGGAGGTCCAATGTGGAGGCTGAAGCCGACAGTTGTTCTTTCCACAGTACATTCTTTCCCCTTCCAGCAGTTGGCGCTCGGCAGCATCCTGCTTCTGGAGGGCAGATTCCCCCAAGGAAAGATGCCGGAAGGATTTAAGGGATTCATCTAATACAGCTGCCGTGGCTCAGGGCTCTTAATGCCACGAAACCAAGGCTCCCCTTCACGCACAAAGGCTGGCTCTGGAAGTGTGACTGGAAGCTGTGTTACCGAGCCTACCCTACACTCCACTACAAGCACAATGTACTCTGCACATGTTCAGAAGGGCTCGGTCGCAGCCGCACGTTGTCATGAGCCACTGCACTGGAAAGCAGCTTTGAAACAACACCCCCACCCAGCTCCCATGTGCCACAGCAACTTTCCCAGGCCTGTGCTAACTGGGGATGGTAGGAGTTGAAATACAACATGACTAGAGGGTTGGAGAACCCTGCTCTAGTAAAACCACTCCTGCGACTGAGCCTATTACCTCGCTTGTTTATTCCAGCTTCCGTGTCTCTTCCCCTTCATCTCTTTCTCCCTACGGGTTGAATTCTAGAATGCATGCACCTCGGGGCAGAGTCCTATACTATTCTATAAAGCACCATGCAAGAGCAACAGTGCTGCGCAATTAATTTTGTAAGGCAGCTTTCCCCGAACTGATGCCTTCCAGCTGTGTTGGACTACAATTCCCATCATCCCCAGCCAGCATGGGAATTGTACTGCAGCGTATCTGGAGGGTGTTAAATTGAAGAAATCACTTCTAGAGTTTGAACCCCTGGATCAGCACAGAACCCCAATCCGGCCTAGTATTTGGCTAGAGCGCCATGTTAACCTGAGCATCTGTTTAGGCTTGCTATGACTCAGAAAGGGCATTTCCAGAGGAGAGCTGCTTCTTAGGGTCACTGAGCACCAGAAACTTAAACACCCGCTTTGGCAGCCTGCTTTCCACCATGGAAAAACAGTGGCTGGAATTTCAAACCAGAACTAGAGAGACCCGAATTTGAGTTTCAGGGTGTCCCGAATCCAGGAAAAGCCAGGATCAACACCCACTTTGGTTCAGGCTTGCAGGGCTGTTGCGATCGTTAGCAAGACTGCATGCTGCACTCGCCGCAGAAAAAGCCACACACACTTAGAGGGCGTTCAGAGCTGAAGACATGACTGGGGGGTCAGAGCTAAACTTGCCTTCCTTCTGCACAAAAATCACATCTGGGTACCTCCCGCCCCTGCTGTCGGCTAGCCACTCCTCTCCCTGCACGGCCTACCTTGCAGGGTTGTTGTGAGGACAGAAACAGGAGCTCCTTGGGAGCACATGGACAAATGGTGCCCGTAGCAAACAGGTTTCCAGGATAACAGCAACAGGGGGGAACGCATGCATGTGGCTGGAGAGCCAGCTGCACCATCCTAGCAATTAGTGCCCATTTGTTGTTTCCATTTCCTGCGCCACCCGATTCAACAGCCTCATCCATCATCCCCCAAACAGGTTCTCCCCTTCTGCTCGGCAGCGCTCAGCACCAAGCACCAGAACCCCAGCTCACCCAGTGTGCTGTTTATTTGGCGTTAAATGACAGCTATGAGTGTCCATTTAAAAGAGGGGAATGCAATACTTATTTCAAGGAGGTTGCTAGCAATTTAGACTGTACATGGTCACTACCCTGGAGCCAAAAACTCAACAAAACAACCCAACCCCAGGCCTGTGAAGAGAGAGAGGCGCTCCGAAGGAAAGGTGGGGAAGATGCTTTCAGAGAAGCAGGAATCTACTCAGGATGGCTTAACTCCAGAGTCGTGAATTCTCATCCTTCTCTCTTTCACACACACACACCTTCATCTGCAGGTTTTCAAAAACGTGCATGCAAATCCTCGCGTGACCCCATCCAAGGCAGGGGGAGCCCCAAACACCAGGATGCAAAATCACGAACCAAGCCACAAAACCCCGAGTGCCTTGTGGCACCTTAAGGACGAATATATTAGAGGAGCGGGGCAGCGTCCGCGAAAGCTCTCCTGCCCAGAATCCAGGGATCAGAAGGCGCCCTTGGCGGGGTCTCCTCCGCGCACACACTTTTCCAGCAGGTCTACAACCTCCTGCTCCCATCCCGCAACGTATTTTTGCCCGCAGCCCGTCATATTAACATGCAAGCCCCAAGGACCCCTCGCCAGCGAAAACAATAGCTTTCCTCTCCAAGCCCAGCGGCAGCTCGCTCATAAAAGTGAGCAAGGGGAGAATTTCGAGATATGCTTGCTATTGAAAAAGAAATGAAATAGGACAGCCAGCCCGCAGGAATGACGACGCCTGCTACAAGTTGTTGCATCTTGCACCGCGGAGCAAAGTCAGCAACTCAGAACTCAAAAGTCTCCTCCTCACTCGCTCAAGTTTCCTGGCAAAGCGGGGATCCTCCCTTCTTGCAAGCGGATCGCCTCGATCCACTTCGCGCGCGCCTCCGAAGGCGCCGCAGCAGCTTGGCTCCCTCGATCCGCCTTTCCGGCTCGGATTGCGCTTTGCTCCGCGCAAGGCGAGGCCGCGCAGCCCCCCGGGCGTGTGACCCCCACGGCTGCGACTCAGACCTACCTGTATATACGCCATCTTCCCCGGGTGTCTCGCACGCGTTCCCCGCGCTGCCTGCACATGGCGCCTGCCCTCGACAATGGAGCACAGACGTGCCTCGCTTGCTCAATGAGGACTGTCTGATTGACCATGCCCGCCCGCCCGCCCGCTCTCGGGCGCCCGCAGCCGCACGCAGCGCCTGGGCGGGGGAGGGGGCTGGAGGCGCTGCGCCCCCGAGCTGGCCAGCCCCTCTCTTGCCTCTCCGCTCCGTCTGGGGCGAGCCGGGGCCCCCAGGCACGTGGGGAAGCGGACTGCGCGCCCCCCGGCCCCCCTGCACCCTCCCCCCGCTCAGGGCATCCCCAGATGGTCGAGGGAGGGGTCGGTGGGAAAGCAAACAGCCATTCGGGATGCAAGGCCGCTGCCGCAGGCGGCCACGGATTGACACGCGTCGTGGGAAAGGGCGGAGGAGCGGGTTACGATTTGGACTCGCCGCCTGGGGGGGCACGAGAGCCGCCAGGTGGCAGGACTCGGCGGTGCATGGATGGGAACAGCAGGCAGAGGGCCGGCAGGGGGCGCTCGCTGCAGCCGGGATTTGTCGCGGGTCCTGTGCCTTGGGCCTTCCTCCTTCCCCCAGTCCGCTGCTGGAGTACCGCCCCCTTGCTGGTTGGGGATGATGGGAGTTGTTGTGCTGCTTAAATTTAAGGCATCACTGCCCACCGCTAGAAGCAGTCTTGAAGCAATTTGCACACACAATACAGAAATTCATGAATAATATAAAAGGGAACCACAACCTCAAATGGAGAATATAAGGGAGGATGGGTGATATAGGAGATATTCCATTTGTATATGAATATTAACCTTTTTTAGAGGAAGAATGGGACAAACAGTTAAATGTTTAAAAATAAAAGTTAAATCGTTATTTAAATGGAACATAAATACATATTCTGAAATTCTTTTGCCGTCAATCGTTCCCAGCATCAGGGTCTTCTCCAGTGAGTCCTCATTAGGTGGCCAAAGTATTTGAGTTTCATCTTCAGTATCTGGCATTCTAAAGAGCACTCAGGGTTGATCTCCTCTAGGACTGACCGGTTTGATCGCCTTGCGGTCCAAGGGACTCGCAGATTCTCCTCCAGCACCACAATTCAGAGGCCTCAATCCTTTGGCACTCAGCCTTCCTTATGGTCCAGCTTTCACAGCCATACATTGCAACTGGGAAAACCATAGCCTTGACTATACACACTTTTATCAGCAGGGTGATGTCTCTGCTTTTTAGTATGCTGTCTAGATTTGCCATAGCTTTCCTCCCCAGGAGCAAGCGTCTTTTAATTTTAATTTTGCTCACCACCCGATTTTGAAAGTGAACACGAGTTCTTTGGGGGAACGGATTAGCCACAACAAGATGTTGCTGTCAACCCGTTGTGTGAATCTGCAGACAGTTCATAACTGGGAACTTTTCAAAAGCTTTTGGAAACAATGATTAAATACTGATCATGTGGCATCACAATTAGAGACACAGATTATTTTCTTTATAGTTATAATTTATAGTTAAAGCAAAACATGGAGAACATGTAATGCATTGCAATGGTATAGGACAGGTTAGGGTAAGAACCTCCAACAAGCAGTGCTGGATCAGGCCAAAGGTCCAACAAGTGCAGCATTCTGTTCACACCATAGCCAACCAGCTGCCCAAGCACCCTATAGCCCATGTTCCCCAGAAACTAGAGTACATAGGCATATGGTCTGCTACTGGAGGTAGCACAGAACCATCAGGACTAGAGCCTTGTCCTCCAAGGATTTGTCCAATCCCTTTTTAAAGTGTTCCAAATGGGTGGCCATCACCACATCTTGGGGCAGTGAGTTCCACAGTTTAACTCTGTGCTGTGTGAAGACCATGATCTGTTCTAAAGCGTCTATTGGTCAGCTTTATGGGACGACCCCCCCCTGGGTTCGGTTCTTATGAGAAAATTTCCTATGCGCCGTGCATCATTTTGCATAACCTCTAGTATCCCTCCACTTATTTGTCTTTCACGAACAGGGCAAAATATCACCCTTCTTCACCCTCCAGATGATTTAGAGCTGCGGTCACCAAATCTAGGGGTCACCAAGTTGGCAAAGGTGGATATAAAGTCTTGCTAACCCGAAAAGAAGTTGGTGCATCTGTCTGTCCTCCTGTTGGTGGCATAGTGCCAAGATCATAACACCTACATACCTAAAACTTGGCATGCTTCCTAAGGGGACCCTAAAAGGGAATTTTCCCTTCCCCTTTCTCAGCATTTTCTTGTTTTTAAAACCTACTGATTCGGCTTAACCTACATGGGTCCATTATTTATCATGTCAATCATTCTGTCTTTTCAATATTGATATAATGACACCCATTTGAAACAATTCCTACAGCTGTCTATCCCAGCAGACAAAAACGAGCATGAACAATGTGCAGTAATGTCTTTAGCCACTGGGGGCAGCCTTTCATGCAGCTACGCCCTCCATTGGGTTTAAGAAGCAAGAGAGGCAGATAACGGACTGCTTGTCTCCCTCCCCACTCCTGTGGGGCAGCCACCCCACCTAGGGGAATAGAATGGGCAGACCCCACTTTAAGGGGGCCCTACAGAGGCATCCCAACCCCGACAGCTTTGTGAGTTTGTCTGAACACTTTCCAGGGTCTGCTCCAATGCATGTAAAGGTGGGCCCATCTGCTTCCTAGTTCTCTTTAAAATGAGAGCAAATTCACTCTGCAAGTATTGATTCTTCTGTTGCATCCACAGAGCACCATCCACACATAAGAGGGATGGGTCCTCAGGCTTAGGGGACATCCCGAGGTGGACAGAAGTGGAAACGATCTTCAGGTGGGCTGCTCCACTGATTGGACTGACTGCTACACGCAAAGACAGCTTTTCCCAACCTGGCGCCCTCCAGAGCCAACCTGGAGGGCACCAGCTTGGTTCTGCATCCATTCTGCCGCAGTACCATTTGGAAAGTGAAAGGGTGGTAGACAGAACAAGCCTATTCCCATTTACCTAGGAGTAAACTGCATGGAATTCAATGGGCCTTATTTCAGAGGAGGCATGCCGTGGGACTGAACTGCAAGTGGGAAAATATCTAGAACCGACCGGGTCAGAAGCGGAACAGAGAAGACCGTGTGTGTGACAAACAGCAAATACGCCATCTTTCCCAACAGTGCCAACTGCACCATTGCCTCCCAGCTTGGTGGAGATGTGTTTGGGCTACAACTCCCATCATCCACAACAACTGGTGATTGCCAGGCTTAAACTGTTTCCAGCACAAAGTTTAAAAACAGAACTGTTGCAATTGGTGGCATCCAACTGCTGTGGACGTGTTTGCTTAGGGGTGGTGGAGCAGGGGTTTGAGGAAGGGGGCATTTGATTTATTCCAGTCCACCATCTGTTTCAGTCTCATGGTGAAAGCAGAAACATTCTTGTGGACTAATTAAAGAACAGCGCTTTAGTCGCTGGAAACGGTTCCAAGCGGTTTTCTTTCTGAGCAGCTTTCCAAAGAGATGCGCATGCGAGATATCAATAGACGGAACAAGAGATAAAGCACAAGAGCAAATGATATTCATGTGTACAAACAGTGAAGCATACTGGGCTGAGCAGCCCCAATTCTGGGCATGTCTACTTGGAAGTAACTGTCATCCCTTTCAGTGGGTCTTGCTCCCGGAGAAGCCTGCCCAGCGATCCCAGGAAGAAAATGCTCCGAAGCTGCCCCAGGTGGAGCTGTGCCATGGGCCCATGCCACTCACAACTCTCCAAGCCAACCTCCTCCAGGCTGGGGCCCTGGAGATCCATTTAGACTACAACTCCCATCATCCAGAGCAACTGGAGAGGAGGCTGTTTGCACTGCTGCCAACACCCCTCCCAGAGGGTGGTTGCTGTCGGGCAACAGGGTCTCCGAGACCTGTCTAGAGACGATGGGGTTGAACTCACAGCACGGTGCCCTTTCGCCAAACGGAGGCCCTTCTCAGACACAAAAGCCCAGTTCCCATTTCCAGCACCGCTGCTTTTGCCTGCCTAAAAGAGCAGATTTTAACCCCACACCCCAAACAGCCCCCCCAACTGGGTGCCCCCCAGATGTATAGGACTACAACTTCCATCAGCCCCTACCAGGCAGCAACCCTGGGAGTGGTCCCCCAAAACATGGTGGGGGGGGGGATCCCGTTGGGAAAGACTGAGCCAAAAGTTTTGCATCCAAATCTGTTTTCAGTGCTGTGGCTTTCTCACCCCAATATAACCTCTGAGCATGAGCAGACTGGATGCCTCTCTTTCACATTGGGCAGCCACACTGAGGGGAAACAGAGCCTCGGATTGTGGAGACGAGACAATGAGACAGTGAAGCAATGAAGAGATATTCCCCCCTACCCCCAAATGCCAAAATTCTAGCCTGCTCCGTTTCTGCCCCCCACCCCTCCAGAAGCAAGTGCAGGCAATTTCAGTTCGGAGTTAGTACTCACAATTCCAGCTCTCTCAAACCCAGAAGACATCTAGAGAGATCTATCCCAGAACCAAGGACGGGGGAAAAATTTCTGGAGGTAGAAAATACAAGCATGCTGTTTCCAGCTTGGCCAAAAGCCTTGTGAAAAACCGAGCATGCTCACACCCTGCCTGTTGGAACGCACACTCTCTCTCGCACACAGACGCAGGCACACAGGCAAGCGCCAGCAGCAGCTCAGCACCGCATCCGGACCGGTTTTCTCGCAGCCCTCCGGTAAGATGCGTGACAGCCCGGCTGCAGGGATCCCGAGCGCTCTGCCCTTCTGTCCTGCCATTCCCTCTCTTGCAAGAAACCCTCCGCTGCACATGGTCCTCACAACAACAACCCTGTGGAGGAGGAGAGGCTGAGAGGCAGTGAGTGGTTCCAAGTCGCCCAGTGGCTGAGCGGGGACTAGAACCCAGATCTCCCTGCTCCCCGGTCCAACGCTCTAACCACTGTGCCCCGTTTGCCTTAGTAAAAACCACACCAACACATCCTTAGAAGGAGAACCCTGCCGGAAGGTTCACCTCGTCTATTTATATTCATTATGCTCACATCCATCTCATTTTCCCTGCAAGGAACCCTAGCAGGCATGACAACAACCCTGCGAGGTAGGTTAGGCTGAGAGGCAGTGGCCAGCTCAAAGTCATCCAGTGGGCCTCATGGCCGAGTGGCAACTGGGAGCCACGCAGATCTCCTCAGGCCCACCCCAGCACTCTTAACCACTATGCCACACTGCTGTTGCCACCATAAGCAGCCTCCAACTTTGGGAAGAACTTTGGGGCAGGGACATTGGTGACCTGACCTGCTCTGCTCCTGAGGACACCACGCCTCCCTCTCGGCCAGCCTGGCTCTTGGGCCTGCTGTCACCATGACTGAAGCGACGCTCCAGTAGGTGGCATCTCAAGACAACGGCACATGCTGTTGGCACAGGATGCCATGTCCGAAGGCACGGCCCCCGTGAGCGGACACAGCCCCGGAAAGCGGACACTCCTGACTTCAACGGAATCAGAAACCCGCTTCCTCACACCTCTGCTTGGAAGCTGCCTCAAAGACCTGAAAGCAGCCATGGTTGTGCGTGAAGAGCACGGGACACAAGCATGTGACCACGGGCCTGGACGCAAACCAGCACCCCAGCCAAGGGGTCCCCCAGTGCTCCTTCGGCTAGAGCCATGCCTCTTCTTAGGAACGCGGATCTGTCACGTCACACCGACTCTTGTGTCTTCCCTTCTTAGGTACACACAACCTCCAAGGGCGAGGTAGAATCACCCCGGCTCCTCCTTGCCAGAGAGCCACAAGAGCTCTGGGCTCAATTCAAGGTGCTGGTAATCACCTGTAAAGCCCTTAACGGCTTGGGACCTGGATACCTAAAGGAACACCTTCTTCCCTATTTGCCCTGCCGCCCCTTGAGATCGGCAGCAGAGGCTCTCCTCCGGGAGCCCTCCATGAAAGACATCAGGAGGCAAAGCACCAGGAGGAGGGCCTTCTTTGCGGTGGCGCCCAACCTATGGAATGCACTCCCCAGAGAGGGCCGCCTGGCGCCGTCGTTATTTGCTTTTTGGCGCCAGGCTAAGACCTTTTTATTTAAACAATATTTTAAATACTTTTAATGTCATCTATAGGTTTTAGTTTGCAGCCAGGGTGAATCTGGATTTTATTTGTATTATGTTTATTTATTTTATGTAAGCCGTCCCACGGCTATGCGATGGGACAGCATACAAAAATTCTAAATAAACAAACAAACAAACTGCATATCTTCAGTAGTTTTCATAGAAATTGCCAGCCTGCCCTGCCTGTTTCACCATCAGAGCTCCCTGTCCTTTCCATTCTGCTCCTCAAGTTCTGTTCTGGCGCAGAAGTTTACTCTCATGGTCCGGCCCTCTGAGATTCACAAGATGCCATTCTGGGTTGTGCAGCTTTTTTCTCTGGCAAGGATAGGTTATTTTTCAAGCATGGTTCTTAATTGCTTGAAAACAAAAGAATGAGAAAGCGAGAAAGAGAAGCCCTCTCCTCTCCTTTTTCCTTTTTCCTTTTTCCTTCTCCTTCCTTCTTCCTTCTTCCTTCTTCCTTCTTCCTTCTTCCTTCCTTCCTTTTCTTTTCTTTTCTTTTCTTTTCTTTTCTTTTCTTTTCTTTTCTTTTTCATGCCTGGCAAGCAGCGAATTTCCTCCAATTTCATTACGCAGGAGGCATAAACACCTTGTACATTTTTAGAAACTTGGGTTCGTTTTCACACAGTGCATCTTCCCTTCAAATATGGCATGCTGGGTTGTGTGTGTATGTATGTATGTATGTGTTGTTGTTGTCAAAAAAACAAACCCTAATTCCGTATTAAACTGCAATGATCTATCTGGAGGAAGCATCTCCTGCTAACGGAAGCATCCATCTGTATCCTCACAGATGGAGAAGCTGCCAAATAGCAACACGTAGGAGGGTCAGTGAAGAGAGTAAGAGGAATTTGGATGGGATTTATCAGCAACCAAACTGGGGAAATTTACTCTCGTAGCAAAACGGTCGTGACAGAACGGATTAAGAATGATGCGGCCACGCCTTGGACGTGCGCTCCGTCTTGTCCAGTTCAACTGATTCAAGTCCTGAATGTGTAACACAAGAGCCAAAGGAGGCACAAGAGATTTGGCAAGGGAAATTGTTTGGCACTTAAAAGATTTGGGGGTGCAGGACTGGCCAGGGGTGGGGGGTTATGAAAGCTCTGGACACCAAACTTCCTTCATGGTAGGTTTGAACCTGCTTCAAACCTATTTCATGGTACCCCTTCTGAGCATGAATCTGTCTGTCCATCCATCCATCCATCCATCCATCCATCCATCCATCCATCCATCCATCCCGATCTTAGACATTCTCATCAACATTCTACATGAACAAACACATTTGGGGTGCCCTTTCATGGGTGTGTTTCTTCATGTATTTATAGCAAGCACTTCTGTACTTCCTTTCTGCTCTATCTCCCAGGCAGTTTGCAAGAAGCACAAAAGGCATTGAAAGACAAACAATATAATCAGCAAAAGGCCGCCAAAGCATTAAAAACCTGCATAAAAATGTGCAGCAGGAATGAAGTTGCCCCCAAACAGTTTGAGGAAACAACAAGAACAACCCCAGTCATGTAGGCACCAGGCAAAGGGCTCTGGGGAGAGAGTTCGAAGCCACAGCTGGGGCCGCGGCATTTTCCCAACCACAAAATAGCGCTTCCTGCTGAACGCAAAGTCTTGAGAGGCAACTTGGTCTTAAACGGGCAACAGAGATGAGAATTGTGCCAGGACTGGTCTTCTGCTCTGGATCGACACAGCGGGTGGATTTTGGGGCAGTCCACATGCCGGTCAAAATTTAGCATTACACCTCTGCAATGGACGCCATACCATGGCGGGGCCCTTCCGGCACCCGGACCCTTTGTCGTGACTTGCTCCAAAAGGTCAGCAGAGGCCCTTTGACAAACTCCAGAGAGTGCCGGTTTAGGAAGCTGCAACGGGCACAAAAGGAGCCCGGGGCAACTGAGAGAATAGCAGCTCAGCTGTACAGCCAGAGCCTTTCTACCCCAACACAAGACCCATTGAGCTCAATGAGACACGCACTCAGGTGCGGGTGTACAGCATCGCACCCTTTCCTTCCTTCATTTCCTAGGAACCCGAGGCAGCTTCACAACCTTCTCCCCGTTCAGTTTATCCTCACAACAGCCTTGTGAGGTAGGCCAGCCTAAGAGTCAGGGACTAGTCCAAATTCACTGTGGGCTGCATGGCCAAATGGGGACTAAAACATGGATGTCCGTGTGACAGTCTCACTGATATGCCACATGGGCTCTCCCCCTCTCCCATTCGTCCTCACAAGAGCCCTGTGAGGTAGGCTGGGCTGAAAAGCTGGGACTGGCCCCAAGTCACCCCTCGGGCTTGGAGGCCAAGTTGCCATCAGGACCTGCGCCTCCTGAGCCCCATTCTGATGGCCTGACCACTACACCTCACTGGCTCTTTCTCATGAACTTGGCAGGAAGGATAAGATGTTATACACTGTTGGCAGGTGATAGACAGGAGCTGAGGGAATCGTAAGCACTGGGGACGAACGGCCACGAAATTCCAGATGTCCCGTTCAGGGTATTTCAACACAAAGCTTGGACTGATGCAAAGGGAGGGGAGCACCCACCGGGGATAATACGATCCGTATTTTCCTAGGCTGATCACACAAGAAATGCGTGCCTTCCATCACCGAAGCTTGCATTCTCCAAAATGCCGTCCCGACTTTACAGAGGACAGTCCTCTATTTCAGGGGCAGGCCACTTGGACCACCACCACTCAGCTGTTTTGGACTACAGTTCCTGCAATCCCTGCCCATTGTCCATACAGGTTGGAGTTTATGGGAGTTGGAGTCCATGGGAGCGGGAGTCCGAAACATGCAGGAGCCATGCACTCATTGAAAGGCTCTGATCCAAATCTGGTTTTGAGCAGGGCCAACACAAACCATTGTGCTGTGCCTTCACCATCCCCGCCACATCCCCCCTCTTAAACCTCCCATTCCAGCCAGCACGCCTGCCCTCCAAAGATCTGGCCCACAGAGTCACAGAGCAGTAGGGCTGGAAGGGGCCAGAAGACCGTCAGGTCCACCCCACTGCTCAGTGCAGGACAAGTTAATCCTCCCCCTCAGAGGGCTGTCCAGCGGCGTCTCGCATGCCTTCCGTGTGGGAGAGCCCACAGCCTCCCTAGGAATTGGTTCCATTAATTCCTGATATCTAGCTGGAATCTGGCTTCCTGTAACTTGAGCCCCTTATTCCATGCCCTGCGCTCTGGGATGCTCAAGGAGACCCTGGCTTTCCTCTCCGTGACAGCCTTTCCGGAACCAGGAGAGCGCTACCCCATCTCCCTAGCCTTTCCTTCTCGAGGCTGAACATGCCCAGCTCTTTTGATCTCTTCTCACGGAGCTTAGTTTCCGGTCCAAACCATCAAAAGCAGCTAGCGCGGCTGTTTGGCGAACTGAGGAGGTGCCAGAGCCTGGCCCTAGAGGAGTCCTTCCTCAAAGCCAGGCCCTGTAGGAGGGATGTCCCAGGAGAGGGCAGGAAGCCCTCTGGCTTCCACTGAGGGTGCTCCGAGAGCCAGAGGACGGGTGGCCAAGGGCAGCTGCCTGTCCTTCGTTCCGCGAGAGCAAAGCAGACAGCAAGCTGCTAGATCTGAGGGTCGCCCACAGCTGCTCTCCCACTGTGCCCTTTGCTGGAGGAGATGGAGCACAGCACTCCGCCATTCCTGCAGCTCTGCCGCCTGAAGCACGGCGTTCGCCCTGCTTCATGGACAGACCGGCCAGGCTTCCAAAACGAAATCTCAAAGAAGCGAGAGGCATAGCCCTCGAAATTCTGCTTCAACGGCTCCACTTGGCAGCCAACTGAGCAACACACCGATCACTCCCATCGCAGTCGTCCGGTCCCCTTTAGCGCGAGATGCATCTCTCTTCCGATGCTTGTCATTACATCCTGATTTGCATCTATGCATATACATTAGCAAATGCTAAATGCCTACCAATAGGTCTCCCCTTTGGTCATGCTGCAGTCACTCTTTTTTCTGCCAATGCAAGTCCCCTGCATTGTAAGGAACTTACTCTGTTCCATCCCATGCATTGCAATGGGGGCTTACTCTGCACAGGAGTTACATGCACACAGATGTAAACACAAAGGCTATTGGTGGTTGCTGCTGCACAAAAGGAAAGGGAGGTGCCCCCCCCCGCACTAATTTCCCATTCACACTAATTTCCCGTTTGTGCATCAGTGGGAAATTGTTGATTAGCTTCGGTTGAGGACGAATCTGTGTTTATGCTGGTTGTTCTGGCATGGGAGGGCCCTTGTGGACTAGAAGGGCGATTTCAAAGGAGTGGCCCAACAGCTTTGGTGCTGAACAGCAGAAGGGCGACACCTAGAGGAGAAACTGTGGAACTTTCCAGAAGCCAATGCAAAGGTGGCTCTTTTCAGCAATGATTTCACCCTGGAAGGAGGTGCCCACCACCAAGACGGGATGGGAACCACGGCCAAGTCCCTCCTCTCGCAGTGCACTCAGAGGGACGTGACTAAATCCGCCGCAAGCACTCCAAGCAGTGCTGGGCAGCTGCCCTTAACCACCCTTTGCATTTCCCACAATTCCTCAGGGCAACACTAGACTGGGGCATTGTGGGAAATTAAAATGATGGCCAGCTTCAGCCATGCGGTGATGCTCAGTGTCCTGGCTCGGGTGGCGGGGGGAATGTAAGGAGTGTCAGGGCAAACATCCACAGCTGGGATGCAATGCCACAACTTTGTCTCATTGTGACTGGCTGTGTTACCTAGAAGCTCAGCCACATTGGCATCTGTGTGGATCTCTTTGGTTCCTGGAAAACCTTAGGTGCTAAGGAAATGGGTGTTAGGAGGACTGGCTCCCTGTATCCGTATCCAAAATGTGCAACTGGACTCATGGACTTATGCTTGTTGTATTTTCCAGTGGACAGCTGCACTGCGTCTTGGCTCAAGCCCTTCCACTCAACCAAATAGTCCAGTCTGGTTTAATTTCTTTCTCCTGATAATGACACTAAAAGAGCTTCCCCCATGCAACAGCCTCTCGCCATAAGAGTGATGGGTTAGGGAAGGCCTTCATAAAACTGGCCATTCTGCTTCTCATGCAATCCACCTACAGCCACTGAAACTGGGAGGAATCCTTACAGCACCTGGGCCTCCAAACTCTGCCTTGCTATTTCCTGAGTGCCCTTCCTGCTTTAGCTTGGAAAACCAAAGCTTCCCTCCTCCGTCTTTTCTCACTCTCCCACTGTTGCTAGGACTAGTCTGCCTGATGCCAGGGGTATATTAATACTGTGTTCTTCTTCCTATAGTCATTTATGACACTAAAGCTTACGTTGTTCACTCTTCATCTTTGACTGTGAACCAAGATCCACGGGTATACAGTTTAGATGGGGGTGCAGAACCTTGTCGCCTGAAGGCCGAATTTCATTTTGGGGAAGCTGTCGGAGGCAGATTCCAGTGGTGGGTGGGCTGGTGGCAGAAGAAGCAGTGCCAAAAATACCACTGTATTTTCGGTGAATGCTCTTCCTTCCAAGCAATAAGCTTGCGGGGAGACATTTCTGCCCCATGCATGCAGGGGAAGCTTCACCAAAGCTGGGAAGACATCAAAGGTTCAGGGGGAAAGGGGGCAAGACCTCAGGGGGAACTCCAGAGCTGGCACCGATCCCCCAAGCTTGAGGCCTGTGGATTTGGCAGTTTTTGATGTTTGAAAGGGTGGTCTTTAGGGGTAATCTACAAATGGACAAATATATGAATATCTGAGTTGCCTCTCAAGACTATACATAGACTTCAGCGATGTATAGCTATGCCTACCAATAGCCATATATTTTCCTAGATATAAAATATGGGGCACTTACATACTTACTGTAATAGAGCCATTCAAATTTCATATAAGAAAACAAATGCTTTAAGTTTTATTTTGGTTTTGGTTCTCGTTTGATTTTTGAAATCAATAAAAATGGGGGGGGGGAGCTGGATTTAGTCCCCAAAACTTGAGGTTGTGCAGCCTAGAAGGTCTCCTCTGCACATACCATGGTTTGAAGGAAAGATGCCTAGATTTTTAATTTGTCAGGCACAGGTGAATGAGGGCATTTGGTAACCACCAGCTTCAAGAGACATCTTTTCTCCCTTCCTCAAAGGAAGCACCACACGCAGCCCACTAAAATGTTAGTTTATGTAAGGATCATCCAGTTAACGAAGTCGGTCACCGCAGGCATCCACATGGCTGGAATCTATTGGATATCGTTTTATTTTCTCTGATTCCCTAGCAAAGACAAGCAGCCTGTGTGTTTTTCTCCACAAAATGAAAGGGATTAAAGAGAAGGGAGGGAGGAAGGAAATTAAGCTGTGAAAATGAGAGCAGCGGTAGGCCACAGAAATCATGAAAGGTGTGCTTTAATGAGGAAAACAAAACCCCAGGATAAATGAGGCAAAAGGAAGCATGCGTAGAAACATACCAGAGGGGCTGTGTGGGTGTGGGTGTGCGCACATGCTTCCCACTTACCAAATTCACACCACCCACTAATAGTCTCTAATTAGTAACAAATAAATTGCATTTACACAAAACATTTCCAGCAGTGCCCAGCGCCAGGATCCCATTCCACTTACTCTGATGTCTGTAGGATAGAAACTGGATTCACCAGAAATTACTTTGCTATGGCAAACACCTCCATACTAGGGCTAAGTGAAAATGGTCTAAGAAGTTGATTTATCTTATGTTGGTTGGTGGGGGTGGAACATTTTGCTGTATGTTCTCCAGTAGGGACAGGGTGGAATTCCATCCATCATGGCATGCCGTTCCATTTATTACACTTTTATCATGCCTAAAGCAAAAACTCTGTTTACCAAGATCAAAAACCATGGAAAATACATTGCATATTACATAAAAGAAGAATTTACAGACCAAGACATAAACTGCACACAGACACACACATATCTAAATACTGTTAAACAAGCAACAATGAAGAACATCTAGGACCTGATTAAAACCTCAGCATTTTCCTGGGAGAAGAGAAAACTCGTAACCTGGTGCCAAAAAGGCGACAGTGACAGGACCAGGAAAGCCTCACTGGGGAGTTGGGTCCAGAATCAGAAGCCACCACTAAAAAGGCCCCTCTTTCTTGGGGCCACCAACTTCAGGAACAAAGCCACCAGCCCAGGGGAATTAATGCACCCCATGGCCCACAAATTCCTGACCTATATCAGTTGAACATGTGATGCCACGTTGTACCAACCGGGAGGTAATAGCCCAGAACTGACTGTCCCCACTGGCAGAAGCACCCCACCCTCTCAGGCCTTTCCCACCAGTGGCTAACTGGCCCTTTACACTGGGGATGCCAT
Source organism: Varanus salvator macromaculatus (assembly GCA_023646645.1). Taxonomy (NCBI): domain Eukaryota; kingdom Metazoa; phylum Chordata; class Lepidosauria; order Squamata; family Varanidae; genus Varanus; species Varanus salvator. The sequence goes on along the minus strand of JAIXND010000852.1, from coordinate 9,650,106 downwards.
GGGGTCAATGTGGGATCATCCATGCAAAAAGCAGCCCAGACGGTGCCTGGCTCTAGGCTAGGCAGATAGGGGGAGAAACGGAGCAGCTGAACGATCAAGCGGTCTTACCGATCAAGCGGTCAGATAGTTGCTTTCCAGAAGGGTCAGCGGTAAAGACAAGTCAAACCCCAGATGTGTCAAGCAAGAAGCAGATTCAGGCAAGACTCTAGCAGTCAGTAATATGACGGTCCAACCACAAGGCAAGGGTAACAAGGGAGCGCCAGCAATGGGTGGACTGATCCCAAAGGCTTATCTTGTTTCAGCTTCCTCAACCCCACCCGGGGCTCAGCTGCAGCCCTTCCAGAGCTCGCTCCCAAGGAGTCTCTTCCTCCACTGTATTCCAGCCCTTCTTAAAGCCACCTTGCTGGCCTGCCTCTTGAGGCACCAATCCTTCTGGGGGCGAGGTGGTCACTCAGCCTCTGCCTCAGAGCCAGAGTCCCCCTCTTTCTATGGAGATGGACCCCTGATCGTCCCCTCAAGGGCCCCAGACTTCCTGGTATGGGTGTCTTCTCAGCATTGTTCACCCCTGAGGTCTCTAGAAACCATACCAGGGTTGAAGAAACCTGGCCCTCCGAGGTTCCGCCAGATGGCCTTGCTGAACTCCACTGGTTTGGTGGCTTCCCGTTCTTGTGCCGCTTTACCGGCTGCAGCATCCCACAGGGTCACATTGCTTCTCTGCAGCAGCAGGAGCTTTGAGAGACAATTTGGTGGGATTCATGGCCCTGATCTCTTTCACGTTCAGCTCTGCCACCCCCAGAGGGTGGTCTCTTGGAGCATCTTCAGAATGGAGTGCGCCCTCGGATTGAGAGGGGCCTGAAGGGCCTCCTGCACTATGGAGTTTGCAGAACTATCACACGTCTCCAGGGAGGAGACTTAAGGGACCCCAAAGCAGCCAAATGAGGATGAAGCATGGACAGTGACCACACAATACAGGCTGCCAAGAGCAGAGTGGAAAACCCGGAAGGAGGAAGAATGCATGGAATGGAGCATCATGAAAGAAGTCGTGGCTGATGGAACCCTGAGCAGGAACATTCCACGCTGCCACATTTTGTTGCAGGTCCGACTTGCACGTTCTACCTTGGAACCATGGGTCCACCATGATGATGGTAACTGAGAGCCAGTGTGTGTAGTGGTTAGAGTTTTGGACCAAGACTTGGGGGACCTGGGTTCTAATGCCCCATTCAGCCAGGAAGCTTGCTGAATGAACGTGGGCCAGTCACTGAATCTCAGCCTGACCCACCTCACAGGGCTGTTGTGAAGATAAAAGGAAGAGGAAGAGGCTTGTGTGAGCTGCCTTTGGCTCCTTACAAGGGGAAGAATCGGGTATAAAGGCGCTATAATATAGCAAACACATAAAACGGCACGCAAGCATCTTGCGTGGATACCCTTCCTTGATTAATCTTGCTGTGACCGTACTTTTTCCGCACGCAGCATGACCTCCTCATCCCGTGCTTTCAGCCTGCTAATTCTCTGCGCTGCCTCGTATTCTGCTCCAGAAAGAACAAATCGTTAGCAGGCCCTGATGTTCTCCACCCCTCCTGTTCTTTTATCGTGTCTTCCAAACCAAAGCTCGGCTTTACCTCTGCATCCGCGCCTGCCCCACCCTCTGGGATGCACCTCTGCACCATACCACCCACGATGCCCTAATTGGCAGTGCTGGCAGAAGCCAGGTTCCCGCTTCTCTTTCAGCGAGACAGTCAAAAGAAGCGGCTCGTGGTCTTCAGGTGCCAATTTCCCTGCATTCCCGTTATAGGCAGCGATTACCATCCTCTTCTCCTCCCCCTCACCGACACTGCCTTTCACAATGGCTCTTTCACAGGGCACAAATTCAAACATTTCATTATTCACACACAACATCCGGCCTTCTTTTGATCATCTTGCGGAGAGGTCATTAGCAGGAGTCATCCAGCAAAACTTTCCAACCTGGAAACTGTGCCGGGAGGTGGCTTAGAGCCACAGTCTGCCCCTCGCGGGGCAGTGGTGACCTGTGGCAAGCAATTTTCCATGGACAAGCTCCTTAAAATGCAGCTTGCAAGCTGAAGGGCGAGCACCTGGCTGCTCCCCTCAGGCTGAGTATACAAAATGTCCAGAATGACGCGCCGAGGTCCACACACAATCCGGTGCTGCCATAGCATGTGTTAATGCCTAATTCCAGTAGCAGCTACTGAAGATGAAACTCAAATACTTTGGCCACCTAATGAGACGGAAGGACTCCCTGGAGAAGCCCTTGATGCTGGGAACGATTGAAGGCAACAGAGAAGGGGACGGCTGAGGCTGCAATGGGTGGAGAGGTGGGTGTGAGGTTGTGAGGACTCCAGGAGGACAGGAGAACCTGGAGGAATGTTGTCCATGGGGTCATGAAGAGTCAGGCACAACTTTGCAACTGAATGGCAAGAACCATAAAAGGATCGCCAGCAGTTAAAACTGCAATGCAGTTTAATGCAAGTTTTTAATGTTTTCTTCCACGGTTCCATGGGGTCCTGATGGGTCGGACACGACTTTGCAACTGAGAATTCCAGCAGACGGTGGACAAAAGGGCACAAGAGTTTCTTGTAAGTGTCAGGGAAAAATGAGCAAACACTTTGCTAAAATATGGCTGCTAAAGGCTGGGCACTGCAAGAACAGCTTTAGACTTAAGAGGGATTCCTGATCTGATCCACGTCATCCTCCCCACGTAGGCCTGACAAATGTCATGTTTGCTTGTCCGGCTCAAGTACACTCTTAGATATGCTCATGTTTGCCTGTCCTTGAAGTTCTTCCTTTTGTGTTGTGTTGTCTTAATCCTTTCAACCCTGTTGTTTTAGTTTCATGTGCCTACCGGGAACCGGCACCTGATCCCCCACCCAAACTGTGTGTCACTGGTAGGTTATACAGGCATCTTGTACAGGAACCATCTTGGTAGTCCCTTCGGGAGGCTGCCTACGTGCCACACACGCATGTCCTGTAATGTCTGAATAAACTGGAAATGCTCTTTTGATTATACACCCTCAGTGTACCTGCTCTCTCATTTTTCTTGTCATGCACCTAGCTGAACTTTCAAGCTGTAGAAAGTTCAACCTGAATTTGGCATGGGACGGGGTGTAATTTCGAGGGTATGAATCCTTGGATTCCAGGAAAGATCTCTCTCTCTCTCAATCTCCCCCCTCTCCCCGCCCCCCCCGGTGTGTGTGTGTGTGTGTGTGTGTGCGTGCGTGTGAGAGAGAGAGAGAGAGAGAGAGAGAGAGAGAGAGAGAGAGAGAGAGAGAGAGAGAGAAACACAGACTCTTTTGGGGCTCCCTGTCCTTCCTGATTTTTATTTTATTTCATTAGATTCATTTGAACTAGAAGGTTGTCTTGTTGAAAATTAAACTTTGCCCTCCAGGGACAACTTTATCCTGCTTCCAAAGTCTGGTTTTGTGTTTGGAGCTGAAACTCCAGCTCTGACTTGTATTTAGGCTCTTGGGCAAGTTGCTATTTTTCCAGTCTCACCAGGGTGCCTTTGTGATGGCCCACGGGGTAGCCATTTTAGGATTAGCGGACCTCCACCCCGCAGCAGCCCCTCAAAGTTCCAGCTGTGGCACTGACCCCAAAAGTGGGACATGCCCATTTGATAATGAGGTGCTCCGCTTACACATCTGTAAAGAAGGTGAATCTTTCCAAGGAGGTAAGTCTCCAATCAAAGTGAAACTAAACCTAATGGCATTTCTCCCCTGTGCTGAGAAATTAGGGGCTATAACCAACAGTGGTATCATTATTTCTGGCATCATTATACAGGGTGGGGACAATGGGAACTATACTCCAAGGTATCTGGACATCATCATGCTGTTGACACTATTATTACATGACATTGCTACATCCACTGGTAGCTGAAGTTGTCGGGTGGTTCACAACATTTTAAGTCACCCATCCAGATTTCAACCAGGCCAGACCCTGCTTAGCTTCCCAGATTAAGCAGGATCAGGCACTTCAGGCTACAGTGGTGGGTGATGTTCAGAGTTCCCTGGGACACAGAATGACCCCTGAACTACAGCAGGGCGTGTGACTGAAATGCTTTGCTCTTCTTGTTGGAAATATGTACCTAAATATAGGCCAGACAGGAAAAGACAAACCCTCTGAGATTATTCTTCTCTAAATGAGCCCCATTTCCATCTTTCCCCAGCCTGGTATGCCCCAGATGTCATGGACTTCAACACCCATCAGCCCTTACCTGCATGGCTAATGGTCAGGAATGCTGGGAATTGTCTGAAAAACCCAGAGAGCACTGGGAAGGCTAGTAAAATGTCACAGAGAGAGGCAAATCACTGTTCTTTCCATCTCCTTGCTGAACATTTGGGCAATGTTCACACTGGGCAATCCAAAAGTTCACACACCAAGACAGAAAAACAGATGTGCTCTCTCTCATTCTCTCTCTCTCTCACTCGCTCTCTCCAGGAGACTGTTCAATGTCTAATTCACTCAGTCTATAAAACGGAACACAATCCAATTCAGCAGGACATCTGGGCACCAGGAGGAAGTGGCAAAACTTTGATCTGGGAAGCTTATCCATCCAACACAGTCTCCCAGCTCCTCTCCACTCGAGTCCTAGAAGCTTGACTCTTCCATCTGTCCTAAGTGTTGCAGCCACAACGACCTTCTCAATTCGAGGAGGCTGAGACCAGAGAAGGAACAGAAAAAGGGCCACCCCGAAGCCGAGGCCACGGCTCAGTTTGCAACACAATGGGCTTGTCCCCCAGCCGCCTCTTCCGTGAGCCCTTCATTGACAAGGGCTCAAATGGAGGAATCGAAGTCTTGGCTCAATAACATTTGCAGGGAAAACAGGGCCACTTGACGGGACAAGCGGAACTTAGTATCGCCCCGCCTGCTAGCAAAACACACCAAAGCAAAAGTGCTCTTTCAAGTCAAACAAAGCAGCTCATTCTTCCGACCCAGCCAACGTCCCCAAAGAAAAAAGACGTTGCTATTTGGAGATCTGCATCAAATGTGTCCATATTCTCATGGCCCCATCTAAGCTTGGGGCAGCCCCAGGGGACAGTAGCCTTGGTTCTCCTCCAAGGCCCACAACCCAGCTTGGGACAGAGTGTAATCCCACAAAGGCCATATGCTTGCCGTTCCTCCTCCTCCGCCATTTTCACCACATGCCTAATTTTGAGTTCTAACCAACAGGAAGGGCAACAGAGGCAGCCTCATCTCTAAATGGGCTGCTGCAACACAAGAGCCAGTGCAAGGCACCTGGCAAAGCAGTATCCATGAAAGCAGAAGATACAAAAATCATACAAACAGTGATGTCGCCATCAGCAGGCTTGCTCAGTCATCCTGCAAAAAGAAACCCGAGCGAACTGCAGCCGCCCGTAGCGGACAGATGCCAACATCATTAAGGCAAACTGGATGGAGAACCTCACGGGGCCACAGTGAGGCTCTGGGCAGGGCAGGCGTGGCCCATGGGGCTGAGGTTCAACACCCCTGCTTTAAACCGTTCAGCACGGGTCCCTTTTGGAGCATGCACAGAGTGTTTTCTAGATTCACTGGCGTTACATGACATAGCAGCTGATCAGGTGATGGTGGAATAAGGGGAACGCACTGAGAAAGAATGCGAGAGATCTGCAGAGCGGATTTTATACAATAGCCTTGATCACAAGTGAGTAGCATAACGATCACTGAGCCACAGGGATTATTGTGGGTCTTGGCGTGGGTCTGCGGATTGCCGGTTCAAGACCACACCAGACCCGGATACTTGGCAATCCAACAGGGTCAGCTTAACGTTCTGATTGGATTTTTCACCCTCCCCGTTAGCCACACAGCCCCCCGGGCAGGTTGGAGGCAGGTTGGAGGTCTATCACTCCAGGTTGGAAAAACTCCCCCAGTTCCCCACCAGCTCCTGCCAGGATAGAAGGGAAGCTGGAAGGCCGCAGGGAAAGCCAAGAGCGGTGGAAAACGACGTGGTTTGTCCCTGACGAGGGACCCTGAGTTGGCGCCATGAACTGCCCCGAGCTGCACAGATTGCAGCCTAACTTAAATAAATGGAAGCCCAGCACATCTGGAAGGAATGAGGTTGGGGAATGTGGGGCTACCCCTCCCTCGCCGCCTTTGCCCCACAAACTCAGTAGCTGGAAGGATGGCATTTGAATCGCCTCAAACGCTGCAGATCGGCCGACCGTTGCTTCTCCGTTGCGCTTTGCAGATGGAGGGTGCCTCCCACATGTTCATACAAGTAAAAATGTCTCGGAGTGATTAATATGCAGGATTGGCTCCCTGACAGAGCCTCGAATTACAAGACCATCTGTCAGGCAGTGAGAATCATCTCCAAGGAACGCCCCAGGACGCCCGACTCGTTAGGCGCCAAGCTGGCAAATACATGTCTGACTCTTATTAATCCCGTTAACTCTATTAGTGAGTGCAGCAGTCTTGCCAGTTGTTTTTAAACACACACACACACACACACAATGTTGTTAGGTAGGATTTTCAAATAAATCATCGATTTCCAAGACTGCAAGGGAATCGCCTTCTGTGCCTTGCCATAAAAGCCGACAAAATGCATTAGATAGTGATTAGCTTTTACAAGAAAAAAAAAAGGGGGGGGGGAGAACGGAAGAATGATTCATTTCCTCTTGAACATCTGATCTCATGCTTCGTTTATTCAGGAAGTGGAATAGCGCAGTCCCACGCGAGCAAGCCCGAAACAGCTGAGGAGAAAAACGCCACTCCAAGCGTACGGTGCCACGTGGAAAGATGGTGGCATCAAAACCAGAAAACAGAGACCGAAAGAACATGGGGGGAAATATCAGTGTGGCTACAGATCTGACCTGACTGCAGATCCAGAGCCTCTGAAACCTAAGCTGCCGCTTTCTGCACGCCCGCCAGCCGGGCTGAGACGGCCTCTTCCAGCCCGAGGGCAGGTTGCAGTCAGATAAACGTCCAGGGGCCACATGGTGGGCGGGGCTGCAGGCAAAAGGGGCGGGGCCTGAAATGCAAAACCGGGCAGCCGCCCGGACCACGTTCCTTTCTTATTTCTTGACTGACTGCGATGCTGCGCAACAGCCGACGTGACTCAGCACAACCACAACCATACAGCACCACACAAGAGAACACCGAAACATTTGACGCAACAATATAAAATAGAGGCAAAGGGCTAAGCAAAACTTTGCAGCAGTGCAAAGGTTAAAACAAATGCAGATTTAAAAATAGATTGAAAGCAGAAGTGGAAAAACTGAAATGCCCGGGAAATGGGGAAGTCCTTTCCTGCTACAGGAAAGGGCGCCATGCGGAGGGCAGGTGGGCTCCCCTGGGGAGGTTTGTGGCCTGCACCCAAATCTCCCGAGAGGCACGTCACCCTTTTCTGGTGAGGGTAAGCTGCTAAAATCAGGAGACCAGCAATGGCAGGGAAAAGGGGGCGGGAGCAGGGGAAGTGGGTATGGCCATCTGAGGAAGCCTGGAAGGCGAGACTGGGACCCCGGGAGAGCAAAGTGTGGTCCCTGAGAGGAGAGTCCGCACCTTGCCCGGAACCAAATAAATCAGAATCATTTAGGGATTTTAGAAGTCTTTGGGATATCCTTTTCTTGCTAGGGACACGCATGCATCAAACTGCCGTCCTATTAATGGGCATTTTGCTAGCCGCAAATAGAGCCTATTCCGAGCATCTTTAAGCCGATCTGCCTATAAAACCAGTTTCTCCAAACACCTCTCCTTAATTTTTCAAAATATATTTCTAATATTGAAAAGAAACAGAACAAGACCAGAAGCAGCCCGAACAGGACCACCCCTGAGCAAGAGGGTGGCATCCATCGGCCCAGAGAAAACTGCATTTAGCAGCAGCTCTGCACTAAAAATCAAATCAAAGGACCCTGCGAAGACCCCCAGTCAGCATCACTGTGGACAAATGAAGAGCAGACTGGGGACTGAACCTGCTCAAAGAGCACAGAATATAAGCGGCGGGTGGGGGAGAATTGAGAGGAGGCAGAAATGGAATGGAGTATCCTGGGCATGTGGCAGCGGTTGCTGCAGCAGATCCGACTGATTTGATTCTAGATTCTCATTGCAATGTGAGGATTCAACCCACCTCCCTCACACACACCCTGCCAGGCTGCTCTTCTGAATGGCAGCATTATCTGACACCACAGAGCTGCTCATTTTAGCCTTCGTAGCTAATATAAATTTGGCAGGGCTTTGTTTTGGAAAAAGAGTATCATTTGCATTTGGTGATATCTTTTCTGTGTGCAGATCTTGCACCCTGCGTATGTATTTTTTATACTTTTTGGACCATCTGGTAACACTTAGGAAGAATCTTTGGCTCCAACAAATAATTCAAACCAATCCAATTTATTCCCTCAGTCGACTCTCCACCAAAGCAAATAATATGCCAGCAATTCTGATTAGTCAATAAAAGCTGCATCGGAAAAGAACACAGTTGTATAAAGACATCACAAGGCAAAGACACATTGCTTGCCCTCGTTGCGTACGAGCATGGCAAATCTCTTACCTCCACCCCATTATTATTAGGAGAAATCAGCATGCAAACACAATGGCCCCTTTCCACACATCACTTATATTCTTCCCAGTAAAAAACCCAACAGTTCTTTATTTCTGTTCCCTTTCATGAACATCAGTCACGATGCTTGTTGCTTTTTTCTTTTCTGTTTAGGTAGCAACCAGAGCAATGCTGCGCTTATCTAGGAAGAAAGTTCCACTTGGTTCAGCATCAGGCGGGCAACTTTGGCAGGGTCCGTCTGTCGTTTTCCCCCTCTGAACCACGTACAACCCACTTCTGATTCCCCGGCACCATCCCAGTTCAGTGGTACGGCCACAGCACCAGAGCCCCAGCCATGCCAGTGAATTGTGACAGCAAAACGCTAAGGGGAATTAGAAGCGACTAACTGGACTCGGAACTAATGCAGTTTAAGGACTTATCTTTCAAATTTCCAGGCTTACAACAACATGTTTGGAAAAATGCGTGTGAAAAATGCTCCGCTTTGAAAAGTGTGCAAATGGGCTTCAATTAATAGGGGAAAAGGGAGAGATGTAAAAATGTGCACAAGGAATACTTTTAGGAAAGATGCACAAAAATATGAACAGATTTTCATGCAATATGGGGAAAAAGGCACCTATAATCCTCCACAAGGACTGACTGAAGGTCCCACAACCCCCAGACGGCCTTGTTTGAATGCTGCCCATCGCTTCCCCGTCCCTTGGAATGGAAAAGTGAGGAGCGACCATCCTTTGCTCATCCTGCCACTGCTGCATATGGGTTGCTCTTCTGTCCAGCAATAAAAATAGAACGGAACGCAACAGCTAAAGAAACAGGGAGTCCTGGGCCAAAAGATCAGAGCTGCCCAGTTTTATCCAAGCTCCGGACGACAGGGGTCCACGTGGGGGCACTCTGATTCTGCCACCTCGCTCAGAATTCCTGGTTCCTCTGGGCTGAGCTGCACTCTTTGCAGAAGGTCCTGTTCTTTCCCCGGAACAAAATATTCAGCCGCATTTGTGATGATGATGGTGTTAGAATTGGTTTGCTGATATGGCTCAGAGCAGCTGCCTTGATTTCTTGACTCAAGAGGAGGACCTCCATTCCAAAAGGTGCCACTGAGCAGGAGGGAAAGCAGCTGCTACAATTTTAGGGTGTCCCTCCCTAAGGCAAAGGCCCCTACGTCCCTGTTCCACCGCAACAGCAAACTGGACTGGCATCCGACTGTTACCCAACACAGGTGTTGGAACGCTCTCCTTCGCCGAACCTGAGCGCAGCTGGGGAGCTTAGAGGGGGCACAGCAGGCTGTGGGGCACACTGTCCTGTTTTCCAGGGGAAGGGAATGGCCACAGGGCTGATACAGCTTCCCCCTGCCCCTCCGCCATCCACCGCCAGGGCCGATTGCCTCTCTCTGCTGAGCAGCCATGCCACAGAGCCTAAGCAGAGTCCGTGTGCTGTGCTTGGTGCCCGAGGCTGGGGACTGGGGGACCGAGGTCACCCATTGATGCAGGCAGCTTTGCAAACTGAGGCCTTGGCAGTCCAGCTGTGCCTTGCTGTGCATGTCAGTGTTGAATTCAGGCTGCCGTCTGTTCCCAACAGGCACCTCTTCTTTAACAGCCAGGTGGAAAGCAGGTGAAACCTGGCCCTGTATGTGACGGAAACCGGGTTTCTATCAAGTGTGGCTGATGCAGGTGGACAAGAAATCTCTTCAGTTTGGGAGTCTTTTCATAAAAACTTGCCAGAACTTGCAGATGTCTTCATAAACGGAACGGAAAGATTGTGAGATTTCCAAAGCAGGAAGTGGGGAGGGGGGAGCAAAAGGACAGGTTCATGTGAACCTAACCTCCGTTTCCTTGATCTGGTGGACAAGAAATCAGCATTAGCCTATCAAAACCATCACTCTCTACTCTAACTATCAGGGGCTTCCACAGGGGCAGGCAAGATTCTTTCCTGGGAACATTCTTAATTCTCCATACGATTTGGGTCCCAAATACACAAATCTGCATCTGCCAGTTTATATCTTATCTATGTAAGTTTAGAATGATTAAAGGTAAAGGTTTCCCCTTGACTTTAAGGTCCAGTCATGCCTGACTCTAGGGGGCGCTGCTCATCTCCGTTTCCTGGCCAAGGGAGCCAGCGTTTGTCCACAGACAGTCTCCGTGGTCATGTGGCCGGCATGACTAAACACTGAAGTGCACGGAACACTGTTACCTGCCCACCGAAGTGGTACCTTTTTATCTACTTGCATTTGCATGCTTTCGAACTGCAAGGTTGGCAGGAGCTGGGATGGAGCAACAGGAACTCACCCCATTGTGCAGATTCAAACCAGCGACCTTTCGATCTACCAACCCAGCAGCACGGCGGTTTAAACCACTGCACCACCTGCAGTCCTTAGGTAAAGCCAAGCCAACCAACTCTTCATCTAAAGCATCTCAAACGAAATACATGCTCTGACCCCAGAGGGAAAATGCTTTTTATTTTTAAGGCTTAACTGTCATGCAGGGCTTTCTTTCCTGGCAAGGAAATGGTGGGAGTTGCAGCTTGTGAGAATGGCACAATTAACCCCTTTCTCCCTGCAGTGCTCACTGGGGGAGAGAGATTGAAGTTCAGGGTCCTGTCCTAGCAATGCCCCTGCACCATGCTGGATTCGTCGTTCTGGTCACCTGGCGAATGGAGAAACTGAGCTGGGATGGTGGCCCTTGGGTACGGAGGTCACGAAAGGGTGTCTACAGATTTGCCGTCTCACGGGACCAGCGGTGTTTCCCTGCCTGCGTGAGCTGTTAGCCTTTTATTGCCTCTCGTGCGTGTGGCCCATGCTCTCAATCTATCCCCCATGCTTTGGAAGGCCTTCGGCGCTGAAAAAAGGCTTGCTTTTAGTTTTGAAAGGCAGTAAAGGTCAAGTGTTTTCTATTTCCGACATAAAGGCCTCCTTGTAACAAAAGAAACGGCAGAGTTTAATCTCAGAGAAAGGCTGTGGAGTCCAACGGCTCATCAAACGCAGCCCACACTGCCTGGCAACCATTCCCCAGGGCTTCAGCAAGGCTTTCCCTACCCAGGCTTTGTGGATTAAACCTGGGACCTCGTGCATATGAAGGACGTGCTGTTCTGCTGTTCCATAAAAGTGATCATCTATATAAAAACAAAGGTAGCCGTAGCCCCAGAGAAGAACATGTTCCACACACAAAAGGTTCTGGGTTCAAAACTCAGCATTTTCCGGTAGGACTGGGAGACCTCCTGGCCTATGACCCTGCTGAGCCAGGTGACTGGGAATTTTATGGTCATCCAGATGTTGCTGGACTACAACTCCCTTCAGCCCTAGCCAACAGGAAGAATGAAGGGTGGTGTAATCCAACATGGAAAGATGTATGACTGGATTGAACACACCTTGTTCATTAAGCCATCTCTGAAGCTGACACAAAGTCTTTTAAGAGCTTGCTCAGCCTTAAAAATGGGCGACCAGCTTCCATAAAAGAAATTGCATTTGATGTGAAAATCGCAAAGTGTGGAAAGGTATAATCCACTGGGAGCAACTTTTGCGTAATCATGAGGCAAACAAGCTTTTGCGAGGCTCTTCTTCGTTTCCATGTGCACCTCCTGGAAAATGTTGTGTTGGAAGCACATTCGTCGCAATCAGCAACATTCTCTTGGCACCCAAAAAAGTCTCAGGGTGGTAGTTTATTATTAGGGGCAAGGTTCAAATCACAACAGCTTTTGACAGAAACAAGAGGAGTGCCACTTTTAAACACTTTTATCAACCAGAAAAATCGTAATAAAAACTTAGTTGGCAACTTAAACAAAATTTTCCCTCCTCCCAAGTTTTAATAACAATCAATGATGCAATCTTATGCATGTTTAGAGAGGAAAAAACTGTACAGCGCCCATCATTCCCCCAGCCAGCCAGTTGTAGGGGGATTGTGCCCACTCACCTACGCAGAATCCCTGGTCATCATAGGTGACCAGACTTTCTTTTGAGTACAAGACTGGACTAAGTAACATCCAAAAGGCTTTTGCACCTTCCAACAGGCATTGAAACCGGAAACACAAGTTATGGATCTCGTGCCCACATCTCTTTCAATGTTTGAAAAAGCAGCTTGTTTTGAGCATCCTGGGAATGCACAATTGATCCATGTTTCCCATTTCAGTCTCCTTCAAATACATAAAAGGGCTCTTTCCAAGACATCTGGCCTGAGCAATACCCAGTCTCAATGATTAAACCATGATTATCCTTGACAAGTATAAAATCAGCTCAGTTTGGTTTGCGTTCATTTGTGGCAAGACTCAAAACCTGAAAGGTTTTTTTAAATGTTCTTCTGTGACGATTTGAGGGTATCAGGAGTCTCCCAGAAAAGAGAAGGTTTGGGGAGATGTTGCTCAGGATTATTGCAATGCCGCCAGATCTGACCGGATTCTTGCTTCTGCAGGACTCCTGGACATACAGGAATCTTCCGCAGGTCTGGACCAAGGAATTCTATGAACAAGAAACCTGTAACTAACATCAGAGGGAGGTCCCACAGTTGCGTACTTATGGAACTGCAAATGTGGAATCAGCTTTGCAAACAAGCGTGCAAACTTTCTGAATGCTGTCTACACAAATCATTTGTGGGATGAACAGTTGCTAGGACCTCTTGCCAGTTTGCCCTTAGGCAATTCTGACTTCTGCAGGCAGGCAGATAATCAGCTGCTTTGCAACCAATCTCCAGAATTGTGTTATATTTAAGACAGCCTCTTCCCAGGAAAGTTTGCAGACTTAATTTTACTTTCTATCGCTCAGTGGCTACAAAATGGAAGATAAGGTTAGATTTTAGCAATTTCAAAACATGCTGTGCAGGAAGGGGAGTAGAAATGAAGCAACAGCCAAAAAGGTCTTTGTAAAAGGTGTGCTTCTTTGCACGCCTCTTCGATTTAAATAGAGATTCACTCATTCGACTACAATATTGTTGAACAAACAAGCTCTCCAACCTGCAGCTCTGCCATAATAGCTCCTAACAATTCATGTCTGCAGGGACTGCGGCGTGAGTCACACGAGTTATATCTGAACAAATGGAAAAGATGAAGCACGTCAAAAAAACCCCGACCAGCGGTGGGGAAACTCATTTGCCCAGCGCCCATTAAGTGCTTTGGCATGTGGTCAAGCACATCTCAAAACATGGCTTTTAAACCATGTTTAATGATTAATCTGCCCAGATGACGATTTTAAGGGTCCCCATCTAATCCCCTGTACTTTGAGAGAGAATTCTGCAAGGCTGTCTGGCGAATAGGGCAATTTTCCAGCGATCATAAGCCCATTCCATCCTCCAGCTGCCTGGTTTAGTCACCAGACACTTCCTGGCTGGTCACACTGCATTTCCGGCGAGGTCATCGAGAGGATAGAGGGATAACTGCGGTTTTACTTTTCCCCCACTGAAAAGAACGGAAGCCATTCACCTCTATGGACGCGGAGGGTTTAGAAAGTGAGCTGATGAGTGTTGATGTGGCAGAAAAACTCATCTCCTCCCCAGTGACTCCAATGCTTTGGGCAGATTCTGCCTTGTCTCTGTCCCTAATTATAGCCCATCTCTTTGTCCATAGAATTCAATGGGAACCATTAGCTCGTACCCAGAAGGGAGGATACACCCTGGCACACGAACCCCATTCTTACCAACCTCATCAGTTTGGGGATAGGTGCAGTCCTCCCCTTGAGCAGTCCTCTAACCAAAGCCCCTTTTTCTGTGTTCAAGGTGTCAATGGTTTCCCCTTTTTTTCTAGAGGGGAGTTAAAATCACCCTATCTTCCTAACAGATGTTTCACTGCAAAGGGTTTAAACTTGGGCTGCAGCCTTCCCATGTTCAAAGCAGCTCAAGGAAAAATAAAATTTAACAATAAAAACACCTTAAAGATCAGTATCAGGCACATCAAAATTAAACCGTTCCCGCCTCATCCTCAAATTAAACCAGAATTATGAAATCCCTTCTGGATTAGAAGAACTGCAAAGGATTCAGTGCCTGTCTGAAAACAGGAAGGGCAGGCACTTGGCAGGTCTCCTCAGGGGAGAACTTCCATGGCTGTGGAGCTACCACCAAAAAGCTCGTTCCCAGTTCCCGCCAGTTGATTCTTTGCCAATGACAACTCTCACAGAAGGACTGCCAATGTTAATCTTGTTTCTTACAATTCTCTCTAGAGTATCCACCAGTAAGTGCAAGGCGGAACATAGGGACCTTTCCCTTCAAAACTGCATCCTCACAACAGCCCTGCAGGGTAGGGTATGCTGTGAGATCAGGAATGGCCCGAGATCTCCCAGCAAGCCTACCTGCAGACTGAGAATTTGAACGTGGCTCTTTCCAGTCCCAGGTCAGCCCTCTAGGCCCTACATCACACCAGCTGTCTTCAGACTCTTAAAGCGAGGACAGGTTCGTACACGCCAAGGCAGTTCTTAAGAAAACCTTCTGTGACTGGAACAGATGTGGGCTTAAAGAAACAGGAGAGCTGCTACTCACCCCCATATCTAGTCTTAGCCCCAGGTTGTAAGCCCTCCTGGCAAAATACCTCCTCGGTCTTTCTTCCAACATACCCGGCTCTTTCACCTCCATGCTTGTTTTGGTTGCTGCTCCAACCCAGGCAGAGGTAGGCGACTTATGGCCCTCCAGATGTATTGGTCTACAACTCCCATCATCCCTCACCACTAGCCATGGGTGCTGCCACAGTCAGAAGCTGCCGACCAAAGGATCAGATGGGACACAAGCTGCCCATCGCTGGGCTAGCGGCAGGCGTGATGATGCTACTCGGAACAGCGGCTCTGCTATTCCTCCTGTTCGGACAACCCCTCAAGCAGAAACATTCCTCACACACTTTTATGCATTTTTATTATTATCATCATCATCATCAAGTACTGTACACAAGGCACCCGAGAACAAGTCATAACATGTAAACACGAAAGGTGGTCGGCTGGACCTCTACGGCACTTGTTCTGTGACAAAAACACCCCTTCGCAAGGCTGCTCATTTTGCAGCCTCCTCTGAAGGGAAGTGCTCACTCCACTGGACTTGAATGGGTCCCAGCTGTGGCCAGCCTCTGACAAATGCTGGGTCACCACTGATGCCGAGTCACCCTGGGGCCCGACCGGACTTCCTCCTCTGGTCCAGCATGCCAAGGAAAGCTGGGCGGCTGGATAGAGCAACCCTCCGAATTTCCCGCTGACATATTGTCAGCTGAGAGCACGTCATTAGAAAACGGGAACACGCCGCAGAGACTTTGTGGCTCTGCTTCCGATGCCGAAAGGGTGTGCCACCCCAAAGCTGCATCCTGTTTGCTTCATACTCTCCAGCAATCAGAAGGCAGGTGGGTTCACACTTGACCTGCAGCTGAGTTTAAAGCCTCGCCGTGCTCCGTTATTCCCCATCAATAGGCTGAGGTCCAGATCTCCAAATCCTGCTGCACCATAAATTTTTATCAAAGCCCACAGAAACGTAAACAATATCTTAGGAGGAGGAGAGAGCTGTTTGCCTTCAGAACAAGGCTGCTTTAGAATAACTTTAGTTTTACAATTCCATGCCTGCTCACTTTGGTGGGAGTCATTCCCACCAAACGAAGGATGTTCCCAGAGTGAGGGCTCTAAGGATTACTGTTGAAAGACGACCACCTTTTTCTCCTGAGCAGTTTTTCTCTAGCAAGGAAAAAGATGGAAGCAGCAGAGGCAAAGGTGGGACGGTTACACAGGGAAGGCGGGATCGTCTAGATGCCCTGGTACAATTCTGTGAGCGAGGCACAGTGCGTCTGGAAGCAGTCTAAGAGAACTGCTTCTCAGGAATAAATTCAGGCAAGAGGGTGTACAGAGCTTTCTGTACAGTGCTGTCAAGCTTTTGTTGGCTTTAATCTGGGAAGACTTCAATACAGTCAAGGACCTAAAGATTCATTAGAATAATCACATTTGTTTGTCCAATGCAAAAAGAAACTTCACAGAACCCTGTTGGTTGCTGTTTAAAAAACCCACAAGGATTCTTCTAAATCAGTTTCTAGTAAAGCAGCTTAGTACAGCTTGAGGTTGATAGTACCTCTTAAGTAAGAGAGTTCTGCATCAGCCACCATTAAAAAACCCCCACCAAGGTAGCTTATTACAAATCCAAGCATCCAATACTGTTTTCTTTAAATTAATGCTCAGACGCTTCAGAGGAAACATTTAGGAAAGGACGCACAATACCTCCACCACCAGGAGTGAACTCCACGAAAATAAAGTGCAATTTTTTTGGTCTTGAATACTACTGTTTGCATTTAAATACTCATGGTGACCATCCCTGAATGCAACTGGATTCCATTGTGCTTTCTTGGAAAACAAGTGACTATTTCTCATTCGTCATCAGTGCAGTACCTCACCCCATCTTTGCTTTCCATTTTGGACTGTCATCTTCCCACACAGAATTAGGAAAACGTGTCACACCCTCCGGCTAAAAGCCACATCATATGATCCGCATGCATGCAGATTCCCAGCTCAGCTGGAGGAGAAACGCGATTGCGGCAAGTCACAAGCAAAGGACTTGATTCTGCACTCCACCAAACATGGTGGCTGAACGGTGGCTGGAAATCCTTCGGCCTTACCAACAACTTAAGGCTGCCACAGCCACCTGGGGAGTTGCAAGGCCTGAGTTCGAAGGGGCCCAGGCCCAATCAGGGCCCAAGGGCCCCAGGTGCGTACCACAGGCCCCCCCCCCAATTTCCCTTTCAGCTTAACTGCCACGTGGGCTGCCCATTTTCAAGAGGAACCACAGCTGGCGAGGGAAGCGGTTACTGCCTCCTTCCCACATTTTGCATTGTGACTGCACCCACGAAATAAATCTCTGGTGTGATGCTTCAGCTTGCGGGGAGAGGTTTCTGATTTGGAAAGGCCCTGATCCCCCCCTTCAAGCCTGTGTATCCTGAGCCCCTGGCACAAAAGTCCAAAGCTGGCCTGAACCCTAAGAACCTCGGGGTCATGGGGCACAGTGTCCCGTCAACATCTAAGCATTAAAATCAAACGAAGGTTCATGAGTGGTTTAGTACCTTGACAAATCTCACAGAAGTCCAGAAGCCCAAGAAGCAGTGCTTAGGATGCAGGTATCTGACACATTCATTCCCTTGTCTTGTGCTACCTCTCCACTCTCAAGGGATCTCCCAGCTCTGCTCAGTAATTAGGCCCTTCTGAAATATGCAGCAACAGGTGTAGGTACTGAAGGCATTCCCTGATTGCATGAAGCTATCAGATGCAGCACCATCAGGAGAGCGTGAGCCCTGCCACCACCTGGACGTGGCCAGGGATGCGCTCAAAATGAAAGATTAACATCATGAAAGAGGGTGAGTGAGAAAGCCACGTGGTAGCCTTGACATCCTAAATCTGGGCTAGGGAGCTGATGGCCTTCCAGCTGAGATGCTGTGGGGGGGATTCCAACTCCCATCATCCCCAACCCTCAGCCATGCTGGCTGGGGCTTATGGGAGCTGGAGCCAGTGACAATTGGAGAGCCAGGAGTTCCGCAGCCCTGACTTGAATGAATGGAAGAACCGTACCTAGCAACCGAACTCCACATTACGTTCAAGGCATGCATGCCATAAAATGTTCTGTTTGGTTTTTAAATAGATTGCAGTTTCACAAGGGACGGGGTGGGACTCCCTTAAGGCCACGGGGTCCCTCCCTCACACACGCACAAACGGGTGCATGACAGATGGCCAGACATTTCGGGCAAACTGCTCTTTTGGTCTCCGTGTGGGCGAGCGAAGCAGCGTGCCCCTTCCTGCCGTGATGTCCCAAAAGGGGCTTGCTGGAGCAGGCGTCAAGACACAATCCCGTGCAAGCGGAGGCAGGAAAGGGGACCTGCACCCCTTATGGGGCATGCTGGGAGTCGAGGGCCTTCTTTCCTGTCTCTGCTTGCCCGGGAACAGAGTCAGTCATGGTGGACAGCCAGTCCGTGGGGGAGGCATCTGGGCATCCCAGGGGCTGCCTCCAGTCTCAGACGGAAAGCTTCCTCCGATGCCTGTGGCCGCTGTACATCCTGATGATCTTGGGCGCCTGCTTCCAGGTGCTCAGCAGCTGCGCGGCCACCCTGTCCAGGGTGGGCCCCTCGAAGTCGGCCAGCAGATTGACCGGGGCAGCTTCCTTGAGGAGCTTGGGCAGGCCCAGGGCTTCGGGGAGGCAGGGGTTGCCCAGGAACAGGTGCAGCAGGCTCCGGCGGCAAAGGCTCTCTGCCAGGAACGCGACCAGGTCCGCCAGCCTCTCCACCAGGAACCGGTCCTCCCAGGCGTGCGAGGGGGTGCGCAGGAGCAGCCAGAACAGGGCCGTCTTGAGCACGTAGGAGGAGAGGACGCCGTCCCACTGGGCGCCCAGCGGCTGCTCCAGGGAGCGCCCGCCCAGGTCGCGCAGCCCTTTGAGGATCTGCAAGCACTTGAGGTGGCACGAGTCGCCCGGGGCCTGCTCCCGCAGCCAGCCCAGCAGCCGCTGCTCGTGCCTGGAGACGTTGAGCGTCCAGAAGGGGCCCGGCTGGGCCGCGGGCAAGGGCGTGAGGTAGAGCGACTCGCCCAGAGGGACGGCCGGGACGAGGCGCACCGCCATGGAGAGGTGGCAGCACACGTAGTCCGAGCGCGGCTCCAGGTGCAGGGTCAGCGGCCGCCCGGGCGCCACGGCCAGGCCCACGCGGCAGCGCTCCTGCAGGCACGAGCGCACGGCGCCCAGGCAGCGCTGCACGTGGCCCTGGAACCAGCGCAGCACCAGGGCCGCCGACAGCTGCGGGCCGCCCCCGCCGGGCAGCTCCGCGCACAGCGCCTCGCAGGGCGGCGCGGCCCCTCGGCGCGCCTCGGCGGCGTCCCGCGGCGCCACCTCGAGCGCGCACACGAAGGCGCCGCGCGGGCCCGCCTCGTCCGGGCGGCGCGGGCGCACGCGCAGCGCCAGGCGCGGCGGCAGGCGCAGCGGCACCAGCACGTCGAAGCCGTCGGGGCTGCGCACCTTGTGCTGCTCGTAGGCGCTGCCCACCTGCACGAAGTCGCCGCGCAGCGCCAGGCGGCCCTGGGCCTTGCCGGCGCGCACCACCTCGCCCACCACCAGGCTGACGTGGGCCTTGCTGTGGCCGAGCACGTGGGGCGAGAGGCGCAGCTGCTGCTCGTAGAACTCCTCCAGCGCGCTGCGGCGGCGGCACCGCCGCCCGGGCGGGCCCGGGGCGGCTCCCCCCGGGCTCGCCGCGCCGCCGGGCCGCCCCCTGGCGCGCCAGTCGCGGTAGCGCAGCGCCAGGAAGGCCAGCAGCAGCAGCAGCAGCGCGGCCTTCAGCGGCGCGCAGTCCCAGGCCGCCGCGCCTCCGGCGGTGCTCCTCAGCGCCTGCAAGAAGCAGAGCAGCGCCGTGCCAAGCAGCGGCCAGAAGACGCGCACGTTGAGGGTGTAGGCGGTCATGGCGCCCGAGGGCAAGGCCTTCATGGGGGCGCCGGCGGAGCGCGGGCGGGGGGCGACGGGCGGGGGCCTAGTCGGGAAGCTCGGCGTGGAGAGCGGGCCCCTGAGCGCACCAAGAGTGCATGGCGCTCCAGCGCGAGGGATCCGCGCCTTAGCGTCCGGGGTTCGCGAGGAAAGCGTTGCTGTGGCAGTCGCGCGGCGCGGCCGTCTTCGCAGCGGGGTCGCGGCCGAGTCCTTCAGCCCATTGCCGCGGCACCGGCTCTGCAGGGCGTTTAAAGTCACTTGGGGCGCCCGTGCAGCGCCCTGCGCAAGCAGCCGCTCGGGTCACCGCCGGCGACCCGCCCGATGCTCCCGGCCCTCGAGGTCGTCTCCTCACCCCGACGGCTGACCCCAGCTCCCCGGGCGCGGCCTGCCCGACCACCTGCTGGGGCCAAGGGTCTCAGCGGCGCTGCGCCCGCCGGCGGGACACCGCGTGGCGTTGCCGTGCCGGCAAGCGCTCGGCTCCCCGCGCCCGTCCGTGCGCCACGATCCCCGTTCCGCGCCGCCCGTCGAGGCTCCCTTGCCGAGAGTCTCCGGCTCCCAAAGGCTTGGAGGAAGGACGACCTTTCGGCTGCTGCCGCGGCTTCCTGTCTAGTCGCCGTCTCGTCCAACTCCTCCTCCACCCCGTCCCAGTTTGACCGTCCCGGGATTTAGGGCCAGCCTCGATTGCTCTGCTCCCTGCCCTGCAGCGCGGCGGCCCCTGGCGCGGGACAATCACTGGAGTTGTTCTTCCGAGGCCTCCTTTTCGCGGTGGAAAGAGGAACGTTTTCGCGTCACTTATGTTGCGAGCGCAGCGAGTGAGTGAGAAAGAGGAAATACCAAAGTCTGGAATGGAGCGAGGAGGCGGGTGGGTCGGGGGGAGGGGAGGGGAGGGGAGGCGCGGGGCCGGGAAGCCCGCATGCGGCCGGGGCAGAGGCCGCTTCCCCGGTTGGAGGATGCGGGACTGGGACCGGAGGATGAGGCGCATAATGCGAATTTGCACACACACTGCAGTTCGTGTGTTCGTTCAAAGGGCTCCTGGAGACACCTCTGTTAGTGAAAAGGGATGCGTGGACAACAGAGAGGATGGTCTTTGAGTTCAGCGGGGGGGGGGGCAGCAGGAGATGAAGCCCATGTGGGCCAAAAGCCAGCTCCTTCGGGGGATCCAACGCAGCACAGATCTTCAGGGCCCTCCTGCCTGCCTGCCTGCCTGGCTGTCTTTAAAACGTTTGTATACTGTCCCATCACAAACATCTCGGGATGATTCACAACAATGGTCCAAACCCTTAAAAGCAAGAGTGGATTGCTAGAGTTTACGTAGTGGCTCTTAGGGTCAAGGAACTCACAGCCCTCCACTTATTGTTGGACTACAACTCCCATCACCCTTGATCATTGACCGGCCTGGCTTGAGCTGATGAGGGATGGATGCCAAGGAGACACAGAGGGCCCTTGCCCTGATAAAATCCAATAGCGGACCATTGGCACAGATGGCACATTTCTGAAGAAAGGAGGACAGGAGGCCCCTGCCCTTAGGAGCTTACAATCTAAGCTCAGCCACGAAAACGAGAGAACTGATGGAAGGAGAAAAAAGTACAAGCAAGAGTGTTGTATTTCTTAGGCTGGGTTAAGTAGAACAGCCCACCCCCAGCTCATGCCCTCCAGCTGCGTTGGACTGCACCTCTCATAACCATTGGCCATGCTGGCTGGAGCTGATGGGAACTGAAGTTCAAAGCATCTGGAGGGTGCCAGATTCTGGAAAGTTGGAGCAGAGGAGATGCAGCGGTTTGTGCCAAAGGTTTCATGGAAACAGTGGCGTAGTGGAGCCAAAACGCACAGGGTGGAAGCACCGGGCTTTTTAGTCCCAGTTCAGTCCAGTGGTCTTCAGCCTTTTCACAGCTGGGGACCCGCAAAAACAGGAAAGCCACCTCAGCGACCACTGAGGCAGAAACAAAAAGCACCACACACACAATAATCTCTGTATGAATTTCCAAACAAAATACCAAAAAAAAGGAAAGAAAAAAAAGTTTTCCAAAACAACCAGAAACAGAGTAATAAAAAATGCCACCAAAAGAGCAAAATACCAAAATTGGCACAGCGTGGCCCCCAGCTGGCTCCCACCATGCCATCTCTCCCCTCCCTGCTCTCCCAGTGGCACTGGCGCAGTCCTTAGAAATGTTAGTTATATTGCGATTTATATCCTGCCTTTTTCCTACAAAGGGCTCAAGGCAGCTTACATCATCTCTCCTCCTCCAGCTTATCCCCACAACAACAACAACCCTGTGAGGTAGGTTGGGCTGAGAGTCTGTGACTGGCCCAAGTCACCCAGCTGGCTCCATGGCCGAGCGGGGACTCGAACCCAGATCCTCTGAGTCCCAGTCCCATGCTCTTAACCACTACACCGCACTGGCTCTCAGAAATGTGATGCCAACCGAGGAAGAGGTGGTGGAACACAGCCTGTCCGTGCCGATCTGCGGGTGGGCAGGATACGCACCCCCCGCCCCCAGTCCATGGACCCGTGGTGGAAAATCGCTGGTTTAATCCACAGCATCTCCAGGCAGGGGTGGCACAACTCCTTCCTCTTTGGTTTACTGATTGTTTCATCGTAGGGTTTTCCAGCTAGGAAATCACGTGTGGTTTACTGTTGCCTCCTGCACAACACTAGCCTGAGTTCGTTCGAGAGTCACTGCAGCAGCTCTTCGGAGGTCTCTGCCCCATCCCCATCAGAGGGGTCCATTCTCCTGCTGTGGATGTGGCAGTTCCCCCTGAAGAAGGTTGATGCACCTTAGGTTGGTGGCCCAGTTTGGACCATTCCCCCAGCAGTGACCCTGCTAGGAGACCAGTTCAGGGAAAGCTTCTGGCTTCCTGGGTGCAGTGCTCCCGGCTTTCTAGACCTTCTGAAACCTTCCCACTGCATTAAGGTGTGTGTCCAGGACTGAATAAGGCAAGGTAGACCAACTTTGAGATGGGCCCGCTCCATAAAGGAGGCCACAGTCTTGAGTTTACAAGAGCTGAGCAGGATTGCCAAGGAAAGGGCCTTTTGGGGGGGGGGGTACATTTGTAAGATCAAGCATAATTTGGAGATGACTTGGCAGCACCTAACAACCACAAAGGCTTGGTAACTGGCAGTAAGCAATCTGCATGAAAATTTGCTAGGATTAAGGCTCATAAATGAAACTGAAAGTTGTCAAAGTAATGATTAAATTGGCATCCTTCAGCTGCAAGCAACATAAGGGAATTTTCACACATGCCTTGAAAATCCACTTTTAATTATCACCTTAGTCCTATTACTGCTGTTCTAGCATGCCTGCATTTATTTCTGTAGTTGGTAAGTTTTTATTTACTTGCTGTATTTCTGTACCACCCAATTGCCAAATCTCTCCGGGCAGTTCACACGAATTAAAACTAGAATTTGCATCATAAGATACCCTGTGGAAAAAAATGCAAACATTTAAAAGGACAGTATAAAATAGAAGTAAAAGAGAAAGCCTGCAGCAGTGCAAATACAGAGACAGGTTTAAAATGACAGAAACTGAAAGATGAAAATTCCTGGAAAAATAAAGCCTTTATCTGGTGCCGGAAAGCCTCTGTAGGAAGTTCGATCTACAAATGGTGCTACAGCAGAACAGCCCTGCCATTCACCTTATTTCCTTTGGCAGAAGCTCCTTCAGAAGAGCTACTGAGGACAAGTTTAGGATCCAGGCATGTGTACAGGGAAGAAGGGATGAGGGATTTTTCCTGCAAAAGGTGTTGTGCTTGCTGCTGTTTCAGCTTCCACTGTGGGAAAGGATGTGCACACCCTCCACTCAGCATGCTTGCCTTTCTTGCAATTTTAATGTAGCTGTAGGACACTTGTGAGACCACAGGAGATGGCAAAACCATGGCAGGGCTGGGTTGTAAATAGACATCTGCTTTCCCACAAACCCTTAAATTAAACTAGAAAGTAGATCCCTGCTTATTTGGAGCATGTGAGTACAAGATAGCAGAAGGGATGCCTTGCCTGGCATATCGCCCCCCCATGGAACTTCCTCTCTCAGGATGTGGTGACAACCAGTCGCTTAACTCACGAGGGCAGACTTCGCATTTGCAAGATCTGCTCTGCCGTTTTCTTTTTTGAGCAAAACAAGATCTCAGGACCTTATGCTCTGGCAAATGGGGTCGGAAACAAGATTAGAATTACAGGAGTCTGGAAATCATTTTGCATGCCACAACTGAGGTTACAGGTTTCCCATGCAAACCAGGCACTGGCCCCCAGTTTTCTTAATTTCAGGAGTATCTTTTGGGTGGTGGGTGTTCTGTTGCTGTTAATCCAAGTCGCAAATCTTTGCTGATCTAACTTGGATCAACTCAAGATCTACCAGTAGATTCATACCTAGTTTCTGTGCAATGCTGGCTTAGATGGCCCTGAATTAAGCTTAAACAGGTCCATGGGGACAGATTCATGGAATCTAAACTGCACCAATGCCTTGAATGCCTGGGGATGAGATCCAAACAGAGAAAGAAGGGCTTCTGGGCCTGCTTGTGCATTTCGCTGCAAGGATCTGCTGGTTGGCCCTGCAGGGAGCAGAACATGGCATTCAGTCTCTTTTGGGGTCACGTGAAAGCATCCAGACATGTAACTGCAAAAGAAAAGAATGCCTCACTTTACTAGACAGACTGGGTTGGCTCCAGCTTTACATATGAGAGTAGACCCATTCAAAACAATGGGCTTAAGTTAGTCATGACTAACTCTAGTCTACTTGATTTCAATAGGTCTCCTCCAGATATGACCTAAAGCTAAATTCAACCCACTCAGGTTGTAGTTCTATGCATTCTTACATCAGGATAAAAACTGCGGTTTGCTAACTCCCCTGCCACAACCTTTTAATTGCAAAATTGACGGCATTTTCCATCAGAGATAATTCAAGTCTTGTACAGCTGCGATTGCCCTAGACCTGTTTTCTCGAGGACCATGAGAATTATCACGGATTTAATAGCAGCCTCCTCCTTTCAACACGCTTGTTCTGCAGCATTTCTCGTCTGGATAATGAAATGGAGTTCCCTCCCTCGACTTCCTTTTTTTGCATAATGAAGGTGCCCCTAGCTACATACGTGGGCAGGATGAGCCTTGGTTGATTTATCGGTGCCACCACGATGGGACCAGTTGCTCTTGGCACAGAGCCCTGGGGATTTCACACATCTTTGTTGAAAGTCAACTGATGCTTGTCTCCGGTGGAGAGAGACAGGCAACCACGATCATTTCCAGAGCAAAGTTTGCACAGGCTTCAAACCCCGAACAGCTCTGGGAAAAGACAAAGCAGAAAGACAGGCCATGCCTTAAAGCCTCTTCCTATAAATCCAGGCTGTGGGACCACTTGGAATTCTGTCTGCAGTCCTGGCACCCCCTGGTTAAGGGAAGAATTGCGTGGGATTGGGGGAAAGATACAGAAAAGGCAGCTCAGGAATGTGCAGAGTTCCCTAAAGTGATGCCCTCCATGTGGGTTGGACTACAGCCCCATCCTGCAGGCTGGGGGTGATAGGACTTGTAGTCCAATGCATGTGGAGGGTGAGCAAGGTAGAACAGCAGGGAGAGGGGATAACTACCCCCATTTTAGTTCCAGGACTGCTCACCACCATTTCATCCCCACTAAGGCGGGGTGTGCCCCTTGTCCCCAACACACACGGCTTACCCTCAAGGGGACATAGCCTTGGACAGAAAAATATTCCCCCTACCTGAACCAGACGGACTTCGGCCCGATCCAGCAGCGCTGTTCTACGCAGTTTCTCTTCCCCCCTTTCACGTTCCTCCTCTGCATTCCACTTGGCTGACTGAACTGGCATGGAATGTACAACAGTTAATGCAACTGTTTAATGTAAAGAAACCTCCTTAGATTAACTTTCCCCCTTTTATTTACATGTAAAGAATTCCAGGTGCACTTGATCTCTGCAAACATGTTAAATGTCTTCAGCAGCAGTACATGAATTCCCTGGAACAGCTGTGCCCACAACATACCTGGGAGAGGCCCCATTGCCAATTCATAGCCAGCACTGCCTATAATGTAAGCTGTCGAAAGCCAATCACAGAGAGAAGTAACCTTTCTTTTGTAGCTATTCCTTTCCTCCTCCCTCCAAATCCCTTTTCCTTTTATGTCATGCCTGTCAGACAGACTGCCTACAGACACACACGGTCCTATCCCTGATCTGGGTAAGCCACTCTGAGAGGTTTTTCTCTGGTGAAAAGGGGGGTTAAAAGCCATTTCAAACAAACAATTTAAATTTCAGTCTGGCCACTGAAGCACCTTCTGGTTGGGGTGGGGATGGGACAGGAGTGGTGCAAAGTCTCTGCAAGACACATTTCTGTCGCTCGCAAAGATAGGACCACACAGGACTAATTTTTATCAGCTTAACCAACCTCACAAGGTTGTTGTGGAGTTAAAAGGGTGTGACACGGCAGGGGAAGAACACTGTCCCAAACTTCTTTGAGGCCAGCCTTAATAAACACTTATGGCTGCAAATAACGTAAAAAACCATATGATGTCAAGAGAAGGGATCGGGGCAGATTTCCCTATAGCGAAACAAATACAGCAGGACCGCCTATCTACTGTGTCACTTACCCAAGGCTGACCTTCAGCCCCCATATTCAATGGAATGAGGGGCACGGGACCCCCCTGAAAGTGGAAAAACTGCGAATATCTCTAGGGAGTGACACAGTCTGGCAACACCACACTTGTGGTCTAGCCAGCCTCACTCCTGTGATTTGTCTCTCAGTGGCCACAAAGACTCTTTTTCCCAGAGATATTCATGCAGGGGCCC
The DNA here is from genome assembly GCA_023646645.1 of Varanus salvator macromaculatus. Taxonomy (NCBI): domain Eukaryota; kingdom Metazoa; phylum Chordata; class Lepidosauria; order Squamata; family Varanidae; genus Varanus; species Varanus salvator. The sequence continues at coordinate 9,623,451 of JAIXND010000852.1, read as the reverse complement.
TATTCCGTTTGAATGTACTACCCACAGTTGCATCTTGAATACCTCCAGCATGGGAGAGCCACATCATTGGTTCTCTCATGGTACTGCCCTGTTGTACTTCTGTTGCTTGGACACTATTTCATGGCTGGAATGACCTTTTTCCATTGTCAACATATACCTTTATCAGTATGTTTTTTAAAATGCATACTTTTGATAATCAAAGCATACACGATCATTGACCCATTGAGCTGGGATCTCCATTGTCATCCAACCTCCTGCCCATGCAAGAAATTCACTTGTAAGAGACCATCTAGACTGCCCCGTAACCTCCACAAAGGGAGTCCACAGCCTTCCTGAGCACTCTGGTCACAATCAAGTCACTTGTACCATCAAGAATTCCTTCCTAATGTTTCACAGAAATGCTCTCGGGCTCCAGGAAGTCAATCCCTTAATCTTCTACTTAGATCAGGCAGAAGGCTTAGATCAATTTTTCTGCTAGGCCAGAGAGTAAGTAGCAGGAAAGCTGATGGAGAACGGTAGGCTGTTCTCTGCACCCAACTGTCATATAATTAGAAGCGTTCTAGGTGGGTTGATGTACACATATGATGTACAGAGCCTGAGTCAATTCCTCATTTCCAACATCTGAAAAGAGATACAAAGGAGAAGGACTTCACACCAAATTCCCCCCCACCCCCCCACCGACAGTGTTGAGGAGAAGGGCACTAGCAATGATTAGAGGAGAATGTGCAAGATGTTTCAAAGCTCCAGCCTCACAGAAAGAAACCCCCCACCCACCCACCTCCGGCACGTGCACACAGCTCTACTGGCTCTTTTCTTCAGTCTGTTTGAAAAGCCATCCAAAAATACTTCAAAGTGGCAATTGGGGAAAAGATGCACAGACCCGCAAGCAGACACAGTGTTGGAAAGACATAAAAAGACTGCATTCAGCAGAGTTTGGTGATATTTCAGCCCAGGCAGGTAAATATCCCACCATGTTACCCCTTTTTCACTTTTGGCTAGAAAAGAAGAAGTGGGAACAGGACTCCATTTTATCATCCCAGTGTTTCCTAGGGGGTGGGGGGTAAACTACCCACTTTCATGTCTGCCTGCAAATCTACCAGGAAGTATCGGAGGTCTGAGGGTAGGCTGTGAGAACCGTGCACTCTGCACATGCTAAAGAAAAACTGTGTTAAATATCACTTGGTATTTTCAATAGTTGAGGCCTGGACTCAATGAAGCTGCTCTTGGTCATTTTCCCCACTCCTGGTTGTGAGTGTCTAAAGGCATGATCCTAGGCTTGCTTGCTGTTGCCACGTGCCAGCAAGTCTTCTCTGACTTATGGCAACTCTATGAAGGAGTTGGGGCTCCTTTATGGAGCCGATCCGTCTCATAGTTGCCCTTCCGCATCTTCTGCCTGCAACCTTCCTAGCATGACCATCTTCTCCAGGGAGTCTCTCTTTCTCATGGTGGTTCCAAAGCACAGCAGCTTGAGTTTTGATTTTGGGGCAAGCTGGTCTGGCTGGATTTGATCTTGGGCCCATTTGCTTGTCTTTCTGTCTGTCAGCCCAAGGTATTCACACAGCTCTCTTCCAGCACCATGTTTCAAACACATCAGCTTTCTTCCTGTCAGCTTTCTTCACTGGCCAGTTTTCACACCTGCGCCTAATGATAAGGAATACCTTGCTGTGAATGATTTTGGCCTTGGTCTTCAGTGAAATGTCCTTACATTTGACCCTCTTTTCTAGTTCTTTCATTGCTGTCCTTCCAAGTCAGTCCTCAGATTTCTTGGCTGCTTTGAATTGATGACTGAGCCAAGGTTTGCAAAATCTTTCACCAGTTCTTCGTTGTTGACTGTGATGTTGTACACTTCTTCCGTAGTCATGACTGCTGTTTCCTTATACATGCTTAGACAGAAAAAACTCATGCAATTTCCAGACTTCTCTAGCCATAATTCTTGGAGCTGCAGAATGCTGGGAAAGGTAGAACCTCTTTTCCATCTAAATACACACGTGGCTGCACTCTAAGGGCACGATCTTACTTTGACGATCATAAGCCAACATGGCATGGTGGAAAGAGCGATGGAGACCATCTCCTGCTCTTCTTCAAGATTTCACTAGCTTGTTGCCCAGCCAGCAAAAGCGTTTCAAGATGTACGGCTTACATGATGATTGGAGATGTACCTCCAGGAATGGTTTAGGATCAGCATATGAACAACATCCAACCACAACTGGAATAAAGGTCACAATTACAGGTGCACACTGGCTATTCTGCCCCATCCATGCCGCCAACAGTCGAGCCTCAAAAAACACAATAGGCTGACTCATTGATACATATGCAAATATATTTGGCACTGAGAAAGTTTCAGAAACAATACAGTTTATTGAGATACCATTATGTACTAAAAACTAGCATGTCATCTGATCAGTCTTGGATACCTCCACGCTGCTTCAGATACAAGAGAATAACCAAATTTTAACAGGCAGAACAAAACAAGAGTCTTGTCACTGTATGACTTTACTTTGACATCATTTGAACAACGCCATGTAAGTCTCTTAAATCACAATGATTATCTCGTCACTCCCAAAAATCACTATATTCTTTCTGACAAAAATATCGCAGCTTTACATCCGATCTGTATAGCATTCTTCAAAATAGAGTATGCCGGAGCCTACACAACAGAAAGGGGATATTCAGTACACTTTAAGCCTTGCTTTAAAACAGATGGCAGTAATTCAGAGAGGGTTGCAGACTTGTAAGGACAAAGTACAGAGCCGAAGCATATGGGGAGTACACAAACTTAAATCAGATACTGGCCCTCATACCAAGTGCCGAAAATTATGGGGTGGCATGTTTCCTCAGCTCTCCTGAATTTTAATTGGGGATGGCAGGGACCGCATGCAAAAGCTGTGACCTGGCAGGACACATGGAGGGTGTGCAGAGTTACTCCAGACATGCCACGCCACCATGCTGGGTGCAGAGCAGCCTTCCCCAATGCGGTGCTCTCTGGATGGTTTGGACTACAGCTCCCATCAGCCCAGCCAGCATAGCTACTATCAGGGAGTTGTCCAAAACACCTGGGCAGGCAGCAGGCCTGGGGAGGCTGCTGTGCGGCAGGGAGCTGTGAAGAACCCCTTCCCATGCCTTCTGTCGCTGAAGGGAATGCCATGCAGCTCGAAGGGCCTTGTGTGCCGGCTGTTCAAAGGGGAGAAATTCCACTGCCGGCGCCAGAGCCCTCGAGCACAGCGCAAGTCCTTCTCTGAATCTTGCCTATGCGATCCATAGTCCCGTAAAGTGTGTTTTATCAGATGGGAGAAGTGAACGGAGCAGCACAAACAGATGTGCACACCTGGCTCGGGAACACGTGGAGTTCTAGGACTTCCTAAGTCTAAAGGGGCCTATGGCTGTGCCCTTAACATCGGAGTCATCTAACAAGGAACACATCTCAGTAGCTGGAATGCAAAAAGGAACTGATGAATACGGCCTTCTCATGCAAAAGTGGTGGTAACAGTCATCTCTCTATTCACTGCAAACACCCCGCTTTTTGGGCTACAGGTATGCTTTAGACCAAATCAATTACTGTCAGTAAGAGGGTCAAAAATGAACAGAGCTAGATCAAAGTCTGAAGCCCTCACCCCACCCCACCCAATGCAGTACAGAAGAGGCCCTCTTTGTCCCCACTCCAAAATTAGTGGTCTCCTCTGGTCAGGCTTGTCAGCACCAGGTAGTAGCACCGTTGTGAGCTGCCCATCATTATGATTACCAACAATCCCGCAACACAGCACTGTTCAGAAACAGTGCGGGGACTCAAGGTGGTGGCCCCATCGTTTAAGCTTCCCATAATGATCTGGAGTGAGGTTACATTGGGAGTAATTAATGGGGGATAGTTTACCCAGCAACCAGCAGGGGGCCCAGGAGGACGCTGGATCCTGTCAGGGGCTGAGGTGGCCCCTGCTGTGCAAGGATGCCAGCTGTCAACACAGGCCCTGAGAATTTGCTTATTTTTAATTTTATAGGCTGCTGAATAACCGGATGTGGCTCTCTAAATGGCAAACAAAAATAAAATACGGACCAACATTACAATTCCTAGTTACAAGGGACAGAACTTGCTGGTAGGAGAATGAGCTCTTATAGACAATCCATTGGGAAAATCGGGTCTCTAAATACCTGCGGAAGAGGACAGTTTTTGCCTGGCACTGGAATGAAAGTGGTGACAGCACCTGGCAGACCTCTCTAGGAAGCCCATTCCAAAGGCTGGGGGCAGCCACTGAGAAGGCCCTTCTTCTAATCCTCATTCCTTTTACTTCCCTTAGGGATGCCTTTATCAGAAGGACCTCATTCCAATGGGCAGGTAAGTGTATATGGGAAAAGGCAGCCCTTCAAGTAACCAGGCCTCCACCCTGGAAAAGATTAGCTGGGAAGATTAGACATCAGCTAGAAAGATTCCTTCTGCACACCTACCAGTTCTGCATCATGGTCAAGCCCGATGTCGTGATGTTCTATCTCCTCATCCCGGAATTTTTTTATTGTCTTGTCAGAAAACAAAGAGGAATACCTGCGTTATTGTTTATGCAAGTTATCTGGGAGTTTCTCTACATGAAGCTTTTAACTCACCATTTTACCAAGACTTTTCTGCTTGCACAATCTTTGTGGGATTAATATCGGTGTGTGTGTGTGTGTGTGTCTCCCCTGCAGGTTTTTTCTTTCTCTCCCTAGCTATATGTTCCACCACACGACCACAGGGTGCTGCTGCAGTATAGCCGAATCACACACACACACAAACTTCCCTTGGCAGACTTCACTCAGTCTAAACCAAAAGCTGCAGAAATGGAGGAGAAGGTTGTGCAAAGCACCCACAAAAGCAACATGTGTGCACAAAAATCCTCCCTTGTAGAGATGCCCTGAGATAGGGGATTGATTACAAAATACCGGTGACACCCGCACCACTTTATGGCCACTGCTTTAAGATGTGGCCATAAGGCAAGGATGCCTGCTGGCTGCTCTTGGACTGCAAGTCCCATCAGCCTGATCCAGCAGACCCAAAGGCAAGGGCTACAACACCTACAAGTTGCCTGTCCATAAAATAGGCAGTGACGTGAGCCCAGATCTCCCACAGTAGGAACAAATTTAACTTAGTTTATCATCAGAAAGCTTCCAAAATGACTCAAGGTGCTCAAACACTAAAGACTCTGAAGATCACCAAAAATATGCAGGTTTTCAAGCTCACCAAATCTCTTGAGCAGGCAAGCTGTTACATAGTGCAGATTGGTACAGGGGGTGGTGAAGAAGGACTGAATGTTACAGGCAGGATATATGCAAGGTCTTGCCATGGTATTGAGGTTTCTCCTGGGCGATGTAGTAATTTCAGGTTTCAGTGCCCCTAGAACCACTGGGCAGAAAAAAGTTTCCAATAATTGTAGAGCTTCCATTTTTGAAAATATATTCCATGGAATTATTATATTTATAAATATTTGCCTATCATGGGAAGTTCTTTAAGTGTCTGCTACTTTTGGTTTTGCATCTGGACAGTAGCAGAAAACTCCCATTGTTTCCTGTAGTCACAATGGTGTGGCAGGATTCAGTGAATTGAACAGGGCTGGCAAACTCTTTTTCCCTTTAACAGATCAGGAATATAGAAGCCACTGTAAATTACAGAATGGGGCATTAAAATAATAGTCGTGTGCTTCTATTAATGGAACTCCCATTAAGTCCAGGGTCAGAAATGCCACTGATTTTTGGACATGTTACACGTTACCTCTAATAATTCTTGATATTTTTCTGGATCTTCTTCCATGAGTGTCCTGATTTGGTTGTTATAGTGCTGAGAGATGCTGTCTTCCACGGCCACAGTGCACGCCATGGCACCTTCTTTTCCAAGTAAGGCAGTGCCTGCACCTGTAACACATCCACTTTTAAAATCTACCACAAGTCTCCTACATGTAGTCCAATCAAAAATGAAAACCGTTTTGAGTCTCACCTAACAAGAACCCTGTAAGATTCCAAAAAGGCAAGAGAGCAGAGGGACGGACTCGATACAAGATCATTAACTCATTGAATTTTTTCAAATGGTCCTTTTCCTGATCCCACATTTGCTGCATTGAAAGACAAACAACAACACCACAAACAGTTTTAAAACAATGAAATTTGCCGCACGGTTATGGTGGCCTAAGAGGAAAAATATGTCCACCTTATTAGGACAAACAATGTCAACCTTCCATTGGTTTGTGACTTGAGAAACTAAACCACAAGAACATTGCCATCTATTTATTGATCACAGTACATTCTGGAGGAGGGCTTTGAACCTCTCTCAGATCAAATACTAAATTCCATTTTGGACAAATTCTTGGCAGACACATACATGGAGATGGTGTGTTTCAAAATATTAGGCATATTCTAGCTTACAGCTCCCCCCGCTATTACTTAAAGAGGTATTTCAACCTTTCTGACTATGGAAAAAATGGACCAAAAGCCTAGAAACAATCCAATGGACCATGGTTGGAGGAAAGATCGTCTGGCCACCCAGAAAACCTTACAGGGCTTTATTGGGACAACGGGGCAGGACAAATTTTGCCTCCAGGCTTTTGAGGTTTCATAGCCCTGGTTTGGAGGGTTGGGGAAAAGGCATCTGCTTAAATTTGGCCCATAATATTTTGCTGCTTGAGGCAAACGACAAAATTATGCTTCTGCTTCTCCACAGAGGCGCCAACCAGAATGACAGCTGAATTTTACTTTAACTCTTGGCAGTGGGGCAGCATCCTTTACTGCCTCCAAGGGCAGCCGCCTCACTTAGAAGGCGTACAGCAAGGTGCCCGGCACACCTCAAAGCGGCTCACCACCCCTCCGCCTGTGCCACCTGAGCCTGCTGCCTCACCCTGCCTCACGGAAGGGCCAGGCCTGCCCACATTCCCTCTTCCCATGGTCTTCCTGCCTTGACAAAGAACTACCTGGTGTGTCTGCAGTTGGGTCTGAAGCGTGGGCTGAGCCAGTCCTCCAAAGGTGGACTGCAAACCAGGAGCAAACAGTGGTTTTCAGTGCTGCTTTGCAAGACTCCCTCAAACCTAGCCTTGCCACTCCAGGCGTAGCTGCTGAGTGCAATGTGGATCAACAAAAATAAATGTTCCTTCTGGAGCTCGGGGGGGGGGGGGTGGAGAATGCATAAATATAGGCTCTCCTTTCGATTTTTCAGATTATGGTTTGGAGAATCAGGAGTGCTTTGGGAGCCAGTGCAGTAAAATGGTTAGAATGTTGGACTGAGAAGACCCAAGTTTTAGTTCTCACTGAGCGATGAAGTTCACTGGGTGGCCCTGGACAATCAGTCTCTCAGCCGAACTACCTTGCAGGGCTGTTGGCAGGGATATGACGGAGGGAAAGACCACATAACCTATCTTGGGCACCTTGGAGAGGGAAAATGATGACATTGGAAAATGATGAGCCAATTAAAATTAAAAAATAAAATAGTTTAACATTACAAATGAATATATTATTTTTAAATATATTACATATATATACATATATTTAAAAATGTCAGAAAGCAGTCAAGTCTCACAAATGAGGAAAGTGAAAACTGACTTTAAAACATGCAAGAAGGCCAGGCAGAACGAATGGGCCGACTAAGGCGCCTGGACTGGAGATACTCACCCGAATGAGTGGTCCTATTGAAGATCTGCCCAGCACTGCCATTTGCCCGGCATAAATGCGGTTCGCCCCAAATTCCCCTGCATGATCCACTCTGATTATGCGATCAATAAGTGCCTTATTGATGTTATCTAAGGTCATCCCAGTACAATAAAACCTGTATGGGGAGTTTATGAATTGCGAACCCCATCTTTTTCTTCCCCCTGTTGAAGAGACAGTATTTTAATGATCAAAGCAGCAACAAGAATTCAGTCATTTTCCATTTTCACTGGGCTGTTTTTTAAAAATGTGAATTATTCCACTCAAATATCATTTTAAAAGAGGCTTCTTTAAAGAAGCATTCTCTACCATTTGGTACACTTTCTGGTTTAAAATTATTGTTCCTTCTCACATGCATCCTTATGGAAACAAGAAATGTTGTATAGTTGAAATAGCACTGTTGCGTTATTTGTTGTCATTCTTTGTTATGAAGAGCAGTATATATGTTTAATTAACACATGAATCAAGTTCTATGATTCATTAAGACTTAACTGGAGGCCGCATTCATAATAGTAGTAATAATGATTAAAATAAAACTACAAGGGACCCTGGGACATGACAGTAATGAATGGGGAACGGGAAACAGAGCATCTGTACCAATAATAAAGAGAAGGGGCTATATAGCTCAGTCCCTAGAGCATGTTGTTAGTCGCAAAGCTGTGTCCGTCCCATCGCAACCCCATGGACAACATTCCTCCAGGCCTTCCTGTCCTCCACCATCCCCCAGAGTCCAGCCAAACCCACACCTACCACCCCAGTGACCCCATCCAGCCACCTCATCCTCTGCCATCCCCTTCTCCTTTTGCCATCAATCGTTCCCAGCATTAGGCTATTCTCCAGGGAGTCCTTCCTTCTCATTAGGTGGCCAAAGTATTTGAGTTTCATCTTCAGAATCTGGCCTTCTAAAGAGCAGTCAGGGTTGATCTCCTCTAGGACCCTGGAAAAGAATTGGAAAAGTCCAATTCTTCCCCAGCTGTTGCCATTCAAAAGAGGCAGGTAAGGAGTGATGGCAAAGGCCATTTGGTCAACAGGTGAGGTCAGTCATAGTAGCCAGTCCTCTGACCTAGTGTATGGCATGCTTCCATGTTCCCTGGTATTGTGCAGAGAGAATCTTGTAACAGAAAAATTCCTTCTTTCATGCAGCCATGAAACAAAGCAGAGCTCTGCTGATGAAGCAGTTTAATTTTGAGGGCCTAGGACAAAACTGAGCAGATATTAAATAGTGCAGTGCAGTGCTTAGATCAGCTTTTCCCAAACTGGCTCCCCGCAGATGTGTTGCCCTACAACTCCTAGCATTCCTCAGTTAGAAGAATGCTGGGCACTGTAATCCAACATAACTGGAGCGTACCAGGAGGGGAAGGGTGGGTTAAAAGGGTTAGAGTAGGGAGACCCAAGTTCCAATCTTCTCTCAGGCAGGTGGAGCTTGCAGAATGACCTTGGGTTAGTCACCACCTCTCAGCCTAATCAACCTTGCAGGGTTGCTCTGGAAATTAAACGGGAAGGAGAATGTGCGTATGTAGTGCCTTGGGAAGGAAGCTCTCGGGGAACAATGTTAATGTTAATACAAAATTAATAAAGGCAACTGTGCCTCTGAGCATGCACAAAGCGTGGCCTCAGCTATTTCCACACAGTTCTACCCCGCTCTACTTCATCTGGGATTACAGGCTCTTCCTCCGCGGGCTTAGAGACACAGCAAGCCCTGACCCCCCGCCAAAGGCGGCGGCCAAGCAGGACGGAGGGACAGGAAAGACGATCAAGGGGACCAAGAAGGGCAAACGAGGGCGAAGGGGACGACGGGAGGAAGGCGCTGGGAAGAAGTGCGCACAAACATCCGGGCATTCCACGCTGTACCTTCCCTGCCGAGGGAGCGCCGGCACTGAGCGCGCAGCAGCCCCTTCCCCGCCGCGACCGCTCGCCCCGCCATCCTCCCGCCCGCCGCGGCGCGGGTTCCATGGGCGCGGCGTGATGACGTCCAATATAAAGGCCGCGGCTACCCTTAGAGGTAGAGCTGGGCCAAAGTGCTAGAGTTGTTCTGTGGTCGTGTCAATTCACTTGTGGTCGTGTGGTCGATCCGATGGAATCGAGTTGTCCTGTTGCCTTGCCAGACTTTGTCCTACACTCTCGTGCCGCGCCTTGATGACTCTTTTTGCAGATAAGACGGCCTATACATACATGCCAGTACAAATAAAGGGAACCATACAATACACCAGGATCTCAAAACAAGCGGACCGAAAGTATAGCACAAGCGCAATTATATAGCTTTCCAGTAGTAACAAGAATGCCTGAATTCAAGTTGCAGGCAGCGAGCTGAGCTGTGATGGGTTGTTCTCTTGTTCCCACTGATACAGAAAGAAGTTTAGCCGCTCTCAGTAGCACTGCTGAAATGATATCTTCAATCAGGTTGTTGTTGTTAGTCGCAAAGTCGTGTCCAACGCATCGCAACCCCATGGACAACATTCCTCCAGGCCTTCCTGTCCTCCACCATCCCCCGGAGTCCACCTAAGCTCACACCAACTGCTTCAATGTATTTAATATATAAAAGGGCACTGACCTTCCAGTAAGGGGCCAGCTGTGTGCTCTTTTGAGTAGTCAGCTTTACAGAGACAGTGGGCTGCTAGATTTCAAAAGCTGTTTATAAAGACTCTTTATGTCACAATAAAGGCTCGGTGCTTTGCACATTTAGCCTGAAAAAAATGCCTACAAAAGACTTGACTGCGGAAAAGTAGGAACTGTAGGACTTTTCTCCCTTTCTTTCATAATGCATAGATCTCCCAGCATTCCCCATTCAGGCGGGACACGCCTGGAGTTGTTGGACTTTCCCCTGTCTGAATGTGTCATTTATCTCTGCTTTTTTCCTGCAAAGAACCTAAGTCGTTTTACATAACCCTCCTTTTCTCCAGTGTATGATCACTACAGTCGCCTGGGAAGCCCTTTCGGCAGTTACAGGCAGTATAAAAATATGTGCAAAATTAAACATTCCTGCAAGGTAAGTGCGGCTGAGAGTCAGTCAGTGACTGGTCCCCCAGTGACCTGCATGGCCAAAGCAGGTCTCCTGACTCCAGCACTAGCCGCTAGATGCACATCGGATTGCGTCCCATCTCTTGTGCCTAAGAATATGCCCGGCATTGCGCACGGAACCAACCGTTTCCACCCCTGCCGCGGACTGAGAGAGAAACCCCGCAGTTGCCTCCTGCACAAGCTCTCATCTCCTCAATCTCGCATTCTCCGAGATACTAGTTCTATGTTCCTCACGCTCTCAAGGCCTACCTTGGCTACCGCCCGCTGCAGAAACCTCCTTTCCCTATTGGAGGAAGTGGCCGCCCGTCCCCGCGGAGAGGCGGCCCCGGCTGTTGTCATGGCGACCCCAGGACGCCTTCATGCCTGGGCGGAAAGGAGGATGGACGCGCTCCGAGGGGCCGAGGCCGTGCGGGGACCCTTGTCCGAGCGGAGCCTCGCCCGCTCCGTGGCCCATAGGCTGTAAGACCCGGGGAGGCGACTTTCGGGGCTGGGAGCTGGGGCTGAAGAACGAAATCTAATCGTTACTCATGTGATCATCTATTAGTGGTCACGATATATTACTCCATCGGTTTCCAGAGGAGTAGTTGTAGCAAAAACTGTGACTTAAGAAGGAGTGTAGCAATAACAATGCGTACCTGCACGTGCAATGCGTGCAAATTCCCAGATACAGGCAAGAAGTGTTGCGAGACGTATTAGTAAGTGTTCCTTCTGCAAAAGTTTGTGTGCGTGACTTAATTTTCGCACAGGGGCAAGCTTTCAGTGCCAAACTTTAAATCCAGACCATGTGAGCCGATGGTAAAGATGCCTCTGAGCACGGACAGACTGCTTTCCATTCCCAGTCAGAGGGCATAGCTTCTTGAGATCAGGCACTTAAAATACATTTACATTTTCAAATCAACAGTGAGGAAAATTTCTGGAGTGGAGGACAATGGTGGCAGGTTTGGCATGTTCTGAGGCTGATAATTGAATTCTACTTTTGAACTGTAATTAGAAAAGAAAGTAGAAATATCTCTGTACAGAAGCCTGCATAGAACTGTCCGTTATGAATCTTATTTAGTATACTGCTCAACAGCTGAAGCTATTTCACTTACGACTGCAAAGGGACAAAGGTGTCCTTCTTCCCTAAAAAATAATCCAAGAAAGATGATTAATCATAAAATGTGGTTTCCCTCTGCTTAGAAAGTATTACATTGATGTGCAGAGGAAAGAAGAGTCCTTTGATTCATCCGGAGTCATCAGTGATGGAAATGAATTACTGCATTCAGTAAGTATTTTCTGGCATTTGAGTGGGCTGCAAGATCACTGCTTTTGGGCAGTGCGTTATTAAGGCAGGTTTCTTAAACTGTCCAAGCATAGTTCAGTATATGCTGTATTTTCACATTATGCAGGCATATTAGAGTGATTTGTGGATAATACTCTCTTCTGTTATCTGGACGCAGCATGACATAAAAATCAAGAAGAGTCTTGCTGGATCATACTAAAGGCCTATTAGTCCAGTACCCCATTTTCAGACAGTAGCCAACCAGCATACCCTGGAAATTCACATGCGGGACATATGGGCAATAGCAACTTTCCACAACTGTTCCCTGCAAATTGATAAATAAAGATGGGCTGTTTTTCGACAGTGGAGGAACCAAAGCACACTAGTTTGTGGTTCATAGCTTTAACTTTCTTGGTCATTATCTCAAGCCTTCCATACCTGATTCTGAGTAGCTTTTGAGGACTTATTTTGTTTCTTTTGCAGAAGGTGGCGTATCTGATGATGCAAGAGGACAAGAAGGAGCATAACTTTGCCAAGATCAAATTGGAAGCATCCTTGCGTGCCTATGTGGGGAGTGCTGAGGAATGTAACAGAAAAGTCAAGAAAAGCCCCAAAAAGCAAAAAGATTTGGAAAAGCTGATTAAAAAGATGGCTCAAGTAATGCTTACAATCACACTTTCATATCTCTATGCCATTTCTTTTATGAATGTCACCTTATTTATACATGTAATCACACATTTCCATTCAAACACACAATCAGATTCATGTGCTGTTTATGAGCTGCCCAGAGAACATTAATTATTAGGTGCATTGGAAAAGTATTAAAATAATGAATACATAGGTATGTTCATTTGGAGCATTCACCTATATAAATTACATCCACACTATTGAAGTGTTCAACCTCTGTGCAGAACACACTCCTACCTGCCTTAGCAAGTCAGTACCTGATGAGGTTTGAAGAAAGACAATGAATGGAACGACGAAAGAAAAAATGCTCTTGCACACCCCATACCAATGAGAATCAAGGTCCACTCTACTGCCTGGTAGTTGGGAGAGTCTCGTACCAGTCCCTGTTCCCCAAGGGTCAGCTTATTTATTGCAGACAATGCCTTGCCATTGCCGTATTTGCAAACTTCAGAGCTGGCTCTGGGTTTTGAGGGCCCCTGGGCAAGACAGCCACCTCCCTGAGGAAAGCTACCTTCTTATCAGCATTGTTGCCAGCTGCTGTTCTGTTCCTGTTCCTGCTCCTCCTTTTCCTCATTATTGCTCCCCACTTGCTTACCATTCAGAAAATGAGCAGTGGCATCTTTTGCCAGTATACAACATCCATTGTCTGGGCCAGAGAGAGGGGCTCTTGAACAAGCCAGTGGCAAGGTGAGGCTGAGGAACAGGTCTGGGGGCATTTGTCTATGCCATCTTTGATGCCTGCCCTGACAAAATCTGCAGTGATCATTGAAATCCACATGGTTCGGTCCAATGCTTTCCTAGACTTGCAAAGGAACTAGTGCTCTGACTTCTATTAGACAAACTAGTAATACGGTCTACCTCTTTATTTATAGGATTATGTACCGGAGAGAAAGGAGGGAAAAGCAAAAAGGTAACCAATATTGCTGAGCTAATGTAACTGAGCAAAAAACCTTGCCTCCCCAAATGTACATATATGGCAGACATAAAAGCATGTCCATCTTTAATGGTAGCAGTCAAATTACAGTAAACATATGGCAGTAATACACAATACTTCTCTTGGTCAACCAAAATGGTGAACAGGCTTTCAAGTTCTCAAGCATACTTCATACTGTTTCGTGTACCGTCTAACCTGACGAAGAGTCCTGGAGAACTCAAAAACTTAGTCCCTATTTTGTGACAATTGATTGATCTTAAGAATGGCATTGCCCTACTGTGGATTGTTGGGGCCAACATGGCTCTCTGTATACTGAGCACAATCCTCTACATATTTACCTAGAAGGATGTCCTACTCAAGTTCCATGAGGTTTCATCCAGACTAAGCAGGTGTTGAATACTTAAACTGTCCCACTCAAGCCACAGACAGAGAGCCAGTGTGGTGTAGTGGTTAAGAGCATGGGACTGGGACTCAGGCGATCTGGGTTCTAGTCCCCACTCAGCCATGGAGCCAACTGGGTGACTTTGGGCCAGTCACAGACTCTCAGCCCAACCTGCCTCACAGGGTTGTTGTTGTGGGGATAAGATGGAGGAGGAGATTGATATAAGCTGCCTTGAGCCCTTTGTAGGAAAAAGGCAGAATATAAATCAAATCAAACAGATGGGCTGCAGGGTGCAGAAACATCATTGGAACTGAACGTAATTGGGTCACTTGATGCCGCCATGACATGTGCAGGGCAGGGCCTAGATCCCATAGGTCTGTCATTCTGCGATGAAGAAAGGCATACAATTTTGAGTAGTGCACACATTTCATCATTTAGCGAGCAGTTCTTGCTGTAACCATCAGTCTTTTGCTTGGCATAAATTAAGTGGCACCTTCAATCTTTCATTAGGCAAAGAAAACTGCATGCAACTGCTACCCCATCCATGTCACCAGAAAGTTTACGGAGACTTGTTTCATCTGCTTCCAAGCTTATTGTGGCCGCTGTATGTATCAAGTTCCACCCTTCTATTCACTGATGATGGTTGGATCTTTTCCTGTACAATGTGTCATTGCTCCTTATTTTTCTGCTTGCACCGTGCCCATAAATTGGCTTTTTTGCCGTTTGACTCCCCTAAATATTTTGACAATAATTTCCTCATGGTTGCTTTTGTTTTGGAGTAGATATGAACAGCTTTTGAGAACCCATCTCTCACAGACTCCACTGAGAGAGGGTTTCTTTCCCAAGAATTCCTCTTGATTCTCTCTGCAGACTTCTGAGATCTCCCCAGAAGAACTGGAACCAACTCAAGAAAGTGGTTCATCACCAGAGAGAAGAGAGGAGAAAAATCTTCTGAGTTTGGGTAATGGCAACAAACAGTGCCTTTCTTTCACGCAATCCCACAAGGATGAAGCAAGGAGGTATGGGAGCTTGAGAATATTATGTCCAATTGCTTTTTTAACAAAAAACTGTGCCCTAAAATCTCTTAGGGCCAAACAATTCCATGTCCCACAATATTTTCTGTCCTTCCGGGATCTCACCTTCTTTTCTTCTGCTTTTTATTCTGTATCCATGCAGTAATTCCCATCACTGCTACATACTACGTTCATTTTCTGAATGTGGGGTGGGTTCTGTCCTCCTCTTCCAGTGTGGTTAGACCCTGGAATTGAGCCCGGGGCTTTCCACATGTAAAAGACGAGCTGTTCCTCCTACTGCTGCTGTCAGTGAGCATCTGGCTGTCCTCATACTGTGCTTTCCAGCCCCTTCACTTGCTTGCTAGGCAAAATAATATTTTCCTCCTTAGTCGAGTCCCTCTAGCAGAACTGCGCATGACTTCTGTAGGCATCCTGCATGCAGTGATAAACAGATGCTGTGCTGTGTACCTTCTTTCCCCCATCCCAACGTACTGTGTGCGTTGTGCTCATTAAATGGTGCTTGTGAGGAGCACAAGTGGATTCGAACCTCAGCCCACAAGGAATTTCAGCAGTGGGGCCATGGCTGGCGCTGCTACTGGAATTGATGGAGCGGATATAAGGTGGCCGTCCTCTTGCTTGTGTGTGCGTGGTGCTGTATGTATCTATATATCGGGGTGTGCCCCTGTGAAGGCTGCCTGTTTGCGTGTGAGTCTTGTTATTTGTTCAGTCTCTGACTGATGGACTATGGAAGTGTTTCCAAGGATGCTGGGACATGTCTGTTGAATCTACACTGTATGTTCTTGCATATTTCCCCCTCCCCTTTTAGGCTGAATGCACATCGGATATGGGAGCTGGAATATGAGTATGAGACTAGTCTAGATTCTGCTGCTGTCTGGATATCCTGCAGTGCAAAACTGAACTGTTTTCTAAAATAAAAATGTTAACGCTGATTGGATTGTAAAATGCCTTTAAATTCTGGTGTCTTTCAGAGACAAACAAAACCCAGAAAGAAAAGATACAAAATACATAAGGAGATCAAGCCAAATATCAAATCCTTCCAGCAACTGCACTAAATCAAAGAAACCTTTTGCTCAATTTTTCCCTAGAACAACTGGTAGAAGCTCTGTGAATACCTCCACATCTCCATATTTGCAAACTTGCCCAAATGAGATGATTAGAAAAGGTATACTTAAAAACAAAACCTCTCCCTACTCTACCTTTTCTGTGATACCTGGACACCAAGGTAAGCCGGCCAACATTAAATGGAAGGATTTTTCACTCTGCCAGTCGAATACAGAAAATTCCGGTGAGCCTTCCTGTAAAAGGCAAGAGTTATCATACAGACCTGTTACAATGGTTTCAAGCAAAAACAAGTGTCTGGATATAAGGCCAGTCCTGAGCGCCAGGAATAACCAAGAGGTACCAGAAAAGAACACTGAATATTCTGCAAAGTCAACAGTGGAAGTAGTAGGCACCCAGTGTTCAATTGCTGGAGAAAAACCTTGGAAGCAATCCAATACTACAGAGCTTTCTGGAAGTATTATGGTTAAAGAGCAAGGCAATCAAATGCATGATGGAGGTGATCAGAAAAGTACACCTGTGGAACACAGTGAAGGGCACAGGCCTCCCAAAAACAAGCAAGACAAGTATGATTCATCGTTGGAAAGAACATCTGGATGCCAACAGATCCATTGTCAAGAACTTCAACAAGGTTCCATTCCTGCATTTAATGACTGGAGATGCCATTGCTGGGACAGCTGCAGCCTGGATAACTTAAGGGACCCTAAAGAAGCAACGCTGCCAGCTACCACCATTGATCACCCCACTGGCCTTGTGGCACCTGCTGAAGAGCCTCACAGCCACGACTGTGTTCCTGTTGTCAAGAGCGGATCGTCTTTCTTGTACAATGTTTGCCATGCAATGGACCAGGATGCACCAGCCAGTTGGACAAGGAATAGGACTGCGACTTTAGATGGCAGTGGAGACCATCAAAGTACACATCCTTTTCTAAACCAGAAATTCTGTTTGAATGAACCAGGAGAAAGCCATGCAGCCAGAAAGCCTGCCAGTAGCATTCAGAGGCAGGACATGGTTACACGAAATTCCTACAATCAGCAAGTGATCTGTATCCCATCAGAGTTGCCAGGTTGTTGCAGATGTTCAAAACAAATGAGTTACTGTGTTTGTGGAGCCACTGGAGAACAAGATTCAGGATCCACCATTGTAACCACATCGATTTCAGAACGTGAACAATCAGAAGAGGAATTCACTATTTCATCTGCCTCTAGAAGCTCAAGTGCCAGATCATTAGACAGCCCATATGAATGGATGGTAAAGGGTCTAAAAAAGAGTACCTTTAATCACTTCTTCTTTGCAGTGAGGCATCTGTTGCCATTCCCATGCCAACCCTAATTTTTTCAGTAAAACTGAAAGCTGCCTGATTGGGCCAAAATTAGATTTTAAAGTTGGGAAGCACATTTAGGGTTTATTGAAATAGTACCTTGGGCTCCCCTGCCACCATAGTACACACACGTTTCCTCTCTTAAATCTCCTCATTTTGCTAAGCCATCCCTGCAAAAGCTGCTATCAGAGCCAGGGCCAGGGTTATGAAGGGTATCTTGGCAAAATGCCTTCTGGTGAGCCCCTTCTGACTGTCCGTGAAGCCCTCACATGCTTCTTGGAGGATGATGGGCAGCGGTAGTACACTGTGGTGAGCATCAGGCAGCATAGAGCCACTGTTCAAATTTCCCACAGTGCCCCTAGCATGATGCTATATTGGGGCATTATAGGTAATTCAGTGGTGGCTCCCAGCAATCCACTGCAAGAAAGCCCAGGGCATCAGTGCAGCATCGGCCACTGCCAGGTCACAGAATCCTTTAAGACTAGAGCCAGTGAATATTCTGTGAATGATGGAAGATTCAGGACATATAGAGGAAAGTACTTTACACACTGCATAGTTAAGCGGTGCAATTGGCTATCAGACGATGTCGTGACTGACCACCTATTCGCTTGTCTTTCAAATGGGATTAGACAAATCCATGGATAAGGAGGCTACTAGTAGCTACTGGTCCTGATTGCCTGTATGTTGCTGGAAGGACAAGAGGCGGTATGCTTATGTATATGAGTTGCTAGGAAACACGAGGAGGATGCTCTTGCTAGGGATTTTTTTGCACAAAATCCCAACTTCACATGTAAGTTGATGGGCTCTGTGCCAGCCCACTGACTGACCAAGAAAAGAGATCTTGGATTTGTGGTGGAGAGTGCAATGAAAATGTTGGCCTAGCTTGTGGCGGCAGTGCAAAGGCTAATTCCATGTAAAGCATAATTAAGAAAGGAACTGAAAATAAAACTGGTGCAATCATACTGCCATTATACAAATCTATGGTGCAACCACACTTTGAATATGATGTTCAGTTTTGGTCACTGCACCTGAACAGCCTCTTGTAGAGTTAGAAAAGTTGCAGAAAAGGCAACTAAAATGATCAAGGGAATGAAGTAACACCCCTATGAACAAAGGTTACAGTATCTGAGACTGAGAAGTAAAATGAGTAAGGGGAGGCATGGGATTTAAGAAGTTCATGTTGTAGTAGAAGTGGATGGGGAGACATTTTCTGTCTCATGGTATTAGAACCTGAGGTCATCCCATGATGCTCACTGGTGAGAGATTGAGAAAACACAGAAGGAAGTACTTCTTTATAGAGTGCACAGGTAAGCAATGAAATCCATGTCCACAAGATGATGTGATGGCCACCCAGCTGGCTCATTGTAAAAGAGGACTGGGCATATTCATGGGGGGAGAAGGTTATCCATGGCTAGTAATTCTGGTGGCTATGCATTATCCATAGTTGCATTCATGTCCTGCTTGTGGGGAACCCATATATTGGGTTGGCCATGATGTGAAGAGCATGCTAGACCACGTGGGCCCAAGGTCTGCACCAGGATGGCTCTTACCTATTCTTTTAGCCAACGGTGAGGGGTGATGGGAACTGCAGGCCACAGCATCTGTAGTCTACACACTGCTGGCCCCAGTTCACACCCTTTAGCAACAAATTCACTGTTAGAATATGTATCCCTAATTATTATTTATTTGGCAAAGTTCTCCCCATGCCTGTTCCTTATAACTAAAGCTGTTAACCGTTAGATCTCTATTGCCATTGCCAAAGTAGCTCAATGTAAGATTTGCTCCCACAGAGTTAAGTCTCTTAACTTGCAAATCCATCTTGTTCATATCTACTTTTAAAATGTTGCATACCTTGCCATGGGATGAAAGGTGGTTTATAAAGTAAAATAACACATCTTAAAATTATTTCTACCCTAGGCTGGAAACTCCAAGGAGGAAGACAGCACTAGGAGCAGCATGGAAGTGGTTCTCCAGAAAGTTCTTAAGGCACCGCCAGAAAATAGCACCACACAAAAGGAAATGTTCTGTCAGTACAATGAGAAGCAAAGGTAAAAAAAAATGGCTTCAGTTTGGCTGGCAAGTAACTGCTTCAGTTTTTTAATCTGATATATCAGGTGTTTCCATGTGTGCAATATACCACGAGTACAGGGTAGTTCAGACATAGTAATGATGCCCAATGGTTTCTTCAATCCTCTGCTCACTTCTTTGCTCAGACTATAGGGGGGCAGCCTTCCTACTGTTTGTGTTGCCACCCGTCCCATCACTGTTTTTCAGGGCTGCAGTACAGCCATTACTTGGTTGAAATTAAGGAGATTTCATTAAGGGCCTTCCTGCTTTTTCTCCACATACATGAGCAAAGATCATAGGGAAGGAAGAGGGTTAGGGAGTATTTCTTGCTTGAAGGTAATGAAGAAACCTTTGTTATGTGTGTTTCACTGCTGGAGGCAAAAGAGGCTTCCAGATCAGGCTTGTGTTGTTCACTGGCCCTGCTTCATTCATGGAATTTGACCTGGGGGTCCAGAGAACATCTTCCATTTGTAATCCTTGTGTTTTGTGGCAGAAAAGGGCCAGTTTTAATGTTTTAGAGTTTAATGGTTTTGGATGTTGTGAGCCGCCCCGAGGCTTGTGGCAAGGGGTGGCCTATAAATTTCTAAATAAATAAATAAATAAAATAAAAAGATGGAGCATCTTAGAGGTGAACAGCCTGTGCTTTCCAACTGCTTTGGCTTATAACACCCATCATTCCCCAAAATTGGCTATGCTAGCCAGAGCTAGAATAGTCCCTGATTAGTTCTGCCATGTTTTTTGATGGGTAGTACTAGAAGCCATTTGGAAGCATCTTAAGCCTAGGATGCTGCTTCACCTCCTCAAACTTACTTGTACTGCAAAGGTGCACTTCCTTGATTATTTCTTTTGAAACCAATTTTGTTGTCTGTACCACATTGAACCCTGTTCGGCCCTTTTCCCCTTGCAATCCCTAATTTATGACATACAGTGTTTTTCCACAGGTGTCCTGATAAGAGAACAGAAATGAATCATGGAACTGAGGCTATGTGTACCAGTCAAAGAGTTTATTTTTCTCATTTCCCCAAGTCATTTTAGATCAGATTCCAACATCTGAAATATGCAGAAGACTTAAAAACAGGGTCACCACATGCAAGCACTGAGTCATTTCTTCCCTCTTGGGCAGTTCTTCCTTGTTGTGGTAATTATTGCTTTACTTACCATTTATTTTAATGCAGTATTTGCCAACTTCACAGAAATCATATAATCAGCATTAAGACATCAAAAATGTTTTACCCTGGCCTTTCTCACAAATTTTAGTGCAATCTTCCTAGTGCTACAGGCTTACACTTGCTTCAGATACAAATAGCAAATATGCTGTACTTTATTTTGGTAAATTCAATAACTGATATATTTTATGACTTTATTTTGATATGGAAACTGTTCAAAGTCTTTCCTTATAAGATTGAAAGGCAGGGCAGAACTAACATAAACCAGTGAAGTATGTTTATAATGCCTATAGTTTTCTTTGACATCTGTGTGACTAAGCTCTGTTGTAAAAGCTAACCGCATTATGTTCATAAGAACTTAAGAACTCTGCTGGATCAGGCCAAATGCCTGTTCAGTTTCCCCACTGGCCAGTAAAAATGTTCACAAGCAGGAAATGAGAGTAATATCCCCTCACCTGCTATTCTTATGGCAACTGATTCAGAAATCTACCACTGCTGATCTTAGAAATAGTATATAGTCATCATGACTACCAGACAGTGACAGACAAATTAATGGAGGGCAAGGCAAATAGCCTTCCAAACTGATCTAAGTTGGTAGCTATCAATGCATTATATGGAAGCAAATTCTGCATGAAGTACTTTCTTGTGTATGTCCTGTAACTCCCACCGGGCTCAGAAATGGAGACAAATCCCACCTTCAACACTCTGCCAATGAAATCAGACTCAAAACTGCTTACTTTCTTTGGCTTATGCTCTATGAGAATACTTCAAAATCATGAAAAGCTGTATCTAGCTATTTTTAATGGCATGCTGTAGCTTTGCCCTTTGGTGACATGATTCAGCAGAACTGAAGAAGGAACCAAAAGATAAAAAAGAAACCTTTTCCATAAAGTATTTGGCTATATTTATTAATATTAAAATGTATATTATATCTTTGCTCAACTTATAAACATTTTCTAAAATCTAACAGGGGAAAAGTATGATTTCATACCTTGTGGTAAATTATGACTTTTAAACTGCAGCTACAGGTACGTGCATCTAAGTTACTGCTGCATGACATGACAAGCACTTCTCCAAGGTTTCAAGTTAGACAAAATAGAGGTAGTGCTTGTCCAGAAACAATTATGGACAGAAAAACTGTTAGAATGTGAAAGGATTGTATCTATTTTGTTAAATTAAAAGGCCACTTAGAATTAATGAGAAAGACACTGCATCATTTAATGCTTGTTCAAAAAGGCACTGAAAATACACCTGCCTAATAAGGTCCCAAAATTAGCAAAGCTCTGACTGAAGTACATACCACTCAAGGATCTTGCTGACCTACTCCTGTTGTAGTTTGCTTTAGCAAACAAACTTTCCATGTTTCCCCTTATTCTAAGCAATACTGGCTGTACCAATTATATGAGTACAGAATTTCTAAAATTCATCAAATTATGCAAGCTGGGAAGCCCATCTATCCCTGTTTACCAAATGCAATGATTTAATCATCTACAAATGTTCAGTTCAAAGTATAATGGCAGAAGCACCTTCTTAGCTCTTGTAACTTACAATCATGCCCAATAAAAGCAGAATCACACAATTTCTATACAAGGTTTATGATGCTGAGCATCTGACCCGTAAGAGCACCCATGGACTTCAGCTGGCATGACTTCTCAGGTTCTCCCTGAACTTCCATCAGCTTTCTAGCTGGGAAGAATTTGTCACGGCTTGCCAAGTATTAGAATAATAAGCATATAATAAGCATGTTTATGTACATAAACATCCCTTTCAGTATAAAGCCCTTCTACCTACATACAAATAATCTTCTGTGTAAAATCTTAGCAACAAACCTCACTGATCCACAGAAGCTGAGCCAAAGTCTAAGGGAAATCCATATGCAGTTTGTACACAACATGTCTTCAGAAGGATTTGGAGTAGTGGAGATAATTACCTGTTTGATTCACACTGCAGTTACTGAGAAGTGCTACAGCTTCCCTTCCTGCATGTGTGGAGTTACACACACACACAGAACTAGAACAACTATGTGCCCATGCTTTCCCATGCTGGACCCAGCAGTCCAGCCCAGCCACTGCCATTAGGAATACTGCAGATAAACACTGGGGGGAAATCTTTTCTAAAGAGCTTCCTGGTCCAAACAAGGCATGTATAAAATTCTCATAAGACAGTGTATAACCTTCTCAGTTATAAGGGTTTTTTCCCTACAAGACCCCTGTAAAATAGAGGCTTAAAATGTAAACAATGAAAACCACAAATCGCAAAGACCCCTACAATGGTAGAGATACTGTACAAGAGGCACTTACTTCTGTAGCAAAGGAAAAGCGTACAGGTCCTGCAAACTGGACACATGCTTCACATAATAAATGCTACCTAGTTGATCAACAACTCATTCATGCATGTCAGCCAAGACAATTAAGCAGTTCCAACCACTACAAGTCTTGGTGTCCCTTATGTAGCAGCTCCAAAAATGCAGCAGGCGCTGAAGGGCATCTCAGGTACATCTCTGAGCTTCTGTCAGTTTCCTGATAAGGAACAGCTTGTCACGGCTTTCCTAAGAAGACAGAAAAATAAGCAAATACATTAAGCAGGGTATATACAATTAATCTGTATCTTCATATGCTGTTGATACAAGATAAAATACAAATCTCCCATGATACACGATGTGTGGATAGTGCATGATAAACCAAGAGCAGTCATTTCAGAAAATGGTAATGTGTACAAACACTGACATTTTTAGAAATGTCCTTCAAGCAAACTGGCAAAACCTCTAGGCATTATCCTCCTAGCTAAGGAGTCAGCACAAGAGCAACAAAAAAGCCCTATTTCTGCCTCTAAAAATACAGGATGCAATTCTTCAGAGAGCGACACCTTCTCCAGCCTGGTGTCAGGCTAAGGAAAGCTGCCTGCATGAATATCAGGCCTCCTTCATGCAGCTTTTGCTCAATTAATTACAACTAGGTCTGCATTACTGGATCCAAGAAAATACTCCATAAGGAACTCAGCCCATAATGCAACTCTCTTATAGGCCACAAACTCTTATTTCTAGGAATTCCAGTGGTACCTCGGCTCACAAACGCCTCAGTTCACGACCAAATCAGGTTGCAAACAGAAATTTCATAAAAATTTTGCTGCAGGTCGCAAACTCTGCATCGGGTGACGATCACGAGTGTGCCCGCCTTCCCTGCACGGGTGTGATCGCAGTCATGTGGCGGGGGGCGGAGATGGCCACATTCATGCTGGGGGGCGGGGGCAGATGGCTGCGATTGTGCCCATGTTCCCTGCCTGAGCGTGCATACAAAGGTGACCAGTTACAATACACAAATCCAGTCTTTCCCCAGTCAGGCACCTTCTTCTTCTTTTGGACTTCAATTCCCATTAGCCCCAGCCAGCAGAGTCAGTGGTCAGGAATGCTGGGAGCTGGGTAGCCAGCCAGAGGGCACCAGGCTGAGGAGGGCTGCAATAATCCAATGAATGCTATTCCATGAACAATGCCGTTTGTTCACAGCCCAAGTATTTATTTGAGGGCTGCTCCTGCAATCACATCTGTGCCTTTAACGAACATTCAACAAGCAAAAGCATATTAATGCTTCAAGTATTTGCATGGCGGGACAGCTGTGTATTCAAGGTGGTGGAATGGGAAGAATGAAGGAACTCTGCCACTGAATTAGAACTTACCATAGCTAGCTGTTCCCTGAGTTGATTAATGACTTGTTTATGTGCTCCAGCCAAGGCAATAACGTAGAACATAATAAGGCTGTAAGACAAGGAAGAAACACACACAATAGGACACGTTAAGATGGATGCTAGCCTAAGTCTGTCAAATGTTACCCAAAGATGCACTCACATAACATTCCTAAAATGAAAGGGATAAGCTGAAGCATTAAACAGAAGATTTTTATCAGACTGCCCAAGAGCTCACAAAGCCCAATATACTGTCACCAGTAGTAGCCTGGGTTCCTGTTGCCCAAGAGAGGGACATGCAAAGAAGAATCACTAATAAACTGCTCTGGCAATTTCTGTTAATCCAATGTTTATTGTTGATGCTATGGAGCAACCAATGTGAGAAAATACACAAAAATAATAAAATGTTTTATTATCACCCTACACTTTTCAGAGATATAGATTTCCCTCTTCAGAGGCTGTTAATAATCAAATAAATGGCCACACATGTTCCTTTTCCTCTCATATGATCATACCATGATGTTTAGAGGCAAAATAAAAATTGCCATTTATCTGTTTTTGCACTTCTATAAGACACTGCTCAATAGCAAGTCAGAATATGTATCCAGCTAGACCAATGATGTCTATTCTTTATTTGCAATGGTTCCCAGAAGTAAAATTTGCTTGAAAAAAGGAAAGCTTACTTTAAAAGATTTTAAAAGTAAATTCACCACTTTTTTGCCATTGTTGAATTTTCTTATCACATTCAAGATGCCCTCAGTAAGATTTGTGGAAATCTGACTTCCAGAAGTTGCTCGCATGAGGGTTAGTGCATATTTTAAAACTTGCCTAGGGCTAGGGGGAAAAATCAGCTTTTCTAGAAATTTTATAGGATACCACTTTTGTATATTTTTGAATGTTTTCACTGGATGAATCCAGTGTTATGAACTCTCTTGAGTCCCAATCACTGGGAATAGGCAGGATATAAATAAATGTAACAACAACAACAAGGATGAACATGACCAAGCTGGAAGGTCACATCTCATGCACAAATGCTAAAGACATCCTATCCAGAGGAGTGGGACTGAGTGCTAGAGGTTCATGGCTAGAGTTCTGGAACACTCCAGACTCCGCTCTATACAGGTGCAAACTGGTCTATTAATTGCACTACACAAAGATCACAAGCTAGTAGTAGTAGTAGGGACAGAGTTCCAGTAGTTCTGTGGTTGCCCGCCAGAAAATCATAATGCTCACCAGATAATCATAAAGAAAGGTACTGCTAATGCATCCGATGAAATGCCACCCAGAACCTTCTGCAAGACATGATGGATTGTATGTTGAGTGATATCCCATGAATGATTAAAATTCACAAAAGGTCCACAGGCTTTAGAAGAGGGAATGCTGGTGAGGTGTGGGGAGACAGAACAAAAACAAATGTTACTATATCTGAATCCTAATGTTTCCCCCCATATCAACTTGCTCATATATCCTCATGGTGTGTTGGACTGTAAGTCCCATCAGCCTAAAGCAAGGTGGGTAGCAATAGGGGGAGGGCCTTTCCCGTTGCATCTCTCTGCCCTTAGGCACCTATATTTTAGGGACCAGGCAAAACTGTTCTGAACAAACATATGTACATACGTATCTGTATTTCCACAAAGGGTGCTTTTAGTAGCTTGTAAGTTATCTATAAAACAGTTAACAGCAACAGAGTGCTTTAAAAAAACAGAGAACCAATTTCTTCCCGTCCATCCCCCCATGAAATTGTCACATAAGATTATCTGGATTATGCATAATGACAACCTAGGGTTTACCCATGATTTTTGTCTGCAGAGAGTGCAGGTAGTTCTGTTCAACTGCTAGATTATTTGATTTCCTCCTTTACCTCTTACTCTCCCATGTGCCATATGTCTTTGCGGCACTGTCATATGGTATGTACAGTGGCTGATGGGTCTGTCTGTCTTAAACTATTATAACCTGATGCCTCTGTAGTCTGACAAAACCCATAACTAGAGATGTGCTGAGTCTTCCCAGAGCCTGGTCCATGCCTGGCTGTCAGACCTCTTCTGATGCTCATCCCTCGCTGAGGAAGCAAGCTAAGCACACAGGAAGTCTGCGAGCATTCAGGGGTGCCACCAGAACACCTGTTTGCACTGATCAATGTGGAAGTGTAACCTGTGCAGGTGGAGGCATGGCCAGACGCTCACGTGCAGTCCCCTTACCCTGCAATAGCTCTTCCCGAGACAGTACATGGACAGACTGTAATTAGCAGAAGCTCACCAGGTTTATGCAGAATGTCTCTTGCTGCACTGAAGGAAGGGGGATTTTCTAAAAGCAGGCGTGCAGGCATAGACAGACACCCAGCCCACCCATTCCAGTCACAGTCCATCTACACACTGTAAGAGGGGGGGGGGGGTTGTGTGTCTGTTTTTGCACATGCTTGTTCCTTTTGGAAAACCTTCCTCCATTGCTGCAAGAGACATTCTGTGCAAAGCTGCCAAGCTTCCACATCACATACAGCACACAGACAAAGTCACATGTGTGGAAGAAAGACCCCATTAGCACAGTGGGTGCACAGGAAGTCATATGGAATGCAGCTCCATTACTGGTGAGTGTTCCATGAACACTGTAGCAACTTGCCAAGAATTCAGACTCATAACTGCCACCCTCCAGAGCAGAGGCTGGGAAGCTGAAACCAAGGTATCCGACAGATTTCCCACCCCAAAAATTCCTCACACATCCCTACTCATAAATATCCCATGGTTTGAGGTGTGCACATACTGAGTGCAGAGTTTTAACATAGTAATTAAAACCCAGAATTCACACTTCTAGAATAAACCATAGTTCTCTTCCTGGGTTGCTAATGGTTAAGGAACCATAGTTAATCCTCTGCATTCATATGTAGTGATAATCCAGGACTCAACAACTGACACTCTGGACTATACTTACATTTGAACCAGGCTTCTGCCAAAGACAACATCTTATTTCTCAATTTTGGGCAGCAGCATTTTGAGAACATATCTGTTGCATGCCACTCCTTGTAAAAACGAGCAAGGCAAAGCATGAGCTATACAGAGCTGAAAGCACACCCCATCCTCCAGTATTAACTTTGTCATGACTATTCATGACGTTAGACATTTGCACTGAGTTTAACAGTCATTGGTTGACACAGAACTCGTGTTGTTCCAGTCACCGTTTAACAGTAATAGCAAGTAATGCACTTGAATAAGTGAATGAAAACATTGCAAATAAATAAAACCTGACTTACTGTGTCATGCTGAGTCCCAGTGGAATGAAAGCTAAGATGAGGCCAATCAAAAGCACCACCAGGAAGAAAAAGTTGGAGCTGGATGCTCTGAAGGGCCTTGTCGAAGGCTTACATGTATGTATCAGACTTATCTAGAAAGAAGAAGAGATCTCAGCTCTGCTGTCAAAAGGTATATTTTTGGGCAGAAGGCAAAATAGAGCCCCCTTCCTACCTTCTCTGCTCACTATCCACCCTTGGTCAACAAGTTGTGTGTGGGTAGGGGGTCCACTGCTGAGCCAGGCCTAAGCTTTAAAGCTGGGTTTGTCCTGTAGTCTCTAAGTATTGATTCCTGTTCTAACCTCTGCTGTCACACACAGACGTGCACACCACATTCTGGTGCACCACCTTTTCCTTCCTTCTGTAGAAGTTCAGTTCATGAACTCAAAAGCACCCTGTTTCCACCATGTAAACAGCTGCAAATGGAGTTAAAGATTTTGAGGTACCTATTCCAACTTGAGAAGATGGTCTAAAATAATTTCAAGAAGCTTCAGTGTTCTGATAAAGTATCATGTCTCTTTTACCAGTTAAAAATTTCCCAAAAAGCAGATTCTCAAAAATGCTTCCCCCCATCCCACTCCTCCTTGCATCTCTACGAGTTTTTCCCCATGATATCACCTCATTAAATGAACAAAGAATCCTCAGCTTAGGTCAAGATCCTGCATGCAGTCTGCACTGCAGCCATTCCACATCTGGCAAGCTTTACTGCTTATATGATAGGTAGGAACTGAATGCATGCTTGGCTTCTATACAGCATTCATTCGGTCTGTCACACTAAACCTTCAATCCTCACTTAATAATAAACTAGGATTACTCATGAGCAGTGTGCATCTGCTCACAATCACTTTCCTGCCACCACGCTCTTCTTTTGCAAAAGAAGCAAAACAAGCCAGGACTCAATGCCATAGTTTCCCATTACATGATTAAGTGCTTCCAAACATGCAAAGACCTGTAAGCCAACAGGTTAAATCCTAGTTTAAAGACATGTTGAATCCTCATTTAGGTGGGAACATTTAATCATAGTTCCTTGACTGCATGCAATGGAAAGTAACGTCTAAATGCGGAATCCTTGTTTTCCCACTTACCCCAAGAAGGAGCAAACAGGCTGAGGACTCCCGCACACTGCAAGGGCATGTGCTGGCTAATTAAACCAGTATGTTTAGCTTTCCAGTATGTGCAAACATGGCCACTGAATTTCTTAGACTAGACACACCAGAGGGTGATTAAAGAAGGAAAAAAACCACTTGGTATGTACAAGACTAAAATAGCCGTTTGTGTAACTCCTCTTCAGAGATTTAATTCCATAGGCATTTAAGTGTTCATAAATTGGGTCTAGGAGGGAAAACCTGGGCTATTATTAAAACTCTGATTATGGACACACCTAGACAACATAAGTCACACAAAGACCAACTACCTTTTTAATGTAAAACACGAGGAAATACTTTATTGTAGCAATTGCAGGAAGAAGTGGACAATAGAAAGTTCCAATCCAGCAAATGGTTTGTCCGTAGACTATTTCCAGCACATTATCAGGGATGTCAAATTTCTGCAGTCCACACCAGCGAAAGGCCTTAAATGAACAATGGGTAACCATCAACCTAAAAATAAAAAAGCCCTGCTTTAAAGTCCAGCAACAAAAGTAAGTGAACCTTTCACATGAAAAGGGTAAGGGTTGGTAATATAGACAAACTCTTAGGAGTACAAGAACATCTTAAGTTCCAGAACCTAGAAATTTGTGCCAGGCAAGAAACAAACTTTCTTGAGGGAGGGATAGGGGTGGAAGCATAAACTCTCTTCCCCTGCCAGGAAGCATGAAATACACATACCCCCCTGCAAGGTGGCAGGGTGGGTGGGTTGAAGCTGTCTGAAGAAGTGAGGAAGATCACCACAAGAAAAAAGAGAAAGCACAGAGGAAGGAAAGGAGAAAAGCATTAGTTTCCTATATTGATCCTAATTGTATCTTTTTACTGGTCGGTGAGAAGGGAAAGTACTGACGAAATGGATACACAGGTGCAGGCCTACTCTGAACAAGTGAAGAGTAAGCTTGGCCTACCTAGGCCTGCCCTGAAATTAACCTTGGTTTCTTGGAATCTGAATGAGTGGCAGTTAGTACTATGCTCACACACTTCCCTCTCTCTTTCTTTCATGTTTGCAAGGAGGAGAATGGAAGCATACACAACTGGCTTTAACCACAGCTCCCTATTATGATCAAACTCAGGAAATTGTCTGTCTGAACCACTGTTTAACAAGCCAGTATCCAAAACCACAGCTTGATCCTGGCTTGTTTCCCCTAACCACAAGTCCTTAAGTTTGAAGTGTTGGGGAAGCATGCTTAGTACAAAACAGACTCAAAATCTGTATTAACTACAAAGAACACTGAAGGTAGAATCGGGAAATTTCATACTCA
This sequence comes from Varanus salvator macromaculatus, assembly GCA_023646645.1. NCBI lineage: Eukaryota > Metazoa > Chordata > Lepidosauria > Squamata > Varanidae > Varanus > Varanus salvator. The sequence goes on along the minus strand of JAIXND010000852.1, from coordinate 9,593,507 downwards.
CTTTCTAGGAAAATCAATGAAGACTGTAATAGCAAAAATTATGAGGAAGTCAAAGATCATTAGCTTATACATTTCCTGGCCAACTCGAGATTCCCAACACTGAAAGAGGTAAGAGAGATTTTAAGAACAAATCTAGCCACTGGTGGAAGCAAATTTAGTTAATAGCAAAGGCAGTTCTGTCTCCACTCCACAAAAACAAGTAACAGAATTCACAACAGCTAGTGCAGTCTTACTGACGAATCTGCACCACATGCATCATGGCATTTAGTCAAAAAGTATGTCATTCTGCTGCCCAGAAGTCCCTGCAAAGGGCTTCTTTGCCTCTGAAAGACTTTAAAGGAATGGAAGAATTTTGTCCCCACATGACTTATACTATTTCAGTTCATGTATAAAATCAACTTACAGGATAGAGCTGATAGTTGTATCCACAGGGTATACACTTTTCATTGGCACAGGATGTGATTCGAGTCCACAGTGAGAACAGAAGAACACCAATGTTAGCCAGTCTCACAAAGACACACCTTCAAAAATGGAAAAAAGGGACACACAAACAATGAACAATTCAATCTGTAAAATACTAGATAACTGCAAAGGGGGGGACATCTATTACATTGGTCAACTATGTCACTTTTTGCCTTTCCATTAAATGTACATTAAGACACAAAACATAAGAATTTTTTTACATATTAGTCAAGAGTTCCGTCATTGCATGACAGAATCTTCTCACATCTTCCCAAATCTCCTTTGCTGTGCCTTCCACTCACCTCTCTTCCCCTTCAACCCCTGGCTTTAAAGCTGCTACCTATAAACTAGAAAGCACAGCAAAGGTGACCCTGCCTGGCAAACTGTGAGGACACAGGATGAGAAGGGCCTTCTTATAGGTTGACAAGACACAAGAGTCTACCAAAAGGACCAAAGAGATGGGAGGAATAATAGTGCATGAAGGTGCCATTCTGATATCATGTTAGGGAATCACACTAGCTACTGAGAAAGGTATCACTACCCACACCTACCTCATCAGGGTTAATCGGATTTCAAAGGCTGGTGAATAGTCTTCAAATTTGATGAGAAATGAAAAAAACAAAGTAGCAATAAAATTGGCCATTGTGATCACTGCAGAAGGTAAATATTGCACTAAAAGGTTGTCCTCAAACCTGGTTTTGCTGTCCTGCAATAAACAAACATGTGTGAAAGAGGAGCATAAGGATGTTTGTTAACATGTTGCAGATTCTGCAGCTTACCAGGGTTGCCCATGAATACCCATTTTAAAGGATGATTACCTTTAAAATGGGTAAATTTAATCACTGGAATGGTCTGGGGTAGTGACTAGAGTGTTGGACTTAAGGCTGGGGAAATCCAAGATCAATTTTCTATTTTGTCATGAAACTCACCAGGAGGGCTAGTCACTAACTTCAGCCTATCCTACTTCTTGTTGTCCTGGGAATAAGATTGGGCAAAAGGCAAGATGTGTACTGCCTTGCTCCTCAGAGGGATGGTGGGTTTTAAACATAACAGATACATACAATTTACTTGCCACTTACATTGGAAATATTTTCTTGTGAGTAGACAGTGGCTCTATAGATAGAATAAAAGCAAGCTGACAAAAACCCAAGAACTATGCAGTTTAAGAATATTCTCAAGCAATAGATGCGTATTTTCTCTTTGGTGGTTCTCTCTGCTATCTTCTGCCTTTGCCTCTCTTCCTCCAAGTCAGTCTGTAAAAGAGAAATATTTTCATTTGATTTTTTAACAAGTCACACCACACCATTTGATCAAGTGATCCTGCAGGAGGCTTATAACAGATCTAGAACAATACAAAAAATGTATCTCCTGGGGAAGCCAACAGAAATGATGAGTTGTTATGTTAAAGCCACTTTTCAGCTTTCCCTGATGCTATTTGTACAGTGCCTGCAGCAAACCCATGATAAATAGCACACCTCCTCCCAGAATTGAGGTTCCTGGCAAGAAAGGATATAACTAACACTAGGGGGTAGAATATCTCCTCATGCAAGCCAAAGGGAATATGGCATCTGGCTCATATCTTACTATGGGCTAATGAAGACACTGAGGGAGCATAATGTTAACAAGTACCCAGTGATCAGGTGTTCTGGCTGGCACAATTCCTACAGGACCTAAGAAATGAGATCTCTGGCCAAACTAAATAATCCCAACCTATTCCTACACTGTTCTTTAACCCAAAGATTCACAAGGTGGCTTCCAACATTCTTAAGAACATAATGAAGTTTATAAACCCCTAGAACAAAATAGAGTCACTATCCATGACAAGAGCATAAAACAGATCACAGAACAGCTAGATAAAAAGAGTTTTCACCTAGGCTTAAACTGTAAGAAAGTCAATACTTTTTCTAATGGATAATGGGGAGTTCCAAGTCAAGATGCTACCACCACCAAGGCCCAGTTTCTGAAGGCCATTCACCTCATTTCCAATGGTGGGGCATCAAGACTGGTGCATGTGATGAACACAGTTCTATATAAAAGCAGGAAGTTGCTTAGATGCCCAGACACTGGAACTTCTCTTTACCCAAACTAATTTGAGCTCCCAGTCACATAATAGAGTGAAAGGATTAGAAAAGCACAGGGAAAAAATTAAGAACAATAAAAAAGCCCACCAGACAAATTGCTAAATGAACACCAGTACTACAGGGAGCCATAATTATAGTAAGATTTCTATAGCATACTTCACATGATTGCTAATCCAATTGTAGCGAGAAGACAAAAAGAAGTCCATTGAAAGTTCTGCTTCAAATTTCAATCATAAACTTACTTCCTGAGGCTAAGCATCACAGAACTGAATGAACACAGTGGGACCTACTTCTGGTTAACACAGGCAGAATTAGACAATAAAGATAGCTTCTCAATTTTCCTTCCAGCTTGCTTGTACTGCTGAGATTTGCCCTAATCACCATTTCAAGTTTTCTCTTTCTTGGATATTTGACATAGAGCTCAGTTTAACATGACACTGCAAATGGGGAAAGGGATATACTCACTTTAAGTTCATACTGTAAGCTACTGTGTTTCAGCCGTGCAGCATATACATCCGTAATACAGAAGTCCCAGCCAGCAAATATTTTGTTGCAATAGCTCTGAAACTGATCATCATTGTACACCAAGCTTTGTTTAAATCCTGCAACAGATCTAGTAAAAATATTGCCATGATTTTAGAAAAAATGAAATGGTCTACCAGAAATTTAATTAAAATTTTTATATTATACAAGTTCATGGAACTTCACACTCCTTTACCATCTAGATCCAGTGCATACAAACCAGTCAGAATTAAGTTCTAGTGAATTTGATAGAACTTTTGCTGAAGAATCATACTGATGATCATGTTAGAGCCAAAATATATGATTGGCATCTCATGATGAATCTGTTACTTTACTGTATCTCACACACTGTCTAGTTGCCTGCTAATTTCTAAGAATTAAGAGAATGAATTCAATTAGATGAAGAGGCTTACCAGTATCTCTGAACCCCACAACATTCTTACATAACTTTGCTTGCATGCAGTGAATGTACTTTTCATTTCTTTTGATAAGATTTTATGGTATTTTACTGTATTGGATTGTAAACCACCCAGAAAGCTTCTGCTATTGGACAGTAAAGAAATACTAATAATAGCAACAACTTCAGATAGAACTCTGTAATTTTGAGACCATGTGCATTTAAATCATGGATTGCTGTTACATCTGAACCCTGCACCACAGATTGCTCATGGTTTGTTTTTATTTTACCAAGCTATGGAGGCAGCAGGTGTGTGTATGTGTGGGGGTTTTTTAAGCCAATACTGCATTTTATGTTATGGGGCCAAAGACATCCACAATCAAGCAGATGTGGGATCTCTACAAACCACTTCTCTTTGTCCAAGTTCAAGCCCAAGAACCCAAATCACATGACTACATCAAGCAAAAATGTGCTGATCACTTGAATACAGGCCTATGGAGCAGGTTTCTCATGTTATGAACCATTGTTTGAGAGCCAAACAGTGTATCTACAATGTGCCAGATGTGTAGAGAAAAAGTCAATACAAGGCACAATGCCAATATTGCCTTTAAGCTCTTGTTAGGCTATGCTTCAGTTCAGAAAACTGTTAGTAATTAAAAAACTCATGATAACTATTAGATATTGTTATGAATCCTATTATTCATTTTTACAGTTCTGTGAAAAATATAAAAAGCCTTCAGTAGTCTGCATCCTTAAAGCACTTTTTATTCTGGTCATTTCTAAGGTCATGCCCTTTGACAGCGGGATGACAAAATGCCAGGACACAGATGGGTCTTTTACAGCTCACAGTTCAAGCCAGCTTTACCTTTTGACAATCCAAAGGAAGCTTAATGAAAGGCAAGCCATCATGGTCAGAAGATATGCAAGTGGCACTTGGTATTTCAGGAGGCCAAAATAGATTGTATCCACTGTGTAATCGCCATAAAAAAGACTTGTCATTTCAAGAAAACCCTGCAAGGAAAGAAAGGCCAAGTGACTACATATGCGCGCACAATGGACTAATAGTCATGCCTTTGGGATTTTGCTCAATACCCAACAACGCTGCCTGAAAAGAGCCAGCTTGACTCACCCAATGATGCTGTGGCCCAAACAAAGCCTTTGCCTTTAGCCTTTTATACAATGTACCTTTTGTGTGGTGAAAGCAAACTGGAAGGGTCCCAAAGGATGCTTCACTGATTGCTGACAAGGGAGCTAGCACTGGTACTAGAACCCATGAGGATGAGGGCAAAACCCATTTCCTAGCTTTGGCACTAGGGCCACTATTTAGGGTTTCCTCTCTATCACAGTACAGCTGTGTTGCATAAGGGAAGGAAATAGATATGCTGTCCTAAACTATTATGAGGACTGATTTTAAAGAACATAATATATTTTTGAGAAACAGGAGAGGTCTTACAGAAAGAAACCAAAGCAGAGTTTCTGGGGATGCTGAATTTTGTATCCAGTAGCATATGTCACATGTGCATGATGCTTACATGCCATTTTAAAATAAACACAGCCCCAACAATGGCTTTAAGAGTTTCTGTTGTGATGAGCTTAGCTTGAAAAATTGATCTAATCAATACAGCTTCATCACTTTTTCCAGGAAGTATTTGGGAGAGGGGCAGACCAACTTCCTCCTGACAAAACTCTCCTATTTTTTAAATGTGCTTCATAGATTTAGAAATGTATGCTCAATTACTTACTGTGCCAGACAACACATCTATAATGTAACTGTAGAAGTAAATGAGTCCCTCGGTACCACTAATGACATAAACTGTGCAAAGCGGATCTGTAGAATAAAATAAATAAATAATCACTAGACAAGAGGGAGTGAAAGGTAAATTGCTCATCAGCTATGTTAAGTGGAGTTTGTACTACCACAAGAAGTTCCCTTCCCCTGCTACAAGAAGCAGGATACCAGGAAAAGTAAGTTACCTGCACTCTTCAGAGGAACTTCAACGTGGCTGCCATTGACAATTCCGTGTTTGGAAAGAGCGGTGGGAAGGGTAATAAAGCTGAACACAAGGAGAAATATCACAAAGTTGAGGATCACTAGGAACCGCAAGAAGGAGAAATAAGACTGGATCCCAGTGCCAAATTTCCCTAAGGAACAGGAAAAAATGGGAGAGAGATTTCATTTATAAACAAAAAGCAATAACTGTTAGTGTAAAACAATGTATAAGAAGGTTCTGGAAAACCTCCTTGAAAATCAGGAGGCAAATAAGGTAAAATAAATAAATAGAATTAAGTGGAGGCACTGTGCTTCTCACAGGAAGGTTTGATGGACACCATAACTTTTATCCTTTACATACTAAGTAACAGCTATTTTATTCCAACATTCTTTTCTTGAATGTTGTGTTTTGTATCATTACTGCTGCTGGTTTCTCCATTGCTTACTGGCTTTTTAACACTGTTGTATAAATGTTTTCAGTAAGCTGTCTTAAGCACTTACATGGAAAGCAGGCTAGAAATATTTAAAAATCAATGCATATAATATACATTATAAAAAGGGCTGAGAAGAGGAAGAAAAGGCATACTAGATCAATAGTGACAAACTTCAGTCTTGCAGAGTTACTTTGTTTTTCTACTCGAAACCTGAATTCTACCAACTGGAGTTCTATACAGAAGACAATACATGTACAGTGCTATTCTATGCATATCTGCAGGAAGCAGGCTCCAAGGACATCATAGGGACTTACTCCCAGGTAAGTGTAATTGCAATCTTAGAAGTAAAGCAAGCTAACATGGTATCATGGTAAAGAGTGCAGGACTGGGACTCAAGAGTATCTGGGTTCTAGTCCCCACTCCACCATGGAGCCAACTGGGTGACTTTGGGTCAGTCATGACGCTTAGCCCAACCTACCCTCACAGGATTGTTGCAAGGATAAAAATTGAAAGGAGGAGAATTATGTAAGCCACTTTGAGTTCCTGGAAAGGAAAAAAGGCAGGCTAGAAATAGAACAAACAAATTAATTAAAAAAAACAAAAACCTATTTTTGTTTACCACAGATTTTGTTTATCAGCAAGGCAATAACAACTGTTAGCCTGTTATTGTTAAATTATTGAGAAGAAATCCATATCAGTATGTTGCAAATCCCCCAAATACCTACCACTAAATCCAGATCTACTTTCTGACCTCTCCTGTGTAACTAATGTCCTAGTTTCACCTTATTCATTTCAAGCAGCAGTCTCTTTGCAACATAGCTGTGAACTGGAAATGAAGAACTAATGAACTACAGCCACAAGAAGACGAATCTCTGTACATGAACAAAGTGAGTTGTTGACCGCAAACTAGAAACTACTTCCAAAAAACCCTCCTTTGCAGTAACCCGGGGCTCTACCCCTCTGGGTGTGCCCCTCTGAATAAGGTTTAGCCCCCAAGATCTAGGCAGGCCCTCTAACTGGGTAGCCCTTCTACCCAACACTGCATCATGGGAACAGAGAACAGACTAGGCTCATCCTCCCCATCCCCATCCTTTACTTCCATGCCCTCTTTGTTCCCATAGTCTGCCTGAGCACCCGAAGAAGATAATTTCTCCCCCCTCAGCCATGTCGATTCCCAGACTCCCCATTTCTCAACAGCCAAAGTCCTCATCCAAAGAATCAGTGCAACCCTGATCCTGAAAAGCACACCAAGAATAACTGCCTCTTTCATTCCCAACACTAGATCAGCTTGACAGGCCACACTCTCTGGTGGGTACTCAAAAATGCCTGCATAGAAAAACACCGAGAAGTGACTTATTCATCCACAAACATAATGGACTCTCGGTTCATCTGACGCATCACACTGTGAGGCACCTTCAGGCAAGTGGGCAATTATAGCACCAGTGGAAGGGACCTCCACCATCATTACTCCAACCACTTGCTCAGCTCAACACTGATTCTGCAATCCAAAATGGCATTCCCGAGAGATAGCTATGTTTTGTCTACTCATATAACTCCAGCAAAGTAGAGCCCGCCAACTTCTGGAGGTAGTCAGTTCCTCTGTCAAACATGTCTTCCTATTAGGAAGTTTTGCTGTAATAATTCTCCAAAGCCTGCTTCTCTGCAATTTCCACTCACTGATTTCAATCCTGTCTTCTGGGGCAACAGAGAAAAAATCCGTCCACCTTTTGCCAGACAGTCCTTCAGACACGTGAAGAGAGATATCATGCCCCATTTTAATTTTGTGTTAAATAAGTAAACTTCATATGACCAGGCTTTTGATCCAATGCCATGGTAAAAAGAGTAAATGCTCCTTTTAAGATATCCAAAACTGTGCTCCTAATCTATACATTTGCAGGATGGACAACATTTGGACAGACTTCCCAGACAAAGAGCAATCATAAAGCAATGTGAAAAAATAAGGTAAAAAGAAGCATACCCTCAATGCTGTGAATATCATGTCTCCAAAGTTGCAGATAAGACAACAGCTCCTTGGTGTCCTGTAAAAGTTTCCTTAAGGATTTACTGCTTGCCTGTTTCCACTGATGCCACCGTGACAGGTATTTTATGTTGGCCTTCTGAACATCCCTGATAAGATACAATAAATGAAAAATTACATAATATTCAGGGTTCCATTTTGGAATAACTAAAAACACAGTGCCTTTTTAAAGGTTTGATCAGATTATGCTTCCAATGTCTGCAAATATGGCTGTGATTGTTCCACGCTGTCTCTAGCATGGGATGCAACTTCCAGCCTGGAATTAAGTATAGAATTTGGCAAAGGTGAACTCGTTTTCGAAAAATACCATTTTAAAGTAGAGCTCTAAGACTCAGTCCTGCAAGTTCCCTCTTCCTTCCCTGCTTCCTTCACAAACTCCCATTCCTCTCTCATCTTTTAGCCTGAGCAAACTAGGTGGTTGTTAAGTCCGAATGAGGCAAACTATGGTTACCACAAACAGTAAGTTATCTCCAAGCCAGATCTGGAATCCTAGTACAAACTGAACTTTCCAATTGATTTGGGGCCATATTAAGAAGCCTAGAGATTCCTCCATTGCACATCTGAAGTTATCTGATATGCCTCTCATGCTTGAAATTCTAGGATTTTCTTCTGTCAATTAACTGACAGCAGTCATTTGCTTATCATCTATCTCAGAGATTAATTTAAGCAAACACCAACAGTTTGCCTTGTTCTTTAACATACTGTACTCAAAAAATGTGTCATTACAACTGGTGTCAGCAAATTCCAGAGAATAATTAAATGTTACACAGAATGAAACAAAAAATATTTTATTTTCTCAAATGAGGCTGAATAGCTACTAATTCATATTTGTGATGTAAATGTGCCCAGACATCCAATCCACTCACTGTTATGGAAGAGAGTACTATGCCTTGTACGGAAGTGTCAAGTAGCCATTCATCAGGTGTAGCTGCAACAAGTAATTTAAAGAATTCTAATTCTGATTGGATGATTTCCCCACCCAACATCATGCTGAAAGACCAAGACAAAAGATGGATGTCTAGACCAGAATTTGTAAACAAACGTCATATACAAGACTATGCAAGGTTGTTATGTTTACATGAAACAGAAATTAGTGTATCCCTTAACTTAAAATGGCCTTGTCTTCTGAAAATTGCGTCATTCTCATATTAAACTGAAAAGGAGGGTTCATAATTTATTTGAAATTAAAGAACTACCTTTTTTACTTATTTGATTTTAACTTTTTTTACATGGAAGAATTCATTGACTGGCTGGGGGTGGGTTCAAAAAGAACCTACCACCATTGGGAAATGAAAACACTTACCGTATTTTTTGCTCTATAAGTCGCACTTTTCCCCCCCTCAAAAGTAAGGGGAAATGTCTGTGCGTCTTATAGAGCAAATGTGTGTGTGCAGTAAGTCTGTCAGATGTGCAGCCCATGGGGAAGTGATGGGGAATGTGCCTGTGATTATGTGCCCATTGGATTCAGAATATTTTTTTTTCTTGTTTTCCTCCTCTAAAACCTAGGTGCATCTTATGGTCAGGTGCGTCTTATAGAGCGAAAAATACGGTATCCGAAAATGCCAAAAATCATTTTACCTACAAACAGATCCCAGTACTACAACTTTATAGAGTTTTCTTCAAACCTTAAATGTCTCTTCTCTGCAAGAGGTAATGCATATTCTCGCAGCAGTTGTGCAGAGCCTGGACTTCCTGATCGGGCCCCATCCAAGAGATTCTGAGTCTCTCTAGAAGCTGAACGTGCTAGACTGCGATAGTCCTGTGATCTGCTAGCTGATCCTCTCCCCCTCAACATAGACTGGTAACTGGGTAATTCTTGTAGGAAGGCAACAGTTGCCGATGCATTATTGTAGTCAAGGAGAAAAACATCTGTTAAAAAAGAAAAAGAAAACAGTTAACAAATAGGCTCAACACTTCAAAGGTTTGTAGGTGACAGTAGTTGCTCAGTGTGCAAAATAGTTCTGATTTGGCGCTTCTCACATGAGAGGAATAGGGAAAGCCTTTGTTTTATGGGCAATGACAGATATAGGTCCAGCCCTTCTGAGCCCTTAAAATACTATGCTGCCACATGTCTCATTCTCTGCCTCAACTCCTGCTATTGTAAAATGGGAACGGCAACAAACTACTGGAAAATACATGGTAACTTCCACTCAACAGCTGAGTAAGGGTTTGGTGAGAGAAGTTGTTGCTGGATTGTTTTTTTTCTGAGACACAGGCTAACATGATGCCTGAACCCAGCTATGACAACAAACCATCATCTGTTAGCCACAAACAACCCATAGTTACAAGCCAATAAACCATGGGTTCAGATCATGATTATTCATAAACTGCTCAACACGGACTGTTATTGTGATAGGGTTCAGGCAACACACAAACCACATGTGCTATGTTGTGTGACTCCAGGCTTGTCACACACTTAGAAAATCAACAAAAAAGTTCTCAGTGGCCTTTTTATTGCCCCACAACTCAAACTTTCTAGGACCATTTACAACAACAAATAAAAACAACAGAAACAGCACAGCAGAAGTTTAAAAAATAACCAGAGGTTAAAAGTCTGGAGAATTTTTTTAAAAACCTTATAAAGGCAAACAATTCTCTAATCCAAAGATGTGAGCACTAGTTCCTCAAATTATGTGTCACAATAAATCAAGGTTTACAAGACTAAGTATCAAACGTATTGCAATGACAAACAGCATGGACTCAATATTTGGCTGACAGATATTAAAGCTTAAGACCACAAATCTGGCGAAACTGGATTTTAAGGAGAGCTGCAGGGCAATCCTAAACGGAATTACTTGGAATTAAACCTGATTAATAAGGACAGCTTGTTCACGATCACACCAGTGGAACACCAGCTCTAAAAGGAGCTCTGATACACACCTCACAGGTAAGTGCCTTTAAACTCACTGAGCTTACTTTTGAGGAAATGGCAGAAAAGGATGTATGACACATACACACTAAACGCACACAGACTTGAAGTCAATGGCATTCAAAGGAACTTCACCAGCCTTACTCCGGCTATTTTGGGCTGCAACTTCCACAGCCCCAGGCCATTTGCCTGAGGCTGATAGGAGTTGTTGTCCACACGACCTGGAGGGCTCCAAATTGGGGAAAGCTGCTTCAGCCAGGCCGGGCCATCTTCGGAGCGTTATCATGCTGCAGCCGGATGAACTCAGCAGGGGCGTATTACCCCCGAGTAAACACTCAGAAAACGGAGGGAAACTAAATCTTCCATTCCTTGCATGAATAATGGCATTAACAGGAATAATTCACACATGCTCTCTCCTCTTTGAAAGCAGCGAGGCGGGACAGTTTCTGACTCGGAATGCGCGGGCCAGAGCCTCAGAAGCAGGGCCCGCCGAGTCCCACGGCGCCGACTCCCAGGTGAAGGAGCCGCGGCCGCCCGCCCGCAGCCGCCCGCCCGCCCCGTACGCACCGCTGCTGCCGCCGGGGCTCTCCAGCGCTGGCGCGACCCGCGGGTCGCTCATGGCTACCGGCGAAGCGGCCCCTCGCCTCGCCCGCTTCCCGCCCGGCCGGGCCTCCGTCCTGCGCCTCACCTTCCCCGGCGAGGCGGGAGGAGGAGCGCCGCGCGCGGCCCGGCCCGGCCCGGCCCTGCCCGGGCTTCCCGAGCCAATGGAGGCCGGCGGACGGCCTTGACGCCCCGCCTGGGCCGCCTGTGGGGAAGGCCGGGAGCCGCGGGGGGCTCGCCTCGGCGGCGCCGCCTGCCCCTCGCGCCCGTGGACGCGGCGGGAAACGTGGCGTGAAGAAGTACCACGTTGCCAGCCAGGCCCAACCGCCATGCTGAGGAAAGTCGAAGGGAGAAGCCCGAGGGGGAGATGGAGGGACGCCGTCCAGCGGCCCCCTGAACAGGGCTGCCATGGAGGGGGCCTTCACGCACCGAGGCGCCCTAAGCCAAAGATGATGGCCGGCGCAAAACAGCGCCCACAACACAACCGCGTTGTCTCGACCGGAGTTCATCGAGGGCAGAAACGCTTTTTTCATGGAGGAGAGCCTGGAGGCCTTTTGCCTCTAGTTTTTCCCTCACTCGTCACGCTGCTGGCGCGAGGAAGAAGAGGGGTTCAGCGGCCTTTTTAATTTCTGTTTTACCTCCTGGCTTACAATGCTAGGGATAAAGCAGTGTAGCTTCACCACTTTTTTACATACTTATCAATTCTACAAAACGCGCTACCAGGCTTAGGTTTTCATAGCCTCCACCCTACACCTTTCGAAGCAGGAAATGAATAATCACGATAACAACAATAAAGATGTTCATCTTTCTCTTTCAGTTCGGAGGTTTTATTTTTACCTCATGTTCCCATGTGGGTTCCTGTGCAGTGAACAAGTGTATCTGTTCGCCTTTTCCATACCACAAAACTATCTGCCTTTCTTAGGTTTTATAACCTCAGTCATACATCCTTTTGAAGGTCCAAATTAATGGTAATAGTGGCAATCACCTCCCCATTACCCCTTCCCAAACAGACAACAGTGAAGAAAATCACTGAGAGGGCAAGATGGGCTGCTCCAATTCATTATTCCATTCTCATCCAAAGCCCTGTCAATCATATTTATTCAACAATTAATACATATTTATGTACATAGATTATAGGCGAAGGTAGCTGCTCAGCCTCAGTACTTCCAATAACACAAGCTGCCTAGAAGCTGTAAAAGCAAGCATGTGAAACTACCTTCTAACATCTTTCAAATGCATATGCTGCCAGTCAACCATAGCTTGGAAGTTTATAATTAGCATGCAAAACTGAAAATGGCTGAAAGTTGTCAGCCTTCCTGCCAAAGTTCACAAACAAAAGTGTTCTTGCCAATCTTTAAGTCCAGATTTCCCCATGGAATTAATTTTGCATGAGAAAATAAATTGCAATTGATGTGAAAATATGCATCACACCTTCTACCTTTCTAAAAACTAAGAAGCAGCCCAACTGTTTTGGTATGCCAAGAACCCAATGTAATCCCTTTTGGAAGAGGATCCAAGCATAAAGATTCCAGAAATGAGCAAGGAGAAAAAAATATTCTGAATGAAGAAAAACCACATTCTTATACAAGTCAACAGGTAGGCCAGGTGATATAAGTAAAAATTAGGAAAGCCAAATCCATCTTCTTGATTAAAAGTTGCATCTTTTTCTAGGATATTCTTGGTGGAGTGGAATTCCATAAAAATTTATGAAACAAAGCATTACAGTTCTGAAAGTACTTGCCAGGAATAAAGGAATGCCATGTAAAACACAAACATTTCTATTTATAACCTTAATTTCAATAATATTTGCCATTCCCCGTATAGTTAGCCTTAAGGATGCCCATCTATAATGTCTCATGAGATCTCATTAATCAACTTACTGATGTTTACCTTAATCATTTGACATATATTTCTAAGAATAATCATTCCAAAGTAAGTAATAAACTCAACTTAAAGGCTAAATTGCTAGTTCTATAGGCATAAGTTCAGCCTTTGGCCAGTTAATAGAATAGCCTGATAAATATCCAGAATTATCATGTGCATCAAAGGTGGAACAGATCACTGGAGTTCCAAAATAAACAATATAAGATCTTCAGCATAAAGGATTAGTTTTTATTCTGAACCATTATGCACAAGCCTATGAACATTGGGGTTTAGTTGGACATGCCTGGAATTTCAAACTTAAGTCAAATTGTTGTTGTTAGTTGTGCCCGACCCATCGCGACCCCATGGACAACCTTCCTCCAGGCCTTGCTGTCCTCCACCATCCCCGAAGTCCACCTAAGCTCATGCCGACTGCTTCAGTGACCCCATCCAGCCACCTCATCCTCTGCCGTCCCTGTCTTCTTTTGCCCTCAATTGTTCCCAGCATTAGGCTCTTCTCCAGTGAGTCCTTCCGTCAAATACAAGTGAAGAAAGAAGACATCCCTTTGTAGTTCCTCTCATTTAAGAAGAAATTGGACAAAAAATGTTGGTCCTAACTCTGATTTGTCAGGTTTAATTTTTAAAAAATCAACCCATTTCTGAAATTATGGAAGAAGACCAAAATGTCAATGTAGCAAAAATAAATTTCCAATAAATGTTATCAGAACCATTTTCTACAACCAAGGAAAGAATGGTGGCTGTAAAGTTCTGATTTAATGCAATTGGATCCACAACCAATCTGATATTATCAACCCCCTGCCTATCTTTAATAAATCCCATCCAATCTGTTGGAACCAGTTTCTTGATAAATTGTTGTAGTCTGTCAGCCAGAATTGAAGTTTATATTTTAATGTCAACATTAATCAGTGATATAGGTCAGTAATTAGTGCTGTAATATCCCTGTAGGGTTTAGGAATTACAGTTATATAGACATCATTAAAAGATAACTTGATTCAGTGATAAACAATGAAGCTCAGGAACTAAAAAGCTGGAAAACATTTTATAACATTCAACTGACGGTGAGGGAACTGATATTGCGCCATTTGCCATAGTCAGATCACTTCCTTTTGAGATTTAAACTTTTGATTTCTTTCCCTTCCTCTGCAAGGGTGTGGGATCTATTAAAATAGTCCAGCCCCAGAGTCTGATGGATCCTGTCAGATTCTAGAGGGTTCTGAGGGATTTTCCAGTTGATACAGCTGGTGCCCAGTTTACTCTGTGGAATGCAGAAATGGCCCAGGTGGGAGACACAATGATTGTACTTTAATGCTCTCTCCCTCCGAACAGAGCCAGTTCTGCAGCATGGTACATGTCTGATATGTTGGCAATGAAGCAGGCTGGCAGACTGCCAGAGCTCAGGTCGAGTTAAAACTCATGCTGAATCTGACCAAACACTACTTGGAGCTCATTATCAAGCCTATGCTGTGATGGTGAGGCTGGCAAAGAAAACCTTCTTCTCTGCCTCCATTGCATCCACACTGTACCATCCAGCGGAGCTCTTCAAAGTGGTTCAGGGCCTTTTACACTCTGAGTCCAAGATGGTTCTTAATGAACCTTCAATGGCCTGCTGCAACAAATTTGCATATAGCACTTTAAGAATAAAGTCACTCAGATTCTCCACAAGTTGGACTCCACAGTTAGTAGCATTCCTGTAGCGGAGGTGTCCAGAGTACCATCTAGTCCACCACTGTTAGATAAGTTTCAATTATTGTGGCCCGAGGATGTGGACAAGGTGCTTGGACAAGTTTGGGCCACCACCTGTATACTCAACCCTTGCCCTTCATGGCTGATCATCAAAGCCAAGGATGTGATGCACACCTGGGTCCAGGAAGTCAGTCATAAATGCCTCTGAGGGAGGGGCTGTTCCCTGCCCCCTTGAAGGAGGTAGTTCTCAAATCTCTCCTAAAGAAGGCAAACCTGAATCGAGAAGTAGCCACCAGTTATAGACCTGGGCTAATATCCTGTTTTTGGGCAAGGTGCTTGAGCAGGTGGTGGCAGGACAACTCCAGGCACTGACCTTCTGGATCCATTTCAGTTTGGTTTTGAGCCTCGTTTTGGGACTGAGCCTGCCTTGGTCACCCTGTGAGATGACCTTTGCTAGGAGAAGAACAGGGGGAGAGCATGCCTGTTGGTTCTTCTGGACAGCTCAGCAGCTTTTAATACCATCAACCATGTATCCGTCTGGGTAGGTTGGCCAAATTGAAGGTTGGAGGCACTGCTTTGTGGTGGTTCCGCTCCTACTTGGCTGGCTGATTCCAGAATGTGATGCTGGGACATTATGGCTCTGTGCCATGGCAATTATGCCACAGACTTCCACAGGGTTCCATTTTATCCCCCATGCTGTTCAGCATCTTCATGAAACTGCTGGAAGAGGTTTGGGCTCAGGTGTCACCAGTACCCTGATAACAATTGAAGTCTAGTCCCAATTTAAGGTGTTAACTTTGATTTACAAACCCCTAAACAGTTTAGGGCCTGGATGGTTGAAGGAATGTCTCTTTCCATATCCACCTGCCCAAATTTAAGATCTTTCACTAAGGTCCTTCTTTGGAAGCCCTCTCTGAAGGAGGTTAGAAGAGCAGCCACCCAGGGAAGGGCCTTTTCTGTGGTAGCGACCTGGCTTTGGAATATGTTCCTCAGATTTGGAATATGCTCCCCAGAGTGGTGTGTCTGGCGCAGACACTTTATTCTTTCCAGTGCCAGGTGAAAACCTTTTTATTTACCCACTGTTTTAAGAGTTGATGATATAAATCTTATAAATGCTGGCATTATTTATCCTTTAAATATATTTTTGGAAAAAAAATCCTAGATTTTTCTCCAATAACAACTTTCAGTGCTACCCCAGTTTTTGTCTGAGAGGTTTATGTTATTCTGGAGCAGAAAGCAGCTTCTCATTCATATGATTTAGCAGGTATCCAGCAAATTATATTACACTACACATGCCCGGAAAATGTCCGATTCTTCATGTTAGTTCTCTGAAAATAGAGTGGCATGAATGCAGCCATTCATTTGGAAAGGGCTTTTCAGGTCTCATATCTGTTTATATAGCCTTTCAGCAGAAGCTTGGCATAGCTCTTAGCCATATGGCAAACTGCCCATGTAAACCTTCTGTGCCAATATGCTTGGGACATTCTTAAGTGTTACATTCAAGCAAAGACATGTATGTTACCTACTGACTGTCTTAAGTTACACAGAGTCATTTCTTTCAAGATTAACAGAAGTTATACTTCAAAATAAAACACAAGGATGCACATGCATGCGCACATACACCACAAAGCAATTAATTATTCCGAAGATTTTTGAGAGCTGCATCTAAGATGTTTTGCTGCTCTGTGTTTGCACAATACCTCTGTATGTTTGGACATAAGTTTCCATAAACCAATACTCAGGAATTGTGGGAGGGGTAGTCTAATTATCTGGAGGGGACCAGTTTGTTTATCCTAAGGGGACATCCAGCTGTTAGTTTCCCAATACCCCCCTTCCTCAGTGAAACATTGCAGTTAATTTCATTTATTTATATTGTTAATGTTTATATTCTATCTCTTAGCTAAAAACAGTTTCCCAAGGAAGCTTATACAGAGAATGAATAGGCCAACCCCTGCCTGCGGGCTTACAATCTGAGACATGACACAAAAGGAAAGGGAACTGTGGGGGAAAGAGGAAGGAAGCTAATTCAGGCACTGGATTCTTAGTTGTGGAGTTCAGCAGGTCATGGACATAGTGAAAACGCCGCTGCTTCCTCTTCTCTGCTATCTTCAGCAGGTTCACAGGTGTGTGGTTGCAAGAATGGAGAGCCTCAGGATGATGATAGGCGGAGGGATGCCTGTTGGCAAAGTGCAGCAGGTACCCACCCTGGGTATTGCCCCACAGAGGCTGCAGATAACTTTATTCTTCCCTTTGGCTACATACGAGAGCTGTCAAAAGTTGAGCTGTCAAATGTAACCAAAAGTGCAGGTGAGCTTAGCTGGCAAAAAGGATGGTGGCTTGTTCAACTTCATGGCAACATCCTTGGTTGTTGGGGGGCCTTTGGGGGGGTCATGTGTCCCAAGGGTGTCCTCACTTCTGCCCTTGTTCCCAAGATTTTACCATTACAGGAACATGCAAAAGTGCGAGCTGCCCCATTTAAAAAGTTCAGTTGTTAAAGAGTGAATGATACAGGGTTGATTCCACACACACCCCCTGCCTTGGAACTATTCCGGTATATAGAATTATATTGTTGTGATTTGTGGTGATCCAATTAATTAATTTGATCCTGGTATGCCTGGCCTTCATGCATAACACCACCCAGTCAACTGGCTCCAGCCGACATTTTGTTTTTCTAGTGTAACACCATAAATTGATCACCGGCTTTGCCGTGAGCCTCCTCAGTTTTGATCTCACCCTATGAACAAACCCACGTTTGGCCTAAGGCTGAGGGCAGATCTGCAGAATTTGGCCCCGTGGTTCCGAAAAAGGGAGAATCGGCTCCTGCGCATCGGTGAGCGCCAAGTTTTCTATGTGTAGCCTGAAACTTGCTACAACATAGCACCACTAGTCACCATGCTGCTGAGGATGAGGGGCACTGTCCTCCAAATGGGACTTTGCCAGGTCAGAGAAGGCTGAATTGTTGGGGATGGTGGGCACCGTAGTGAAGGAAGGTTGGGCCAATCCATTTGCGTATGTGGCCTTTCTCCGTTGGGAGAGGACGGAGGGAGCGCAAGAATAGAGAACTGCAGCTGTGAGGAGCGAAGAAAACCTTGCTCATGCGCTCGATTCAGGCGCACCTTGCTCGGTTTTGTCGCGGAAACGGGGCAGGCGCCGCTCGGTGGCGGGGCGGCTCCACGGGACGGGGCGGCACCTGCGCTGCCGCTCGGGGCAGGGCACCGCGCCGCCTTCGCTCGGCTGCCGCGCCAGCCTCTTCCCCGCAAGGCAGGAGCGGCAGCCCAGGGGACTAGCGGGAGGGATGACCTGAGCGCACCAACGCTCCCAGCCGTGCCGGATCCGCCAGCTGCACATCCTGGAGCGAAGAGAAGGTACTGAAAAGCGGCGTTGTTCTGAGCGCTCGCAGAACCCAATGCGGCCGTGACGCTCGCCCGCCTGTTGCACGGTTGCTGTTTTCACACGGGTCGGGCTTGCCTCTTCCCCTTCCCTCTTTGTTTTGCCCACGCATGCCTTTGGCTTTGCGTGCTGCTCCAAACTTACGGGGTTTCTGTAGCGTCTCGTATCTTCTGGTCTGAAGTTCTTTTTTCTGATGCGCTTGGAGAGGGCTGGCTCAGAGGCAGGAGAGACATGGAGGGCGCTCGACCATAGACCTTCTTTGCGGGCGCGCGCGCGCACCGGGGGAGCGTCAGCTGCGTTTCCCACGGTATCCGCCCCCCCGGTGCCCCCGCCGTCCCCCCACCACTTCCACCGCCTCCCTGCAATGGGCTAGCTTCTAAAACCAGGGTAGTGCAGGGGATGAGGAACAAGAGATGTTGGGAGCTTCCCGCCCCCGCGCCGCTGCCAAGAATGTATTTTATTTGAAGTTCTTCCTTTAAGTTGCATTTGCATCCTGCCCTTCCTCCACAGAGCTCAGGGTGGCAGAGAAGTTTCTTCCTCCAACTCCATTTTATTTATGTAACAACAGTCCTGTAAGGTAGGCTAATGAAAGGGGCTGACCTGAGAACAGTGCACTTGGATTTTGAGTAGGGGATCTGTTTGTGGCTCAGAGTCAGCGTTCAGCGTTCAAACTTGGCCTTCTTCAACCAGCTGGTGCCCCAGGATTTGTTGAATTACAGCTTCCAACATCCTTAGCCAGGGGGCTGCTCTGATGACTTGCATGACAGTTTCAAAACAAGATTAAAGGCCCCTTTTGGGGAAATAGAGGCCCCCCCCCCCATGGGCCTGGGAAGATCTAGTCCCTGTTATCACTTCCTTCACTCAGGGCTTTTTATGGAATGCAGAATAATAATTCCGCAAGTCACCTTTGGAGTTTCACCAATAAGGAAGTGAAGGCTGGGACTGATGGGGAAAAGGATCTAAGGAAGGCTGATTAATGATTGCTAATGTCAACAGAGTTGTAAGCTCACCAAACTTCTCAAAAAAAGGATAGGATCAGAGCATGGCTGTTTCCAATTCCATTCAGTCCTATGACTTCGGGTGTGAACAGAGTCCTCCACCTACTAAAAGGAACTGACAAGCAAAATAGCTATGGCAGCCTTCTCCAATCTGGTGCCCTCCAGATAGGTTGCGCAGCAACTCCCATCATTCCCATTTAGCATGACCATTGGCTTGCATCATGATCATAAAACCAGGCAAGTTATTTGGAGAGGAAAAAGTCTTTCTCCCTAAATCTGGGTATGGCTATAACTCACTCATGCACATGCATGTTTAAACTGTCAGAATGAACGCTACAGAAGAAAAATAATCTTTTTGTTAAACACAGTGCCATAGAGATGAGTCTTTGTGATGTTTCTGTTGTGATTATGTATGCATTTCTTGTTTTCAGAAAGTCTTATTTGTTTTAGCTGACTTTCTCTCCCACTCCAAATGAACTTGTCAGGTAGGTTCTTGAAAGCGATACATCTCATTAAATTATAATCTGAAACTGGTAGCAAGCCTATATCAGATTTACCTTCCCAATTCAGGGCAAACTGAGATGCTGTTGCAAAGCAGAAGTCCTAAGTTCATAATGCTGGAGGCTCAGGCAGTTGTATTATAGACAGTATAGCTTGTTTCTCTTTATCATTCACTTTATTTTTATTTCTTTTATAAAATACTTTTTAACAGGCCTTTTAATCCTCAAGGTAGCAGAAAGCAGATCAGAATCTGTTATACATTTCTGGGTGATTTGCAATATCGTGGCAAAAGTTTGACTGTATTATCTAACACAAGAACAGCTAAGTTGCTCCTCCCTCTCCAAAAACCATGCTTGCAGGAGAGCCAGGATGGGTTTGAGCCTGCAAGTTCTTGTGAGCTTTGGTACTGATCACAAATTTCTCAGGTAATGTGTGTCCAAAAGCACCCTGTTTCTTACATTCTCTGTGCATTATGGCTACTACTATTTTGCACCTGGCTCCAGCTGATGGATTTTAAATATCCTAGGAAAATACAAAACAGATCCTCCAAGCCTGAACTCTGCCCACCTCTGGCTTACAACATGGTATGATTAAATGAAGAACATGAAACCAAGATGTTTGAACATGAAACCAAGATGGTGGGCATGTCGTGAGTGGAGCTGACTGGAGCCGGGGGTCAGACTAGATGGCCTGGGAGGTTCCTTCTGACTCTGTTTCTGTGTTTCTAAGATCTAAAATAGAGCCATGTAAAAGTACTATTTTCCAGCAGGGACAAGGAACAGCAACCTTAAGCCTGCTATCCTGTGCATATTTAGGCAGAACAAAAGTTTCGTTCTTAGCATTTCCCAAGCAGCTTGACTGGCTAGAGAATACTGGGCATTTTAAGAGTTTTTCTTTCAGTTTCTTCTTTCTTCTTCAGCACAGAGTTGCACCTAAAATAGTCCAAAAACTTGGCAAACTGAGAGATACTATTTTACTAAATGCTACTGCCACAGACTTTTAAAATATTTAAATAAAATTTAAAGTATTTTAAACATTACTGCATTATGTTGTTCTGTTTATTGTGTTTATTATTGTAAATGACCCTAAGGCTGCCTGCCACTTGGGCAGTATATAAATATAATGAGTATATAAATAAATATGCCAACAAGGAGACCGTCAATGGAAAAGGCTGTATTGTACAGCCTAGCCAGTCAAAACTTTTCCAGTCAAAAACGGTGCAAAAGCAAGCCTCGTTCTGGACAGGAACAGGCAGAAAAACTGCTGACACAGGGACTATCCCACTGTATGAAGTTATTTTCTGGTGGGGAGAACAAGATTGGAATGGACTTTCCTTTGTTCTCTTCCACAGATTGCTTTGGAGAGTAGATCCTTTTTCAGGCTTCTGGGAAGAGAAAAGAACTTATATCGATGTTCCTGGCACCAGAGCCAAAGTAAAATTTGTTAACTTGCTAGCCGCAAGTGGGGGTTTTCCTGCCAGCTATTTCCTGATGCCACGATACTGCAGATAAGCCACTGATGTGATCATAAAAGAAATTTCTGTCAACTCAGAAATATCTGTCCTTTGCGTCACATTAGTTATAATGATGTGAGTATACCTGTGTGAGATGTGGACTCCCCAAGCCCATTACCCTTTTCTAACGTTAATTCAGTACATTCCAAATATATAGTAATTCTAGCATGTAGGATTTCTGTATGTTTGCTTAGTGAAGGCCATTGAGCATTTCTTTGGGACTTCGAGTTTTCTTTGTGCAAGTTAAAACATGCCATTTCATTAGAATAACAAACAAATATGTTTGAGGTGGATTAAATCTCCTAGCTGAAAGACAAGGCCTGGCTGGAAAAGGAAGAGCTGTACTGTTTGCTGACTGAGGTTGTAAGGAATAAATCTCAGTATTGACGATACGGATGCAAAGTACCAAGCAGTAACAGTTTAATTCGTTCTTGCAAGAGTGGGCGTCCACCACACAGGCAGCTTGCAGTTTACACACAAGACATTGCTTTTTATTCCCTTTTCCTGGCTCGTAGACCCTTCCTCTTTTCTCCCATTGGCTGGGTTACTAAGAAGTTACAATCTTCTCCGTCCGCCTACATCATACTACCCCTTGATATGTTCCCCCTCCCGCTCATACATCCCATGTTCATGCTAATGAGCCCATTACTTATGAGAGGTGTGTCAGTTACTATTCATGAACCTATTAAGCCTGTGCAGTACCTTCTAAGATTCAACAGGTCGGTGTGGCCTTGTAGGTTCTTACTTGACACCAACTTGCTTCTTAAATCTTGTGGGAGGATGAGATAGGAAAAACAGGCCTTCCTCCAGGGTCATTACAGCCAGTTGTAAAAGGTAATCAATTTCCTGCTCTCTTCCACTGAAGGTGACAGTTTTACCACTTTCCCCCAATTTTACCCTCTCTGGTATTTTTAGGACTTTGATGTAAGAAACACTATTACTTTTAGTCAGTGCTTTTTTTGTAAAAAACAGTAAACACACACACACCAATCCCAAGCCTAGCAAGCAGTGTCCCAAGCAGCTATCTCTCACTATCAGATAGCAGATAGCAGACACAATAGCAGCCTGCAGGCACTATGTTAATGATGTTTGCTGTTGATCTGCTACACCCTACAAAATCACTTTGTAAAATCCATTGAAAAAAAGGGGGAACAAGGTTCTTTCTATGACAAAAAAAGCCCTGCTTTTAGTACAACTATTTACATGGTTCTATTCTCAGGACTTTTAGCCTTAAGGAATTCAATGATCCTACCCTAGCCCTGTATTTCACCCTTTCTTTGGTTTTCACCTTACCACTTAGTAAAAGTAGTATTTCATTTCTCACAAGGTCGTATTAATTTGCCAGCTCATGTGTTGGCAAAACTAGCCCTCAGTTTGAAAAACTAAGAATTTGCATATAGTTGTGAGGATTTTTGCTCTCTCTCCCATAATGTTAGAACTTGGGGGCGGGGTATCAGGACATTTTCTTCGAAAAACAAGTAGCAATGAGACATGACATTTTATCATGGAAGATTTCAACTTCCCTGATATTGGTGGGAGACACATTCAGCCAAGCATGGCCCTTCCAAGAGATTTCTCATATGTGTCTTGCTCACTTCCTCCAACAGAAACCATGCCTTTCTTGAATTCTCTGTTAAGCAGATGGCAAATGCCTGCTGTAGCTAAACAAGTATCCCGGATTTCAAAAGGATGGACTTTAAGAAGTCCAAGTCAGCGAAAAGCAAAATCCCCTGGCAACTCACCCTAAAGAAAAAAGGAGTCTATGAGGGATGGGAGAGCTTAAGAAATTCTTAAAGCACAGTAACAACTCATCCCAATGAAGAAAAAGAATAGAAGACGACAAAGGAAACTCTCATGGCTTCACAAAAAGTTAGGAGGGAACTTAAAAGCTAGGAAGAACATGTACAGGAAGTGGAAGGGAGGCTTCAAAAGAAGATTGCAAACAGACAGCAAAGACTTTCAGGGATGGTGTCAGGAAGGCTTAAGCGAGTTATGAAAGTCTAGTAAAAAAAAAACCAGATGACAAGGAAAAGGCAGAGGTGCTCAACTCCTAATTTGGCTCAGTCTTCTCCCACAAGAGAAAATGTGACCTATCTACAGAGGAGGAAATGCAAAACAAAAGGGAAGGATGACAGCCTAAGATCAACAGACAAGGAACACCTTGAAAAGTTAGATGCGTTCAGATCTCCAAGGACCTGACAGGCTCCATCCAAGAATGTTAAAGGAACTGGAGAAAGAATTCTCTGAGCTGCTACATATAATATTAAAAAAATCTTGGAGTACAGGGGAAGTACCAGACAACAGGAGGAGAGCTGATTTCTCCATCTATAAGAAAGGGAAGAAAGATGAACCAGAGAACTATATAGACCAGTCAATCCCTGGGAAAATACTGGAGCAGACAATTAACAAATCAGTCTGTATGCACCCTGAAGAAAATGTAGTGATAAACAGAAACCAACATGGATTTCTTAAGAAAAAATAATGCCAAACTAACTTAATCTTGTTTTTTGCCTGGATTGCTGGGATGAAGAAGTGGTTGTCCCCCTATTTTTAAAAATATAAAAACCAGCCCTGTTGCCAAGATCTGTCTCCATCTTTAGATGATACACTTGGTAGGTGGGAAACAGAAGTAGAGAAACACTAGACTGTTTTTATATTAACAGACTCATAGATTAATTAAATCCATCTGTAGATTAATCTTAGCTGGAGTGTGGCATAAAAAAAAAAGTCTGAAGAAGCCAAACAGAGGGTAGTTGGAGGAAATGCACTCTTGGAGAGAAAAGACCCACTTTCAATCCTTTTCCTTCAGATTAGGATGTGGCTGTTAGAGTTTGTTCTCCAGGTCCTACCAAATGCAGAAGGAGCTGTCTTGCGCATAAGAATGACTCCATTCCAGAACAGGAAGGGCAAAGTGTTTTTTCATGCAGTCCGTTATGCATTGTATGAACTCAAGTGCAATGAGAAGAGGTTGTTGCCTCCAAGGACAAGCCCAGAGCCGTTACTGCGACAAGCAACTGTGTGAGTTGCTTGTGTGAGTTGCAGAAACAAATTGCACATGTATGGGGCACCCCATGACTTCAGTGGGCTGTGGGCAGGGCACAAGCGTGTGAGTGAACCTCTTGTGAGTTTCTTGCGAGCCTCAGGTTCTTGTGAATATTGGGGCAGAGTGCTTAATGGACCTTTGTTTGCTTCCAGCAGGTCTCATTCTAAAGGAGGAGCTTGTTTTATTCTCCCTTAATTCTTAGTACACTATTTGAATCTTTTAAGTCGGGATGCATTTGTGCAAGATAACAAGCCAAAGCAACTACATCTGAGAAAGAGGCCCAACTCTTATCTCTGTTGGGTTGAATTGATATGAAGGGTTTTTAAAAAATTATCATCACTTTGCATGTGTTAATCAGCTCACTAAGGGTTTCTGTTATCATTCAGCCTCTTTTCTGTGAACTGTAAGTGTTGATACAGTAATTATCATGGCCTGCCTTTCTTGTGTTTCCCTCTGACCTCAGTGTTGATCATTCCTCTTCCTTTCAATCATGCGTGTAATATCAGTAGCTTAGTGGAACACTTTATGCGCCTGACAAAGTGGCCTCCAGTCCATAAAAACTTGTACCATAATACATGTGCTCTCTCTTAAGGTACAACAAGACTCTGTTTTAGGGTTTGGGACTGCAACAGATTAGCACAGCTACCCCTTGGGATTTATTTCCCATATTTGTGTGCATGGAAGTTGTTCTTATTTGTAGAACAGGTAGGAAAGTTGCTGTTCAGATTTGGAAAGGGCAGGGTTAATAGAGCCAGGAGGACTGTTTGAAACTTCCTTAATACTGAGTGCCAAAGTATGCCAGCTGCAACTTTTTGTTCTGTAAATTACAGGTGAACAGCCCATGTGACTAGGAAATAGCTCTTCTGGAAGGTGAGAACCCTTCTGACTAAAGAAATGCCTTTATCTCTCCTTCCTCCACACCCACCAAGCTAAGGTAGGGAGATCTGTGCATGAGATGCATTATACATATTTCACTTTTTCCAGTGGAAGGACTGGCCTCTGAAATCAATCTTTTGGGAAGCAACAACATTTTGTTATTGGGCATGATCTATGCTCAGCCTGTATATTTGGAGGGGAAGTCAAATATCACAGAATTCCTGTGATCCCATGTTCAAAGGGAAAGGTAAGGAAGCACTATACCTGTATAATTTCACAGGATAGTGGGCCACACATCCTAACACTGAGAACTGAATTTCCTGGTATTTTAAAAATGTGTCAAGTATCACATTTGATTGCTATCTGGTTTCGCAAAGAAAAGCAGTCTTTGTGTACTTCCAGATCTAATTTGTGTGTTGCCTCTCTGCATATGTTGGGGGAAATGGTGCTGTCACAAGCCAGGACATTTGCCATGGGACAGGTGGTAGACACTTGGGTGGTAATCCCAGCTGGGTTATTGTTCTATGCAGGGCTTCCTTTGGGAGAAGGTTCTGACATTTCTGTTGGCACAGGAGCTGAGAATTCCAAGAATATTGCCCCAATCCTCTACTGCTTGCATTGGCTACATTTTGGGTCCAATTTAAAGTGCTGGACTTTATTTTTCAAGCCCTCTTCTAAGCACAGGGAGCCTGGGCTCACATTGATAAGAGATGCTAAGTGGGCCCTTGCCAAGAGCAGAGCCCCAGATCTAGGGAATTCTCTCCCCCGGAAAAGTTGTGTTGGCCCCATCCTTGAACGAAAACATTAAACACTTGCATTAAAATGCATTGCAGTTGTAACCTGATGGCTTTTCTTTTATGCTTAATAACATGAACCTAATGTGCGCCACCTTGGCAGGGCACAAGAGGCTGGGTTTGATCTTCAGCCAAGGCAGGCAGGAAAAATGGTTACCTGAGGAGAAGCGTGTGGATGTGCAGCCAGCATATTTTCTAACAGATCAGCCATCAAGTATCTAATGGTAAAATGAGTTCAGGATGAAATTTGACCCAATAAAGCACTATAATAAATTTGCATCCATTTTTTCCTAGAGAGGCGAGGATTTGGAGCCATCATGTCTTTTTACTACAATGAAGCCTTTGAAAACCCGGACTATCACTCCTCTGAAACTCTGGTGGTTGACAGAACGTAAGTCTGAAACACAGCACACAAAGGCTTAGGCTGCTCCTGTTGGAAACTTAACTGAATAACAGTGCATGTTCCTAGAATAAACATAACCAATCAATATCTTATTTCATGAGGGGCTGCAAAAATTTTGCATTGTCTCCTGATGTCCTGTCAGAAATCTCCTCTTTGGAACGCCAGCTCCCACTTTACCTTCTTGTAGCATTCCACTCCTCTGGTTACTAATTAGTCTTCATTGTGCTGAGGGTGATGCTGTTGCATCCTTAGCTTTAAGTGATCTTATGTCATCACTTGTCCAACCGCAGAGGATGGTGGCAGGGACATAAAGAGCCAGAACTGATTAAAGAACAAGCTTGCACACACGGAGTCCTAAGTTCAGCCTAGGGCTGGGAAAGTCTCCTGTCTGAAATCCTGGAGAACCAGGAGTAAAGGGGAAACCGAGCCGAACTGAGTCTGACCACTTGTTATAGAATAGCTCTGTATGTTTTTTAAGGGCCTCTGAAAAACATCTTGGGCATCTGGACAGGTTCATATTGGAGCAAGTACTGCTGAAGTCACGGATGTGCAAGAATTTCATTCACATTCAAAAAAGATGCCCAGCTTGCACCAAGAGGGTGATTTTCACAAAAGGCTCATACCTGCCTTCAGCTTAAATTTGCAAATGCATCCTTTTGGACTGGAGAACCACTCACCCACAGGACTTCCATTTTTCCAAGATTTGTTTCAGTTTAGTGGCCCTCATCCAGCCCATCCCTAAGTCCATACACTGATCTAGGACTTCCATGACCTCTCCAGATTCAGTTGTTGCAGGAAGATAGAACCGTGTTATCGGTGTATTGATGGCACTTGCCTCACAGTCCCCCAATGACTGTTCCCAGTTGCTTCAGATGGATGTTAGATAATACTGGGAACAGGATGTTAGCCTGCAAAACCCCACAGCTCAATGATTGGATACCTTTGAGTGCAGAATGGGGGTTTTTCAGGAGTTTTCACATCACTGTATCTTTGGGGGCAGTAGTGTTGACCAAATTGTCCATGTCCTGGTGTGCGTATGCCCAAAATACACAACAGGGGAAGGTTTTCTTTGAAAGGATTAATTCTCAAGAATAACCAGCTAACAATGAATCGTTCCAGGTGGCGCAACTGAGCAGTCCTCGGTCGGTCCTGTTATACAGGGATCAATAAAGGGTTACACGTAACACAGTTAACACTCTCCAATAGGTTACAGAAGTAAAAAAGTTACACTGGGTGATCTTTCCTGCTTGCATACCAAAGAAGATGCCGAAGAAGGGGGAAGATGGGGTGCTATTACCTAGAGGAGGAAGAGGATGGGGTGGCCTGGTGTGAATTGCCCTCTGGGTGCTGCTGGTATCTGTCAAGGGCCAACTTTCTCTGGACGGGCGCCTGGCCAGTGCCAGCTACATTTCAAGGACGCACACATGCTAATTTCTAGAAAAGAGGGTTTTTCTCGGGCCTGGTTATGTGTCAATGATTGCCTGATTTTACCTATGAAAGTTCTACCTAATGATTTGTGCATCAGTTGGAAACTACTCCTTCACACAAAGATGCATTTACCACTCTCTGGACCACTCATTTAGACCCCCTTAGCTAGCTTTTATCAGTCAGGAGGGGCAGGGATCAAGAGGGTACCTGATCAGTCACACTGCTGCAAGTGCCTTCCCCACATCATCAGGCCATAATAACTGCAATTGTTCCTTCAGA
This sequence comes from Varanus salvator macromaculatus, assembly GCA_023646645.1. Classification (NCBI taxonomy): domain Eukaryota; kingdom Metazoa; phylum Chordata; class Lepidosauria; order Squamata; family Varanidae; genus Varanus; species Varanus salvator. Next base: position 9,565,322 of record JAIXND010000852.1, on the reverse strand, counting down.
ATCTTGTCAGGCACCTCGACTGGAGCTGCTCTAGCAACACGGTCAAATACACTGCAGAAACCAGCAATTTTGTCCTCAGCATGCCATGAGAAAAGGTCACAGCAGATCTAATCACACAGAAGGCACATTCCAGGACATCAGCATCTATATATGTTACACTTATTCAAAAAAAGTGTAAAACCACTTTTGATTTCTTTTAGCTCGTGCATTTGAAATGTTTATTGAAATGGCGTTTTTTGGTTGTTTTTGCCCCTCATAACTGTTTTCTTCCCAACTGCCTTATTTGTCACATAGAAGACCTTCTCAGAGCAGCGCTTTCCCCCAACATAACCCTTATGATTCCTATGAAGAATATGGTGTGGAAGGAAGACAAGGGCAGATTCCACCAGTGGAAATCCCTATGCAGTCAATGTGGACTCAGTCTGATGCTGAATACAGTCTAAGGGATTTGGCATTCAAGATGCCCAGTTCAAATCCGTATGGAAATGCACAGAGTACGTAATCATATGCGTTTAAACAGTAACAAAGGAGATTTTTTGTCCCTGCGTGATTGTTTATATTTTACTTATTTATTGTTTTAATTATTGTATTATTATATTGCTATTTTAATTGTTGTAAGCTGTTCTGAGATGTTTTATCAGGAAGGATGGGATAGCAGTGTTTTAAATCAGTAAGGCCAGCCTCCAGTGGTGTCATTCTGCAAGCTCAAATAGCAATGATAGAGCTCTGCTGAATCTTTCTATTACACAAGCACTTGGCCATGGCAGGTGCAATCACAGCTACATAGACATAACTTGAATTGGATTCTCCATTTGTGAAGAGTTTGGAGCATAGTTTCCGCTCGCACAATGCCGTTTGTATTACCAAAGTGACACAGCTGGTTGCTGCTCTATATAACACCCCCTGGAAAACCTTCCTCCCCTTAATCTGGGAGGCAGAACAAATAGAACATTTCAAATTTATTTATTTATTTATTTTTCGATTTATATCCTGCCTTTTTCCTACGAAGGGCTCAAGGCAGCTTACATCATTCTCCTCCTCCATCTTATCCCCACAACAACAACCCTGTGAGGTAGGTTGGGCTGAGAGGCTGTGACTGGCCCAAAGCCACCCAGTTGGCTCCATGGCCGAGTGGGGACTCAAACCCAGATCCTCTGAGTCCCAGTCCCATGCTCTTAACCACTACACCACACTGGCTCTCTCTTTTTTTTAAAGTCAAATGACTTTCAAAAATTAACTTGTTATAGAGGCCTTGTCTGATTTGTAAATAATTACAATTGATCAAATGCTGCTACATCTTAAAGCTGTTTTCGTATCTTTTTGAAATATTTTGATTTTTTTTTAAAAATGCTGCTTCCAATAGTACTACTTTGCTATTTGAGTTGAAATAGCTTTTCGTAGTATTCTGATGTTGTATTTTAAAGTGCTAACGTGTAAAATAAATATTATAAAATACAGTGTACAGTGGTATTTTATGTGCACAGTGCGTGTGCATAAATAACAGTATTAAAATATGGGATGGATCCATCATCAGGAACATGCAAATAGGCTAGTGGAAGTGGCGTTTCCTGCCCTCTCCTCCCCATGGCAACTCCTAGAGAACATTACACAGAAGGCCAGGGGCTGTGATGCATGGGGTGAGCTGAAGAAGTCCCCGTGATCAGGCAGGGCCACCTTCTGTGAGCAGAGCCCTTCCATCCATGAAAGGCTGATCCTGTTTCAATCTTTATTTTCATCTGGAACCCAGGAAGTTAAGAATCTACATGGATACAAGTTTTACCAGCAAATACTTGCTCCTGCAGAAATCTAGGTTTCTTTTGATTAAAAAAAGAGAGATTTCTAGCCCTCTTGAGAGAAGGACTGTAACAAGATATCTGTGTATATGGAATATTAATTGTTTGGAAACAACAGATCGTGTGGTGTATGTGTGCATGCACATGGAGGACTTCTGAACTTGGCTCTCCCCTGGTTCTCACTAAGATGATAAGCTTCCGTTTGACTTAATGCAAGTGGAGCCACTTCATACTGCAGGAGAAAGCTCATGCAGCAAAATTTTCCTTTGTGCGAAATAAATGTAGAATTCCCTCAAAGCATGAGTTAATTTTGTACTCTTCTCTTATTTTTAATAGTCAATCCTTCATTTGAATATGAACCGGAATTTGCACAGATGCTGCCTACTGCCAGGAGTACTTTGAATGATGGTTACGCACGCAGACCTTTTGATGCAGATGATGGAGGTAAGGTTGTTGGAGATAAAGTGTTGAAATGCAAGTTTCAGTCCAAAAGAGTATTAAATTGAATATGCTTCTTAGTGACCCAGATGTTAACATTTTAGGGAAAGCTACTGGATAGCTAAATAACTTTTGATTATCAATAGACTTGTGAAGACCATGTATAATAAAGATCATGAGGGTATCACAGTGTTTCTTTCTGACATCAATGGTGCATCTAGTCTCTGGATTCACTAGCCTTTTAGGAGCACCCTCTTTAGACGATAATTATCTGTCATCACTTCAAAATGTGGCAAACCCGCTCTGCCGTGTTTGAGGGAACTTATCAATCTCCCGAGAGGGGCCTGGGACATCTACCCCAAAGTCCTACCCTAAGTTTATAATTTCTGACACTTGATTTGAAGAAATTTATTGTGGTGATTAGGGATTGCAGGTGGCTCAGTGGTTTAAACCGTTGTGCTGCTGGACTGGTTGATCAAAAGGTCGCTGGTTCGAATCTGCACAACGGGGTGAGTTCCCGTTGCTCCGTCCCAGCTCCTGCCAACCTTGCAGTTCGAAAGCATGCAAATGCAAGTAGATGAAAAGGTACCACTTCAGTGGGAAGGTAATGGCGTTCCATGCACTTTGTGCATGCCGGCCACACGACCACGGAGACTGTCTGCGGACAAACGCTGGCTCCCTCGGCCAGGAAACAGAGAGGAGCACCGCCCCCTAGAGGCAGGCATGACTGGACTTGATGTCAAAGGGAAGCCTTTACATTTACCTTAATACATTACTGATCCAATTTGATCCATTGTTTCTGTTGCCATAGAAGGCCACAGCCTTTCCCTTGCTGTTTTAAAGGCTTGGGTAGAGGTGCTCTTTGGATTAATGATATTCAAGGAAAGTGGCAAGAATTGTCCCACTTCCATGCCAGGAATGTGTGTTCTTCCCTCCCACCATTTTTTACCATCGACTATTCTAGCTAGGAGGGATGCAGGCGGCGCAGTGGGTTAAACCGCTGTGCTGCTGGGCTGGTTGATCGAAAGGTCGCCGGTTTGAATCTGCACAACGGGGTGAGCTCCCGTGCGTCGTCCCAGCTCCTGCCAACCTTGCAGTTCGAAAGCATGCAAATGCAAGTGGATAAAAAGGTACCGCTTCGGTGGGCAGGTAACAGTGTTCCGTGCACCTCGGTGTTCAGTCATGCCGGCCACACGACCACGGAGACTGTCTGTGGACAAGCGCTGGCATCCTCGGCCAGGAAACAGCGATGAGCACCACCCCCGAGAGTCAGGCATGACTGGACGTAACGTCAAGGGGAAACCTTTACCTTTGTATTGTGGTGAGTGCCCCACTTCATCACTCATACATGTGATTAGGGGTGGCATTTCGAACTCCTTTAGACTTAAATGGTATCAGCCTGCGGGCCCAAAGAAAAAGAGAATCATGAAGGTTGTAGATGTTGTACAGGACAGAAAAGTCATGCAATCCATTTTTATAGTTAAAACATCTGGATATAGAGAATGAAATGCAGCATTTTGGAGATTAAGCCTTCTGTTCATTTTAAGTAGTTCCATAGGATACCCATTTAGGGTGAAAATCCTTCAACTACTACCGTGTTCTCACATCAAAATACAGAAACTGCCAGGAATCAGGAGAAAGTTAACATTATTCAAATCTCTTAGCTCTTGCAAGACCAAAGAAGGATGCAGTAATGAGCAGCAGACCTTCAGCGGCTACTTAAATGCATATTCTGGCTTGGAACTGGAAAGTATAACGATGCAAGAAAGGGAGAGCTATAGCTCGTCTGTTGTAGAGTGCATACACCAATTGCAGGATAGAGAATTTACGTATTTGCTTTGTCTAGCTTAGTGTCTTAACTGTCTAACTAAGCATAATGCCATTTACACAATTAGCAATTCCATGGATTTGTAGAAGTAATTTGCAGATGTAGAAATGTGATTTGGATTGGTAGCCTAAGCATGGGGGCTGTGATCCTTTTACTCTTGCTGTGAACCCCAGTTGGAGTCCCTGCGACTACTGTTGCACCTATTTGAGCCAAGGGAAGGCTTTCTTCCCATGCAAATAGTTGCCATCCCCATCCCCAATTTATTAATTTAATTAAAACATTTTTATGCCGCCCCATTGCAACAAAGCCTCGGGGCGGCTCACAACATAACAACAATACAAAAATTTTATTAAACCCCCCCCCCCAGTGCATCTCAGCTAAAAACTTTAAAATTTGATAAATAATTTAACAGTTAAAATAAGTTTTAAATAAAAAGGTCTTAGCCTGGCGCCGAAAAACAAATAACGACGGCACCAGGCAGAACTCTCTGGGGAGCGCGTTCCATAGGTTGGGTGCCACCGCAGAGAAGGCCCTTCTCCGGGCAGTCACCCTCCTAATATCCTTCATGGAGGGTTCCCAGAGGAGGGCCTCTGTTGCTGATCTCAAGGGGCAGGAGGGCATATATGGGTGTAAGCGTTCCGTCAGGTATCCAGGTCCCAAGCCATTTAGGGCTTTATAGGTCATAACCAACACCTTGAATTTATGGATTGACATTACAAACCTGTGCACCCTTCCCCCTTTTTGGAAAGCACACGATCCTGCACATGTGAACTACTACCCTGGGTGTCAGTTTGCACAAATGTTGCAACTGACAGCCACTTTTGAAACTCTGTCTATTTGAGCTACTGGTATACCATTTGATATTTTTAGATCTTCAAGCGGTTTACATTTAAAACACAGAATAGTGCAATATAACATAATAGCTACATTTAAAGCATTTCAGGAACAGTAGAACAGAACACTGTGACTGCAGGAGGGGATGCCTGAGTCTATAGGTGCACCTTCAAGAGACAGCTAAAGCTTGCTGGAGTCGCCACCTCTCAGTTCATGGAGAAGGCTTGCTTACTTGCTCCCACATTGCTGATCCATCAAACAGTTTTCAGTAGGGCTGCTCAAAGAAAAACAAGTAAGAAGTCTCACAGGCCCTATTCCAGGTTTTTGGGGGTTTTTTGGATCTTGGTTGTAGAGTTTTGGGAGTAATTTATTGCGTGGTCATGAGACATGTAGACTGATGAAACTGTAATGCAAAATCAAATTCAGGCTTTTGCTTGTAAAAAAAAACTCCTTTATGTAATGATATTTATCAATCATTAAAAGATAATTTCTAAGTGATGTAGAAAAATACAATATCAGATCATAATTAGCTCACATATTGTTCTGTATAAATGACAAAATTATCTTCCTGGTACATTTTGTAGTTCATGCTTCAAACATTCTTGGGACATGATGTTAGACCACTCGGATTTGGTTCATTCACCTGGCTTGTTCATTATTGTTTCACTTATCAGTAAAATCTATTTTCCTCTGTCAAATGTTGGACCATATATTGTATAAGCAGCAACAGTTGAGTTAGGCACTTATTGCTCAGTGTGTTATTGTGGAAGCCTGCACTGGAGGTGTGAGATGTACCTCAGTTAAGGGTGCAATCCTGTGCATATTTAGATAGAAAACTTTCAGCATGCCACAAGCTAGAGTTGTGCCTTGAGTGGCTGGTTGAGAATAAGCAGACCTATTTAGCTCATTTGTACATTTATTTAGCTTTCAAGGTTACTATCATATCCGCATTTACCGTATTTTTTGCTCTATAAGACTCACTTTTCCCCCCCTCAAAAGTAAGGAGAAATGTCCGTGCGTCTTATAGAGCGAATATGTGTGTGCAGTAAGTCTGTCAGATGTGCAGCCCATGGGGAAGTGATGGGGAATTATGTGATTATGTGCCCATTTGATTCAGAATATTTTTTTCTTGTTTTCCTCCTCTAAAAACAGGGGGGGCTTATGGTCAGTTGCGTCTTATAGAGCAAAAAATACGGTACCTGCGAGCGAGTCTCACTGAAATCAGTGGGACTGATGCCTGGGTAAACATGCATGGGATTGTGCTGTAAGATAATTAAAAGGCGTGTTCATTTAATCTTCAGCTAATTTCATTCAGAGAGAAAACAGGCAAGATACTGATACGGTTTTCATGACAGATTCCAGTCAACCTCAGTTGCACCCAGGATATAATGAAGAGAGGAAAAAAGAAGGTAAGGTATTTTATTATGGTTTATTGTTTTGTGCTATGCTAATTATTTTGCTTATGGTTATTATGATATTATTGATTGTTCTTATTTTTTAAATCTTTCCTGCCATGTCTTTATAAACAGTTTCTGCTATCTGGTGGCATAAAATTATAATAAATGAAGTAAAACTTCTCTTAGAATAAATTGTAGTGCATTATTTTTGTGTTATGATTTAAGCATGGGATAAAGCTTAGATTGAGATTAGTTGTACTTAAAATACTTTAATGGCCCTACCTCGAGACGTTAAAATCATTTGGGCATATGTTTGTCATAACTAACATATGCCCCATTGCTTTCAATGGGTGTTCTCACTCTTGTTGTTGGTGCTGTCTGCCCCTGTTTATGAAAAGAACCTTGCCTGGAATCTGTGTGGTTGACCTTTTAGAGATGAGCTGAAACTTTTTTGTCCTCCTTGCATTTTTAAAACCCTCTGATACTGAAGGTGCCTTTAGCTCTTATGCCACCTGGTTCTAGGTTTTCTAGGTTCCTGCAATTTGCATTGTTCATTTTACTGTGGGCTGTTGTTGTTGTTACTGGTTTTTTTTCCTGTTGTATGGTTATTGTTGTGTATGGTGCTTCTTTGCAAGGGATTGAAACCAGACTTAGAGTAGCAGACCCACTGAAATAATAATTGTTCTTGCTATCGTGTATTATCCTCATTAGACACTTTGTGTGCTAGAGCCAGATTTAGTCATGCTTAGGACAAAACTAGTGAAATCAATGGTACTTAAACTAGCCAGGCTTAAGTCCCATTTATTTCAGTGAGTGTGACCATGTCTGGGTCTCACCTATTACCTCCTTTCAGCTTCCTGTTCCTGTTGTGTTCCTTTCGCTACCACTCCTGCTGCGTATTTTTTGCAGTTTCGTTCTTTACTTGGAAATTCTTGATCATTATGCCACTACCGGTGTGTTTTCAATTTCTTTACTGTAGATGAAAAATTAATCAATGATCTTGTGATCATGTCCACCCGTGAAAGGATTAAAACTATCAAGAAGATTCCAAAGCCCATGAGAGAAAAAAGAGAGATCAGGTAATAGGAAAATATGTGTAGATGGATGGCATTAAATACCTTTCCCACACCTGCTGACTTTCCCCTACAAACGCTGAGTTGAGGAGGGAAGTAGTTGTAGGGGAGAATTAGTGATGGTAAGATGAATTTTAGCGAAAGGCAACAGGTTCCATTGCAGTGAGACAGTGTAGCCACTCTGGGTTTCATTCGGACCCATGGTGAATCCTTTTCCCAAAATAGGTTCCATACCTGGATAGCTTCTTTAAATTGCAGACTGAAACCCAGAATTGATGCACTGCCCATCTGATATTGGAGCCTCCAGGCAGTGCTGGTAGCTTGAGCATCCCCTTCCTGTTCCTTCAAATCTACCTTAAAGTTGTCCCATTTTAGTGTTTACATTGTACATCTCATTTACATTCACTTTAGGTACCTTGAAAAATACCATGGGACTCTTTTGTCTGTGGGTCTCAAGCTTTTGTTTTTCATTTATACTGTTATGTATATTAATTTCTTCTAAAACTGCCAGGAATTATTTTATGGAAGCCAGTATAAAATGTTTTAATAAATAAATAAAGATTTTTAAAATGAGCAAACACATTTGCTTGTTTAATATGCTGTTTTGCCTTGAATTTATTTATCGCATTTATATACCACCCCATAGCTGAAAGCTCTCTAGGTGGCTCACAGTGCAATCTAAATATATATAAAATACAGATAAAAATAACAAACAAACCATGAAACCAAACCAACAGAGACCTGGGCGGGAGAGGGGGGATGTCTCCCTCTCTCAACTGTGCCCACCCGGGTACCTGGTCCAGCACCAACCACGCCTGGAAGGGAGGGGAGGGGGAGTCGCTTTGGTTTACCGAGCCTCTATTTCCCTCACGGGGCTTCCTGTCCTCTCAAGGCCGGGTCAAGAGTGCCTCTACTTGGTGTTGGGCGACTGAGACAGACTGGGGATTCTGTTGGTGTACCGTGCACCCTTCTGCCCAACAGACTCCCTGCCTGAGCTGATGGAGATTGTCTCGGATTTGGTGTTGAAGACTCCCAGGATGTTGGTTCTGGGGGACTGCAATCTCCACACCAAGATGGTTCTGACCGGGGTGGCTCAGGACTTCATGGCCTCCATGGCGGCCATGGGGCTGTCTCGACACGTCATCAGCCCAACCCATGAACGTGGACACACTCTGGACCTGGTTTTCTCGACGGGGCAGGAAGAGGGTGATCTGAGGGTGAGGAACTTGTGTCTGACTCCCTTGTCATGGTCAGATCACTTCCTCGTGAGGTTTGAGCTCGAGAGCAGCCTTTCCCTCTGTAAGGGTGTGGACCCGATTGTGCTGGTCCGCCCCCGGAGCTGGATGGATCCGGATGGATTCCTGAAGGCCCTGGGGGATTTCCTGGTTGATAAGGCTGGTGCTTCTGTCGATGCCCTGGTTGAACTATGGAATGGGGAAATGACCAGGGCAATTGACACGATCGCTCCTAAGCGTCCTTTCCCTTCTGGCAGAGCCCGTTCATCTCCTTGGTATACACCTGAATTGCGGGCGATGAAACGGGTTGGGAGACGACTAGAGCATAGGTGGAGGAAATCACAGGATGAGTCTGACCGAACACACTTAAGAGCCCATTATCGGGCCTATGCTGTGGCAGTGAGGGCGGCGAAGAAGAAATTCTTCTCCACTTCCATTGCCTCTTCACAATGCCATCTGGCGGAGCTCTTTTGGGTGGTACAGGGGCTGGTACATCCGGGCCCAAAGAGCGATCTCATGCCACCCTTGAAGGCCCGCTGTGACGTCTTCGCCAAGCATTTCAGGGAGAAAATTGCTCAGATTCATCACGAGCTGGACTCTACTAGTGAATCCGATTCTACTGGGGAGGTGCCAGTGTTGCCGTCTGGTCCACAATTGATGGATGAGTTTCAGTTGTTGTGGCCTGATGATGTGGACAAGGTGCTTGGACAAGTATGTCCTACCACCTGCTTACTGGACCCTTGCCCATCTTGGCTACTCAAGAAAGTGACACATGCGCTGGTAACTTCCTGATTAGACTTCTGTAACGCGCTCTATGTGGGGCTACCCTTGAAGACGGTCCGGATACTTCAGTTGGTGCAAAACAGAGCTGCCAGGTTGCTGATGGGGACTGGGTGTTGTTCTCATATAACCCCAGTCCTTCATCAGCTTCACTGGCTTCCCATTGAAGTCCGGGCCCAATTCAAGGTGTTGGTTATCACCTATAAAGCCCTCAACGGCTTGGGATCTGGTTATCTAAAGGAGCGCTTGCATCCATATATGCCCTGCTGCCCCTTGAGATCGGCAGCAGAGGCCCTCCTCCAGGAACCCTCCATGAAGGATATTAGGAGGGTGAGTACCCGGAGGAGGGCCTTCTCTGCGGTGGCGCCCCACCTCTGGAATGCGCTCCCCAGAGAGGTCCGCCTGGTGCCGTCATTATTTGTTTTTCGGCACCAGGCCAAGACCTTTTTATTTAAAAGTTATTTTAATTGTTAATTTATTGACTGTATTTATTGGGTTTTTATGTATGTGCCAAGATGTGTTCGGTTTTTTTTTTAAGTCTAATTATTGTTGTTGTAAGCTGCCCTGAGGCTTTTTGCGAATGGGGCAGCATAGAAATGGTTTAAATAAATAAATAAATAAAATAGAGCAAAATTAAATTACAGTACAAATAAATGAATGAGAGAGTATGAAATGGGGAAAAGGCTAGAACTTGACACAAGTACTGGATATTATAAAGTTCTAGGAATATAATGGAAACCCTCAAAAAAGCCATTTAGGATATGCAATATCTTTGTTTAAAACAAACCAAAAGTTTAACAAGGGTTTATTTACTTTTTTCATCCACCAATCAACAGGAATAATGCTATTAAGGAAAGAACAAGAAAGTCCCCCAGACACGACACTCAAATGAACAGCTGTGCTCAGTGCTTCTACAACACTGCTTTGGTAAGTGTGCCTTGCCTTCAATGAGAAAGACGCGTTCAGTGGGAATGAACCTGGGTTCTAGCATTATGGGAGAGGAAGAACAGGCTCTCCCTGTCCACTTTCTTCACACCACATATAATTTCGTACAGCTCTGCCCAGTCTCCCCTTACTTGCCTTTTTGCAAACAAAGCAATCCCAGCTGCTGGAATCTTTCTTCAAAAGAGTTGCTCCAGCCGCTTCATCATTTTAGTTGCCCTTTTCTGCCCTGTTTCAGCTCTACAATATCCCTTTTTAAGCTGCAGTGACTAGAACGGCAGACAATTTTCTAAGTGTGTTCACACCACAGATTTGTAAAAGACAGTGTGACATTGGTAGTTATATTTCAGTGCCTTTCCTAATGGTGCTTAACCTGGAGTTTGCCCTTTTCAAAGCAGCTGCGGACCGGTTTGACATTTTCATCAAGCTTTCTACCACAAGCTGACGAGCCCTTTCTTGGTCAGTTACTGCCAGCTCAGATCACATCCGCTTGTGCTTGAACATGAGATTTTCTGCCGCAACATGCATCACTGTCCTCTTGCATCCCTTGGCTACTAGCCAACATGCATCGCTGTCCTCTTGCATCCCTTGGCTACTAGCCAACATGCATCACTGTCCTCTTGCATTCCTTGGCTACTAGCCTTGATGGCTGTATGCTGTCTCCGTATCAGAGGCAATATGCCTGCGTACACCAGTTGTTGGGGAACTTGGAAGGAAGGGAGCTGTTGCAATTGTATCCTGGCTTACGTTTCCTGTGGGCTGCTGGTTTGCTGCAGTATGAACAGATTGCTGATCCAGATGGCCCTTTGGTCTGATCCTGCATCTATTTTATTATGTTCTTGTGTTTTTCCTTATGCTCCATTTCAAATCCTTCCCCTTCACTTTCCATCTTTATATTAATCTAGGCTGTGAAGCTCATGTTCATACATACTGGAATTTGAAAGATCAGTTTCCTCATTCCTTATTGGACAGCATTCTGTCCTCTTTTTCTGATATATATTCTTGTTAGATCTATGCATAAACGGCCTCTTGAAATTGTCCACTCTATTTGTGGCATGCAAATTGTGGGGAAAGACCATTGTTTCCCCAAAATTCTCCAGGGGGATGAGAAATTGTCTATTCCATCCTCATCCTCATCATCCTCATGGTTATTAGTTTTCTGAGCAGCTGATTGTAATAATAAGTGGGTCATTCTACTAAAGAACTTCTGGTGGACCTAAGTGTTTAATGATCCAGAATGTGTTCTTGCTTTGCAGACCTAAAACATGGTAGGGGACTATAGCTCATAATTTGCAAAAAGTAAAGATAACCCAATCAGGGGATTGACATCTGCCTATCGCTGCATTAATGGAAATTGTTTTTTAAAGTTATCGCAGTCTTCCCATCAGAAGACTGAACACGAAGCAATATTTATTTTGTGGTATGTTGATGCATATTTGTTGGAATCGCTGTGAAAATAAGCACAGTAGAGATAAGGGAAGAGTTTTACTATCGTGCCGAACAATATACTATTTATTCCATAAAAAATGCTCCCAGAGAAATTCATGCATGACTGTAGCCTGTTTGTTTCATTTATTAAAGTACTGAAATATAAAAACTGGGTGACATATCAATTGAAGGCTCATAGGTTTGCTTGTTTCTTTCTTTTCCCCTCTAGTCTTTTCGGAAGTTTAAAAATAGCTTATTGGACAGCTTCCAGCTCTTAAAAATTTGGCAGAAGACTCTAAAAGACATTGGTGGCAAATTTGGGTCTGGTGTCCTTTCCTATTTTGTGTTTCTGACATGGCTCCTGATGTTTAACACTTTCTCATTCTTGGTGAACTTCAGTTTCCTGGCCATTCCTCAGCTCATAATAGCCAACTCAAATAACCGTTCATTCACAGGCCTGGAATTTTTCACCGGAGCTGTAAGTACCTTTTAACATCAAGAACAATGCTGTCTTTGCCCTTCTCTTTGGCTCTGGCTAGATGCCTAGTAGTGTCATTAGGGCAGGACCTATGTCAGATGTCCGGGGTTGCATTTAGCAGAATGATCACAGGAGGGCCCTTCCAAGCGCAGCGGGGCTGGATTACCACATTGTGGCGGAAGCAAGATAATACGCAGGAGCAGTTACAGAATCCCCCTCCCCACAGTAAGACCGTTGAGTCTAGAGTCTAACATGACCCCAGTGTGCCAAACCTTCTCCAGACGGTTTGCATTGCATGGATACATCCCTTGCCTTATGCTCTGCCCTTATTAAAAAGCAATATTCCAGGATACAACCAAGGATACAACCAACTACGCTCAGCATGATTCCTTCCATCAGAAAACAGATCACTCTCTTCTGTGTGTGGGGGTGGAGGGGGTGTGGGGAGCTTTAGGCTGTGGGTTCTCGTAAGAGCAGCCTTCCGTTGATGGCTCGCACCTTGCCTGCCTGCCATGTCTTCCTTTTGCTATTTCAGGGTTATTTTCAAGACACAGTGCTCTACTATGGTTTTTATAGCAACACTACCGTTGCAAAGTCCAGCAGTCTTTCTCCGTACTACATGCAGCTGGCCTATATTTTCACCATAGGAATTTATTTCATTATCTGCTTCTTTAGCTTGCTGTACAGGTACAGTGATTTTTACATTCCTCTGTTTATTTCAGAATGAACATGCGTATTCAGATATCTGATCAACCTTAAGCATATTGTTTTAAAAACTAAAAATCTTGGTTTACTCATTGTGAAAGCTAGCATAATGGCATCTTGTTCTTGATCTGCTAACAGTGGAGGTCAGAAACTGAATATTTGGCATGCTAAATATTGGGAAATATTCCTGTTTTAATGATATGGGAAATGAAACTGTAAGAATACGTGGCTGTGCCAAAGCTTAGAGACCACGTAAGAAAGAGATAGCCAATATGGTGTGGTCATTAGCCACACTTTAGGCCAGTCACTCACTCTCAGCCTAACCCACATTGCAGGGCTGTTGTTGTGAGAATAAAATGGATGGAGGAGGACTATGTACGCCATTTGGGTTCCTTGCAAGAGGAAAAAAAAGGCAGGGTATGAATGCAATGTAACAAGAACAACAATGGGAAAGTAGACACTTAATAAATTTGGGGCACAGTCCTATTGAGATGCTTGTAGACAGACGAATGTGGATGCTAATGGGCACCTAATGCAACAGGAAACAATTGTTCCCTTTCTGTCCTTCTGCTCCACATGCTTACTAGACGAGCATGTTGGCATATTTAGCTGCAGCCTCTCGGAAGTGGAGGGAAGGAGGCTGGAAGTCCCCCCTTCAGGTCCCCTCGTGTCCTTCCCTCTCTGCCCACTGAAATGGTCCCGTCTTCCCCTCTGCTACGCCACTTTTCTGATCTTGCACAGCAGAAGATGCTGTTCTTTCCACACTGCCTGTGGTGCTGGTGGGGTCAGACAGAGCCCGGTGGCCTCTGAGGCCAGCGTGCTGTCTCTGCCCTTGGATCTGGGAACCTGAAAAGTCTCATGGCTCCTCAGATGCTGTCTAGGGCCACAGGATCACAGCCCCAGGACTGGGTCATCTTTCTTGACTGTTGGTGTAGCAAAACTCAGGGCAAGCTTATTTTTAGCCCCGATGTACTGACTGTCCCAGCAGCTGATCTTGGGTGTCCCAAAAGGGCAGCAAACTCTTTATGGTTCTTACTGCATTTTATTGCCATGGAAGAAGAGAGCTGTTTGCAGATTTTCTACCTCAGGCACCAGACCTTGGGTACTTTGTACCTTGACTGTGAGCTGGGAAAAGCATCATTTATAGCCTCAGGCAATAAAAATTCTCCCCATGACAACCATGAGTGCTAATGGTGCTAATGTTACATGCAGTGGCATGTAATGTAATGCATCTCCCAGTGGGCAATTTTTGGATAGAAAGGCAACTTGGTGCCCTCTCATCCGTGGAGCTGCATGACCCTTCCTGCATGGGCCGTTTTCACTTTAAATTGTCTCTTCTCCTCACCCAGTTGATTTCCTCTGTGGGGTTCTGGACAGGTGTATGCAGGGTGAATATTCATTTGGAACCCCCTGAGGTAGAGAAAGCATCGTGTGTGTGTGTGTGTGTGTGTGTGTGTGTGTGTGTGTGTTGGGACAGAAAACCAGCTAGGGACAGAGGCACCCATCTCTGCTTCTCTGCTCAGAAATGCCTCCTTCCAAAGTCTCTTTTCTTTCCTTTAAAAAAGAAAGAAAAACAGACAATTTGGGCAGATGTCCAGCCCTCTTGCAGCAACTGCGATTGAAAAGCAACTGGCAAGAAGCTGTAACTGTGGGGAAGAGGGTAGGTTAGCATGTGGGCTGCTATGCCATTATTCAGGATGGGGAGAAAAATGCTGTCTGAAACAGGTGACAGGTGTGGGCTGTGGTTCTAGGCACAGAGGGCCACATCGTGTTGCATCAGGGGGAGAGAAGAGGGCTCCCCACCCATGACCATTCCACCCTCAGAAGTTGATCACCTGAGAGTGGAGTCTGATTTCAGTTCTGGGAAAGGGCAGCATCCTCTACCAAGCGTGAAGTTACCAGGGTGGTTTGAGGGCTCAAGGGCAGGGAGAACTGAGACACACCGCTTTGTCCTCCAACATGTTGTCACAGAAGAGGGACTATAGTTCAGAGTGTCTGTTTGACATCCCAGATTCACCCCCCCCCCCCCGATCTCTCCAGGTAGGGCTGGAGAAACTGCTTGAGACTATCAGCAGGATTTGGCTGGATGGACCACTGGTCTAGCTCCACAGAAGGCCACTTCCTTACTGTGCCTAATGCAGGGACGGAGAAGGTGTGGCCCTCCAGATGTTGCTGGCTTCCACACCCTTCAGCCCCAGCTGTTTGCCATGCTGACTGGGGCTCATGGAGTCCAGCACTATCCAGAGGGCTGCGGGTTCCCTCACTTTGGGGCAGTTCTTTCTAAGGCCTGTTTACAAGGCAATAAAGTAAGACCTTTGAATACAGCGTAACTTGAATATAGGATTGCATTGTAAGGGTAGCCTTTCCAAACAGCATTTTAAGAAGCTGCCATATTTATTATAGATACCGTTATTTAATCCTTTCTTTTTCTTCCTTTGTTCCTTTCTCCCTTCCGCACAATTGCTCTTGCATGCTGCATGGCCGCCGTAGCATGGCGAAGTCCTTCCGCAACAATTTTGTATACCCTCAGATATACTCTGGAAATTTGGCCAAACTTCTCTGTAGCTGGGATTTCAACATAACCAACGAGAAAGCTGTGAAGCAGAGGCAGGAAAACTTCAGCACTCAAATTAAGGTCTGTCATGGGAGTCACAGGAAGGGTGTGTAATGGAAATGGAGCATTCCAGTCATCCTGGGCTATAGCTGAACCAAGGGGCATGTTAGCACAAGAAGTGGTGAGAGCCATTAAAATTAGACATCGGTGGAGGAAAAGGCTGCAGGAACTCTGGATGCGGCCTTATACTGAGTCAAGCCAAGAATCTGCTTTAGTGTTGCCTGCTCCCTCCTTTAAGCCCGTGCAGATAGTATAGGACCGGTGTTATATGATCACATCGACCAGTCCCGTCAAAAGCCTGGCTACTCTGCTCAGCTGAAGTATCTGGACCGTCTTCAAGGGTCCCACACAGAGCACATTACAATAGTCCAATCAGGAGGCTGCCAGAGCACACATTACCAGCAGCTAGGATTGCTTTGCAATCGGGTTCTGCTGCTGCTGAAAACTGTAGGTTCAGAGGACTTGCTTAGCGTGTTGGGATTTGGAGCCCACTGCTGCGTCACACGCGGTCTTCTGGACAGGTTGCTCACTCATTGCCGTGCCTTGCATGGCAGCCATTTTGTGGCCCTTCTCCAAAGGGCCACATTTGTCTACAGCCCAAAGCGGTCGCCTGTCCTTGCCCGAGGGCCTCTTTGTACTTCACCCTCACTGTCAGCCTTTCTGCTATGTGCTCACACGGAGCGCCACCCAAAACATCTGGACCACAGGAAAGTGGGGAAGGCTGCTGCTATACATCACAGAAAAGTTTTATTGCAAAAAGTGTTGGTTAGGTTTAACAAGTGATGCTCCTGAACCCAGAGTGATTAATTAGTGCATGTTTTGACTCCAGGAGACCTTATCCGAAGTGCGGACTGAAGCGCTCAAGCTTTCTGCCAGTCAGAGAATTTCTCGCTTCTTTATTCATCTGCTGGCTTGGCTTGTTGCGTTGGGAACAGCAGTGGGTGCGTGTGTGGGCATTTTCTTCTTTTCCCTTGTCAATTTAGAGGTAAGGTCCAGTGATTTTATTTCTTATGCATTTGTAGTGTCTCCAGATATTAGTATCATCTATCCTATGGTGCTGGGATTAGATTGTAAAACAGGAGTGTGCTCTTGTAGATAACGTTGCTTTAGGGCTGGGTCTCGTACAAGATATCCCATCTTGCATAGAACATCAGCTGGTTTCCATGACCCTCCTCTTCTCTGTTTTCTCCATACAACAGCCCTGTTAGGTAGGGCTGAGAGTCAGTGGCTGGCCAAAGTCACCCGATAAGACTCATGGATAAGCAAAACTCCGGATCTCCTGACTCCAGCACTGTAAACACTATGCCAGAATGGCTCCCACGGCTGCTGGATTGTCCAGCTTGGATTAGGGCCACCGAGAGAGGAGGTTTAATCTTCCCCTTGTGCTCTGGCCCTAACAGAAATGGGCCCCCTGAAGTTCCTGGGTGGTACTGAGGGACGCTGCCATTGACACCCAAGGAAAACAAGCAGCAGCACCAGAAAGCAGGTTGTTCCGTTTGTCATTGTTGCATGAACTGCTCAGAAGCAGTCATGTGCCCTAAGATGTAAATATATGGTGCCCATAAATGCAAGAGAGCAGCTTCTTCTCATTGCCCGCTGAAAGAAAGCCCAAACGTGGCCTATTGTTCCTGCAGCAATTCCACATGTTTAGCATAAACAGAAAAAAGTGACAATGTTCCCAAGATGTTTACACGGATGTTGTGTCTCCTCCTCCTCCCTCCCTCCCTCAAGTTATTTCTGAACGGGGACAAGTCAGAGGTGGAAAACGAAGCGGCCACCCTGATTCTGCCGATCGTGGTGAGCCTCCTCAATCACGTCATACCATTCTTGTACTCTTCTTTTGGCTTTGTGGAAAAATTCTTCAATCCCCGGCACCAGCTCTACACTGCTATTTTCAGGTATGCCCCGTTCTCTCCCTTTCCCTTTGCTTTCGGGTTGGATAGCAAGACCCAGGAGCAGGACGCAGGAACTGGTCCTCCAGGTCTCTGGTGCAGCAGCTGCATCTGTTCAGCGCCTGAGTGGGATGCTGCTTGGGAATTCCTTCTCCCAGCCTTGAATTCTGTGATGGAAGAACGGTGGCATATAAAAGTGGAAATGGTACGGAGGCTGCCGCTTGAGAATAGGGATTTTATTATTATTTATTTATCTTTTATTAGAGAATTTTACTTGGTTTCCATACTGATATGAACATACCTCATCTGCATTCCCAGAACCAATGCAGAAAAATAGAATTTTCTGAATGGAGTTCTGAATGGTGGGCTCAATTTTTGACAGTTTACTAATATGCAGAAGACTGCATATATCAAGAAAAAATGCATAAAATGTACACATTAGGGAAATTTCTAAACAAACCCGCTTTAGCTTATGGTGGAAAAATGCACATATTTGGAAAGCAGGATACAAAAAATGAACAGTGCACATCTTTGAAAAAATGCTTACTGAAACCTGCATGACTTTTTGTTTAGATTTGTTTTCAAGCTGTGTTCAGTCAATTCAGAAATGGTATATAACAAAGCTTATTGCAGAAACCCAAGAGCAAACCTGGCAGACCGAGCCAGTTCTATTTTCATAGAAGGGGTGGGGGAACAGAATGAGTAGAGCTGACCCACCCGTAATTTCCAAGGTGCCAGAAAAGAATTTTAATCATTGTTTGTGCCCCTTTGTTGTCCTGCTGAATTCTGATGGTTGCCACTTCCTTTTTACAGGAACGTTATTTTGAAAATCTCCATCATAGGGATCCTTTGCTATTACTGGCTTAACAGAGTGGCTGTGGCCCCAAAGGTAGAGGTAAGAGTCTGATCGTTTTTCCGTGCTGCCGTCAGACTTAATGCAGGAAGGCACGAGGCCCTCCGTAGCACTCATACCTGTTAGTCGCAAACAGCAGCCGGGATGGTTACTACCCGTGCTGGGCCATGCCACTTCAAACGCCAGGTGGGGACTCAGTTGCTCTCCCACGCATGAAGTTCTCTATGTTCAGGAAACCAGAATTCCAGGAAGAAGGCTTCTCGCCTCGCCTCCTTCCTCCCAGTTTGTTTAACCTCATGGGAGCAGTTTTACCTGCTTTTCCAAACAGTGCAATCCAAGGGACAGGTTTGCCACCTCAGGCTGAGCATAGAGCAAGAGGAACCAGGAAATGTGGGAGGTGGTCCCAGCTGAGGAATACACCAGGCCCAGGAAGGCTGCTGTTGAGTCCCCATGTCAGCAGGTGACACAGTCAGGCCCCTGCTGGGGCCCATGCACCTTGGCAGGACCCACTGGGGCAGTGCTTACCTTTCCTTTACCTGCAGCGGTCCTCCACCTGGCACCTCTGCTGAAGATCAGCCCCATTATAGCCATTTGTCCCTGGGCGCTGGGCATAATGGCACCGGGGAAGCATGCCCAAGGACAAGTGGCTGTGGTGGCATGACCCGCAGCAGAGGTGCCACTTTTGGAAACAGCTGTTTGGCGACCTTGTAAAAGCTGGGGACACAGGCTGCCAGGGTGGGAAGGCTGGATGGCAGCCCAAGGGCTCTCCTGGCAGCAGGGTGGGTGGCAGTCAATGCTAGGGGTGGGGGGAGCACCCCTGGCACTATGCTGAGGGTCAGCTCCACCCTGGTGCTGAGTTTGCCTATGTTGATGAGGCAGATTTCTGGTCCAAATAGGAAGCGTTCGTATTCAGGGGTGCCCAGCGGTGAGGTCGGCCAGTGCGAAGCCCAAGACTCATTCACTGCCCGGGAAACTGCCCCGTGCAGTTCCTCCAGTAGATTGCACAACTGAGGCCACCTGCTGGCAGTTCAGGCACCTGCCACTCACGGCCTGCTTTCCGAGAGGCCTGCTGCCACTCCGGCCCATTGCTCCATTGGGTTCACCTGGCTTGCCCCCCTACGCAAGCAGTCGCTCGCTCTGCCCTGCCCTTTGGATGGTGGTGCAGACTGGGCACAGCGGCCAGACAGCAGGACGGGAACAGGGCTGCAGGTAGAAGTGACACCCCTGAGGGCGCCTGGCACACAAGCCTCCCAAACCTGCAGCCACCGCCAGGTAGTCTTTTTTTCCTGAGGCTTCTTAGGGTTCCCCCCTATAGTTTTCTAACAGCCTGTTTTACCCCACATTTTCTCAGTGCTGGGAAACTCTGGTTGGACAAGATATATATAGGTTGCTTGTAGCTGACTTCATCTGTTGCTTACTGGGATCCTTCTTTGGAGAATTTCTGCTCAGGTACGTGCGCGCTTCCATGTTCTGTGCAAGCAGAGCCGCTACGCTCATAAACTTGGAGGATCATGAAGGGGAACTGGGAATTCTGATCTAGCTGAGCTCCGGGCTGAGCCGACTTCAGCTTTGTTGGATCTGTTCTGTTTCTTACTAGAAACCCAAGATCCATCAAGCCCAGTGAGATTCCCTAGCAGTGAATGAGCAAGAGCTTTCAGGGTTGTGGTGGATGGCTTGATGCAAATGTTGGCCCAGCATGTGCCTATGGTGAAAAAGACCATTTCCGTGTTGGATATAATTAGGAAGCGCTGGCTGAAGCCACCAGCTGTCTCCAAGGGCAGCCCTATGTAAAAGTACATCGCAGTAGCCCAGCTTTAAAGTTATGAATGCATGAATGATTGCTAGTTCTTAGCTTCTTCCAAAGTGGAGCTGAGATTTAATGGCCTTACCTACTTTTACAATGTGGGCACGTAGGATATACTGAAGGATCATTGCAAATATTTGTGAACTGAGATTATTTGGTGCCATTTTTTCAGAATCATTGGAACCACATGCTACAAACAACTTGGTGTGCCAGAATTCAACATTGCTCGAAATGTTTTGGATTTGATCTATGCTCAGACTTTGGCATGGTGAGTGAAAATCATCAGTCCAGAGGATCTTTGTGTTACTTCCTGTAAAGTTCATCAGAAGGACTCTGAAGAATCCTGCTTATGAATTTAAGAAGCTACAGTGATACTGATAATGATAAATTACACCGATAAATAACCTGATATAAATCAGACATTATATAGCATCTGATAATCAGCACCCGAACATCTTAGCTAGGTTATCTGCCATTAACGTGTGACAAATGGGAACCTACAGCAAAATGCCGCAAAACACACGATAAGCTCCAACCTCTGGCCGGAGGACCAAGGACTATTGTCTTTGTTGGGGTACATTGGCCTATGTCCATATTATTGCTGTTTGTTATAAACTGCCTGTGATTTTTTTCCAAAACCAGGATATAAATCTAAATAAACGTCAGTTATTTTCACCCAAGCCTGGAAGGATGTCTTTTGCTTATTCCTGTTACTGTGCAAGTAAAAACTTCAGCTGATTCCTTCCTGCTTTTCTCCCCTCTCTGCCCTTGCAGGATTGGAATCTTCTTTTCACCTCTGCTTCCAGCCATTCAGATGATATCAGTTTTCATAATATTCTGCGTGAAAAAGGTACACTGCTGCATTTTATTAAGGCTCCTGCCATGCTGAAATTCCCTTGCTTTACCTTAAAGCCTCTTTAGACCCCATGCTTGCTTCCTCATAAGGAACTAAATTCAGTGAGGAATTATCTGCACAGAGCTGCAAGCTTAAAGGTTTCAATGACTTTTCTTCTTATGGCTTGAATACATGTTTGTCCATTACTTAAGAAACGATTAAGTAAGCAAGTCGAATGTTCTGGTTTCTAGCACTTGCAAAAGATGCTCATCATCTTTCTCCCGTGCACCCAAAGGTCAGTTTGATGAGGAACTGTCAGCCACCTCGCAAAGCTTGGAGAGCATCTCAGATGAACACCCTCTTTGCCTTCTTGCTGTTCTTTCCATCCCTTGTTGGCGTCCTCTCCGTCATCGCTGTCACTGTCTGGAGGTATGAAGGACCCCTTTCTGATGACTTGCTCTGTTCAGGATCTTGCATTGCCCTATTCCGTGTTTAGCTCCAGGTTTTGAGGAGTCCTTAAGAACAAAGGAATTGCTGTTCTGGATCAAACCAAAGGCCTGTCTCAGAGTATTGAACCTCTGGTCTGTGGCTGAAATCGAGCCTTTCTTAGTTCCCAAACTTGCAGGTTCTCAAAAGGCCACAACCTCTTTTGGTCCCAACTACCTATCATTTGGTGGTTTTCCAGCTGTTGTTTTCCTTCTCTCTGGAATGTTGACACACCTTTCCCAAGTGTTAGTTACTGGTAGTATCTAACAACTAGGCAGCTCCTTCCTTCCTTGCCCTTTTCCCACTTGGATTTTAGGCTTCAACCCATCTCAGGCTGAAGAGAGGGAAGAAGCAATCATGGGACTCCAGTTTGCCTGTAATTTGAGCCACAGAGCTTGAAGAGCCAGTGGTGTGTGAGATGGGCCCATGGATAGGAAGCATCCTATTATGCTTCTCCTTAAATTATTTTTATGGAAACATTTTTGTCTAGAGCTTTATAGAATCTTTATATTTTGGCGGGCTATACCTTAAGATCCCTACCAATTATGAAAATACTTCCATCTAGACCTTTATAGGCTCTTCAGAATTTGGTGGGGGCTTTGAGGTCTTGTAGCCCAGGGATTGGGAACATGTGGCCCTCCGGATGATTATGGACTGCAATTCCCATCAGCCCTGGAAAGATCAGCAGTGTTGAGGGCTAATAGGAACTGTACTCCTACCATCTCTAAGGCAACATGTTCTCCATGCCTAGGCTAGGCCAGCCACCTGCTCCATATAGGGACTGAAGTGCAGAAATACTACGTCTGGATCCTGTGCGGACGACAGATCGTTGCAGCGTAGGAAGATGTTCTTAAGCCGCCTAGGAAGGCCTTGGCAGTTATAGGCAGCCTAATTACATGTAAATCAATCAATAAATTGTGTGTTACAATACAGAACTACGCCTTGAAAGAGGGGAAAAAACCCCTCACCTTTTCTTCTCTCTCTCTTTTTAACTCTTTCCCTCCTCATGTTCCCAGACGAAAGCCTTCTGAGACATGTGGTCCTTTCCGGGGGCTGATGACTATCTTTGAAGCCATTTCCAGTTGGATGACCATACTCACCAGTCACTCCAGCGCCGCATGGGTCGTATGGATATATCATAATTTAATCGAAAGCGTTCTTTTCTTCTTCATCCTCTCCATCATTGTTCTGTGAGTGCCTGTAAAGGAAACTTGAAGGGAATGAGAGCGAAGTGGAGGCACATTTCTGAATGGACTCCTTGGGAACGCAGGGCAGTCCCTTGTGCCAGGCCAGACCATTGGTCCATCCAGCCCCGTCTTTTCCGCAGGGGTCTGCCCCCCACCTGCTTTGCATGACCATGAGACCTTCTGCACACAATGGATGTGCCCAACCCGGTCAGCAACAGCCCTCTACCATTAACACAGCTTTTCTGGCTGACATGGCAGGCAGTCTGTCTCGGAAAGCTGCTTGATCTTAGATCAGACAACTTGTCCAGAATTCTCCACTCTGACTGGCCATGGCCGCCTGGGATCTCAGCCAGGTGGTTCCCCCCTAACTGCTTCCAGAAGCTTCCTTGCTAGGAGCTGTATCCCAGATCTCCTGCCTGCAAATTGCCCTCAGTGATTCTATTCTTTCAATGGTGCTTTTAAAAGCAAACTGGGTTAGAGAAGGAGGGAAGGGAGCAGAATTTGTGAGATACATGCTTCAGTATTCATCAGAATACTAATGTGTATAGTCAGGTACAGAATATGGTTGATGCAGGTTAAAAACAAGAGTTGGGGGTTTGTTTGTTTGTTTGTAACACCTGTTCTCTGCTCCAAACAAGGGTGGAGCACGAAAGGTGTGATGTGGGAGGTGGGTGAAGTGAGTTCGTAGCTCTTTACATGCTTGGCCGGAAGCCAGTGTGGTTGTTTCCAGGGGGATTTAATTATTTCTTAGGCATGCATGAAACTGCTGTTGATCTTGCAACCCTTTTCCAGTCAAGTTTGAGCACCTTTTACTCTGCTCTAAGGTGGCTTAGATTGGGGCTTTTGATTTTGATCCCAGTAGTAGTGGCCCAGAGGTGTGTGTTCTGGCCCTCCCCCCACCCAGGCCTGCTTCTGCAACCTAAATCTCCCCCTTCAAAAGCCACTCCCCCCATTATATGAAAACTGGGGAGGAGTTAACCAGGAGTAGACCCATTCTGTCTGGCTCTGATGACCAATCTAAAGTATGTGATGGGCAGAATCCTTCAGGGACAGTTCCTGGGATGTTGTGCTTCCCAGGTATTCGGAGGACCTTGGAAGCGTGGGTCTTGTTGAAAAGGGCTAGAAATGTCTTGCAGAAAGAGCCATTTGCCAACGGAACCTGTGGTCGGGAGGGTGGGGTCTCTCCCTCGAGGTAGAACCTGCTCTCATGGAAGCTGTAGACAGGGGAGGTCAAGTGAGTCGTCCCAAACACCCCGTCACACAGATGATGCACTTGCGTGCCAGCAGTTTTAGCTGTTGCTTTTTTTTATATATTGATGGGCGACAGTGCCAGTGAAATGACTTCCCCCCAAAATACTCGGTGACGTTTATTTTTATAAATATTATTAATGGAGTGGAAGTGTAGGATATCACTTTTTTAAAAAATCAGGATGTTAAGAACATTTTAACTTACAAATAAAAAGCTGGTTTCAGTTTCTTAACTCTGCTTTAGGATTATCACATACCTCTACTGGCAAATCATAGAGGGACGGAAAATCATGGTTAAACTATTGCGTCAACAGATTATCAATGTAAGTATGTTATTTAAGGGAAACTACAGGTCTCTCACAGAAAGTGGCAAAGATCTCAGCTTCTTCAGCAGCCTTGACTAGATCTAATGGGTGCAATCCTACATATGTTTAGACAGAAGAAGGTCCTACAATTCCCAGCATGCCCCAGTTCACACTGCTGGGAGGTACAAGACTTTTTTTGCCTAAACATGTACAGGGTTTTTCTTTAAGTTACATGGGGTTGGATTTTGGTTGGGCATAAGGAGGCACATTTTGAGATTAAAAGAAATTGGACAATGCAACCAATTTCCCGGGGTGTGGATAGACTCCACCCTGCTGGAAGCCTTTCCGAAGAGGCCGGACATCCATCTGGCTATTCCTTACCTATGGATTTTATGCATCGAGCAGTGGCATTGGACAGGATGGCCTATAAATCTCCACTCCAACTGTATAATCTTAATTTTATCTTGTTGAACAATTTGTATGTAAAGAACACTATATTTCTAGTACCATACAAGGTACTGGAAGTTAGTGACTCCAGTGTTAGCCAGGCAGCATAGCCACCCTGGGTTTCAGTCTGAACTTTTAAGGAACAATCCATGCTGCTGGACCCTATTTTGAAAATGGTTTTAGTACCATGGATAGCTCCTTCAAAGGTCAGATTAAATCCAGAGTGGATACACTGCCTCCCTGTAATTGGAGTAACCAGCCATGGCTGGTTTAATGGCCGGAAAGAAATATCTCCTAATGTCAGATCAATTTACTGTTCAGTTTGACTATTCATCTCTGGCACAAATGTATGGATTTTTAAATATCTGGATCAAATTGCCCACTAGTAGCCATTCTGGCCACCACGCCTCCCTTTCAGATTCGAAATGGTGCATTGCAAAGCTTAGTTGCTCATTCTGTCTGTGGTGGCCGTTGTGGGATCTTATTTTATTATTTATTTTTATTTAAAGCTTTTTTATACCGGCCCATCACAGACTTCCTTTTAGAAGAGGGGTGCGCAGTCTTGCAATTCTTGACCTAATTTCAAAAGGCCAATCAGATCAGACCTCAGCAAGAGCAGTCTGTCTCTCCCACATCATCCTGTTGCGTGCGGAGGGAGAGGCAAAGGTGCGTGTGAGAGAGATGGGTGTGTTGGAGAGAGGGAGAGAGAGATTTAGTGGTTTTGCCAAATCCTCTTCTTCCACCTCACTGCTTTCTCCCACTGCCTCTTTGGAAGGTTCTGTTTGTGGTGCTTTTCCATATCAGAGTACAATAACTGCTTTGCTTACAAATAAATGTGGCCATCTGAGCATACTTTTTAAACAAACATGTTTGTTCTCACTTGTGGTTAGCTCTGACGATGGCCAGTTTGAGGAGGAGGGAGAAAAGGGATGCCCCAAGAAGTAGCCAATTAGTATATTGCATGCACACGCACACCCCTGGTGCATCCTCTGATTTTTAGATGTTTCTTGATTTGTAGGAAGGCCATGATAAAAAATTTCTGCTGGAGAAACTACGTGCCCTCCAGGCCCCTAAAGTATCAAATTGGAGGAATCAGCCAGAGGTTAGTTTTGAGAATGCGGGCTTTTAAAAACCGACTTTATTCATTTTCAGTGGGGGTGGGAGAGGGCCACCTGGTGCAGGGTCCCACCAATCCTGAAGGGAAGTTGGGGGTGGGGGGCAGAGCAAGAATCAACAGCGGCACTGAAGGGGTTTGGTGCCTTGGCGGTGTTCAAAGATGCCAAGTTGCGGGTCAAGATCTGAGGCAGCTTCAGGGTTCCCTCTGCTGGTCAAGGACCAGCACAGCATCCCTGGTACTTGCAGAATTACTAGGCCAATGTACTGCAGCTGCCAGGGCTCTCATGAGCTCCACCTGGGAGCCCTGGGGGAAGAGCTATACAAGAACTGGCTCTTCTGACTTGCTGAAGTGCTCCTGGTTTGTGGACTCTTGGACTTTGCTCCTGCCATGCTCCTGTCGTCAAGGTAGCTGCTTCCTTCGCCTTGTCTGCCTGGTTTCCTGACACCTGGCTTGTCTGACTACATGTTCTCCTTGAATCGACTGCGTCTAGTGTTGCAACCCCTGGCTCTGATCTCTGGACCGTGTGCCGCACCCTGGTGCTCCAGTCTGCAAGTCAGCCACCCACACCCTGGACGCTGACATTGTGGCGCTGGCCCTTGAAGTCATTTGCCAGCCCTGGTGCCTGAATCCCGGAGAACCACTGCCAATTAGCATGAACACTAGAGGGACCAATGGTCTGAGACGGCGAAGTCGGCTTTCTATCGTGCCATAGTTCAGTGGTGGAGCACATGCCGAAGGTCCCAGGTGCGATCCCGGCATCTCCGTGTAGGGCTGGGGAATGCTCCTGCCTGAAACCCTGGATAAGCCACTGCCAGCCAGTGAGGGCTTTACTGAGCAAGGTGGACCCATCCCTGACCCAGCACGCTGCCTTACACTGTCCCTGGGAATAGGGAGGGCCTTCCATGCAGAGCTCTTGTGGCGGCGGCGGAGTGGTTCTAGGCAGGCGGACTGCACCTAGATGCAGGCCCCAGCATGGCACGTCCCCCAGCCTCCTGCAGCCGATTTCAGAACGCCGCATGTCTTACCGGAAGATCCACTGTGCGGGATCTACCCTGCCACGGAAGGCTCCAGGTCTGGCTGACGTAGGCTTCACAAGCACCTCTTTTGCATCAGCATGAAAGCCAGGGCCATGTCTGCTCCTTCAGTTCAAGACATGCTAGAAGAAAATCAATGCCAGGGGTAGGTGATCTGTAGGTCGGTGGATCCTGTGTGCCCAGTGAATTCCACCCAGGTAAACATTCCAGAATGGCCAGTTGGATGCTTTGTTCTTGCAGAGGGGTCCATCCGTGCACAGGCAACCTCGACAACAAATGCATTTGCCACTACCCAACTCCACAGAAAGCTCTCCAAGACTGCAGCAAAGAGACTCCTATGCCGAGGTAATGGTGGATGAGGGGAGGGGGAGACCCCGAAAGGTCGTTTGGTCACTTGCATTTAAATCCAAGTCCTTGCATGATGAGCTACGCACATGTTTGCAGTTTCTTGCACTGGTATCTCCACTCAGCCTGTCTTGGTAGCACAAAACAATCTTGAAATCATGTCTGTTTCCCCTTTTGCAGCATTAAGGCTGCAGGGAGAAATGAAGTATTTAAAAGAAGCGCCCTGGCAGCAGCTTTTGCCAGGTGTCACTTCTGAGGAGCCCTTGGCAGAACAACATGCAGAAAGGTTTTGTCAGGGAGGCTTTGTTGGGGGTGCTTCTCGCATCCTTTGTGTGCTGTTGTGTTTATAAGGCCATTTAAGCCCATTTGGCGGCTATTTCTAGTTCTACTAAAGCATCCCCCTGCAGCAATTGTTTTATTTTTAGTCAGACTGCATTCATACTCTAAACAGCCCTGCTGTGCTGAGTGGAACACTTTATTCAATGATTGGCAAATGACTAGATGGCCTCTTTCTGCTCCGGCTGTGAAACGACGATGCTTCCTTCTAAAAGGCACAAACGAGGATCCTATTATGGTTGGTGTAAAAATACACTCGGTCCGTACAAAATGTGGGAAGACTGGCAGCTGAGTAAGGGAGAATGAGGGCTTGCAACCTGGGAAACAGCTGAAAAACGCATGTAGCAAGTACGTTCAGAAATGGCTCGATGAAATGTGATCTGTCTTACAATTGCTGTTTTTCTTCCCCTTCAGTCTGACAGGATACCTGAAATGACCAGCTTCTTTCAGGGTAAGCAATAAGCCTTGGCAGAGCAGATGAAAAATGGCAACCCCCGTTGCCTGGACTGCTCCGAGCACCATTTGGGTGCTTTTCTGTCCGGACAAGTCGCATCCCACAGAGATGGCATCCCATAGGACTGTGCATTCCAGTCCTCCCTTTGCCTTGGATCCCCTGCCGATCTCACCCAACACGTTTGGGAGACGTGGAGAAAGCCGCACAGTGCACACTGTGCACAATTTTGTATAGCTCTGTCATGACTCCTCTTTACTCACATTCAGCCTAACCCTTTACTTGCATTTTATTGTGCTCTTCCGTACATTTTCCCCTTTTTTGAAGGGCAAAAAAGTAGTCAGGCTTATGCACGGTATTCCAGGCATGGCTGCATCATAGATTTGTCTAAGGGCACGATGATCATTGTAGTTTTATTTTCAGTTCTTTCAGTATGTGGAATACACCTCCTTCTTCACAGCTGCACGGGGGGTCAACATGTTCTCCCACGAGCCCAGAATATCTTCTCTTGGCCAGTCACTGCCAGCTCAGCCCTGGTCAGTGTATTTGCTCCACTGCACATCCCTTTACACTTGCTTATACAGAGCCACATTTCCCATTTTAATGCCCATTCTCCATGTCAAAGGATGTTTTTGGAGCTCTTCTCAATCCCTTGTCCTTTTAACTAGCCCAAAGCATTATTGTCAACAAACTTAAGACACCTTAATATTCACCCCAATCCCAGATAATTTACAAACAAGTTAAAAGGTCTTAGAGGTTCTTTATAACAAGATCTGTGTCGACGAGCTTTCCTAATTGAGATGCTCAAATGCATGAACAGTGGAAGTTGGGCTGAGCAACATGCAAAGGGAACTTTGTCTTGATGGGAATGTGGGTGTTCACTATCAAATATGACAATCCTGTTTTTTTCTCTTTTGTTTATAACAGTTAAAGAGGACAGCCAATCATCCAGGAATGCTGAGGTTTCTGAAGCTCTGGCTTTAGCTCTGAGAGCCAGGCAAGAGGCTGAATGGGAAATGGATGACGAAGAAAGCGCATGAAAGTTAAACATGGGCTGCAACACACACAAAGCACTCCTGACCAAAACTCTGCCACTTGTGGTTAACAGCATGGGACTGGGACTCAGGCGATCTGGGCTCTAGTCCCTGTTCAGGCAGGAAGCCAACTGGTTGACTTTGGGCCAGTCACAGACACTCAGTCCAGCCTACCTCACAGGATTATTGCTGAGAGGATAAACATGGCAAGGAGATACATAAGCCGCCCTGAGTTCTTTGAAAAGGAAAAAAGGCAGGATATAACTAAGGTTTGTGTATGAACTGACAGGGGAAGATGTAGAAACAAGCAAAGGTTTGTCCATCTCAACATGACATTTTTCCATTTATTGTGATTTTCAAAATCGTGGTGCAGCAGATTGAAGACAGGATGAAGCTCTTCACTAGATTCCCTTCCTGCCTACAAGACCAGGATCTACTACATGCTTGAGGAAAACTGAAATGAACTGCATTTGCCATGAAACTCTAATAGACGGAAATAATTTATCCCTGATAATTAATTGCCAAGCAACGTTGTGTAAACATGAGTGCTACTCTTCTGAATTACTCTCTTTTTGGTGTTCTGATTAGAGTATTTTTTAACAGAAATTAAACAGGGATTTTATAAAGAATGATCAAGTACTGGGCCTTTTAATCCAAAGTGTACTGC
This sequence comes from Varanus salvator macromaculatus, assembly GCA_023646645.1. Lineage (NCBI taxonomy): Eukaryota > Metazoa > Chordata > Lepidosauria > Squamata > Varanidae > Varanus > Varanus salvator. The sequence continues at coordinate 9,535,736 of JAIXND010000852.1, read as the reverse complement.
AACACCAAGGTGAAATGTGTATCTGATTGTGTATTCCCTACTTCATCACCATTTGATGTGGGCTTTTGATGGGAATGATGTCTAATGTTATATCATTTGCAGAACAAAGCTGTATCTTATCTGGGTCTTTGCAGCTGTACACTTTAAACTGGCTGGCAATCCTTTTCTGTCCTGTAAAGCAGTGGTGGCAGGTTTCCACTGCCGGCTGATCCTGTCTTTTTCCCCAGGCACTGAATAAGCTGAATCTGGTTACTAGTAATCCATTATTTTGTGCAAAAGTTCAAACAGGAACCAATTCACAAATAGAATAAGGAATACAATATGTCTCTGTACCCCAAAATAAGCTTTAGGCTACCATATAATGTCATATTGGGGAACTGTGCCCCTTGAGATGCCTCATGATTTTGTCCAATAAAACCACTTTCTCTGTGTTACCCACTAATGCAGAATCTCCTCACCTGATAATTTCATTGAAGGAACTAGGGCAAGCTTTGGGCCACCCAGTATGGTGCATGTTCTCCATAACGTAGCACATATAATAGAAATGAAACAACAGGTGCTGTTGAGATGAATGGGCCAAAAAGCACCCAGAGGACGCTTGATGACATTGAGAAGCATGCAGAGAGACATCTCTGCTCACAGACAACCCAACACGCAGACAAGTCAACAGCATCCAGAGCCACAGAGATTCAGCGGCAGATGATGTCTGAATTAAATGCCTGAAAAAACTAATTTGGAAAAAAAAGACAAATGGGGGTGAGCGCCATTTGATTCCATAGAAGCTGGTTATCCGTTACTTTCCAGTTTTCCAGTTACTTTCCAGTAACGGAAAGTAACTGGAAAGTTTTACTGAGTAACAATATAAACCCAGCTGATTTGGTAGCACAGACAGTTTGGAGGATAAATGACCCTAAAACCACTACTGACTTCTGCTGCTTTGGTGACACAAACTTGATAGAGGCCCTTAAACCTCTACTAGACACAAGTTTGTGCCCATAAATGCCCACTCTTCACATTAAGAATACTTCCTAGTTCTGGCTGCCAAGCTCCCCTAGACTTGTTTCCATGTTGCAGCTTTTCACCAAATGCCTCTTAGTTCTTGTTCATGCCCCTCAGGGAGGATTCTCTTTGCCAATGCCCATAATGTATCCAATGCACTATGTCATTGTCAGACGTGGCCCTTGGATTTCAGAATTAAGCATGAGGAAAAAGCGCATGTGCTTTGGCTGTAGTTGCAGGTTGGTCTCTAAGAATCTAAAGTGTGTTCTTTTTGTATGTTCCTTCTCTAAATAAAGGTTAATCTAGATGTTTCAAGTAACATCAGTAATTTCTGAAGGGCCAATAGCAGCACTTTTCTTTCCAAATCAAGCTTTTTTTGCAGTGTAAATCTTCTGCATGTTCACTCCTTGTATTGTGCCAAGCAAATTAACTCCATATGACCTTTCTTCCTTTGTCTGCACAGGCTTATCTTACCCAGAATTTCAATTCTTCTAAGACTGAAACCGATTGTAATGTTAAGTCTCAGTCCAGCATTATGAAGAGAGACATTTCAACGCAATTGCAATTGTAATAATTCTGTCCCAAGTGAGTAAATGTACCCTGATAGTATGAACCCTTGAAGTACCACAAGTGAGGAACTTTGGTCTGCCAGGTGAGGCAAACCCAGAAGCGATCCAGTAAAGGCTAAAACTAATAGTGAGGGTCACAATCCTCTACTAAGCTGTCGGTAATATAGCTGGTCTGGAGAACATTTTCATAGTACATTTTTTCAGCGAATGTGTTGACTGTCCAAGCAACGACGTGGACTCCTTTGGAAGACCACCGATTCACGTACTCCCTGAAAGGACAAGGGAAAATGAGGTGACGAGGCAAGTAAAAATAAAAAGCTTATTTTTAGATAGTAACCATATGTATACTGCTCATTTAGGTATTTATTAAGCAGCATCTAAGTGTTGAAGCAGAAATAACTGCACCTCTTTTTATAGTGCGTACACACAATCTCTCCCCACTTTCTTGAGTATTGTGCATGTTTGTTATTGATTAGAGACCTTAAACGATCTTACAGGCATGATTGTACTTGGAAATATGAAAAAGCATTTACCACTTTCTCCGACCTAAGGCACTCCAGATGTGCAACCCTCACTATCATTGGCCATGCTGGCTGGGGATGATGGAAGTTGTAGCCCAGCACAATTGGGTTGGGGAAGATTGAACTGAACAGATCCTCGAGTAAAAATACCCACATGGTGGCTTTAACAGGAACAGTTTACTATGAAGTCACTATTTGGAATACGTAACTTTTCTTTCTTTTCTGAGTTGTACTCTTGCTTGCAAACAGATTAGAACTGATGTGGCCAAGCTTTTCTACTTACTGCGAAACATAATTTTTCTGGATCAGAAAAACTGAAGTGCCACATAAGTGACACAGAAAATTGTGCATACTCCAGTCCACAACAACATCCAGCGCCATCATTAGGTAGTGTTTCCAAAAGGACTCGAAGCGAGGTTTCCCATCGCCAAAGTGACTGAAGCTCCAGGGTCTGTGAGTCAGAGCTGTTACGATGTTTCTATCGGCTAGCCTCATCTAAAAGACCAAGCAGAGAAACAAGAACAAATTTATCCTGATGTCTAACATGAGGGAGGACAGCACAGGGTGGTTGTTATTCCAGCCTTTGTTTTCACTTTATGTAATTGTTTTGCAGCTGGTGATTTGAGGTCTTTAGAGAAAGCAAGGCTGGGATACAACTTTTATACCAAATTTTCTCGAAGGGCCCAAGCATTTTAATGTATTTTGCAAAGTAACCCTAAAAATAGCGACTTTAAAAGTGCATTGCTCTGGCTGCAAGAGCACTTCATTTCAATTTACATAACTACCCTAAAAGCAAAGTGCTAGACCAGTCTTAAGGCTACTGCTCTTATTTTTAACCAATTTCAAGTTTAAAGATTAACCACTGCAGTTAATCTAAAGCAATAATTAGGGTTTGGTGTAGTGGGTTCCCTCCCCATCTCCTGCCTTATGGAGCTAATATAGGGCTGAATTCTGGCTTTAGAGAGCCTTGCCTTCAAAGGGTTCCCGCTCACAGGTATTTTTAAACTGATCACAGGCACAATAGCAATTTGAAGACACCAGGCCTGAGTTAATGGCAGGTTTGAGGAGAAGGTTACTTAAGAGAGGAAATGCTGGTAGAAAGGGTAATACATCTTCTTCCTCCCAGCACCACTTCTCCAACTTGAAAACACGGGCCTTAGTTTAGTTTGTTAGTTTGTTTGGTAAAACACAATCCATGGAACAGAGTGAGCTAACCTAGTTGAGCAGACAGCCAATCTTAGAACCAGCAAAAGGCACAGTTCCAGGGCTACAACAAAAACCCCACCAGAACACACAGAAAACAATCGTGTTCTCAGCCTCCATGGCGGCTACAGAGGCTTAGAATGGAAAGAAAAACAAAGAAAAACAACAACTTAGCTTGTAATAGTTAATTTGTCAAGTCTCAAAGTGGTTTGCTGCTGCACTTTGGCAACAAACCACAATTTCCCCTTTTTATTGGGGTGGGGAAAAATCACTGAATAAAGGCAATGGCGGCAGGGGTGCACTAGGGATCGCAACCTGCAGACGGCCCTGCTTTGCTGTGGACGATCCTAATACAGATTTCCTGCCATGCCTAGTTTGACCTTGAGTGTCTAAAAATTCCCAATTTTTATTCTAGTTGGTATTTCAAAATTGTCATAGGCATAGCAGAACAGAGATTATGGCATGTGCTCCCTGGAGAGGTGTGCCTGGCGCTGAGTTTATATTCTTTTTGGCGCCAGGTTAAAACCTTTTTATTTAATCGCTATTTTAAAAACTAATATTTTATCGTTAACAGTCGCTCTTTTTGTTTTTGGGTTTTTTGTTTTTCTATGATCTTTTGCTGAATTTGTTATTTATAAAGATTATTTTATTGTCTTTAATTGTATATATTGTGAGCCGTCCCGAGATGCCAAGGCATGTGACAGCATACAAAAGTTTTAAATAAATAAATAGTACCCCATAGCCACCTCAAGGCATGCATCTTGGCAGGCTTCAACTGGTGCTCAGTACAATGAACTTGTCTTACATTTTCTTTGCAATGTGAATGAGGAAGTATGAGACCACAGTTACCCAAGATTTTACTTAGACTCTGAAGGCTACCCTTTTCAATTTCAAACATACCACTCCCACATCCCAAGAAGCATCACCATTTCTTGAAGCTATCCAACAGAAAATTGTCAACATCCCAATGCTACCTTAGTAGTTTTAATTTCCACATGGGAATTTTACCTTATAGACAACATCTGGCATAAAAGAGCAAACGATGCTAGAGTTGTAAAGCCGAGGATATTCCTGGTAGAGGAGTTTTAGGGCTTCAACAGCCTGTCAGAAAACAACTTATATGTAAGATCTGTAGAAGCAGTTAAAGGTGAATTTCAAAGAACTGCTACTATAGCCCAAGGAGTCTGACTAAAAATGAAAAGAAGCATGCGTGTTGAAAAGCAATGCAAAACAAAAGACACTGTTTTGATCACAGGTACTTTTAGGCTAGGATATATTTGGATGATAGAAGATCAAATTGCTTTGGAATAGAATGTCCTAGCGTAGCCTAGTGGAAAATATGCTTCAGTATTCTTCCTGGTTTAGTCTGGTGAAGATAAAGGGTTAGAGCAACTATTTTGCACCCAGGTCTTAGGTTCAATCCGTGGCACTGCCACTTAGAATGAATGCAGGCAGCAGGGCTAGAAAGGTTTCCTGCCTGGTGTGTTGCAGAGCTGTGGCTCACGGGAAGAAACAGAACAATGGCCTGACTCTACAAAAGGCAACTTCATGTGTCCATGTGACTTCCTGTATACAATGCAGAAATGGGCTGCTATTTATTTGCACCGAAAACTGGAGGATATCTGCCTTTTCCCTTAGGAATCCCTGCACGTTAACGAAAATATATCTTCATTTTTTTACCATTCTTGCACTAAGGAAAGAGTCTTAAGTTATTCATTCCTGAATCACCATGAAATAAATCAGTTATGACTGCTGTCCCATTCAAGGTTGGAAAAGAAGCATCTCAAAGGCATTCTTCTTGGTTTTGTAAAACTGTATTAACATTTTATCAGGAAACCACACCATTTTCCACTGGGTCAAGTGAAAGAACTCTAACTAGTATGTGCTGCCCTACCAGAATTTGAGGCGTCAATGCATTGTAAGAAGAGTACCTGGTCTGCATGGCCCTTGACATCAAAGTAAATAATGAGGTCATAATGCATACTTTCCAAAACAGCTTCTCTTAATGTTGGTATTCTTTCCCCACGATAATCCCTCCTGTAAGAGGGGGAAAAATGAATCTTCAGTGTGTATGTCTGCAAGAAAAAGTCCAGCTCAAAAAAGGAGGAATGTGTCCATATACACCATGGCATGAAGCATAATTCTACGAATACACACAACAGAAAACAAAATGAAGTCTTTAGGCATCTTAAACACCGCTAAACATGGTGTTTATAACAAATTGCTTAGTCTTTAAGGTATCGTAAGACTTGGCTATCCATCTGGAAGCTGCAGTGCAGAAAAAGATAAGCACCCTTCTTTCTCAATGAAATCAATGAGACATAAGGTATAGAAAGAACTAAAAATATAGAGAAAGTGTGGATTTTATCAAACTATTTGAATTGCCTAACTAACCTATATAGTATATAAATTTGCTGCTAGTTTCTCTTGTGTGTAGGCCTACATTTTATAGTTACTCTGGAGTTATCCCACCAAGAACAGACCTGGTTGTAAGGAGGAACTTTCAGTACATTTGTAGTCTCAAGAATGGCTCTCCTACCCTCCATCTTCATTACCAACATGGCTAATCTAATCTAAGAGCATCTTTGGAAACACTGGGAGCATCATGGCTGAGCAGGGACTTGAAGCCAGCTCTTCTCAGTCCAAACAAGATTTCCCCAATCCATCACTACAGCACGCTGGTTCTAACAGAGCTACATTTCCATGCACCCTTACTTGCGAGCAAGTCCCATTGAGTTCTGTAGGGTTAACTTTTGCATAAATACACATAAGAACAGGAGCGTATGATTCTAGTACAGAAAAACTATCTTTTCAGATATGAGTGCAGATGTTCCATAGATTGTTCACTTACCATAATCTATGTTTAGCAGCTGGATTAAACTGTCTAATTTCAGCAAATGTCAGATGACGTAAACTTCCAGACCCATCGGTGGTCCTGTCCACAGTCTCATCATGCATCAGGATAGGAACACCATCAGCTGTAATTTCAAGGTCAATTTCCACACCGGTGGCTCCATTCTCAGCTGCCTTAATGAACAGAGATAAACTTATTTGAACAGGAAAGTAGGTAACAGTGTGTGCTTTGTATTCCAGTGTACATACGGCTAACATCACATGAGAAACTACAGAATTGAAATAAACCTATCAGCTACGGCCTGACATTGGCTCTTTCTGCAAAGTACCTGTTCATTCTGCTGGACCTGTAAGCAGCTTCAAGGCTGATCTGAAAAGGGTAGCAGATCTGGACTCAGCTTTACTTTAGGCTGACGCTCTATGGTCAAGAGTGATTTTGCACTGCAGCTCTTATTTCCTGTACCGTCTGAATAATAGATGGAGACTGCAGCTCTCAGCACTGGGTAGTGCTCAATTATAATTCATGTGAGTTCCATGAAGAAGTTCCTTTTTCAATCCTTGACCTCCCGCCCCCACAGGTAGGACTGAGAAAGAACCCCGCTTTAGACCCCTGAAAACCTCTGGCAGTCAGTATAGACAAAACTGAGCAACAGAGACCAGTATTTGTTAAATTTGTTAAATAAATAAATATGGTGACTCAATGTAAGGGAGAAAATCCAAACAGTTCAGTGGAGCTAATTTTAGTAAATTCGCTTAGGATTGCATTGTGTATCAAGTATCTGAACAGTGTGGCTATAATCTTTGGATAGTCTAAAATCTGGAAAATTTTTATTCTTTTTAAAATCACTATTTAACAGGTAAGCTATAAATGACTGTTCCTCAAACCTCTCCTTTTGAGGACAATGAACAAAACATTGCGTTTGAATGTGGGTACAGAAGTACAAAAGCAATACAGAGAATTTGGATATAGAGAAGTCTTCAGGTAATTGTAGCTTGGCTAATGAGGTGCAATGCAGTAACTACCTGCCATGGCATCTTGGTCCTCCCATTTTTGTTTTCCTGCTTTTACTTGCCTTGAGTATATATGACATATGTTATACACAGTCCTCTGGAGGCTACAGAATGTTAATTCAGGTCATTGTAATTTGGAAGGAAAGCTCTGAGGTAGCAGAAGTAAACCAAATGGGGCACTTTACAGCCCAAAGATAAGGAAAGGAAATTATGGAAGTCAGTATCTGATCTAGGTAACATATCAGAAACAGACAAAAGAGTAAACAACCGTATCTCATAATTTCCCTCCACAGCAAGTTTGTTATGAACTGTTCTGGGAAATTCAAGTTTACTATATTTAGCACTAATGATTCACACATATTTGCATGGGATCTCCCTTGTTAGCTTAGGTCTCTCCTTAGGTTTAAGTGATCTACACTGTCCCTCTGGTTCCCTAATGCTTTAATCACTCCCATAGCGAAGTTAGCAAGGACAACTCTTTTGTTTGTTACATATTCAATTGCAATTTGTAGCTTCAAAACAGATTCTAATCCTCAAGGGTTTCTCCTAGTGCAGGTCCCATTTGGTACAAGAATGCACAGTAGAAGACTAATTTTAACTCCTTTATTTCAGAAATTCTTGCTCATTCTTATGCAGCTTAAATCCCACTGAAGTCAAAGACATTTTCTCACGGAGAACTGGTGCGCTGGTTAGAGCACCGTGGGAACCCGGGAGCTCCAGGTTCTAGGCCTCATTGGGCCATGAAGCTCACTGGATGACTTCGGGCCAGTCATTCACTCGTGGCCTAACCTACCTCACAGGGTTCTTGAGAGGATAAAATGGACCTATATAAAGCCCCAAGAAAGCCATAAAGCCTCTTGCAAGAAAATAAATCAGGACATAAATGCAATGTCACCATCGCAGGCTTTACCTGCTGGCCCCCAATCTTTCGGTCTGAGATTTTTTCCTGCAATCAAAACCCCTCCTATCTCCTTTCCTTGCCCCTTTCTACCCAGACACGTGTCCTTAACAGACACGGGCTTAAAACACACCCTCTTGCAAATTAGCATATGGAGACGTGTGTTTTGTGCTGCTTTTGTCCTGCGGGCCTGAGCCCCGGCGGCCCCCTTTTTCCCCTACCCGGGACCACCCCGTATTTCATCGCTTTAACGTTCTATTTATTTTTTGATCATTTCTTTATCTATCGCACTCGTATGCCGCCCCATACCCAAGCGGTATAAGTACATGTAAAATGCCGATCCAGAAAGTAACAGCAAGAAGCGAAATCGCGACATCGAAGGGCACTGGAAGCACGACCCTGCCCCGGGGAAGCGGCACCGCGACTCGCGCGCGCTCGTCCCGCCTCCCAGGCGCTCCCGGCCGCGGCCACCCACCTGCCGGATGGCGGCCAGCGTGTTCTCGGGCGCGTCGTGCCCGCCGCCGCGGTGGGCGATGCGCGCCGGGTTGCCGCGCGGCTGCACGATCGCGCGCACGCGCTGCGCGGGGACGGGCTCGAGGCTGAAGAGGCGCAGCGCCAGGTAGAGGCCGCCGGTCAGCACGCACGAGAGCGCCGCGCTGCGGGTCAGCGCCAGCGCGAGCAGCAGGGCGGCCGAGAGGGCGGCCGCCAGGCCCTCGCTGAGGCAGAACATGGCGGCCGCCGCCGGAGGGGCCCTCGCCTCGCCTCGCCTCGCCTCGCCCGCCTCGCCCCGGCCCGGCCCGGCCCGGCCGCCGTGAGCGCACAAACCGCTCGCCGCGCGCCGCCGCCCGCCAATCGCGACTCGGGCGGCGGCTCCCGGGCCCACGCCGTCAGCCGCCCGCGGCCAATCGGAAGCCGGCGAGAGGCCTCATTTGCATCCCCGTCCGGACGGCTCCCGGCTCGCCCCGTCCCCATCGCGCCTTATCGGGGCGGCGCTGCCCAAGGCGCCTTGCGACGCTCTCAAGGGGCAGCGATGCGGCGCCGCTGAAAACACTGGCCTGGCAGAAGGCCGCCCGTGAAAGCCTGCCGGCTCTCCGGGTGGAAGTGAATCATGAAGCGAGGAAAGTGGGGCTCACAGCAGGCGGAGGACAATACTAGAGAATACGGCGATCGGCGAGTTAGTTCTTACTTCCATCCTGAAGGCTGTCGTGTGGTTGTTAGGATCGTGGGCCTTTGCATATCACCACAAAGCAAAGGCAAAAGGGACACGTCTCTTCATAAAATGTAGATTTGCTCATTACAATGTATGTGAGTTTAGAAATACTGTATTTTCAAGGCGATATAGTGCATTCATTGTAAGAAAGATTGGGACCATTTCTCCTGTGTGTCGTCCTTACTGTGATTTCCAAACTCTATTATTTTTATATAGCCAGATATCTATATTATATCTTCAGACACCAGAAATACAGTCTCCAGTCTTCATGCCTCCATTTGGATTTTACTACTGTTGAAATTTGTTTTATTGTTGTTTGCTTATAAATCTTATGATTGTGTTTTATTTGTTTGCACATGGACTATGATTGCATTTAAATTTTTATTGTGAACCACACTGAGCATGCAAAGGGGATCTCCAGCTATGAATGTATTCAACAAATAATCATTTTATTTCAAAGCATCAATAGAAAGAGTTTCATTCCTATTCCTTGAATGTGTATGAACATTATGTTAGAGGCTTTTCCCATGATAATTGATTTGATGGCCTCTTCTGAGGGATTCTTTCATATTTAGATGGAGAGGAAACTAATTCTCAGTCATTTTCTACATCATATACTGACTTTCTCTCTGTAACAGAATTTCCAGTTGTGCAATGTATTCCATGCATATATACTAGATTGAGCCCCTGCATGTTAATTAGATGTTTACTTGGGGATATGACGACCTCGGGAACTTAGAGGGGTTGCATCTGAGTAGGTATGTGTAGAATACTAACACAATTGCAATTTTAGACAAAAAAATGGGTAAGAGTGGATCACAGTGGAATGGTAGCGTACACATGTTATTAGTAATCAAAGGTTTGACGTTCAGACTTGCTGCCACTGTGAACTATGGGTCCTTCCAAATGGGGCTTTTATAAGACAGTCATCCTGCCCTATTCACAGAATGTTCCAGTGGTCCAGGCATTGTGTTTTCCTGAAGTTCCTGTCCTTCCGCTGCCAGCCCTGCCTCACCATTCTCCATGGAGGACTACTTGTCAAGCAACTGTACTGTCTTTTCTTTAATGGAGATTTTTTGTCAGGGGGCTGGTGGTGAAGAAGTTGTTGGAAAACATGTGAGGGCTATAAATTGAAGCAATAGTCAGCAGAAGTGCTTCCACATAAGGCCATTTCCTTGACTCTCTCGTTTTACAGGAGTAAAGGCAGAGTGGCTGCACAATGCCATCTGACTGCAACATGATCCTTTCTTCTGCAAGCCCCTTTGGACCCCCTGTAAAATTCTGCAAATAAGGCAGTACAATTGCACAATAAAAGCTTCATCTGGATGCACCAGGAAATGCATTAAGAAAAGATGGAAGAGCTGCACATTTCTTGACTGGTACAGTCTAGAAATACTCTACAAAATCCAAAGTGCAATGGTATATTTAAGTCCTGGTTAAAAACACACAGATACAACATCAACAAATGACGTGCAGCAGCTTCAAGACTAACACAATTATTCTGGCGCACATGAATAGTCTTTCAGGTGCTTGCAAGACTCTTGGTTTCGCCGCAACACAGCTACCCTTATGAAACTTTTGAAAAAGATTAAATAAAAGTATTAGTTTTCTTACATTAGATTTGACCTGATCCATTCTAATAGATAATATTCAATGTGTACCCTATATACATGTGAGCGAGAAATACTACAGTTCTTAGGCACGCCAGAGAGAACTTCGGCTACGGGGCGGTATAGAAATGAAATAATAATAATTATCCATATATTTGTCAACCACAGTTTGCGCCGAAGAACCATCCGTTAGACCTTTTCAATGCTCGCTTCCTCTGCTCTTGCTTTTTCGACATTCCCCGTAGCGACACGCTCACAGAAGAACCCGAGCTTCGCGAGCGGCAACTAGCGCTCCCGGCATGCAACGCGCAGAGAGCTCCGCGGCATCCTGGGATTTGTAGTGCTTCCGTGCGGTAACTTAGAGACGGCGCCGGCGGCCCGCCTTCCTTCCCGTATCCGGAAGCGCCGGGCGGGGCCGGAGGGCCGGGTCAGCGTTGCCAGGGGTTGGGCGCGTCGCGGCAGGTAGCAGCGCGCTCCGCGCCGGGCAGGAGGCGCCGAGGTCGAGCGGGCTGCAGGGCGCGTCAGGGGGACGCGGGTTGCGGGGGGTCCCGGCGACCGGGGGCGCGGGCGCGCAGACAGGAGAGGCCTTCGCGGGCCGCGGCCCTTCTTCCCCCTCGCCAGGCTGCGGGGTTGCCGGTGGATCCGCTCCGGGGCCGCTTTGACAGGGTCTTCCGCGGGAACGAGCGGGAGTGCCAGCTCCGCTTCGCGGGCTCCGTCGCCCGTCATTTTGGATGCCTTTCTTTGCATCTTCTCCGTTCCAGAGGCTCGTTTTTAATACGCGCGCGACACGGCCGTCTGCATTTTGGCAGGTGAAGTCACGAAGAGCTAAGCGGGGTGTCGTGGAAAGGGCATCCCGGAGTGCTTCCTTTCGTAGGAAACGAGTTGATGGCGCTTAACGACAATAACAGCAGCAAAGTCTTAGTAAAAATACTGATTTCAGTGTGTAGGTTGTTTCGAGGCGGCTTTGTGTGGTGGGAAGGAATTGAATCGTGATGGTGTTAAAATGTGGTTAGTTCCACCCGAAGCGACAGTGCATATGCTCTTTTAGATAAGCAGGCTCGCTTAAAAATGAGAATACTAAAAAGTGAGGGGGAAATAGTTGGGAGAAGGTTTTTGTGTGAGGATCCCAGCGTGATGATGGTGATTTAGTAAAACTTTTTGTGTTTTTTTCAAAAAAAAAAAAAAAAAAAGGCCTTACAGTGCAATTAAAATTTACACATTTTAAAACAGCCGCAACAATTATGCATTGGAATGCAATCCACCTATAAAATACAGTCATTTTCTGTTCAGGTCTGATTGTGTTCTTAAAAGCACATTTAACAGGCATTGCCTAAAAGTGTTGGCAACCTGAGGAGGGTGAGACATGGCTTTTTTGGTGGGTTCTTTGTTTACTTGGGGTGGAGGGGGTATTAATGTTCTGAATTTGTGACAAGAGAAGTCAAGGTGTAGCCAGCAAACCTGAGTTTTTTTACTGCTGTTTGTTGATAGTCTGATTGCTAACATTTGATTTATTGTTGGTTTAATTGTTTTGAAATTTAGGTGTGTATTACTGAAATGTAGCAAGTTTCAGCTAAGAAAGGGAAGATTATTGTGTGGAAGTACTGTAAGCTCTGCTCAGTTGCAGTGCTCATCATAATTCTTTAATTCTAGGCACATGTTTTCTGCAATAAGGTAGATTTCAGGGTTCTATTAAAAAAAAAAAGATGATCCCACACTCTTGATGTGTGCTGGCACCTGATCTAGTGCCCCTGCATTGAAATATTCTCCTGACCTGTTGTTGCTTTGCAGACATGTGTGACCATTGCACATGCAGATTAATGCAGGTTTGCCAAATTTTATGGAGCAGCCTTCACTGTGTGCCCTTGGCACATTCGTGCCTCTTAAGCTTAGCTTTCTTGATGCTTCAGGGATAGACCATGTATGATGAAAAGCATGATACAGCACATATTGAAGGTTAAAAAGCAGTATATTGCTCGAAGTCACTGATCTTGGCACTGTCTTCCTCCCCACTCCCAGAAATAACTTTCCAGAATTTTGCTTAGCATGTTGCCTCATTACTGCCCTTTCTGAGAGATAGTCTCCTATTGAAGAACACAAGTCTATAAATTAACAGGCATCCATTATTTCAAAATGTTCCAGTTCTTTCGTGCTGCAGAAGAAGATGCAATTCCAGAGTGTTGTCTTTCACTGGAATTTTCTAGTGACTACTAGCGGGTTATAACAGCAAAGTAGTATTGCTTAAAGCAGGGGCTTTATTAGAGAAGGTGGTGAGCCAAGTCCCTATAGTCATACACATAATTTATATATGCATAGAGAATAGACAGAGTGGCCGTGTTTAGATGTAGTTGTAAGCCAGAATTCTAGAGTGCCTTTACTTACTTTAAATGAGCTGTCTGCTGAATTAATCAGGAATGCAAAACTCAGTGTGTTGCCTGTACTTGGGAATCCTGGCTTGTTGCCTCCCTGACAAGCCATGGTTAACTTCTAGTTTGTTCTTAATTTATGAGGTATGGCTTGTTTGGGCACAGTAAGCCAGGAACTCTTGTTTATGTGATAGCTCGTTCACGATAAGCCAGGATTCTCCAGAATTCTGACTTCTTATTGTCCCCAACGTAGCCAGCCAACGTCTGTAAAATCTAAAGCCCATCCTTCTGATCCTAATAGCACAAGTTTGCAGCACAAGTTTGCAGACTAGTTGTAATGTTAATTGAAGGGTAGACAACATGGTAGCCATATGAGCTGCTAGCCTGATGTTTCTTGCTGTGTTTATTATCTGAAGAACAATCATTCTGTTTCTCTTTCTCTGTGCAGCCCAATTTAATGAAGATGGAAGACTATGAGAATTTCTGCAAGAAGCAGCTTGCCAGGATCCAAGGAGAGTCTATACAAAAAGGAATATCCCCACCTGCTCAGCACAAAAATATTTCTCTTATTCATTTCAATGGTGTCCCTGTGCTTTCTCCTCTGGTGAGACATCCCTGTCACTTTAGAATAACGGATACTAAAAAGAAAAACAGTAAACCTTAATTGCATTAGTAATCTTATATTAGTATGTTATCACCAGTTCTGTTTCATTTTGTTCTGTTATGTTAGTAACACCATTTTACTGCCTTGGGTTCCTCATGAGGGGAAAGAGGCAGGATATGAAGGCAAAGTCATATTATTTTAAAAAAATGAGGAATATACTGGGTATCTTTCATAGTCCCTCACAAGAGGCAGTGACACTACTCAATCCCTCTCCCTCTCCCTCTCCCTCTCCCTCTCCCTCTGCTGCTTTGTATTTCAGCTTACTCTTGAGAGAAAGAAGGAGTTACAACAAGACAGAAAAAGGGCTGTGGACCTAGAACTGTGGCGAGAGAACTCCAAGAAAATAATTTTGTTGAAGCGCGTTCAGGAGATTGTGGAAAATGTGCAGGTGAGATTGAAAGAGACCTTTTTGCAGCAGTAGTTACTACAACAAAGGAGCAGCATGGGAAGCAAATAGGTTTTTATTTATATTCCATTGTTCCATGTGTAGCACTTTAATCTCTCTGGTAACTTTTATATTGAAAAACTCTGGTGAGAAAGTGAATAAAGTGACTTACCAGTCTAGTGGTTAGAGAACACAGTTACTTAGACTTCCAGCTAAACATAGTCAGGTTTAGACAGTTTAATGCCTCGGTGTATATGTTGCGAACTGGTTAATGAAGCTTATGCGACCAACGTTTCTGAGAAATTGCTGAAGCTTACTGCATGATGTGTATCTGCCTCTTCTATATATCTTAACATAAGACTCTTGTGGCACCTTAAGAAAGGGACAAATTTATTGGGGCACCAGCTTTTAGGAACTAAAGCTGACTTTTCTTAAGAGATGATTAATGAAATGGGCTGTGCTCACCAAAAAAATACGTTGAAACACGCCCACTAATCCTTATGGGATCAAGGGCATCTTTTTGTTGTCCTTGCTATAGCAGACTTGTACTGCTCTCTCCCTTGAAGTCAGCTTATCATTTCCCCTCTGCACTAGGAATATAAAAGCAGTGACACAATTCATTGGAAAGAAAGGGATTTATACTAGCTGGCGGCTATGAAAGAAATTTTCACAGTGCTTGACCAGTACAATAAAAGAATGATTGGGCTTGTAGCAAAACTTTATAGCAATTGGGTTAGCCTGCTTGCTGAATGGACACTGTTCAGCCTGTGGGGTTAAAATAATAATAGGGGTCAAACATGAACTATTCTGTTTCTTGCTGTGTTTATTAGTGTGTGCATGGCAACCATCACCTGCCTTGGGATCTGAAAGCTATGATGGCAGGAGCATGACTCAAGGATAAAATACTAATCGGTTGCTTTAGACAACTTGAAGTTCAGAACCATCATTCTTCAGCTCCCAATCTTCTAATCGTCTTCTGAAGATCTGCTTGGATGATTATCATAAGCTCTTCCTTTATAATAAACATGCTTCACATTTAGGCAAGGCGCTGGAGGCTAGATAGGCAAATGCAGCTATTTTTTCTCTTGATAAGTATGACAAGACATATCCAAAGGATTATGTTAGTGTGTCTGCCATGAAAATGCTTGCAGCATGCATAAAAGGCGGCAGGTTAATTGATCTGAATTAGTGGATTCAGAGAGCTGTTATGGATGTGCTTAAAGCCTTGTACACAATCAGTAAAGTTTTTCTTTTTTAAAAAACCAGCAGGTTCAGCTATGTTCAGAACCTCATTTAGAAATTGTTCTTGGTACTTTACTTTCGTGTGCCTGGGAAGCTGGGGAAAAGCGGCTAACCACTGTTCCAGAAAGGGGGGAAAAACCTTGAGAGTGTAGAATTAGCCAGATTGTTGAGAACATGACCTGAGTGCTGGTTGCTCACATTTCTGTACCTTTTCCAATAATCTGTCTTCATCATACTTCAGTATAGTGCATCATGTTTTTCCCTTTACAGATGAAGAAATTGTCCAGTCAGCATGCTTTCGACCAGTTTGAGATGGAGAACATTCATACACATTTAAAATCAAAAGTGGCTAATGGCTTTAAGACACAATCAAACAGTGCTTTGCCAAGTTCTACTACTCTTGGTGGGTTTCCAGAACCTAAAATAGCACCAGAGGTTAAGTCAACAGATCTAGAGGTTGCATTGAATGGCGATTCCCTTGGACGAACCGAACAGTTTATCCCCCACAAGCCAAAGGACACTTGCTCTAGCCTTTCTGAAAAGAGAGTTTGCCCGGAAGGTGCATCTTCTGATCCAACACAGATGTCTCCTTTACATGAGACTGTGAAGAAAGACAGCATTGAAATAGTATCAGCTGATGCAGAAGGCCCAGATCCTTGCATGATGAGTCTGCAGAACCTCTTAAAAAAATCCAGGGAGTACATACAGAGAGAGCAAACCAGGCGTAGCTTGCGAAGTAATTCAAGGAGAAATGGCAGTGAAAGCCATTCAGATAAAGAAAATGATGCAGTTAAAACAAGTGATGCTGTGAAAGAGAGAGGAAAGTTAACAGGCAGAAGTGGTATGGCTGTGGCACCTGATAAGTCAAGTCTTACAAAATCCGGCACTTCACTGCAAAGTACCTCTGTTGCCAAAAATAACACAAGTGTGACATCAACCAGTTTTTCTAAAGTGGATATTCCTATGAGATCTGGAACACCACCTGTGTTGGATTCAAATGAAGACTTAAGAAACACCTCTTTCTTTGAGCACGATAGTAGGATTCTCCAAAGCTTCACTGGTTCCTACTCCAAGTTACCCAGTCCAGAGTTGAGCATGAGTCCCAAAATGCATAGGAGACGTCCAAGGCCTTCTTCCATGGGGCACATTGTCATTAACAACCCTGTAAATGCCTATGAATTAAGCCCTAAAGAAAATGGAAGAGCTGCCGACCAAACCACTCAGGATGCTGGTAACCGACAAACTGCCTCTGACTTTGTGCCAACGCTGGCTGCAGACTTTGCTCCCATCTGCCCCAGCAAGGTCCATGTTTTCTGCAAGAGCTCCTTGGACATCTGTGATGAACTGGGATTTGAAAAGCAAAATCAAGTGTGCCAGGCTTTGGTTGGTCAACGAGAGAACAGAAGGTTGCCAGTCAGTGCCACGGTCGAGGTGGCACTGATTTCAGGTGACAGAGGTGTATCGAGCCCTTGCCTTTCGGACCCAAGTGCTCAGGACACATATGCAGTCAGCTCCATTGTGGTAACACAAAGTAAGGCAGATGTTACTGGAGCCAAGCAAACCGGCCTACTGGACAAAGCCAAAAGTAGTCCCCCCATGGAACTCAACAAATCATACGATGTAGAAAGCCCTTCTCCCTTACTAATACAAACACATCAGGAGCAGATGGATACCCCAAATGAGTCCCTCGGAAATGAGCCAGTTCTAGAAAATGGGTTTGAAAAGGTAAAACGGAGGCTCGAGCTGGATGCGGATAATGCCCAGAAGGAAAATGTACCGTGCGTCATAGCGGCGGAAACCAATGCGCGAGAGAAGCGATGGCTGCCTGATCAAAGGTGCCCAGTGGGGTCTGCGTTTGGTTCCAAGCATGAGGCGCCAGGAAGAAGTGTCAGTGGTGAGAGAATGCATGCTCCAGCAAGACCATGTTGAATTAGTTGAGCTATGAAATGTTCAGAGGATCATTTGTATTGGCCCAACGGTGTTGGTGGGTAGGACCAATTCCAGGTTTGAGGGGGCCTTCAGCAGAATGACCTTGAGTGGGCCCACTCCTATGGCACTGACTCCCACTGGCTGCAAACCTGACAGCAGCAGACACTTAGGAAGGTACTGCATTACATTTCCCACAATGCTGTGGAAGAATGCTATTTCAGGCACTCTAGAGCACCCTCGGAAATTTAAAACAAAGACTCATAGCTTCCCACTGCATGGCATGGGGGATCTAGAGCAAGCATCAGCAGCAGTGAACTCTTCAGGGCTCCAGCGGAGTCTGCTTATGTGTTTTAAAATGTTCAGCTTGATGCTAAGCCTTTTTACCCACTGATATTAACCTAATATTATGTGGTTGTGTCTATATTATGGGAGTAGTTAAAATGGTGCTTTCCAAATAAGCATTCACTAGTGCTGCAGTTGTGGGGTGAAGCGCTAGTTTATTAAATCTGTGCAATCCCATTCTGTAGCTGTAGGTCGCTTAGAACTTTTCTTATTTTGAACACGGGCTATTTAAATAATCTGTGCATTCAAAAACACGTCTCTGCTTTTTCTAGCCTTGGCCAGTGTTGGCCTCAGTGGGTAGTTGCCGGGACACCACCTCCCTGGCACAGCCTGCCACTGCTGTCGGCCACACATGCTGCTGGGCAGTTGGTTCTTGGAATGCCTTTCACTTCCCCCAAGGCTGCAGCCTTGTGTTGCCCTGGAGAACACTTGGGCCAGGCCCTCTGGCAGGAGAAAGGCAAGTGAGCAGGGCTAGAAAGAAAACAGTGTAGCCAGAACCAAGTCAGACCCAACCTGGCTGTGCTTTAGCCTTCTTTCTGCTGTCCCACCACATCCTTGTTGCTTTAACCTATTGTTCTGAAAGCAGTCTCTTCCAATAAACTCCAGGAACACTTCTAACCAAGTATATTCCTGTGTTCTCACTTTAGACCGCAACTGTAGGTACCTGCAACTGGAACTAAGTTTTCCTGAAGCCAGTGAGATTTGCTTGCAGAAAATTTCTCTTCAGCAGCTAAAGCATAATTCAGTAAATGTTCTTGTTGGAATACTAGCAAACCTTCTGTTTTGTGAAGCAGTTTGCAGTTGGGGTCCCTTGCTGTGAGGATGGTCAGAATCTGTTTTTGAAGTCTTATATAAGTTTTGGTGCTATGGTAAGAAACCAGAGTTATATTGCACTCTGTCTTAATGCTATATATAGGTTTCTGCTTTGTTTTGCTTGTAGAAGAGGAGACTTTTAAGCAGAAAATGCTAGCCTTTGAGGAATTGAGGAAGAGACTCGAGGAACAGCATGCTCAACAACTCTCATTGTTGATAGCTGAGCAAGAGAAAGAGCAGGAGAGGCTGCAGAAGGTGAGAAGTGAAGATCAAATATCTGAGTGGAGGTCTTTAACCTTGGCGAGAGTAACTTGTTGCTCTTTTTAGTTCATGCTGCCATTATAATGTATTGTATTGCATTGCTGTCCTGAGATCTTTCTATAGGATAAGATAGAAATGGCACTGACAGACAGACGGTTTCAAATCCTCAATGGAAAGAACACAGGCCTGGCTGTGAACAAAATTTCAGCTAGTATATTGGTCTCAAAGTAGAGCAAATGGCTCCTTTTTTGAAAACAATGTAAAATAAACATCAGGCTTGATCAATCTACTATTTTAGTACCAAGATGAAAAGGTCTTCCCAAGACGATATAGCATAATTAATGTATGGCAAGAAAAGCTGTTGGGAATTGTTCTTCCAGCAAGAGGCAGACAATTAGTACAGTCTTCATGTCTCATCTTAATGCATTTCTGCGTTAACAAGTACAAAGGTTGCAGGTTGCCACGCACATGGGAGGGGATATGTTTGGTTGCATCCGACTTCAAAGGAGCATATGGCCTGGAGAATTGCTTGATGGTGACAAAATTCAGCTGTACTGTAAAACTTAGTGAGTCAAGCAATGGAATAATGGGTGGAATAAAATGTACCAAAACCAGCATCAGGTAAAATTACATATGGAAAGCCAGAAACATCAAGACAGAGCTTGACAGAATATGGAGGGGCATCCGAAGGGCCGCAAACAGGGGAGCAGTGATGTTCTCTGGGGGGCAGGAAGTGTGGGGCCGCTTTTGATCAACTGCCACAATTATTATTAGCCAAAATTTTGAAAGCACCTCTGTAACAAGTGTGTGGTAACCTGATCTCTGGTTTCTTTAACCGGCAGGAGATAGAAGAGCAGGAATGGAGACTGAAGGGGGAGAAGACTGCTGTAACCAAAATGGACATTCCCCAAATTGCTATTAGTAGCAGAATGGATTTGGAATGGCGAAAGATCAGCGACACACAGTTGCTGGAATCCGTGCTGACTCGGGTGGAAACGATCCACAGCACAAATTCAGAGAGTGCCGGTAAATGTGGAAGGAAAGACTATTGATTTTAAAATGTACTCTGGTGTAAATAATTCATGAAGCATAGAGGCTTAGTTTTATGTGTTGGCTAAGAGAACTGAAGACCAAAAACTGGTTTGTCTGTGGCCTTAAAGGTAAAGGCGCATCTGATTGTAGTGGGCTGTATGTGGCAAGCATGTTTATAAAATCCCCTGCACTGGTGTTATTAACATCCTGGCCAGTATGACTGAAGAGAACAGTATAATGAACATCAGCTGCTCTTCTAAATGTCTATTTACTTAATGATTTAAACTTTCAAAATGTAGGTTTTGCGAATGCTTCCATGTCCTGTTCGACTGCTGATTCGCCGTTCTACCTTTGGGAACCACCAGCCCATGGAAAGTCTGTTGCAGCATCCAGGTCTATTAGCAGAAGTAGAATGAGATGGTCTCAGGTGGGGATAACAAAGGTTTTGGAGTTCTTATTCTGCACAGAGCTATGTTGCGGGAGTAAATGTTAAATTTTCTCTCATCCCTAACCCTCATCGAAAATAGTTCTTTCATTAGCAGTCAACTAATATTCAGCATAAACTATCCCAGTCTTTTTTACGTGTGTTTTGTCTCTCTCCTGCTATGCCATGCTTGTGAAGAGAAAAGAGTGTATAATGCCAGATTTGGCAAACAAGGCAATAGTTTGTGTTAGTCTTTCAGAACCTTTGAGTTTCACTCCATTAATTCTGTTAAAGATGGGATGGTGTAAAATGGAGAAAGCAAGAGCATAACCATAGCACACTTGCCATATGTGATGGCATTTTGCTTTTTCTCTTTGAAGGTGTACAGTCCTGAGATGAAAAGGAAATTGAACAAGATTTCTGCCTTGGCAAAGGGATTTCTAACTCGAAGACTCTTGCAAACAGAGAAATTGAAACACCTTAGGCAAACTGTAAAAGTAAGGCTCATTTGCAGAGACTGTGTGAATGTGGTTACCACTGAACATGCCACCTTCCTTTCCATATCAGCAACAGCTAGTGATAGACACAGGAATTCATTTCAGAACCACGGTGCTTCTTATTTTTCCTGGGCTGCCCAGCTATTCCCTGCATACATACCCCTTTTTAATTTTCCGTCTCCAGGTGCCAAATCCAGCCCTCTGTGGTCCCAGTCTGGCCTCCAAGGCTGCTCAGATGGCCAGTTCCCCTGGTCCCTACCCTCTTCTCTTAAGCACCAGTTGGTGATTTTTTGGATTTTGTGTGGTGTATTCCTACATTTTAAAATGTTGAAACCCCTGTGCCTTAGTCACTGGCAGGCAGAGCTTTAAGCTAAAATATGGTGATAGTTTTGGTATTTTGGTCCAACCTACCATTTGAATGTATCCTCTGAAAGCTTCTGGCCCTGAACCTTCAGGCTGAAAGAAGGTTCAATATTTCCTGTTGTCTAAAGCAGCTCATGCGTTATAGCTTGGTTGCATTAATAGTACAAGAGAATTTTTTGTAAAGATGCAGGGTATACAACTGTATACACAAGATTGGAAGGCCCTTGACAGAACTTAGCTTTAAGCAATCCAGAGCAGGTTTATTTATATTTTGGGTCTGTCTGAAAATGTCATTCTGCTTTCTTTTGAAGGATCAAGTTGTCTCAACTGCTTGTAATTTCTTCTGGAATTCAGTGCTAATTCAGATGTGTGTGTTTTTAGGATACAATGGAGTTCATAAAAAACTTCCAGACAGAAGCTCCATTAAAGAGAGGAAGTGTTTCAGCTCAAGATGCTAACCTGCAAGAGAGAGTGGCAGCTCAGGTGATGTATAAGCCAAAACAAGATATTTTATTTTTTTATTTATTTATTTTTCAATTTATATCCTGCCTTTTTCCTACAAAGGGCTCAAGGCAGCTTACATCATTCTCCTCCTCCCCACAACAACAACCCTGTAAGGTAGGTTGGGCTGAGAGTCTGTGACTGGCCCAAAGTCACCCAGTTGGCTCCATGGCCGAGCGGGGACTCAAACCCAAATCGTCTGAGTCCCAGTCCCATGCTCTTAACCACTACGCCACACTGGCTCTCATATGTGGATGAAATCTCGGTGTTGGCTTTGTCTCAACATACTTCATGGGATGGGAGCAATGGAAGCTTCCATGCATACAAAAATATGTTGTTTTTAGGCCCAGTATATTTTTCATTCAATTAAAATCTTCATCAGGGTCCTGCAAAACTCTCTCATCCAGATGTATTTTTAAAAAGTGATTTCCTCTGATTGCTTGAATCGTGTTGGACTTTTAAAAAAACAGGCAAATCGCTTTTGTACAACTTGAGATTTTTCTCTGCTTTGGTTCTTGGTGTCTCCTCTACTACTCGTTTTTCACATGCATCACACCAAGCCACAGTTTATAACCAAATGGTGGTCAGAGATTTCAGTTGTGTGGCAGGTCAATCATAGCTTGGAACTTCTTGTTTGATTGACACTGTTATATCTTGCTGCAGTGTCCTCTGCAGATGAATCAATATAATTATGCTGGCTTGTTTATGAGAAGTGCAAGCCATGGTTTGTGCAACCCACATCAAACCATGGTTCCCAGTTCTGCTTTAGTGGTGGCAAATAAAGGTTTGTGAATTCAGACATCATATCAAATTATAGCCAAACATTTAACCATGGTTTGAAGAATTGTCTGTATTGGTCCTCTTTATGTGGGAGTATGTATGCTTTGAAGTGGTCTTTCTGTCAATTCACGACCTGGATGACTTCATGAAAGAGAGTGGTCTCTCATCTTGTGCTCAGCTGGGTATCATCTGATTCCCCAATCTCTGGGAATCCAAGGAGTAACTTGATTCATCTTGGCTAATCCTCAACCTCAATTTCTCTCATACATCCTGAGAGAAATTCATATATCCAGAGTCCTTTGAGATCTGACTTGTGCAGGAACCAGTTGTTTATTGGAAATACTACAGGACTATTATTTGAAATATTGACTTGTTACTGCATTTCATAGAAGTTTGTATTCCTCCTCCCCTAGCTGCGAGCTGCGTTGTATGATATTCATGATATCTTCTTCAAAATGGATGTGTCTGAGAGAATGAGTGTATTGTGTCATGACCGAGAAGTTCGCAAAGAGAAAATGCTGCGGCAGCTGGTATGTTACTGCAGCGCCTCATTTAAATACCAGGTTACTAATGCTTGCATTTAGATGATAATTTTTCTTGTTGACATTGAAGAGCCCAAAAGATTAGTCAGTTCGGGTGGAAACAAGAATTCTGCAGCTGTTTCCACTCTGTTTCCACTCAAGAGGTTTGTGTGTGACTTCCCCCCCACTGTTTCTCCAAGGAGTGCAGAGTTGTGTACATTTGACAGACTTATTAGAGTCACAGTAATTTTTATCCTTACAATATAAGGATCCATTTTTAAATATATTAAAGCAGTGTGAATTGACTAGAAATTACTTCTAGTTAATTTGGCTTTTAAAAGAATTGCTTATGTTTGAGGTGAGGGCTGACATGCTTGAGGGCTTTCAGAAGTACAAAATAGGAAAGAATGTAAACGGGAATCCCTCGCCCCAGGAGCCCAGTGAGAAATTAGCATACTCAGTAGCCACAGAATATTATGTGTCTGTTGGCTGGGGAGGTGGATGGAAAACTAAGGTGAGGAAGAGAAATGGAACACTGTGGAAGAAGGTATGGTTTGCTAGCTGAAATGGACAAAATGGAATGAGATGGAGAAATGGAATGAAATTGCACAGAGGTGTGCCTTATCATTCCCATGTTTAGAGAGATTGAACAGGAACATCCCATGATTAATGTACTGATTCATCTACAGTATTTTTATGCTGCTCCATACCTAAACCTAAGTTGCAACATTTTGTTGCAGGTCCCACTGATTTCTTCCTAATCCTAAGCATTAGTCTGAGCTGCTACTTGCAAATAAACCTCGCACCAACACCAAACATGAGAATGGAAAGGCACATCCCTCTGCAGGCAGACATTCCCCTCCCCAGTTTTCTTTAGGGGAGACCTTGTGATCCAGAGGAAGGGAATGTGCCGTCTTTATTTGTCTTCCGTACATGCAGCGGGTGGGGCTGAACCCTTCTTGATACTACCAGGCCACTGTCATTCTTCTTCATTAATGTTTAGCCTAAAAATGAGAGGCATGCATTTCAAAAATGGATTTCTTGTGGAGCTTCATACCAACTGATAAAAATGTACAACATGGGAAACGATTTGTCTCAGAATACAGTTCTAAGAATATTCGCTATGTCCAGTATGTGTTGTCAAGGAAAGGGGTTTACTAGAAAACTGAAGGAAGGGTTAATAAGAGAGATTAAGTCCAAGCAAAGAAAATGTCACTGTGCCCCAGTCAAGAGAAAAGACGTTTCAAAGCAGCCTTGCTGACCAAAGTGAAATGGCAATCTGGAAATGTCAACTTTGCTTTGTGTTGCAAAACAAGATTGTGTATAAGTGTGCCCATGTGTTCCAAAGCCTGAGTGCAAATCTTCTTTACATCTTGAGTTGTGCAAGAAAAGCACATACCAGCCATACCAGCAGTAAAACTGTTTAACCAATCGGGATAATGAAGGTGTGCTGAAATACTTCATACTGTTCTTTGTCATCACCTCTTAATGGCAGGACCCTCTTGCGTTAATAAAGCTTCCTGTTAGTATGGTTGAGTGGCAAGTACTTGGGGCTGGAAGGACCTCCAGTTCTGAACTGGAAAGGAGCCTCTCTTGGGACTAATTCTGGAGTCCCATGACAGTGTTAACCCTTTGTGTGTTAGGATTGCAGCTTTTAGTGCATTATCTAATATGATTATTTTGTGCTAGGTATTCTTTTCCAAGTAAAAATAGTAATTCTGATACTTGACATGGTTCTGTGTAGGATAAAGCAAAGGCCCCGAGAGAGAGAGTGACACTTTCTACAGCTACACAAAAATCTTTGGATAGGAAGAAATATATGAAGTACGTAAAGAAAATATATGAAGTACGGTAAAGGAAATGCATCCATATGTTCAGTTGTGCCTGCCTAGTTGTGTTGGCATTCTTTTGCCCTTATTGTGAATTTTGGGGGAAACATTAAGGTAAGTTTTTGTTTAAATGTTGGTCTACAGGTTCTGGTGTATCATGATCGGTATAAAATCAGGTATCTGCATTCCTGTTGATTGTATTAATTCAAGATTCTTCACCTAAAACAGCTAGAACCTAAAGTCGTTTGCTAAGGCTTCCTTTGATTTTTCTACTTATGCATGGCTATCTCCCAGGCTGTATCTTCTGAGTATTTACTGTGTAGACTTCTTTTTTTGGTAGTTTGTAGGACACTGAACAACTTCTCTTTATCTGCTGTTATTTTGCTCTAAAAAAAAAAAATCAGTTCACAGCAGATACTTGTTGAGAATTAAGTAAGGTGGGATTGCAGCTTTCTCTTCTCTGGCCATGGCCCTTGCCACATGTAACTGATGGCAGGATGCTGGTAACTGCGAAGAAACTTATTCAGAGATTGTCTGGCTTCTGATTCCCCGTGTTGTGAAAGATCAGGATCTCTGTAGGGGAGCTGCAGCCCCTCCAGTACTTGTTAGACTGTGGTTATGATCACACCTGTTTATTAGCCAGGATTGCTGGAGCTGATTGGAATTACAGTCCAGCAGCATCTTGTGGGACATGTCACAACTTCCTCTGGCCATATACTAAAGCAAGGAAGAAGATGAAAGGGAGAAGAGCAAAATACACAAGAGTTATCTGGCATTCTAGCTTATAGACAAAGAATAATCAGATGCTTGCTTTTTAAATAATTCCTCTTCCCCAAAGTGATATGCCTATCTTTTGTTTTCCTGTTCAGAGCTTCTGAAATGGGAATGCCAAACAGAAAAACAATTGTGAAACAAAAGACTCCAGAAAACAGGTTTGTAAAGAGGCTTCTGCTTTGTAATGGAAGAATTCTGTAACCTTTTCATGTTTCCCTCTTAAATCCCCTTGCTCTATTGACATACGGTCTGTTCATGTGTCCTCTTCCTTTGCAGAGTTCTCCAGCCAAATCAGGGTCAAAACGCTCCTATACAAAGGCTCCTTTCCAGACAAGGGTAAGCACATTATTGTTTTCAATAATGGAAGTATAATTTTTCAGAATTAAAAACAAAGGCCAGGATTCAACAAACAAGTCCACTAGCTCTAGTGCTGGCTTACTTTTCTGTTTTATCAGACAGTGCCTAACCATAATCTGGCTGCAGGGTGTCCTGAGCTTCCAAAAATAATTTGGAATGAGGCATTTTTCAAAGAGGAGCAGCTTTTAAAAAGCATAAATGGTAAAGGGAGGGAGGGAGGGAGAGAGAGACAGAGAGAAAGAATAATAATGGCACAGTCTAAGTTGAAGGATTTAGGCTGATGTCCTCTCTTGAGAAGTGTAGCCATGTTTATCTTAAAGAAAAATGGATAAAACTCCCAAAGGGTCTGACAACAATTTCTATAGAACTAGCTGGTGGAAAAGCAATAAGCAGAGCATTTCTGCCTGATGAGATCTCTGCAGCGTGAACACTTAGCCCTACCCAACCCAGTTGGTTTGATAAAAGTGTAGATTTGAGGTTTGTTCTAATCCAAAACAAGAGTTGTTTTAAAAAACAAACAAAAGATCGGTGCAGATATTTCCTGGATATGGAATACCTGCTCCTCTGAGACAGGTTCTCACAAAATGGCATTGGGCATTTTGGTCTTGTGTTTCATTAGCATTCTTATAGCCCTCCACAAATACAGCCTTTGCTGCATTACACTGTTTCTCCATGAATTCAAATAGAAATAGTTTGTAATGATTGTGCAGGCATTTTACTGTACCATAAATCAAATGGGTTATTTTTTAAGATGGCCAAAATACAGTTGGTTGGGTTGGTTCACAAGCAATGCCAAGCCATGGTCTTATGTTATGAACAAGTATTGAACTTCAATGCTCTTTCTCCCTCTCTCATACTCTGTTTTAATCAGTTCTGCTCTGCCTCCAAAAACCAGTAAGCCGTAATTACCTGATACTTGATTGGGGATCTTTCCTGATCCTACCTGGAAAAGTTGGGGATTGAACCTTAGAATGTTTGCATGCAAAGCATGTGTTTTACCAACAGAGCTATGGACCCTTGTCTAGAACCAGTTCTTACAAATGCAGAAGTTACTCTTAAAACCAAGCTGGAGTGTCCAAACATGACGTTCATTCTTGTATCACCAAACCATAGTTTAGCATTACATGTGAATCAACCTGTTGTATTTAACATTGAAGCTCTTGTGATATTCCTAAGTAATGGGAATTTCAGAATGGCATATTTTAAGAAGTATTGTATCTCTGTGGAACTTTTTTGGCAAAAACCCCAGCTTTTTTCTTTTCTTTTTTTCTGGTAACGGAATTTTTGCTTGGATGCAAGTGACTTATTAACTCCTTTTATATTCAATTAGAACCCCTAAGACCTCAGTGAAGGGGGCTGAACAAAATAGAAAGAAGCCCTCAGAGAGCAGAGTGTCTAACAAGGCCTTTTCAGGTGTGTAAAAATGGGTGCTTGGATCTCATTTAACAAAGACAATACTAAGTCGCGCGTATAAAAGGAAAAGGCTTAAACAGCACATGTTTTTCCCACTTGCTGCACCAGCTCTGCTATACTAACCTCGACTACTAGAATTAATGCCAAAAAAAAGTTGTGTTCACCAACTGCATGAATAGCTGGCAGTTTCATTTTAGCTTTCTTGCACACTCCAGCATAGAAAAGCTTTAGAAATGCAGCAGATCACATTTTGAACAGAAGTATTCTCATTCTGAAAAATACCGTGCAATTAAAGCTTATGGGGTGCCTGACTACTGTTTTGACGTTTTCTTTCATTAAATAAGACTTCCTGGCTGAAACACGCACATGCGACTCACGTTATCGTGCATGATTGCTCCTCACGCACATGTGTGATGAAAGAGAGAGAGACGGGTGTTGATCATGCTGTGCATGCACACTGTTTTGGTTTAGGGATTTAAGATGTCAATTTTAATTTGGAAAGAGGAGCGTGAAAGAATATGGAACGTAATATGCACTGTGGCTTGTGCTGAATGGTAAAAAAGCGCTACTTTGAAAGCTTAAAAAAGGTGGTTACTTCGAGAGGTAAAAAAAAGTCCTTGAGCTGCCTTGGTGAGTCTTCCGTAAACCACAAAGGACCCTATTTTACTTATGTGGCTGAATCTTGAGAAGCGATCCAGAACTTGGGCAGAGTTGTCCTGGTTATACTAGTGGTTTTCAGTGCGTGTTCAGGAGTTCCTTGCCAAGCTTCCTTCCAGAAGACCTCAGCAGTGGCCAGTTGCTCTGAAAGACAGCCTGCCCACAAGTTATTGGCCTTCCTGTGACACACTGCCAGTTTACAGTAGCAGTGCATGAGGTTATCATGTTTTTAAACTATTACTTATTAAACGTATATTCTGCATTGCTAGCCACATAGGGCTCTCCAAGCTGATTTGAATTCATGTTTTGGGTTTGCTTGCCCTGCTTGTAAAGCCCAATGTAAATAGGACTGTGATTTTCTAGAAAAACTCACAAATTCTAAACCTGTGCTTGAAAAGTGCACACCTTAACGTAGTTTCACATGGGTGGAAATGCATGTTTTGGGTACCCATTTCAGATAGCACACACCAAACCCTCACAGATTCTCCTGTCCCCTGCCCACACAAGGTATTGATGAGGGCCTTGTAAACCTTTATCTGAGCAGTGCACACATTTTGGAATGGTCCCTGGATCCTCCAAAATGTGCAGAAGTTCTGTGTAAGAACTGCCTACTCTTTGCATTCCAGCAAGCAGAATCAGACACAGCCCATTATAAGTAACCCCCATTGTCTGGATTCTGCTCATCTCTCTTCTACCCTCTTCCCCCTCCTTTCTTCTCCTCCCACCAAAGGATTTTTATATTACCATTCAAATAAGGTTCCAGATTCTCTTTAAACAGCAACAAACACACTGGAGATATGATTAAATGAGGGTCAAAAAAAGAAAGAAACAGGAACAGCACTCACAAACAGGAAACCCAAAGCAACATAAAGCCCATTAAAAGACCTTGGAAAATTGAAAGTTCTTCAGCTTGGTGCTGAAATGGTAACAAGGCAGCATGTGCAGCAGAGCGTTGGCCTGGGACTTGGGAGAACCAGATTCCAGGTCCTGCTAGTCACTGGCTCTTGGGGAGGATAAAATGGAGAGGAGGCGGATATTATGTTAAGTTGCCTTTGGTCTCTTCCAAAAAAGGGAACTCGGGGGAAAATAAATAATATTAATAAGCCCCTTTTCCCGTTTTCCACCTGTCAGAGCACAGTTGGCAAGAGTAACCAGAGAAGGTCCTTTGTTGACAATCTCACTGTATAACCAGTTACCCAATCCCAAGCTGTGAAGGACTGTAGTGTCAGAACCTGGGGTCATCCCAGGTAGCAGATTGATGGAAGATTTGGGACAGATAAAAGGAAGGACCTTGTCTTTCAGTCTGCAGTCAAGCTGTTTGCAAGACATTGCAATGGCCACTAGTTTGGATCGCTTGAAGGAGCATTGGGCAAATCCATGGAGGCTGTCATTGACTACCAGTCCTGATGGCTACATGCCATCTACACTATCAGAGAAAGTGTGCTTCTGTAAGTAGAAACCAGACGGGAGGATGCTGTTGCATTTAGGCCCTCCTTGTGGGTTTCCCACTTGCATCTGGTTGTTCCTGGTGTGAACAGAATGGTTGACAAGGTGGACCTTAATCTAGTGCTGCGTAGCTGCTCTTAGGTTTTTCTCAGTACTGTGGACTGGACCAGGAGATGGAAGAGGGTTCCAGCAATGACCAGAACGTTCCCTTTCTCCTGTCATCACTGGATTTGTTCACCTAGGCCTATCCCAATACATCATGGCAGTTTAGCCAGTGTAGAAGCACAGATTGGATATAGGATATGCACTTGCTGCCTGTTCTGTGGGTCAAGGTGTTCTTGGCATGGACCTGCTTTGTCTTTTAGATGCTCAAGTATTAAACTTGAAACAGATGCTATTTACAGTTCACAGTAGAAGAAACGGAAAAGGACCCTTCGGTGTTTTTCTATTTAGTGTCACGTATTTCCATGCACCTGCACAAATCAACAAATCTTGATTTGTTTCCACAAGCATTTAGAAACTCATTTATGCAACTACTGTACTGTTTTAAGATGTGGCTTGGTAAATCAGCAACTTTTTTGCATCTGCTCCAATACTGCTTGCTTTGTTACGCATGCTAGGCACTTTAAACAAGTAATATTTTAATAAGAAAATGGTTCTTTTTTGCTTTTGCTTCTTAGGAGTATATGCAGGAAGAATCCAAAGAAAGAAGCCAAATGCTGTGACAACTTAAGAAGGCAGCATTCACTGGGCTAAGAGGTTGTTTGGTTTGTCTGTACATGTTCTCCACTGCTTCAGATCTTCCTGCTGTCACACACATGCTGATGGTTGGAAATGTTTGTGACATTAGTTTATATTTCTGAGTGATAAAATGAAAAGAATAATGAACAGCACAACAAGCTGAAGAAGTATTTATTCTGCATATTTCAACTCTCTTATGAGTGGTAGTTACTGATCTCTGAAATGATTATTCATTCTACATCCTCAGGAAGAATATTTGTTTTTTGCAGACTTGAGCCTATACTATACTTTTTATAGTGCAATAAATACTCTTAAAATGGCAATTTATATGTTCTGCATTAATATGTGTTTATATCATTCTGTGAATTAATTTATATGAGGAAATGTTCAGCCATGGCTGTGTATGAGCTCTGTTATGGCTGATACGCTTTAACCACACAAAATCTTGGCCTTCGTCATGTGGGAGCTGATGTTGGCTTTCATTAGAAGGAGGTTAGCTTAAGTAGTAGTGAATGGTGTTAATCTTGCAGCATCAATAGCATCAATTTCTGCCTTTCTTTATAAGTAGCTGGTTTTTGTATCTTTTTTCTTGTTTAGTAAAAACTTTGGATAATTACCGGAGAGAAAGGGTACTTATTCTCTTCTGTCATTCGGGGTAGGATTATTACAAAGCCCTTTTGGTTTCTGGGGGCTTCTTTGCTGTGTTTATTCAAATTGCAATACGAACATTGAGCACATTTTTAAAACCAGCCATGGCCCTTAAATCTAGCTTCATTTCATAGAAAGCGATGCTCTTGCATTAACAAAGCCATTGCTGAGAAAGAGACTTAAGTAGATTATCTATACTTGCTATTTTAGGCAGTGATGAATTACTTGCTCTCATTATGGCTTTGAAATGTATGGTCATGTTTAGGTAGAATCCGCCAACTGTTACTAGCACTGTATCTTACTAACATAATTCAATGCAAACCAAACTACATGAATGTTAAATTGGTATTAACATGCTAATACGGGAAGTTTCAGATCTGGGACTGTTAATGCTTGGTTCAGATTATTTGATGTAAATGGAAACATTTCATGAACAAACTGGAGGAAAATTCATATAATGAGGCATCTATCATTAATATGGAGATGTCTGCAAAGTGTATTCATTATGTGCATCTTCTCATGCTTTTGTGCAGTCTTCCCCACCTTGGTGCCCTCCAGATGAGCTCTATACCTTTCAGAGCAACAGATTTGGAAAGACTGTTATCTATCATGCAGTATTTTAAACTTTCTGGGGATGGTAGAACAATGTCAACTCATAAAGCTATGGTGGAGATGAACAAACTGCTCTGCAGTTCTTTACAATAGTGGAGTGTTTACACATAATAAGCTGGAATTGCTGGCTTATCCTGGTTCACTGTGGTGTTGTATTTATTAGATTTTTACCCTGGCCTGTTAGCCATAAGGCTTCCATATGTATAGTTTGCTTTCCCCTTCTTGTGAACAGGTAAGACACATCAGAAATTGAAAGTGTTGTATGACATCCAGTCATACAAACCTGGCTCCAGGTTCCTTGGACCCAAGCAAGCAAAGATTTGTTAATCTTGGCTTTTTGGGAACTACAGCCGGAAAGCCTGGGTTTGGGCATGACACACACAAGGTGGTCAATTTTTATTTGATTTACTGCTTGCCTGTATGAAGGAGGTTCGTACAACCAATCAAAAGGGGAGCGAGTCACCTGCATGCCCAAGCATGCTGCCCATTCACAGTAAACTCAGGATAAGCCAGCAGATCTGGCCTACTGTTAATGTGTGAAAGCAACTCTGGCAGGTCACCTAGCTAAAAGGGCCCTACTGGCTCAGTTATGCAGCACAATGCAAGCATTTGTCATGGAACTAATTATAAATGGATTGCTATATAGTTGTTAGATACTACTTTTGATTCTTAAATGCCATTGCATGACTTTAATATTTCCCTTAGATGTATGAAAGAAATCAACAAAGACAAACTAAATGCATCTTATGAATTGTGGATGTTGCCTTGCAAATTAGGAGTAGACTACAGCTTGCTTGATAATAACCGTGCTAAAAATTAGTTAAAGCTTGTGTGTTGTGTGCTGTGGTGTTAATTTAGGAATAGATAAGTGCAAACAAGTTTTGAATACAAACAAATCGCTATTTTGTGCAAATACATCAAGTACACTTCTTTCTTTAATTTTAAAGTCTGTACTAAAATGTCAAATGTTTAACTGTCACAAGGCCTTCTATGTACAAGTGCTAGGATCTCTTTTGTAACTTGATATGTTTTATATTTATTTATTACCTTATTTTTTTGTTCATTTTTTAATTTTGAGTGAAATGCAATATTATTACAAAGCATATTTTTGTAATTTCATTTTCATCCGTTTTGCTTTTTTTCTTAAGCAGATTGCACAATAAAACTTTTTAAAGTGTATCATTTTCTTAACTCGGATATTTTGGGGCAAAGATTTTGATCGATTGCTTTGAAATCAACAAGACTACGTAACATGCAGTGGAGTTCACCAACTTGTATCAGTACTTCAGCTATCATAAAACAGCATTCCGCGTATCCCTTTTTGACAGCTCTCCCCACAGACATAATTCCTAGGACAATTCTGAATGTTAAATGGTGTGTGTACATTCAAACAACCCCCCTCCCCCTCCTGTGCTCTTGTTCCTTTCTGGTTACTCCTATCTTGCTAGAAAGTGATGATTTAAAGAGAGACTTTTAAAATAATTTCTCCTATGTACATTCACCTGTATTTGTGTGTGTGTGAGTGTGACTGTCTATGTGTGTGTGTATATATATACCTGTATACACACACTTTTCTTCTATATAATATGTTCCAAGATTCAGGTTAGATAACCACACCCACATTCTTTTTGAAACTTGTGTGCTAAGTATAATCATGAAGATTGGCATGTAGGAAATTGATTGATTGATTGATTGATTGATTGGTTTTTTATGCCATCCCATCACTTATAGCCTCAGGACGGGCTGTATAAGTTGCCTTACAAGGTCAGAATCTTTGTTATCGAGCCCAATACTGTCTACTCAGACTGGCAGCAGCAAGCAGAGGGCTTTTTCAAAGTGGAAATTACTGGGGTTGAAGCTTTGTTGCATGCAAGGTATGTCCTTCCTCTGCTATCAGCTCATTTATTTTCATGATCATACTGCAACTCAAGAATAGAGATCAGCAAACATTATTATTCTTTTATTATTATTATTTAGATTTTTTTGTATGCCGCCCCATCGCAAGAGCCTCAGGATGGCTTACATACAATAAATAAACGTAACACAAATAGTGCAAATAAAATCCAGATTCACCCTGGCTGCGAATTAAAACAGTCTGCAAAGCCAAATCTGCTCCCCACCTCTGAGCAGTACCACCTGTGGGGGTTGTGGTAGTTGTGGGAATGTTTCTTTAAGAGATGCCCACAAAAGGAGAAATGAACTATTGGCTGTCCAAATGGCCATTAGAAGGTAAGCGGGGCATATTCTATACTCTTGGTAAAGCAGTATCATACCCTGACTTGTAACATGTAGAATAAAATTCTGAAATAAGGATAATTTCTGGTAAAATACTCATCTGTCCAGGATGGTTGCTCCTTTAGCATCCACACGGTCCTAGAGTTTTAAAAACTGTATTTTAAAACAGTGGGATCCAAATGACAATTTACAAGTTCAAATGACTTCTAGCTCAGGCTAGCAAAGGTTGTTTGAAATCCTTCAGCCTTTTCAGACCCATCCGCAAACATGTATTTGGGGCCTTCCTTCTTCCTTTTCCTCCTCTCCCAATCCATCTGGCAGTGTAGTGAGGGGGGGAGGTGCATTCAGACCAAAGCCAGTGGTGCAGCAGGTAATGCTAAGCAACACAGAGCAATGGGCTCCCAGCAATGTGGCTTTGATCCATGGGGTGCCAGGGGAGAATCCCAGGAGCTGCATTCTGTGGGAAAGCAGCCGCAAGCTCTCCCCGGGAAGTCTTGCAAGTCTTAAAAGTCACAGGCATCTACTCAGTTAAGAACCATCCCGCCGCCTATGAAAGCCGCCCCGCGCACGCGAGTCTCTCCCGAGTCCTGGCGCTTGCCCTCTTCCATCATGGCGGCTCCGGCTTCCGCGCGAGGAAAGGCAGAAAGCGGGCTGCGCTATGGGCGGGGGAATCACGTGAGGGAGGCAAGATGGCCGCTTTTCCTTGGTAAGGACTGTGAGGGGGTGCAGGTACCTCCGCCCCCTCAGACAAAGGGGTCGTGAGAGACACGAGGCCTTGAAGCGAGCGCGGGGCGTGTGGGGGGTGCTTCCCCGTGACGATGTTTCTTCGTTTCTTTTGCTTTGCAGAACGAGCGTGGCAAAGTTTTGAAATGTGGAGAGTTGAAATGTGCAGGGAGGAAGGTGGAGGAGGGAGGGGGCTTGCCTCTCTCGACCCTTTGAGGGGAGATGTCTGGTACTTTGTTTAATAGGATGCGGCGGGGCTGTGGGTCAAGTCTTCTTTCTGGGGCGCGGGAAAGAGGCAGCTTGAAAGAGGCTCTGACTGGTTCAGGCAAGGGTCGAGTGTGGGTCGTTGCGGAACAAGCGATGCCACGACTGTGGGAGCTGCTGCCAGTCGTGAATACAATACTGGAATTGGACATATTCTGACTGGTACAGGATCCCCTCCCAAGTTCCTTTTTTCCTATGCACTTTATTTTGCAACATTGTATGCTCTGCGGAAGAGGCAGAAAGGGGGAAGCATCTCCTGTTGCGACGATTGAAATGTGGCCCGTGTCTCTGCACATTTGAAGCAGGATATCTCGCGGGTTGCTACTGGGATTGGAAGTGGGCACATGCACATTTGGAAAGAACTGCATGTCACGAGCGGAGCCGTCTGGAGCCGGGGTCAGACTAGATGGCCTGGGAGCCCCCTTCTGACTCGTTCTGTTTCTATGTTTCTGTGAATGCTAAGACATGCTAGAGCTGTGTGTTAATTTCAGCTGTGTGTTACTGTGACACAAAGGGCTAGTTTTCATTCAAGGGGTATTAATTTTATTAATTTTATTTCTACACTGCCCAATAGCTGAAGGTGAAGCTATTGGGCAGTGTACCACAGTTGATAAAAACCGTAAATTCATTAAAATAACAGTAAAAATATAAATGGACACTTCAAGTTTAAGACCAAGTTTTAACTGCTAAGGCATGTTCATAAGGCCAGGCCTGTTAGAAAGGACTGGCAGTAAACTTGTGTCTGCGCTGTACATTTGCAGCATATTAAAAAAAACTAATGCAGGAAGGAGAAGGCATCGCTAAAACCCTTTCTGCGTATCTGCAGTAAGGCAGCTTCCATTTAAACATGCAGACTGAAAAATAGTTGGAGATTTTTATCTATGCACTTTCCTTTGCAGATTGTGAAAACATTATTATTGTATTACTTTCATATCCTGCCTTTCTTCCTCTTGCAAGGAACCAAAGGCAGCTTACATAGTTCTCCTCCATTCAACAAGAACCCTGCAAGGTAGCCTAGACAGATAGGCCCAAAGTCAACCGGAGCACTATTGGAATGCCAATCTTTCAAGTCCCTGCAGTCCACCCTTCCAACCACTGCACCACACAACTCTTTCAGTGTAATGCTGCCTTTTTCTATGGGTTGTTTTGACATAAACTGCCCTTCAGATGATTTGATAGAACGGTGGAGAGAATAAAAGAAGGTGTGGCATGATGGAGCTTTCTTGCAAGCCCATGGCTTTTGTGAGCTATTTTTCCAATGAAACCAAAATTTGGTTCTGTGGAGGGATCTGTGTAGTCCTCAGGTTTTTAAACTGACTTCTTTGGAATCTGAGCCATTCACTAAAAATTGCTTTTGACTGGAGAAAAAAGTAATGTAAAAGTAATTTCTTCCAGCATCCACGTGGTGGCACTGTTGGTTAACCTTAGGAAATGGGTGTTCCCTCACTATGTTATCGAATTTCTGTGCATTGCAGGATAGCATGTTGTATATTGTGTTACTTAATATTTAATGTTACAACACAATATTCTGTTACTTAAGTTCAGATATTTTCAAGGTTACTGGTATCCAGTAACTGGTTAGAATAACTTGGGCCCTCTTATTCCTGCAGCTCTGTACATGCCTTTGTCTTACTGATTGTTTTATGATCCTGAAAGGATTATGCTCTTAAATTTGCATTTTAAAATTTAGTCTCAAAAGTTGATTGAAATGCAGAATAAAGAAAATGAAGTATATCTCCTTATTCTTTGTTTCAGACTTTCTCACCCAAGATTAGATAGCTTTTTAAACATCTAGAGCCTCTTCTGTTATCTCAAGTCAACAGGCCAACAGCCATGCAGGAAGAGGGATGATGGAAGGTGTAGTCTTTCACATGTAGAGAGTGCCAGATTGAGAAAGGCTGGGTTAGATTTTTAATATACAATCTGATGCACGTTTAGACAGAAAGAAGTCTGGCAACTCGTATTCTGCAGCCAACCATGTTTTGAGATACTTGTGGCCCCTCAGATATTAAAATACAAGTCCCACCATCCTGGACAATTGGCCATGCAGCTTGGCCTGCTGGGAGCTGGAATCCAGCAACATCTGTCAAGCAACAATTTCCATACTCTTGTTGTTGTCGGTCAAATTTATATACTGCATTCCACAGAGGTATCAAAGCAGTGGACATAAAATGTAATACCATTCAAACAGCAATAAAAGGCCATGATAAAACACAATAATGGAAATTGTAGCTGGCAGTAATACTGCACTTCCTGTGGTTTGCTGCAGACCACAGTTGGCTGGCTTACCATATTATATGGGTTTTACTGGAAAAATGGTAGGAGGTTATTAAGGTTCAATAAGCAGTATAGTGAAATTTCCTAGCGACCAAAAATCAAGATCGAGTTTTGGAGCAGCCATGGCAGAGCCCAATGGCTTTTACCTTGTTAGGAAGAGCACCAGAGCTAATTGCCTTGGAGCTGCTTTTCCAAAATATGTTTCTTACAGATGTGAGAACCAAAACTTATTCCTTTAATGAAGCAGCGTTCACCTCCTCCCCATGCCTTCACCCCCTGCCCCAGGAAGGGGGTGAGAGCCTGCATGTACTTATAGCCTTTAAAACAATGGGAGAGAGGAACCTATGAAATCCATGGCAAGAGGCATTCTCTTTTGTTCTCAGCTTTTGCTTTAACATTTACCAGTCACTGACAGCTGATGATCATTTTTCTTGTTCAGAGCTTTCACATGTTCAAAGTGTTTGATGTTATATAATTGTAATCCTAACAACCACCCTGTAAGGAAAGTAATAATCACCCCAGTTCTCTGGGAAACTGAGGCTGAAGCCATCTGGCAAGTTCATGGCAGAGGGAGGATTCGAATGTGGTACTTGTTGATTTGTAGTCCAGTCTCAATCATTATACTATGCCAGCTATCCTTTTAAGAGGTTGTGTACGTGTATGGATGCTAGTGGAAAAATAACATGGGCACCTGGCACCAGTATCTAATTTGACTCCTCCGATATCCAGGTGTCCTGTAGAACAGTCCACTCAAGAAATATTAGTTCCTGCACAAAGCACCCATGCATTCATTTAAAGCCCAGCCCGTGAATATATATTACAGTCCTACAAGTTGCTCTGTGTCTCTTGGACAAACATACTTAATATAAATTTTCAAAATTTAACATCCTCCTTTCCCAAACAGACATACAGTAATTGATTTCCTAAAAACTGGATTGAAGGGAAGAAAGCAAACCTTTTCTTTTTGTTGTCTTGGTTTGTTCCGCAATAGACTCGTAGTATTAAAAGTTTTGCTTTGTACAAATTTACTTTCTGTTGCTGCCTTTAGAATCTTCCAAGGTGCAGTGAAAATGCTGGGTTTTGTGAAAACCTGAAAGGAACTCTCTTTCTTGCCTAAACCCTTTGCTCTTATTGAGAAGGTTCTTACACATGCTAATTAGTTCAAGGGGCAAGTGAAGTAGCAGAAGCATTGCGGCCCATTGAAAATAGCACATTCAAGACAGTATTTATGCATAAGCAAGGCAGGAAACTGGAGATTAAGAAACCTAGAGAGACAGGCGTGTGTGCTTTCCTGAATTCTCCTTTTTCCTTCTTTCACAAATATCTCATTAGGTTGTAAAGCCTTTCCTTTCAGTACGACTGTTCAATCTTTCTTCTGAATTCTTTGAGATTTTAAAGAAAGGGTTGCTGAAATGTGTTCAGGAAAATGACAAGTAGGCCAACTGGTTGGTTTGGCCTTCAAAATACTGTTTTTTTTAAAGCAAATGCTGTCTCTCGCTAGAAGAGTTGTGAGCTAAAGCTGATTCGCAGGACATGATTGGCTGCTTATTTCCCCACTACATTTTGGCCTTTTGGACATATCAACTGATAAAACCACCAATAGGACAGTCTGAGTCTTTTTGGTTGGTGAAAGAGGCAGCATTGCTGTATTGATCTCTTAAGACTTCAAATGAAAGGGCAGGTTAAAGGTGATGCAGACAGAAATGTTTATTGAAAAGGGTGGATTTAAGTGAGAGAATCCCACAGGACAAGGCAATGGCAGCACGTATAAATGACTTTAGAAAAGGATAGATGGAGGGAGCAGCTGGCTGGACACTGTGTGAGCACATTGCTGGACTGGATGGGCCCTTGGTCTGACCCAGCGTGGCTTCTCGATATTCGCATGATAGGTCCGGGTGGCTGCGAGACAGAGTGCCCCGAAGTACTGGCCTTGCCCTAAAGGACTGACTGCATATTAAAGTTTACCAGGAGATTCTGCCTTCCAGTGGACAGAATGCCAGCGTCTTGGGTCCTTTCGGCACGCTTGGCATTTCGAAAATTGTTCTGGGCACCACTGCAGAATGGTTGCCATGGGAGACTTGGCTGGTTGCAGGCGAGTTGTTGCCTGCCTGTCTGCATGATGAGGGCTGAGCCGGAAAGCGCTGAGAGCATGATCCTGTGCACGTCTAGGTGGGAAAAGACCTGCAGCTTCAGCCCAGCAGGCCTTTTAAACATCTGAACCCGCATAGGGCCGTGCCTGCGAACGCAGTTCATTTGAGCACAGTTCTTGGCATCAACAGAAAGCCATGTCACAGAAGGCAAACTTTTCCTCTCCCCACATTCCTCCTCTGCAAATCAACTCATCCCCACCTTTTTTATGCCGCCTCCCTGGATCACTGTCCCACAGGTTCCTGTACTCACACCCACCCTTTCCCAGTCCCTCTGCATTTCCTAACCAGCTCTCTCAGCCCAGAGGCATTGGTGGGAAAGCCGGATGGCAGCAGCCAGAGGCCCCGCTTTGTTCTGAAGTGATCCCAGCTACTGCTGAGAAAATGTGTTAATTTAAAACAAGTGATATGGGTCGGGCCCCTTGGCAGGTGCCAGCAAAGGTGTCACATCGCACATCCTTGGAGCAGCCCACTGATCTGACCCAGCATGGCCGTTCTTGGGATGTTGTTACAGGCTCCTTTGGGGATGCAAAATGCATCACTTCTTGGCAATGAGAATTACAGGCAATTGTTTTTATGTCTGATCTGGATCAGACCACATCAGGAGGCAAAGGCCTGAATCCTTCCCACTCCCCAAAATAAGTAAGGTGTAGATTTGCCCAGGGACCAGCTGCAGTAAACCTCCCTCTTTGATCCTAAAAGGAGCACTGTCTCATTTATCATGGAAAATCAGGACCGTGTGTACATGTGATTGACTTCTGTACTGAGGAATGTATGAGATTCCTTAATCCTGTAATGAGTGATTTCCCACATAGGACTTTTGATTGGTATTTAAAATATTTCCTAGCTGATGTTTGTCTTTCTTAAACTTTTCTATCCCATCCCATTGGGGTCTCAGGACGGTCTTACAAGAAAGCAGAATAGAGCACAGCACCCGCATAATTTCTTATACAATACAACCTCACAGTTAAAATCATAGCCAGTCCTTAAAATAATGGGAATTTTTTTTAAAAAAAGTCTTATCCTGACACCAAAAAGTATAAAGTGTCAGGTAAACTTCTCTGATACAAATAAATTCAGTGCAAAATTAGTGGCCAGGTTTTTTCTATTAATCAGCACAAGGCACACACAAGATGATCCTTCCCCCTTTAACTTATATGTTATTTTAAATTTGTGCCCATGCAATTTATTTAGCTGTTCTTAATCATTTTTGAAATGTTACGTGTTTTCTCAGGGCTCAGGTATTTCCTGTACAATAAAGATTGATTGACTTCTATACTGTC
The DNA here is from genome assembly GCA_023646645.1 of Varanus salvator macromaculatus. Classification (NCBI taxonomy): domain Eukaryota; kingdom Metazoa; phylum Chordata; class Lepidosauria; order Squamata; family Varanidae; genus Varanus; species Varanus salvator. The sequence goes on along the minus strand of JAIXND010000852.1, from coordinate 9,495,339 downwards.
AATCAACAAAATGTACTCTGGGACCTTCACAGATAATAATTCAGACCATCAAGTATAAAATAAAAGAGAGAGGCATTCCTGAACTGTGTCTAATCCTATCTCCTAGTCAGTTTTATGTTTTAGTGCTGGTTTTTCCTCTCTTCTAGATGCTAGCAACATTTCCACCGGCTTACAGTGAAAAACATGGAAAAACTTGAGAGAATGCTTTTCTTTCACTGGGGTTTTTTTCTTTTTCCATAGTGACATGTGTGTCTCTGAAAAATATGTAGGTGCTTGATAAGTTCTTTATACTGTTTTGTTTAGGCATGCAAGACCAAGAAACTATGCCCATGAACTGGAATCCAGCAGGTTGGAAATGGTGTCTGTGGAGTTTGGAGACTATCACCCACTGAAACCCATAACAGTAGGTTTCCTTTGAAATCCTACACAAACGGTCCATAGTCATGTTGGATGATCTGAAAGAAAAAAAAAAATGGAAAAGGCATGGTGAGGCGTGGTAGGCATGTCATGAGTGCAGCTGACTGGAGCCAGGGGTCAGACTAGATGGCCTGGGAGGACCCTTCTGACCTCTCTTTCTGTGTCTCTAAGAGCAACTAGTAAAGGCATGGGGCCAGTTAGAGTGTGGCATCACTGCTTCAAAGGCCCTCCTTAGAGATGCCCACAACTCCATGAGCCATCTAATGCCTGATGAAGGTCTTGCTGGTGAGAGAATGTCTGGGGAAGCTGGACTATACCATTTGCAGTTTACGCCAGGGGAGGCTAACCTCTGGTTTATAGACCTCCTCTGACCTGCAGGGTCACCCAACAAGGCTTCTGTCATCCAGACCAGAGTCTGGTAAGTTCCTCCTCCCCGCAAAAAATAATAATAATAAAAAAAAAAAAATCCAACTTCAAATCCTGATTTATGGAACAAGCTGTTTGAATGTAATGTAATTAAATTATGATCCCCCTTTCACTGATGGTATAGACATCAGCTTTCTACTAGCTGGGCATGGATTTTATTGAAAGCCCTGATTGACTGCCTGACCGGTTTAGAATCAGGCTTTGTCTGGTCTGCATTTTAGTTCTTCGCTTTCCTAAATAAGTAGGCTCAGGCATGCTCAACTCTGTTGCAGTCTTGAACTTGCTATTGTTTATTACTATTAAATAGATGTTTATATTTCAGCCCCTTTCTTCTTCATGTCTCTACATTTGCAAAGGCCTGGGCTACATGTCTCTCTGGCATGTTGCAGTCTCTCTAGCTATTTTTCTGTTGTATGCTCAGGTCACGGAATCGAAGACAAAGAAACTGGGCCGTAAAGGAAGCACTTCCTCCACCTCCTCCTCCTCCTCCAGTTCAATGCTGGATCCGCTGAGCAGTGTGTTGGATGGCACAGATCCTTTGTCGATGTTTGCAGCAGCTGCAGATCCAGTGCTCCCTGCAACTCTGGTGACTGTCGTGACCCCCAAGCTTTGGGGTTTTGGGCTGCAAAGGATTTCGATGAGGATGGATCACAGGCAACTTACTTGGGGGTAGGAGGGTTATTCAGGGCCGTCCCAGACAGGAGACACAGCCCTGCCATCAGCTCCTGGCTCAAAGGATGGTTCCCAGGCAGAACCTCTGTCTCCCTGGCCTCAGGGAAGTCTCTTGACCGCACAGCCAGACAAGGGCCCTTCCGCAGTTGAGGCAGCTCCTTCAGGAAGGGTGGTGCTCACTGCTCTACCCATCCCGTCAGCCTGCTTGTGGCTTTGGCTGGCTCCAGCTGCTTATTGAGACAAGAGGCTCCTATTGTTCTAGTATGGGCTGGCCAAACTGAGGCTCAAGAGCTACATGTGGCTGTTCGAGTTTATTTTGTGACTTGCCGCTCACTGCTGCAGGCACCCGTGAGTGCCCGCCTGCTGTTCGCTGTCCCCGTCCCACCGCCACCTGCAGGCGCCTGCTTCCCACTTGCCTCATGGTGCCCCATGGGTGCCCACTCGTGGCTCCCAAACACCTGACAGTTACTGTCTGTGGCTCTTCCACCGAGCAAGTCTGGCCATCCCTGTTCTAGGAGGAAAGAATTCTCCAGCAGGGCCCACTTGGAGCTATCCATGGTCCTGCTTCTTCCTTATTCGATTTGCAGTTTGGCCTTGTCTTGCTACCAACTTACCCTGTGAACATCACGAGACCACAGAAGGGGCCAACAACTTTATCATCCTATTGATTGGATTAGACTGAAATGAAACTGAGGATGGCTGACCTTGCACCCTGCAAGGGTTTGGGAGTGAAATTGCACTAGCTGAACATCTTAGTGATGTGCAAATATTACATTCTCTTCCTTTTTTTCCATAGGAGAATGCCAAAAAGAAACGTGATAAAGAGGAGAGTTTGACTGTAGGAAGTGACTTTGAACCATGGTCAAGCAAACGGGGAGAAATCCTTGCTCGGTACACAACAAATGAAAAGCTTTCAATTGTGAGTGACTGTCTAGTTATTGTTTCAAAAAGATGGATGCAAACAAAGCTCAAATGCTCCCAAGACGATTCTAGTGGACAGCCTATAAAAACTTTTAATAATAATAATAATAATACACCAAGGATCCAGTTAGCACACAAAAGAAATGACTACTGGTCTAAAGACCAATGACACATATCATCTTCAGAAAACGTTTATGTACAAATATATAATACTCAACTGGTGGAGGAGCCTGTGACTCCCAAAAGCTTGCCCTGTGCACTGCGAGTCTTAAGGAGGCCTAACGAATATGTTGTCTTATTGTTACAAAGCTACTGGTGGGAGGGAACAATTAACTATGGGGCAGCATAGAAGCCTCCTAAATAAATAAATAAAATAAATAACTATGGACATATTTTTTAATAAAATGGTGTTTGTTGCATTTCAGAATTTATATATGGGATCTGAAAAAGGTAAGCAGACACTTTCCCTTTTCAACTATGCAAAGCGTGTTCAAGATAAACCTCAGAATCGTTCTATCTTTTCCTATTTTTATATAAGACGCTTTAGGGATCAGTCCAGTGAGGATGTCTGTCGTCCTCCAACCTTAGAGGACTGGGGGCATCCTAGGCCTGTCAGGAAGAGCGCGGAAGAGAAGGCTGCATTTGCGCTCCCTCCTTCCTAGGCTGTCTCAGGGTTCAGCCTTGGAGCAGGTGGCAAGCAGGGCAAGGAGCGCCTGCCCCGGCCCCGCAGCCCACCTCGGAGCTCCCTCCTGGGACCTCGGGGCAGCTTCTGTGCCAGCTGCACAGGCACAGCAAGGATTCCTTAAAGTCCATGTCCCTGTGTAGCCTTGCAGCAAGCTCCTGGGGTCAGAGGTTGACCCCCCAAAAGTCCAGTGCCTGTATAGGTTCTCTTCAGTGGCCAAAAGGCCACTCTTTTACACAGACCACTTGGATGCTGGGATATTTCAATTGGTCAGGTGCTTCTGGATGAACTCGAGCCCCCTAATTTGGTATATGGCTAGTATTAGAGCACTCTGATTATTGCGGGGGGGGGGTGGATGGGAGAACTGGACAATTTTGCATGTATTTTCCAAATTAGGAGACTTAACAGAACATCTAAACACTGATATTTGACATGTAAACAATATACAACATCCCAAATACCGCATGACGCCCATTTCCGCTGGTTCAGTTACCGCGTTTTCAGTCAACTGTGATTGACCTTGGCCCAGAAGAGAAGTCATAAATTGTGGAAGGAAATCTGAAAGTGCTTCCTGTAAGCAAAAATCCTTGATTTAACAGGGCAAGGAAAACAATGTATGCTGGGGTAAGAATGAATGAAATGTATATACTTCAGTCCATTCTGAGTATATAGTTTGTTTGAGTTTATTTTGTGGCTTGCTGCCCACTGTTTGGTGCCCAGGGCCACCTGCTTGTAGCTCTCAGACATCTGACATTTACCGAATGTGGCTCTTCCGTTGAGCAAGGCTGGCCACCCCTGGGCATTCGCTGTTATCCATGGTTTCAGGCATCTGCTGGGGAGCTTAGAACAGCTCTGCAGATACAGGGGCCCTCCTCTACCAGAAAAAATTAATGGGAGGAAATAAGTCCTTACAGTTGAACCATGAGCTGTGATTTTTTTTACAGTCCCTTTTAAAGACATCTCTTGGGCATTATGAGTACATCATTTACATGAATCCAAACTTAATTATAGTTTTTTTTTCAAAAACTGCATGGATGGGGTGGTTCTGACCTGGCTCAAGGCATTTAAACTTATAATTTCCTGCAGGAAAAGCATCAACGCCAGGATCAGCAGTTTCTGAGAAGGTGCGGACCAGGCTGGAAGAGTTAGATGATCTTGAAGAGGTGGGCAAAACTTTGTGTGGGAGACATTTATCCCTCACCTTTCTATCAAATATTCAAGACAATTTTAATTTAAAAATTGTAAGATAAAATCAGTAAAATATTACTGATTATTATTATTTATTTATTTATTAACAAATTTATATGCCGCCCCTTGCCACAAGCCTTACAATATTACAATAAAAATACTGACATAAAATATCAGTAAAATAACCACAATTTTAAGACTAAAAGAGCAGGAGGGAGATAGAAAAATTTAGGTCAGTAACCAAAAAAATGTGCTGAAATAAAATTGCTTTCACTTCAGTGACAGCTATCAGTGACGTGGACAGGCGGGCCTCCCTTGAGAAGGCTGTTCAAATTCCTGGGTGAGACAGCTAGAAAGAGCCCACCTGCGGTATTTCTGAAAGGGGGCGGGGATGGGAAGGTGTCATGCAGGACCATGTGATTGAAGGAGATTCTTAATATATTTTGGTCCCTGGCAGTTCACGTCTTCAGAGATCAAAATGTCTTCATCCTGACAGCTTGATGCATCACCTCTCACGTCTGCAAAATGCACGTGTTGAAGGAGATTCCCACAAAGATTAACCCTGTTAGCTCATTGCACTAATTTAGCCCTTCCCATCCTGTTGCTCTCCAGATGTTCTGATTGCAACCCCTACCAGCTCCTGTTCAGCATCACCGACGCTCAGTGTTGCTGAGACGTAGTCCAAAATATCTGAAGGGAAAGATAGTGCTAAAGCATTGATAAATGTTCTGACAACAGAGATGTTCCCAAATAAAGTGAATGGTTTGTATTGAATGCTAGGGCTGAACGATATGACTCCAGAATTAATTATTTTTTAATTTTAAGTATATTTATGCCCCTCCTGAGCCAGAAGGCCTCCCAGAGTGCCTTACGCATAATCAGTTAATTGAGATGGCAGCCTTACAATCAAAAAGACAACACACTAGGAGAAACAAATGGGGAGAGAAGTGGGCAGAAAGTTGCCTTTGACTGTTTATTTTCCTAATGACGTTTTTCTTGAGTGCCCTTTATTAATGAAAACTAAATGAAACCTTACGATAGTCCAGTACTAGAAATCTTGTAAAGAAAAATGTGATAAAAACATCTAATGGGATATTACTATTCACACAGTCTGTGTTCTGGTGTACATTGTCTCTTGAGAAGCAGGGCATTTGATGCATCGATCCTGTAAATTGTGCTGGGAAACAAATTAAGAGATTCTGCCCAGGATAAAACAGGCAGCCCCATTTGTGGTCTTTGGGCACAAAGGATGCTGGCTGGACTTCTTCAAAGGCCACCCAAGTGCATTTCAACTCCCAATGAATTTCAATTATAGTTATGTAATCCACCAGTTGGCAACTCTGTGCATTCTAGCTCTTTTCGAAAGTGTGGAGGAAGCTTTTGAAAAGGAAACTGGCTTGTCCTGTTTGTTAATAACTTACTGCTTGTGCCCTTTTCAGGGGTCACAAAAAGAGCTACTAAATTTGACTCAGCAAGACTACACTAATCGTATTGAAGAACTTAACCAGTCTTTGAAGGATGCATGGGCCTCAGATCAAAAAGTAAAAGCTCTAAAGATTGTCATTCAGGTTAGCATTACAGTATTCTGTACATATAATAATTGAGGTTATAACTTTTTGGAGAAGTGTGTGTTTCAGGATGCTGTTAACTCCAGGTGGCTTGGTTGGTTGGTTGGTTGGGTGAGTGGGGGTGAGGGACTTCAGCTCCCCTTCAGCGATCCCGCCATCTGCTTGGTACCTTTGCCACTACCTGCTCACTTGCCCTTCCCCCTGGGGCCCAGCCTCCACCCAGATGGAGAAAGCTGAGCAAATAGAGGCTGTTGTGTTTTCTCCCCACTTGGTGAAGGCAGGTTATGAAATAAGAGTGCAGTTTAAGGGCTGGCCAAGGTAATAATGAATATGTAAAAGACCGACAGTAGAGCTGAAATAGGTTTTGCATTGTTACCAAATACATACAAAATCTGTACTTCAGAGGTTTTGGTTTCCAAATGTCATGTGCCAGGTTAATTTGAATGTACTTCTGTACAAAAGTACATATTTTGCACAGACAGAATTAGATTATTGAGAAGTGTTCTAAGTTTAGCTTTCTTCAGCCACGCTAGTTGCTGGTGCACAACAATTTTGGTAGAACAGCCTTCCCCAACCTTGTGCCATTGAGATATGTTTGGACTGCAACACCCAGAATTCCCAGTCAGTGGCCCTGCTGGATGGACATTCTGGGAATTGTGGTCCAAATGCCTCTGAAGGCCACCAGAGGCCTAAAAGGATATGCCACAGACCCTTGCTACATAATAAGCAGTTCAAGCTATCCTTTAATAATGTTGCATAGTGGGCGGTATATCCAATCGCCCTGTAATTTATCTGACTTCTCTTTTTCTCTCTTCCCCTAGTGTTCTAAACTTCTTTCAGACACAAGTGTGATTCAGTTTTATCCAAGTAAATTCGTCTTGATAACAGATATACTTGACACGTTTGGTAAGCACCGAGCTATTAAACACAATTCTTCCTTACTGAGCTGTTGAATAATGAAGCCAAGACAAATCGGAATGGAAAGTCCTCCTGAGCAGGAACAAAAGATCTCTCTTTCATGTCTTGACCACTTCCAATCCCTAAGAAGAAGGATCTTTCTCAAGCCCTTACAGAAAGAAAATCAGAGAGTAGATGTCAGAATTCCCTAGCAGAGCAATTCCATGGTGGTAGAAGGGAGATTCCATGGCATGGCTACTGCCACTTCCCAAATGCTTCTTGCTCACCCTGTCCAGATATTTAGATATTTTGCAGATATTTTGTAGATAGTGTTTTGAAGATCTTAGAGTCGATTTAATATATAGCATATAGAAAAAAGCATCCGTTTCTCTCCAAACCGAAGTGGGGGCAGGAGACTGCAGCGAAGGAATCAAAAAGAATGGGAAAGGGAAGAGTTGTACATGAATTACGATCAGACTTGATTCACTATTTTTTACACATTTGTGATACTGACAGCACTCTGCTTCCATTGTTTTGGTAATTCTGACAACAGTCCTGTAAAGTAGATCAGTGTTATGATTCCCAATATTGCAGTTAGAGAGTTAAAGCTGACCAGTAAGTAGTTTATGTCACGTTACCTATGGAGGTCATAGAAGAGGGCATAAGAGAACTTGGATTACAACTCAGTTTTCCTAGTCACTACACTAGGTGTATAAATTACTTCTAAATTCAAATGGATATGTTTTTAAAATATAATTCTTAGCATTTCCCACTGCTCCCCATCCAGGTTAGGATAAATGTATCCACTCTATTTCAACTATTTTGTATAAATATTTATGAACATAAATGTTACATACTGATATCTTCCCATGTATCATTTAATTCAGTGGTGTGAAAGTGATTATTTTACAGCACTGAAGCTTAAAAGAAAGTTGTGTTTTCTTCAGTGCCTTCTGAGACGCCTCTGGTTGTGGGGTTTTTTCCTTCTACTTTTCCATATTATGTTTCCCTTTTAAAGATCTCAATTTCCCGCAAGTTGCTTACACCAGTCAAATACCTTTGGTAGATCAAGAGAGCACCAAATGTTCTTTTCTGGGCAGAGTAATGTGACCTGCCCACAGAGCTGAGTGAATTCAAGCCAAAAGCGAATGTTGTCATCACCTACAGATGCCCTGAGCCTCGTTTTAGGCCACTTGCACTGCCTGCCTTGTGGCCGCCATTCCTCCTTGACATGGATTGTGCCCCCGCATAGCCACAGGGCTGTAGGTGTGCCACAGACCTGGTCATTAGTGCGCTGGCTGTGGTGGATGGAACTGATCAGTGCCGGAAGCTTGAACTGACCTTGAGCAGAACACCACAGACCTCTGCCATCGGAAAGGGCATGGGGATATTTGGGAAACAATTCTGCGTATGCGAAAGAACTGGATGAAGATCCTTCCCTTGGTGCCCTTTGAGTATGTCAGACTATGGGTGCTGTTATCCTCTGCCAGCATGGCTACAGTCACAGTGCCTGGGGCTGATGGGGCTTATAGTCAATTACAGCTGGGAAGTTAGAAACTGAACTTGGGGCATTTTGCATGCAAGGCATGGACTCTCCCCCGCAGGCTCTTTCGTGATGTAGCTCCGAAAGGTGCCCTAGGTAGGCTGGGACAGTAGAGGCAGCCACACACAGGATCCAGTTTTGTTGTTGTCCATTTTTTGCAAAATAGAACAGACTGAGAGGCTCCTTTTTAATAGCAGTTTGATCTCCTAATGCCTTCTTCACAAAATAAATACATAAATAAAAGTGTAGGCGAAACGGAACCTTTGCTCAGTTTCAAACTCTGGTCCTCTTATTTAGAAGAATCTACTTAAAGCTAAATGACTCTTGGCTCATATTCATGTTCCCTTTTAGTTTGCGTTCAATAAAATCCTGGAGTTAAGTAATTTTCAAAAGCCAGTATCAAGTAAGAGAATGTCATCTGAAAGAAAATACTACCGATGTCGCCATGAGGGGGCAGTGTTATATCATTGGAAAAAGTGCATTGTTCATAGAGAGATTAGAATTAGAGGAAGCACTACATACGAATGCTTCATTGAGTTAGATTTCTAGCCCATGCTATATTGAACGCAATTTTTAAAAAATCAGCATTAGTTCTTCAGGAATATCTAGGATAGAGAATCTAGTTACTGAAACATCCAAGGAAGCTGATTTCTGACATGTCTCGTTCTATTACTATTTCTCACATCTGTATCCTACAACCACAGAATCAGAATAATGGAGTTGGAAAGGGGCAGAGGGTCCAACCCCCTGCTTAGTGCAGAACTCCAAGTCAAGCCATCCCTCTAGTGTTGGCAGTGTCAGTGCTAGGAAAACCTCTGTGGGGAGAGCGTTCCACAATCAAGGAAGGTGCTCTCCCTGGCTGCCTGCCTGCCTTTCCTCCAGCTGCTTTTCCTCAGGGTGACATGCATAGATGAGGGTTTTACTGTTTTGTCTTCTCAGCAGCTCCATGAGAGGGAAAGCAAGGTGAGAGCTGCCCTGCCCACATGTCGCGTGCTAAGCCACCGTGTGAATCGGCCTCAGCACGCTGGTCATTCATTGACCGACTGGTGGTAGACCTGGCAGATGATCACACTTAGAAAGGCTTGTTCTCCCTTTGGTCTTCCAGGCGGTATCCCAGAATCCTTCTTGGCAGAACCCATCTTTGCTCCCACTCCATGATCTGATGGCTGTCCCTTTTCATTTGCCACTGGCAGTACAGTTATCATTTGAGCTTAATTCTGAAGCTCAGACCTAGCTCAGTTTTAATTCTGACACCTACGTTGTTTATCTAGCGATATATAACTAAAACCCTATTTTGATTTGTCATTATTGCTGTTAATGCAGGAAAGCTTGTCTATGAAAGAATCCTTTCCATGTGCACTGACAATCGCAACACTTTACCAGGTAAGGTTGGCATTCCCCCATGATGCTTGGTAATGACACATCCAAATTTAGGCTGCAATCACAGACATATTTGCTGGAAAGGAATTCCTGTTGAACTCAATTGAACTTAGAAGTTCTTGCAGGATCATGCTTTTAACTGTGGAATTGTTGGAGATTATATAACACTAGCATTTCTGTTATGTACTGCTGTAAAATTGGCTCGGGGTTTGTTGTCAAGCATTCAGAGAGAGCGCATGCAAATGTTATCTGACAGATGAAAATGCTTCAAAGAAAAAAGAAGCTAAATCAACTTTGTTAATGAAGTAGAAGGTGAAACACAATTGCTAGAATTATCGGATCTTTAACATTCCTTGAAAATCGCTGTGCTGAATTTTACAATTCAAGTGTAGGTCCTCATATATTGGAGCTAATGGTAGAAATTTAATTTTATTGGGTCACGATTGCATGCCTCCCTTTTAAACTAGTTTCTTGAACTGCTGCTTCTGCTCTTTTCCCTGCCATTTTCAGAACTGCTATTTCTTTCTACAAAATGGTACATGTAAGGTTTGAATGTTTTAGAGCAGGTTGCTTTTAGAAAGAAAAGCCTTTTGAGATTAACTGGGGAACTCTGGCAGGATAGCTCCACAGGTGAAGATTCTCTTTCAGCTTAAAGGCTAAAATCCATGTTGGCGAAACTCTTGGGGCTGCATTCCCATGGTGGATGGGGCCAGAGGTAAAAGGATGAGGCCCAAAAGCCCAGTACATTTTCGCTTGAAGCAGCTTAGGCATTGTTGTTGTTAGTCGCGAAGTCGAGTCCGACCCCATGGACAACATTCCTCCAAGCCTTCCTGCCCTCCACCATCCCCTGGAGTCCACTTAAGCTCACGCCGACTGCTTCAGTGACTCCATCCAGCCACCTCATCCTCTGCCGTCCCCTTCTTCTTTTGCCATCTATTGTGCCCAGCATCAGGCTCTTCTCCAGGGAGTCCTTCCTTCTCATTAGGTGTCCAAAATATTTGAGTTTCATCTTCAATATCTGGCCTTCTGAAGAGCAGTCAGAGTCGATCTCCTCTAGGACTGACCGGTTTGATCGCCTTGCAGTCCAAGGGACTCGCAGGAGTCTCCGCCAGCACCACAATGCAAAGGCCTGAATCCTTCGGTGTTCAGCCTTCCTTATGGTCCAGCTTTCACAGCCATACATTGCAACTTAGGCATAGTAGAGGGCATTTCAACCCTTTAGAACGGGGAAAAACTGGCACACAATCTGGGGAACCACCAAATTATCAGTGGCTGGAGGAAGGGGTGTGCCTCGAGAGTGGAATATGGTAATTTGGGGGACCCAGACTGAAGGTTAGAGTAGGACTCTAAGCCTGAAGTTCTTCACCCCGAGGCAGGGAAACCTGGCTGAGACAGACCCAAGATCTGATTTAGTTAGAGAGATTCTTCTGTCGTTTAAGTATGTAAATCTATAGCTCTGCAGGCAGAACAAATGTAATTCTAGCCAACCATGTTATCCTTGTATTCCTGTTCTTTTGAGAAGCGCAGGTGAATGTACATCCCTAACTCATGATGGAATGAGAGGTTCCAGCTTTGTGTAAACACGCACCTTTTCCCTGTGCAGAGCTCTGCTTTGAGCAGCTGTGTGTGAAACAAGAACATGCTCATTGGTATTTTGTGCTCATTCTTTCCATTCCAATAAAGTAAAAACTTCTGATTTAGCACCAGAGTTCCCCCTGCCTGCAGCAAACCAGGCTGCAGTGGAAGCTGGTGCTCACTGAATCGTTCCTAAATGTGGAAGGAACGGGAGATAATTGCAGTGGTTTGGAAGGGATGCACTTCTGATAATGAAACCGATGCTTCATGATAAAAATGTGTCAAGGAGGCTAGTCTTGTTTCTAAAATATGGTCAGTGCTTGAAAAGGTATTTTAATACTACATGTCTCTGCAGTTAACCCAGAAAATCTGTTCATTTGTTGTCTGCCTTTTTCTCTGAAGCAACTGGGTTAGCATCCTAGATGTATCAATTTACATGCCTAATCTGACTGTATTTCTTGCATTTCCTCAAACAGCTGCACTAACCGTGTTGTCCTTAACCGACTTGGCTGTTAGGGCATGCTTGAACTACAGACTTTGGGTCCCCATAGCGCACCGTTATGTAAAAGTCCTCAAGTAGCTTGCGGGGTGAGATGTTGCCAAATGGGAGAGAATCGCATTCTCTCTCTCTCTCAAATTTCTGCACAGGCTTGGCATTTTCTAAGGAGAGAACAGCACGACAGCAGAATAATAAATGGCAGTCTCCAGTTCCGTTCCATTGAGCCAAAGCCTGTGTTGCTTCTACCCTTTCTGTGGCTGAAAACTCTTCAGAATGCAGCGAGAGAGCCGCCACCGCCACTGCCCTGCCCCATGCCACCCATCCACTTTCTTCTACTTTGCATTGCAATGAGAAACAAACAGGCCTCTTCCAACACAAGAAAAATATCGTCACAGAGGAAGCATCTTGGTCTGAGGCATCTGATAGCCCCAAAGTGCATCAACCAGAATGTTGTGAGAAAAGCAGAATGAGCAACTGCTTGTGAAAAATGGTTGGTGCGCTGCGGGAGTGCACAGGACACAGGACGTGGCCTGATGCCAGGTGAAGCTATTTGTCCGTTTATTCCAGGGATGCACAATTTTGGGGTCCTCAAGAGCCACCTGTGGTGCTGGCTTGAGAGCTGGGGGCCACACGCCCATGTGCGCTGGCCCTCCGGCACACGCACACACAGGGAGACACATCCCAGAAAGCCTAGTCCAGATGGCGCTCTCTTTGCAGCTGGCAGTTGTGGGAAAAGATAGGGAAAGAAAAATATCAGAATTGTTGGGATGGGGGTGGAGAACGCAGGCAGGGGTGTCAGGAGCAAGTCACACACTCCGGGTGACAGATTGTTCCTTTGCAAAAGCACTTCATTCACCGGAGGACTTCCAGTAAGTGCAGTCAGCACAGAGTGAGTCTCTGAGCATTTATGGAGCATTTTGTTGAACCCAGTCTAGCAACTGCTTCTGGGAACCCTGCGTTTGAGTACCCCTGGGAGGCCCCTTCTGGAGGCAGGCCAGCCCCTTCTCTGAACACTGCCCTTCTCTCCCGGCACTGTGTCATGGGATCAAGGATTCCAGACTTGGCTGCTTCCTGGAACTCTTGCCCCACAACTGCACCCCACCTCCGGCAGTTGTAGCTCCTGGCTGTGCACCCAAACATTTGGAAAGGGTGTCCTTGAGATAAGCCCCTCTGGGAGTCCCCACCCCTCCTCTTCCTCACCAGATGAGTCCCAATCTGCCTGACCTTGGAAAATGCTCCAAGAACAACCTCCGCTTTCATCCCCAGCAGCGGGGAAATCAGGGTGTGAAATCGTACGCAGAAGCATCCTCCTGGGAGGGCACTACAGAGGGTTTGGGGAGCTGCGGACACACGCGCCTGGCCCATTCCTTGCATTGTCCGGGCTGTGGCTTGCCAGGGTTTCAGGTGGTGACGGCGACGGCAGTGTGCATGCATTCCCAGCTCTGCTACATATTTAACTGCAGATTCCAGGCATCAAAGCTCAGAACCTCTCCCTGTGGAATGTGCCCGCCCTGCATGCAGTTTGTATCCTTAAGTGATTCCGATGCTGAGATGTTAAAAGAACTTAAAGGGCAGCCATATCATTGTACCAACAGGGTGAGTTAGGTTACACTGAGAGAGAGAAGGAATGGGGGGGAGGGGGGAGCGAGTGAATGCCTGGCCCCAGGTCACCCCATGGTTTTCATGGATCCGGGTTTGTACTCAGGTGTCCCTAGTTTAATTCAGGCTAGTCTAACCACGGCATCCCATTGGTGCTTTAAGATCGGTTTGTTTCAAACGTCGTTTCCTGCACTGTCTTAGTATTTTTCCTTTCTATTTTGCACATTCTCTGGGACTGTTTCACTACAAATAAGAGCTTTGTAGGATAAGAAATAGATGCAGTGCTACAGAAGCATTCTTTTTATATGGCGAGAGAGCCATGTTCTGCCTACATAAAGATGTAATCGTACATTGCTCTGATACTGGTAATCCCAACCATCTATACTTGGATCCAAAAAAGTCCCCAAGAAATTTTTGAAAACAAGATGGTATTTATTCTTTCACGTTTCTTCACAACCCTTTGGAGTGATCCTCTCCTGCATTTCTTGATGCTGTAATGACTAGATATTTTTCCTTTTCAAAAATTTTGGGCAATGGGGAGGCAAGCAACTCAGGTTCCACGAACTGTTTCTGTTAAACTGTTTTCTGTTAAGGAAAAGATATAAAAGCAAAATGCTAAGCATTTGAAGCTCTAATTCCCCAAGATCAGCAAGGAAAAATGTAAGCAGACAGCACATTCTAAATATTGGATGTTACGTAACTGTTCTTTCTACAGTGTCATATTGGTTTTATCTCGCATTTATGGGCACCACAGTAAGGCTTAGGGGAGTTGCATTGTGCAAATGTTGGGCATCAATGACACACGCTTGAGGCCCATAATTCTTGTTAGCGTCTGAGGTCATTTTTATCCCTTCCTGCATCTTTAATAAGCTCTTGGGAGAAACTGTGAAGAAATACTGTGAATTAGGTCCAAGTGTTGTAGTTGCCACACTTATAGTCTAGCCCTGCACACGTTAGCCGAGAAGATCAGCTAAGTGTGCAAATGATTGCAGTCTCAGTTACACAGATACATGTACCAGCAAAAGAGTGTGCGCATTAGCCTAATGAACTGATTATTCCTAAAATCGCGAGACACTGTAGCAACATGCAAAGGTTCTTTCTATAGGCTCGCAATCTAAAATTAAAGGCAAAGTATATCAAAATAAATACATTTGACAGTAATATGCCTCCTTTAAAAAAACACATTTATCATGGCATAGGTCACAGTTAAGGAATGTTTTGGTTGCCTGGGAAACTTGTTGGGGGATGCATGCCAGCCGTTTTAACTCTTTCCCAGCAATGGGGATCAAAGTATCCCCAGAGAGGGGCACTGCCTGGGAGAGTGCCGGGGGGCTTGCCCCAGACGAAACCTGCAAGTAGAAACCTTGGTGAACTACAACAGTGTGGGTGAAATATTTGGAGTCACAGGTTGTGTGAAGTATATAAAACAGTTGCCAATACAGGACAGACAAGCAGAAACGGCAGTGGTTATATTATTCACGATGGCCAGTTAGCACACTTGCTGTAACTGGGTAAACTGACAAACACAACTGGTATGACCAGAAAGCCCTTATCCTGGTTCAGCCTGCAGGGTATAGCACTGAATTTCTCGATGAATTGTGACTTTGAGGTCCCTCATTCTGATGGCCCTTTTGAGTTTTTTTGCTCAAGAATGACCACTCGAAAGCCAGTGTCAGTAATTAAGGTAATTACATTTGACGGAGGAAGAGAGAGCAATGTCAGGCTTGCAATCTAAGGTTCAAGGCAGGACACATTAAGAAGGAAGGATTAAAAGACAGGGGCCTAACAAACAGTCTGCCATTTTCTTAACTACAATAGCTGAAAGCCAGAAAAGTCTTCCAATTAAAGGAATTTTAATCATATTTGCAAGGATTTATGTGATGTACAAGCCCACAAAGGTTACTAGCCTGCAAAAACCTTTTAGTAACTTGCTGTGGAGGTAAAACAGGGAACCTCATAGGGTTGCTGTGGGGCTAATAAGGGCAGAGAACCATGTCTGTTGCCCTTAAGTGCTTAGGAGGGAGAGCAGAATAAAATATAATAAACGCATAGTATTCTGCACTGTCAGCATGTGTTACACGGTTTAAATTAAAATGAATTTCTGTGTGTGAACTCATGATGTCCTGGTGATGTGGCAATGTTCTCTTGCAACCTCTGCAGTAAAATTAAAATGATAATGATGATGATAATGATAATGGAAGGGAAAAGCTCTGGGTGGTAATACATCTTTGTAATGTGAGGCCAAAAATAGAAGAATGTTTAATGAAAGATGGAAGTTCCCAGTTACTGTATGTTTGGCAAACAATTGTTTGATAGCCCTTGAAATGATAATAATTTAAATGGTGTGAAGTTCTAGTACTCATCATGCCATTTTCTTAGAACTGTATGTATTGAGCATAGATCATTTGATTCAGAAACAAACTGAGGAAGTAGGTTCTCAGTTTAATCTTCTCTCCGTTTTGTTTTATCAGAAAATTTTACTCCCGAAAGTGTTAATGATACTGCCAAAGAAACTTGTTTAAACTGGTTCTTCAAGATTGCTTCCATCCGAGAGCTGATTCCCAGATTGTATCCTTTTTCAAATAAGACTTTTAAGATGATGAAAATGTTATCTTGATTTTGCTTTAATTTCTTTTTTAAAAAGAAAGAAGGAATTTCACATGTTGACTTGGGGTTTTCCACATAAAAAAGAATAATAAGCAAGTCTCAAAAGGTACACATTCTTTGGGTGCCAACAGAATTTACAATTCATTGTTAAAATAGACATTCAGTTTTACCTGTCACTTCTCTTTCCTTAAATTCAAAAGACCAAGAGCCAGTGTGGCATAATATTTGGAGCAAACATAGGTAAGCTGATGTCTTCCAAATAATTTGGGTCACAACTCCCATCAGACCTATCCAGTATGACCAGTGGAAATGATTTGTGGGAGTTGTCATCTAAAATATCTGGAGGATGCTGGATTACTTATACCTGTCTTAGAGTTAGATTTAGGACGAGGAGTACTGGGTTTTAATCCCTCCCTCCTAAGGCTTGAAGTTCTCATTGCTACGGGGCCTTATTTCACTGTCTTTAAGACTAATCTGTCTTGCAGGGTTGTGGGGATAAATTGTAATTGTGGTGCTGGTGACATTGACTGCTACCTGACTGCCTTGGAAGAAGCCTAGATAGGCTTTAAAAAGATGTATTGAAATCGAAGACCATAACTTCTTTTGCAACACATGCTAGTCCATGTAACTTATTTTCCCCTAGTAATATTTATTATACTGTATTCCTTCATTTCATTTGCTTTTGTATAGTACTGTAGCTTGATGCAAAGGAGGCAATATAGGGATTTTAAAATTTGTATTTATTATGAGTCAAAATTGAAACAAACTTAAAACAGAAAATAAAATAGTGCCAGAGTTTTCACAAAGTGGCTTTATTATAATGAATGCATATATACTATATTTTTATACCACTATATATTTTACATATCTCAAAATATACAACTATTCTTAGAAATAGTTATACATAGACTTCAGCAAAGGCAGTACAGATAGCCATGTATTTATCCATTTGCCAATTAGGCCTAAAAACTCCTTGTTAAAAAATGGAAAATTTCATTAAGTCCTCAATCCATTGTTCTCTTGAGGATGGCCTTGGTTGAAATATAAGGAATTTTATGTATTAAGCAGTAATAATTAACACAGTTTCTTCAGTGAGACCTTACCTGTTTATTCAACGTGCTCCCCTGAGGTTTGTGGGTAAACAGAATTAAATAGGTACTTGGGTGCTCTAGCCATGACACTGCGATCGTATCCACCCTAAAAGATCCTCAAAGTCAATAGCTGAGTTCCCAGAACAGCCCTAAGTTCTTGTTGGCTTCCTTTGGCGTAACAAACCAGGATCTCGGATTGGTACATCATGTAAGGTATTGCTTCTCGGTTAGTTTTATGCCAGCTTGTGCTGAAGGAGAAGCAAATAGGCTGTGTGTGCCAGCTTATCGCAGGTTTGCAGTAAGCCAAGATAAGGCTTTGCCGACTTACTGTTATTTATTAACGTAGCTGATAATACCAAACATCGCTTTTGCTCCAAGGCAGATACATAGCAGGGACCTCTGGATGAATCAGAAGTCATATAAAGACTTACAGTTACTGCAAATGTTTACAGTTAACATGTTTCATCCTTAACTGTCCATGGCAGGAAGCCTAAATTATATGTATATAGTTTTATAGCAGTTAGGACACCCTTGAAACTGAAGATATGTTTTAATTGTTAAGGGATGTTTTACTTTTCTGACAAGTATTTTATTTTGGACTGTTTCCCATGACTTTTTGATATAGTTATGTGGAAGCAGCAATACTGAAGTGTAACAAATTTCTGTCTAAAACGTAAGTATGATTCTGTTTGATAAATATTGGATAAATGTGGCATACATGGAAATTAAAGATGTGAATTATGTCCATAGACTTCTCAGGCACCTACCAGTTTTGCCAAGCAGCCTCTGGTGCCACAATGAGGGCCTGGAGTTCACACCCTGAACTTAGAGCAAGTCCAATTCGGGTATTCCTGTCTGCACTCTGACGGGCTTGAATGTTCTTTCAATCCCACCTCCTGACGTTTATTCATATTTGATGGCATTTTGGTGTTGCTTGGACCATCCTGCTGAATTTTCCCAAATTGTCCTTTGCGGCTTTGACCTATCTGTAACACAAACGTTATTGAGCATAAATGTCTCTCGTAAAGCTCCCTGTTGCACAGGCCAAGCTTCCTGACAGTAATAGGCAAGAAGCAAACTTTGGCTCAGACAGGCACTTTCTGTCTGCCTCTTCCATATGCCTGAAATTGCCACTGCCTTAACATTGCTGCACTTGGTGTCTTCCTGAAGAACCGGGTCTGGAATCCTGGTGAAACCCTTCTATAACAGAGCCTGTGCCTTGATCTGTTGACTGAGGAGCCCCGACCTCGGAGGGCAGGGAGTTCGTGCCCTGGAGCATGGCACCTCTTTGATTCCATGTGGCTGGTGGCGTGCTCTGGAGGCCCAGCAGGTTGCCTCTTCGTGTGGCCTGGTTCCCACAACATGGCAACCCCTGGTGGGTTGTCAGGCTTACTCCTTTCAGAACAGCATGTTGTGATATCCAAGCCTAGTGCCGCTTCCTTTTCTAACCATGCATCAGCCGCTCTGAGAACAGCCTGTTGTGCTGTTTAGAGTGGCTTGTTGTGATGTGTGAACCTGGGTGACGGCTTGTCCACGGTTTGTGGTAAAAGGCTGCAGAGCCACTTGGCAAGAGCAGCAAAGAACCTGGCTGCTCTTCTTGATGATGCTAATGCTAACCCCTCTAGTTACCATACCTCCCCCCCCAGGTGTTCTTTTCCTAGACCCGTTTCCTCTCCCCCAGGGAGATTTGTTCAAATTTAACATTATTTTTAACTTTTGAGGATATCTGACCAAATTCGCTACTGCACAGTAGCTATGCCTTTGGCCCGTGTCTGGAGTCTGCATTAAGCTGCGTGGTGGTCAACTTCATGACATGGCTGTAGAAGCCATTAAGGGAAAGTCCTGTGATGCTTAATATTAGTCTTGCTTCTTGTGTGTGCATGTTCCTGTTTGTGTGATTTTATTGCTGATGATAAAATGATGATAATGATGATATATGGATTTGTTAATCTGTATAGAAAACCAGTATTTTAAAAATTAACAATTACACAGTCTAACTGAATTCATATTTTCCTTTGTTGTTTTTCATACTATGCTTTAGGCTTTTTCTGTTGCTGTTGTTGTTTTGTCTCCTTCAATAGCCTTTGGCTAATGTTCCTACAGAAAAGTTGAATTCTCAAGTAACATTTTATTGTGCCTTTTGCTGGCTGTTGAGTAATACTATTGGTCACCTTATCCATGGGCCTTTTGCTGGCTATTTAGTAATACTCTCATTCAGCCTTTTAAGTTGTCAAGAGATGAAATGGTAGAGGGGTGTGAAACTAAAGTACTCTCTCAAATAAACTTTTCAGGGGGATTTCGGAATGTCTCCCACGGTTGACCTCCATGATCCGAGGAATTGGAGATCCTTTGGTTGCAGTCTATGCTAGAGCATATCTTTGCAGGGTAAGATTTTGTTATTTTGAAATGCGGTTTTGTTGTTAAGCAAGGCTGGCCCACGAGTTGCTGCCCTCTGGAACATAGGACAAGGTAGCACCTTGCTGATTTCATGTACAGGAGGAAGGTGGACCAGCTGTTGTTGTCAGCGCTGGTGATGGAACCATGTCCTGCAGTGCAGCCGATGGCAGCAGGTTAGTTTAGAAGATGGCTCGGTAGTGAGTAGAGCTCTGCCCTCCAGATGGGGAATGATTGAAAGGCTGGGGAGGAATGGCTGGGAGCGGTCTCTGCTGCTGCTTCCCACCTCTGCAGTTGTTGCTGCTGCTGTTGGTATCATTTGAATGGCATTGCATTGCATTTATAGCCTCCCTTTTTTCCTTTTGTGGAGAGCCCAAGGCAGCTTATGTAGTTCATGTTATCCTCCCAACAACAACCCTGTGAGGTAGGTTAGGCTGAGAGTGAGTGACTGGCCCAAAGTCACTCAGTGAGCTTCATGGCCGAGTACATACCAGAACCTGGATCTCCCAGGTTCCAGTCCAGCTCTCTTCCCACCACACTGGCCTGACTCTGCCTAATGGTAGGGCTGGTTCTGCTCCTACAGAACATGATGGACTGGTAGAAGAATATATCCAGATTCAGATTCCAGTTCCAGTCCAGCTTCATTCATTCATTCAAAATATTTATATGCCGTCCTATCGCAAAAAGCCTCAGGATGGCTTACAGCATAAACTACAACATAAATAAATTCCCGACCCACACTGACTGCAGTTAAAAACATAGAAAAGACAGTATTAAAACCTGTTAAAATATTGCTGGAATAAAAAGGTCTTAACCTGGCGCTGAAAAACAACGACAGTGCCAGGCAGATTTGCCTTCAGATTATGAGTCATCCGATTTCCTAATTCTAGGAGACTATAAGCTAGGTTTGTGCCCTGGCTGTGGTTTGTGTTCTTCAGTTTTCTATGCTTACAATGCAGGCATGCCGTCTGATTACTCCATTATCTAAAGTTCATCTTATTTCCCTTCTTTTCTATGTACATAATTGGCATTAGTTTAATAAAGCATATGTTTCATCTTTTTCGGTGGATCATTTCTTAAAGTAGTTTTACATTTGCCTGAATGTGTCACAGCTGGACAAATTTAATGTATTTGTTCTTGGAATGCAGGTTGGGATGAAAGTAGCACCACATCTGAAAGAGAGCCTGAACAAGAACTTTTTTGACTTCCTTCTAACCTTTAAGCAAGTAAGTGAGAGTGGATGATGTTGCAGGCTATGTGACTGAAAGGGGTTTTTGTTTGTATGTTTTCTTCTGGAGAATGGCCAGCAGATCTTCTAGACATGCTTCCTGTCTGTGCCTGAGACTTGCATTGGATTTTTCAGTTTATGTATTCAAATGGAGTGATCATTCTCTTTGTTGTTCAGGACCAGCTTCCTGGTTGAGATTTTTTTTTTTTAACATTCTCAAAGTAACTAGTAATGGGCTTATTTTGTACAAATTTGCTAATTGGTACTTTGGAATCTGATGATGATGATGAGGAGGAGGGTACACCTCCATTGAGAGAAAGAACTGACTACATCCCATTGCATTTAATTTTATATTCCAATTTATCGTGTAAGCTATGGGCACTCAGAATACTTTCAGGAAAATCAATAAAGCTGACTGAATACCAATGCATAAGCTCCATAGGTTGTTCCAAACTAAATTGGCCACACTTGATTCCTGCTGAAATTAATAGAACATGTTGGTCCAAATTAATCTGGATCCAATCCAATATTATTTAACCCTATCTACTATGAGCATGGTCATTAAAAAAAGCCCTTCACCTTTGAGGGTATAGGGTAATTTAGCCTGGAGGCCAGCCGTTACAAATATCTATAACCTCTCTGCATAGCTAGACAGGATACTATCAAGGAGTCTGTTGGGGGATCAAAGAAATTGCTCAACCTAAGGCAGGGGTGAACTGACTACAAGCAATTTGTGTTGTTGCTGTTGTTATTTTACTAAACTCCTGAAGCCCAAGTATGCATTAGAGGGAAATAGTAGATTAAGCAGGTTGTTGAATGCTAACAGTTAAGGCATCCCTAAGCACATGCGTATCCCAGAAAGCTATGATTAATAACCAGAACCAAGTTCGCAGATTCTTTCACATGATCATTTTGATAGCCAAGGGCGCAGAAATGACTTTGCGCATGCCCCCTTCAAAGCGCGGAATGTAAGTATGGGTGTATATCTGCAAAAAGAGTTTTAAAATGTGTAAAACACATGCTCTGGTTCATCTCATTCCCAGTTCCTCTTTCAGTTTGCTCAAACTGGTCATTTCTTTCAATGACCCAATCAGCTCAGCTGGTCTGTGGAAAATGTTGTACAAATTGGGTAAGTTGCTCAAATTTGGGAAAACTCATGGAAACTCCCATTCAGTTGCTGCTTGGTTTGTGCAAGTTTTCCACTTGCGAAAAGCATGCAGTGATCACTACCAGGATCAGGCATGAGAGGTGACTTGGTGATCAGAGAAGCAGAGAGCATAATCAATGTTGTCCCACCCTGAAAATTTTACTTGGGCAGAGCTGTCTGTGGTTCTGCACATCCTCTCTGCACCTTTCCTCACTGGGAAAGGAAAGGGCTGAGGAGACTGGGAGTTCTCACAGCTATCTGGACTTGGCATTCACACAACCAGATGAAATAAAAACAACGAGTCCCTCAGAGCAGGCCTCTCCTTTTGCTCCTTGCTTGAAACAGGCTTAAGTGTTTTCCCTGAGGTCAGTGTTGAATTTAAGGGGTTGTGCCCAGAGTGAATGTAGAATATTATTTTCTTTCCAAGAGTTGAGGAGGTGTTGTTTTTTTGTTTTGTTTTTTGGAATCATGATTATCTTTGATGTTTTAACAGATTCATGGGGATACTGTTCAGAATCAGCTGGTATTGCAATGTGTGGAGATCCCGTTATATCTCACGCTCTATTCTCCTGCAATAGATTGGATTCTACAGTGCATCTCTTACCGGGCTGCAGAGGTACAGAACCCATTTTCAATACAGAAAGGCTTTCAGTTTTAACCAGGTCAAAGACCTAATACAGCTGTTGGACTCAGTATAGCTAGGAACCACTCTGGTTACTTTTACTAAGTGGCTCAAGAGAGCATATGATACCCTCTTCCAGTTGCACTGGCTGCTGGTTGGAGTCTGAGCCTGATTCAAGGTGCTACTGCTACCATTCAAAGCCCTAAACAGCTTGGGATTCAGGTTATCTCTACGATTGCCTCCTTCCATATATACCTCCCCAGAACCTGAGGTCACCTTCAGAGATCCTTCGCTGGGAGCCCCTTCCAAAGGAAGTGAGGTGGGTGGCTACCAGAAGGAGGGCCTTTTTGGGTGTGGCCCCTAGTTTTGGAATGAGCTCCCCAAAAAGTTGCATCTGGTGCCTGCTTTGTATTATTTTTGGCACTAGACCTTTTTCTCTCCTCAGCACTTTAACAATCTAACTTTAGTTTTGATTCTCCCTGCTCCTTGGTGGTTTTTAGTGCTCACCTGAGCAGTGTGCGGTGGGACCAGTTGGGAGACAGTGAGCTTCAACTTTGCTTTTCCTTGTGTTTTCTTCCATGCCCGCTCACTGCTCAGTTGATCATTAAACAGATGGCTGAGGAGTGTCAGAGAGAGAAGTTTTTTAAAGTTAAAACAACATCTTTTTAACTTTGATAGAGTCCTGTAGGCAAAAACAACTTCCTTAACAAGATAGTACCCACTGCAGGAGTTTCCAAGGCAGCCAGGGGAACGTGTTATTCTCCTTTGGCTCCTCCCCATGTTTTTCCTAGTGCTGCTTTCTCACCCTGATCATGCAAATTGCACTTCCTTTTATTTTTAAACCCAATCAGCATAATATTAAAACCTCTGTAAGGCAGTCTGAAGCAAGAACTTAATTTCTGTTGAGATACTACCACATAGCAAGGAAACGGGAAAAAGCAAAAGCCAGCCAGTGGGAAATCTTTCAGTTTTATCCTTTCCTTCTGTTTTCCATTCATCTTTAAAATAAAAATTGAAAATCAGATGCTCTGGCAAAGATCAGTTTTCTTCTTCACATTTCCAAAGGGGTGTTGCAGCCGCTTGGAGACTGTCCTTTTGTTGCGCTGATAGTTACAAGTGATCAAGCTGATCCTCTCTGAAAGGGAGCGTACAATGGGAAGTCTCCTTCCTTGCCTGTTGGAAGGCCATAGCCTTTAGCTTGTGGGAGAGGCAGAGCACCCGCTTTGTGGCAGTCGAGTGGATGGTCAGAGAAGCGCCTGGCATCCGCTCGGACTCTTCGTCCCTTAGCTGGAGGCAGGAGGCTGTTTCGCATGGCACGAGGGCTTGTTTATAAACGTGCTGTGACAGCTGACCCTGGCGAGGGTGGGTGGCTGGATGCTACCCAGCAATCCTGCAGCAGATTTGTTAATCACTCCAGCCACCCGCTGTGGCCAGGCTTGCGCATTGCAGGAAATTGCACATGAGGAGCCCCATTTGGGAGCGGGGACATCGCTGCAGCTTATTAACCACCCCTGCGCCATGTGGGCCCCATAGAACGTCAAGGCTCGTATTGCCCACTTGCAATGGCAGAGGCTCTCTGGGATCTTGAGTGGAGTGGAACTTCTTCCCACCACCTGCTACGAGATCCTTTTAACTAGAGTTGCCACCATCCAATTTAAGCTGGGGCACATCTTGGGAAGGAAAAGGTCTGTGACATGTAGCACAAGTGTCTTTTTAAAAAAAACTAGTTTCTTCTGTAGCTGCGACTACTCAAAGGGAAAGTCAGTTTTGTGAATTAATATTCTTGTAAGTAATCCCTTGGTTGGCTGGTTCTTTCCCCCCCGTCTCATGAAGTTCTTTTCTAGGTTTTGTTGACTGAGATGATGGAAAGATGCAAGAAGCTGGGCAACAAGTAAGCAGTACGCTCGCAGAGTTCATTCTTGGAGTTCTTACACCTATGGTGTCTGTTTTTGCAAGGGGATGTATTTTGGGGCCCAGTGCAGAGAGGCAAAACCTGCCCTTGCCCCAAACCTTGGAGTCCCCAGAGGTACCTTTCGCCTCCCAAAGCCCTTTATTGAACCCCTCCATGCATTCCTTGCCTTGCTTCCATGCAAATGAGTGGGGCTGTTGACTTGCATTGGGTGGGGAGAGTGGAGCTGCAGTGTGCTTGGGAACAGTGTCCGTGTGTGTCTGTATCACAACCTGCCCACCAGCTCGTGGTCTGTTTGGCCAACCAGATCCACTGGCCGTGATCTTTTGAGAGAGCTCAATTTTGGGAAACCTACCAGGTCACCTCATGCCACTGTGATCCACCCAGTCGCTTATATTTGTAGTGGTAGCAGCTCACGTCCCTTAAGATCGGTGGGAGCGGCCCTGCTCCGAGAACTCTCCTTGGAGGTAAAAAGAACATCTACTCGGAGCAGGGCCTTCTCTGCAGTAGCGCCCAGATCATGGAATGCGCTCCCCGGAGAGGTGCACCTGGCACTGAGTTTATATTCCTTTCAGCACCTGGTTAAAACCTTTTTATTTAACTGTTTTTTAAAACTAATTTAAATTTTAATGTTTAACAGTCGCTTTTATTTAACTTATTTAATTTGTATTTTTTGGTCAATTGTTATTTATTGCTGTTTTATTGTGGTTGTTTTGATGATTGTAAGCTGTCCTGAAATGCCACGCATAAGGGACGGCATACAAAAGTTTTAAATAAATAAATAAATAAATAGATAGATAGATAGATAGATAGATAGATAGATAGGAGACACTCTGCTTTCAGAGCGTGTGTCCTTGCCACTCTGTTGTGGCCATGAGCTGCAGCCTGGATGTGTGTGTGAGCACACATGCACAATCACGGGCTCTCTTTCCACCATCCTTCATATGGATGTTGCACTCCAGCGCATTTGAGGGGTACCAGGTTGGGGACGGTTTCCTTAGTGACAAGAGTAAAACAGGTCTGCTTGTCTGTGCAGGTCCTGCACTAATCCAGATGTTCTTCCTTTTAGTGCCTTGCTCTTGAATTCAGTAATGTCTGCCTTCAGAGCTGAGTTTATTGCTACAAGGTCAATGGATTTTATTGCCATGATTAAAGAGTGTGATGAATCTGGCTTCCCCAAGGTAAGCCTTCACTCCCTCTCCCTACCACCCTGCCACCAATGCCATTGTGCAACTTCTCTATTTATTTATGCATTATAGCTGTAATGATACTTCACAGCAGCAAAATGCATTTTCTATTAAAGTTATTCTGCTGGATGCGATTTATAATTTTTGCTGTGTTCTTGCACTATGGTCCTAACGTCTCTTTAGAATGCGTATCGACCTCCATCACCCACCTTTTGCCAATCGATGGTTCTGTCTTGGGATCTAATTGACTTGGAAAAGATATTTGCCCAATATTTTACAAGGCTGAAATATTTATCCAACGATAGGTGCAATCTAACACAGGTTTAGACAATATAGCTGCAACTTGCAAGATTTTTTTTGTCTAAACACTCATAGAACTGCATCCTAATAGGTTAGCACAGACCACCTAAAAAGGTGTTCCTGATTAACTGGACAGCTGATTTTTAAAAATTACCTTAAAGAATCTGAAGAACGTAAGTGTGTAGAACTACACTTGGTACAACATGTCTGCTTCATCTAGAAATGAAGAAACCATGCATTTAAGCTTGAGAATGATTGGATTGCATATTGATTTTATTGTGAAAGATCATTTCCCCTAATATTTCTTTAACTGATAGAAACCCCGAGTTTTACCCATATGATGTGTTTACTAGATGCATTTCCATGTTTTATTTTCCTTTTATCGTTTAGACTCTGAGGGCAATGCTGTTTCCCTCTCCTACGAAAACATGTTTTTATAACAGTAGTGCATTAATGTGTAGCAGCCGTCTTATTTAATCAAGTGGAAATAACCCATGGATTCAGTTTCATGGATGCACTCTTTCATTTTATTTTCACAGCATCTTCTCTTTTGCTCTCTGGGGCAGAACTTGGCTTTAGCTGACCCACCAGAAGGTGATCGGCTTCAGATTTTAAATGAAGCCTGGAAGGTTATCACAAAGCTAAAGAGCCCACAGGTGGGTTGTTGGTGGGAGAGGAGATGAGGGGCACAGCTGAAGCCACAAACCGTTGACGTAAATATACTGCAAGTTTGCATATTGCGGCTAGGGTGTATATCCAAAATTTTGACCTGGAATGCATCCATATGCAAATTCTACTTC
The DNA here is from genome assembly GCA_023646645.1 of Varanus salvator macromaculatus. NCBI lineage: Eukaryota > Metazoa > Chordata > Lepidosauria > Squamata > Varanidae > Varanus > Varanus salvator. The sequence goes on along the minus strand of JAIXND010000852.1, from coordinate 9,468,687 downwards.
AAATGCATAAAGGGTTTTTGTTGAGAATGTAACAAGCAGGTTGTTTCACCTGGACATGCACGTGGTGGGCACGTCATGTGTGGAGCCGGCTGGAGCCGGGGTCAGACTAGGTTGCCTGAGAGACCTCTTCTGACTCGCTCTGTTTGTATGTTTCTACCTCTGGGACCTGATTTGAGCATCAACAGGGGGTGTGTGCATAAGGTGAGGTAGAAGAGCTTCAAGTTAGAGCTTTCTAAGCATTTTATGTAAGATAACATGCCGATTTTAAATATAACTCCCATGCCTTTATTTTTAGGATTATATCAACTGTGCAGAAATCTGGATGGAATATACCTGTAGGCATTTCACAGTATGTGCAGATTTAAGCATTTATTTAACATTTTAAATAAGCTTTTTTTTCTTCCTGCTTGCCCCTTTAGTAGTTTATCAAATACAGCAATGCTCTAGAATAAATACATATGCACGGCACTGAAATTTTACGCAAAAATGGGTTTTGGATTGAATCTAGATGTTATTCAGGTGACACACCCACCTCTTTGCTTGGGGAACTATGTACAAAAGCAGTGAGAATTAGCAGCACAAGCCTTGTCTGCCTTGTTTTGTTCTTTTCTGTCTTTCAAGAATTGTTTTCTGAAGTCAGGTCTGGTGTCAGGGTTAGGCGCCATCAGGGACCTTCCGAGAGCCTGCATCCCAACAGGGATGGGACCCCTGGCCAGAGCCCCTGGATTTGCTCCATCTTGACCTGCAGCTTGCTCTTCTTTGTCATCACTGCATCCTGTTTGTTCATCTCTCCCTTGCTCTGGCCTGACAGCAGTGGTGAGGAGGAGGAGGAGGAGGAGGAGGAGGAGGAGGAGGAGGAGGAGGAGGTGGTGGTGGTGCGGGAGATACTGCAGCTTCTTGGCTCTCTGCTTGTCCAGAAAGCAAGTGGGATCAATGATGAAAGAGAGGACAAGGCGCAGTCGCAGTGATGGTGAGAAGGCAGGCTCACCGAAGAGGAGACCCCTGGAGAGTGGCTTGCCTGAGGGCCCCACAGCCTGGAGCTGACACTGGGTAGACACCGTAAATTAGGCACAGAGACTGTCACAGAGAGATGCTACCAGATAAGGAGTGGTACAGGGTGAAGTGTTATCTTGGGCAGCTTTTACAGGAAACCTTCCTATTTTGATGGTGCGTTTTAATTCAGAAACATCAGTCGTACAGTATGTTAGCTTTTCCTACCATTGTGTGGGCATCTATTCAAACAGGATAATATTTATGGAACTGGGATCAGTATTTGAGAAACAGGAGGGTGTGATGTTTGATTATGGGTTATGCTTAAAACTCTATATTAGATCTTTGACCTTAGATAATACTACTTCTCCAGACACCTGGACAATCCCAACTCTTTCAACTATGTGTGCAGGAATAAATTTCGCTATTGCTTATCTTTGTAATGTAATTTTCTTTGCTTTGTGTGGTTTGATGCTGAACTCATGGCCAGCTTGTTTCCACTTTCTGACAATTACCTTGTACTCTCCAGAAACGTGAAGTGAATACTGTTTTAGCAGATGTCATCAAACACATGACTCCAGACCGGGCATTCGAAGAAGCCTACCCACAGGTGAGCCAAGAGTGCAATCATAAAAATAACCACAGCGGATTTTGCTCAGCCTTTGAGGATGATGGCTGGCTTTTAATGCAAAAAAATCACTGTGCACATAATGTAAAAGGAGAGCATGAACCAGCGAAAGTCAAATTTAATGGGATTCATTAAATCCAGGGAAAAAGAAAATATACCGTGTTTTTCTGTGTATAAGATGATACTTTTTCTTAAAAATATTTAGCTAAAAATGGGGGGGAAGTCTTATACATGGGGGGCTGAGAGGAGAACTGTGGGCACACTTGTGGGGGGAAGGCAGGCGTGGACGTGATGGGGGGAGACTGGCGCAAGCATGCTCGGAGGGGGAGACTGGTGCGGGCGCATGCGTGCAGGGAGGCGGCAGGTGCGCAGCAGCTGCTTGCTCGCTTCGAGATCGGTAAGAATGGTGGGGGGCGTCCTATACATGGGGGCATCTTATAGTTGGAAAAATATGGTATATGTGGGAGGAGACCTGTTGATGATCTTCAAATGTTTTGAAAGCTTTCAGTGAGAAGAGGAAAGGCCTGATGAACGGCAGGATAAGAATTGATGGGGTTAAACGAAAGGAAGGTAGAGTTGGAGCTAATATAAGGAAAAGATTGCTAATGGTATGTCTTTTTCCCTTTGCTCCATCGTTCCTGATCTTAGCTTCAGTCAATAGTTCAGAAAGTCATCACCTATTTCCATGACTTCTCCGTTCTCTTTTCATTGGTAAGTTTCTGCATGGCTACAAGGATCACAAGTTCCCCCAGCCTGAAAGGAACTGGCATCTTCTCTTGAAAGTCTTTCCTAATGAACTGGGTGGTGATTAAGGCACATGAGCAGAACTGGGGGTCCAGGTCGTATGAGTCTTACTGTTTTCCCGCACAAGCTACCATTTCGCTTTGCGACATAGTTCGGCTGTGGTTAGAGTGTTGCTAAACTGAAAGGATCTGGTGGGTTCAAATCTCCACTCAGCCATGAAGGTCACTGCGCGACCTTGGGCAAGTGGCGCTCTTTCAGCCTGGCCTTCCTCACAGAGTAGTTACGAGGATAAAAATCTGGAAATGGGCAGGGACAGGGGGTGTGAAGTCTTCCCTTGAGCTACTTGGAGGAAAAAGCAGGATATAAGCTTGGTAAGTGAACATTCCACCTGCCATTTTGTAACTGGGAGGCTCCATAGCTCAGCACTAGACCACATTCCTAGCATGCATAAGGTCCCAGGCGCAATTCCCGGCGTCTCTAATTAAAGATGTTAGACAGCAGGTGCTGAAGAATTCATTTTCTCCTGAGAACGTCCGAGAATTACTCATATGCAGAATAGATTGGATGGACTGACCTGGCGCAAGACACCTTCATGTCTTCAACTGGTGTAAAGACTGTGCATGTCAGTATCCATTCACTTTGGAAACCCTGTTTATAAGCAAACGGTTCTCAGAGTGCAAATTGAGTTGTATCTCCTCCCAAAGATGAGTCAAGGTAAGGTGCAGTGTAGTATGTACCCCACCATGTTGATCTTTTCATTGCCTTTCAGGAGAAATTCTTGCCATTCTTGGATATGTTCCAGAAGGAGAGTGTGAGAGTGGAGGTTTGTAAGTGCATCATGGAAGCTTTTATTAAGTAAGTATCAAGTAGGCCAATTAAGTGCACTCTAGAGAATCTAAACAATCTATTACAGGGTTGTTAAGTGCGATGGATTGAACTGGCTGGCTGTCCATTTTGCATTGGAAATGTTTTTATGAGCACTCAGGATTGGTCTGGAAAGGAATTTAAATGCATTATAATTGTATTGATCTGTTGTCTATATAAATAGCTGATCATGAAATCTAATGCAATAGGGTAAGTTTGTTTTGTAAACATATATTTCATAAACATGCCAGACACAGTCCAGCAATATACTTGAGTATAAGCAGACAGTTCTCAGAGTGCAAATCAGAATGTTTGTTTGGAACAGACCCTTCTTGCTAAGCTGATAATGAATGAGGAATATGTGCCATGCTTTGGTTACTTGTGTATGCAGCATTAGCACTGGGGCTGGATTGTGTCCAGTGTTCTTAAAATGGGCACTTTGATGCAGTTACTTGTTATTAGAGCTTTCAGACCCATTAACAGCATTCATTAAATTAAAGGGTGCTTTGATCAATTGATTTTTATAAATCGGCATATGACAAATAACTATTTTGAAGCAAGCTTACACCTTGTTTTTAAATGATGTATGAATATGTCCCAGTTGGCTCTATCTTTGAAGAAGCTTTCTGTGAGAATGAAGATCAGGCCTGCCATCAGTGGGTTTTATAAGCCTTACTCCCTCTGAATCAGTTAACAAGTGCCCCCCCCAAAAAAAAATTGAACCAGAAGGGGCCACTGAGAAACTATAGACAGGTAAGAGTGTGCGCAGGTGTATACTAAGGTTTGCAGAACTACAAAAAAATCAGTGACCCTTTAGGCAGCTAGCCCTTACTCTCGGACCCTGAGAATTGAGCAGTCTCAATAGCCATAAAATACTGAATGCTATTTGGAAAGGGAAAAGGGTGGCAGCGGCTGGAACCTTGAACAAAAGAGCTTCTGTTAAGACATCAGAATACATTGCTATGTTTCCTTGCAGATCACACTTGTTAAGCAAATATGCCGCTTGGTTAACTGATGGTGCCTTTTTAGTGTAATTAAAAGGTTTTAAACCAATTAATTGATCTAAAGGATAAAGCTCGTCTGTTTATTGGTTTGCTGTTCTGGGTGTAGCAGCTTGAATAGGTTGAAGAGATACTTCTACCATATGCTTCTCCAGCATGCTGACTGCAACCTTGTGCCAAGGTATAAACACAATGAGCATATGGATGTTACAAACGGCAGAGTGGAAGCAGAAACACTAACGTTTTAATTAAAACAAAAGCGTAACCCCAAAATAGCTTCCCTTTCAGTCTGGAATGTACGTGTCGAAGCATTTAATTTCCTTTTAATCATTTTTGATATTTAGATTGATGGTTCATCTTAGAGCAGTTTAAAAGCTGGAAATGTTAAGTGGCAACAATTGAATCTTGGGGAAACAGTCGATGGAAATATCAGATGGGATTCTCTTGCCCTCCTCTGCTCATCATGAGGAGCGGTGCATAGTGGGACCATCTTGCACATTGGCACTGCATTTTAGGAGTGAGAGAAAATCTCACGTGCAACTCCTGATTGGCTTTTAAATTATTGCACTAAAACATAATAGCCCAGGCCAACTAGCAGATGTTCTACAAGCTGCATGCTAAGCTTAATCAACATCAGTAACCTGCCCCCCCACAAACATTAAAGCAGATGTCTTTGGGGAAATTTTATTATCCAAGTAAACTCCAAAATGTCTCAGGGTAATCAACCACTCCAGAATAAATTTGCACGTAATATTGGAAGAATAGCACTGATGTGTGTTTCCTGGGATGACTGTATGTTTGAAAGACCATAGAACATTTTGCTCCAAACACTTTCTATTAGCAGAAACAAAATAGTACCTAGATGGCAACAATTAATAGATTGTTTGGGTGCTTATCTGTCCTAGGTCCCTTTTTTTGTCCACAAAATAATAATAATAACAACAACAACAACAACAACAAAATAATATGTGGCTGCATTGTGTGGATCATGGGTAGTATCAAATGTTAGCCCGGCTTTTTTTGTTTGTTTCACAAACTCTGCTTTAAGTAATACTAATATTGGATACAGCCACTTGTTTGTTTGTTTTATTTAAAACCTTTTACCCTGCCTTTACCTGAAACAGTCTCAAGATGACTCACAAATCAGTAAGAGCGCATTAGAATACAGTTTATGAAGATAAAAATCCAATTTAAAAACCCATCAACTCTTGATGTACTGGGAAAATAAAAAAAGGCTTTGCCTGGCTCCAAAAAGGAAAAAGCATTGACTCCAGGTGCACCTGTCTGGGAAACAGATTCCAAAACTAGGCACCACCACAGAAAAGGCCCTTCAGGGGTAGGCAGTCTTCTAACCTCCTTCAAGGAGGGCTCCCGTGGAAGAACCTTAGTGAAAGATCTTAGCGTTTGGGCAGGTGTATATGGAAGAAGACACTTCTTTTCTATTGAACAGGTGCTAATATTGTAGTAGGACCATGTTATAGGTCGTTTTTCAATGTAAATTCTGCAGTGGAAGCTGCACTTGGGGTAGGAATTGTCCCGCTGTTTAGATGTGGGTATTTACCAATGATTTCTGCAGTTACAAGGCTCTCCAGGTTTCCAATGGCTTGGGGAGTAGTTTAGGGTTCTATGCCATATTTCCTCTTCCTGGTCACTGTGTTTCCTTCAAGCATTCATTCATTCATTCATTCATTCATTTAGAAGGCTTCTATGCCGCCCCATTTGCCAAAGCCTCAGGGCAGCTCACAATAATAAATAAATAAGGACAGTATAAAACAATATAATATGAGTCGACCTGGCCCGAAAACTAAAATAAATAAATAATATTAACAATTAAAATAGCGTTTGAATAAAAAGGTCTTTGCCTGGTGCCGAAAAACAAATAACGACGGCGCCAGGCGGACCTCTCTGGGGAGCGCGTTCCATTTATTCCCCACGCACAAGATTCCCTTTCTGGGCTAGACACCCACTGGAAGTTTAGCCACGTTCGTCTTCACAGCTACTTTGTTGGTTCCTTTTGCACTTGCCGTGCAGCAAGCGACAAAGCTGGGGCCGTATGATCATCCCTCTTCAGTTTGTGTATCTTTCTTACTTCCTTAAGGATTGGTCAGACGGAATAGCATGCCACGATATTCCGAATACACTTGAGCTGTTTGTTAGTCTTTTGGTGGCCAGAGTCTCAGCCTAGGAGGTGCCTGTCATACTGGAAAGACTCAAATTCTCTCTCCCTCGCCTTCATTCAGGGTTGCTAGAGATCTCCAGCTGAGACCAGGCCTTTTATGTATGCTAAGGGTCAGCTGTCCCCAGCAAGCTGCCTTTTTCTTCAGAGCTGGAAAATTCTCCCCTGATATTCTCCCCACTCCTCTTTCGCTGAGGTTGAGCTGAGCCAAAGACCCGAGGTGATTAACTTGCAAGGGAGCCATCCCATCTCACTGTTTTCCTGTCTCTTTGCAAAAGGTCACCATGACTTAGGCTGCTGTCATTTTCTGCAGTTCATTGAGCAGACCGTTGGGCATCCACAGCATGTGGGAATGAGCAACCCAGGCCTCACCAGCACGCAATAATGCTCGGTCTTGTTGGGCCTAGCCCAGGTGCCTATTTGGAGCTGGAGCGTGATCCAGAGGTTGAGCAGGCTTGGGAGATTAGCTCTGCCTAGCTTCCCATCTGAGTGCAGGCATAAATAAGATGGTACGGCCTATCAGTCGCAGGTGCAAGGGTCATGAGAACCAAGGAACATTCTGCAGAGCTTTGGGGATATAACACAGGTCAAGGCATCAACTGATAGGGCAGAGCAGAGACGCCCTCTTAGGCATAGCACTGCTTATGGGCCGGATTCCCCTGTGCCAGAAGGGGATCTCCAGCAGTCCCCCTCCTGTATTAAGCCAATGAGAGACAAAAGAGTCTTTGCTAAGAGTAATGTCTTTACTGCACAGCACAGCTTCTTGTCTGGATGTTTCATGGCTCTTGAACTCTTGCCTGCCTTGAATCCTGCTTTGTCAAGACTCAGACTGGGGATTTGAATGCTTGTTCTGACTCTCTGTGGATTCTAGCTTGGAACTTCCTCTTAAACAAAGCCATGTGCCAGTAGCCTCTGCCTAGACTGTTTGATTTATTTGGGTCTACAAAAGCAGTAAGCTTTGCTGTGAGTTCTGGAAAGCAGGTCTGTGTAACATGATCTGCTGCAGTGAAGGGTTTTACTGTATTTAGGGCCCTGTGCTGGGTTGCCAGCAAGTGTCAGGAAGTTGGGCCTGGCAAGCCCTGGCTGCGAAAGAGGCAGAACAACACCGGGGTGCGGTCAGGATTGGTGCCAGAGCTGTGACTTGCACATATTTTTAAAGACGAAGAGCAGCAGACCTGTTAAGATTCTGCTAAGTGCCTCGCGGTGCCCTCCTTGGAGGCCACTTGGGATTGTGCTCTTTGGCGGTGTTGTGCATGGTGACCCAAGGGAGATTGTCAGCTCACGACAATGGCACCGTGCGCCACCACCAGATCCAGGGCCGCGTGCATCTGCCGCTGCTCTAGCTTTGTTGTGCAATAAACGGAATGCAGACCTTTTCATCCCCTATAATCAAAAAGCACTTTGAACCAATGCTATTTTTGTGGCAATACCATTTTTTACATGGCAGGAAGGCATAATCTGTCTAAAGGGTCATTAATTACCATACTAGGAGTCATTCCAGCTTCTAGGCAAGCAGGAGGCAGTAAGGGGAAAATGCAGAAGCCCTTGTGGGTATTGAAGTGTTGCATATAATTTTCGTATTATTATTTAGAGAAGGGATGAGGGACGTGTAGCTCACGCAAGTTGCCCTGCAGAATCGGAGAGAACTGCTTATGGGAAGAGGGCCTTAAAACATCCATGAGGTCCACCGCCTTAATCCTTGCAGATCACACCTTCTGTAGCCCTCTGAAAAACAGTGGCTCGGAATGGGTTAACCCTGCCCCTCTCGCTCTGCAGTTTGCACACTGCGTGAGACTCGCAGCTCCTAAGCTCAGAAAGCCCAAGGTAGTTGTGAGTGGCCGCTTGCCACCTTTGCTATTTTGGGGGTCCTTTCTGAGGCCTAGTCCCCAAAACATTGGACGTGCTCAGCCTTGGTAGCCTGGCTGTGCCACTTGGAGACTGTACTTGGAGGAAACATCACAGCTTGTCAGGATGAAGGCTAGGCTAGAATCCCGTCTGCTGGATATGCTTGCTTACTTGCCATGTGCGTGCCATCGTCTTGCTTGGAGCAGGGTTTCCTCAAATGAGCCTGTCTGGCATTCTGGAGTCGGCAGCCCAGAACCAGGTTTGCAGCCCCATCTGCTGTTTGGCGACTAGATCCTTAGACTCGCCAAAACTGGCACACTGAAATATGTTGCTGGAGTTTGGCTGCCTCGTCTTCTGCTGCACAGTAGGTCGGCTGTGTGTGCGTGCGTGCCTGTGGCTGGGAGACACTCTTCTTTTACCTGGTATAACAGCTGTCTCCTACCCATTAATTTCTCTTGAGGGAATCACCCTTCAGGTGCAGCTTAAAATGTCAGTGCAAAGTTATGACAAACTGTATTAGCGTCTCTTTCCTATTGTATGATAGAGCGACCTGATTTGCATGTAATGAAAACCCAGAGAACCCAGTGTGGCTTGTTACTGAATTGTAGATTGTTGTTGAATAGAAGATTGTTGTTAGGCACACATCCTGCCCTGCAGCTTGCCTCAGGTTGCAACATAAGGAACACTTGAAGTGGCTTTTGCAAAGGTTAGGTTTAGCTCTCTTGAGTAAAGGTGGGCCAAAGACAGGTATGGACTTTAAATGATTTTGTGCGTTCTTTTAAAATTCTGTGTCGATTTGGCCCCTCTGTTTAAACTTAGCATCTATGCTGTGATCTTTGTCAGAAGTGAGTGCCACTGAGATTTATTGCCAGCTAAGTGTGCATAAGATTGCATCATTAGCATATTCCCTAACCCAATTTTGAATAAATTGCCTCTAACCTTTATGGTGAGGTGACTGACATGTATAATTGCAAATCAAGTTACTTTTTAGCCTTTATCACAGTTAATTTTCAGTCTCATTTTCCAAAACATGTGCATATGTTTCAGGCACCAGCTGGAAACAACCAAGGATCCCGTCATTCTCAACGCCCTTCTACATGTTTGCAAAACGATGCATGATTCTGTGAAGTAAGATATTTTACTTTATTTATAATGCACGAGTGGGGAATCTATTTCGACCTAAAGGCCAAACTCAGTTTCACAGCCCTCAAGGGCTCTAGTGGTAAGTGAAACCAAAGGCAATATGGGTGGAACCAAAAACTCCCACTCCCTGGCATATTTTGGCTGAAAGCTTCCACTGCAGTAAGCTAACTGTAGGAAGTGTCTTTTGACCTTTTAGAATGGGACAGAACTGTGCAAAGCCAAGAAAGCACCACATGATTGATGGTTGGGATGAGGAGACGCAGGGAAGGTGGCGTGTCCATCTAAGGAACCCAGAGGGCTGGATGGGACCCCTAGTGGGCCCAGAGTTCAACCCAAGCTGCAGTTCCCCAGCCTTGTCCCAGTGATCAAGATAAGCAGATGGTGGCTTTTTAAAATGAGCACTTTTGGGGCTATTAGTGTAAAGTGAGAGGTTGGTGGTATCTTTCCATGGCTGGTTTTCTTCAGGGCTGGTTTTCTTGGTTACACAGATGGGAGCTATGCAGGAAAAACTGTAGCACTGGTTGCTCGCTCCATTTAAAGACGGCTTTGTTCTAAATGAAAAATAAGGGAAAGAGCTGGAGATGCTGGTGACTTCACAGTTCAATGAACGGGAGGGGGGGAGCTGGGGGAAAGACAGCAAGGAACATTTTAAAAGCGTTGAAAGAGACGAACAAAGCGAGTTGCTATCGTGAGATGAGTGATACGGCACTCTGTTTAGCACCTTTTCCCATTCCTTTGTTAAAAAAGAGCTTACAGCTCCAATGAACAATACAATATTGATATAGGGACTTTTCCAGATGATAAAACAATTGTATAAATATTATAAATAAATGACAAAACCTTGAAATGTGTATTTGTCATTTTGAAATGTATAATAAAACTCTTACTAGATATTTTTTTAAAAAACAGTATTTTAGCAGAAAGCTGCTCTTCTAATATCTAAAGCCAAGAGGGGGGGTCTAAGAATCCAGAGCATGTAGAAATGACAATCCTGCATTCTGTCTGTGTCTCTCTGCACTGAGATGATGTCTGCTTCATTTGGAAAAGAAGGCGGGCACCGTATGAGTCATGCCCTTTGATGTCAAGTGAGGAGGGCCAGCCACTCATAATCCTGTGATTTATCCTCGTACTGTTGTCAATTTTATAGTAATGTTTTGTTTTGTTTTTTCCTGGATGCAGACCTCAACTGGGATGTGACATGGTCCCTTCCCAAGTTGTCTGCATGGTAAAACGGCTGGGGGAAGGCTGTAAGAGTGGGAAAGGCACTGTGGACAGTTCTCAGAACCAGTGGACTGAGGTTGGAAGGGACTGGGGCAAGCGAGGATTGAATGCATAAAGCAGCCTTGGAGAAGCGGATGTCCAGCTGAGAGCTAGTTCTAGCGATGCAGCATGGCTGCTTGTGGGCTACCTGTGTTGTGTGAGCAGCAAGCCCATGTGGAGCGACTTGCTCCCATTCTGGAGCTGCATAGATGCTTTTGACGTTGATCAAGCAATCCCCACGAATCAATTGTGTGGGAATAGCATGGGAATATCACTAGCAAAGGTGGCAGCCAGCCACTGTTTTGAACAACTTCTCTGATACTTCCCTTTGAGGACACTCTCCAATTTATCCATTTACTTCTCTGGCGTGCTTGAATGTCTTCACTTCGTGGCTGAAGGAAGTAGAATTGTTTTGGATATGCCTGTATCACAGAATGACTGGGAAGCCCAAATACTTCACACTTTCTATTCTTTTGCAACAACCTTCTCTTTTCTTGAAATCATAAAATGCCCCCACCTACCTAGAAGAGGTGCAGAGTGTTCTCGTTTCTGAGGCAGAAGCAAAAGATTCTTGCATTGCCTGTTATTCCTTATTAGCATCAAACAGGAAGTAGCCGTGGCGCACAGCCATGACTTGTGATCGTGCCGGGAGAAAAACCCAGGTTTCCATTGCTTTGACACTGCTTTTGCTTCACTGAATTAGTCCGAGTTCGAGGCAGCAACTGCAAAAGTTGTTCCCCTTTTTAAACAATAAGTATCTACTGATAAAACGTATCTAATGGTCTCATGCCTCAAATTCAAACGCTGGCGGTGTTTGCTGAATCTTTCCATTGTGCAAACAGATGCTCATTGTGCTTGTGGAAACGGTTGTACAAAGGTAGTACACAACCAGTTGTGTATGCATAATATGCAGCAAATTGCACAGACATGATGTGCAACAACTTGCACAACCATGCTTGCACAAACATATCCTTCGCTGGATTCTCTTTTCTTACATTGGTCAGAACCTAGTTCTTATTAGCACAATGTATCTACACTTCTCACTCCTCTATGCTCCTTACCAGTCCGACCTCATCTGGAGTATTGTGTCCGGTTCTGGGCACCAAGATTTAAGAAAGATGCAGGAAAATTAGAAAGGGTCCAGAGGAGGGCAACAAGAATGATCCAGGGTTTGAAAACACCACCCTTTGAGAAGAGACTGAGAGAACTGGACATGCTCAGCCTTGAGAAGAGAAGACCGAGGGGGAACATGATATCCCTCTAGAAGTACCTCAAAGGCTGCCACAAAGAAGAAGGTCAAGATCTCTTCTCACTGATGCTGGAGTATAGGACACAGAATAATTAAGTCAAGTTGTGATAACCCAGATTCAGGCTGGACATCAGGAAGAGCTTCCTCACTGTCACAGCAATATGGCAGTGGAACCAGTTGCCTGGAGAGGTGCTGGGCTCTCCCACACTAGAGACATTCAAGAAGAACCTGGACAGCCACCTGAGTGGGATGGTGTAGCTTGGTGTCCTGCAATAGCAGCGGGTTGGACCCAGTGGCCTTTATGGCCCTTCCAACTCTACTATAGCATGATTCTATCGTTCTATGACTGTCATTGGTGCTAGCAGTGTAGCAGCTGGAAATCTTGTTCCGATTAATCAGACCTCCGCCCCTTTATTTCAACATGCACTCCATTTCTTCAATGTAGAATATCAGCCAGTTTGTCCATTTCTGCTATTTCAATGACATTGATCAGATCTACTTTTCAGTACTGTCCATATGATTCTTAATTCCAAAAGACCAGTAAGTTGTGCAGTAATTTGTTCTTGAAACGTTGCATAAGAATTGTTTCCAGATCAAGTGCTAATCGTGCTTTGTATCTGGGTGATAAGTTCCAACAACACAGTTTTCAGTATTACTGTTTTGCCAATTAGCATTTCACTTTGCTTCATATTTTGCTTCAATTTGCTTCAATTTTGCACCCACTACAAGAGAGTGTACCTGTTGCATTGGTGTAGTTTATTTTATTTGCTTATTGTATTTAATTTCTGTCCTGCAGAAAAGCTATCTGGGTGGCAGTGCACTGGCCAAGCTGCAGTCAGAAAGCCCCTTGGTTAAATTTCACCTCTCCCAAGAATTTATGAAGTTGTCTTCGGCAAGCCACTCAATCTCAGCTTCCGGCCCTTTTCTCTCTTTTTCTGCCCCCTTGCTTCTTATTCTTAAAAGGGAGGTTATAGTGAATTATGTTATTTCACACTAATAATTATAAAAAGAATAAATTATGTTATTTATGCACACAATGCATGCCAAGTGTTTTCAACATTTACAAGAACTTCCTGCATGTTAAAAATGATCAGTACTAAAGGGTCAAAATAGCTACTGTAGTTTTCCTGCTTAGCCACCACTCAAGCATTAAAAGCACAGGGTGGGTCATGTGGACAGCTGTTTCGTGTGCGTGTTTCCAGGTTAGTAATTTTTACTGGAGGAACTGGAGTTCCTCCCTCCCATCTTCCAAGCCATCCATCAGCTTCCTATTATGCTTGTACTGGATAGTAAAACACTAATGAGCTAATGATAGTGAAGATTCACTCTTTCCCTCCCCTCCTCACATTTAATTTGTGTTACAAAACAATTACTCCGATCCCATCTGGTGTCTGCACAAGGAGAATTGCAAAATAGTACACTGGAGACTAGCAAGTCCAGGATTAAGCTAGATTACTTAATTGTAATTGAGCTGTGGTCCATTTTCATCAAACATGTTTGGTTTATTACTGTCCCCTTTGGTAAACAAATTAAATGTGCATGATATGAAATAGGTTTGGCTAGTTTCCGTCTGCAAACTAGCCCAGCATTTTATGTCTGTGCCTTGCTTTTGGCAAATCCACACACGGCAAAGTACTATTGAGCGGTGCAATTGATAAAAGCACGAACAGTGTGGTGTAGTGGTTAGAATGCTGGACTTGGACGGACCCCACTCAGGCATGAAGCTCAGCGGGTGCCCTTGAGCTAGTCACTGACTCACTGCCTAACCAACCTCGCAGGGTTCTTGTGAGGACAAAATGAAGAGGAGGAGGATCATGGAACCACCTGAGATTATCTGCAAGAGGGGAAAGGTGGCACATAAAAGGCTGGATTGGATTGCTCTAGGAGAGATAGTGTGGCATAGCAGTGAAAGTGCTGGACTGAGGGCTCAGCAGATCCAGATTCTAGTCCCACGAAACTTGGGCCAGTCAGTCACTCTCAGCCTTTGGAAGCTTTGAAAATAAAAATCGTTACAAAAATTTCAAGTCGGTTAAGTGCCATCAAGTTACCTCTGGCTTATGCTGACCCTTTGGATGAATGCCGTCCAAAATGTCTGTCCTTCACAGCTCTGCTCTGTTCTTTCAAACTCAAGTCTGTGTCTTCCTTTATGGAATTGATCCATGTCAGATTAGATCTTCCCCTTCTTTTTCTGCCTTCAACTTTCCCTAGCATTATTGTCTTTTCTGGCGAGTCTTGCCTTCTCATGTTGCATCCAAAGTATGACAGCCCCATTTTTATCTTTGTTGCTTCCAGGGCAAATTCCGGCTTGATTTGTTCTTGGACTCCCTTGTTCATCTTTCTGATAGTCCAGGATATATACATAGGTTTTAATTGTTTCCTCAGAAAGTTGACTATATGAGTGTCCGTCCGTCCTGTGTGTGTACGCATTTGTGGTGAATTGCATTTTTGATTGGGAAAAGAATATGATTTCAGTACTAGATCCAGTTCCCCAAGAGGAAGCCCATTGAACATAGTGGGACTTCTTAGATGTGCAGTTTTGCATTGTCCATCTATTTAGAAATGTTTCTTAATTACTTATGCTCTATTGTTTTCTAGTGCATTGACATTAGAAGATGAAAAGCGTATGCTGGCTTCTTTGATAAATGGATTTTTAAGAATGGTAAGCAACTGTTTGGCTGTTCTGTGCTTTTATTTGTATTTAATTTTTTAAATCTTAAAATGGCTGCCATCTTTAGATGTTTTTGAGGAATGGACATCAATTTCTCTTGAAATACTGAGAGGCTTCTTCCTATACTGCCAGGGTGGGAAATCTTGTCTTCCAGATTTGCTGGGCTGAAGTTCTCATCTGCTATAGAAAGTGTATCCAATGTGAGTTGCAGTCCAGTAATATGTTCTTAAGGACTGCAGGTGGCGCAGTGGTTTAAACCGCTGTGCTGCTGGGCTGGTTGATCGAAAGGTCGCCAGTTCAAATCTGCACCACGGGGTGAGTTCCCGTTGCTCCGTCCCAGCTCCTGCCAACCTTGCAGTTCAAAAGCATGCAAATGCAAGTAGATGAAAAGGTACCACTTCGGTGGGCAGGTAACAGTGTTCCGTGCAGTTCGGTGTTTAGTCATGCCGGCCACACGACCACGGAGACCGTCTGCAGACAAACGCTGGCTCCCTCGGCCAGGAAACAGAGATGAGCAGCGCCCCCGAGAGTCAGGCATGACTGGACTTAATGTCAAGGGGAAACCTTTACCTTAACCTTTAATATATTCATGCAAACCTACCACACCCTTGAAAATCCACAGTGGGTTGGATTTAATTTGGAATTATCTCAAACGAGGAGCAATGATTCCCCATTTTAGGCTTATCTTACAGTTTACATAGCTGCCACAAAGTTAACTGAGAGAGATTCCAGTAAAGACACGAATAGAAATGCAGCATCTGACCTGCTGGGACTGCTTTATTACCATGTCCCTCCAGTGCGTTAATTAGGGATGTACACATTAAGAAACGTGTACATTCTGGCAAAGTCAACATTTGCAGTCAGCAACCCCTTCCCATGGTGCCCTGACTCACAGTTTATTATGGCACAAGGAGCTTTGAGGGACCAGAATCCACTTCATCAGATGGAAACATTCCATGGCATGAGTTCTGAAGTGAGTTACCTCATCCACATGTCTTCTGTTGGACCTATGTTGAAATCTAAATGTATGGCGGATAAGTTTGTCATCTTAACTCCTGGTTATGAGAACAAAATGGAACTTCATCTCCAGGGATAGTGTACCTCTGAATGCCAGATGTTGGATGACCCACAACAGGGGAAAGGTGTGCCTTTGTGTCTGGCTTATGAGCTTCTCGGAAACATCTGGCTGACCCTGTGGGAACACAGGAATGTACCAGATGGACCTTTTGGTCTAACCCAGCGTGGCTTCTCTTCTTTTCCCATCACATCAAAGGGGTTAGGAGTTTCTTAGACATTATTAAAGATGAAGAACACAAGCACTACAAGATCTGATGTTTTCTAACACCACCGTGAACCATATTGCTTGTGGTATATTTATTTATTTAGGATATTTATATGCCGTCCTTTGCAAAAGCCTCAGGACAGCTTGGGATTTATTTATTTATTTATTTATTTAGGATATTTATATGCCATCCTTTGCAAAAGCCTCAGGACGTCTTACAAAGATAAAATACAAATATCACCAAACATAAATTATTGATGCACTTTGGCTATGGTTAAAATATAATAGTAAAATATACAATATTAAAACTTATTAAAATGTTGATCAAATAAAAAGGTCTTAACCTGGCGCCGAAAAACATATAATGACGGCACCAGGCGGCCTTCTCTGGGGAGCGCATTCCATAGACAGGGCGCTACTGCAGAGAAGGCCCTCCTCCGGGTACTTTGCCTCCTAACGTCTTTCACAGAGGGTTCCCGGAGGAGGGCATCTGCTGCTGATCTCAGGGGGCAGGAGGGCAAATAGGGAAGAAGGCGTTCCATTAGGTATCCCGGTCCCAAGCTGTTTAGGGCTTTATAAGTAATAACCAGCATCTTGAATTGAGCCCAGACTTCGATGGGATCTTGTTTTCAAGATATATGGGATCTTGTTTTCAGCTGCTGCATTAAGGCTAGCACTGCAGTTCGGCGAATTGAATGGCAGGAAGGGGTAACTAGATGCCACATTCATGGATAAGAAATGACTTTGTGCATCGTCTTAATCCAGGTTTCATTTGGCCGTGACTTTGAGCAGCAGCTGAGTTTTTATGTTGAAGCCCGATCAATGTTTTGCAATTTGGAACCTGTTCTTGTCCAGCTGATTCATGTAAGCATATCTTGAAAGTGTAAATTTGATTTCAGCGACTGTCGGAGCTATTTTTTGCTGCTGCATATTGCCATTCCTTACATTTCTCTACAGGGCAAGGTCAATTTTGTAAGCATTTCAGCAGCAGCGAACGATCATTTGTACATCAAGTTTTCTATCAATAGTTGGCATGAAGTTGCTGCGTTAATCTCCAAAGTGAAAAGGCACAAAGTCAGCAGAGCTAAAAGCTGTTCATTTGCTGGCGAATGTTCTGAATTGTTTCCTTCATTTCCACCAACAAATTGGTCTAATCAGAGTCTATAGTCTCTGATGTGCTCTCTAAATTAATTGTGTTGTTGAATAAACAGTATTTTGAGGCATTTTTCTTAGTCTAAATATAGATCAAACTGGTCAGTAAGCCAAATGGAGGCTCCAGGGCAATAAACTGGCACTTTCTTTCTTTCTTTCTTTCTTTCTTTCTTTCTTTCTTTCTTTCTTTCTTTCTTTATTGTATTGTTAAAGGCATATTTTTAGCCCCATAACCTTAAAGTATTTGCTTGTAATGCCTGGTAAGATTTCCAGAGCCGCACTGGGGGTGTTGCCATACTGAGTATCCAGGAAGCAGTCTGTGACCTGAATAGTACATTGTCTCTTCTTATTACCAGAAGCAGGAAAAATAGCTAAAGGGCACAGTTGTGGTGCACAACTCCTGTAACTCTCAGCACCCCCCCCCCACAGTATTTTTTTCTGTCTAAGAAACATAGGATTGCATCCTTACTGAAAAACGAGAGACAAATTAGCATACTTTATCCAAGTTGCAGAATTCTGGTTTTTTTTTTAATGTTCAGGTCTGTTTAGCACCAGACACACACAATTCCATTTGTGCATTCTTCTGTGTCTTCTTTTTATTTTTATTTATTTATTAAAACATTTATAGGCCGCCCCATCGCAACAAAGCCTCGGGGCGGCTTACAACAGTTTAAAAATACAACCATTTCTTCCATCTTCCCTAAGCGAACTCACAGTTAAATGACACCTCATTCATGATTAAACTAATTTTAGTTCCATTGATTATTATTGACAGTCCTTAAGTTGTTGAGTTGCAGAGCTGTTCCCATCGGTAACATATTCTTTTAAAATAGAGTGTGAACCAGCTGGCAATGGAAACAAGAAAAGTGATGAAAGGGAATCATTCCAGAAAGACTGCCGCCTTTGTTAGGGTAGGTATGAACACTGAGTAACTTCCACGTCATTAATTATTGTTGCATGAAGAAGATTGTGGCCTTTTACAGATGTGTCACTAAACTGTGGTTTAACTGTCACATGAAAAAACAAGCAAGCACTGAACTTTTGTGCTGTTCTTCTCTCGGGTGGGTAACAGTGAGGAGACTGGACACAACTGTTTGGGAATTTAAACTAATTGGAGTTTTTACTCTAAACCAGGGAAATGGCTTAAAGCAGCTTTCCTTCCAGATGTTCCAGCTGCAGCTTCTACCCGTGGCCGTGCTGGCTGGAAGGATGGTGCTTCCAGTCAAACCCCTCTAGAAGGCACCTCATCAGGGGATGCGGCTTTCAATTATTGTTTTCCAAAACAAACCAGGATGATGTACCCTGATTTGGCCCTACCTTGTTTCAAAAAACGAGTCCTAACAAACCAGATTTGCTCCCATTCAAATGTAGTGACAGACCCCAGTTTTAAAACAGGGCACGGTAGCTTCTAATCTTGTGGTCAAACCAAAGGAGCATGCAGGCCGAGCTCTGCATTTGCTAATTCGCATAGCACTAAATCTTGGTGGAACTCCACATCTAAAACAGGCCAGTAAGTTACTTTTGAGCATCTACACTTGCTTTTGAGTCGTCGTTAGCAGTTCTTCAGTTCACGAGCAGTTTCCGAATCTTCTGTACTTTCCCCCATACAATAGACATGACCAGCTTTTTGAGATCTAGTATCCTGTATTACTAACTATTGTGCCAAAGTGAATTCTGGCAAGTGCAGCTTTTCAAACCATGGAGCACTGTGACATGACGAACTAGAACCCCTTCTGCTACACAAGGTTTGGATGCGCCAAACCTCCATGGGCAGATGGAGTACAGTACAGCCTGATTCTGTGCATATTTACTCTGAAGTAGTTCCCTGCATTCAGTGAGGTTTGTTCCTTAAGCAACTATATATAGGACCTGCAACAATCTGTACCGCCATTTCTTAAGCTAGTGTTCTATTAGCTTACTTTGAACATTTTTTAATCTGAATAAGACCATCAGAGACTGCTTGTAGTCTCCTTTCAAGTCAACGGAAAAGTCACATCTTTCTTTTGAGTCCTATGCAGAGAAAATTAAAGAAACTGTTGTTGAAGGAAAGAAGGTTCGCGTGCGTGTTTCCCTTCCAGGAGCACATGCATACACATTCCAGATTCTGACCAGCTTGCATACTGAGTCCAGGCAAAAAGATTCTCATGTCTGCTTTAAAAGGCAGTCAAAACCTCCTTGAAGCATCCTGTGGACTGTGGCAATGGCTATGACGGCTGTATTTTGGAGGCAGCAGGAAGGAAATCAGAGAAAGGGAGAGAGAAAATGGGTGGGAGACGAAGTTAGACTGAAGGTCAAGCCAAGCAAGAGAGCAGGATCCCTAGGACTGGACCACCTACCACTTTTGCACGGCAAATAGCAGCTGTATGTCTGTGCAGGTTTCAACCAACAATATGTCCAAAGACATAAGTGTCATGCCGGTCCATCTAGTCCACCAGTGGCCAAGCAGCTATCCAGATGACCCAAGTGCAACAGGCATTCTCCCACAGAGCCCAGGAATGAGAATGAATTAAAAGCAGGGAGGGTCCCATAATGCAGATTTGGATTAAAAGGAGGTTCTGAGCTCAGAAATGTTGGAGTCCACTGATGAACGCCAGCCCATAATAGTAGTCCTAAAACCTATCTGTACACTGCATGTACTTCGATGAAAGTACATACACACAACACATGTCGTCTTCGAGTATAAATATTTCCTGAGCAGCTTACAATATGAAAAAGAACAATACTACTATAAGAGAAATAAATAATGCACAGGAATAGGAAAGCTGCTTAAAACCTGCTGTGCTTCCTGACGATTCAAGACATATTCAGAATAGTCCTGGAAAACGTGTCTCTTCTTTTCTTAGGCTTGTGTTGCTTTCTGCTTCATTACAATTCCATCTTTGACAAGTATATTTTCTCGACTTAATTTGTACCTGCTCTCTGGACAAGTTGCTTTGGCAAATCAGTGTCTTTCACAAGGTAAGACTTACGATTTTATAAAAGTTTCATTTTTAAAAGAAATCATTGCTTAAGGAAGCTTTCTTTCCAGAGTATGGGAAAGATTATTTGCATTTTGAATGTTCGGTGTAATGACTTGGAAAAGGAGGTTGAATCTTTGCATATGGTAACAGACAGACATCTTGCACAGAGCCAACATGCTGATGAAAATTATTTTGCTAATAAAAACAATATTGTGTAATCATCCTGGGGAGATGAAGTCAAGACATGGCTCGTGTTTGGAATCGTGAAGATCCAAGAAAATGTGCTAATGTTTCAAATTGCTATTGAACTAGTTATAAAATATGGTGTTCAGAGACTGCATTTTTAAAGACAGGATGCAGAACAGAATACGTACATGTGTGATTTGTTTTAAAATGCTAATATTTGGTAAATGGTGTGAAAGTTAATGCTGCCATGTTATTTACTAATAAGGCTGTTCTGTTTCTTCTAAACAAAATCTTCATCTCTTTGTTTACACAAGCACACCCAAACCTGAACTGCTTCAGGTTCAGCTTTACAAAATATTTCGACCTTTCTTTTCCAAGTAGTTTGGGGTGTGCACCTTGAGTCATCTTTTGTCACCAGAGGGCCAAACGACTGTGGCGCCTAGTGGTGCTTTCCACCAGCTTTAACTGCTGCATCAGCACTGGCTGTTCCTAGGCATAGCCTTCCTGCTGTGACCCATGCATTGGTAACCTCAAGGCTGGGCTGTCGTAATGCCTTCTGTGTGGAGCTGGTCCGGAGGCTGCTCTTAGTGAAAAAATGGTGACTCAGCTATCCACTGGGGTGCTGCATCAGATCCATGTCCCAGCTCCTTAAAGGTGCTGGGCCAGCCGCTGGTTAGCTGCCAGTCCAGGCTTGGGGTCCTGGTGGTGATAGATAAGGCCCTGAACAGCTTGCAACCAAGTTGCTTGGAGGAGAGTCCTTTCCCTTAATGTCCTGCTCAGTCACTTCGATCAGGTTGTCACATAGTTTGGAGAGCAAGCAACCAGGAAATGGGCCTTCTCTTGGTGACATTCTTGGCACTCTTCCTGTGGAATGATCTTCCCTTGGACCAACATCTTTTCTCTTTTGTCACCTTCTGAAGGCTTGTTTATGTAACCAGGGCCTTGCCCATGTTTAAATCCAGTCTCTGGTGTTTCATTTCAAATGGTCCTTGTTTCATGGCTGTTTTCATTATTTCACATAGCTCGATTGTTTTAAGGACATATGTTTTCAGTTGTTTACTTACGTGCTTCTCTTTGTACATGTTTTATGAAAGATGGGCTAGAAAGAAAGTGCTTCAAATAAAAATGAAGACTTCATTTTGATGCTAGCAAAAAAGTTATTCCTTTATGCTGGATTTTACTTGGTATCTGGTATAAAGCTCTAGTTTTTTGAAACAGTGCCTACAAGGTGGTCTCATGAGTTACAAAAGCTGCATTAAATACACATACGACAAGACTCAAATCTAGGATGTGACCAAAAATGAAAGGACTATAATGGAGAAGGTGGTAATCAATACTTCTAGAGTTTGCAATATTGCACTCATGGAGATTTTTACTGGTTTACCTGGGCCAGGATTTGACATAATTTGTGCATATACAAACCCCTGGAATTTCAGGAAATTAAACCAAGATGTGCACTCAGTCAGCTGGAGGCGATGCTCCTGTAACTGTGTTGCTTCTGGCTGACCCACTGCACAGCCTTGGGTCAGTTGGCGTCATCTTGATTTAATTACCTGATGTGCTGTGGGCAACAGATGTCTTAGAAGCTGCCGTCTTGTGATTGACTTATTCTTGGAGGTAGAATTACTTGGCGTTCTCTCTTTCCCCCTCCCTCTCTCTTAGTTTTAATTAAAAGATGTCTAAACTGTCTTTCAGGGCATATAACCATTACAAGACAATGTTCAGTTCTTTTTTTCCTCCTCTTGATAGCTAATTTTGACTGCTATGCAATTGGAGCAGAATTATTAGGGCTCAGGAGCGGGGTGTAAAAAACACCATGATGAATCTGACCCACTGTTATCTAGTCCAACTTTCTGCAGCTTTCAGAGGCACTTTCAGACACATTTGGACTGCAGCACCCAGAATCCCCTGTTAGTGGTCCTGCTGGATGGGTATTTTGGGAGTTGTGGTCCAAAGGCCTCTGAAGACCACTAGGTTGGGGAAGGTTGATCTAGTCTAGCGTTCTGCTGACACTGGCCAACTTGTTGCCTGTATGAAATCTACAAGTCAGCTATGAATCCAGTGACACCATCTTGTTTGTATTCCCTAGAAACTGGTACAAAGAGGGATTCTACCTACTCTGCTAGAGATAGTATGTGGCCATTCGGACTAGTAGCCACCCATGGCTTTATCTTCCATCAGTTTGTCTGGTCTCCCTTTAAATCCATCCACATTGGTGGCTGTCACCATGTCATGTTGTAGCAAATCCCATAGTGTAGTTATGCACTGTGTGAAGCAGCATTTCCTCTTACTTGTCCTGGACCAGTCAGCTTCATGAGATTATGTAGTATGTAATTTCATAAATATTTGGGTTGATTATATGAGGCCAGTCACTCCAGCCCACACGTCACACTTACATCCTGCCAATTTTGCTAATTTCTTGCTACCCCTGGTTCTGCTGCCATGCAGTGCAAACAAGAAGCGGTGGGAAAACATGGGAAGGTTATGCATTAAAGACTGAACTGTCTGGAACTTCACTTGAAACCCCATGATTGAGGCAAGAGGAACATCCTGATTGTACAAGTGTTCAAGAGTGCAACAGATTGCTCCGAAAGGTGGTGACCGGGCTAGCGGCTGCTTGGCCACCTGTCTTGGCTGCTGTGGCAGCCCATTTCCTGCATGAGCAAGGGGATGGACTAAATTACCTGTGGGGGCTTTTCCTGCTCTGTGATTCTGTAACAAGCTTATATTTAACCCTGAAAGGCCTGGATTGGGATTGCTTTTTTGGGGAGTGGAGGGCTTATCCTAGCAGAAAAAGGTGTGCACTGAGCAATTGGCATGTTCCTTCTAACTTGGATGCTTCCAAACATACATGGACAAGGGAAAGTGAGCTAAAAGCAGCTCCTTTCATCTGCCAGCATTGTGCACTTACTAGCAAGTTCCAACTGTAAGTGCAAACAAGGGAAGCTGACCTGGGAAGCTGACTAAGGCGTTTGCTGCCAGGCTACTGGCGCATTTCTTTGTTTGGACACGGCGTCGCATGTGTCATCAGGGCAGGCGGATTTAGCGCAAAGCTGACTGTTCCATCCCAGTACACTGTAGAAACAATAGAGTGGCTAAGTCAGTGCAACACACTCGTATTTATTGTCGTTTGTAGGCAAACAAACTGCGCTAGGAGGTCGTTTTTGGTTCCTCTACCGTGATTAACTCGTTCTGTGCGGCAGCGGTGGTGGCCTTCCCCAAATAATGCCTTGTGCGCTGCTTTGTTCAGATCTCTAACTTAGCGTATCAGCGAAGGCTCTGCACGGCTAAAATAATTCCAGAAGCATCCCCATTTTCAGGGTTTCCTGGTTCTTCGATGCTGTTATGCACAGTGAATAATGGGCTCTCTGGCTACCCTTTAGTTAACTAGGTAAAGGTAAAGGTTTCCCCTTGACGTGACGTCCAGTCATGCCTGACTCTCGGGGGCGCTGCTCATCTCTGTTTCCTGGCCGAGGGAGCCAGCGTTTGTCCGCAGACAGTCTCCGTGGTCGTGTGGCCGGCATGACTAAACACCGAAGTGCACAGAACGCTGTTACCTGCCCACTGAAGTGGCACCTTTCTATCTACTTGCATTTGCATGCTTTCAAACTGCAAGGCCGGCAGGAGCTGGGACGGAGGAACAGGAACTCACCCTGTTGTGCAGATTTGAACCGGCGACCTTTGGATCAACCAGCCCAGCAGCACCACGGTTTAACCCACTGCGCCACCTGCAGTCCCTAGTTAACTAGATAGTTACTCTTAAAACTCGATGCAAGTATGTTCAATCAGGGCTGACCCAAGACACATTTTTGACTGAGGCAGAGCACTGGCTGGAGCTCCCACCCTGATACACTGGCAGGGATGCAGACGCTCAATTCGGAACTGGAGACGCTCCCGAAGGCGTCACTGGTGTGGGGGATGGCGTCAGAAGCAAAAAGGGCAGGCTCAACAAACCCAGAACAGCAGCATGTTCTATCTGAAAGGTCATATTGCCTCAGTTAAGTTTTGGGAGAGGCATGGTGACTTTTTAGAATGGGGAAAAATCTGCATGGAAGCTGGGGAACCACCAAAGGACCAGTGGTTCTGGGAGAGGGAACCCGAGAAGGGCTTGAGGAACTGCTCACGATTTTCAACAAATCATCAGATGAGGCATAGCTTGGATGGAATGGACTTAAAACTGAATCCATCTGCAATGAATGCAGACTGGATAGATACCGATTGAGAGGATTCTGTCTCCAGTAGTTCCCCTCAGGGCTCTTTGGACTGTTTTCAGGGTTCTCTCCTATTTTGGATTTTTCCCCTAAAGTTGTGTGTGTGTATACATGTTTGGGTCCTCTTGAGCCTGTTGATACTTCTTGCTTGTGTGCAAGCGGCATAGTTTTGGCTGCATCAGCAACAGCACTTACCTTTAAACAGGTGGGAATAGCTGGAATGCTGAAAACTATAGAGCTGAAGGATATCCATGTGACATACAAGCCTGGAAGATTTGGAGGTGCAAATCTTGGAATCCTGGAAGTTTTCTTGAACTCACTGGGGCTTTCTTCGGAACAGTCATATAGAGGATTGCATTATGTGGCCTGCTACACCGAATTAGAGTCATTCTGTGCGCTTTCAGAGAGTGCTGATGCCAAGACAGACTGCTCAACATCCATCAGACATGCTTTTTATCGTAGCTAATGTGCTGAATCAAACTGAGAGAACTCCCTGATTATGAAGTGGACAGATTGATTGTTAATTGTACAGCTTTCCGTAACGTCCACTGGAGCATGTGTCCATGAAATGGCGTAAGGCTGTGCTGACATTTTGGTCTTCTAAGCTGTTAAATCTTTGCTTGGCTGGAAGAATAATATGCCACATGGCCAGAGCTATCCAACTAATTTGGGGTTTTATGTATGACTAATTTCACCAAGGGACTGATAAAAATGGAAATTGCACATTGGGGTGGGATTTGTTTTGCTCTCAAGTCTGCTGACCAAATCTAGATGCAGAGTTCAAAAGTACACAGTGTTATGGCTGATCTAATATTTCTAGCATTTCCCCCCCTTAGCTGATAGCACAGCAAGATGACAATCTTGTTTTTCTAGTGACCTAGTTTTCTGAAGCATCCGGAAATGAGGAACAAAGACTCCTGAAATACTGGTGTTTTTCATTGTCTTAAATATTTTCAACTTTTGTGCTGAATATTTGGCATCCCTGAAGAGAGGTCATTTGAAGAAATTGTAGCTTTTCCGTTCTGCTCCTTCCCTGCTCTCCATTTTGAGGATTTGATTAGCTCTCTAGTTTCCAGCTGGTTGGGACTGGGTTGGTTATTATTGCCATTGTGCACAACCATGATTTGATCATGATTTCTTCACACTAGAGCTGGAACAAACCACAGTGCCGGAGGGTACTGACATAATGATAATCCATGGTTTGTTTAAAAGCAGAATATTCCTGGCAGCCACAAAAAGGAGGAGTGAGAGGGAAGAGCAGGTGTCCTGAGGTTCACCATACCTCATTTTCATACACAGAAACTGTGATTTCTGTTAACTCTGAGCTAGGTTCTTGCCTATCAGTCTAACCTACCTAACAGGATTGTTGTGAGGATAAATTGAGTGGGGAGAAGCCCCTTAAACCACTCTAAGCTCCTTGGAGGGAGAGCGGAATAAAATGTGATAACTAAAACAAGCAAGTTAAGGAACGACGGCCAACAACCTTCTTGTAATTATCAAAAGCTGGTTTTACCAGGTGAGTCTTGTACTTTTCCTCCAAACATTGAGTGACACATCTTTCTCATATGTTTTGCCAATGCCCGGTAGCAACTTCCTTTTGGGAGGAGGGAATAATCTGAATACATTTTAGGTGGAAAGTTCTTTAATATTTAATAACAGACATGTCCTTTTGAACTGTCTATCTGTCTTCTGGAGTTTAATGCAAGGTGAATGCAAATGAATTTTCTGTGCCCCTTTGACTGCCAAAAGGTTGGAAGAACAAATGGCCACCTGCGATGACACAGTGGGTGGAGGACTTAATTAAACTTTTCAGTTTTGAATGGTGTAATTTAGACAATGATAACTATATGGATATTTGGGCTGGCTTTGTTGAAGTGCATGCATAATTATTTTTAACAACAGTAAGGTGTTTTCCAAAAGACTGCGACAAAGGGATATATAACATATGTAATTAGTGTTATGGAACTTTTAAAATCTTGTTCAAAAGAACTGTAATCATTTGGTTTATTTTTTTCTTTTGCTTTTTTATCTTTGAGATGTGACTTGGTCTCATTTTGTAGCACAAACATACATGGAGAAATGCATGGGAAGCACCTTCCAGATGCGAGGGTTATGTAGGCCTTTCCAAGATGCTTTGCTGTCTCTCAAAATACTCGCACTGCCACTGTTTTTTTAGCAGTGCATTCAAACCATGATTTCCCCTGCAACCAAACACAGCTGGGGGCTGCTAGAACAGGCCACTAATCCTCCTTTCCTGAAGGTCACACACATACTTCTGCAGAAAGATTTATATTCTAGTGGTCAACTAGAATGAGGGAAGATCAGCAGAGGAGGAGGAAATTCAGTGAAGCATAAATGGGGTTGTATCCAGAGCACAAACCTAGGAAAGCTTTGTCAGCTTTGCTTCCTCTCTCATCAAACACATGCTAACGTGCCTTAGGCATGGAGACTTTAATGGCCAGCCTTTACTAGGCTTGGCTGTGTGACACAAGTATCACACCCCAACCATTGGGCACAAGAGCTTTCTTCCGGTGCAAACAGTGTTGTTGCAGGAACAGCAAATGAGGGCATGTGTTTGTGAGAGGGAGGGAGGCTGGGGTTGAGGGAAGGATGCTGAGTATAAACTGGATTACCTCTCATGGCTTTTCTGCTCTGCTGTTCATGTCTGGGTCACAGGAAGCAGATCCGTGTTTTTCTGGGCGGAAGGCTCTCCAGCTAACCCATCTTTGGTTGCCCGTTCGTTAGCCCCAAGGAGACTCAAGTGATTTCTCTGAATTAAGGGTGATTTCTGAGAGCTCTTAAGTGAAGCAGTTCTGTGTTCTCCCTACTTCCCCACCCGCTCGACATTTCACAGTATGATTTAATAGGAAGCAGAGCAGTTTGGTATGTGTGTTTTGAATGGAGTGAAACTTTTCGCTTTGCCTCGCTGAGGATATTGCAAGTCCTTTGTTTTCTTCCTCGATAAAGCATAGCTTTTTGAGGAATGAATGTATATGAGATCACATAAGGTATACCGTATTTTTGCTCTATAAGATGCGCCTGACCATAAGACGCACCTAGTCTTTAGAGGAGGAAAACAAGAAAAAAAATATTCTGAATCAAATGGGCACATAATCACAGGCACATTCCCCATCACTTCCCCATGGGCTGCACATCTGACAGACTTACTGCACACACATATTCGCTCTATAAGACGCACGGACATTTCCCCTTACTTTTGAGGGGGGGAAAAATGAGACTTATAGAGCAAAAAATATGGTAGATTGTTAGCTCACTAGATGTAGGTTGCTTGCATTTAATGTTGCCAAGCTATACCCTTCCTTGACTTCACGTTTCATGTTTGATTTTTCCCCCCTGTATGTCCTACCAATGTCAGACATTTTATAAAAATAAAAATATTTCCTAGGTGCTGTTCTCTTCCCTGAAGAGGTGTGATTTTGTATTCACAAGTCTGCCTATTTAATCTTCTAAATGCTGATCATCTTGCTTTACTTAATTGATGACATAAGTCCTGGATTTTTAATGCAAGTTATTCACTCAGCTGTTGCTGGCTGTTTTTTGAAAGTATTGTTCCTCAAGTTGAGTTCTTTCACAGGGTGGGATAGAAATTCAGAGTAGATGAATGGATGAGTCCTATATTAAGAAAAGATGATGAGATGTACCCCATGTGGTTTTGAGCTCTTTTAGAAGCCAGAATTATTCTTATACATGGAATTTTACTTATAGTATGCAGGGGTTTTTTCCCTGGTGATAGAATTTAATTTCTCATATGCCATGATCATACATAGTCATAAAGCATGTGCGTCAGAACACCAGAGTGCCAGATGTGATTGCAATCCATGCATTTTGCTTTCTCAGTTGCCTTTGGTACTTATGTTCTGGAAAGGCAGCTCCAGAAATGGATATATTTTTTAACAGCCAAAAGGAGGAAAAAATCCCCCTTGATTTTCTGCATGTAGGAAGATGCTTTAAACAGAATGAAAGAAGTGGTCCACCTGTAGTTATAGTTTGAACCCAGTTTTTCCTCTGGAATGGTTGACACTTGCTTGTTGTGAGAGACTCAAGGCAGAGTTCTGGGTCTGAACCTTGCAATAAAAAACCCAGGGATAGAGTTAGGGCACGAGGAGCATTTCAACCATGGGGTGTCACCACCAAAAAGGCCCAGTCCCTGGTCACCACTACATTAACCTCAAAAGCCATGGCACACCCAGGGCAGGGCCTCTGATTGGCAACCTTAATGCACAGGCAGGCTTATGTGGATGGAGGGAGTCCTGCAACTGCCCAAGTCCCAAGCTTTACAGAGCTTGAAATGTAAGTAAGTGCCAGCACTTTTGAGCTGGGCTTAAAAATGAACGCGCAGCCAGCGAAGCTCTTTTGAAACCTGAGTGGCTTGGTCTTCCAGGGCTGGTTCAAGCCAGCAGCCCAGTGACCTTCAACCAGCTCCAGTTCCTGGAACTCAGTAGTGCTGGACAGAGCAAGATTGCCCCACCATTCCTTTTCATGCATATGAAAACAATTCTTACTTGCCACATTAAAGTGGCAGCAAGTACAAATCAAACGCTTGGTGCGCATGACAATTTAATGAATTTGACTGCTACTTTTCCACCCTCCTGTCTTGATCCTCCTATATCTTTACATTTGATTCTCCTGAGCATGTACATGTAAATTAAAATTATATTGGAACTATCAGTATGTATGTTAGGTTTATTTTGTAGTGTTTTACCACCTGGCTCAAAAGTGTTCTCCTGGTTCAACCATGTCATATTTAAAATCAAAAGTAGTTTATCTCACATTCAGGGACATTTGGAGTTGGGATCAGTGCTCCACTTTTCTGCATTGTCGATCTGTTTTTACCCCGCATCATCAAAAAACTAGCCTTTGTTGTATTTGGGAACATTTTTGACCCCAGATAAAAGTCAAGTCAAGCAAAGTGCTACATACGAAAGGCCTTTGTTCTGGCTGAATTCTCCCCCCTCCCCACAAAAAAACCAATCAATGTAAGAATAGCTTTCAGCTCTCAGCAAGTCCCAGTTATTTAAGGCTTTATCCTTGCTGATGCTATGCATAACAATAAAATCTGCATAACAATGATTGGCCTATTGACTTTTCTCTGCATAATAAGAGTTTGGCCTTCTAAGTTAAAAACAGCAACAACATCGAAGAACCTCTCTGTTGGATTTTAATTGTTTGTTGGGAGTTTTAGCTCAACATCTTAGCTTTAAAAAGAGACTAAGATGATCTATATTGAACTTTTGTTTGGGGTAAAAATACTCCATAGAATTATTCTTAGGGAGATTCGGTGTGGGGGCGGGGGCTTTGGGCCTCGGGGATATTTTGATTTATAGGAAAAAGGCAGGAGACTGAAATTTGGGGACGTTTTCAACTAAGCACTTTATGGCAATGTCCTTGAAGAATGCGTCAGTATGACTGTGTGACATGCCATCAAATTGTCCCGAATTTTTGGCTTCCCTACTCACAGTATGACTGTGTGACATGCCATCACATTGTCCCGAACTTTTGGCTTCCCTACTCACAGTATGACTGTGTGACATGCCCTCAAATTGTCCCGAACTTTTGGCTTCCCTACTCACAGTATGACTGTGTGACATGCCATCAAATTGTCCCGAACTTTTGGCTTCCCTACTCACAGTATGACTGTGTGACATGCCATCACATTGTCCCGAACTTTTGGCTTCCCTACTCACAGTATGACTGTGTGACATGCCATCAAATTGTCCCGAACTTTTGGCTTCCCTACTCACAGTATGACTGTGTGACATGCCATCAAATTGTCCCGAACTTTTGGCTTCCCTACTCACAGTATGACTGTGTGACATGCCATCAAATTGTCCCGAACTTTTGGCTTCCCTACTCACAGTATGACTGTGTGACATGCCATCAAATTGTCCCGAACTTTTGGCTTCCCTACTCACAGTATGACTGTGTGACATGCCATCAAATTGTCCCGAACTTTTGGCTTCCCTACTCACAGTATGACTGTGTGACATGCCATCAAATTGTCCCGAACTTTTGGCTTCCCTACTCACAGTATGACTGTGTGACATGCCATCAAATTGTCTCGAACTTTCGGCTTCCCTACTCAGTCCCATCCAGTTCTTGTAAATCACTTCCTTTATAGATTCAATCCATCTCATCTTTGATCTTCCTCTTCTTCCTTCGACTTCCCCTAGCATTATCTTCCTCAGTGAGACTTGCCTCCTTATTATGTGCCCA
This sequence comes from Varanus salvator macromaculatus, assembly GCA_023646645.1. Lineage (NCBI taxonomy): Eukaryota > Metazoa > Chordata > Lepidosauria > Squamata > Varanidae > Varanus > Varanus salvator. Next base: position 9,438,094 of record JAIXND010000852.1, on the reverse strand, counting down.
AAGCACAACAGCTTCACTTTCGTCGGTTTTGATTCCAGGGCGAGCTGATTTGGTTTGATTTGATCTTGGACCCATTTGCTTGTCACTCTGTCAATCCAAGGGGTTCCCACAACCCTCTGCCAGCAGCATGTTTCAAACACATCAGTTTTCTTCCTGTCAGCTTTTGCCACTCTCCAGTTTTCACACCCTTGCATAGTGATTGGGATTGCAATAGTATGGATAATCCCAGCTTTGGTCCCCTGTGAAACATCTTTACACTTGATTATCTCCTCCAGTTCCTTCAATGGTACCCTTCTAAGTCTCCATCTTTTTTCTAATTTCTTGGCCACAATTTCCCTTTGAATTAATGACTGAGCCAAGGTATTCAAAATCTTTCAGTTTCAGTATTGATCTTTCAGTATTGACAGATCTTTCAGTATTGACAGTGTTGTTGTTGTTAGTCGTGAAGTCGTGTCCGACCCATCGCGACCCCATGGACAACATTCTTCCAGGCCTTCCTGTCCTCCACCATCCCCCAGAGTCCACCCAAGCCCACACCCACCACCCCAGTGACCCCATCCAGCCACCTCATCCTCTGCCACCCCCTTCTCCTTTTGCCATCAATCGTTCCCAGCATCAGGCTGTTCTCCAGGGAGTCCTTCCTTCTCATTAGGTGGCCAAAGTATTTGAGTTTCTTCTTCAGGATCTGGCCTTCTAAAGAGCAGTTAGGGTTGATCTCCTCTAGGAATTCCTGACAGTAAAGCCCTCTAATTCTTCTGTAGTCAAGATTTTTGTTTTCTTAATGTTCAGTTGCAGTCCTGCTTTTGCACTTTCTTCTTCCACTCCATCAGAAGTCTCTTCAAATCATCGCTGCTTTCTGCCAGTAATATGGCATCACATCTTAAGTTATTCATGGAATCATACAGTTGGAAGGGGTCTAGCAGGCCATCAGGTCCAGCCACCTGCTCAATCAAGGACTCAAGTCTCCCATCCAGATTCATGTACCTTCCATCCATTTTCACTCCTCCTTCCTCTGACCCTCATCTAGATTTCTGCATACGGATTGAGGAGACAGCAAGATACAATATGCTCCCTCTGATGCCTTTGCTTATTGGAAACCATTCTGTTTCTCTGTCTGCTGTCCTAACACTCGATTCTTGTTAGGGACTAACAAGTGTTGAAACGCACCCGCTTCTTTCAGAACCATCCATAGCTTCTCGGACTCTAGGTAATTCTCTGGCTTCTCTGACATTCTCAACCCCCCTCGCCATGTCAAGAGGTCCAAGAGGGGGGCTGCTGGGGTTGTAGGACTATTTATGTGAGCTAAGGAGATGCCAGCTTCCCCATAATGTGGACAAAGTGGACAGTTTTGTTGAAGAAACTGCCATGTAAGAAGTAGTAGGAAAAGAAAATATGGGAAATTAGATACAGGGAGGAGACTCCTTGCGTGAACTTCTTACGGCTTGTAGTATCTTGCACAGCTGGCTGAAGAGGACAACCAAATAAGGCAACATTTTGTTGCATGAACCACTGTTTGACTTTTCTAGCAGTTGCAGGGCAGGGGACGGAGCCAAGGCAGCAAGTGTGCTGCAGGCTTTCTACTCTCTGGTTGAAGGTCTACTTAAAATTACAGGCATGTTGATGAATCCAAGGTTCCATATGCTAATCATCCAGGGGCTCTGATCTCTTTATAGGGGATGCCTTTTTCAAGGCAGCGATAAGCCTTGTTCCTGAGGTCCCGAAGACAATCAACATAGAAGGGAAGATGCGGCCCTCTGAAGCGTTCCTCCTAGAATTCCTCTGCAATTTCTTTTCTACCTTGTTGATTATTCCGGTAAGTCGTTAACCTGGCCCACTCATCTACACCTGCTGAATGGTGTTGGCATTTTGCTACTTATCATGCTCTTCACTGAATTATCAAGGCAACTGACATGGCTGGACAATACAAAACCAACCCATAGAAGTACTTAAAATGGAAAAGTATAACAAGAACAGCAGCAAAAGCAGTGTAAATTCACTTGGGGGAGGGGTGTTAAATAAATAGGCCAACGCCAAGACAAATTAAAAAGCCCAGGATATCTGAAAGGGTTTGGACAGAGAGTTTCATTAACATGCCACCTGGCTACATTTCCTCCAAAGCCTAGAACTCACAAGCAGTAGATGAGGTAGTCAACATGTGTCGGGACTATATAATTTTAGAAGGTAGCTGGGAATCCACATGACCCCATATTCTTCTACAAAAACAAATTTGTGTACATTTTAAAAACAAAGCAGAAATAACCAGCCTGCTGTGAATCTGACTGAGAGCAGTTAGAAATGTGGAAGATTCTAACAGCAGCTCCTTTGCCTTTCCAGCAGCTCCTTTGCCTTCCTTTCCCTGTGACTTAATGCTTATAGTGCTGGCTTGGCTACACACGGCTGAGCCAAGGCAAGGCTCTCGTGTCATCATGCCTCCTTTGTGCCTCAGTGTTTCCTGGGGAGCAGCGGAAGCCACCTGTCCTTACCATGAAGCCTGTTTTTGTTCCCTAGGACCATCCTGAGCAGGGCGTGTTGTTCCTGGTGCGAGGGCTGCTGAACGTCATCCAGGACTACACTTGGGAAGATAACAACGATGACAAAATCCGGATCTACACGAATGTGGTGCATCTTCTCTCGGCAATGAGTCAGGAGACTTTCATCTACCATGTGGACAAAGGTGAGTGAGTGAGCTTTGATGCTGGCTCAAAAGATCTAGAAACAAAGAGAACAAGAGTTCCTTCTCTGATTGTGCGTTTGTCACAACTCTGGAATACTTTCCCTGGATAGGTCTGTCTGGCATCGAAACACCAGCAATGTGGGATCCATGTGAAGGCTATTTCATTCTCTATTCAAAAATACTGTTTGATTTTTCAAGTTTTGCTTTCAATATGCTATGTTTTGATGTGTTTTTCAGCCTGTCCCAGTTGCTTTGCATTAGAACACCCATTAGCCACAGCCAGCAGTCGGGTATGGTGAGAGAAGCAGTCCAAACCATGTGCAAGGCACCCGCTAGTGAGAGTTTAGACAGGAAAAAGGACAAGAACACCCAGAAGGGCCCAGCCAGCGTGCTGGGAGTTTTAGATTGATTTATTTTTTTCTTTCTAAACTTGTCCAGGATTTCACCTTCAGTGACTTAGGGCAGCATCCGGTGAAACTCTCCTGCTAAATTAAATTGGATTTCATTGGCATAAAGGGCCCCTAGCACAACGCCACGGTGTTTGCTGGCATGGCAGGTTTCCAAGGAAGCCGCCTGATCTTGCAAGGGTTCCTGGTGTTTGTCAGAGGCCATTATGCTACCATGTCTTTCTTTATGTGAGCAGCAGTGTCACATTGGAGTGTAGAAAAGTGGGATATGTATTTTAAACTTTTGTCACAGATACTTTCTTGAGACCAGTTCTTGCAGCATTTTTCAAGTCTTGCCTAAGTAATTTAAAAAAAAGAAAATTGGTGGTGTTAAAAATGTTACATTCATTGAAAATAAACCGTTGGAATTCAGCTGTGATGAATGTTCTAAACTTGACCTAAATAGGCTAAAATGAGTAATTCCTTAAAAAAGAACACCTTTTTCATATTCCCAGAGGAAGATTTTGTGCTTTTGGGGCTCAATCATATGCAAGTTAGACAGTAAGCAGTTGACTGGGGCATATTTCTCTGCCTTTTTTGTGTCTGAACTTGCATAGGAGTGTGTCTTTAATCAGAATAATGAGATGAACTTGGCTCATTAGTGCATTTCCCAGTAGAAACAGAATCTTCAGAGGTGTTTTCTTAGAACTTTGGTACCATCTGCTGAGGGCATCTGCATTTTACACGTACGGAATTCCCTCCCCCCACTCTCTTTTTGGTTTTAACTGTCAAAACCACTTGAGCTTGTCCTTTGCGATTTTCTTGCAAACACTGTATAACATCTTCCAAAGGAGAACAGATGAATGCCATCCAGCCTTGCAGATCACCGTGTGTCCAAAGGCTGAGGTTGTCTGTAGCTTACCTTGGAGATGGGCTTATTTCCGGTAGAGGGCTAGTTCTGTCCTCCATGCTTCATGGTTAAAAACACCTCCTTTTTCATTTGTTTTCAAGTCCATCTGCCCCCTGGTTTCGCCCTTTATTTTCAGGGCCACTCAGGACAGGAACTGCACTGATACGCACACTGATCGTTCTGGAAAACCCCATTTATTTTCAGCAGCAAGTGTACTAGCGCAGGAAGCACCTGCACGCACGTGGCCACCCGCCCTGCTGGGCCTGGATGGACTGTTGCAGCAAGAGAGGAAAAGTTGTGGTAGTGGAAATATTCACTGGGTCACGTATTTCCACATTGTTAAGGTCAGATCTGCAAGATGAACCTTTGCAGGGCTTGAACCCACATTTTGGACTGAACTGCCAGCAAGCCTGGTGATTGGCCATGCTGGCTGGGGCTGATGGGGGTTGAAGTACAAAACATCTGGCAGGCACTGGGAAGGCTGGTTTAGGACTCAGATCTTTGATTGGTCCAGTCAACACCATGCCATCCAATATGGCTGCAGTGTTTGGATTACAACTCCCATCATCCCAAGCCACCATGGTTGGGAAACACTGGGCTGTTCCATCTTAGAGAAGGACTCCAGGGTCTCTGGCAGAAGTCTTTTCTAACTTTATGAGGTCTTCAGGGCTGGGCATCCTGAAATTTGAACTTGTGACCTTTTCCATAGGGGGCATTTGGGCCACTAAGCTCCAGCTCTCCCACCCGCTGGAGACTCATCTCTTGCACCACGACATAGTCAGCTCTTCACACTCAGTGACTAGCAGAATTAGAGTGCTGAGCACTTTCTCTTTTTATAAGTCAGAAACATGGTTGCAATCTATTTAGTTTTATTTGTTTATTTCTTTTCATTTCTATACTGCCCATGGCCAAATCTCTTTAGGCAGTTTACAAAAAGTATAAAAACAATACGATGCAATAGATAAAAACGTCAACAAGAATTAAACATTAATGTAAAATAGCATTAAAAACATTAAAAGACAATAAAAAAAACCTGAGCAAGAATAAAAGAAAGGTACCTGGATAATCATGCCAGGCCTCTGAATGACCAGGGAAGTCTTTAAAGTCCTCTGCAGAGAGCACTGCCTTATCCTCACACCGAAAAGATGGTAAATGTGGCACAACTGAGAGGCTGTTCCAAAGGTGGAGGGGCTGCCACAGAAAAGGCCCTCCCCCTAGTCGCTACCTTCCAAGCCTCTTGAGGGGTTGATCCTCAGAGGAAGGCGGAGAGGATGATGGTAGTGTCCAGGTAGATTGGGGTTAGAAGAGATGTGCCATCAGGTACGGTGGTCCCAAGTTGTGTAGGGCTTGATAGGTCAAAACCAGCACCTTGAATTGGGACTGGGAGCATTGTTGTTGTTGTTGTTAGTTGCAAAGTCATGTCCGACCCATTGCGACACCATGGATGACATTCCTCCAGGCCCTCCTGTCCTCCATCTCCTGGAGTCCTCCCAAGCTCACACCAACTGCTTCAGTGACTCCATCCAGCCACCTCATCCTCTGCCGTCCCCTCCTCCTTTTGCCATCTATTGTTCCCAGCATCAGGCTCTTCTCCAGGGAGTCCTTCCTTCTCATTAGGTGTCCAAAATATTTGAGTTTCATCTTCAATATCTGGCCTTCTGAAGAGCAGTCAGAGTTGATCTCCTCTAGGACTGACCGGTTTGATCGCCTTGCAGTCCAAGGGACTCTCAGGAGTCTTCTCCAGCACCACAATTCAAAGGCCTCAATCCTTTGGCGCTCAACCTTCCTTATGGTCCAACTTTCACAGCCATACATTACAAGTGGGAAAACCATAGCCTTACAGTCAGCCAATGTAACCGGCATTATGATCGGTTTGATATTTGAATTATATATTTGAATTATAAGGTGATCGGTTCTTGGATACCTGACAATTTTTAAAGTGAGATTGTGGCTGCAGTCTGTTTTGGTTAGCCAAAAACAGTGCAACCCTATGACAGTTCAATATGTTATTTTTCATGCCCCCCCCCGCCCCGCACTGGCCTGGAGACCAGGTCAGTTGTGACATGCAAAAAAGAGAAGTGATTTGATCCCCGGGTTTGCATTTTTAAGGTCCCCAGGCGTTCATGATCTCCTACAGGATGGGCAACTTTGGCAGGCCCTGTAGGTTGCAATTTGTAGGGCACTCAATAATGCCGCCTCCCCTCCAGAAATTGGGAGAAATTAATGAGTTGCCACTGAAATTTGGCTGCAAACCACTCTGCAGTGTTCTGTAGCACTAAAAAGGTTAATTTTCAGCTCAGGTTGGCTCTTTGAACGCTCTGCATTGCTGCAGCAGGCAAATTTAGCTCCAGGCTAAGCTAAATCTGACTCTTCGCATTCTGAAACTACAAAGTGGCATTTTTTCCTTTCACTGCCACCAGATTCCATGCTGTGGCAGGGATTTCCCTGAGCTGGGGAATGTGGGCTTTGTGGTGCCCAGCCTGATCAAATTGGTTGCTCTACCCCACCAGTCCTAAAAGACACGCAGATAGGCACCTTCTTGTACTGACTTTCATGTTTTAAGACCTTATTTTGAAATGCCCCTTTTTCAGGTTGCAGCCTTCCCCAACCCTGTGCCCTCCAGATGTGTACTTCCCGGCATCCCTTGCTAGAAACTATGGGAGCTGTAGTCCAATGCATCTAGCCAGCACCAGGTCGGGGAAAGCTGACACAGGAAATGAAGTGTTGAACAGAGGATGGGTATTTACCTGCTGCTTCTCAAAGAAGCTCGCTCTGTGTTCGGGACTCATCCCATTCTGTGCTCATAGCAACACTGTCTGTTTGCTGGATTCGGGCTTCTTGCCTTGGCCAAAGGCTGACCCAGTGAGCCAAATGGGAATTTGGCCACATCCATAGCTAATGCTCTATCCATAACGTCACACCATGTTTAAAAAAAAAATTAAATTTATTTTGGATTTATATCCTGCCTTTTTCCTACAAAGGGTTCAAGGCAGCTTACATCATTCTCCTCCTCCATCTTATCCCCACAACAACCCTGTGAGGTAGGTTGGGCTGAGAGTCTGTGGCTGGCCCAAAGTCACCCAGTTGGCTCCATGGCTGAGTGGGAACCAGAACCCGGATCGCCTGAGTCCCAGTCCCATGCTCTTAACCACCACACCACACTGGCTCTCTGGCTTTTTCCTGAGTTTTGTCTCACATACGAGCAGAGCCGTCTTAACAGCATTATGGGGCTCCTACGACAACTACAACTACTGTTAATTTTGGAAGTTTTCCAATTTCCAAGGGTTAACATACACAGATTAGGATGGGGCCCACGGGCAAGTGCCCATCAGGCCCATGCGTTAAGATGGCCCTGCACATGAGCTACTTAAATACATTATGGTAGGGTATTTTTTTCCTGAGATGATCTGTTTACAAATATCCGGACTTCTAAGTCACGCAAACATTCTTACTTACCCACTTTCTCATATTCAATCTGAAACCTTTTGTTTTCTCAGTTGAATCCAATGATACCTTGTATGGCGGAGATACCAAATTCTTGGCAGAAACCAGCAAGCTGTGTGAAACGGTGATAGCACAAATCCTGGAGCATCTCAAGAACCTCGGAAAGGATGAGGTGAGAAAAAACCTTCTCGTCCTGCCTGTACAAATGGTGTCCCTTCCCTAATTTTATTTAGTATTTTTTTAAAGTTTTAAGATGATTTTTTTTTTAGTTCTTAGGTTGAATGTTCTTGAATGTTTTTAAAGCTGGAGGGCCAATCTAAAATCAGCTTATTTGACACAGAAATAGAATAGGATGGAAAAGATAAGAATATGCGTTGGAAGAGACCGATAAGGCCATCCAGTCCAACTCCCAGCTCCACTTCCACATGTGTCCACCCATCTGGCTGCAGGCCGCTGCCTTTCCAGTTTAGCAAAGGTGACGACATGCTCATTGGATGTAAAACTGTGCAGGCAGGACAAATAAATAAAATAAAATAAAATAAAATAAAATAAAATAAAATAAAATAAAATAAAATAAAATAAAATAAAATTGCTTTGATGCCAGGAAGTAAGTGGCAGTGTTTTAACCCTGTGCATGTCCTAGAGGTCACCAGGACCTCTTCCATCCATATCAAGGGGATATCAAAATGTTTCTAGGAGGCAGCTGCATAATATGCAAACTCAGCCATTTCTTCTGGGTAGCAGCTTTCCACACATTTAGCAAGAGCGCTTTCCGTTTTGCCTGTGTGCATGCACTTGCAAGGAGTCCAGGCAGCAGCATTTAGGTGAAATTTGATTTCTTTTGCCCGCTTGCTTCAGTGGTAAACCTCACAGGGCCAAGGTTAAGGTTGGCTGCATCCAGAGAAGGCTCCAGTGAAGCATGAAATGCATTAATTGATGTGGCAGGTTGGCCACGACGGCTCAGCGTCTTCCAACTACTCTTCAGCTGATCTGATTACTTGGGCCGGTGGCTCTGACTGCAGATGAAGGGCTGCTTGCTCTTTGCTGTGGTCAGCCCACCCAGACAAAAGGGGTGCATAAAAGAGAGTTCTGTCTCCTACGCAGAGGCTATGCTGATATCACCAGGGCACCCCTCTGATGCTTGGCATCTAGACCAAAAGGGTCCTTGATCTGTGGGGCTCTTTTAAAGCAGGCCCAGTGTGATCATAGAAGAACGAAGGAAGTTGCGATCACTCGTTTAGCTAGCTCGGTACTGCCCACTCCACCAGGTGATGGTTCTGTATCCTCCTGTCTGGCATCCTTTCCAATAAAGGTAACAAGGCGGCACATGGAACCATCTGACTGCAAAAGGTGCGCTGCACTGCTCCAGCGGCTGCCTTAGTGCGTAGCGCAATGTGCTGTTTAAAAAGCCGCATTCTCCAAACTCTGCCTTTTTATCTTTTATGTGTATTTAGCAAATACAATGCAGAAATGTCAAAAAGCCACTTCACAAAAAATCAGAACTCCTATCTTAAATATATGTTTGAATATAAATAAGCGGTACTCCTGAATAGGTATCAAATAGACTGACAATAGAAACAAGATCCTTTGTCTGCTGAATGACAAATGTGTATTTGTGTGTGTGTGGGGGGGTGTTATTTTCACAAGCCTATAATAGAAAGGCTTTCAAAATCCCCTTTCATGGTCTACTTCTTGAAGAATGATCTGACCTTTGTTTTGCTAGTTTTAACTGATTTTATTGCAGCATGAGCATCCATGGGCTGTATTTCACTTCATCAGATGCCACTGCTTATCCCCATTTGGCAGAAATAAAATAAATAGCTACAGAGACGGAAAATTGGGCCAAACAGCTATGAAACTAGTGGATTCTATTTCCCCACTCATAATACGTATGGTCTTAGAAGCAGCATGACTGCAGAAATTCGTTCCTTGCTATTTTTGTTTTTTTGTTTAAATTGTAGACTTTAAAACGACAGAGCCAACTGGCCCTCTATTTCTTCAATAGCATCTTGGCCCATGGAGATCTGCGGAACAACAAGCTCAACCAGCTTGCGGTTAACTTGTGGAACCTAGCTCAAAAGCATGGCTTTGCTGACACAAAAACCATGGTAAGGAAAGGATGGACAGGTCTTGGAGTGGTGCTGGTGGAGGAGTGTTTAACTTGAATGGCAAATTCTGAGTATTTGTTGTAGGGCTGGCTGTTTTTCATTTTTAACTATGGAAAACTATATAGCAGAACCACCTTTTAATCTGGATAGTACAGTCATATACTATCTTACTACTCAGAAGTAAGTCTTAACTGAGCTCAGGAGGACTTAATTCCACACAAGTGGGTATGAGATTGCAGCCTGCACGCATCAAGCTTTAGGCTAAGAAGTAAAATTCATCTGCACGTAACTCTGTGCCTGAATCCGCAGACCTAGGTAGGGCACCAAAGCCCTGCTCCTGATCGCTGGACATCTTCCGGAGCCGCCTCTTTCTTTGTTGCATACGTCTCCCACCTTGTACCCCAGCTGGCTGGACTGCAACTCAGCACTTCCTGCTGGGGATGCTGGCTGGGGATGATGGGAGGTGCAGTACAATGCCTCTGGGCAGCACCAGGCGGGGGAAGGGCAGTTTAAACAGTGGCTGCTTGGAGACTTTCATGCAAGTCTTCCCAGCCATCAGGCCAAAATGACACAAAGCTTTTCCAAACAAAAGCTGAAATATTCATGGCGGTAGTGCCTTGAGGAGAAAATTGTAGTCTCTGCCTGCTCTGCCCTGCATGGGAAATATATTCCGGCACATTTGGGTTGATTCTCCCAAACGGATATAGATAATTTTTTTTCTTCGCTTTTCTTGTGGAGAGGACTGATTTCCAAGGTGCTCTTATTTTCCTTTCCCTTTCTAGGTCAAAACCTTGGAATACATCAAGAAGCAAAGCAAATACCCTGAGCTGAGCCATTTTTCAGAGCTGGCACTACGACTTCCTCTGCAGTCAAGGACCTGATGAATGTTAGCCTGCTGGAAGGCAGTTCTCCAAGGCCTATAAAACACAGGTTCCATTGCAAACTATTATTGGTGTTCAATATCTTTTCATTTTGAAGCGTCCCTTGGCGCACAACAGATTTACCCGGTCAGGTCAGAGGCAGGCGAGAAACTGTCCCGACGATGCAAGTCATTTTTGAAATGAGATTTTGTTTCTCACTGTATAGGCATTCACCATTAAAAGGGGAGTTAAATGCTTACACCAGGGTCAGCAAAACAGCATTTTAATTTCAGACTGTAAATGATTTTTGTAAATATACCCAAATCTGAGAGGGCTGTAGAGAAAAGAAGGTAACCTGGGAGGCCTGATAACAGGTAGCTCCTGGAATTCTTTTGCATTCAGCATGAATATACTTCTCCAGGCATATTTGTCTATTGATTTAAAAGCATAATATACATTGAAAGAAGCGTGGGTGCTTGGGGTAGGCCTCTGAGACATAGTTGAAGGCAAATACGTTCAGGGAGCCTTTGTAAGTAAGCTTTCAATGTATTAAAAAAAATCTAATCAGGGGTAGGACGCATTTGTATTCATTCCCATTACTGATCTTTCCATGCAGTGCTTAGCTGGCTCTTTTATAATCATTAGGCTCACTTATTATTATGCCGCATAACCAAGCCTCCATTTGCCTTTTGATTAGAAGCCCCTGTGAGTGACTTGAGTTTTTCCTCCCTTTAAATTACAAGATAACACAACACTTTGAGAAAAGGTGAACAACATTTTAAAACACAGGAGGTCTCAATTTAGCACCATTAGTGTGCATGATGCCTTTCCAGAGGCAAAGCCAGACAGGCAGTGGCCATAAAGAGCCTTACCATTCAAGACAGGTAACAGAAAACTGAGGAAAGAGGTATGTGGACAAACACAATTATGTGTATTTTAAAAGGGGTTAATGTTCAGCAGGAGGGCTAAGGTAAAACAATTGCAGGGAAGTTTGGTTTTGAGTCTGGACCTGAAGGGAAAAGATGTTCCTACTGAGGGACAGAGGTTCTTTTACAGAAGCAGAAATTGAGAGCTGCATGAGTTTGTATTAAAAAGCAAAAGACCCCTGGGAGGCTGAGGGTGGAAATGGAGGAGGAATGGTCACAGTGAGAAACCCATGGGAAGAGGTGGGGTGGGGGTAATGTTATGGAGAGCTCGAAAGGGAAGCATAGTGGCTTGTGCTATTAAATTATTGGAAGAATAAAATAAGAATGAAATATCCTTAAATCTGGCCCTTGAAACATCAGACCAGCTAGGAGAGGAGTACGCGTTTAAATGGAATTTAGTGGATTTGTTCGGCAAGAGGATTTCACAATACTAAAGCAGCCACTGTGAACCAGTTCCCTGCAGTGGCACAAGGACCATTCTTGGCCAACAATAAACATTACACTTGCTCATGGTGGCAAACACAGATTTGTGCCCTGGGTCATTTTAGAATATTTGCTTGTTCCTTTGGCAGTAATGTTCTTGGACAAACAAGCAAAAGGAGCCACGTGCATGAGGAGACCGCAAAGGGAAAAACTGGAGTAAACACTGTTTATCCACAGCTGGAATGGCAGTTATGTCAGGAGGTATGTAGGAACAGTTGTGTCATGGATTCGGGGACAAAAGCTGATTATGAGAAAAGGAGAAGCCGGGCCAGCGCAGAGGGGAAAAAAGGATGCTTCGCATTAGGAACAGCTCCAAAACACTGGACAGTTTTTTTTTAAAAAGTAGAACTGCTCATGGATTATTCATTTCCATGGATATAGTATATATACACACACACAAATTACGTTTACTGAGGCCCCTTTTCCAAACAAGTCTGCTTGGATTTTGCCCTAACAATGTCAGTCATCAAGGAAGGAGAGGGCACAGAAAAGCACAGCTTCTTTTGGGCTGAAGGTAAACCAGCTCTCTCTGTTTCGGTGCCCATCTTTGCATCAAGTTGGCCAAAGCAGCACAGGGTACATGATGCAGTAACAACCAATTCCTCTCAGAAACCCCCAAGCAGGGCATAAAAGCCTGCAGCCACTAGTAAGTCAAGACGTGATCTGGGAGAGAGATCAGCTAATCCAAACCAATCTGAATGCCAGCAAACACAAAACAGAGACTTCAAAAACAGTATTTACTAGCACAGTTATGACAGCTACACACCATGTTCACACTGAAAGAAGAAAATGAGGTTTGTTTGCTTGTTTTTCCTATTTCATATACAACCCAGTGTTGATCACTGAACCCGTCACTGCTATGTTTCAAAAAGGAGGGGTTTTTAAGCATCCCTGTTTGAAACTCTAACACAGTGAAATGAAGACTGCAGAAAAATGTGCTACTGGAATGGAAGTGAGGTCATTGCATGGTTCGTCCCATCTAACTAAACTCAACAGCTTTTGGAAGAGCGCCTCGGAATGAAGCAGAGCCCAAAACCTGTCATTATCTATCCCTTTGTTGTTCTGACTGAAAGGCAGGGAAAAGAGCGGCAGCACAGCTCCACCCAGGGAATCTCACTTTTAATTTATTGGAGACGAGCAATTTCTAACTTTGAAAGGGAGTTGTGCCAGCTTTTCAAGAACCTCGGGGCCTCCTTTTCAGACCGCGATTGAACAACTCTTTGTTTAGACCCTCACTGCCGTAGAAAGGGGAGTAGTAACATCTTAAGTTACTTTGGCCTATCCGCCATAATTACATTGTGAGCAAAACAGAAACATTTCATAAAAATGGAATCACCAGTTGTAAATGGAAAACCCTGAATTCTGGAAGTGGGCCAAATACCCAGTCCAGTCCGAATTGACCATGATGTGCGAAGTATGTATACATCACATGCTTTTATTAAAGATGCCTCAGTGGAGACTCTATTGGAACTCTGGGTCAGCTGATAGGTGTGTTTGTTTGTTTTAGTGTACCGCCCATATAATTAGTGATCAATGTGCTTTCCTGCCCATTGCACCACAAATGTCACTCAAAACGCTGCATTCCATCACTGCTCATTTGCGTGCAAACATCTGGAACGGTTTCTCTTGGCTTCAGTATGTCCCGCATGCGCCCCCTCGTCTCTTTGGTGATGGACACTCTGAGGTTAATGCTAGGCCATCAAGTCATCTCAGCAGGCAAAAGTGCAAATAGAAGAAATCAATATTAGGCCTGAATATAGAGATGAGACCTTAACTTTTACTATCGCCCCTGTGTTCACTTTGGAAAAGGCTTGTTCTAGCCCAATAGGAGGGCCTCCGTTCTGGTATGCTAGGCATGTACAACCGGCAGGTGCTTTTGCACATCAACTCCCATCATCCCTCACTATTGCCTAGACTGGCTAAGGGTTGTTATCAGTAACACAGACAAATTGGAATGATAGTCACAAAAAGGAACAAAAGAGGAGAGGTACTTTGGAAAATACAAACATTGGATATGGAAGGATAAGTTTTGGATGGGGCACCAAAATTATACACTCACAGCAATTCAGTGACTTATTAAATGACCAGTGGCTCTCTGGCATCCACCCATCTGCCCCCCCCCCAAAAAAAACCCAGCTGGACACACGGCCACATTCATTAGCTGCCATAAGGTAATGAACCTAAGTCTTTGGAGGGCTATTTCTCACCTGTCCACAAAACAACGCAAGAGTGAAGTTGCAATGACACACAAGTCAGCCTTTCCGCTGCCCAGTGCAAAATGCTGCTAAGTAAACCCAAAGTTCCCCTTTTTTGCTTTCCACTGCAAATTTTACACCTCAAATTTGATAGATTTTGAAGCATATTTATCTATGTGCACATGCTTCTGGGGAGCAGGCTGAAATCCGAGGCCAATGCCTCTGTGGTGCTTCAAATCTACTGCCTTCTCAAACGCTGCCAGTAGATTCCGCTGCAGATTTTGCTCTCGGCTTTTGTCCAGAGCCATGTTCAGCTTTGGGGCCACAGACTCTTGAGTTGTTGAAGAACCTTTTTTAAGTCCACCCAGCAGTCTTAGGAACTTAGTTTTTTGCTCTGAACTTTCAAATTCTGCTGTACTCCACTGGCCAAAATTCTGAAAGGCAAGTCAAGAAGGGTTAGTATATTGGTGGGTAAACTTCAGGCTCCCAGGATCTGGTTTGTTTGTTTGTTTGTTTAAAAAGAACCAGGAGGAAATCACTAGCTGGTGGGAAGAAGGGAGGAGCTAGGTGCAAAACACTGGTTAAGATAGTGGAGCCAATTATCCATTGAACTGAAATATATGATCCACAGACCAGGTTTGCAAATAATGCTAAAACATTATGCTAAAACATGGTGTGCTCTGTTGAAAACTAGCTTGTTTTGGCTGAAACCATTCCTGCAGATGAAGCATGATTGGTTAATAACTAACAAAACCAAACCCATAAAGACCTCCCATGCTCCAACCATTATTGCTACACAACTTCTCATTCAACTGTATGAACAGGCTTCCTTGTTTATTCTGATGGTCTCCAAGGTCCTTTCCAGAAGGAGGCAGCTACTTGAATCGATTCCCCATTCTTGAATGGAATGGGGAAATCCTTATAAATTACAGACTGACCTGGTTTATACATAATGCTAACTAATGATTTGGGTTACTGAATTCCAGATTGTGAACACAGTCGCTCTAGCAACCTATGTATTGTTAATCATGAACAACCCAGCAAGAAAAACCATGGTTTCTTGTTAGGCTGTAAACTCTGGTTTGTTTAAACTATTAACTGCTATATGTTAAACAAGACCCATGGGATCATGGACACATAGTAGGAAGGGGCCAATAAAGCCATCAAGTTCAACTTCCTGCTCAATCCTGACAAAACAAACTGCAGTTTGTCCAAGTGTCTGCCAGACAAGCCAGGGGTGCAGCAATAAACCATGGGTTAACTTGCCCTTTTAAAAGCAGTGCCCCCCCCCCCCATTGAGAACAATTCCCTGGCAGCATTAAGGAAAACACATGTGCGGCCTCTTTGACAGGAGGTACAAGGATGGACCACTAACCCTAGGTCTTCATGCATTTGTAAGAGGCAAACTTCCCCTCCCCAACCCCGGAAAATGCTGTATACTGAATCAGACCCACATAGCCCAGTGTTGTTGACAGTGGCTCGCAGCCACTGGCAGGGTTCCCTCCTTGCCCTGCCTGGAGATGTCACAGATTGAACCTGGGACCTTCTGCATGCAAAGCAAATGCTCTGCCACTGAGCTCCGCTGCTCCCCTCTCCTGCCACGCTCAACTCTCCCCGCCGTCTTCCCATATGGGTCTTCCTCGCTCATGTAAGGCACACCAGCTTACAAATCACTTGTTCTTTCTGCTGGACAGGGGGCAGGGCAGGGAAGAGGCCCTAGGGCACAGATGCAGGCATAATTACAGCTGCAAAAAAAACCCTGTAATTTGTGAGGTTAACTTTGCAGCTACACAGCATGCCTCGTTTTTTTCCTGCCATTTTGAACTTGCTCTTTGTGAAGCTTACTAATTAGCCTTCATTGTTCTCTATTCTTCTAAGTGCTAATAAATCCTAATAGGCTGTCATCAAAGGGTTGAGATTCCCTGCCAAAACATCAGTCGCCCAACAACTCCGGAGCCATATAGACATGTATGAACTCGATGCATCTGAGAATGAAAGCAGGTGTGTGATAGGTGGGAAATTACTTGCCCTTTTCCCCTCTTGTAAAAGGAAAGGAAAAGAAAAAGAAAACAAACCTTTACAAATGAGTTGTATAAATTGACAACATTTCTTTCCTCTAAATTCCTGCTTTCTTGGTTCAGGAAAGCTGGCATTGCTGTAGGTATGTTTATCAGATAATCTTAAGTACCAGGAAAGCCTTACACCCTTCTTTCAAATCACATCAACTCCCATAAATAGCAAGCTCCTGAATTTACTGGCATTTTTTCTGCTTTTCTGTTCTAGAGTAAGAATGTCAAGGTTATAGTCTAAGATGGTCCTAGATTATCGGCTGCCAAAGCCAAAGGTTATGTATTCTTTAACATATAGCATAATTATTACAGAGATAAAATACCACTTATACTCATCTTCATCCACATGTTGCCCTCCAGATGTGTTGCCTATAACTTCTGCTGTCCTCAACCAGCAACCAGATTCCCATCTAGGCTCTTACCAGACTCGGGGTCTTCAGACTATGTCCTGGGACCCAGTTACACCAAATTGCACATGGGAACTTTGTCACATGTGAAGTGACCCTTTGAGACCACTGACAAGTCTGGGTTGCCGGCACGCACCCACCAAGTTGCCCTGTTCAACTCAATATGGAAGCACATTAGACACAACTCAGCAGGGACGCTGAGTCCCCGTCTCTGTGAAAAACAAAGGAGTCCCCAGAAGTGCTATTGATTCCAGTGGCAGGATATCCCAACTCATTTGTCAGAGTTCTAGGCCCACATTCCTCAGAGGAGGAAATTGCCCGTGGCTGCTAGCTGGGCTAAATTGGGTGGCCCACTGAAGCCAGGGGAATCAGCCAGTGCTCTCATATGCTCCATCTTGATGTGACTCGCTCGCTTTTCCAATAATGGAGGAGGAAGTGGGGGGAGATGATAGGGCTAACTGGAGTCTTGGTGACAGCTATGTCCAAAAGCTACTACTATTTATATTCCACAGAAAATTGAAAACACAATTTCTGCAGCAAAGCCATCACAACCAATTCCCCTAAGGGGATACCAGGGGACAGCAAGGGGAGAAGAAATGCCCCTTTTCTCGATTAATGACAGGAATTACAGCCCACCGGAGGCTGGAGTTTACTGCTTTACTTTCAAGCATCTCTAGGGACTGGACTAATTTGTTCTTCAGTATGACCGCCCCCCCCCCCCCGTCTCCAATCAGATGTGAGACGGGTAGCCAAGTCACAGACATGACTCACATATCAAGCTGATGATAGCACAAGGCCGTGCTAACCTCGCTGATGGGACTGTCGTGCGATTTGCACTCACCGATTCGTCCTCTTCTTTGCTGACTTGTGTTTTGCCTGATTCCCGGTCAATCTCTTCTTGGAGGGCCTGCCGTCTCAGCTAAAGTTTGGTTCACCATGTAAAAAAACAGAGGAATAAATGAATAAATGTATTATAAACAATGGATTGGGCAAGACAGGATCAAAAGGGTTCTTATGGAAAGGCTTCTTTTCAATCCAGAGAAAAAAGCACATTTAAAAAAATCTACTTTCACACCTAAGAGTTCCTACATGTTTCCCCAAGAAGGGCAGATTTTATGTGCAAAACAATCTGGGACTGGGAAGTTGAGGGTTTTTTGGCCCAGAGAACAGTGCAGGTAAAAGAGATTCTAAATCAGTCTATGAAAGAGGAGCAGTAGAATGCACACTGAGCCCATCAGCCTTTCCAAACTATTTGATTTTCCAAACCCTCCACTAAACCTCTGCATGCAACTCAAGTTTCAAATTTCTTTTGCATCAGAGATGGGCAACCTTCCCAGTGACTCCTGGATACATCTCCAGAATGCTTTAAGTACCAGTATACTTTTCTAAAACAGGTGCTGTAGCCATTACAATAATTGGACAATCAAGCGCAACTAAATGAGGACAGTGTATCAAAAAGGCCTGGAACTCAAAAAAGAAAAACAGAGCTGCAGTTCTGAGGACCTCCCTGCCCATCTCAGGGATGAAGCAGCAAGGCACCTGTCTCCAGCATTTGGGGCAGAGCAGGCCTTGCTCACTGAAGGGAGTGCCTGGAATCACTTCTGGAAATACAAAATGCCTGCACAACAAGGATATGAGGTCCAGGGGGCGGCAGTGCTACTGGAGGCTGATGCCAACTCCTCAGGTACAATTGCCTGCCTCACACAAATGCCCCTCTTGATTTCGTTCTCAATTTGTGGAGGATCATCCAACTTTTCTGTAGAAAGAATTGCAGCCTCTCATCTTACACTGGCACCGAACACAAGCCCTATTCAGGCGTCCTGAACTTACTCGTGCCCGCACACAAGGAAGGACAATGAGCACACTTGCTCGGCCACCCATTCCTAGTCTTATTACCCTCATGTTGTGGGGGAGGGTCTGCAGCAGGAGGCCTTTTACAACCAGGGAGACTCTCCAGGCCAGGAGGGATTTTGCTTGGCAAAGCCTGACATAGCAGATTTCCTGGCACCAGTTGCTGCTCATGCCACTCTGCCAGAAGCTGATGGACTGCACCAGCCACGGTGCCCTCAAAGCTTCATGCCTGGTATCTACAGCCACAGTCAAAAAAGTAAATCGTGTCCAAGTGTAGCTGAAGCTCAGAGAGATGCTGCACCAGTACGTAAGGACACTGGCACCTCCAGTCACTCCCATCAGCCTGTCCTGTTTCCTGTGAGCTTAGCTGCCATCCTCACAGGAGGCGGGAGGGAAATGAATTTTATTATTATATTATTCCCTGTTGTAATTTCCAAATATGGTGGCCTTGAATGGGCAATCAAGACCCAACAGTTTCACAAAAGACCAGCTCCCTGTAGAGGTAAGAATACTAGAACTCCTTTGTTGATATGGAACAACACGGCTGCCTGGATCTTGGAACTCTCCACAAGGATGTACCTATAGACATTTATTCTTTATCATTAAACTACTGTGTACAGGACTGAGGTACATAGGGCATGTAGCCACAAACCCCACATGAATGCTTGAAACGGTGTGTCTAGAGGTTGATGCGGCCAGCAGACAGGACAAGCAGAAGCGGTCCTGTTTTGCCACCCATGCATGGAGTGAACCTGATCCAAACCAGCCCAACGAATGCCACAAGAATGAGATGCCAAGAGAGCGATGGGGCAGAGGGAGGCAGTACCTTATCTATATTTATTTCATCACAGTTGCCTTTCTTAAATGCCACCACTTTTATTTCCTCTTCTTCCTGTAAAAAAAAAAGTACATGTATAAATATCACAGGGACCTACTTTGGCTTCGGCATGACAGGGCAATGCAAAAGGCATGTTGCGAGGGTGTCAAATCGAAAGGA
Organism: Varanus salvator macromaculatus; assembly: GCA_023646645.1. NCBI lineage: Eukaryota > Metazoa > Chordata > Lepidosauria > Squamata > Varanidae > Varanus > Varanus salvator. Next base: position 9,418,784 of record JAIXND010000852.1, on the reverse strand, counting down.
AAAGCAACCCAGTGCAGAAGTCCTATTTAAACCCGGACATCTTTTCCTGGAGAAGTTACTGCAAGTCTAGGTCTAGATGGACGAAGGTCGAGCTTGGCATCTCCTGGTAGATCCCAGCCAGCCTGCTGCAATTCTTGTGGAAACAGCAGCTGGAGGAGGAGGGGTGGGGCAGGCAGATGGGCTCTTGCTTCTCCACCTCCGCATGGACTGGCCTCTTCACAGGACCTCAGCAAAACTAGCCCAGCAGATCACACATACGCACACATCACACCGGCAGGCTGCAGTTAGACAGCAGGGCTGCTCCACCAGCACCACAGAAAGTCTGCATGTCCCTCCCCTCCCCATTCCCTTTTCCTTGTGTCATGCCTTTTTAGACTGTGCAAGCCTTCAGGCAGGAATTATCTTCTATTATTACTTATCTGTAAGTCTCTTGGGGACCTTTTTGGCTGTGGAATAAGATAGAAATACTTTAGATTCATGCTCATTCATCCAGATTCTCTCCTCCCCTTCCTAATGAAGAAGATCACCGCCCACACGGCAATTAGAGGCTGAATGGCACTTTTCAAACCTAGTTGCTGCATGGGGCAGGTTGCTCCGCTCCTGCTCTCACTCACAGGAGGCTCCCGGGGGCTGCAAAAGAAAGAATGCAGGCCTTTGTCCGAAACCATTTCCCCACCAGTAGTGCAATCAGCCTATCCTGCAGGATGGAGAAGCACAGTTGCAATCCAGCCCCTTGGAAGGCACCAGGTTGGGGAAGTTGAGGTAACTGCCCAGACTGAGCTGCTTTAGAAGTGAAGGGCCACGTGCACACACAGAGAGAGGTGGAAAGCCAGATGCCAGGAATGGAATCCAGCTGTGAGCACATAACTGCAGGAGGAAGGATAGGAGCCAACAGAGATCTCAATGGTACTAAAAAGCGAAAAGCAAATCCCAAAGGAAACTCTCCCTTATATTACACAGTTTGGGACTCAAGCTCTGGGCAACTAGGGAAGGGAACTGTATGAGTTATGGAAGCCATTCTCCAGCTATCAAGATACAGGAAAACTGAGAAATTGTAAGGCAGCTTCTATCTTAGTACAAAGAAGGTTGCCAGGAGAGAGATCTATTGAAGCTGCTGGGCTGCCAGCCAAGCATGAAATGAACAAGAGATGCCAAGATAAGAGGGTGATTTGCAGCTGAAGGATATCTCAGAAAAGAGGTTAGGAATTTGGGCACCTTTGTTTCTTTGCAGAATCACCAGCATATTGAGAGCAAGGCAGGTCATCTCTCAATCCACCATCTCCAACCCAACCCAGGAAGAATGCCATCAATTTAGGAGCCTTGACATAATCTAATCCTTAAAACGTTGCTATTCTGCCTTCCCAATTACCTTTTCAAGGCAGTTCATGCTTATAAAACAAACTGCAAATCACAGTCTCTCTCTCTCTCACACACACACCTCCAGAAACTGGAATAAATCAATGCTCCATGCTTTAGGGAATTCACTTTTTGCAAGGATTAACCTAGGAATTGAACTCCCTTTGTGTATGAGTGCAGGCAATTTCACCTGACAGACTTTCCTGCAGTGCAAGGGTACTGAGATTGCAACGATGGCTACTCTTAAGGATAAAACATGATTTCCAGAATTCGTAACAGAAGCCCAAAAATTTGGAGACGTTAGTCATGCTGAAGTCCCCTTGAATCAGCAGCGTGAGTTTTAATTTCAGATGGGCTAATCAAAGCTTGACTTAGTCTGGATCTAACCCATGATCAATACAGAATGGCAAACAGTATATTCTATTTGGGATGTACCTTTGCTTCTAGTTTTATCCTCGCTTTCTTCAAACTGGGCTCTTCTGGAGTGTCTTGGAAGCCTCCTTTCTGCCCAGCCTTCCTCTTCTTGACGCTCTGCTTGCTGCCATCCTCCTCCTTTCGCATACTATTTTGTGCCCCTTTGGATTTTTTCATTTTCTTTTTCCTTTTCTTCTTTGCAGACTCTCCCTCATTTGTCAACACATTGTTACCATCTAGCAAAAGAGCAGGCTGACTCCTTACAACTTCTGCCTGGACTTTCTTCCTTTTCTTTATTTTGCTGGCTCCCTTAGAGTTCAGAATCAGATCTGATTTTTCCACACCAGCAATTAGCTTTTTTTTAAATTTGGCTTTTTTAAGATTTTCACTGGAAGCACATGAGTGATTTTCCTGCTTACTGGCTAAAGCAAAAGGGAATGCAACTTTTTGTTTCTTCACCTTCTTCTTCTTCTTGATCACTTTGTTTTCTTCTTTGGATATGTGGGCTGTAGCCTTTTGAAGTTGTGTACAATCTAAAATTTTGCCCTTGAAACCAAGGCCTTCTTGTAATTGGTACCCAGGGACAATGTTTTTATCTGAAATTCCATTACTACTTTCCCAGTTGCATGTGGATATTAAACAGCTGGCAGCTTTCTTTTTCTTGCCAGTATCAGAGTCAGCATTCTGGAAGAAAGTCCATTTTCTCTTGGAGAACATTTCCTGGGAAACAGATTCTGAGACTGGGGAGATCTGTTGTTTAAATTTATTCTCATTTTCTTCACTCTGTAACACTGAGAAGCAATCAGGTTTATGTTTCCTCTTTTTCTTCTTCTTTGTGGTAAAGTCATTATAATTGCCATGGCCACTAAGAATATCTCTTTTGTGTGCCTCCCCAGTAAGAAGACTGCTCCCATGCTGTTCTTCCGACACCTCTTCACTATGAACCTCACAATTTGGTTCACAAGAAAGTCCTTGGTCTCCCTTTTTCTTGGGTTTCCCTTGTATCTTCTTGAGTTTTTTAACTGATGTTGATTCTGCATTACTTTCTATAATGTGGAGGTCTGAACATGCCTCATTCTTGATTTTTTTCTTTTTTTTTTTCTTTTTCGCACCTTTCCAGTCTGAAGCTTTTGCTTTTACGGAATGCTTCTTTTTCTTTACCATGACGTCTGCAGGTAAATCAGAATGCCCATCATCATCACCACTGTCATTTATTATAATAATCTCACTGCTAGTAGCTTTAACTTTGTTCTGTGCAGGTTTCTCAGAATTCTTCTTCTTCACATGCTTTATGGCCATTCTGGGGGGAAACACACAAAAACATGAGAGATGTGGGAGAAGCACTCTTTTAAAGCTCATTCTACACAGATCATTACCTGAAGAGGACTACAGACACCTATTTACCAAGTGATAACTTACCAACATGGGTATAGGAAGCCAGTCACTTGGAACACCATGCCAAGCAGAGAAAGAAAATGTTATCGTAATTCATACCCTATGAGAAATCCGTGGAAGTACACATTTTTTTCCACCAGCTGGCAGGGTGTTATAAATGGCTGACTTATCAAGTAGTTAGATGTGTTCAGGAAGTGGTATTCCAACTTATAACTTGATACTCATATGGAGAAAAGATGCCCTAGAGCAAGGGAAGGGAGAAAATAGATCTCCAGATACTTCAGACTCTCAGCATCCTTGGTCATTGACCATCCTGGCAGATTTTGGGACCTGAAGCCCCACAAAATCTGGAGATCTGCTTTCTCCCCTCCCCCGGCAAAGACATACGGGACCCCCTATTTGAGGAAGGTAAGACAAATTAAATTACCGTATTTTTTGCTCTATAAGATGCGCCTGACCATAAGACGCACCCAGTTTTTAGAGGAGGAAAACAAGAAAAAAAATATTCTGAATCAAATGGGCACATCATCACAGGCACATTCCCCATCACTTCCCCATGGGCTGCACATCTAACAGACTTACTGCACACACATATTCACTCTATAAGGCGCACAGACATTTCCCCTTACTTTTGAGGGGGGGAAAAGTGAGTCTTATAGAGCAAAAAATACAGTATTTATCGTACTTATATCACACCTTTCTCTCAATGTGCACAGGTTTTGTTTTAACTCTTTGACTTTCTTACCCTCACAGCAGGTCTGTGGAAAGATTAGATTAAGAGATAGTGGCCCAGCATCACTCAGTGAAACTTCGTAATTGAATGGTGATTTGGACCCATGACTCCCCAAACTGAGTCTTACTCTCCAACCCAACCTGGTACCATTCAGATGTGTTGGACTGGCATTCTCACAATCCCCAGCCAGTGTTAGCAGGGAAGGAGGATCTGTTCTCACTTCCATAGTCATCTGCTTCCCTGTGACTCCTTGTTAATCTGACCCAACCCTAATCCTGTTATACTGAGTCACCATAACCAAATGGAGAGGGACACAGTAAAGGGAGGAGCCTAACTACAGGAAAGAGCATGGTGATGGGAGGAGCCGAATTAAAGGGAGAGAGCCAGCAGCCCCAGGACTATTGGGCTGGCCCTATCAGTTATCTGATGCTAGCTGAGCCTGTCAGAGCCCATGTCAGCTGTAATGTCAGCTGCAATAATTCACTGCAGGGGTAGAAAACCCCTCCTTGCTTTCAGTGCTACACTTTGCCTGCCTGTGAAAAGAAATACTTGATGATCTCCTACTCTTATTTCCCTTGCTGAGGGCTGAAGGCAGGGTTCAAAGATGCCCGTGAACAAAATCACCTATGTTACATATATGGAGAATACATCTATGGCTGAGCTGCACTGGATATCTATCTGAAAAGAGTGCAAATGTTCTTGCATGTGTGCGATTGTGTGTACAAAAAGCTTACCAGACTTTCGCTACAATCAGTTACATTCAAAATATGAATAAGTATTACCACTGGAAAAGGAAAAACACTTGCTACTGTCAAGGAAGGGAGACACAAATACACAAATTTTGACATTATGAGTGATTTGTCAACCAAAACCATTACAAATGGTAACTTCATATCTGTCTGTTCTACTGTATCTGCTCAGAGAAGAGAGGCTGTTAGGGAGAATTACATCAACCTACTTGTGGCCACAGGCAGAAATTTATCTGTCTTCTTATTTGTGGGTAGCACTGCAATTATAACAGCAGTAATTGCACCTCTGGAAAGTAACAGAATAAACATAGCACTGTTTCTCAAACATGCACCACACATTTGCTCTTGAGAGCAAAATCCTAGCAAGATGTATCAAAATTGGGCTGTTTTGTTTTCTGTGATCATTACATTTCTATACCGTGCATAGTCAAAGCCCTCTGGGCAGTGTACAACAATAATCATAGAACCCTACACTCAGGTCACCCATCCAGATTCTAGCCAGGGCTGACCCTGCTTAGCTTCCAAGATTGGGCACTTCAGGCTATGCAGAAGCTATGTTATGCCATACTGGTGGCTCTGTGCAGCACCCCAGCCACTCTGCAGCCAGAAAAGGCAGGCTGCAGTGCGGATGTGTCAGTGGATCTGCACAAAGCCAGCCGCTGCAGCCAGCTGCACCACACTGCAGAGGTCTGGCTGGCTAGAACCTTTCCCACCACCTAACGTGCAGCTTTCTGGGCCCACCTTCTGGCTACCATGCTCAGGCTGAGTCACCCTAAGGTGAACATGCATGCTGGATCCGGCCAGAGTACAGCGTTCTGTTCACGCCACGGCCAATCTGCTCCCGGCGGCACTCCAGAACCAGAATATAAGTGCAACAGCAGCATCCCAACCATGCTCCCCAGCAAGTGAGGTGGACATGGTGCCTCTGTGACTGGTAGCAGAGAGACATCAGGAATAAAAGCCACTGACAGGTTGTCTTTCTCGAAGTTGTTCAATCCCCTTTCTTAGAGCAGTTCAAACTGCTGCCCATCACCACCACTTGCGCTCCACAGAAAAAGCTGTTTGGATCAGAAAAGCAAGGAAACTGATGGGTCTTGTTCACAAGCAGAAACCCACTGCTTGCCTCCTACACAGGTCAATTTCTTTCAGTCAATTTCACAAGAGGGGATCCCCCTCCCCACCTTATTTATTTAGTTAAAGCTTTCCCATCCCGTCCTATCACAGAAAAGTCTCAGGATGGTCCGGAGACCTTAGCTCTGGATCCAATTCAGTATCTGGGGGTAAAAGCGTGCAACTGATTCCTTGAAGCTTGGATTGAGCTTCCCCCAACCTTCAACTTTTGCCCATCCCGTCAAAGGTTAAGGGCAGCTTTCCCCAACCTGGCGCCCTCCAGATTCTCTGGACTTCCAACTTCCAGCGCCAACAAAGCCATAACTCCCATCAGCCCCGGCCAAGAGGGCCATAGCCAGGCCTGCTCGATGCCCCGCTCCAAAATATCTGAGGGCCACCAGTGGGAAACGCTGGGGCTCCCGCAGCCCCCCCCAGGCGCGTGCGCACTTAAAGCAGGCCCTTCCGCGCCCCCAGGCGCCCCCCCGCCCCCACTCACTTCTCCGAGGGCAGGAGGCGGGGGGCTTCTCCGGCCCCTCGCCTCTCGCGCTTCTCCCTTCCCGCGGGCCCGCCGCGTGCCTGCTGCCCGAGCACGGCGAGACCCACTTCCTCGGCCTGACCCGGAAAGGAAAAGGCTCCGCGGCCTAGTCGGGGCCTAAGCGCGGCTGGAGGTTGCCTAGCAACCGCCCTCCTCCCATGGCGGCGGCGGCGGCCACTGAGGCGCTCGCGGCGCTCAACCTCTGGGACCAGATTTGCGCAGGTGGGAGCCTGAGGAGAAACCCCCCCAGCAGTCCTGCTCCCGCAACTGTCCCTGTTTTTTTCCTGCGTGCGGGGACATTATCCTTATTTGACCCTCTTTTGCAGGGGAGGGGGGCATAGAAAAGATAGTGGTGTCTAGTGGTCAGAGCAGCAGCCTTTCCCGATGTTTGGACTCCCAACCCTCAGTAGCCCCAGCCGGAGTTTATTATGAGGTGCAGCTGGACATCTTTTGTGCAGTTGGGGAATGCGTGCCATGGAAGCTAAACTTTCGTGTCATTGGGAATATGAATGTTCATCTTTTTGTTCTTATATTTGTCACTGGTAACGGTTTGAGCAGTATTTGTGCTCTCAGGATGTGGAGGGGAGGGACTGCACTGGATTTTTGTGCAATGGAATATAATGTTTGAAATTATCCCCCCCACAAATTAGGGCATACCTGTGCTAAGGCGATGTCTTGTCTAAACACAGTGGATTTTTAAAAAATACAGAACTGCTGATTTAAGTTACATAGGAATGCATGGAGATAAAATCAATTTAGTAGTCCACTAAAATAATTGATTGCAATTTATTTTTATAGTTCAGCATTTGACATCTGAACAGATTCATGTGAACTCTCTCCCATTGCTTATATCAAAAAGGAAACAATAGTTTGTCCTTGACTTCATTTATCTTTCTAAATGATGACTTGGGAGTTAATTTGTTGCCACTATCTTATTATTTTCTTTCTAAATTGTTGATGTTGGAGGATCTTGTATCATATGCCCTGTGCTGGTTGTTATTATGTTGCTTGCTTGCTTCCTTGCTAAAACAAGTGAGGGAGAAAAATACTCTCGGTAGATGGCCTAAGAAAACCTTTGCCAATTGAGTTCCTGCAAGGTATTTTGGATAACAGTTTCTAGCTTTTCTGATCTTTGGTCATGTTTCCTGGGGAGCATGGGAGTACAGTTCAAAATACTCCCTGGGTTCCAGAATAGAGAAGGATGGGTTACTCCATCAGGCTAGTGACTGGTGTGGTGGTGGTGGTAGGGTAGTCCCTGGATTTCCTGTCCACAATCTTGCTCTGATGGTACCATTGCATCCTCTGAAAGTTTATGCCGTGATACCAGTAAAGACCTGAATTTTTGTGTGTGCAGGTATAAGACAGGTGTTGAACCTCTTTCAGTCTTAGAATGCAGGTGTGGAACTTCCAGCACAGGGACCCCATCTGTTCAAAACTGTTTCTCTTCATTGTTCAGTCCTGTACCTCAGAAGTACAGTACATCTTTTTGCCAAAGGGCTAAATTTACTTTCATAAATGCTCTTGGGGATTGCATTTCAGTGCAGGGGAGCGGGGAGAAAAGGACCGGATCCAGGCAACCAGGGCAGGGTAAAGCGGCAGAAAATTAACTCATATTGTCAGAATCTAAGCCTTAAGAGAGCTATTTCAACCTTTTAGATTGAGGAAAATGCACATGTGCTAGGAGAACCAACAAATTATCAATCGCTTGGTGAAAGGGGCAAAGTTAGTGGAAGGAAGGGGGTGCCAACACAGTCTAAGTTGCTAATGTTAGTTTAGGAATGTAATACGTTATTTTATACTTAGTCTGGTCTTTGGTACATCTAGGTCAGTATTATCTGTACCTGAGGATTCCAGAATGGTGTCCACAGACATCTCTTTTGGCAGGATCTTTCTGGGTTTTATTATGTTTTATATGTTTGAATAAAAAGAAATTGTAATGGGAAAACCATTGTTTCGCAAAGGGAAATGCTGGTTTCCAGTACCAACTTTATTTACAAGAGGTCCTTTGGGCCCAGTCATTTGTTTTAAAGCATACCCAGACATCCTGAAGAAAGGAAAAGATATGCCAAGAATTGTTAGAGACTGCTTTGGGGGTATTTTGCATGTTGTGAGCATGTTTTCACCACTGTGTATTAGCTTGTTGGTTGATTTTGACATTCTCCCTGTCAATGTTTCTTTGAGCATTGCCACTTTGAAATGGGGACTTTGTGATTTGGCATGTGGGTTCAGACCCTGCCTTTGTCTGGTACTCAGTTTCTCAGCTAAGTTACTTGGCTCTGCACTTTATCCATTTGCCTTCAGTGAAATGGATGCTGGAACAAAAAAGCCTTTGGATTCAAAGGAATGGTTCTGTTGGGTTTTTTTTTTTAGCTCAGATTCGAACCTCTGCCTTGTGCTTACAGTTGGGGGCAAATTCTAGTCTTCTTTTTTTCTTCTGGAAATTTGGAGTTTTGTGACTGGCCACTCCTACCATGGCAGCCATTCTGCGAACCCCTCCCCCCCCAAACAGTCTTGCATGATCCCAAATGTGTCTACCAACCCAAACAGGTTAGGGAATGACTGGAACTGTCTCTTGACAATTTTTTTTTGCGGGGGGTGTCTTTCGCAGTCCTGCCTATAGCATTCAGGATCAGGTGGGTTCAGGCCCTGCCAATGGTCTGTATCCAGCACTGGGTGTTATCTGTTTAGCTAACCAATCCCACTTCTTTTATCCTCACAGCAACCCTTCAAGGAATGTTAGGCTGAGAAATTGTGACTGACCCCAGTGACTTTTTCGTTTCAGTTTTCCCTGGAGCACTTTGTAGAAAATGCACTTCTTGCGTTGTATTCTGGTCTTAGGAAGGAGGCCTTTCCTGGCCATTTATCATCCCAAGAATTAAGTGGCAATTGCCTCTTTTCTGTTTTCTTTTTTTTAACAAGGCACTTATCTGAGTCCCCTGTGAATCCAGCCAAGCAGTTCTTGCAGTGGGAAGAATAGGCTTATTGCCTCATAAAGCATGGAGGGTGATGATGTTATTGCTACTGTATCACAGGTTTAATTAATACTCAATAAATATGTCCCATTCTTCAGTTTCTAAGAAGAGAAAGCCATAACACAGCCTGCATGCAAGTTCTGTGGTGATATTCCAGTATATTGAGGGAACTGACCATCTCTCAGCATGAATTTATTACTGTATTTCTTGTTTCAATTTTGCAGTATGTTAATTGGGAGGAAAGCAGCTTTGAATAAGTTGAACCCCAACACCACTTTAGAGGCAGAATGATCTATTTAAAAAATTGCCTGTTATAAACTTGGGGGAAAATCAGGAAGTAACCAAGTGTACTGTGTCATTTTAGACCAAAAGTACATGATTGTGTGTGTGTGTGTGTGAGAGAGAGAGAGAGAGAGAGAGAGAGATGGAGGCAGGAGAATAATGGTTTTGAAGGCTTCTTAATGCATTTATGCATTACATTTTTCAAGGAGATAGGGAATGTTTGGCCCTCCAGATGTTGGTGGACTGAAATCCCTATTATCCCTCACCATTGACTATGTTAGTCAGGGCTGATGGGAGATGCTGTCCAACAACATCTAGAGGGCTGCATGTTTTCCATTCCCGGTATACATGGTTCTTACCTCCAGCTTACCTTCACAACAGGTAGGCTAGGCTGAGAGTGTGACTGGTTTAAGGTTACACCAATAATTTAATGACTCTGCAGGGATCTGAACCAAATCTCCCTAATCTGGCACTCTAACTGCTACAGCGGCCCTCTCCATTTGAAAGTATGTGGAAATAGAAAACTAGAAAAAAATGGGCAAAGTTAAATGTTGGACTGTCGGTAAACATTATGCCAGTATATCAGCATGTTGTTGCTAGTCGTGAAGTCATGTCCGACCCATCGCGACCCCATGGACAACATTCCTCCAGGCCTTCCTGTCCTCCATCATCCCCCGGAGTCCACCTAAGCTCTCACTGACTGCTTCAGTGACTCCATCCAGCCACCTCATCCTCTGCCGCCCCCTTCTTCTTTTGCCATCAATCATTCCCAGCATCAGGGTCTTCTCCAGTGACTCCTTCCTTCTCATTAGGTGGCCAAAGTATTTGAGTTTCATCTTCAGTATCTGGCCTTCTGAAGAGCAGTCAGGGTTGATCTTAGTAATCCACAGTCAGTGACTACTGGTTGAATATTAGCTATTGTGGAATGGTGGGCAGGTTTGGGAACATGGCCTATTGTGTTGTCTGAATTCAGCCAAGACAACAAACTATGGGTTCTCTTCAAGCCATGACTTGTTAATTAGAAACATAGCAACAGAGCGAGTCAGAAGGGGCCTCCTGGACGATCTAGTCTGACCCCTGGCTCCAGCCAGCTCCTCTCAGACTAGGTACAGACAGTTCAGCAACAACTAACCCAAAATCCATACTTAACCTTTGATCGTGGGTTGTCAAGTTGTCTGGACTCTGTCTCAGGAAATAACGAGAGTCTGCTTGAAGAGTGGACTGTGTCTTTCCTTCCCTTCCCACCTTCTCCCTTTTCTCCTCTGTGGGGATGAGGCTTTCAGGAAATGTGGCTGTGAAAAAGGACACTTTTGAAAAAGATTCAGGTAGAGGACTGAATTTAAGCTCTATAGCAGCAATTCTTGAGTGTTGGCTTATCTCCTCTGAGAGACCTGGTATGGAAGTAATGAATTTTGGGACTTGATGTAAACCTCCAGTTTATGCTAAACCATAATGTCTGAATGTCACTAAATGGCAGTCTGGTCACCTCCCTGTAAAAAAAACAAGTCCTGAGTAGGCCCTGGAGGAGAGAGTGGATATGCATGCAATAATATGATTGTAGCTCATGCCTTTTTGAAGAAAAGTATTTGGGCTTGCAAAATTAAAAAATAAACATCTGCTGGTTCCTTTTTGCTTCCTCTGGAAAAAAAAAGAATTTGAAGCAGAGCAACCGCTTCATCCTGACCAAGATGAATGGAAACAGAAGCCTCTGCTGGATAAGAAAGAGGAGCCTGCAGTTACCCTTCAGGTAAATTTTAGGCCAGACCAGAGTTGTTTCTCTTCTTGTGTTTGATGGCAGGATCAAAGATCTACCCAGGGCTCCTGAGCAGATGTTCTTAGGGTGTAATTCAATTGCGGTGCCCAGAAGTCCCAAACTAGAAGGCTTAGAGTCATCCTGTGCGGAGCAGGAGCAGTGGCAGAGGCAATCCTGGCTCCCCAGCTGCCTGTCTTATGTATTTTGTTAGACCAGCCTCCCCACCCCCGCATCTTCTGGGAGTGTTTCAAGGGCCAAGGAGCTTTAAAAGGAATTAGAATAATTTATGGAGGGGAGACAAATCAGCAGCTAGAATGGCTATATGCAGCCTCTGTCTTTAGATGCAATGGCCACACTCCCTTGGCGTGATAAGCTTGTGTTTTGGAGAGCCTTGACTGATTATGAGCAAACTCCATGCTACTACATGCAGCCCTTTTGAATAATAACCATTTGAATAATTATTTGAATAATAATAATAATTTGAATATTATGAATAACATAATAATGTTATGCAGGTTTCTCTGACTACTGATACGACACCTCCTTTGAATGGGGATTGGAGCAAATCAGCCAGTACTGATGAACTGGTTCCTCGAAAAACCCCTCCTCTCCTTTCCCTGCCACTGGCTCCTGAGCTACCTGATCTGAAAACATGTAAGTCAGAAGTCATCTGCCCTCTTTAAGCAGAATTCTTCTATTTCAAGAGAGAAAAGCAGTAAAACCAATCACAGTTCCATGGAAGCTGTTCACATTGACATGGCTCCTTGCCCCTGAGACATTGTCCAAAGCTTTAGCCTGGGCTTCGTTTGCAGGCATTTGGAAGGGGAGGCAAGAAGAGAGGGACCATCATCCAGTGATCTGCTTTTTCATGCAGAAGATCTGAAATGTCTTTGGCATCTCTAGTTAAAAGGATGAGGCAGCAGGTGATGGGCAAGAACCTTGTCTGAGATTTTGGAGAGCCACTTTCCGTCACTGAGCTAGATGCTCCAGTCTAAGGCAGCTTTCAGTGTGGGGTGTTAATGCTAATAATGCTTCACTGTTTCTGTAAAACATAGTGCACTCTGAGCTGCAGGCAGCAGGAGACAGGAATCAAAGCCCAAGTTCCAAGCTCAGCCTTGGGGCTGAGGATTGGAACTACTGTGTAACCCTAAGGAAAGGTCAAGGGGCAATAGGACCATTCCTTAAAAAGTTGGAATGCTTCCTCTAAGGCTTATGTATTGACAGAAATTGCTTTAGGTTCAAATATGCTGGCGTTTTGGGTCCCACTCACCACTGGGATGGGGATCCCAGGAACTTACCCAAAATGGAATTCAGCCTGCAGACTGAAAGGGGGCCAACACCCCAGCTTTACCAGGTGCTAATAAGCAGACAAGCCCTACCTGAGCAGCTTTTGGTTTGACACAAGGGTGGTGATAAAGATGGGGGCAGGAGGCAATAGGGGGAAGAATTTACATTTGGTTTAGTTGCATATATTTAGTGTCAAACTAGTTATGGCGCCATAATCATAGCAGGGAGGGAGTACCTGAAGGCTACAGTCTTGTGTTGCATGTCAGGCCACATGGAAGTCAGTAGTAGCCCCTACTTCTAAGTAGATGTGCGTAGGATCATGCTGTCAACTTCCCAGTTTACAGTTTGCCCCCCGCTCCAGCTTCAGGCTGGTTCACACAAAATGGATAAACCCCTGTTGGCTGTCTTCCATCTATAAATGGATGTAAATAGATAGCTCATGACAATTTTTTGTGCTCATTTCTTCTCTGTCCTCCTCACCTTGTGCTGTGAGCCCTCTCTCAATCAAGGGCAGGTTCAGTTGGGATATATAAGAATTTTGTTTCAGCTTGCAAATCACCATCAGGAATGAATGGAGGTCCATGTTCTCTGAAAACGTTCCTGAACATGTAGCTGAGTTTGCAAAATATGTACTTGAAAAATGCACAACTTTCTCACAATGTGCAGTTGGTATGAATTGAAAAACAAGATCAAGGACAGGTTGCAAAGATCAAGAACAGGATCAAGCCGAACCAGGTTGGATCCTTGAGCATTCCTAGTTCTCCCATTCCCGAGGGTCACCTTTGAGCTCCCATGGCAGCAGTTAAGGGCCCAGCATTTGAATTACCCACAATGCCTTGGGGTGATGCTGCTTCAGGGCATTGTGGATAATAAAAGTGGAGGCAGTTTGGTGTCTCCTGGGATAGATGGCAGTGGTGCCACTTTCCACCATGAACAAGCTAAGCATAGCCAAGTCTGAAACATGCTTTTCAAAATGTCAGCCACCCTTTGCATGCTACAATCTACAATCTCGCAGCAAGGGTCTGCTTTCAGAAATATGAGGTCATCCTTCCTGTTACCTTTTGGTTCCCATTCTTTGTTGCCTCTCTCCACAATTTCCTGTGCTGTGAAGCTTCTGTTTTAATTTCCTGTCGCCTTTCTGTAGTTTTGTGTACTTTTCCCCACTGTGGAAGACAATTATAGCAGAGATGTAATTCACATGTGGTATCCTGCTCCATCTAGTTTGATATTTCGGATATGTTTCTTCTGTTCACACCATTTTAAAGAATTATGCCATGATCCAATGTGTCCCAGTGGAGCTCATACAGTGAAGGATTTTTGACAGTGTTATTTCAAATGTAAAGATTCCATGCACTGATTCACTTGTAACGTTCAAACCATGGTTTGGCCATCCGGGTACTACTTCAGCTTTTAAATTCCTCCCTCCTCTCACTTTCCCAGATCTTTTGCTCACTTTGGGCTGGTATCAGCAACCAACGTATTTACATTTTAATGACCCATGATATTCCAGACTGATGCTATGCCATGGCATTATGGAAAGTTAAAATATTAGGCAATTTGTAGATCGCTGGTGCCTGCCAGGAACCTACTGATGTAAGAGGCCACTTTGATGTAGGGGTGATATTCAAACCTGGAGGCAGCCTTGCCATCTCTTCATGGTTTGAACAAACCATAACTTGCCATGGCATCCAAATTGGGCTAGCCATGGCTATTGAAAACAAGGATTTGCTTCCAAGTTGGACTTGGAAAGCACAGTTTGATCTGGGCTTTTAGTTCTGCATTGATGATGTTACAGCAAATCATGGTTTTCCCAGGGAATAAAGAAGCAGATTGGTGTGTACTTAGGGAGCAGGAAGAGGAAAGGGGGAGTCTTTTGGGGCTAAGCCCCCCTCTTATGTTTTTTATATAAACAGAACCAAAATTAAATAAATTTACCAAAACCCAAAACATTATTGTCCAGGTTCTCCAAGGGAATTCTTAGAAAGCTACATCTTTCCAGAGCTTCTACCAGGGATGGTGGAACTGTTACATCAGGCTAAGAAGGAAAAATGTTTTGAGGTCAGTTTTTAATATTTCCTTTGTTTTCCATAATGCATTTCTTTATTGAATATATTTATATTGCTGTTTTCTTAAGTGCCATATATTTAATATAAAATAAAACAACCAAGGATGTTAAGAGTCCGTTACTGGATGGAGCTTTCCTACCCAGCTTGGTGCTGATGTCACTCCCAGTGACAGAGGCAAGAGGCACAGGCGAAGAGGGGAAGGTGTTTATCGATCCTCACCCTGGTTCTTGAATGCGCCAATAGCTACAGTGCTGCTCTGTGTCTGTGGGCTTCTCTGAGGAAGAACCTCAGTGTGGAGATGTCTCCTAAAGACATCGTAATATAACACCCTTCAGTCTTTCAAGGAAGTGGTGATGAATGGATACGGTGTGGTGCCATGCAGAACTGGATCTGCATTGGGCCACCTACTGGGATGGGACACCCTCTCCTGAATCACTCTGCCTATCTGCAGAAGTCATCATGTGAGGCCTTTCTCTGGGGCGGCCCCACCATCTGAAGGGCACTGGATAGCGATTTGAGGCAGAGGACCTTTTTGGTGGTAGCTCCTCGCCTTTGGAACACCCTGGCCATGGCAATTTAAGAAGCATTTCTCTTTTCTTGGAGTTTAAAGAACTGAAGCTGATGACATGGAAAAGGCTGTGACTGGCTGAATCTGAAGATGGCAATGTGGCCACCTCTAAATGCAGGGGTGCTTCTCCCTGGGGTCTTTCTAGGGAACTCGATTCTGGGGAGGTGGGTGCCTCATGAGAGCTTTCCGTGACCAAAGCCTGCCCTTGAATTTGGTAGCTCTGGATAATCTTCTGTTGAGGGCAAAGCAGCAGGGTCTTCTGAGAGTGAGGCTTCGGAGTCCCTGTTCATCACAACTGGATCTCCTCCAACCAAGTAATCTTTGGGGGGGGGATTGAGCTCAGACTCTTAGGGGGCTGGGTTTTGAAGAGCAGAAGAAGAGCTTCCAGTTTGCCAGTCTGAGGGTGGTTGGGAGATTTCTTGCGTATGGTTCTGCCTGGATCTTGGCCACTAATGTACTTTGAGAAGGGCACACATGTCTGTATAATTCTTCCTAGCATACCTCATTAGTGGGTTGAAATTGTGGATCCCACAGGTTTAATTATGGGTTTTACAGAAGCTAAGCTTATTACGTCTTCATTTCTATTGTATTTCTTCTTAGTTTTCTTACTGGATTATCATAGTTCACATGTAGGAATTAATAGTAGGTTAACCTCCAGTGCCTTTATTTTTTAAAAAAAGAAACCAACAATACACATTTTAAAAACAACAATAACCAGAGCATTTGGTGCACTTAACATTCGGTATGTGTTTCAAAATGGCACATGTAATTTAATAACTAATCCCGAAACCAAAGCTCAGTTTGCCTGTGTTTTTCCAAACTGATTTCTATTGCATTATGTTGCAATAACAGATACCCTGTTATGATCACACAACTGGCATCAACTTGTTTATTAATTTGCTTTATGCTTCTTTTAAAACATTCATATCTTGCCCTTCCAACTTGACAGCTTTCAAGGGGGCTAATGAAAATTAAGTTTAAAAATCCACTTCATACAAACTAATCAAAAGAGAAGATGTGTACAAAAGAACAATTGCAAACAATAGAAGAAAACAAACACACTCCACAATAAGGTCAGCAGAGTAAAGAAGTTTCACAATAATTTGCTATACATTATCCCAAAAATCTTTCTAATCATAAAGTTCTGTATATAGCAGTAAAAAGCAAATAGTAAGGGGAGCAGATATATATCCCAAGAAAGAAATTAATTGTGCCCACCTTATCTGGGTGAGGGTCACACCTCACTGGCATCCCTCTTTATTCATATATTTGATTTTTACCCCAGCTTTCTACCAAAAAGTAGCACTTTTTATATGGCTGTGGGATCATTAGTATTCCTTCAGCTATTCCTGCATAGCTTCACACCATGACAACAAAGCTAGTTTCTGGAAAGCAAAGACTGCCACCTGGTAACTGAAGGTGGTACTGTAGGGTCACAGAACATTTAAATTTATTAAAATTAAATAACACATTTAAAAAAACCCCGGGGAGCAAATCCTAGGATCCCTTTAGTATGCATGACATGTTTTAGATGCCTTGGCTTCAGATGTTTTGATCAGAGCTATGGCATTGACAGATAGACAGTCTCTTTTCTTATAGATGGCCTAGTGCCAAGAGGAGGTGACTCATTGCATTAATCATATAAGTTGCCCTTGAGCACAATTTTTTTCCCCACCAATACTCAGCACAGGACTCCATATATTCTGCTGAGATCAGCTCTGGGGAGCCTTTGATACCTACCCTCAGGTGCGACTTGGACACTCTGGATCCTTCCCACTCCACTCCCCTCTGTGCTTCCCCAGCGTCTCCTAGGATAATGAAAGAAAATTCATGGGAGAAGAGGGGACAGGAAGATAGCTCAGGACTCCCATTGTGCTCAATCTTTTGTTGAGCACGGTGGGGCTATTAGGTAACTTTAAGCACAAGGTGGCTTAAGGTATCATGCAAGCTTGCTTATTATGTGTGAACCCATTCCTGCAAACAAACCATGGTTTGTTAGCCAGCTGCTCATCACACATAGAATATATGGCTTGTTGGCTTATGAAGTCTGGCTTGTTTAAATCATGGCTTACTGTGCTCTCTGAACATAACTTATCCCTGACTTGTTTGTGCTTGCTCTTTGCCCTGAAATAGAGGCATCCAGCCACAGCAGTCTGAAATAGGAACTGTTCTGAAGGCTCAGAGAATGGACAGGAGAGAAGCCAGAAATAGAGAGAACAGGCCACAGTTTGCTTGCTCATCAAAAAAACACTTCACGACTAAGCATGATATAACTGTGGCTTAGCATTAGCATTGCATGCCAATGCAAGCATGATCTTACTTGGTTTCATTACCTTCCAATATCTCCAAAGTTGCATCTGGGAATGTGGCGTGAGAAGATAGACAGTGGGACAAATGACTGAAACCAGTCCAAACATTTTTTCTCCTTACATGGCATTTTGCTTTCATTTTTCCTACATTCTAGTGAATGGTCTGTAATATGCCACTTATGAGTTACTTTATGCTAAATATTTAGAGTGTCAAGAGTACAGTTTGCAAAGAGAAAGAAAGCAGAATTTTGACCGTTAATGACCCTTTATATTTTAATTTTTGGATGAAGAGCTATTCATCAAGATATTAGCATAATTTTTGCATTGCATTGTTTCTGTAGGCATAAAACAATGCATAAAATGCATCAAAGAATGGGAAACAATTGTCACTGTGAAAATAGTTTGAAACACAGCTGCTGGTTAACAATGCATATTGTGTGGAGGTTTCCTCTGCATATCCGGATTTGCTCATTATGACACAGCTGTGCCAAAGGCAAGGTAGTTTTTTCAGTCTGAGAAACTTTTGATGGGGTCTGATCAGGGGCAGTGCTTAGCTGCTCAGATACTCTAGGACTCATGCCTGAAAGACCCAAAAAAATGCGCACATTTGCACTGGCTATTTCACTTATGTTCAGAGTCACTGTGCGTGTGTTTGCGTGTCTCTTTCCAGGACCATGTCTCTTAAGGACACTCTGATTTGTATGTCCAGGGGAGGGGAGGGCACTTGATTTCGGGGAAAAAAAACTCAGGCAGCAAGATTCAAAGTGTATGAGTGGCAGCAAGGGCTGCAGGAAAGGACACACGGGCGGGCAAAAAGCCAGCTCATCCAGGGGATCTGGTGCAGCAGAGCTTTGAGTTCAGCAGCATCTTTGAGCATCGCAGGGGTGGCACAGGTGGCCTCGCAGAGATTCGGGACTCCAGAGGCAAGAGTCTGGGCTCCAGCCCTAGTGGGCTGTCCCCTAACGCTGCCTTGGGTGCAAAGGGTGTGAAGAGCTACTTTGAGCCCCAGTGTGTGTTTTCATGGGCTTTCCTGGAGCGGATGCAAATTCCTGTTCAGGCGTAACACTCAACATACAGACAGCCACGCTGCTCCTGCCCTGCAATAAGGGACTTCCCTTCTCATCCACACTAGACATGACATCATGGAAGTCCCTTGATGTGAACGCCCAAGCATTCCCTCTTTTCCTGATGCTCAGGTGTGGCTGCCCTTGCTTTTGCAGCCAGAATGGCACCAATCCTGCTCAAGGCTGAGGAAATAGCAAAGCAGCAAGTTTACAGCTTTTCTGTTTCCTTTTTTTGTGGGGAAAGTGAACTTTTGCTGTGAGACACCATATGCTAGGTGTTTTCTGTTGCAAATGTTAGGTTTGACTTGGGGAGAAGCAAACAAGGAGGGAGAGAGGGAAGCCTCTAAGTGTCTAGATTATTACTTTGGCTTAAAATAGCCGAAGTATTAAGAGACTTTGTGAGATTTTGCTCACTAGCTTTTGCATGATCCAATGAGAAATTCTCCTGCAGCAACCCAGCTGCGGAAGAACACAGGGAGTTGTTGGTCTAGGCCCAACCCACTGATATCACACTCTTATGCATGTCTCCTCAGTCATAAATTCCACTTAGATCGTTGGGGCACATGCCCAGGCAAGCGAGTACCGGGTTACAGCCTTAACTATGTGCCAAACCTGAGTGGGGCGAGTGGGCTGATTTCAGGCTCGCACATACTTTGGTGCTTTTTGTTTGACTAGAACCTCAAGTTCCACCAAACAGACCCCAGTGCAAAAGAGGCATGTTTAGAAGTGGCGCATTCTGTTCCCAGGGATTTGCTTTGAGCTGCAGTGCACTCATGGTCCTTCCACACAAAAATCTCATCCTGGTGACCCCAAGCCTTCTCTGTTTCAGCAGTATAATTATTTAGGATTGTGTGGGAGGGTGTGTTTTGTTTTGTTTTTCTTTTTCTGCTATTAAACAGTTGGAAGTCAGAAATCCGTCCTCGTCTACTGCAAATCACCCTAAGATCTATCTGCAGATCTTGGTCTAGCCTCTGCCTTCTTATACAAGCCCCATGGGAATTGGCGGGATTGCACAGGACTTCATTTGCCTAGTTTCTTTTGTGGGGTCTCAACCAAGCTGAGCGGAAGGGGAGCTTGTGGTTTCCATCAACTCCACTCCCTTTCCATGCGTTGAACTCTAGAACTTACTTCCAAACCAGCATGACTAGTAGGGACCATGAGGCTACAATCCTGTGAGCACTGCCTTGGGAGCAAGTTGCACTGATCACCTGGATGTACGCACAGAGGGACTTTGCTGGAGGGAATGGCTTCAAGTACTTGCTGCTGTTGGTGCGGTCTCTCTTGCTTTAGAATATTATGGCGAGGCAGTTGCTGCAATAAAATGTTGCACCAAGGAAGGTTCTTTCAGGTTGCTCCTGCCCCAGCCAGGCAACTCCACTCAATTCGCTTACCTGCCCCTCTTTCCTATATTTCCTTTCCACCTGGCACTCACCATGCTTGTTCCTCATGAAGCCGTGTGCAGTTTCTGTGCCCGATGTGGCTTTTATGCCAGTCCTTCAGGGTTGTTCTGGCACCTCTGCAGACCTAGATGTCCCATCCTCTTGTTTCTTGGTGGCTTTGTTTTTGTTCCATTTCCTAGAGTTTGCTATTAGAGGGAGGCTTGTTGCTCCACCTTGTTTTTATCTTTTGATATTGGAAGCTGTTTTGATTACCTCAGTGAGACAGAAGTGATAGTAAAAATAAAACCCCACACAGTACCATTCAGATGCAGTTGTAGCTGAGGGTAGTCTTTCTGATCTCGGGGGTGTTGCTTTGGAGTAGTGCTCCCTGATGATTTCAGTGGAACTTAGGATGCCTTCTTGCATTAACTCCAGTAATCCCTTCTATCCAAATGGCCTGTGCCTGGGCACTGTAATCCCAGGAAAGGATTTGCCTTGGCATCTATGTAATAACTATCAAGAGAATAACTTAAAGGCACACTTTCAAATACACACGTGTGCGTGGGAGGCATGCACGCATGCATTTATAGAGCAAAGAAAAAGCATCTTCCTCTGGAGATCTCGTCCCCTACAAAGGATGCCCATGTCTCCTACTTTAATGAGGACAGCCCTCTCTTTGAAGAACTGCCAGAGGCAGACCTTCATTTGAAGACTCTGTTTTAAGAAAGGTCTCTACTCAGAGTCCGGTTTACAGACTAAGAACCATAAGAAGGGTTCCCAGATAGGGTATTTCACTTTAAATTATACCAGGAGTGCCTATATATTGGCCTACGCAAATATTATGCTAGCCTGTGCCTCCTTTTTATGGGTTGATGTGTAAGTGGCCACCTTACTGCCAAGCTGTGCGTGCACCTGCTAATAGCTACATGGAAGCCTGGCTAGACCCCCGTCCAAGAAAATGAATGAAGAGCATCCAAGTAAGTGTGTGAGGCCCACTAGTGTGAGTCCTCCTTGGCTGATCCGAACAACAAAAGGATGAGGGGCTCTTTTTGGCAAAGTTCTTGCACTGAATACACTCCCTGTTTACCTTAAATGGTGGGAGAAGGAGTGGAAGGCCTTGTTCAGATTTAGGCCACCTTTTTGCTCCGAAAGACCACATGTGGCAATGGGAGGTGAGTCCAGCGCCACATGTGTGCACAGGTGCCCATATGTATATAAATGCAAATGCACCCACACTCTTTAACATGTGTTCACACACTTCCATGCACACACATGTCCATGATTGCTTGTGCACTCAGGTGTACATCTGTTTGTGCAGACCCAGGGAACTCATGCATATGCACATGTCCATGCGCTTTTATACACTCCATTCTTGAGCAGGTTGACTGGCGGGAGGAATAAGGTTAAAGCCTAAAGCCACCCCCCCCCCGCCCCACCATTCAGAGAAACAGTGACCTTGGTGAAGATCACAGTGGGGGAGGCTTCGACTTTGTTCCTGCCAGCTCTGCTGCTTAGGAGGATGTGTACGTGCTCTTGACAGTGTGTGATTGCGGTGCCAGTCAATCTTGTACAAGTGGTTGGTCTGCCTTGCCCTTATAGCTTCCTGTTCCACATGGCTGGGGGACTCATGGTGAAATTTCTCGCTGCTAGCCAGCTTCTGTTTCCTGCTTAAAAGGGATGCTTTATCAGATTAATTAAATTAGTGTTGTTTCATCTCTCCTAATTGTAAAGAGGGAGGAGAGAAAAAGAAATAAAAGGATATTTATACGTAAGCCATCCCCATGGTGTGTGTGTGTGTGTGTGTGTGTGTGTGTGTGTGTGTGTGTGTGAAAAACAAAGTGACCAATTTATCTTGACAAACTCAACCACACTAAAAAGGAAGAAAGAAAAGAGGCAGATTCTGAAGGAAGGGAGCTTTTAATTAATGTTGCAGGGGGTCTTTGCTGAATACAAATAACTTTTGAATAAACAGTATAGAAGGAGCATGGCCATGGGACAGGTTTCACTAGATAGAATCTTATATACTAATAACAAATCATTTTCCAAGCGCTGATCCTTAGAAAGCCAAAATAACACAGTAGGCACACAAAACAGGGGTATCACCAGATTTGGGGAGCCTATCGCTCCACTATCAAACCACTCATTGGAAGAAGGTTGGAATGAAGAAATAAAATCTTAAGATAGATTTGCATGGCTATGCCTCTGAAATTTGCCTCATATTGATGCCATCTTTTGTCTTTTAGAGAAAAAGAACAAGATTCATTGCCCTTGATTTCCTCACTGAATGGTTATACAAGTAAGTTACTTAAACCTTTCAGGATTAAATATTTATAAAAATCTTTTATTATTTCTACATAATGGAGACAAATGTGTTTGGTTTTCATTTCCAATTATATCCCTTTAAACATTTCAGCCACAACCCAAAGAGAAAAGATGAACCTTTTGTAGAGTTCTTCGAAATCCCTTTTGTGAAGGATTGGCTAAAGGAGCAGTAAGTCAGTCACTGAATTTATCAATCCAGTAAACACACCTCGCAAGAAAAAGCATGCATCAGTTTGACCTTGGGTGCAATCCTGCCTCCTTGTTTCTCCCAGTTTCCAAGGGATGCTTGTGATCCTCTGTGCTTGGAGGGCTACAGAGTTCAAAAACATGGATCAAAGATCTTGATTAATCTAGAAAATGAACAGTACGTGCAATTAGATAAAAGTTAAACCATATTTTAATTGCTCTTAGCAAAACTTTAGCTATAGTTCTGTAATAAACTCATATTAGAAAGGAAAAAAGAAAAAATAGCATAATGTTAACATGATCTTTATCATGATCAAAGTGAAGGACCAGCAAAGCATCACTTGGGATTCAAAGTGAATTTCCCCTCTCCTGCCTGCTATCCTGGGAATGTCCATGAAATGCAATAAAATGGCTTCCTTTCCATTTCCTTTATGTGTCTTAACAAAGACTCTCTGATATGCATGCTAATTTGGTAAGCCACCTTGTTCCCAGGCATTTTGTCCTGGGTTAATTTGCACAGAGATTGGAAGGGAGAACACTAAATGATTATTCCGAAGAACCAGGGTTTTTTTTAATGGCCTGCTGTTATTATGAATCTCTTTATGATAATGAAAAAAAATTCCTAGCACATCAGTTTGAAAACTTACCCTTTGCCAGATAACATTGATAACAAATGGTTTCTGCAAAGTGTAATCAGACCAAATTGGCAAAAAGAGGACTGACCCTGCAAGGTGAAGGTCTGTCAAGAAATATTGTCTAACAAAGCCTCATGGCTTTTGCTCTTTAAATTAGCTTGACTTAATCTGATTTGTGTGTGATTTTGCAAATCTGCTTGTGAATTTGTGAGTAGCATCCCATGCAAAATGACCAGTAACCTCTAGGACGGTGTATCTCTTTCTCTGTGCATAAACAGCTCTCAGGATATCCAGCCATCCACACATGCACAGGTCCAGCTACAGGCAACCATGCTGAGGTATGCTAGACATAGCATCCTGGGAGCCATGGCTTGGTCATACTGGCACAGGCCTTTGGCAGTCAGCGGGTCCAGGCTTTTAGTTCAGCCCACCCCCTGCCTGATGCATCCGACCCCAAGCTCCTTCTCCAGTAATTGTTCTTGGGATAAGGATTCAATTCCTCATCCACTGACCAGTCAGAAGTCAGCACTGACACCATCCCTTGTGCCCACAGAGAATGACAACAGCATTACATTTTTATAATGTAACCCCTTGCGCATGGGCTATCATGCTGTCTGAACTCGACCACTGTCTGTCTCTGAGTCTGAGAGGGGGCTAAGTATGTCTTGAGGGGATGGTGTGATAGCCGTTTCTGCTGAGTGCCCAGGATCCACCTGATCCTGAAGCACAGGCAGTTCCTCTGCAATATTTGGCTTGGGGGATTTTGGTCATCATCCTCCAAGGAGGAACCCCCAGAAGGGGTACGACATCTCAGGCCCTTCCTTTTGCATTGGTTGCAGGCTTCCCAATCTTGCCTGCCCCTCCCTTGCTGGTTTTTACCTGGGTGAGGGGCAGGTTTCTAAAGGATTTCTAGGCTGGGTGAAGATTGGCTCTACTGCAGGACTGCAGGCAATGGCTTCCTGGTTCGTACCATTGCAAACCTCTTTGTGAGGACTGCACTGGCCCGGTGGAGATTGCTGCAACTAAGCAAGTAGCAGTTCTGGCAACGGGCAGCAGTCTGAGGTGAGGTGGCGACCAGGAGTCATCAGGCAGAGCCTGAAGTGAGGGTGCGAGAGCCCACTGGGAGCCGAGATCAAGAGGCAAGCCAGAAGTCAGGCCCAAAGGGCAACCAGTGGGTGTGGGAACACACAAGAGCCCGGGGGATTTTGTTTCTTCAGCAACACTGTGCTAGAGCAGAAATACCTCTTGCAGTCCTCCTTGGCAGGGGAATCCAGTGTGGAAGGGCAGATCTAGGCAGGGCCTTAGGATGCTTCCTCACTTAGGTAAATGCTGCAGTGGGCAGTTCAGAGGCTTACCCGTGGAGCAGTGACACACAAACCCGAAGTGGTGCCACATCCAGGAGCAGCTGGCTGTACAAGGGATGGGGGAGACATGTGTGAACTGGACCATAACATATCCGCAGAGCCGCTCTGCACACGGCAGTTTTATTTATATCTTGTAATCCTGCTACGGCTGCAGTTTGCCACAGAGCTTGGCAGCTCCCATGTCCATAAGCTAGGTGTTTACATGCAGTTTCCCCGTGACTTATCAAAGAAATGGGACCACATGTGCAGGAGGCTTGGGCCCACGTTCAGTGCCAGGGCTTGGTACTCTGTGGAACAGAACTTGTGGAGTGCAGGCTTCAACGTGTGGATCCTTCAAAGATAGCATTAGATGACTGGGAAGCGCCAGAAACATTGGGTGGGTGAGGGGTGTAAGTGAAGGAGTTCTGAGCAATATATAGTTGTGCTCATTCAGATTCACTTGGAGTATCGCAAAGAGAGTGGAAGGAAATAGCCTGCATTTTTGCATTTGTCTTGTTTCCTGCGCCATCTGCCCACAGCCAGCTGGTACATGGGCATTTGACTAGGGTCACAAGCGCTCTTCAGTTTGTTTGTGTTGTGAAGTACCTTGAAGCTCCCCCTTACAGGACGTTTTGTCCCCTGCTCTTACCCTCCGCATTCTCAAAGAGTGAGTGTGTCCGTCTGTCGGTCCATCCCTCCATCCACCCATCCCATAGGAGTTCCTTTGTTCTTTGAATGAATTGCAGAATAGCAGGTCCCCTTTTTGCAGGCAAACATGTATGCAGAGCACCCCCTCCCCTTTCTCCTTTTTATATTCTAATTGACCAAGGTCTGCTAGTCTCAGCTGCCTTTACAGTTGACAGCACTGTCAGTCCTCAGCTGGCCCATAGGGCTAATTTTGCATGGGTGACTGACTTCTTTCTCTCCCTCTTCACAAAGCTCTGTGCTTCTACAGGCTTTGCAATATTTGCTCTGCCCTTACCCCAGCATGCGGCATAAACAGTCATTTTCAACACTTTGCTTCATCTTGGTGATGTGGTTCTTGCACAATGAGGATGCCAGTGGTCTTTTGAAAGATGCTCTTTTCAAGTACTGTTGTAGAGGAATGGGTGCCATGTAAGCAAGCAGGTGGACCATCTTAAAGCAGGCATGTGCATTCCCGGAAGGTCATGTGTCTGTGGGTCCCCTCCAGTGCAGGGAGGCATCATGGCCTCATCCCCCGTTCCTGTGCATTTAAGATGGTGGCAGGTATTCACTATTAACACTGCCCACCTAAAAAAAATTGGGAACCACCCTTGCTGCATCAAGGTCCCCTCTGCCAATTCATCTGAGTGGGACCCTTGCCCTCTGTGCCTTGCAGTGGCCCATGAAATGTACCAGTAAGAAATGCGGTAGCCTGGACTGGGCTACCAACATCTGCCTAGAATATTGAAGTGAGGCTGGACCACTGGGTAAAGCGATGGGAAAGCCTTCACACCTGTGTTACTGAAGAGGACAGAACTTGAGATCTAATTTATTTATTTGCTTGTTATATTTATATCCTGCCCTTTTCACTTTCAAGGAACTCAAAGTGGCTTACATAATTCTTCTCCTCCTCTCAGCCTTTTCCTCACAACAACCCTGTGAGGTAGGTTGTGCTGTGAGCCTATGCCTGGCCCTAAGTCACCCAGCTGGCTCCATGGCTAAGTGGGGAATAGAACCCATATTTCCTGAGTCCCAGTCCCATACACTGGCTGTCATATCACTACGTTTTTGCATAAGAAAATTGTTGCATTTGCTATTAAAACCCCTCCTCCTCTCCAGGTAACTCAGTTTTCCCCTTCCCGCTTTTTCCTCTCCTCCTGTGGGATTGGCAAGGCTGAGCAATGGTGACCGCCCAAAGGTCACCCCGTGAATGCCATTGCTAAGTGGCGATTTATACACAGGTTTTTCCAATCCTGTTCTTGCACTCTGAACACTGCATCATGCACACTTTCCTGGCTCCCTGCAGGGGAGGAAAATGACAATTCAGCCAATGTTTTACACAAAAACTTAGCTGCAGAAAGGCCTCTGAGAATCTGCCCCCCTCAGGGAAGTGTTCCAGGCTCTTCCCTGGATTTTCATCTTTCCTTTTGCAAAATAACTCTGTAGCCTCAGGAAAAAGTGAGGGGAAATATGGACACAAATATTGCTTAGCAGAGCAGCTCTTGCATTCAGGCACTTCAGTCAAGGAGCCCAAAGTCACTAAGGTAACTAACAAGCACTCAGCACTCTGAAAAGGCATTGGGCAGGCTTACCCTGGAGAAGAGAAAACTGAGCGTAGTCGTACGATAAAGGTAAAGGTAAAGGTTTCCCCTTGACGTTAAGTCCAGTCATGCCTGACTCTCGGGGGCGCTGCTCATCTCCGTTTCCTGGCCGAGGGAGCCAGTGTTCGTCCGCAGACAGTCTCCGTGGTCATGTGGCCGGCATGACTAAACACCGAAGTGCACGGAACGCTGTTACCTGCCCACCGAAGTGGTACCTTTTCATCTACTTGCATTTGCATGCATGCTTTTGAACTGCAAGGTTGGCAGGAGCTGGGATGGAGCAACAGGAACTCACCCCGTTGTGCATATTCGAACTGGTGACCTTTCAATCAACCAGCCCAGCAGCACAACAGTTTAAACCACTGTGCCACCTGCAGTCCCTCGTAGTATGATAGTCCTCTTCACATATATGCGAGGTGATACAGATTAGGTGTGCAGAATCTAGGCCTTTTGGGGTGCGAATCCTGCCCTCTTGGGTTGCCCCAGATGTCCATTTCCCCCCTTCCCTGATTCCCAATCTTACTGTGGTTTCATGGCTTTTGTGTAGTTTTCCCCCATCCTAAAAGGTTGAAATGCCTCTTTTAGGCCTTAATTACTTGCCAGGAATGCTTTAGCCTGCAATCTGCTTGCATTTTCGTCCTGTGTCTTGTGCTTTTGGGACCCATCCACCAACAGGATGTGGCCCCTGGGAGCTTCTCCGGCACGGAACCTCTTGTCGAAGGAGGTTCAGCCCTCCTGATAGACACGAGAAAGCCCATTTGTCTTCTCTTGCACCGGAGGGGTGCAGCCTAAATCAGCAGGTGCAAATGACAAGAAAAGGGATTTCAGGAGGCTGAACTTCCCGGCCATATGAGCTTTTTGGCAGTGATACGGACAGCCTTGGCAGGCAGTGGGATCTCTGTATTAGAGATTTTAAAATCTGGCTCTGGAGGCACATTTCCTGCATCAGCAGGGGGCTAGGTAAAATGAAGTCTAAAGACTCTTCAGTCTCTACTCGCTCTACGTATTTTCCAAGTGGTACCCATTCCCATTTTACAATGAATGAATCATACCAAATCACTGTAAAATGTATTGGGCAGCTTCTTTTTAATGGTGGCTGTGCTGACTCTCATCGGGCTGCTTTGGGCCTTTTCACCCTGAAACATCTGGCCGTGCAAGAGCAGGAAAGGAAAGGGGAAGGATGGAGATGGGGGCCAGGAAGGAAAGCAGCCAAGCAGCCAGAATCCTCTCTTTGCAACCACCTTCTCTCTCTTCCTAAAAGCTTGACATCGCTCTCCACACTGGCAAGTGGAGTTTTTATTTTTTACTGAACTAATAAGCTGCAAATCTATTACCCTCAGTGACCATTATCTGCTGCTCCTCTCGCTTGTGCCTGTTTTTGATTTCACAACTTAAAAGATAACAAGATAAACTGTAAACCTCTTCTAGCTCAGATTTGTCAGCCTGCATGTTAGTAAAATCCTCAGCAGATCCCCTCTACGACCACACTGGAAATAACAAGGAGAGATTACTTCCTGAGCTTGAAGTCAGCATAAAAATCCAGACAAACACGCCCGCCCCCTTCTCCAGACAAGCGCCACCCCTTCTCCTCTACCCTGTATCGGCAAAGATGTTGCAGGCGGTAAGGGTAAGCGTGCTCTGTTTCTAAATACACTGGAACAAGAATCACTGCAGGGGCTAAAGCGTTAGATTGTCAGACACAGTGAATGTCAAAATCTGCCCAGCATGTTTGGCCTAGATTAACGCCTGTGTTATCCATGTGCAAATCTATATTCTAGCATTCACCAAGGCAACCCTCCTCTCAACCCCTTTCCAAAACAAACAAAAACACTGCAACCTTAATGAAAGACTTAATTTTTTAACCCCTCAAACAAAATTAAAGGGCACAAGAATTTGCTGTATTTTGTTAGACTGTAGCCTATCTACTTCAGTGCTCTGCCTGGGGCAGAGGTTGGCCAGATGCTATAGGGAGCTCACATGAAGAAGGGAATGGTAATTATTATCCCTTTTCGTCTGTCCCTTGTGTCTGGTAATCAGAGGTTGACTGTCTTTGAATAAGGAAATTCCATATAGCTTTTACAAGCGATT
Organism: Varanus salvator macromaculatus; assembly: GCA_023646645.1. Lineage (NCBI taxonomy): Eukaryota > Metazoa > Chordata > Lepidosauria > Squamata > Varanidae > Varanus > Varanus salvator. The sequence goes on along the minus strand of JAIXND010000852.1, from coordinate 9,389,953 downwards.
ACAGAAAAATTTTTTTGTAAAAGCCAAATGAAAACGAAACAGAGCACTGCAATGTGTAATTCCCCAGATGCTTCTGCTCCTGACACATTTCGAGAGACTTCTCTTCCTCAAGGGCAAACAAATTCTTCAGAGCTTCTGAACACCATTCAGAGCTCTCTGCTTCTAGTTCCCTGTTGGAAAGTAGAGTAGATCCTCAGGAGAGCCTAGATGGATCTTGGAAATCTGCCTGGAGGTATTTCAAGAATGATCAGATCTCTAAATTTGAGCCACATATGTTAAGAGAGGAGAAATTCATCAAGCTTTCCATAAACCCCAGAGGAGGAAAACGGGCATTGTGGGGGTTAATTAATGTCTTACCCTGATGGTGTTACAATGCAAGGGAGACCAGGTCATATAAATCAGGACTTGCTCCTCTTGCCTGAGTCATTATTTCCTTCTGTGGGGGGTAAATAGTCCTTAATTACTTCTTCACATGTGAATTTTGGGTTTTACATAGCAACAGAACCGTAATCTTTTTTTAAAACTAGCTACAGCTTCCCCTAGCTGCGCCCTGCTCTACAGTCAGTTTCTTCATCCAGCAAGCAGCCAGATACTTCTTGGAGAGAGACTGGAAATGCCATCCTGAATGGCACTGTATCATCTAAAACCCTCTATTCAGTGATGGTCTGAAATAATCCAGCAACCCACCTGCCCATCTCCATTGCAGTCTTTTGATTTGGAATCTACTGTCATTCCCTCCTGTTTTATGTGTCGTCTTCCATCAAGTGAGCCACATGTCTGGGATTGTACAGGGACAGGTAGAAGAGACGACTGTCACTCTGGGCTCTGCCTGGATCCTGTTTTGAGGAGATGGTGGAAGATGTGGACACAACTTCCTAATGGACTATCACCATCTTGTTCCCAGCGGTGGTTCTTACTAACTGCAACCTGAAGGGCTTCTCAGGAACATCTTGCTCTTAGGGGATGGGTGAAGGAACAGGTTAATATTGGGCTCAGACAAGACACTGCAGAGAATTTAAGAAAGAAAAGTGGAAAAGCCCCGTCTTGTGCAAAAGGGCTGAATAAAATTGGTTTCAGAATTAGTATCATTCCAATCCAACTGGGCAGCTTAAGCAAGCATCACCACCATGCTTTTTCTTCCTTCCTCCGTACTTTTCTCATATCCTTTTGAATTGTAAGTTTGATGGCAGGGACTGCCCAGTTACTACTGCATGTCAGCAGCCAGGAGCCTTTTGACCAAAGAGTTGGCTAAAAATGCTTTTAAGAAACAAACAAACAAACAATTCAAATAGAGAGAATAATATGCACAGATTTGTGTGGAGGAGGTCAAAGGAAGACATGCAGTATGGAACGCAACCTCTTCCAACAGCTGTCATGCAGAATTCAGCCAGGCCAACTAATTGCAGTGAGTTTTTCCAAAAACCTTTTCAAAACGAATCCTTTAAACATGTTTCAGCTCAAGCAAGCTGAGGGTTTTGTAGGCAGTAGGCATACATCGGCATGATGTTCTGTTAATATTAATGAATCCTGTCTGCTCCAGAGCAAACTGCAATCCTTCAGACACCACCGATGATGGGACAAAACTTTTTGAAAGTGACATAAACCAGCGCCAAAAAACATTTCTGCTGAATTCTTTCCTGAATTGTTTTTGTGCTATAGGCTGGGTATCTTGGTGGACAACACTTAATTTTGGAATAAACATGCAGCGCACATTCTCTGTGAATTTGGTTGTCAGCTTGGATTTGTGCTGTAGTGTCACAGCTGTCTCCTGCCACAAATAACTTATTCCCTCTTCCCCAGTTCACTGCCGATGGGCTATTACCGCTCTCATATTCTATTTTTATTTGACCTGCAGCCAATTACTAATATTCGTGCAGACCAAAATGGATCTGGCATAATTTCTGCTCCTTCAAACAGGCCTGCTGACATGATTGATACCTCCTGGTGAACTACCCGCCTGAACGTTAGCCATTCCCCCCTTTGACTTGATTTAGACGCGCCTTTTCTTCTTTGGTCTTGGAACAGTGCCTGACAGGTCCTCGTGATTTAAAAATGAAGCCCGTCGAGATGGCTAGAGTTCATTTTGCAAGGTTAGGCAGGGCAGTCTCGTGTTTCCCTAGAAAATGTATAGCAAGATAGAAATGTTTGTGATAAATGAAAGAAAGGGCACCTGGCCCTTGAAGTATGGATGCTGGCAGATTTGATTACCTGAATCTATCTTTTGGAGAAGCAGTGAGAACCTCAGTGAGCACAATAGTTGTGGTGAATTGTAAACCCAAATGCCAAAAAAAGAGCTTTCCAACCCTTTTCCGCAAGCCCTCTCCAGAGAGGACGACTGGGAGCCTTGTGGTCCCTTGAATATTTGCGATGCTCATTCAGCTTGTCTTCTATCTTAAGCCCTGCCTGTAAAAGCCCAGTGGGGTGGGATAAGTGGCAGGCTCTTACAGCCCCTTTATCCTTCTTTGTTGCATTTTGTGCTGGATAAACCTCTGAGCCTGTCTAGCTCACCTGTCTGGTGGGTGGTGGTGGGGGCGGGAGAAACATGCCCTGCTTTGCCCTTCCCACAAGCACATTCTCTCTGTGCTTTTCCAAGGCAAGGACACTGGCCACAGGCGAGGGGCTGCTGCAGAAATATCCTTGGCAATTGGGAGGAGTGATGGGGATTTGGGAAGGGTGGGAAGCTGAAGGACAATTTTCCCCTTTAAGATCATAATTCTCCCTACAGACTTGGAGAAAGAATTCCTCATATCTTGTACTCTTCCAGACTGTTTAAGGAATGTAGGTTTGCTCTTGAATGCATTCGTATTATGGCAGAATTATGGAATTACTGCATCCCCCATCCATTTCCAGTCTTGATCTCCCTTTTGCCCACCTCTTGTTTATGATGGCCTGGGTTTCTATCCAGAGTTTTCTCAGAAGTAAATATCCCCACCATCATATTGCATTCATATTAAAGTAGTCGTTTTGTTGTGAGTATAGAAATGGGAAAATTGCCACTGCAAGGCATGAACAATTTGCTAAGGATAACTTGTAAATGTCAGGACTTTGCAAATGTTAAATACAGGACTTTAGGAAGTCGGGTGTATTGAGCGGGGGGGCGGGAGAGAGAGGGAGAGATTGATTGATTCCAACCTTAAATCTTTTTCATATGACTAGATACACTGCCAAGTACCATTGCTGCTGTTGTAAAATCTGCACATATTTGCATTTTAGCACACATACAATGAAGTCATGCAATTTTCAAACAAAAATATTTGTTTCAGTCCTAGGCCACCAATCGCACTCTCTCTCATTCTAACCGAGGAAGAAGCAGGCACCATAATTCAATCATTCTGGAGAGGCTATCGGGTAAGAGTCATCCATCATCATCATGATTTAGTTTGATGTTGAGCCTGTATAACTGTGGAGACCCTGGGGAAAACCCCCAACATGCATTTTAAGTCGCAGGTGCCATAAATATCCGTGGAGACACTGATGGCTGCAGTAGTGTTTGCATAGCGGCTGCCTTGTGCTCCGGATCTGGTCCTGGGAGGAGGAGATGACAAGGCGGCCCTCTGCTTATTTATTGCACAGCAAAGACATTCACAGATGAAATGGCCTTGACTAGGGGCAGGCCAGCCCTGCCATCAGGCGGAATGAGGGGAGCCCCTCAGGAGGCAGGTACAGGGGGTGGGATGTATTTGTCATTCCTAGGCTGTACTTCAGGACTCCTCTAGCCCTTTCTGTTGGACGACAGAGTGGTGGGCACAGCACACCCTGCTAGAACCCCCAAAACTAGCATGCTGGGATAGTGGCAGAGGATGCCACCTAAGCGCCACCCCCCAGTCCAGGCAGCATCTGCACATGAACTGAGGAGTGGGGGCCCCATCTTGTCCTTCCTCTCAAGCAGCAGCATGACATAAGCCGGCCCTTATGGGGGACAAAGAGCTTCTCCTCTCTGACCTCTGTCTCTGTCTGTCTGTCTGTCTGTCTGTCTGTCTCTCTCTCTCTCTAGCTCTCTTGGCAAGAAGATGCTCCATAAAATTTCCAGGTCTTGTGACTGAGCATGTGAATCAGTGTGGAAGAGAGTGGGAGTGGAAGGGATCTGCTGAGGCCATGAAAGGGGTGGGGAGGGGGGGACAAAAATGGGATACTGAACTCCTTGGGAGGGGAAAAGAGGTGGGGCGAGGGAGGAGGAACGAAAGACAGAGCACACATTGTAAGAGAAGGGAGGGAAGGAAACTAGCACTGTGCTGGGAGGAACCGAGGCACAGGGAAGCAGATTTGTACAGGTCAGACCCTTCTAGCCCTGCACTGCCTCTTTTCCCAACAAAAAGTAGCCGTTCTCCAGCAATCTCCACCATTCAGCAGAGCAAAGTATCTGCTTCAGGATTCAGACTTGGCTGAGCTGGGAGCCGTGGCAAGTTGTTTGAGGGGGAAAGGGAAGCCCCAGCAGCAAGAAGAAAGAAAGAGGAACGCGTGATGCAGGGGGTGATCTATTTGTTGATATCGGAGGGTCAGAGGTGTGTGTGGTGGCCGGCTGTCTCCCATGCCAGTGGAGGAGGCTGTCTTGTTGCCACAGGCATCAAAGTAAGATAAGATCCCCGATGCAATCCGTGAGGTCTCCAGGCAGAGAGACCCTAACCCGAACCCCTGTCTGAAACCCTGGAGGGGTGTTGCTACCAGTTGGTGTCCCCAAGACTGGCAAGGTGGACCCCTGGCCAGGCTCAGTGTAAGCAGCTTCCTGTGTTCTTATGTAACTGCTTGTCTGGCTGCCTTCTGCGCATGGAGCAGAGGGTGCCATCCTGGGCTCCTCCTCAGGCAGCCAATGTCTTGATCTGTCCCTGCTCAGAGATCATCACCATCACCTTCTGCCTTAGGGCCAACTAGATGTTGTGCACGTGAATGGTCCTGGCAGGCCTTTGGCTGTCTGGCTGCATTTAATGCCTGACCGTGAACAGCAGCCACGGAAGAGGTGAGGCGAGTGTTCTGGGCTGGAGAGGCTTTGCCCCCCTTTGCCTGCTGCACGCTTCCAGGGCTGCCATTTGCCTTGGGGAGGAAGCCGCCATCAGTGCCAGTCAGTTTTGCAAACTGATGTGCAAATGGATGGTGTTAACTTGTGCTTGAACACTTGGGAATATTATAGGAAGTGAAAGAGATCAATTTATTCCTCCTTACCCCAAAAAGCTTGGCTGGCCTGTGTAAGGAACAGGATGGCCGACTTAGATGGCCCTTTGATGTAATCCAGCAGGAATCTTGGTCAATGTCATTTAAAATGATCTCTGTCAATTTTCAAGTATATTTTCTGGAATATTCGGTCATACTGGTTGCTGAGTGCTCCTGCGCCTCAAGTGCTGAAGAATATATGGGATCTGGGAAAAAGGGTGGGCGGGGGGGGGAGTGGACCAAACACCAGCCAGGCAACAGGAAGCCCTTCACAGCTTGACTATCACCCTTCCTTCCCCGTAGAGTAAGGGAATATTTTCTATTCATTTAATGGACCTAATTATTAATCTGCTAGTGTTACATGAAGCTACTATACAAGGTATCTCAAGCAGGCCCTGTTTCATAGCGCTGAATATGAAACAGGACTATAGTTTCACAGATTTTTCTAGCACAAATGAGCACATAACCATTCTTCAGTGGCATTGTCTCTGCATGCTCCTGCCTGTTTAAAAAAAGCCAAACCAGACCAGCCTTGACATGAGGCCATTGTCTGATAATGCTTGAATTCAGTGGCCCTTGTTCTGCTGTGCAGTTCTGTGATCTTTTCCAGCAAATCAGCTCTTTATGAAGTCCTTTCATTCAAAGGATGGAAGCTATCTTTCTGCAGAATCTGCTGTCTTTTATTTGAAAGATACTCTGCACAAGCCAGGTTAAGACATTATCTCATTGGATTTCCATGTGACATGCAATAAAGCTACTATCAACTGTATGTTGCTCATTCCATTATTCTGAAGAAGGAGAATCCATTAAGAAGAACTCCTTGGTTCGAAGGAGTCTTCAAAATGGTACATCACTGTTTTTGGTTCCAATCTATGCAGTGCTACACATTCAGAATGTTAACTGAAAAGTACCATTCAGAGAACAGACCCTGGCTCTCAAGGCAGGTGGCTGCAGATGCATCCAAAAGCTGTGGGGACTTTGTATCTGAAGCAGAGGTTGAGTGATTTCCTGGCCCCCAAAACTGTCATTACTGCAGGAGGCAGGGCAGAGGCCTTCCATGAGAAGGAGCATTCCTTCTCATGACAAAGGAGGACATCTCAGAAGGGAAGAACTCTTCATGAGCAAGGTTCTCTTCTTGGCTGGGGGCTGAGTCCTGGGTGGGATTGAGGAAGTTCTGGGAGAGGGAATGTATTTTAGAGTTGAGGATCAACATAGGAGAAAGCCCTTATTAAACATGCTCAACAAGTGGACCCCTATGAACATGGGTTCAAAGGGCCTCTGCTGTTGGTCATAGTAACCAAGCAGGTTGATACCAAGATCGGCACTTCCTCAGGTAGACAGAGCCCAATCTGGTAAGACTTCAAAGATTAAGACTAACACGTTGAATTGAGCTTAGGAAACAATGGATAACCAGTGCAGATGTTTCAGTATTGGAAGGAATGATGTGATCTCAGTACTGTGCATAAAGCCTCTGTATGTTGCTGAGACAACAGCTCTTCTGAGTGGGGATTTGTCCAGGGTCCTGAAGGGCCTTGTTTTGCCACCTTGTGTAGCTAGATTTTATTCTGCTTCCCCAGACTTGACTCTGCCATTCTCTTCTAGTAAGTACAACTGCTTCATTTTCTCTCCCCTGGGAACCTTGAGCGGAGCTTGACAGGGCATGCTGAAGGGCTTTGCATTCACGCTGTGCTTTTAGGCTTCCTGGAAATATTTGGCTGACCTCCATTGGAAACATGATGCTGGACTGGATGAATCCAGCAGGGCTTTTCTTGTATTTGCATGTTCCTAGCTGTGCTTCCCTATTCATGAGTTCTCTCTCTGTCCATAGACTTAAAGGTCATGGGGTAAGACTGCTGACACAGACAGCTACATGTGCTCCCTTGATCTTTTAAATCCAGGAAAAATTGCATGTGTGCAGCTGTTTCTCTTGTAGGAAAGTGTGGACTGTTGGGTCACCCTAGCCATTTGTCTCCTCTCAGTGAGTGAGAATGCTAGGCAAGTAAAGGCACATGAAGGTTGCTTCCCTTAGGGCATTCTTCCAAAGCCCCTGGCCATGACCCAAGCAACTAAATATCTTTGGCAAACTAGATAAATGTGAAGGATCTTCAGTGCCAATTAGTAAAGAACCCCCCTCTGTTAAATAATTCAAGATTGCTGATAATGAGAGATGGCACATTGGGAGCTGGCCATAAAAGGAATACAACAGTATCCTGAATATTCATTTTTTAAAGAAATGAACTCCTGCAATTGTTCTATGACTTATGCTTTTTTTTAAAAAAATCCTCTTATCTCTTTTCCTCCCTTTATCATTCCTTCCTTCCTGTGTGCATGCATGCATTGTCCTTTTTACCTTTCTGAGTCTCACAAAAAACATTAATTAGTGCTGACATTATGACTGGAGGCACCCAACTACAACAACATGCATTACCTAATAACTTTGAATGTTGGCTGAACACTGAAAGGGGGCTAAGGTACCCAGGACAGGTATTTGAAGGACAATGTCTATTTCCTAAATGTAATTTTTGTTAATAATATTGGGTGCAGTGGTTTTGAAGGCAATAGGGCAATTAGAATAATCATAATCTTCCTGAGTCAAAGGGTGATCTCTGGTCATCAAAATGGCACTTCTATGTTTTTGGTTCCAGTCTAGGCAGTGTTACATATTCAGGACTGCTAACATACCAACACAGTTCTGTATACATACACTTGAACATCAGTGTTCACTTGTACTTAGCACCAGGTAATTGATAGGACTGTGGCCTTGAATGCCTTAACTAGGAATTATTGAGAGAGACTTAAAATGTGATTTAGTACACCAAGGATGGAGATTAGAAAACAGTGGGGATCGGAATCAGAGAATAGTAGAGTTGGAATAGGCCTATACGGCCAGCAAGTCCAGCTCCCAGATGGGGAAATAAAATGTACAAATATATCATGGGAGTTAAATTAACTAATTATATAAAATCTAAAGAAGGCAAGTGAACCATGGGATATTTGGTATTTTGAAAATGAGCAGCCATTTTAAAATAAATATCTATAAATGTAACTCAGAGTACCTGACTTATTACTAGGGGCACCAACATGCCCCACCCCTCCTTTTTAAGGGCAGTTTGACCAGCCATTCCTCCTCTGGCATGCATTTGTAAATGGAAAAGTCTCAGTGGTAGCCTTTTTATGGCGAAACACTGGCAGGTCCACATGGTAGAGCAGCACGTTAACCAGCACAGTTCTGTGTATGTACGCCTGAATGCCAATCATGTAACCCAGTCAGAGTGTCACCTGTAGGGTTCCCAGGCAGTCTTCCTTCCAGGGGCTGAGCAGAAGCAGACTAGCTTGGCCTCAGAAGGATGGCGACTTCATGTGCACTCATCCCACATCCTGAAATTACAGCCCGTTTCTCCTACCGACCATTAGCAGCTGTGCCACTGGTTGGTGGAAGAATGAACCGCTCATCAGTCAGCGCGGTGGCAGGCTGAATTGCTCACCACGCACGTGTGCGCACGTGTGTGTGCTATGATGGATGAGGCCCAGGTGTTTTAAAATGGATGACTGACATGGAATAGATTCCCTTGTTACACAGTTCAGTGACTCCAAGCATTAACGAATGTGTCTTGTCCCAGATGGCCTGTTTGAAAGGCTGTCTGTTCCCTCTTTCCACCCCTTCCCTACCAACCCTGTTCTGAATGCTTGCTTGGTTGGATTTAGGCTCCACTGGTACATCTTCATCAAGAACTTCTGGCCACAAGCAGTTTGAGGTAGTGCCTCATGGCACTCATGCTGTACCTCATCCCACTGCTGCAGCCATAGGAATGCAGGAGGTGGCCCTCTACTGAGCCAGTCCCCCCTCCTCTGTAGCCCAGCATTGTCAACTGGGACTGGGGATGATCTCCCCACTTTCTGGCTAAAGGTTTTCCAATCCTGCCTGGAGATGCTGGGGCCTAAACTCGGGATGTTTCGCTTGCAAAGCATGATTGATGACTGATCAAGATCCATGAAGGACCCAGTCACATGACATGACTTTTAAAAGCACAGAGCATTGGCTGGTGTGGCTCCCAGGAAGGGTTGCCATTCAAGTGCCTGTGGAAATGGTTCTTTTATGGAAACTTCATGCCCATGAGCCTGGGAACAGATCTAGAAGATACACATCTTCTGTAACTTTCCTCCTTGCATACCAAAAATGGCTGGGAGCAGGACAGGGCTGCTTCTAATACATGTAGCTGTGCATATATGCTCTTCACTGTTGCTGCCATCCGAAGATACAGGGAACACATAGGAACCAGGTGCATCCCATGGTACAAACCTGATTTTTGTGTGGGGGCAGGAGCAGGAAGTTGAATCCCAGTGTCTGAGCTGAGCTTTCTGCTGACCAACAGCACTTTCATATTGGCTGGATTTAATCTCCATGTGTTCATCCTTGTCCAGGCTGCTGTGAAACATAGGCAGCCTTATGGAGCCAGGTCACAAAGAGCAATAGAGCTGAGTGTCATCAGTATCTTGAAGACCCCTTTCCCTAAAACTCCAGATGACCTATCTCAGTGGCTTCACATCGATCTTAACGGGGGACATTGCCATCCTGTGAGACATCCTAGATGGACAGCTGTGGTGCTGAAGTGACACTGGTCTTACTGGAGCTGACAAAGTGGTCCTGCCATTCTGGCTGTTGCTCCCTCTGGTACAGCTTGATGGAATGGCTTCTGCCAGCTGGCAATTCCTGGGAGGAGACGCCTGATGGATGTGGCTTCTTCACAGAGCTGATGGAAGGGGCCTGCTTCCTTTCTGTTCCAGCCTGCTGGAATTGCTGCTGCTAACTGACAGTTGATGGGGGCTGAGGCCTGATGAGGTTGATGCACAACAGAGCGAGTGGTGGGGCCTTCATGCCCTCACTCCCTCTCCTGCAGCCTCATGGAATGGCTACTGGCCAGTGACAGTGGATGGAGGAATATGCCAAGTATTTTGTTTTTTGCCAAAGGAAAGACCGTAGGTAATAAGACAGGCCTATCATTTTCGGTGTTAATCCTCTTTCCATAATACAGGATCTCATTGTTCCACTTGACCAGAGCCAAAATATGCTGCAGCCTCATTTGTAGCTGTTTCCACCCCTTGGTATTTCAACATATGAAGCTGCCTTCATCCTGAATCAAACTATGGGTCCATTAGCCTACAGAATAAAAGAGGAAGGTTCTCTGGTGCCCAGATTTTGAAAAATTATTCTTACTCAGCTCCTCAAGCCCATGACAGAAACAGAGCAAGTCAGAAGGGGTCTCCCAGGCCATCTAGTTTGATCTCCGACACCAGCCAGCTCCGCTCATGACATGCCCACCATGTGGACGTCCTGCCTATCCTACATTGCCAGACCAACAGTGCCTGCCCAGAATTGGGTTCTTTCCCAGCCTTCCTACCTGAAGTTCTTCTAACTAATATGATCAGGGTTGGAGCCAGAGACTTCATGCATGCAAATCCTGTGTTTTGCTCTGTTAAATGATGGATCTTCCCACATCCACACAGTTCATAATGGTTAACATTGGTGCTAGTTTTCTGTGGAAAGGCTGCAGCAATATTTGAACAAGAACCCCAGGAAAAGACACACACTGCACAAGCAGCTTGTTAGGAGTACGTGAAATTTCCCAGTCATGATGTTCCAACAGACGAACTTCTCAGTGTGTTTGTGTGTGCATTTATACTGTTTAATCTGAATTCAGATTACTGTTTTTTAAAAATATTTTACCCCACTCTCAGAATGACTTGCAAAGATGAACCATGTGAGAGTTTCTGCCCTTGAGTTGGCAATCTAAAAGACACGACACATAAGGAAACGGGATTAGGAGCAAGGAGGAAAAAAGCAAAATTCAGGAATCAGCTCTTAGTTTCAGCATTCTTTTCTGGCAGGGTTTTTCCTGCATTTGATGACACTTGGAGATGAATAGAATATTTTCATTTTGTTTTAATTCTGTTGGATCCCTACAAACACACCCCCTGCCAGCCCTGTTAAAGAGATGAAACAATCCAAGCCGGTGTTTGTATCTGCACATTTAGTCCCTGACACTTACCCTGGCTATTACTGTACGCATTTGTGACGTAGCAATTACCTAGATTTGAGGTGAAGTGGGATTGGTTGCAGTGTATTTAGCAGAAGCATGCTTTTCTAACTCTTCCAGGTCCGCTGTGAACCTGAAGTTCAAGAGCTACGCCAGTGGCAAAAACACCTGCGGGAGACCAAGAACATTAAAAAACGGGTGCAGGAATTCTGGGCCAAACAAGAAAAGAAAGGTAACGTAACTGGCTATTTCCTTCCTATTGTTCTTTCAAATATAAATGATACTGCCAGTTGATTTACTACAAGTTCGCTCTGTTTCTGTGTTTCTATATACAGGCTGGACATGCACATGGTGGGCATGTCATGAGCGGAGCCGGCTAGTGCCGGAGATCAGACTAGATGGCCCGGGAGGCCCCTTCTGACTCGCTCTGTTTCTATGTTTCTATGTTTCTAAGATTACTTCATGACAAAGTTTGGATTGACTCAAGAAGCCCTTGCCCCAGTGATCAGGGAGCAGGAATCCCCCCTGCCCAGAGGATTATGGATTGTCAGTCAGCGGAAGCTGCCTTTAATCCTGCTTGGATTTTGATCCATCTAGTTTTGCACTGTTTGCTCCTGACTGTGCCTCCTCAGAGGCTCAGGGGAAGAAGGGCCCTTCACATCCCCTGCTAGCCAACCTTTGAAAGACAATGCTGCCAACAACCTGGAAGCATCAGGAGTTGCACATGCTCCACGTGCTCTTTTGCTGAGCCACAGTCCATCTCCAGCATGGAACGTCTCGGCAGGGCCTTCAGAATATGCCCATTTCAGCACACACACCTGCGCATGAACTCTCCCCACCTGGTGCCCAGTGCACCAAGCCAGCTGGCTGGGGATGAAGGGCTCTGTAGCTGAAAACATTGCTTGGCACCCGCTTGGAGGAGGCTGCCTTAGTTAACATGCCTTGGACAGAGGCTAACGGAGCCAGTCAGCAGCTGTATTGGAATGCCTTTGGGCGTAAGAGCACCTCTGCTCTCACTCAGCTAAATAGATGAAGACATTGCAGGTGTCATAGACTAACGTATTAGCAGTTTGTCGATTTCTCAAAAAAACGTATGAGTTCATAAACATACCATTCACACATAGGAGAATGATTACTCCAATGTCTCTAAGATGAATTAACTGAGAGAACACATAGGAGAAGTGGTGCTAAACAGAAAATTATGATTTCTGAGATGTGGGTGAGCTTCATGGACACTTGGAATCTATGCTAAAATGTCATTAATTTTATGGGAATTTGTTTATGTAAATTTTTTACAGATAATGATAGGTTTGGGTGTTGTTGTCTTTTGTAATTATTGTTCCTTTGCTGTTCTGTCTGTAATTATCCTGAAAGGATTCTTTTTTAAAGCCGAGTGGGGGCACAGGTGCCCATTGGCATGATCCTCCACAAATCTCAGGAATCAGTGAGACACGTATTTCTGTAAATTTCTGACAAATTAGTTATCTTAGATAAAACATGCATCTGTATAGCCATGTTTGTCTTTGTAAACATAGCTGAACCTACATAGTTATACAGTAGAACTTAAACATAAAAAAGTCCTTAACTTTACATTTGAGTCATTCCTGCTTGATTCTCTGGATTAGAATTTCTTCTGAAATATCCCTTACTTTGAATATTATGTGGCTTGCAACGACTTTGGTTCAGGTTAACATCATTATTTTTTTGTAGGAAATGACAAGAAAGAATTGTAACCAAATGTTGTAGTATAAAGTGATTCTATTCAGGATGCCAGCCAGCTGGCCGGCCAGCCAAACCTTCTTTTAGGATATGCCATTCCATCCCCCCTGCTTACTCCTCCTGGGTTTGTCTCTTCCCTTCTGGGTTTCTTTGTAAAGTCTTTTTGTGTTTCTACAAATCTTGGCATTCCCCTGCGCCTGCTGGTATCTCCATCACATGCATGGATCTGTTTTTGTCTGCCTAAGGATTGTAGCTTGGAAAATTCAGATGGTTTTGCTAGATAAGATTGTGCACATTGGGCCTTTTGCATTCCCCTCTTCTTAAAAAAGCAAACCAGCTTTTGGTACTTCTGCAGACTTGAGCTTCCTGTGAGCCTACCCATAACTGCATCTTGAGTGTTGACATTGTTGTTCTAGCTACCTAAGGATCCATGCCCAGAGAACAGAATCCACCATTGGTATATATGGCATGGGTGGGTAACCTCCATCCATGGTCCTAATTTGGCCCACAGAGATCACCCATCCCTTCTACAGAAGCTTGATCTCAGTCTTTCTGCCTGGGTCTTGTTCACTCACCTCCCCAAGGTCCACTCCTTGTTCTGGAGGCTACCAGAGAGCCTTGGCAGGAGGCAGGTTGTGGAACACTTTTCCTCTCTCTGTTCTATGATATATACCACGTACCAAGGATCACTTAGCTTGAAAACAGTAAAGTATTTTGGAGAGGACTCCTGTGTGATTCTGCTCGAGTCTTTCATCCTTCCCAACAAATTAAAGTGCCAAATTATATGTAGCATGTGTTAAGAATAAGATTCTGCTTGCCAGGATCTGCCTGCCAAGTGCTTTTGATGCCTCTTGCTTTTATGACAACATCCTCTTCTATTGTTGCCATCTTGGCACCTGTGCCTGTAAATCCACTGAAATGGCACCCACCTGCAGACTGGAAGCCTCCTTCAGTGTTAACCCAGCTTCTATTTATAGTGGATGTACAGAATAATCTTCAACTATGAATTCTTAAAAAAATAAGATGAAAAAACACCAAATCCTCAGAAGACCTCTCCAGTATAATGCCAAGGTGCATTGTTGATGTGACTGGAGCAACGCATGTTGTACACGAAAAGGGTTTGAAGACATTCTGCCTTTATTTGGGGGAATGTCCAAATGCTTTATTCATCCATTGAATATGCAGCACATCATGATGACATTCTGCCCAGCACAATGGATGTCTCTGTGCTGGCGCTTTGCGGCAAAGACAACCAGTCCTGTGTCCAAATGGCAGCAGTTTTGGTTTGCAATTTATTGGGGAACCCTGAAGGCATTTCTGTGATAGACGGTTCCTGGTGGGATAGATGCAGATGGCTGGGGACAAGGGCCGGCATGCCCATGCTTCTCACTTGCCCAGTTTGGAGGGCTGTTAGGTTGAGGAGCACAAGGAAATGTGAAATCAAATCATACTAATAATAAATGAATGCACAACTGGATAAAAAGGTGACATTCTGTAATCATCAGCAGTCTTTCTACTTATGCTAATTACAAAAACATACTATGGTGAAGCAGTGCTATTAACAATAGCCCAATAAAAGTGTTAACAATAGCATCTTAACAATGCTATCAGAAAAGAATTGTCATGAATAATTATTACCTTTATCAGTGCTCAGCAAAGTTTATTTAAAGTGGCTGATTTCACTGAATGGTGTTCTATGTGGCTTTTATCCTGCAACCCTAACCTCAATCTTCAATTGCAGATGCTTTAAAAAATAAATAAAGGGATGGGGGCGGGGGGAATGCATGGAGAAATTGAGTAAAGTGACAACAACTATCTAAACAGGGGTTGTTTTGTTTTGTTTTGTTTTGTTTTTGTTCAAAAGGCAGTTGTTCCAAGTTCCATGCAAGCCAGCTGGCTCATTGAACCTCATCAGCAACTCAGCTTCATGGAATATTTGGCAATATTTAAGCAGTTATATTGCTTGAATAATGGACACTCAGACTCGACAGTATTTGAGTGAGCATTTGGCTGGTGTGGGATCTCTGGATGCTGATTATAGAACAGGGCCACTGTCAGTATCTTGTACTGTTGGGCAACTACAATGCCTGTCTCCTTCTTAGTGATAATAGGCTCCTTTTATTTAGAAACGAAAAAGAAATCCTTCCTGTAGAACTGCTGGGCAGTCGGTCATCGAATCATAGAATGGTAGAGTTGGAAGAGTCTTATGACTCATAAGACCATTGAGTCCAACTGTCCTTTCACCATATTTTCCGACAATGCCCCTGATGTAGCATCACTTTGGGGTAAGACAGCCAAGTGGCCTACTATACAGAGGACTGTCCTCTGTGTGAAAGATAAAGAGCTGTAAGAAGCTGGGGAACAGTCAGCACCTGGACGACAGCCTGAGTGGACATGAAGACCACCAGGTCCTTCTTTCTCGCAATAATGTTTCCATTTCAATTATGCATACATTTAGTATAAATTAGCACATGCAACTATTATGGAAATAGCCTATTTGGGGATGTTTCAGTTGCTACCTTATTCTGGGGTATTGTGGGAAATTAAGATGGCAGCTAGATGCAGCCAATGAAAGGGAGAAAAGGGAGACAGAATCTCGAGATGCAGAAACTAGACTTTTATTCTTTAAAGTAGCCCATTGGGGTTTGCCCTTATACCCTGTATTACTGGGCCTTCTAGAGGTGTTGAAAGCCTACAGAGCTTTCTCTGAAACAATGCTCCCCAAGAATAAATCCCACAAATACAGGGTGCAGGTCTGAACTACTTTGCAGAATAAACTCCACTTTTTCTATCGTGAGACGTTCTCTTGGTTTCTCATTTGGTGATCTTGAATGTTCCCCAGTTCTGCCTAGCCTCAGTTCAGCAGCCAGCTCTGCATGCAGCTTGCTTGCTTTATTTATTTATTTATTTATTTGACAAATTTCTATGCCACCCCCTTGCAAACTAGCCTCGGGGCAGCTCACAACACACAGAAAAACAATATAAAACAATACACAATCTAAAACTGGCCCATCTCATAGTCACAAAGTTAAACACAATAAACAATATATATAACAATTTAAAATTTACAGCTTGGAGCAGTGGTCTCGCTGCCCCTAGGAAAGCTCAGCATGGGGCCATCAAGAGAAGAAGCATCATCCTCACAAACATCGAGCAGGCCCTGCTAGAGCGCACAAAGGGGTCTTTTCACTGGTTATATTATGCTTGTGGATTATGCCACTAGTGTTGCCTGAAGAACTGGCTATGAACAGTTTGCCCTGCACCCCTGCCATAGAGCCCCTTGCCCACTGACAGAAAGAACAGAGCAAAGACATTCCCCTGCTCCTCTTTATCTTGGCGACGTACTCAGGAGCATGATCTTTGACCAAATTTCCTGGGAATAACCACCATCCTTTGGGATTTGGCTTGCAATTCCTTGCCAGACCCAAGGCCCAAGGATGAGGCTGTGAGCTTCTGAGTGATTTCATAAGCTTTCCTCTCTGTCGTGTATCACATGGTAACTAAATTGTTTATTCAGTCCCCCCCTCCCACAAAACAAAGGCACATTTGTGTTTTGAAAACAGCAGCCTCTATTCACAGCTTAGCACAAAAGTTTCCACTCCCTTTCCTGTAACTTCATATTTTAATTTTGAAATATCTCAAACTTCTCAATGGGTATGGGTGAAGATTTGACTTTGCCTCTGTGTGTGTGTGTGTGTGTGTGTGAGAGAGAGAGAGAGAGAGAGAGAGAGATCTGCTTTGTTCAATCACAGGTTGTTAATAAACCAGGATGACTTGTTAATCACACTCTGTGTGGTGTTGCAGTGTGCTTTGTTGTGATGTGCGACAGGCTGGCTTATCACAGTGATTAATTCAAAAAGCTTGGGCTGTCCGAGGGTCCTGGGCTGCCTTGCTAACAGGGCGGGCACTGGGTTGGCTTGGGCCTTTTGGGTTGTGGCACCCCAACTCTAGGATGAGCTCCCTAAAGAAGTGCAGCTTGCACCTACTCTGCATTCTTTGAGGCACCAGATAAAACCTTGTTATTTTCCCAGTATTTTAACAGTTAACTTTTAAACTCTAATTTTAATATTGCTTTTCATCCTGTACTGCTGCTATGCCTCTGTGCTGATGCAGTTGCTGTGGCTTAATTGTTGTACATTAATTTTTTGTGGTCTGTGTGTTTTAAACTTTTGTTAACCACCCAGAAACACTCGGCTATCGGGCAGTATAAACAGGAAAGAGAAAGTCTGGAGGGAGTCAGGCTGGGTCACATGCTCCTCCTCTCTTCCATCCCGACTTCTCTGAGAGTGCACGAGGGGTGGGGGAGGCTGTGTGAACATGAACATGAGGGATCGGTGTGTGGCTGTCTGTTTTCCTGTGTGAGGAAGGGAGAGAACCAGATGGAAGGGGTCCAGTCCCCACCTGGCACCAGTTCCGACCGTACCCACACTGGGTACATGGTCCCCAGTAGGCCACTCACTGCTACACAGGGCCATCGGGGGCCCAGCTTCTAGTCCACCCACGATGCAGGAGTTCTGGGAGTCTAAGAGGCAGGGGAGGAGAAGGGGTGGAGTCGTGCTAGGGATCGTGAACTGAGGCTGGTGTAGCTTCTGGCTCACCGAGCCCCTCTCACAGCTGCGGCTCAAACCGCTGTTCACGGAGGTGCCTGCAGGGCCAGGCCAGGACCTGCTATGAACAGCAAGTCCTGGACTGTGGTCCCAGTACCAGTGTGAAGGCATAGTTAGCACACTTAACGTCACCATTAAAATCTCTTTGCTGCATTGTAGAAGCTGGCATGCATGTGTGACAGATAACAGAACAAATGTGGCTTTTATGATTCCATTAAGGCACTGAACTGGAATTTATGTATTTACTTTTAAAAAAACTATTTCTAAGCCACCTTTCAGGACAGAAGACTTTCTCTTCCTCTGATGAAAGGCGCTTCCTCAAAGGCAGGAGTCTTGGCTTAGAATGTCCTCTTCAGTCAGACAAAGATCCCTCTGTCAGAGGAGCAAAAAACCTTTCGGTCCAACTCAGTATCAGTCAATCCATAAACAATCTCCCAAGTCCGCTGTGTTATATTCAGAAATGCAGGGAAGAGAATTTGTTCAAAATAGCCAGCTTTTCATTTCCTTTCTATATTCTGCTGGCTTACATGAAACCCTTGAGCTGCATTCCAAACTGAAGCAAGCACTGCCCGGGCCTGAACGTTCAAGGAGTATATGTAGCATTTCCAAATGGTTGGGACACTTGATCTCAGCAGTGACAGCTGAGAATGCTGTGAGAGAAGTCATGCGCCCCTCCAGAGAGGCAGGTCCTGCTGTACTGGTCCACGCCCACCATTGGGAGCTTTGGAAGTGCGGCCCCACTGCACTAGCACTTCAGTTTTTGGGAGACAACCACAACAATCTGCGGGAGGGCTCATGGATGAAATGGAAGCTGGCACCTCAGGCACCTGTATCAAATCACAGCCAAGTTTCTGTTGATGTTGTATGTGAATGGAGTAGCTCCTATCCTCTTGCATTTCTAAAGCAGACAGTTTGAGATACATTTGGGCATTTTTTTCCTTGTGGGGAACAAAGAACAGCAAGGCAAAATTGAGAGAAGTGTAACTTCCAAAAGATAATTAAATTATCTGCACATCATTCTAGGATCAGACCAGTTTGCTTAAGATTGTTCAGAAATGGACTTTGCTTAAGAATTGTGCATCCCTACCTCCAGTGGCATAATTTTGCTTTTGCTTAGTTCCCCCACCCCACCCTTTCCATGCCTCTCCTATAACTTAAGCAGCCAGAAGAGCTTCAAGCTAAAATATACTGATATTTTGGCCCTCGTTCTTTCCCTCCAGCTCTGCCTACCTGATTCTGCAATGCTACCTCTAAGTGCTTCTTCAAAACTAAATTTGGCCCCGAAACTGGTTGACACCCACAAAATAGACAACACCAAACTGAATATATCAACAGTCTGCAGAGAGCAGGGTTGCTTTGTTTTGTTTTGTTTGGCGACTAGTGTGAAAGGCTGCTGTTACTTTTCTCTTTATTGTAGGAATGAGCAATTGATCCCATCATGTACCAGGGACAGCTGGTGCCTTGAAGGGCTGACAATTTCATCTTCATGTGTGGATCACATGTCTGGTAGTCTGAGAATTTTAATGGTAGCTAAGCGGGGAGCTAAGAAGCCTTCCGCAGGATGGAACCTTGTAGAAGGGCGGTGTGTGTGTGTAAAACTGCAGATTTTGCTCTGGCAAAAGAGCACTTCCATGCAAAGCTGTTCCCAGCTATCCTTGCCCTCCTTCTTGGGTCAAGCATTTCGATTTCAACTGTCAGCCACCCACTACTGTCCTGTGATATGAGATCACTCAGAGCTTAGGGACGTAACACACACGATCCTCTTGTGCTCTCCCACTCATTTACCCACACACATGCCCATTCACACATCTATATCAGTGCACCCACCACACTCAACCACAGACAGGCAATGCTTGTATAAGGTCAATATGGTGGTCTAAGCCCTCTCCCAGAGTTAGTGTGTCAGCATTTAAAAAACTAGTTAGAACAGTTCTTTAGTTAATGCTGGTTATAATATGCGATGGCTGTAGGTGGAAGGGACTCATTGGAGGAAATGCTTTTCCCTCTTTGTTTTTGATGTAGTTACCAGTTGAATGGTGTGGATCTTAGCTTCTGCATAAATAGCAACTATCAGTTCCACATAGGGAATCACATATAATGTGAGTTTTCTTGCATAAGGGTTGTAATAATGGGATTTCTTTACATTTTCCCCCACTAAAGAGGACCAGAACAGGCAAATGCATTTGGCATAGTGCTAATGTGTGTATGTGCAGGCCTATAGATTTAGAAAAATTAGTACTGTGTGTATGTACTGCCACAGATGTAACGTAACATAGGTGGGCATTTGTGCCTACTAACTTGCTGTTCTGACTTAGAGTGAGATATTGGTATTTATGTGAACTTTGGATTATATTTTGGGAGATTTCTTTCAACCAGTCTTGTAGCTGTTGATTCTGTCAATCAGGACCCTGGTTTACGTTCTCCAAAACCGTCAGACTAAATGTTAGGCAAAATTGGGGAAGGAAAAGACCCTCTTAGTTTTGTTTTTCTTTTGTGGACCTTTTTGAATGAAGGCAAAACAAATCACAAAGGCTGCTTTGAGAAGCTGTTTCCATAGAAAGCGGTATATGTGTGTGAAGAGTTTTTCCACTCACACATACCCTAAACACAGTTTTAGTGAATGCCATCAGTGTGGTGCAGCACAGCTCCAACCTGATACCTGCAGATAGTTCAAATTATTACTCCCACTGTCTCTGATAGCACTGAATGATGGGAGCTGTAGTCAGACACATCTGGGGAAAGCTGTACCAGAGGGGCTTCCTACAAAGTGGGATGTGCTGAGACGCTGTCTCTTTAAGAGCTAAAGGTCTCAGTCCGTCCAGACAGACCACAGCTCCAGTTTCACACTGATGCTCTTTCGGGCATTTCATTAGTCAGCTTGAGTGATCTTCCCATACCGTATATATTTTTAAACTATGCTCTTTCTTGCTAACAAGTTGCACTTAGTTGCTTATCTAAAATCATGGATCAATTCATTATCTAAACACGAAGCTTCATTGCTTTTTGAGGTTGTACTATGACTGTTTGTATAAATGTACCCATTTCTTTCAAATCTTGACATGGACTAGCTTCCTCTGATGTAGTTCTCTTTTTGTAAGATAGTATTGGAAAAAATTGTGAAGACTGTTTTCTAGTATTAATTGCACTGATTCAGGGTGCAACCCTGTATATTTCAATGTGGGAGCAATTTTGCCATATTTCCAAAGTTCAGCCCATAAGTCCCATTGCCTGTATAGTAAAAACTGCATCACCCCCACATGCAGCCCTTGAAAAAAGTATCTATAGGAATAATTTTATTCCTATAGATACTTATAGGAAGTATAAGTATCAAAATTATTATGAGTTGTCCTTGAACCCAATAGGGACTTCTAGGTGATTTACTGTTAAAAATTGCATTGTATTTAAAATTTTTTTGAAAGCTATGGCACTTTAAAAAGAAAACAATTTGAAAACCTTAAAAGAACCAGTTTAAAACTGTAAAAACAACTGAAAATGCTATAAGTCCACAAAGAGGGGAAATAGAGAGGAGAGAATTTTAAAACAAAGTGCAGACTTAAGAGATGTAGGGTGCAATCCTATGTATCTTAATATGCATAGAACTGTACCCTTAAAATCCTAACAAGCCATACAGAACACATCTGTTTTAACAGTGCACTTAAAACAAAACAAAGAAGGGGGCAAGGTACCTTTCTCCAGGAGAGAGTTACACAGCCAGGGTGCTGCCACAGGGAAGGCCCTGCCCTGTGTTACTACCAACATAACCTCCCTTGGGCATGTGAGACGTACAAAAAGGCTTTCAAAGATCTTAAACTATGAGGAGGTTCATTTGGGAGGAAGTGGTCTTTCAGGCATTGTGCCCTAAGCAGTTTAGGGGTGTATAGGTAACGAAAATACCTTGAATTGTACCTGGTAACCCCAGGTTTCCACCAAAAATCTTTATGAGGAAGAAACTCCTATAATGGGAAAGGCAAATGCCCTTTAATTCCTCCAAAAGCTCAGCTGGATGGGAGGGGCATAAAGTAGAGCATCATGGAGGATGGTATTCCAAGCCACTGGCCACACATTCCAACATACTCTCTGGCATTGCATATGATCTTCAGAAACATGATGATCAACAGTGACCTACCTTTGTTGTAGCATAATCTGTCAGTTGTAAGTAGCTGATTTTTTAGAATGGACTTGATAGGCCAACAGGTCTGTACACTAGTCTGACGTCTTTTGCAACAGGCACATCTGAATGCTGTCAGAGGGGCTCAACCGCCAGCCATGTGGGTGTTTGCAGAGGATGTGTGGCAGGGAGCCCTCCTTAATTGCTAGCCTCCTGGTAGTTGAATCTCTCAAACTATGTATTAGTCCCACTCTCTTTTTCTGTGCATGCATAGACAGTAATATGGCCCAGCACTCCTAGCATGGGTGAGCCAGCTCTGCATAGGATTGCGACCGTCCCTGTGGCCCTGAGAAAGACCTCCTGGGAGCACACTGTGGGTCACAGAGAGAGGTCTGTCTGTGGGCAGAGGCCTCCTTGTTGCGGTGGTGAGACCCTGGATTGCTGCCCTTCAGAGTTTTGCAGCCCCGCCGTTTGTTCATTCCTCACGATTTGAGCGGCACCCTGCCCTGCTCCCAAGAAAATGGCACTCTGACCACAAAGAAAACCATGTTAGCAATCTTTTGGAAATGCTTAAAAGTATTAAAACACAGCCCAAAATGCTGCCATAAAAGAACACCTTCTGCTGTCAGCCATGCTAGCTAGGGCTGGCAAGTGAAGTCCAATACTTGGTGGGCATCGGGAGGCTGTGCAGCAAGGGAATGGAGAGAGGGAGACCCAGGCCCAGGGGCAGAATGAAATAGGTCTTTCCTACATGGGCTTGCACCAGCGGGGCCCATTCTTTGCCTGCGGGTGTCTACGCATCTGTGTGGCAGCCCTGCACAGGAGCAGAATGCAGAGGAGGAGGCAGGGTTTTTACTATCATCATTATTATGCTGGGCTTTTGTTCATTTACTATTGTTTACTCCAGCCGGCAACCCCACTGTGGCCTTTTTGTCTGGCTGCCCAGCTCAGCTGGCCCACGGAGAGCGTTCTTGTGTGGAGCGGGGGGCCCGCAAGCAGCCATTCTCTCCTGTTGCGCATTAATATGCGCATGTGATTCCCAAGGCTTCACTCACTATTTTGCTGTATGCAAACAGTCTCTGTTAAGCACAACTTTTTTCAGGGAAAAGAGGTCCTTTTGATTAAATCCCTGTTGAGGACACCGGTCTGCTTCTAATCAGAAGACCTCTTGGGCTTACAGAGCGCACAAACCTCTCTGGGGCAACAACCTGAGACCCGTTGTGTCTGTGCCAGAGGAAGGCACTCGCTCCAAAGGTGCAATCTCATCCATGTTTTCCAAGAACAAATCCCAACATTCCCCAGCCAGCCGTTTAGTTTAGAGCTGAGTTTGGAAAAGCCAGACCCGTGTGCATGCCCAGGACCCTGGACATATCCTGGATTCAGAATACAGAAGAGGCAGTCAGTAAAAATACTCTTGAGTGCTGCCTTTGGGTATGTTGTCTGATCGTCATTCTTCCATACTTGGCCTGGAGTTAACTTCAGGCTAGGGTTCGTGTTAGAAAAACCAGCACCTCTGTGCACATCTGGCAGCTAGAACTAGCCTAGATTGAGCAGAGTGAGTGAGCAGTAAACAAGCACACACCGAGAGATGCCTTTTCATCCGCTGTGTGAGTGTGCAGGGACTGGGGTGTCAGGTTTTGGTGGATCTTCAGCTGGGGTTAGGTCAGGAAAACCTGCGCCCTGGTACATATCAAGGAGCCGGGAACTAGCCTTGACAGGGCTAACAAAGTGAGTGGCCCATGGGAACACCTCAGGTGCTGCCTTTATGCCTATTATTTCAATGTATAGGGACTGAAACCACATGCTTAGTTTGGGATTAATTCCATGTTGGGATTCTGACAATCAGCATCTCTGTACAAGTCCAAGGGCCTAGAATTTCCTAGGCTAGGCAGAGAGAGTGATGAACAAAAGCACCTCGAGTGCTGTATTTTTGGATATTGTCTGAGTGTATATGCCTGCTCATTGAGTTCAAACTTGAAGTTAGGAAAGCTCGCATCCCTCTACATATCCCGGTGCCAGGAAGTAGCCTTTATTTGGCAAACAGAATTGAGTACTCCACAAGATTGGATCGATGGAGCAACCCCCTGGCCTCCTGAAGGGGGTGTCCTGTGTTCCTAACCTGACCCCAGAAATGAGGGGCAGGCAGCAATTCCGTGGGGAGGGGCTTGCCATTTTCACAAGTGCCCTGCAGAAATAGGATTCAGGAAAGCTTAGGCAACACATGTTCTGAAATCACATTGACTAAGTTAAGCCAGGCTTCATGATTATCAGTGACCCCGTTCTTTCTTTGGGGAGCTCAGAACAATGTAGTTTAGCTTTCCCTAGTCTCCAGAGTTTTGAAACCCAGTCTCCTGGGTCTTGTCCTGCCACGTCAACCCAACCTTCACTCAGTGGACGCTCTTCAGTATTTTGGACTTAAGCACCCATCAGCTTCAGCAGCTTCATCAACAGTCTGGAATGTGGGAATTGTCATCTGAAACACCCTGAGCATGCTCTAGTTGCTCCACTGTTTAAAAATCTGGATTTTAATGCCAGGCTCCCGGGTAGGATTTTTTAAAAAGTCATCTTGTTTCTTTGTTCTTGTTTGGCCTTTGGTTTGCAGTGGGTACCAAACTGGAAGACTCTGTGCAGCCCACCCCAAATCGCTCAACAGTTTCGGTTGTGGAAATTTCACAGAGGACAAAGGTGGAGGAGGAAGAGCAACCACTCGATCCAGCCACTGTGGCAGAGAATCCCCCATAGGGATGTGCTGTTTTGTCCAGCAACCCCACTTTCTCCGGACTGGTTCCTTAGCTCCTGCCCTCTCCTGATGGTTTATGGAGCACAACTCCAGTGGAGCCAGTTCTACATATGAAAATGAGTTAGACCAGGAATGGGGAACTTGGGTCCCTCCCAGTGTTATTGGGCTGCAGCTCCTTTGACACTGGCTGGACTGGGTAGATGGGAACAGGGCTGAGCAGGAGCCAGAGGGCCAAGTGTTCCCCAAGGTGATTGGAAACTTTGGAGTCTCCACAAACCATCTTCCCCAAAGCTGGTGGCTTCCTGATGCATGGGATTGTGACTCCCAGCATGCCCCAGTCAGCTGCAGCTGGACACCTCTGGAGGGCACCAAGTTGGGAAAGGCAGCTCCTCTGGGGGCTGCAAGGCAGCCCACTGTGCCTGGCAGCCTGGAGGCTCAGTTCAGTTCCTCCCTTTGCTGTGTGGTCCTTTGGTTCAACCTGGCCCTGGTTGCCCCCACTCCCCAGTGCAGTCCAAGTGCGTCACATTAAAAATACTCTGGGGGCAAGAGCAGGCAGTGAATTGGGCAGGGGAAAAAGGTCATCTGCACCAGAGGCACTAATTGGCCTGATGGGGTTTCAAAAAAGATGTGAAGGCAATTCAGGGAAATCAGGCCCAGCCAAACAGCTGCACAGGAGTGGTGCTCCGTAGCCTTCTCTGGTATGGGCTACCTGAGTGCAAAAACCCCTGAAGTGAACCGGTGGTGCTGGCTGTTGTCAGGAAGATCACTCTGACATTTGCTGCCGCTTTAATCTTGATGGTCCCTGCTGTTAATCCATAAAATTACACAGGAGTCTAAGAAATTGCTCTGTCAAAACCATTTGTCACATATTTAAATGGAGTCATTAGAAGCAGCATTCAGAGTTTGTGGCTGACCTTTCGAACCACCCCCTCTGTTGTTGGGTTGCAAAGGAGAACGCCCAGATTTGACGCGTGTTGAAAATGTCCCATGGTTCTCCTACGCCCTCTCCCCTGAATCTAGTCCACCCCACCCTCACCTTGGCATGAGCAGCCGGTGCAACCGGGGGGCCACAGCTGTGAGCCACAGGGCACCCCAGCAGCTGTGCTTGGTGCGCTGGGCCCTGTCTCATTCCCACATGTTCAAAGCGCCCCTGGACCATGCATTCCCAACCAAAATCAAAATGACCACCACGTTGTAAGTAAATAGTAAAGCCTTTATTTTATTTTTGTTTTGTTAAGAACAGGATTTTGAAAATAAAATGTATTTTTGCCCATGCTTTACAACTTGGTTTTTGTTTTCGTTTTAATTTCCTTTCTATGTACAGTTATTATGGTACACATTGATTGTCTTGAAAAGCCTTCAAAAGATGTACAAGATTAAACGGTATGCAACAGTCAGCAAGGGGGGTAGGGGAAGGGGCACATTATAAAAACACACATTAATACATTTAATAAATATATATTATTTAAAAAAAGAGAGAGGTTTAGCTCTCCTCAGTTAATAAAAAGCACCTGCTGTGTAATCTGGTAAGATGGTAGCGTAGTCCAATCTGTTCATGTTGCTGTTTTGTTTTTAAATAAAAGCTACATATGTTTCCGGTTGTACAGCCTTTGGTTAGAAGGGTGGCTTCAAAAATAGAGTTAGCCAAGCAGGATGTCTGCTCTGCCCAAGCAGATCCATTTCGACTCGGAATGCAAAGTGCTCGAGCCGCATCCTGCAAGGTGGTCAACCCACTGGGAGGGGCACTCCCACGCCAAGGCTGACTGCCGGAGCTTCTGGACCCGACAGTCTTCGCCACAATCCTGCAAGTTCCACTCCTGGCTCCACCTTCCCAACGGGACCTTGCGTGGGGCACAACCCGTGCTATGGGTAGTACGTTTTATGCACACACGCCGCAGAATGGAAGATGGGTGGTGTGTTCCCTGCGCATCTCTATGGCTTGGGGCTCATGGCTTCAGTGCTTAAAAACACCTGTTGGGCTTCGATCGGGCAGCCCTGCTTCCCAAGGAGGAAGCCAGGTGCGCCTGCTGGAGTCACTCTGTCGAGGCAAACAGGTGCCCTTTACAGACCATCAAGGATGCAGCGGCGCGCAGGGGAGCAGGACTCGAGCACGCTCTGGGTTTACTGGAATGTAGCTAGCTCGCCCAGCTCACTTCAGCGTCCTGTGGGTTTGGCTACCCGCTGTAAGCGAGCACGAGTGGCGAAGAATCAGTGGATGTGCTCCATAAGTAACACTGTTAAAATAAGCTTGATTGAAAGTGAACAAACAAGCTTCGCACAAGTGCGGCACGGAAGGGATAAGAGCCATAGCTCAGGGTCTCTCTTTTCCAGGTTATCTGGAGGAAAACACCTGGCTCATCTCAGAAGAACCTTATTGTAGCGATGGACTACAGTCCCTAAAATATTGAATTGTTGGGGGGGAGGGGTTTCTTCCGGTGTGAGTGGCATCATTATTCATTGGCAATGATACAAAGAACATAGTAGCTTTTATGCCTCCCAGAGTGAGTAACAGTGAATCCACATCCTGAAAAACTTGTGCTTACAGTTGCAGTTACATTGCTCCTCACCAGATACTCTACATTCCTAATTACTCTCATCAAAAGGCAAAAGTATAAACAACTTTGTGACATTGACAAATATATATATAACTTAACACAAAAGTGCCTTTTTAAAATTGCAGAGAAAACATGATTGGGGGCGGCAGCCATGGCATTGGAAATCACAAAGCACAGATTGACCACATACGCACACGCACGCACGCACACAAAAGAAAAAGGTAAATTCATTTGAAAAATTAAGTTGCTGGAGAAATGAATCAATCCCTTTTTATTGTTTAACTGGCACACCTCCCACCACTATGAAGCATGGGCCGATTTCACATGAGTGGTTAAGGGAAGTCCTGTGTTTGCAGGATCCAGCCCTGTCTTTAAGATCCCAAACCGCCATTGACTTAATGGGGAGCAGGATTGCTAAATCCCTTCTTGTCTAAAAGAAAAATAAAAATTGAACATCTTAATACATTTCTGACAGCTGCCTTTAAAAAAAGTCACTCCCAAGTTAGTCACTCCCAAGTTAACCCCTGCCCACCCCCAAATGAGTGCAGAGCCTCTTTAGCCCAAGGGTTGAACTTCATTTTGGAGATGCTCTCGTAGGTGGGCACGCTCCAGGGGTGGGTGAGCCACGAGCAAAAAGGACAGGGCCAAAATAATTTCAAGCCAAGTCTTATTCAGCTTTAACATGTCTTCCTGCCTGCACAGAGGCATGCCAGCCTATTAGAATGGGGGGGGGGGGAATGAATAAAGTCAGGAAGCCACCGAATGATTGGTGGTTGGAGGGAAGGGGGTGGGGTCAGGGGAAGAGCCCTGGGCATTCTGGGAAACCCTAGGAGGTCCAGTTCAAACCCTGGACTTGAGGTTCTGCACCCCTGTAGTAAAGGATCCAAAAACTCAGCTGGAAAATGGCTTCCTGCCATTTATGCCATTATCATCTTACGCATTCTGTAGCGAAACGATTTCAGAAACCCACTTTCAAAAGCATGTTTGCCTTTTAAAAAATCACACATGTGCGCACACAGGAAAGCACTAACTATATTTTTTTATGTAATGGCAAAATAGTACATTTCCTGGGGAGAACCACCCTACTTGATTGCATTGAAAAATACAGCACTATATTTGGTTCAAGGACTTAAGCAGGAGTCTCAAGAATACTGGGCAGCATGCAATACCCACCTCCCTCTATTTTTAGGTTATCAATGTCTCCCATCAGTTCAAGTCAAATTAATATTTATAATTTTTCCTAATGCATCCATGTGGTTCTTTTCTCAAGAACAGGGTCATCTCGCATGAAAGTAGCCATCTTCATTTGACCATGCACAACAGGAAAAAATATTGCTATTACCTACTCACACTTTAAAAAGAAACTTGCTAAGATGACCATGGCAATAATGGCAATGCATATATTTTTTTTAAGCAACAACACAGAAGGGTTTATCACATTCAGCCAGAACCTGTGCCAGTTTGGTTACCAATCAGACCAGCTGTGGCCAATAAAGTTATTTGCAGAAATAAAGGCCTAGTTCTCATTGAGGTGATGGTAGCATTGTGTCTGGGCAGTGTTACTTAACAGTGACTCGTTTTAGGATCTGGGGCCTAGTAATTAAGAGTGCTTGACTGGGAGTCAGGAGATCCAGGTTCAAGTCCCCACTTAGCCTTAACAATTTCTGGCCCTAATCTATTTAGAGCTTTAAAACAAATCAACAGCACCATGAATTACGTTCAGAAATGAACATGGAAGCTGCCTTATTCTAGTTTTAACTATTGCCCGACTAGCCCAATATTCTCAACAGCGACTGGTAGCAGTACTTGGGCAACTTGACCCTTTTGAAAGGGGGATTCCAGGGATTCCGCCTGGGACATACTTTCACACATGGGATCCTCCACCACCTACCTGTGCTCCTCCACCCAACAAACAAGATGCACAAGAAGCTGCTGCAAGATTTGAAATGCCTGGAAGCTTCCCAACACTCTTCAAGCCATGAGCAACCAAGGCCAGATCCAAGTGGTACAGCAGAAGGGCACAATCCCTTGGAGATGCCCGCAAGCCCATGAATGGGGTCATGGGTATCCTAGGCAGGGTGAGAGGGTCATGGAGGTGATCATTACCTCCCTGCTCTCTCGTTCATTTTGACAGCCAATTTCAGCTATTTAGCCATGATGCTGTGGACAAGGAGGAAAGGAAGCTCAGGTACCACCAGAATATGTCCCACCTGGGCAACCCAACGATTCTCTCTTCCCAGCCCCCCAAACACCGCTTTCCCCCTTGTCTTCTTATTCTGACCCTAGAAAGTAGCTGGTGGACTTTTTCCTATGCCAGCTGCAAGCCAGGGAACCCAAACATCAATTCCCAGCTCCAGGTTGGAATTGTTTCCAGCCTTGCATAAGGGAATCCAAAGAACACCGTGTCCCCATTGTTGCCACCTCCCAGATGCTACTTAGGGGCCAGAGGTTCGCGTCTGTCTGACAGGGCAGAGCATTCCAGTCCACCAACCCCACCTCCACTTCGCTTCTTAAGCACCAGATCCTTGACTATAAAAACCTAGCATGTCAAGGCAGACATTAGGCTAGCATACTGTTCCTTGACATGCTGCTTTTCTGTGTTCAAAAATATTGCATGTAAGGGTGAGTCCCCTGATGCAATCCGGAAAGGTACCACCCAGACAACAGGCTGGTTGTGTCAATGAGAACTAGGCAAAATCAATAGGTTTAGGAAAACAAAACAAAACAAAAAAAAAAAAGGTCAGGTACGTGAAGAATCAAGAGACATTTCCCCAAACAAAATCAGTTATCCTTCCCCTGCAGAGCACAGCAAAAGGCCCCAGGTTATGCAGTTTTATTTGTTCATACCAATTTTTATTTCCCGTTTGAAAATAGAATATATCGATTAGAACAATGCAAAAGAATTTCATTCTTTGACATACTTCGTAACCTCATGTATGTATTTAAAAAACACGCACACGGAAGCAAACGTCAATGGATTTTAGTGTCTAGGAAAGGAGAGCATGATCTGATGCTGCCCAGCACAGAGGATGTAATAGCGCTTCACATGCCCGATATGCATTCAATGCTAAACAATGAAGGAAGGCTTTGCCGAACATCATTAAAATCATAGAAATATGAGAAGGCAGCAGAAAGATGAGAACTCTGAGGTGGGGGGGGGGGTCCTGCTTTTCCAAAACCCATGTGAAAATAATCTATTAAAAATTATGCTCCACGAAAGAGCACCCAAGAAAATGCACAAGCCATCGCTTTATTCAGTGAGGTTTCACTGTTCAACTGGGAAGGGGAGGGTTGGAGCGAGGAAGAGAACTCAAACGTTGCAAGTCTCCCCTGCCAAGAAGCACCTCAGCTTTCCAAGAGACTCCTTCCTCCTGCAATCCATGAGGTGAAGAGGACAATAATTTCTATGAAATGTGCCATACATTTCCTTTAACTCAGGCTGGGGAAGGAGACTCGGGATAGCTCAGCTGTGCCGTTCTCCATGGCTTGAGCATGCCCAAGATCGTCCTCGTCTTGGTTTGCACCATTTCACTTTGCCCGCATCGCAACTCAACAGTAAGCGCCACCGCTCTTAAGAGCCGCTTTGGCATTGCCGTGCGTGCAAAGAAAGCCATGCGAAATCGGCCACCCCATCTGCACATGTGCCTGCTAGGCAACTCCTTGTGGTGCCTCATGAAGTAAGAGAAATTGGCCAGCAGTTGTGGCTAAAGGCCATCAAGGGCTGTTCTTATTAAAAAGAAGGCAGTATAAATTGGCCAACCTCAACTGAAAGCATCTCGTGAGATCCCTTCATTTCCCCTACCCTTGCAAGTCTCCCTTTAGGAATCCGATGGGTTTACTGGGTGTGAAGGCAAGCCACCAGTGTCTTTGCTTTGTGCAGGAACTTAGCATTAAAAGGTCCCATGATGGAGCTTAAAAAGCCGATTTGAGATGAACCATGCACTGACGTGATTTTTGCCGTGACCTCAGCTTATTTTCAAAAGATGAAACCATCTCATGTGGCAATCTGGATTAAGGGCATTTCTTTTCTTTTATTCTGTTCTTTGCAAAGTGATAGGCAGCCGAGCAAAGCCCAGGCTTGCCTTACACACCAGCTCTGACTTGGAGTGCTCTTGCCATTTTTAGAACCCACATCTGCTTTCTTCCCCCCTCCCATTTTTTTAAGAGTGTGCCTACTTCTATTTTTAAATTAGTTTCATCTTATATTTCACTGCAGAGGTTTTGTTTCTGTGATTAGCTTATCAATTTAACAATGCTCACATTTTATTTTATTTTAAACAAGCTATCAGATATGGGACCTCCCAGGCTCCCGGATGGTTTTTCTGCACTCTCGGGTCCTTTTGCTAGCATTATTGGCTCCTCTCCCTCAGAAAGACACACAAACTTCCAGGGAATAAAATCTGTGAATGGATTCTCTCTCCTCCTCTACAGCCTATCAGCTTTGTTTGATTCACCATAGGTGTCTTCCAGTGTAACTTGGTGGAGCAGTTGGTATCTGGAAATGAGGATAATAAATTCATAACTAAGCATTCTAGTCTGTCAAAACACATACCCCAATTAATACCATGAACCCAGCTCTGCTTACAAGACATGGTTTGTTAGGCACAAATGACCCATGAGGAGAAACCATGGTTTGTTGTTGGGTTACAAACTGTGGGTTGTTCATCATGGTCTGTTATCTTAGCTGGGTTCAGATGACATGATAAACCATGTTTCAGCAACAACCCATGGTTCAAGGACAACCCACCCTCAACCCATACTAAGGGGAAGACAAGCTCCATGGTCTCTGTGGGGGTGGTCAACTTGTGTCTGGGCTGTACCACTTCAGACTGCAGGCAAGTCCTCAAAGCGCCTCCATTACAATCACCATATTTGATGGTGCCTATGAACTTACAAAGCAGCCTTATGATCAGTGGCAATGAAGTCGAATACTTACTACCCAGGAGTGCCAAACTGCAGGTCTCAGGGCCAAATCCAGCCCAGCAAGGGCCCTTGATGGCTGCATTCCTTCCCCAGCAAGGGCTCCATGCCCTTTCTGTCGAACATCCATCACTGGGTGCTTCCTGGCTTCTGTGCAGTCCCCCTCCCCACTTTAAATGGTTCAAAATCTTATTCTAAGGCACAGTTGCTAGCAGTGAGAGTTTTAAGCTAGAACACTCATTTCTGCATTTTTGTTCCTGCCGCCCTGCCTTCACCCCGCCTACCACTGGAATCTCACCCTTGGGAGCTTCTCTCAGATGAAATCTGGCCACTCAGCTGAAAGAGGTTCAGTACCCCTGGTGTCCTCAGAGTGGCTGGGTTCAGACAGCATGATAAGCACTACTCAAGGGTTGAGTATGGGTTGACTGTGGGCTACTGTTGCAGTGTGAGCTGTTGTTGGAATGTGGGCCATGGTACTATCTGGACCCCGGTGCACTAACACGCCAAGGCTTGTTAGCCACTAACAATCCATAAACAATCCACTAACAACCCAACAGCCCTTTGTTGAACTCTGTGAATTGTTTGCCATGGTTTGTTATCTCAGCCCAGATCGGACAACATGGAAAGCCCATGTTTCAGCAACAGTCATGAGCTCAAGGACAACCCACATGCAACCTGTAAGTGAGAGTTACCCTGTTTTCTGAATCCATGGATCTCCATGGTATTTGGCCAGAGGCCTTTCCCAGTTCCGCTGCCTAAGGCCCTTTTCTGGAGTGCATGCAAAGGACTTGAATCCATACCCTTCTGCCTGCAAAGTATGTGCTCAAATCGCTGCTCCATGTACTCTCCTAGCCAAGAGTATGAGTGCAAACCATGCGCTCGCAGGCATCTTTGCTTTCTGCAGGCTGCAAGAAAGAAGTCCTAAATGGAGGAACATCCTGTTCCATCAGGAACTGGCATCTTTCAGACATAAGTCGACAACCTCAGAGTGTCAGCCAGTGTTGGCCATAAGTCAACCTCAGCCAGTGTCTAGAAACGCATGAGAAGAAATCTGAAATGTTGTGGTGTAAGAATCCCTCATCATATGGATGAGGGATATTACCAACCACCTCTCTTGAATTGAGCCTTCTCTGCTTCAATTATTAGATTAAGATGCCCCATCTGATGTTGATAATTGGTTTGGGGATCCCAGAGGTGGGAGGGACAGGAACTCGGGGAAAGGGTTGCAAAGACAAACTGGTTTTTCAGTGATTGAAAGCCAGGTTTTGCAGCAGGTGAAGCCAACTTAATTGTGGCTTGTCATAGGGAGGCAGTCTGGCTTATTATAGCTCAGGATGGTATTGGCTCAGAACAGTATTAGTGGCTGCAAATGCCTTCTCAGCAATGCCCTTCCCTTCCACCACCACCCTGGCTGCTTAACACTTGTAGCATCTTGGCTTTCAGCAGCTTTGTTTCACAGTAACCCTGGACCACCACCACAATAGCAATAGCAATAACAATAACAATAATAATAGCAGGTTGCCTTATGGAATCAGCTTGAGATTTAAAA
The DNA here is from genome assembly GCA_023646645.1 of Varanus salvator macromaculatus. Taxonomy (NCBI): domain Eukaryota; kingdom Metazoa; phylum Chordata; class Lepidosauria; order Squamata; family Varanidae; genus Varanus; species Varanus salvator. The sequence continues at coordinate 9,356,575 of JAIXND010000852.1, read as the reverse complement.
ATAACACAAGGCCAACTCATATGGAGTGGAAGCTAGCTCATGAGCAGCATCTGAAGCAGTGCATATGCATGTATGCGTGGAAAGCAAAACGTGGGAGATGAACGTTCGTTCTCCTTCAGTCAGCAAAACTGGAGGGAGAGGGAGAGGGAGAGACCGCCAAGCAGGCCGGCAGTTCCTTGGGTGCATTTAAAGATACGCAATGCAAATCAGACTTAAGGAGGCTGTTTGGCTGCAGATCTCCCGCTAAGCTACTCTCCTCAATGACCCGGCTGCAGATTAGCAATGTGGCCAGTGCTCAGTGCCTTGCCGATCTCGGCACGCCTGTTTTGGAAGCGAAAATAAAAGGTGCTGAGCTAGGAAATGCAGCAAGGCAGGGATGTCAGCAACAGTGAGCACCTTTCCTAGGAACTGCACGGGGTTTAAAAACTGGGGCGAAACCCTGTTGCACACGTTCACTTCCCAGCATCTTTTGACCAGCTTGCTTTTAGCAGTGGAGGTTACGATACAATTGGTTAATATCTGTATGCATATGTAAGAGAGAGGGAGATGCTCAATCCTCAAAGAACCACCCACACAGCAAAAATTTCACAGCCCAACAACAGTCACAACATTTGCGATCAAGTCATCTTGGAAAGCATTGCACGTCCTTGCTCTTTGAACCTCCCATGACCACCCCTTACGACCCGCCCTGCCAAATAGGAGCCATCGAATACCGTTCAGAGGTGAGAGCAGAGGTTGTGCATTCAACCTACCAAGGCAGCGTCTTCTAGCATCACATTTTGATACTTACAGTCCCACCGTTCAGAACGACTGCCATCTCAGTGGGCTGGTAGACATTGCTTCGAAAGGGGGCGCTAGGACGGCTTCCCAAGCTGCCATTGCGAAATCCAGCAGTCCGTAAAGCTGTATGCAGTGGTGGTGTGGGAGAAGATGAAGAAAGAATGTTTGTTTTCCGGTAAAATATACCAAGAAAGAAAGAACAAACAGACGGACCCAGGCCTTCCTGGCACAGTCTATGGGTTACCGCCAGGAAGTCCACAGGAAGGGCACGTAAGCCAAAGCTTGCTATTTCTGTAGGTCCCTGTAGTGGAGGAAGGGCTCAGAGGCATTCTGCACAGCACCTTTTGTGAGCAGGAACCCCAACAATCGCTGCCACCACAACCTGAGAATTTCCAGTTCTCTCTGAGCTTATTGGCGTTTCTCAGAGCTGCCAGAAGAAAATGAATTTTCCCAGCGCTACATTCTTCCCTGTTGTAAGGCAAAGTATTTTTGGGTGGGTTTGCTTAGAAGTAGATCTGTTAGCCTTACGAAAGATGCTCCTGATAGAGGCAAAAACTGCTAGAACTGGTTAGTTGATTTGGTTTGCCCAAATTTTTGGACTCTCCTTGGGGACATGGTTACAGGCACCCTTACATGTATCATGAAATCACTGGTCTCCATCACTCATGTTCAGTAGCACTCTGCCTTTGAGCATGGAAGCAAAGATCTCAGGATGTGTAAGTGTGCACACACCAGCTGGGTTCAGACAACACAAAAACACAAAGAGCGACACTCAAGGGTTGAGTATGGGTGAATGTGAGATATCATTTGGTGGCTACTTGTGCTTGAAATGTGGGTTAAGCCAGTTGCCTGAAGTCAGCTGCACTGCTGAACCATGGTTTGATAGTCACAGACAAACCATGAAGAGGACCCCTGATTTGATGTTGGTTTGTGGATTGTGAGTTTTCTGGGGAAACAAGAGGTGCTATGGACAAGGACCCTCATTGATACTGCAGTCAGCAGTCTTCGGTGGCTTTAGCCATCGATGAGCTGCAAACAGTAATCGAAATAGTTCATAATTTCCATTGTACGATGGTCTAAGCCACAATTCAGAATAGGAGAGTTATCTCCATACAGACAGGAACAAAGTAAATGCTGTGATTACTACCGGCAAAAAGGAAATCTAGAGGTGACCACCACCCTTGAATTAAATAGAAAAACAGGCAAAGCACACGCATTTCCCCACAGGTGAAAATTCTGTAGCAAATCCTCCATCACAAACACAGCAGCATCCAAATTACATGGAACCAACCGCTCAAGATCTGCCCTCCAGTCTAGCAGTATTTATTTCATGTAATACTATGTATAAAGACCTAAATTTGGCAATTTGTCTGTGATACACAGACAAAAGGCAAGAAAGCCCTTGCCTGCAGGCCTTAACACTGAAAAACCAGGGCACCCAAATGAGTGGGGAAGAGATGGAAAGTGAAGAGGACAAACAAAGCGAATTCAAACCTCAGCTCCTACAGTTGTGCTTAAAATGACTGGTGTGAATGGAAACGCAGCAGAGGGCTAAGTGCAGGGGTGAGTGCCTCCTCCCCTTTGCTGTGGGCTGCTGGAACATCTGCTGCAGATGCTAGACCTGCCAGCAGAACCAGTGAAAGGGGCCCAACAGTCTCACCTCTCCCTCGGCGGCAGCCTTGCAGAACAACTGCCAACTGGCTCAAGAGGAGGAGCCAAAATGGAGGCTGTTCTCTCGGCCGAGGCAACCAAGAGGAGCGGGACGTGTCCAGTGATGCCACTGGCACAAACAAGAAGGTCCTCCCAGGCAATTCGGAGCCCTGGAAGCAGGGATTAATCCTGGGGGAAGATTCCAAGAAACTCCAGAGCAGATGGATGCACTGACAACTCTCATTTATCTCCAGTAGTTTTCCCAAATGCCCAAATCATGATGGAGAATTACTGGGGGGAACAGTTCTTTAAGATAAGGTTGGAGTGGAGTGATGATAGCACTTGTTCCTACACAACTTCTGGCCGGACCAGATCAAGGTCAATGGTTGCCCCGTCAAAGCACTGCTCCTATTGTTCAACCAAAATCTGCCCTCAACGTTTTTCCTAATGTCCAGCCAAAATCCCCCCTCCAGGAATTTTCCCAATGCTCAACCAAAATTTCCTCTCTTGTAACTTCAGCCCTTTAGATCTAGCCCTGCCCTCTTTGTCAAGAGAGATAAAACGTAATAACGTGTGTTTACATGTGTGCACAGGATAACAGCTGTTAGAAAGAGCTTGGCAGTTTTCTAGAAAGTTCTGTGCAAACCTCAGGGAAGAAATGAAAATGGTTGAGCAACATCTGGTTGTCCCCCGGCTGAAAATGTCACTGTGTACATGTTTAGATAATTGGCTAAAATGCCATTAAAAATCATAATAGGGAAAGAAACTTTCAGGAGAAAGTGAAACTGACAGATATATCCATGCCTATTTATGTCTCCTGACTGCAGGTGGCACAGTGGTTTAAACCGCTGTGCTGCTGGGCTGGTGGATCGAAAGGTCGCCGGTTCGAATCTGCACACGGGGTGAGCTCCCGTGCACCGTCCCAGCTCCTGCCAACCTTGCAGTTCGAAAGCATGCAAATGCAAGTAGATAAAAAGGTACCACTTCGGTGGGCAGGTAACAGCGTTCCGTGCACTTCGGTGTTTAGTCACGCTGGCCACATGACCACAGAGACCGTCTGCGGACAAATGCTGGCTCCCTCGGCCAGGAAATGGGGATGAGCACCGCCCCCGAGAGTCAGGCATGACTGGACGTAACGTCAAGGGGAAACCTTTACCTTTATTTATGTCTCCTATTCTGTTTTCTAGACTATTCTTTGTGACATAACATGTTATTATTAAACAGAGGTGGCAAAGATATTGATTTTGCTGCAAGAAGTAATGCAGGAAGAGGGGGAAGAGCAGGGGGAGAAAATAGCATTTCTCAGATCACAAATACTTTACCTTAGGCTGTTATCATATACTTGGGGCAGCAACTTCTCTTTCTGCATTACTAGCAGAAGGGCAAGGAGAAAGGAAACAGATGCACTTTTCAATGTACACCTGACTGCCTGGATTCCATTCACTGATGAGTTCAATGTAGGTGAACAGCAAATAATCTTTATGGAATTCTACCACTGGAATATATTTGTAATCTGATTGGCTGCTTTGGTAGTGGGCGTGACCTACAGTCTGGTTGGTTCTTGCAGCACAGTCAATTTTGCAATGAGCCATCAGATCTGTGTGTTACAACTACATTCAAGGTGCAGTTGGAAAATGACACAGCTTCCATGGGCAGCTGAGAGCGCCCTTTTGCCCTCGCTCCTCTGCTATGCATGCTAGAAGGACTGCATTGCAGGTTTTTCCTTCTGAAGAGAATCGTGTCCCAACAGAAAAGGCAGAAGGCTCTTATGCTTAAAAAGAAGGACAGGACAGGACAGGACAGGACAGGACAGGCCAGGACAGGCCAGGACAGGCCAGGCCAGGACAGGACTGACTGGCCACTCTGTTCACCGTTTTAAAATTTGTCCATTTGGTCTCGCCGCTTCCGTTATGACTCATAATGAGCTGACAGTCTTCAATCCGCTCAAACTATTGTTATGTGTATATATTGCTATACTATTGCCATTTCAACCCTTTTAGGGAGGAAACATGGCATGTTTTATCTTGGTGATGCTATGTCCGTTCTGATTTCCTTAACTGCAGATCTTAACTGCAAACCTGCAACTTCACATCAGTTACAGGTGTTTGCTTTGGTAACCATTCCCTGTACATCCAGAGTTTTGGCCAGAAGGGAATTGCTCACCCACCCGAACTTGGCCAATGCTTTAAATAAAACCACACAGATACTCATAAAGTTAGCGTGTATAACATGTAGATAAAATTAGCACAAACAAGATTAGCACTCTCTAATTCATGGGTATAGAAGTACATATAGAAATAATTGCAATTTTTATTTATATCTTGCTTTTTGTGCTGCTAGGAAACCTTTACTCTCACAACAGCCTTATGAGGGTCAGTGACTGGCCCCAAGTTATACTGACAGCCAGTATGGCATAAGAACCTGGAATTGGAATCAGGTGATCCAAGTTCTAGTCCCCACTAAGTCATGGAGCCAACTGGGTGTCTTTGGGCCAGTCACAGACTCTCAGCACAACCTACCTCACAGGGTTGTTGTTGTGAGGATAAGCTTGCAAGCAGGAGGAGGAGAACGGTGTAAGCTGTTCTGAGTTCTTTAAAAGGAAAAAGGTGGAATATAAATCTAATAAATACATGAATAAATATACTACAGAGCATTTAGTTAGTGCAAGTAAGCAAAAATAAATGTGCACTTGGGAGATTTTGCGATGCAGCCCTCAGAGAGATTATTTGAAAAAAGCAGGAAAGTACACACAGCAGAGGGGGTGGAAACGTACCAAGCAGTGTAGAGTTAAGGAAAACCGCTCACAAAAATGCATATATTAGTTAAATTAGCACACAAAAATGTATATTAGGAAAAATGGACACACCCTTTTGAGCAGGATTAATACAAACAAACAAGCAAAAACTGCTTGTGAACTGATTCATTAATGGAATGGAATGAAATTAAGATGGAAAAAATTAGAAAAACCTAGAGCTGGCCTTGGGGTGAAGCATGAGATTGCTTGTTTCATAGCCTCTGCAGCTGTTTTTAAAAGAATCAGTGCCTTGGAAAGCAACTTCTAAATCAAAAGCTCAAACTCTCAACAGAATGTTGGAGGTTCTGAGACCCATGAGAGTTGCTTGTTTGATAATTATTGTGAAGAAAGTTCTATTTCTCCTCAACTGTTAAAATGCACTGGTCAACTTGTTCCAGATAGTTCCCCCAGTGCTTCCCATTTATGGGAAGATGTCCTGCACATTTATTTAAATGACAGCCCTTTTTTTCTTAAATGTGCATGTATACATAAAAATCAGCATGTGCACATTTAAGCAAACCTTCACCTCATTTCTCCTTTTTCCTTTTTCTTGAAGAGATGCATTTATTTATTTTATTTATTTATTTTATAAATTTCTATGCCACCCCTTGCCAACTAGCCTCGGGGCGGCTAACAACATGTAAAAAAAAAAAAAAACCCAACAAACATTTTGCATTTCTTCCTCTTTGAGCCACCCTGTACCAGAGGTCCTTGTACTATGCAGACAGGAGTGAAATCACGAAGTGGAGTCCCAAAGAGCAGGGCATACAGTCTCCAGGACTTGTCAGGGCAGGTTTGCAGGTTAACTAGCCCCTTGATGTCCACCAACTGCAGCCAGGTACAAAAAGTGGCTCAGGGGTAGGAACAGTCTCTTAGGATTAAGAAACAAGAGTTCCTCTGAGCACATGTTCTGCCCAGGATTTATTTTTTTGCTGAACTCCTGGTATGATCGCATGCAGGTTACCATGCCTGCAAATTTCTCCCATCTCTCCTTAATTTAGAGGAGAGGCGAGGAGAAACCACTTTGTGTTATTGCTGTCTCCAAACAATTAATAGTTAAAACGTTTGAGCTACTGCAAACTTTGCTGACATGGAACAGTAGGACCCAATTCACCTTCTAACCTCCCCCTGCAGAGCTGGGAAAGATCTGAACCAGAACAAATTTGTTCCCCCCGCCCCCCCAAAAAAGGGGTCAATTCTCTGCTGGATCCTGAAGTGACGCAGCATTTTAAAGCTCACTTTATTACTGAAAAACAGCTGCCTCCTGGTTCCCCCCAACCCACATGCTGCACCTCAGAAGCAGCTCTCCTAAGAAAACAGGTGCTTAAAGTCCTACCTGCATTATGCTCGTCCATTGAAAAGGCTTTATTTTCCATGTAACTTCGAGGAAGCTGCAGGTCATCCTCAAAAACAGTCTCGCGCATGCGTGGCTGTGACGTATCAAAATAATTAGGAGTGTTTTCTTGCTGGGAAGGGAGGATGGAGCAGTGAACCTCTGGGATGGCGTGAAAGATCACGAACACCCAACCGCTGGACACCAGCGCGATCGCAAGCGTAGGGTCCCGCCACTGGTCTCTTCTCCTCAATTCCTGATTACCATACAGGTACATAGTCAGCCAAGCCACCCAAATGAGGATGGAGAAAAAGCTGGTGATAATGAGGCACCCTCCGTTCTTCTTCCACTTCTTAAACTTTCCACAGACCGTGAAGAAAGAGAAGCCCAGGGCCACCACCATCAGCACCATCACGTAGATGGATGCCATGGCGAAATCCATCGGCTCATAGCGGCAGGCCAGCTTGCCGTCCCTCACGACAGTCAGAATCAACCATTCTGTCGCGATGATGACTTGGACCAGGGCGAGGCAGATGGCGATGCCGGCCAGCTGCCACCCTGATGGGCTTTTGCCGTGCCTGACAAGTCTCCGAAGCCTCCAGGCTTGGGCGAGCAAGCACGAGAAGCAGAGCGCAAAGAGAACCCCCCACAGGAACCGGCGGACTGAGCAGATGGTCTCGTCTTCCTCGATGATGAAGGCAAACGCCAAGCCGAAGAGTCCCAAGCTGCCCAAAAGGAAAAGGAAATGCACTCCCAGGGGACTCTTCTTCTCTTTGTCTTTGATGAACGGCAACCTCACCAGCAAAATCAGCATCAGGAGCAGCGTTGTCAACATGCCCGCCCCAGCCACCGCCTCCACCACGATCCCCCAGATGGCGTCCAAATCACAGAGGTAGACGTACTGAGGAAGGAGATCCAGTCCGCAACCCCTGGAAGTGCTGGAGTTCTCAGAAGATCCATAGCCAACCACAAAGAGGAGTAGAACACCCACAGTTGGGAAGGCGGTCATTTTTCTGTCTGAAACCGTAAGACCAAGGGAGAAAATCAGCGATCAGGATGGTGCTCCGCCCCAGCCCCATATCTTGGATTTCACCACTGCTGTGCTGATGGCAACGGAGAACTGTAGGACTTCCGACTGTGTTTTAGGGTGCGCCTTATTCTAGATATACCTCCATTATCCATGGCCTCCTGTGGGTCTGAGACCAAATCTGGAGCAAGGGGTCCAAGGGAAAGAGCACCACCCAATTTAGCCAGAACCTGAAGGCAAGCATCTCTCATTCAATGCGGTAAATGCAATCTATCGCCCCACATGATCCACTTCTTGGACAGCCTTGATTAGGACTGGCGTTATACTAGGTGAGGTTTAGTCACGTCATCCAGTCTTGAGGACTTGTGGGACTTTGCTGCTTCTAGAGGTTTTCCACTGACATTCTAAGAGCAAGACAGGGGGACGATGGCCTACGGAGTGCGACTGGTTGCAGCCAGCAGAGCTGGGTCTGGGAGTCAAACCCCACTGCCCCACAAGGCCTGGCCTGCCCCCCTGCCCCAGTGGACCACCCCGAATGTGGCAGGCAATGTAAGACCCCACGAGAGTGGAAACTCTTCGTTGAACCCTGCAGTCCTGAAGGTACTATGATCTGAGTGAGTTTAAAATGCAAACCCACCACCTGCTTAGGGCGTTGCTATTAGTATGGTAGACAACTCTGTAGTTCTAGAAGCAGTTTGAAAATTGGGGGGGGGGGTGGCGGTTGGAGGGTCAGGAAAAAGGAATCCCAGGGTGAGCCTTACAACTGAAGTCCTGCGTGAGGCCCTCTAAAGAATCTTCCACCCCAATAGTGTGATTGCGAGAGCGATACTACAGATCCCGGCTCACCAGGGGCAGGACAAGAAGATGGTAGGGACTGGATTCCCTTCCCTCACTGCCTTGCACCAGCATGAAAAGAAAGGATACCTGTCTGAGGTCAGTGTTCAGATCTTGGAGAGGTCAGACTGAGATCTTGCAAAGGGGCAGAAGGGGGCTTGCCAGGGGACAGGAAGGTAGAGAGTGGAGCAGACAGGCTATTCTGACTGCTTCCTTCCAGTTTCCTTCCCTCTCCCTCCGAAATTGCCCTGCTGGTAGTTGAAAAAAATACAGAGCAGGAGGGCAAAGATTCCCCTCTGCACAGAAAGCCTCCATCATCTGCGTTGGGGGGCTTATGTCCATCCTGACAAGATCGCACCCTAAGTCCAGGGTCTGAAACAACCAGTGCAGAATGCAGCCTGTGTGTGCATGGGGGTGTTTGCAAGAGATCATGTTCCACCAGTCCTTCAAGGGCTGCATCCGCTGCCTCCTCATCACAGGGCACCGCCTGTCGCAAACCGCTCCTTTTGCAGAAGGCAAAGAAATGGTGGGGCACCGAGAATAATCACATGCCCAAGTAAAAGTAGGTGCATTTTTACATCTGAACTCCCAGACATAAAACCACTTTTTCCAATCCAAATAAAGGCAGCAATGGAGGGCGGCTTTTCAGGGGGTCGCCTGCCAGTCTTTTTTAAATTTAAAAATCTAAATAAACTACAAATCATGAAAGACAAGGAGCCTGGCAGAGACCAAGAAAGTTGCCAGCACACACCATCCTGGCGACCCCTAGAGACGCCTGACCCCTCCAATCAGGGACGGTCATGTGGGAAAAGAAATATTTCATTCCACATGGAGCTTTCAAGCAGATACGATCGACAGCCCCTTGGACGGGGGTCAGATGACAAAAGCGCGCATTATTTCCCTGCCTCCGGTTCCAGGCATGCCGTCGTTCAGAATTCAGCACCACGTCTACTGCCGCAGTGTTGTCTAAACAAACTGGCATGTGACGATGTCAAGGCGAGTTTCCCTCATCCCAAGACATTTCATAGCTACATCTATATATTTCCCGGATACATTATTCATGTCACGTACGCTCCATGTGATCACACTATTCTAAGACAGTCTGTTTCTGTAGAGATTGCCCTGCGTGAGTAAGCCGTGGCCAGACGGCTCAACTTTCCTTTCATTTCCTCTTTCTGCTGAGATACGGTTGGGAGGGAATGCAGCATGGGGGAGGGTATGGGAAGACCTGGGGGCTGGTGATCCATCACTCAGCACCAAACCGAATGATGGCATTTGGGTCCCTGAGGCAGAAAAGTTGGGTCCCCGAGAGCAAAAACATTGCAGGGTGGAAGGCGGCCAATGCTTCCTCCAGGTTTTGGTGGGCCTCTGGGCATCCAGCAGTTGACTCCCTCCCTGCCAATGTGGCCAACTGCTTTTCTCCTCACCCTTGCGCCTCCCCTTGATCCCCGTCCTGGAGGCAGCCTCTGCCGGGCTGGGACGGACGACACCAGACACGTCCAGCAAGTCACGAGCCTGAAAATCATTTGCTAGCCTTGTCGGAGGCAACGAGCCGGTGTTCCCATGCCGGCTGCAGCAGAGGACACCCCCTGGGTCCCCGGTTCTCCAGGGACGGGGCCAGTGCAGGGCATGAGCCTGCTGAAGCCACCTTCAGCAAAGCGGCCTGGCAGGAGGAGGATGGGTCCATCCACCAACCCACTACTGGTCGCACCCAGACGGATTCCTCTGGAATGAGGAAACCTTCTTTCCTTTCACTCTAAACCACCTCACAGGGTTGTTGTTGTGAAGACTATGTAAGCTGCCTTGGATTCCTCACTGGCGGGAGGGGGAGGTAGGATAGAAATACAAGGCCAGAATAATTTAAAATTGTGATCCTACACCTGTTTCAACCGAAAAAAAAAATGTCCTATAACCAGCAGCATCTGGATCCATTTCATTCCAGCTTTGGGCTCTGCTTTGGGGTTGAAACTGCCTTGGTCCAGCAACTCCAGGGGGGTTGTAGGTTCCTCTTACATCTCCATGGACCCAGAAACAAACTTGTTCTGTCATGGGTATGGGGAGATTTCTTGAATGGTTATGTTCTTTCTCTTCAGAAGCTGATGCTGCATACTTCCGGTATGTTGCAGGAGGGGATGTTTCCCATCCCATAAATTCTTTTCCAGATTTCTCAGTCCCACTCACACTATTTCATCCATTCAAGGAACCAAAGGCCTGAGAATACTACTGCAGTACCACTGCAAGCATGAAAAAAGAAGAGGTTTTTTTTTTTTTTTTAAAGAACTCTGCTTTTGGAAGGAGAATCCTCCCTCCCTCAATGCAGTCCCACAAGGAAAGCTACCCAGACTCGCGGAGATATGCCAGGGTTGCTTGTAGCTCAGATTTCTACCCAATCTTTCCCAGCCAGATCCAAAAGAATAAATGTTGCGAGCCTGATAATTATGCAAACGACAGCTAAGCGGCGATCAGACTGCTGAAGGGACGCAGTTCCAGAATGATAATTAATAATGGCAACGTGCTTTGTGTGCAGAAACGCCAGGGCGATTTGCTTTTGGTCTGCGCCGGGAGGGAGGGAGAGAATTCTGCAATTCAGCTGCTGTAGGAGTTATGACTCTACTCAAAGGCAGGAAGAGGTAGGGCGAAAAATACCACCAGTGTATTTTTAGAACACAGAAGGGCCCCATCTGAATCCAAGAGGGCTGTCTGGGTCTAGGACTGGGGCATGCAAACCATTCAGCAATCAACGCCACAGCCAGCCATTTTCCTTGGACATCGCATCGTCAACTGCTCCTTTCTTTTTGCAGCCACGAGCACTAGCCAGCGACCTGCCAAAGCCAAACAGCAGTTTGGGGTTTTTTTGTTTTTATTTTGAGTTAGGGAGAACCAGAGGACTGCCTTGACTTCACAAGGCCTGTTCCAGATCTCCACATCAGCCTACCCTCAACTCAGTAATACTCCCGGTTTGCGGCCAGCCTCAGCCTCAGCCTCACCCTCCCCACACAAAACTGGAGGACCAGTGTGTTGACAAGCCTCCGGCAAGTCATTAAGGAGGGCTGGTTGGCTTGCTCTTTGCCAGGATTGAAGAACATGTGGTCCTTGAGATGTTGCCCGACTCTACCTCCCATCAGCCCCAGCCAGCAGAGCCAATAGCAAGCACTAATGGAGCTAGCAGTCAAAGAGCTGGACAGCCACCTATGCCATCCCTGCTCTGCAGCACAAGAAGCCTGTGACGACAAGGCAGTGTCAAGTTTCTAAGTTACACAGGACTCTTTCACTACAGATTTTTTCATGTTGACCAGTATTGTCCACTTGAGCCTTCCCCACAGCCTGGTGCCCTCTGGAATCATTGAAATAAATCTCCTAACATAGGAGGTTGGGGGGTTCTGGGAGCTGTAGTTTAACACTTCTGGAATGTCTGAGAAAGCTGGTGCACTTTGACAAAGAATGCCGTTTCCGTCACCTGCTCTCTGACCCTTGCGGGAAACAAGGTGGGACAGAAAGGTGCTGCTGCTGCTGCTGGGTATCCCTGAGAATATCGCCCTGACAACATAATAACCACAATTTTGGTATCATACTATCTTATCTTATAGAACATCAATTAAAAAAAAATCATTTCAGGATTGTTTCTGTTTTGTCTCCAGCCTTGTAGCTGGAGTCCGTCACCTCCCTTGCAGCAGCAGCAGCAGCAGCAGCAGCAGCAGCAGCAGCAGCAGCAGCAGCAACAACAACAACAGGCGAATCCTTAGGCAGAGGAAGAGAATACAGATAGACTCAGGAAGGGTGTCCCCTGCATCTTTCGTAGGTCCAGCCCTCCAATACAGTGTGACAAACTTGCCAATACAAGTACTTCATTCAAGCAGAGGAAATCTTGTCATCCTCAAGATAAACAAGTGTAAACAAAGAGGGCTTGTGGCCAGGGGAGTGCGAAGCGCTGTCACGGCGTGTTTTTTAAGGGCAGGATATTTGCAAGAGGCACCCATTCACTAGGCGGTGAACAGATCCAGCTGTGATCAGGAGCTCTCTCCTCCTCCACCCACTCATCCAACGCTTCTCTGCCAAGGTGCCCAGCGCTCCAGCACCAGGCCTAGGGGGATGTTCTCTGCACCCCCACCTCCAGAGAGCAGCAAGATGAAACAAAAGCAGGTGTGGAGGGGGAAGCTTTCTGCAGAGGCATCTCCCCCTCTGCACATGGCCTTGAATTCCCAACACAGAGACAACAAACAAATAATCCCCCTCCCCCCATGACTTTCCCATCAGATCAGGGCCAGGGCGTGAACAGGGAGGCAAATCTTCCCTCCCCATAAACCCTCCCATCAACACAGCCGCCTCAGGGCCACACTTAATGCCCTTAATGGGCTGGCACCTTTTCCCCATGGGAGCATCTCTGCCGCTCCCCAACAGCTAAATGTCAAGCTGGCCTCTGGACACCTCCCTTGGATCTGCTCCCCCCCCACCTTATCCAGCCATGCATCTCCCAGTCGCTCTCCTGGGCTGCCTTCCCCCACCCCACACTTCCCTGTCTGTCCTCTATCCAGCCTAATCCTTCAGCCCGGTCTCAGATCCAGACGGCCGTCTGCCATTCCAAGCTAATTCTCTGGAGAGAAGCTGTACCGCGGTGGCAGCCATTCGGAGTCGGTGCCGTTTCTCCCTGCCTGTGCTCCACAGATGAACAGCCTCTTGGCACCATTTGGGGGTTAAAAGAAAAAACAAAACCGAGCAGGATGCCTGCCATCTGCCCCATCTTGGGATGGAGCTACTGTTGCTCCCTTGCCTAAAAAAGCATTGTATGTAAACACCGCATCAGCCCTTCCCAAATCTGGGCCCTCCGCTGGTGTTGGACTAAAACGTCCAGCATCTCTGGACAGTTGCAGTTGCCAATATGGCTGGAAGGGGCCAGTTTGTGGAGGAAAGCTCTCCATGAATACACACGCAGCTCATGAAACAAGGAGCCCCGCTTTCAGCTTTTTTCCAGAATTTCATCCCAGCTTCCTCTTTCCTAAGTCTCTCGCGATCCCTGCATTCAATTTCTATACACACGAACACTCCTCTTTTGCGGCTCATCTTTTCTCTTACAAGTCTGGCCTGGGGAAAGAGTTCTGTGTAACACCAAAGCTTATGCATTGGTGTCTGGAACAGACAGTCCAAAAGAGCACCTTTCAGGATGCCATGTGGAGCAAAGACAATTTTCCTCTGATGATCTTGAGCCTCAAGACATATCTCAAGGTTTTGACTCCTGTTGGTCATCACTTTGCCAAGTGGTTTTGCTGTGCTCCGTTTTGTCTTAAAAGCAAGCCTTAAACCGGCATTCCAATCAGCTGAAGCAGCAGCTTTGAGTCTTCCAGGCATTTTGACTGCAGCCAGCGGTACATTGGCACCGCCAACTTATCCCCCAACCAACTGCCCTGAGAAAAGAAAGGTGCACTGTCACAGCTCGTCCTTTTGAGGGGGAGCAAAAAAAAAAAAAAGGCAGTGTGGTTAGTGGTTATGTTGAACTGAGACTTGGGAGATCCAAGAGGCTTACTGGGTGACCCTGGGCTAGTTGAAAGGAGAGTGCAATAAAACTGTCATAAATAAAATAAAAAGTAGAGTAAGCCCATGAAGAACTATGAAACCTCTCCCATTCCAAGCACACATGCCCCGCACTCTCCAACTTCATTCTGATTACTGGGATCCTGATGCATAGCAAGACAGAATTTATGGGGGGGGGGGAAGGAGAGAGGCGCATTTGTGTCTGAGCACTGGAAATCCACCTGGGCTGGAATCTTAGTCAAGCACTAAGTTCAAGATGGGATCCTGGCACAGCTGGTTTTCACCCACACATTACAAAGACACCCAGGCCTGGGGAGGAATGACCCAGGGGGGCCTGCCCGGGTGCTCCCTTGCCAAGGAAGGGCCTGGGCCAAAATCTAATACATTTTGTTTCTTCCAACTAAGTGCAATTCTGTCCTTTGAGGGGTTGCTACAAAGTGCAGGCTTGTAATTTCAGATTCTGTGGGGTATAAGGGAATGTCTTTCAATGATAACGCAGCCAGATCCAGCCCAGGAAGGGGTCCAAGGGGCCACAACAAGAAGAGATTAGATTGGCCCTGATCCCATGAACAAGGTCTGTCCGAACCTGCAACTCTGGCCAGATGCTTTGGACTTCAACTCCCATCTGCCCCAGCCATCCTGGCCAGCATCCAGGAATCTTAGCAGCTGCAGCCCAAGACATCCGCAGGAGACGAAATTGGGGAGGGCTGGGCTAGGAATCTCTTTCAACCCTGGTGCCCCCCCTCAAAGATGAACCCCCCTCCCCACAAATCCCCCCCAAGGCTTCCTGCCCAGTCTCCCCCTCCCACCCGAGATCTAATGCCACTTTTTTTGTTCTCTGCATCAGGACCAGTCCGACTTTCCAGGCTGCAAACTCCAACACCTATTCCTCACGCAGGGCCTCAATGCGCAACGAGTCATAAACTTAAAACGGAATCTTACTCCGTAAAAGCACCAGTCGTCCTTCGCTACTCCTGTATTAAAACCAGCACCGCCACCAGCGGCAGCCCGCGCAGCGGCGCCGCCAGCTCCCTACAAGCGCTCCTTTCGCGACCGTCGGTCCATCCCCGTCCCTTAAGCCACCGAGGCCGCGATCCCGGGAACGCGCGCGCACGCGCACTCCCCAGGAGCAAATCCCGTCCGGATCGCGGAGCGGAGGCAGCGGGGACGGCCCCGCTCCGAGCGCGCTGCGGCGCAAAGCTGCCCTGTCCCCGCGCCTCGTCTGCGCGCCGCGGCGCTGGAGCTCCGCGGACCTGACGCGCGGCGCAGCGGCGATGCCCAACCGGCGCCCCGCTTCCCTTCCCGAGTCCCGCACCTCGAGCCGCCTCCTCCCTCGGCCCTGCGCGCGCCCGGTCGCGTCCACACGAGCTCACCCCCCTTGGCGGCGCCGCGGCGGGGGGCTAAACGACCGCGCGAAGGATTACCCCCCCCTCCCACCCCGGTCGTCCATCCTCCGAGCCGGAGCCCTCCAGAGGAGCCGGACTACAACCCCGATCGCCCCACGGCCGCTCCGGACTGGGAGAAGGCGGGTTGGAAAGACAGGCGGTGAGGGACAAGGATGCCCACTTTGGCACGCGCGCGCGCATCCATGCACACGTTGCGCGCGCCCTTTCCGCGCGCAGGACCAGCTAGTTCGCGCAGAGGCGCGCGCGCTCGACGGGGCGCAGGTTCCCCTCAAAGGCGTCCGGGGCGGCGACTGCAACCCCCGCGCCCTCCGCGTTCCCCCGTATAGCGCCCAGCGCGTTTTCTGTAACGCAGCCTCCTTCGCCTCTTGGGCCCGGCCGCGCCCTCCCTCTTGCTTCCTCCCGTCCCAGGGCGAAGGGGCAGGTGCGTGTCCCCCGCGCGCTCGCCCCTGCACTGCCCTGCCCTGCCCTGCCCGCCCCGCGCCCGCGCCCGCGCCCGCGCCGCCCCGCTCACCCTGGCCGGCTCCCTCTTGCTGCCTGCGGACTCGGGGCGGGCGAGGAGGGGGCCGGGACAGTCGAGGCGCGGAGAGGGCCCGCCGGGCAGCCGCGCTCGTCGCAGGTCACATTGGCGACTCGGGCGCGCAGCGCTGCCGACCCTCCCGCCGCCGCGGCGCCGCAGCAGCAGCAGCAGCAGCCGCCCCGGCTCGGCGCATGGAGTGCGCGCAGCAAGCGGCACCCGCAGTGCCGCGCCGAGGAAGCCCCGGGCGGCGCTCGCCTTTCCTCCAGCGCAGGCTGCCGCCGCCGCCGCCGTCCGCCCGCCCGCCTGACTCGCTCGCCGCTCGGCTCCCGCTCCCTTCCCGTCCAGGCTGCCCCGCCCCGCCCGGCCAGGCCCCTCCTCCCCCCGCCCTCCCCGCGGCTCCTCCTCCGCTGCGGCTCCCGCGGCCCCACAGCGCCCCCGGCGCGCGCGGGTGGGAAGCGGCGCGCGCCGGCTCCCCGCGCCCGCGAGGCCCCCTGCCTCTTCCTCGCCCCTCTGGTGGAGCGGCGAGAGCGGCCGGGTGTTCGCCAGAGGCGGTGGACCACAACGCCCATCGCTCCCGATCGTCGGGCGCCCTTCCCGGATCTGAGAGGAGCTTATTATGCACTTGCGATACTTATATGCCGCTGGCAACAACGCAGACCCTCGACGGTTGTAACAGTTGTAGAAGAGGCATTGCGTTTGCCCCAAGCTGGTGCCCTCTGGCTGTTTTGGACCATGACTCGTATTGGCTGCAATCACTGGCGGGGCTGATGGGAGTTGTAGTTCCATAGGTCTGAAAAGTTCCAAGTTTAATTAATCTATTTATTTCTCTGGGCTGTTCACAAAGTTGGGGAAAAGTTGAGTTACACAGGTGGACTGTGCACTCTTAGGCAGGTTTACTTCAAATGTAGTCCTGCTGCTTTCGGTGAGGTTTACTCCCAGGTAAATGTGTGCACAATGTCGGTGGGACTTGCTTCTGAGTGGGTATAGACCAGATCGCATCGTTAGCAGGAGACTCAGCCAGGGGTTCACATCCCCATTCAGCCATGGGACTTTCTGGGTGCACCTTGGTCATGTGTTCTCCACTTAGCCTACCTTGCAGGGTTATTGTGGGGAGCAAATAGGCAGGAGAGAACGCCAAGCTCCTTGGCAAAAAGGCTAACATATTTATTTTGGCGTAACATTATTGTGAAATGTCATCCATGCATGAGTATGTGTGGTGGGAGGTGGGAGGCGGAAGGGAAGTAACTCGGTGCTTCAACAAATGCCAAGCATAACGCAGTGAAAATGGGCAGCAGCGTGGTCTGGGGATGGCCTTGCTCAGCAAACGCCTTTTGTGGGCCAGGAAACCATTGTCTCTATGGATGCCCAAATGTTTGTGCCCTCTGAGGATGCACAGGCCAACCTGAGATATTGCCTGGACTGCCTTCCTCAACCTGGTGCCCTCCAGATGTGTTGCATTAGGACTCCCATCAACCACAGCCCGCAAGCGCACTGGCCAGACTGGCTGGACATGATGGGAATCATCGCCAAGCCCACCTAGAGCACATGAGGCAGGGTCTGCCAGCTTAAGGAGAATGAATGTTTGGTGTGTAAGAGCGATGAAGGGTGTTTACTCTCTCCCTGGTCTTGAACCTGTACCTTTGGCTGCAGTCAGTGTAGGTAATCCTGAGCTAAATGGACCAATGATCTGACATAGTGGCTGGATAACCCACACTTAAGGGCAGAGTATGGGCTGTTATTGCTGTTGAACCCTGGGTTGTTGTTGAAATGTGGGTAACTGTGTTGTCTGAGCCCAGCTGGGTTAACAAGCCATGGACTGCTAGTAACAAAGAGCCCAAGAAGAGAACAAATGGTTTGTTGCTGAGTTGTGAACTGTGGGTTGTTTGTGGCATGGCTTGTCAGAGTGGTTGGGTTCAGTCAAATGTGATCACCCTCATTTCCATGACAACTTGCACAACCCATACTCAGCCCTTGAGAGTGGGTTGTCGTGTTGTCCGGACCCCATCAGTTTGAGACAGAGATTACTCTGTTCCTATAAATCTGTTCCATTTGAGGGATAAATTCAATTTCAGAGAAGCATCCAAGGGACCTAAAATCTACCATACTTTAGCTGCAATCCCTTACTGCCCATTCTTCACCATTAGGAGAGACATTGCAATGTTTTAGACTGAGGGAATAAACTGCTGGGAAGCTACTAAATTTTCTATGGCTGGGGAAAAGCAGGGACAAGGCTGTGGCTATCTGGGGAACCTGGAGAGCAGGATTTGACCCATGGCCTCAAGGTTCTCCACTTACGGTCATGATTGCTTTCTTGCCTCAGTCCATCCCTGTCAGAAAGCTAGTTACATATATTTTCTTCAAAAAATAATAACAACAAAACACAAAGCATAGATTACTATTTTTAAAAAGTGATTAAATGCATGACATTTAGTCTTGAGTCCTTAGTTGGCAAATAGATACATCTGAGAATAAACCATCCTGAATATTTGCATACAGATGAAAATGGAATGTAATCGGGAGAGATCAGCTGTCAGTAGGAATTATCCACAAGCACAGAAGTCTGATGGTTTTGGAGCATGTGGCAGATGATTGGAACAACTTTGCTTCAGCCAGTTTCCAGACTGACCACTTTAGTGCTACTGTAAAAGGCTGAGGCCAGAATCACAATGGGTTCCTGCACTTTGGCACAGGGGTGTGCGATCCCTTCACCAGAGGCCACATTCCACGATGGAGAAAATCTTGGGGCACCTCCTTGTGCTGAGCAGGACCAAAGAACAAAAGGAGGAGTTAGAATGCCAGCATACCTTAATCTACTGCTCTTTCTGCCAATAACTAAGCCTGTAGGAGAAGCATTCCAACTTTCGGAATTGAGGAAACACTGTGCAGAAGCCAGAAAATCATCAGGCAATCAGTGGTGAGGAAGTACGAGGAATTCCTGTTGCCAGTTCTTAAAAGTTTTGGAGTACAGAGCCGTTTCATGACTGAAGTGACTCAGATATCTGATAGTCAACATGCTGCCCCTGTTCACGCACACGCTTTGCTTTAACTGGGGGGGATGGGGGGATGGGGACTTACATTTTTAAAGGAAATTAAAGTTTTATCCCTGCTTCCTTTGATCTTTCCTGCTTCCAGAGGGTGTGGGGGGAAGCAGCAAAGTGGTGCCACTGAGGAATAACTTTTGTGAAAATTGTCCTTGGTTCACTCCGTGTTACACAAATTATTTACTGTATATTTTGATGCTGTACTTTATTGTATTTTATTGTATTACCACCCTGAGACACAGTGAAGTGGGGGATAAAAAGCTTCAAACAAACAAACAAATCTATGTGATGCTTAGCAACTTTTAAAATTCCCATGCTCCATTAGAGGAAGACTAAAGGCATGGGTGCATGGTGTTAATTGCTTAAACCAAATAAAGAATAAGAGCCAAAGAGGTGCAATGGTTAAAGTGTTGGACTGGGGCACAGGAGATCTTGGCTCTAGTCCTCACTCAGCCATGAAGCTTGCTGGGTGGATTTTGGGCCGGTCACTGACTCTCAGCCTAGCTTACCTGATAGGGTTGTTGTGAGGATAAAACCAAGAGGGGGAAGGTTATCAAAGCTGCCTTGGTTTCCTCCCAAGAGGCAAAAAGGCAAGATATCAATGTAATAATACAATTCCTAAAATTTACTGGATAGTACCCATTGTTAGACCTACACAGAGCAGAATCATCCACATGCTTGGGACTTAGGTTAGTGGTGATCTTTCTCATTCATTTCAATGGAGTCAGTTTGTAAAACTACAACTGCATTCATATCCTGCCTTCATCTCCAGGGAACCCAAGGCAGCCTACAAGATCCTCCTCCTCCCCCATTTTATGCCCCTCACAACGCCCCTGCAAGGCAGGTTAGGCTGAGATCCAGCAACTGGCCCAGTTACCCAGTGAGCTTCATGGCTACGCGGAGGCTGGAAGTCGCATCTCCTGAGTCCTAGCCCAGCGCTCTGACCCCCATGCCACCCTGAAGGGGCAACACGCTGGCTCCCACCAGGTTGGCTCACGTGGGATTCCCTGGCCGCTGGTTCCGAACATCCACATAAGCAGTTGCTGTGCATGCTTAGCGCATGCTGGCCCCCTCTCTTGCAGGGCAGCGGCGTCGCCAGCCTGTTCCCGACTGACTGGGCAGCTCGGCAACAGCTCAGGAGGTGGAGCAGCACCACGGACAGCTCCTGCAGACCGCATGAAATAGCTAGCTAGACATCGGGGGTGTTGAACCTCTTTCAGCCCTAAGGCCAAAATCCATTCTGGAGAAGTTCTCAGGGGCTGCACTCCAGTGGTGGGTGGAGCCAAAGGCTAAAAGGGAGGGGCCAAAGGACCAAAAATACAGCATATTTGAGCATAAAGCTGTTATCTGTTTGTTTGTTTGTTTGTTTGTTTAAAACTTTTCAATACCACCCCATCACAGATATCTTGGGACAGGTTACAGCAAATTAATACAATAAAATAAAAATAAGAGTCACAGTTGCATGGCAGCTTGCTCCCGGTAAGCTTAGGGGATTGCTTCAGCAAGAGCAACGGCCGGGCACGGCAGGCGCTATTTTTAAAAACCAGAAATTCTGGAAAGGAGCAAAAGTTGCAGAAGATGATCTCAGAAATAACCACCCTTCATAAAAACAGCCAAACCACAAAGTTGACAAAGCAATGTCATCTAATGGTATTGATTGGGGGGTGGGGTGGGACAGGGAGGAACTCAAAGAGAGTTGAGTAATAAAGGTTGTTTTGATATTGCAAGAGTTGCACAAAATACCAGGCCAGAAGGAAGCAGAGTGACTAAATGCAACACTTACTGTGAATAAATCTCAAACTTCTGAGTGGATGAACCTTGTGAGAATGGAGGGGGCAAACGAAGGATTCTGTGCAGCTTCTCGTCTTTGCCCACTTACTTTCTGCTGGATCATGTCTGAGATATGCAAAGAAACCAGCAGCTTGCAGAAGCCAAGCAAAGGTAAACATTGCCTGGTTTCTGGTAGCTGGAAGTTGCATTCAGAGAAATAAAGTTACTTGAACAAAGGAGAGGGAAAGCGTCAGATCCCTGCTTTCCACAATGGTCCTGTTTCCTTAGAAATGGGATCGGACGGTTCTGAAAAATGAATACCGGCAGGGCTGCAGGATGATCTCGGCTGTGAGATGGGTTTTTCACATTGATTTCAAGAGGAGGAGCGGGTTCAAAGCCAGCGCCCCTGCTATGGCTAAGGCACTGAAGCAGTGCTTTCCTATGTGTACCTTTGCTTAAGACAGAGCGAGATGGGAAAGGAACGTTCATTGAAATGTGCCGGCTTGGCAAAAGCAGCTGGTGAAGGGCATTGGCAAAGGTCGGCAACAGAGCTGTACTTGCTTAGACCCATGTCCTACCTGGGAGCTCACAGCTAATTCCCAGAACCTCCTCGCCATGCTTTGGCTCCTTCCTTCCTTCCTTCCTTCCTTCCTTCCTTCCTTCCTTCCTTCCTTCCTTCCTTCCTTTAAAACATTTTTATGCCGCCCCATCGCAACAAAGCCTCAGGGCGGCTCACAACAAAACAAAATACACACATAACAATATATCAGTAAAAATTTTACTTAAACGCCCCCAGTGCATCTTGGCTAAAAAATTTAAAATCCAATAAATACAAATAATTTAACAATTAAAATAACTTTTAAATAAAAAGGTCTTGGCCTGGTACCGAAAAACAAACAACAACGGCGCCAGGCAGGCCTCTCTGGGTTTATGGCTGATTCTCCTGCCCTTTCTGAGAACACAAGTGGAAGCAAGAGTGAGGCAGAGGAGCAGTGCCTTCCCCTGGTCTTGAGCTCCCCTTCTGGGTGGGCTGCGGGTTTCCTTTATTTATTGATTATATTTATATCCCATCTTTTTCCTTCAAGGAACTCCAGGCAGCTCACATAATCTTCCCCCTCCTCTCAATCGTATCTTCACAACAACAACCCTTGAGGTAGGTTAGGCTGTGGTTTGTCTCCAAAATTTGGCCTGCACAATTCTGGTTGCAATAACCAAGTATGAAGCCTGATCCGTGTGGTATTTACTTATTTATCAGGTTTGGTGCATGTCAGCATTTTCCTTAGTTGATGTAAATCAGTGCTTCTCACTGAAAGGTTCTGCCACGCTGATTGTAAACTTAAGGGACAGCCAAGGGAGTCGGGAGACAGGCGAATGCCACCAACTGTTTGTGCAGGTGTTAAGCAGTGCCGGAAGGCTGACCTCTGCAAACAAAGGAATCAGTATGAATAAAGGTTGATTATTCAAAGGCGGAACATTCTCTCTTAGCTTTGGCATTTAGCAGTACTTGCATGCATGCACTGGTGAGGTCAGATGTGACCTTCGAGTTCAGTTTGCATAGGCATGCCCCCGACAACGGAAGTGCTTTACATGCGCATGTTCGTAACAGACAGCAGCTTTCTTGGGCCTTTTCCCAATGTGCACATGTCAACAGACGGTTTTGTTTTGGTTTTGCAGATGGCATTTCAAGTTGGAAATGTACAGAGCAGCTTGCTCGACCCCTTTGCTGAAGGCCACAGTTCTGGTTCCAGGCAGGACCCTGGACAGCTCCAAGTAGCGTTGAGGAGAGATTCATGTGGGATTTCTAGACCAGCCCTTCCCCAGCTAGTGATCTGTGGGTATTTGGGGCCAACTCCCATCAGCCTCTGACTAAATTCAGGACACTGGGAGTTGTACTCCAAAACATCAGGAAGCCAAGAGCTCTTGAGATTGTGGACTGTGGGGGCACTGGAAAGATTGTGGCATTGCTGATGTTTAGTTAGCACTTTAGTTAGCCTCGTGTTAGCAGCTGCAACCAAATTCTATCTTGAGCTCAGCTGAAGACATGGATAGAATCAATCTCTCTCTCTCTCTTTCTCTCTCTCTCTCTCTCTCTCTCTCTCTCACACACACACAGAGAGAGAGAGAGAGAGAGAGAGAGAGAGAGAGAGAGAGAGAGAGAGAGAGAGTTTCCATCTTCTCTCCTGCTCTTAACAGCAGCCAGTTTCATGAGCATTCTCCTTCCCATATCTATTATGGAAATCAAGAGATGGAGAGAGATTGAGGGTGAGAAAGGGTGGAGGGGGGAGAAGGAAAGCAAGCGAACAAGTACAATTCATAGTGCAATAAATAAACCTACCTCCTTCTGATGAGGCTTAGAAAAGAATTCTAGGCAAATATGGGCCTGGACAAGCTTCTCTCTCTCTCTCTCTCTCTCTCTCTCTCTCTCATTCCTGTACACCCCCCTCCCCCCTCCTCTATAGGGAATGACTTACCATATTACTGAAATGAGCACCAGTGAAATGACCAGAAAATTCTAGTATTGCATTTTAAAGTACAACGGCATTAAAAGTTCTCACACAGAGGAGAGGACATTAATGCCAGGGCAAGTTGAAGGCAGAAGGAAAGGGTGACGCAATAGAGATGGACGGATTCTGCAAAGGAGTCCACAGCCCAGAGTTTGCAAGAGCTGAGCAGGGCTGCCAAGGAGAGGACCTTTCGGAAGGCAAGCATCCATAGGAAATGTGTGTAAATCGGAAAGGACCGGATGGCACACAGCATCCGTCGTCCTGTTTCGCTATGCTGCCTTGGCACCCCTGCACAAAAGAGCCGGCGGTGGAGGATTTTATTAGGTGTGTGGGGAAAAGCAAACTCCGGGGGCAGATGCAGTGAATCAACCACAATCCTCTGGCTTCCCTGGCAACCCAGGCCAGGCAGTCTCAGCTCTCCAGGCTCGTTTGTCCCGATAGTTCCAGCGAAGGGGCTGAGGCCAGCCATGTGCAAAGTATTGCAACTGACAGGCAGCCGTGTGTTCTGAGACATGCGCCCAGGGTGGCTGTGGTTACATAAGGGTATTCTTGGCATGGTCCATTACATAAAATAATCATACTTAAAAGTGAAATGTGATGAGATGAGATGGAGATGAGTGAGGAGAAGATCAGCTCAAGGGGGGGGGGGGCAAATACCAAGAGAGTTACCCAATCTAACTCAATGGGACCTGGTCCATCTATTTCCCAGGGGGTCATGGAAGTCCCCCCCACACACACACACAGGCACACCTCAGTTGGTATGTGTGAGGGGGATGAAGGGTCATTACAGCTGGGAAGGGAAGGTTTAACTTTGTTATCTTTGTTAACTGCCCAGGGAGCCCTGGCAGTTTGGCAGTATAAAAACGAAATGAGTGAATGAATGAATGAATGAATGAACTTTTCCCCTCCTACATCTGCAACTAACCACTCAGCCCATTGGAAAACTTCAGATTCAGGGCATTTAAACCAAGAGAGAGAGAATATTTTTTCAATTGCTTTGGGATGAAGTGGCAAGGAGCATAATTTCATTAAACAAACAAACAAACAAACAGGAAAGGAAAGGAAAGGAAAGGAAAGGAAAGGAAAGGAAAGGAAAGGAAAGGAAAGGAAAGGAAAGGAAAGGAAAGGAGAATCATTTAAGATGGTTTGGATGAGAAATTCATTGGCTGGCTTTGCTTCCTGTCAAATATTTTTTTAAAAAAATCCTAGTGATGATTTAAAAACTTGCCTATAGAGATAGGAGTTGGCATGAGCATTTCATATAAAGAGTTCTGTCCTGAAGGCCTGGGGCCCTGGATCTTTTCAATGTTTAGCAGTTTGCTGTGATGGAGGCAACTCCTCCTGCTGCTGAACATTTTGGACTCTCTCAGGAAGCTTGTCCAGCTTGTGATGTGCACTGCGTTTGGAACACAAGCTGTGCATTGACCCCTTTCCGGAGGCTGCTGGCTGGGGAGATTCCAAGAGCAGATTTCCTGGATGCCCTTCAGCCCTGGGTGGTGTGGCTGAAGTTCTGAGTGCATCAGAGTTGGATGCTCAGATTTAAGGGCTCCAGGTTGGCAGAAGTGTGCCTGAGAGAACATTGGACCAAATGCCAGATCTGGACCTCAAAGCAGCTTGCTGTTGTGAATTTGCCTTCTGCCGGATCAGGGCATCACTCCATCCGGACCAGGATGGTCTACAGCAGAGGTATCCGGTCCTGCCACTGCACCACAACCATTCTCCATAGACCCAAGTTGCACAAGTGGTGGACATGGAGAACAGATCAAGAAGGAGAGCAGCCCCAACAGATGGTTTCCAAGAAGTCCAAGCCTCTCTAGCAGTTAGTTCGACGATCAAACTGTTCTTTCTGTTACTTATGGGTTTAAACCCAAACTATTGTCCTAAAATGTGCACCCAGAAGAGATCCCTGTCTTGTGATGGTCCTTCAGCTCTCCAAAGAGTGTTGCTGTGCTCTTGTCCACTCTTCTCTTGGCTAAACAGGCCCAATTCCCTCAACCTTTCCTAATAGGAGTTGCTTCCCCCCCAGTGGACATCGCTGTCACCTTTGTCTGAATTGATTTCAGGGCATCTATACCCTTCTTAGAGTATGGTCTCGGGGTGTGCGGTGGGGTGTGAAAGCACCTTCAATTTCTCAGTGCTGATCTGCCCCACATTCCAAGCAAAGCAAGTTAAAAAAAAAAGGCCACAGTTCTTGCATCTGCTTGGATTTTCCTTCAAGAGAGGCAACCTGCCCATGTTTAGTGTCTGCAGAGCACCATCTGGTGCCTCCACTGAGTCTCTGCAAGCAGCACCAGGCAGTGTGGTTCTCAAGTGGCAACCCCCAAAATTCTACTTTCCACGATCCTAATTTGGAGGAAGGGCTCAAAAACAGTTCAAAAACGAGATGCCTTCCAGATCCTTTGGGCTATAATTCTCATTGTCTCTCAGGCTGGGCACAGTGGGTCTCTTTTGGGGGTACTCCACCAAATAAAACCTCATATATTTTTTCAGCTTCTGGAGAGTTGATCTTTTTATGCCACTTGATCAGCCTGGATGTCCACCAGTTCTGTTTTGCACTAGTCCATGGCCAAACAAAGTTTTGCAGCAGAAACTTTGCTGTAAAACCAGCCAAGAGGGAGAATGTGGCATTGAGGAAAAGACACGAGTGACTGAACGAAAAACACAAATCGCTGTGAGCCCTGCTGATTTTATATAATTTTTTATTCTCTTGGAGCACAAAGAAGCCAAGCATGGCTACCTCCGTCTTTTCACTAGCCACGTTTCATTGTCCTGGCAGCCTGACAAGGTAGCTTGGCAAAGAATCTGTTTGGCCAAATTCATTAGTACAGTTTCAGGTTGTCCTGAGTCTTTTATGTTACCATGAGTTTTATTGTTTTGCAAAGGGGATTCTTAACAATTTTAAGTTTCTTTCTTGTAGGCATCATTAAAAAATGTTAAATTGTTTTGGGGGTCCCTTTCTTGATTTTGCTTTCTTTGAGTGAGATATTTTTGTATTTTTGCAAAAGGCTTGCTGTTGTGTGTGGATGCCAAAGCTTTGACTGCGTATGCAGCGGCACTCGCAACTGAACATCAGAAACAGAGGAAAGGCAAATTATTGAAAATTAGAATTTTAATTTAATTCCCTTAGAAGTCTCTGATTTCTAGCTGATACTGCCTGCCCCCTGCCCTGGGCAAATATAATAATACCTTTTATACGACGCATGTAGGTGGAGGCCCTGCTGGAGAAGTTCCTGCTTTGGGGAAAATTTTCCCTTATTGCTTTATGCATTTAGCTTTATGTGTTGAGAAGTTATGCCAAATGTAATTCATCTCTAATGAAAAGGAATTAATTCAGAAGGCATACAGTAGCATTTCAAAACATTAAAAGATTTCTTGGCTTAATTGATCCCCCTCTGAGTAAATCCCCCCCTGAGGAAAAAAAGTCTAATATCAGGCATATTTCTGCGAATGCTTTCCGTCTTGGTGTAACATAAATGTTACTTGAGGTAGCCTCCAACATTCTGAACTGCGGAAACCTTGCTTCAGTGCAGTGATGCAGTGCCAAGCACAAGCTGTGCACTAAGGTTGCTATTCTAATTAGTGTAGTTATGTAGCATTTCATTTTTTTATTTATTGCATCTTATGTGTAACATTTTGGAGTAAAATGCTATATCATCACCATTGCCATGTAGGAGGTAATGGTCACGTGGACCCTGGTCAGAGCTAGGGATGTACATAGGCAAAAATCCATTCAACTTGCATTTTGTAGATTTCCGGGCAGCTTTCAATCCATCGCCCACCCATTAACAGACTTGGCATTTGCGCAAACGTGTTCACGCGTCTAGGTGCAAATGTGTACTCGTGCAAATCCTGAAAATGTACAAAGCACTGAAAAATGCAGAAATCGCAATATGTATTTTGCATTTATGATTTGCACATATTTGGCCATTTTGTTTATTTTTCTGCAGCTAAATTTAGGCAAAAAGTATGGAAATCTAGTGTGCCGGTCCACAAGCACCATGGAATCCATGCACCTTGGCAAGCCAGTCTGCAGCAGAACCTGGGGAGCAGACTCGTTGGGGCGTGTTGCAGAGCTCTTCAGCAGATCCACAGCGTACTTTCCTCTCCTATTTCTGAAGTTTAGGCATGAATGCTGATGCTAAGGCAGCCAAAGTAGCCATTGCCCTGTTCAGGAGGGAGGTATCAGCAAACATAGGGAAAACCCCCAGGTTTGCAGAAGTACAAGAGCGAACCCCAAGGATGAGGGAGCCCCAGAGCAGCCCAGTGTGGACTGGATGCTCTCAGCAGCTTTGGAATGTTGCCTGGCTGAAAGCCGGAGGGAGGGTGAAATGGGCATGTGGGAAGAGGGGCTCCACATGGCCATATGTTCTGTAAGCCCCCCTTTGGCGGATCGCACTGAGCAGGGCTGGCAAGGACAGGACCTTCAGAAGGGCTCTCAATTCTGCATTCATTCATCTACAGCCAGCGTGGTGTGATGGCGAGTGTATCGGACTGGGGACCTGGGAGATCCGGCTTCTAGTCCCCACTCAGCCATGGAGCTCACAGGGTGACTTTGGACCAGACTCCCAGCCTCAGAGAGTTGTTGTGAGGGTAACATTGACCGCCCCCAGCTGCTTCCAAGAGGGAAGAAAGGCAGGATATAATTGCAATCCAATAATAACAGGATCCTCATAAGTCTGAGACGACATGGCAACCTCTCGCAGGAACAACACAAGGTTTTGGGGAGTAGCAACCCTACTTAGTGCTAGGACAAAGGTGTAGCAACGCAGGACTTGGGGGTCACGAGCTGCTGTACTCATTCTGGCCACTTTGGGCCACACTCCCCTTGCCTCTGGCTTTTCCCAGACTGGAATAAGGCCCTGTGGACTTCTCCACAATGCAGTTCAGCCCATGGGCCAAAAGTGTTCCCTAGAGTGAAGAGCTGGTGCTAAGCTTCCTGGACCCATGATCAGAGGCTCACAATCATGGCTGCCTGATAGACCAACGGATGGGATTTTAACAAATAAACACACAACTAAATGTATTAGGAATCTAAACTGCCATCAGAGGGGGGAGAATCCCATTTTTGCCCAAAAACCTTGTGGGATTTTAGTGCAGTGGAATTGGTTAATGGGTTTCTGTATCCCATCTGGTTGTGCATGATATTCATTACAGGTTGAAATATTCAGGTTTGGAGAAGTATAGAAGACACTAGATGGCGGTATTGGCCAAAAATGTTCTCAGAGGCCTTGGATAATAATATAGAGACCGGAGTCTGACCTTTAAAGAGAAACTTTCTCTGATCCCAGAGATTTCATTATTCAATTATTTATTATAGTCAGCATTACAACTTTTTTTTTTTTGGCATGGATCCTAAGACTGCCTGCATGGTTTTCCTTCCCCTGCTCCATATTATTGTCACAACAACCCTGTGAGGTAGGTTAGGTGGAGAGTCAGGGACAGGCCCAAAGCCACCCAGTATGCTCCAGGGCTGAATGGTGTAGAGAGAGGCCCATTTTTCACTCATTGCAGGCTGTGCTGTGGGAGTTTTGGGCATCAAACACAGCCTGAAGGTCCTGAGCCTGCCTAATCCTGGAAGCTAAGCAGGGTTGGACTTGGTTAGAATCTGGATGGGAGACTTGAGTCCTGTATTGAGCAGGCGGGTGGACCTGGCTGCCCTCTAGGCCCCTTCTAACCATATGATTCTGTGATTTGTCACCTGGTCCTGAAGTGGAGACTGGGGCAGGAGCAAGGAGGAGCTGAAGCCCTTGAAACTCCTTCAAGGCTGCTTAGTGAAGTTTCTCATAATGAGTGTGAGAGTTGGTCTGTTTTGAAAGAGATGGGAGGGTATTCAATGATCCAGTAAAGAAGCATCAGGAGAAATGAGCTGCCCAGCAGAGGGGTTGCTCTCACCGCCTAACCTTTCAAGTGGCAAGAGTTCCCCTGAGGGAAAGGGAAGGGCTGCAGGGAAGTGTCGATGTTGGATTCAGCTCTTTACATGAGCAGAGGCTTTTTCCAGCTTTGGTAGATGGCTATCTAAACTGTTCTGTTCTGTGGAGTTTTAGTAAAAGAACCGCAGTTCAAAGGACTGTCTTAAGTTCTGGAACATGAAGGAGGGGAAGGATGTGTTCCTGACTACTGGGGACTGAACCCCAGATCCCCTGAGACCCCATCCAGCTCTCTAACTGCCACGCCACGCCGTGCCTGCTCTCAGCATGCCCTTGTGATGAGCAACATCTTTGAGCTTCAATCCAGAAAAACTGAAGTGCCGTGAAACATAAAGGAGCAACTCTTCTGAAACATCATGGCCTGCCCTGGGTGCAGTCAGCTGACTTCTCAAGCAAGCCTGATGGCTCACTAAGAGTTCAGTGCAGGATTATGCTGAAATTATTATGCTCCAATTTCCTAAGTTTTCTTTGCCTGGGGAAAAGGCTTCTAATTTTTGTTTCTTCTGTATTCTCAGGGCACTTGAGAATTGGTTTTGAATTTCTTTTGCTGGTTTTGTTGAACTTGACTCGTCTTTGCAAGGTGGCCAAGGTGGTGGTGGTGGTGGTGGGGAACCACACAAACACACACACACACACACACACACAAGAGAGACACAGAGCGAGAGAGAGACAGAAAGAGACAGACACACACACGCACACAGAGAGACAGAGAGAGAGGCAGACAGACAGACAGAGTTTCATCAAATTCTGCTTTCAAATGCCTATTCGAAAGCACTTGCTTTTCATTAAAATGCTTTTGAGGGATCTTTACTGCAAGACATGTTGTTGGGGAGCAACTGCGGCTCAATGGTCTGTCTACTTGGCAGGCTCAGCCTGCAGCACTTCCACGTACTCCTGGAACAGTCTCCTGTATGAAGCCCTGAAGAGATGGATGGAGTCTCTGTTTCCATTTCAGCACAATGCTGCCTGTGGAACTTCTTCCTAGGACTTTGGAAGACATGCAGGTGGAGGCTCCCAGCCACTTGGTGCGGGGATTGGTCCCATGAGTTCTGCGGAGGAGTTTCAAAGGAAGCAGGGAGTGGATTCTGATTCAGATGAAGAGGAGGAGGTGGAAATGGAAAACAGCCAGCTGAGGGAATCGGAGATGAGGGAGGAGGGAGTAGAAAGTCAAGGTGCGCCTGAAGCCATGGGAAACCAGGGTCTTTGGGAAAGCAGCAGAAAGGGGAAAGGGCACGGCAGATCCAAGGGAGAGACGTCCCCTAAGGAGAGAAAAACAGAGAATAACAAGGCATTCTTAGCAGTTGGCTGTGCGAAGCAACGCATCTCCTTGAAGGGTTGCCCTTCCGATGCCGTCTATTGGACAAGGGAGGGCAGGCAATAGCTCAGAGGCTATTTAATTAATTTGATTTGTCTGGAATCAACTTTCAATCTGTTTGTGCTGCATTGATGAGTGAGTCTAGAATTGTAGCATAGCATGTTTCTTTGATTACTGATACCTGCCAAGCCAGCCTGGCTTGTTTGGAGTTTTGCATAATAAGGCTCTGTTGATTAGAAGAGCAGTTTCTTTGCTTAACTTGGGGCAGGGCAGGTGGCCCCAAAACCAGGGCCTGACAGAAAGCAGCTTCAACCCACAGCCTCCTTGGAAGTTGGCAGTCCCCCATAGAATACTTTGGCTCGTGGATCTCTTCTAACATTAAACTGGCCCAGAGGGGATTCACAGATTCATAAGCACTATTGAAAAAAGATCAAAAGATCTTTTGCTTGTGCTACATTTTTGCAATTTTGGGGCTGGGGCGTGTCCTTTAACCAGAGCCAAGGTTTCTGCATTGGCAAAACACTGTTATCCTAATAATACTGTAACGTATTGAGGGTTCTCTCATTGTTGATGAGAAAATTACATGCATCTTTCTGCTGGTGAAATCCCAGGGAGGAAAAAAGATAAATAGACAGTGGCAGTCTTTATATCCCTGCCTATCACAATGCTGATAATTGTGAGCCAGGGCTGAACAAAAAGAGTTCTGAATAGGAACCTGCCTACAAATTGTCATAGTGGTTTGTTGTGCTAATGAGAGGAGGAGGAGGAAGGCTGAATGTTGGCAGGTGCTTCAGAATCTCTCCCCCCCACACCACCTGTCCAGCACCCACACTCCTCCCTCCTGGGGCTTTTTCTCTCTGAGTCATCCTTAATTGTGGAATTCTTCCTGCAGGTGTCTTCAAATAAAAGGAGACAGTGCCAAGGGCAAAGCATTCCTGGAAGCCTCCAAGTGGCCATGCTGGTCATGAACGGGTGGAAACAAGTGTCCCTCGCAGCACATGGCCCTTCCCTTGGCAGCTGGCCTGGCCCCAGGAGCCCACACTGCCTGGTAGTCGTGCACAGCCCGAGTCCTTGTGGGGTGGGGCTGAGAGCAGCTTTCCTGCCACTGGCTGCCTGGGCTTGGGGCTGGAACCGGTGCCTGGGTGTCTCTGGGCTACTGTCTGCTGTTTTAATCCCCCACCCCCATGGCTTTGGCTGCCCAGACTGAACTTTGTTCCAAACTGAAGCCAGTTCAGGAGCCTGGAGGGAATTAAGGTGTGGGGGAATTAACACAATATTGTGGGGGAATTAAAATGTTAATATGTTTGGTGCCAGTGGCAGCATTTGATGGCTAGATGTCCTTTCTTTCTTCTCTGTCTCTTTCCTCCCCACACCTTTAATTCTCATAGAAATAAAGGAAGGGGCCAAGAAGGCCATTGGGTCCATCCCCCTGCTGTGGCAGGACACCACATTACACCATCCCACTCAGATGGCTGTCCAGTTTCCTCTTGAATGCCCCCAGTGTGGGAGAGCCCCCCACCTCTCCAGGCAGCTGCTCCTCTGTCCTATTGCTCTGACAGTGAGGAAGCTTTTCCTGATGTCCAGCCTGAATCTGGGTTGTCACAATCTGAATTGCTTATTCTGTATCCTGCATTCTGGTATCAGCAAGTAGAGGTCTTGACCTTCCTCTTTGTGACAGCCTTTGAGGCACTTCTAGAGGGATATCATGCCTCCCGCCCCTGCAAGTCTTCTCTTCTCAAGGCTGAAAATGGCCAGTTCTCTCAGTCTCTCCTCATAGGGCAGTATTTCCAAACCCCGGATCATTTTTGTTGTCTTCCTCTGGACCCTTTCTCATTTTTCTGTATCTTTCTTAAATCTTGGCACCCAGAACTGGACACAATACTCCAGATGAGGTCTGTCTAGTAAGGAGCATAGGGAAACTACTACTTCTCACAATTTGGAAGTAATATTTCTAGCATTTGCCCTTTTTGTGGCTGGACTGCATTGTTGGCTCATATCTCCTCCTCCTCCTCCTCCTCCTCCTCCTCCTCCTCCTCTGGTTTTGCTGCTGCTTTGCACTACCAAAGTGCAAAGGGAATTTAGTAAAATTATGATGGAGGAATGCCACTGCCACTCTCATAGTGAATTCACCAAAATCTAATGCAATATAGACATGCAGATGGTGGGCATGTCATGAGTGGAGCTGGCTAGAGCCGGGGGTCAGACTAGATGGCCTGGGAGGACCCTTCTGACTCGCTCTGTTTCTCTGTTTCTGTATGGAATAAAAATCTTTCATTTACAAGCTAAAAAAATCAAATAATGTTTTAAGTACCAGCACCCTTAGAAGCAACAACAGAGGGTCCCAGCCATGTGCCTTTAGAAAGACTTCCATATGACAGGGGCCACCACTGAGGAAGCCTCACCTTTAGTGCTATCAGCCTTACAAGATCTTAATCCCAGGCTGGTCAGCCGTGCCTCCAGTGAGTTCTAAACATGTGGGCAAATTCATAAGGATCTACATAGTCTTTTCAACAATCTGGACCCAAACTGTTTAAGGCAACATTCCTTAACTTCATGCCTTGAGGATGTATTGGACTAAAACCCACAGAATCCTCAGTCAGGGGACTGGCTGATTCCAGGAATTGTGGTCCAACACAGTTGGAAGGCAACAGGTTGGGGAAGGCTGAATTCAGGATCTGGACATCAGAATCAGCCAACTGAAATTATCCCAAAAACGCACCTGCAGCCTGTCTTTAAAATCAAAGACATTGTGTGCATGTTCTTCCAAGACTCAGTAATAGCCACTAGCTTTCTCTTGCAAACAAGACCAAGAATTTCTGAAGGACAGAGGCTGAGTAAACCATGCATTGATCAGGTTAAGAGAAGGCCACGCGACCTGCTCCCTGCTCAGCTCAAGTGACCTCCTCAGAATTCAGGAGCCTGCAGAGGCCGATATTTTCAGACTCAGAAGGCAGCAGTAATGCTCTTTCAAGGCCAGAGGCACAGAAATATCTATCAGCCTGTCACTTAGCTGCTGTGTTTGATGCAGCCAGCCAAGGAGTTCAAAGGGTTCTTTTTGACGTCGCTGCTGGCAAACCTGTTGAATCTTTTATCAAGTCCAGTGCTCAGCTCAATCATAGCTGAGCTGTGATGGAAGAGTCTCCTTTTGAACAGCTTGTGCCCCCAGTCATGCATAAGGAGGAAAAATGCTTCAGATGAGGGGAAGACCATGCTGTTGTCCGATGGGGCAGACAGCGCCAGATTTACACATCAACCCAGAACCTCATAATCTAGGAGGGCCTTGGCCTCCTGCCAATTAAAAAAAAAACCCATTAATTTTATCTCATTTGTAATGATAAAAATCAGGGGTGTACCTAGGCAAAAGATCATTTTCTAGACTAAAAAGGATAAAGAATGATCTATGGTCAACAATATCCCAAGATCGGTTGTCTGATCTAAGCATTCTCTGCACAGAAAATGATGGACTGCGCCTTATGGATTCTAATGATAGAAATGATGTTTGCATCCAAAAAAGCTCAAAAGAATCTGTTCAGACGTTGTCTATAGTGTAACGTTATAACATAGCTATGATTCCCCTATGAATGCTCTGTGTGGATGTCTTCATTAATCCCATACTTTGTAAACACAGTAAAGATTATAAATTTATAAACAATCTTTTTATCAGTGCTAAAATTTCATCAATGTTCTACTTTCTTTGAGTAGATACAGGCGAGAACAAGGTTTTGCTTCTCATGATCAGATGCTATTACGTTTGGGCCTCCCAAGGTCTCCCAGCCCAGGGCCTCCAGTCGCTTTACTCTGGGACTGGGGATAAGCCGCCTGGGAGGAAGAGGTGATAGAAACCCAGAAAGCTGGGTTTGCCCTTGAATTTCCAGTGGGAACCCAGCAATGCAAATCAACCTTGCAGCTTTTGCATCCCCATTTCCGTGCCAAAGCCTTTTCGGGATTCCACTACATGTATATTCTATTATTGTATTCATGATTGCTATAAATTTATGATATTTATACCCCACTTGTATTGCTCTAGCAAGGAACCCAGGGCAGATTAGAAAGTCCCCCACCTTCTCCTCATGTTATCCTCACAAGGACCCTGTGAGGTAGGTTAGAGGGAGAATCAAAGGTTTGGAATCAAAGGGATTGGCTCAAAGGTTACCCAGTGGGCCTCTTGGCCAGGTGGAGACTACAGCTTGGCTCTTCCAAATCTAGCACGCATTCCGCATTCGCTCTCATCAATATGGTGCTGAATAATATGGAACAGTTTTCAGTCCATCACCGTTCTATATGATGGAGTGAGGAATCTTTCAGCCCAGGGCTGCATCCCTTCTGGGTCCACATATCAGTGGTGGATGCAGCCAAAGTGAGCAGACCATAACCATGTGTGCACCCCATTCACACACCTGTGTCTATACAGTCTCCCATTCATACGAATGGGAGGCTTTCTTTCCAGTGTAATGGTTGCATACGTCCCAAGGATGTTGGGGCGCCCTCCACACACAAGAGGGCAGTGTCAGCAGACTTAGGTGAAGATTTGCCAAAGTACAAAAACATTTGGGAAGAGAACCTGGGGTGGCAACCCAGAATCCCAAAGGAGGACCAAGAGTGCTCAGAAAGCTGCCTGGCTATTGCGAGGAGGTGAGCCACAAAACCAGAAAAAGTGGCATGGAACAGAGCATCCTAAAAGAAGGCCGAGGTACCTGGCTAGTGGCTGGAGCTCAGAAGATCCTCTTCTAATTCCCCAGCCTCACCTCTCTCTTCCTTTCAAACTGCCTTTGCAATTTCAACTGTTCCTAAAAGCTCCTCCCAATTTAAAACAATTGCCAAAGTGGCACTGAACCAAGCTCTTCAGAGTAACACTAAGTACAAAATTGAGCCAAGCTGTTTCTTGATAATGGCACTAAGGTGTGAGTGGCCCAGTTTGGGGAAAAAGCCATCATTGCATTGAGAAAGGAGGCAATAAATGCCCGTCGGTTTTGAGATGCTTCAAATGAACTCATGCGAGGCAGTGCAATGCGGAGGTTAAAGCTCTTTCAGTCTGAGGACCAGTTTTCATTTTGGAAAAGCTCCTTGCGGCTACATGGCAGTGGTGGGTGGAGCCTAAAACAAAAGGGGCGGGGCGAGAGAGAGAGAGAGAGAGAGGTGGCTAGACAGGAATAAACAGGGGGCTAGGCATACACAAAAAGCATGTCTGGATAGGACAGAAGTCATACGGTTCCCAACATACCCCAGCCAGAATAACCATGGTATACCAACTGGCTGTTTTTGGATATGGGCAAACAGAACATTTCATGCATGCAATATTTTGTAGTACCTTAAAAAAAGTAAAGGAAGAACAGAAGGATGGAAGCTCCTTTCTGTTGAGATCCCATATTTCTAGGCTTAATGATTTAATCATTTGGAGTAAGGCCTAAGTATCGAAGCCGCTACAGCAAGCTCTGGTTGAGAGATAAAATGTGTAAAGTAGAATCATTCTGCAGAATCTTAAGAACCTCCAGGGTCTTAAAAAATTAACAAGTTTCTAGCCATGGTCATAGAAATGATTGAATGGATGGATGGATGCATGAGAAGAGATAGGCTAGGCTAGGCTAGGCTAGGCTAGGCTAGGCTAGGCTAGGCTAGGCTAGCCTGGGGTCCTCAAACTTTTTGGGCTGGTGGCACATTTGGAGTGGAGAATGCGTCATGGATGCTTTCACAAACAGCCTCCATGAGTGGGGCGAGTAGTGGGGCGAGACGGGACATGCACATGGTGGGCATGTCGTGAGCAGAGCCGGCTGGTGCCGGAGGTCAGACTAGATGGCCCGGGAGACCCCTTCTGGCTCGCTCTGTTTCTATGTTTCTATGTTTCTATCCTTGCTTGTCTGCCTTGGTGACTATTTCCCAAGAAGCAGGCTGGGGAGACTAAAGGAAACATCACTGATCCTAGAACCTACGTACAAGCCAGAGGTGAGGTCTGAGCTTCCAAGCACCAAATCTCTCTTTTGAATCCACATACAGACTGTGCAGGAGGACAGCAGGGAAGCTGTCCACTATCTATTTGCTTTGAATTAAAAAACACATTCTTACAATAGAAATAAATTAATGGTGGGGGCGGGGGAGGAACCCGCAGGCATCAGGAGACACGTCCGTTGCACATTGGTGCCCATGGGCTCCGTTCTGGAGACCTGCCAAGCTTAGATAGAATCTGAGCAGATAATGAGCGATTCTGGCTGGCATCCGGAAGCAGCTCCTTTCTCCCAAGTGGGCTGCAGAAAGGCTCAGCTCAATCAACAGATTCGCAGCTCAAGAGCCTCCTCCTAGCACTCAAGTCATCTGCCCGGTCAGGCCTGCCTTGCTCTTTTCTTTCCCCTCCCTGTGCTCACTTGGAGAAGCAGAGCCAAGTGGCTCAGGAAAGAAGCTCTCCAAAGCCAAGCCACCTGAAGCGTTTGAGTGCAGGTTGCAAGGGGGGTGGGGGTGGGGTTAACCTTTAGCAGGAAGCCGAAGCTTTATTAAAACAGCTGGAGTTGTTTTGACAGCAAGCTCCCGCGGGGCATTGGAGACAGATGAAACCAATAACCTCAGCTAAGTGCAGAAGCTCATCATGCAGCGAGTGCCACTCTCTCTAAAGGGATCAAGTTTTCCTGCTGCCACGTCTGCTGTCCCTTGGGAGGCCAGGCAGAGAGACTGCCGGGGGAGCCCATGGCAGGCTGAAGCAATTAACCCAGAGCTTCGTTGCTCTGTCATCTTCTGTGGCTTAGAAAGTGATGTCAGAGTGGCAGAGGGAGATTGGGCAGGCCATTCAGTTCAAAGACCAAAATGAACCAGTGGGGAGAGGAATTTAGTAGGGCGCTGCTCCCCACCCTTGCACCTAAGATGGGATGACCATGTGTCACCATTCCTTGCCAGCATGCTCATTGGCCAGGGATGATGGAAGTCATTTTCCAACACTCTCAGGGGGTGCCAAGCTCAGGAAGGGTTAGAAAAAGGGGTGGATGTGGAGCAGGTGGTCTGAGAGACATATCACCTCCCTTTTCCCATGAGAGCAGAAGCTGCAGCTATTCAGGTGGGAGCAGCTTCAAGAGCTTCATTGGGCAAGCTGTAATCTGCTGCTGGCAGATGTGGTGACAAACCTTGTTTGAAGGCAAGGTGATGTGGGGGGGGGGCTTTCCCCCCTGACCTGCTTTCTGGATCCTATCTCCAGATGAGGAGGCTTGGACTCTGGGTCCTTCTGGGCCAGGAGGTGCTGCTGGACCTTAGAAACTGGGACGGCTACCTTCTCAAGGAAACCATTGGACCCAGCTGGGAAGGCAAGCAGATCAATACAGTCCTGTTCCAGCGAAGTACCAAAGTCCTTTTGTGCTCCAGAATTCTTGATTAATCTCCCATCCTGATTCCTCCGTCCTGCTTCCCAATTGGTCTTTTAATTCTGATCAGCTTTTTGGTCCTCCTCTTGAGGTCCAGCTTCATCTGCCACCTGGCCTCCTGGCTTGGCCTTTGCTTGTGCATCCTAGCTACCTGGCTGGCTCTGCCCCTTGGCTCAGCTGATCACTTTGGCTTCCCAGCTTCAATCTCACCCCAGGCCACTGCCTGCCCAACCTCCATGCTGCTTTGCTTCCTCTCCCTCGAAGCAATGCCCCCTTTATAAAGGCCCCACGCAGCGCTCCACCACAGCCCCCCAAATCATGGCCAGCTCCAGAATCAGCACCTGGGATAGAGCTTCCCTTCGCTCAGAAAGCCCGAGAGAGAGCAGCTTCTGGTGTTCTCAGTGCAGATGCGCCAACATCTCTCTGTACAGGAGCTATTGGGCCAGCAGCTGCCAGCATCCCTTGCTCTTGCCTATGTCTGATGGCCGTTGTGGTCCAATAATACCTGGAGGACCACACGTGGCCCACCCATGCTCTTGTCCAAGCATTGCCCAAGCTCCCAGAAGACTAGAAGCATGAAGAGGTTATGGAACTTGACAAAGGACTGAGGAGTTCTAAGCGATGGGAGATGAAGCCACAGTGACAAGAGGGAGAGTATGACAAGTGCTTCTTGTTAATATAAATAAATTTATATTTATATTTTGATTTATATTCTGCCTTTCTCCTACAAAGGGCTCATTTCGACTTGCCAGGGAAGACGGGGAGGGCGGGATCTGAGGGTGGACTCCCAGCTCAGGAGTGGAGCCCTGGTCTCACCTCAGTTCTGGGAATCCAAAGAATCCCATGGACATCTAGATGGTACCCAGTGTCGTAGGATTGCTCTCATAGTCTTTAGCATCTGAAGACCCGTCACTTTTAACAACAGCAAAACTAAATGCAAAACAGTCCCCTGCCTCACCATTGGTTTAAAGATTCCCTTTACAGTCTGCCTTAATCCCTTTTGTATCCAAGACTTATTACCAATAATTTGGCATGAAAGAAGGTCAAAGAACGGTGAGCTGCTGCACTTTCCCGAGAGTAAGATCTGATTATTACTAGGTTGGCTTTCTCGTCTGCTCTCATTTTACAAGGCTAACTGTTCAGTCTGGCCCTCTTTTCATTCTACCTCATCGCCTAACCAAGACGTAACTGATCAATATGTCTTTCCCTCGGGCTACTTCCCATTGATCTAATATCTAATTTCCTTCTTCCCTTGACTTTGAATTTAATGAGATGAACCTGGAGGACTTTCAGACTCGTTCTCTCTTTTAACACCATTCAGCCAATTTTCCAGCTTATGAACCACTCCACTTTAGAAGTTGCTTTAAGAAATGAGTAGCTTCAAGGGTGATAGACACATATATGGCACGCTTCGTCTTTCTTCTCTTCCCTTTCTGTTCCAATAGTTAGGCTCATGGCCTAATTTCCCCTTCTTGAAATAGACAGACTAATAGACAAGTGAAGGATGGACCAATTCACAGTCTCCAGAAGGTTACACCCCTTCCCCTTCCATCACCCCCTTTCCTTGACCCCTATTCATTTTGTGGTTTCATGGCCTTGGTGCAATTTCCCCCCATTCTACACCGTGGGATTGGGACTCAGGCAATCCAGGTTCTAGTCCCCACTCAGCCACGGAGCTCACTGGGTGACTTTGGGCCAGTCACAGACCCTCAGCCCAGCCTACCTCACAGGGTTGTTGTTGTGAGGATAGGACTGAGAGGACAAGGAGAAATACACAAGTGTCCATGAGTTTCTTGAAAAGAAAAAGAAGGGGGGATATAAATATTACAACAATAAAGAGAAGAACAACAAGAACTAGCAGTAAGAGTTGTATGTTACAAAATGTTGGACTTCAAAAAAAAAGTTGGTAGTATGATCCTGTTCATATCAGCTCTGGGACTGGAAGAAGTTCAACACCTCTGATATACAATATTTCAACAGCCTTGGCCCATTGTCAGGGAATAATGGCAGGATGGATCTTAATAATAATATAAATAATAATATAAAGCAATTAAACTCAGTTGAAAGTGAATAAAATGAAATGTCACACAGAGCCATACAGTAAGAGACTAGTGCTCATGAAGTATCTCAGGACCCTTGTTAGAACACTGAATGGCAGATGCAGCTTACTCCTTAGAGCTAGAATTGTGCCAAGCTATTTTCTCTTATATCTCTAGAAGTGAAAGGGTAGAGACTTACTGCAGAGATAGAGGGAGAGGACAGGAATATCTCTGACAGATCACTCCATCCCCCATCACTCAGTAGTTACAGTTCTGTCTGGGTAGGATGCTGGAGTGAGTTCCCATATATTGATGCTTTGACAGCCCCAGTGTTCCCCAGGGCTCAATCCTATGCAGGTTAGACAGAAAAAAAAGTTTGCATCTCCCAGCATGCCTCAGCTGATATGCAAATCTCAGGAAAAAACGTGAGAGAAATTCAGTCCAAAGTAAGAGGTCTTTTGTTGGCACTGAAAGTTGGTTCCTCAGCCAGAGTGCCTGCTTGGAGGAGATCATCTCCTGGATTGCTGTGTCTTGAACGCCAAGCAAAGGTTTGGTCAAGAGGACTTCCCCACGGCCGTGGACTAAATCTGGATCCCACCCAATCCATGGAAGCCTGATGTATGACAGATCTTGCTGACTTGCTGACTCTTCAACTGTATCAAGAGTGAGCAAGTCTACCAGGAGTTGCATCATTATATTCTGTGGTGCTTGATTTACAACCAAAACAGAGAGGAGTCTTACATAAGACGTCTGCCTCCCCTATGATGAATTAACAAAGACAAGCTTAAAAGGGAAAGGTAATAAATAATTCAAGCCCCCAATTCCTTTGAAATGCTAACAGGTCATCTCTGCTGAGGGATTCTTGGATTAGATTAGGGTAAAACTGCCAATGGGGCTGATACAATCTCAGGGTGATCCAATTTGCTCACTTCCCAGCAAGGCAAGTAATACCAAAAACAGCAGTTCTGTGATGCTGGGAATCGGATGTCCCGTCTAAGGAAGAACACCAATTCATTGGAAAAGCTCTGTGGGAAATCAAGGTGCTTGAGAGTGTCAGATTCCTTTGGAGAAGAGGATCACAGTCCTCACAGCTGGGGGATCACCATTCGTCATGGAAGGATGTCTTGAGGTGACATTCATGGAATGGAATGGACTCTGGCTCTCCCCACGTGGGCGTACCTGAGCTGTAAGATCTCCTTCGGAGGCCTGCTGTGAGTGCCTGCATTGAATGAGGTATCAGTCAGCTGTCCCAGAGAGAGACTTCTTGGTGGTGGCCCCCAGTTAAGGAACAGCCTCCAAAGATAAGCTGCCACTTTTATCATCTTTTCAATGCCAAGGGAAATCTTCTTTATTCACCCAGGTCTTTTATCCCAGGCCTCTCAGTTTAAAACTTGGCGTGTTTCCATTGTGTTTTTCGTATTAATAAGTTTCATAGATTTTAATCTGTATTTTAATGACATATCTGTTTGAGAACCACCCAGAGAGCTTCCATTATAAGGTGGCTATACAAGGACAGTAACAAGCAAAATAAACTTTTCCTATGTGGTTGTGTAGATGATTAGGAATGGATGGATCTGTTTATTTCTAGTCTGTCTGACTTCCATATGTCTTAACCATGCTTCTCCATTGCATTGCCACATGTGTATGTGAATTAAACAAAGCACCTCTTGATATGCACTCATGGATATCAAGTGCAAATAGGCACTTTTACATCTTGACATGTGTATTTGCCTCTAAAATAGGCCCTTAGAAGTGTATTCGGGGGCAGAATTTACACCACCAAGAAACGCGTTGTGTCATTTAGAGTAGTGCAAGGTCTGTGGTAAGTGGACATTCTGATCTGTCAGTTGGTCCAAGAAGTTTGGACAGGCCAACTTCTACCGAAATGTGCAAA
The DNA here is from genome assembly GCA_023646645.1 of Varanus salvator macromaculatus. Lineage (NCBI taxonomy): Eukaryota > Metazoa > Chordata > Lepidosauria > Squamata > Varanidae > Varanus > Varanus salvator. Next base: position 9,314,881 of record JAIXND010000852.1, on the reverse strand, counting down.
GATCAGATTCTTATACACCAGGGATGGGGAAATTGTCTTCTTCTGAGCTTGTTGGACTACAAATCCCATAATCCCTAACCATTGATCTTCTGCCTAGGGGTGATGGGAACTCAAGACCAACAACATCTGGAAAGTCACAGGTTCCATTTCCAGGGAGAAGGAAGGATTTGCAGCGTGAATCTGCACCAGCCAGACTAAATTTGCAATCTCCCTGAAGTATTTATTTTATTTTATTTATTTAAAACTTTTGTATGTGCCCCCCCCCCCCCCATGCAAGGCATCTCGGGATGGCTCACAATCAAACCCTGTGATGAGATATACCCTACTCCTGCCTCTCCCGAGACAGAGACAGAGACAGAAAAAGAGATAGAGACAGAGATAGAAAGATAGATGCAGCGGCTTCTCTGACTGATAAGGACCCAATTTCAGCTTTTCCTGTGGCCTGTACATCTCAGAGAGGACAGCAGTCCTTGCAAAAGTCAAAAGCTTAAATTGCTTAGCTGCTTGGAAAGTCCTTGCTAAGTTCCTTTGTTCTGGCTCCCTGGAACATAAAACAATCATATAATTTCAGGGGTAAAAGCATCCCCAGTTTTAGGACAGCCTCTTGTTCTGGACACCTGCTGCCTGGTAATGTGTCTGCCTCATGTACAAGTTCTTACCTTCTCTAGCCGAGCAGAGCTGCCATGCCAACGCTCTTTGTTCCTTGGGTGCACTTGACATCCGCCGTGCTCCAGTGTTAGGGTCAGACGAGATGTGATATCGATTAGGTGAATGCAGCGGACAAGTGTGGGTGTTTGGGTTGGCTTTGTTACCCACGTCTGTTGCATCTGAGCTTTGAGAAGCTTCAGGACTGTGGGTGATGATAGGGGTGTGGGTGAGAGAGTTTAGACCTGCCAAGGGCTAAGAAAACTCCCTCTGAAGTTTGTTTCATGTGGAAGAGGTGCAGCAAAGGGCAACTGAAGGTTGGAGGAAGGATTGCAGCATCTGGCTTAGAAAAAGGGTGGGTTAAGGAGACAGACTCATGGACAGAATCATGCCTAGTGTGGGGGAAATGGACTGGGGGACCCTTTTCTCCATCTGTCATGATTCTAGAACCCAGTGGGATCATCCCACAAAGCTGATCAGTGGGGTGTTCAGGACGGTTCGCCCCTCAGATAGTCAAACTGCAGAATTGGCTTCCACAAGATCGAGGGATGGCTGCCCCTTTGGGTGGTTTTAAAAGGGGATTGGGCACATCCATGGAGGGCCAGGCTGTCGTGAAGCCATTGGAAAGATGGTGTGGGGAGCGGAAGGTGCAGCTGGACTCAGTCTGGGCACAGGGAGAAGGCAAATACTGCAGTGAGGCGATCTGCAGGAGGAGGACAGCATGTACTGAGCAATCAATGCAAGTGGAACACAAGCGAGGGGCGAGGGGTGAGGGTTATCAGAACAAACCTTGTGCCTGATGACACAAAAGGAACATTTGATTAGGGAGAGAGGAACGGGTTTGGCAGGCGCTTCCGGCCATGGGAAAGCGAGGGTCAGCGTGGAGGAGTGGGTTCTGGTGCCCCCTTCGCCCTGAAGCTCACTGGCGACTTTGGGCCAGTCGTAGACCCTCAGCCTCACCCGCCTCTCCGGGCTGCTCTTGTGAGGAGAAAATGAAGCGAGCGAACTCCAGGAAAGCTGCCTTGACTTCTTGCAGGAGGAAAGAGAGGCACGATGGAAGTGCAATGTACCGTATTTTTTGCTCTATAAGACACACTTCCTCGCCCCCTCAAAAGTAAGGGGAAATGTCTGTGCGTCTTATAGAGCGAATATGTGTGTGCAGTAAGTCCGTCAGACGTGCAGCCCATGGGGAAGTGATGGGGAATGTGCCTGTGATGATGTGCCCATTTGATTCAGAATATTTTTTTTCTTGTTTTCCTCCTCTAAAAACTAGGTGCGTCTTATGGTCAGGCGCGTCTTATAGAGCGAAAAATATGGTAATAACAGCAACAAAAGCAAGAGTAATAACAACTGCTGGGAAGAATACTATAGCAGGCAATTCTGGCTTCTCCAATTTCCATGCAGAGGTCCTGAGCAAAGCACTATTGCTGGCATTTGGGGCTTCTTCCCTCTTTCATCTACTTATTTTCCTTTTATCTGTGTAGGGTTAGGGTTAGGGGCAGAGCTCGGGAGACCAGGGTTCTGTTCCCCACCCAGCCATGAAGTTCACTTCATGGCGTAGGGACAGTAACTGTCTCTGAGCCTATCCTACCTCACAAGCTTAGCGTGAGGATAAAATGGGGACGAGGAGATGATAGAAGCTGCCCTTGGAATCTTTCAGGAAACAAGGCAGCATCTAACTATAATGTAAATAAGTAAATGAAAGCATGGGCAAGCAAACGCCACTCCAAGAGCTGAAAAGTTAATATGCCATATTTCAAATGTATCCTTTCAAACTGGGATGGATCCCCTCATATCTATTTGCATGCTTAGCAACCAATGCAGCTCACACTGAGGAAAGGGTGAAAGACTGCCACGCTTAAGATGCCTGCCTCAAAGGGGAGGGACCGTCAGTGGGCCCCTTCAGCCACTGCGGCTTTTCTTTTGAACTGTGTAGGAGCTCACCATGGTGATGGACAAAATCCTTGAAATAGGTTCACTGCCATGGAGCACCACGGAGAGCTGCTATGAAGCTTGAAAGGGGTGGATGAGGAGCCTCATTGACAGAAAAATCGCCAGCCTCCCATGGCAAGTGGGTGACAGCACAAGACTGGAGAAGTGGGGATTCATTCTGCAAGGCTGGGCAAACGCCGAAACCAGGATGAATCCTGCTCACTATCAAGGACTCACCTATCTCTAGCCGCACTTCCATATAAGCATGATTCGTGGAAACACTTTCAATATCCTTTTCGCATTTATGTCACGGACTAACAGCAGAACGAGTCCCCACTAGCCCTCAGGGATCTGTCCGAGGTACTGAAACAGTGCCTGAAGGAAACCTCGCTTTCTGAGCCTTTGACACACAGGATGAAATGAACGCGGACGGCTCTGTCATTTTCCATAGCATTGCGATATGATGGCGGGAGGGGGGGGGGGAGTCCACTAGCAGAACTTTTTTCTGAGGTTGGGTGCTGTTCTCTGTCTACCCACTCAAAACAACAACTATTAAAACGTAAAATTCCTTTTAGGTCACTGTTGAAGCCCTGGATCAAACCACTTCATACAAGCTGCTTTTCCCAAAGCAAAATTGCAATCTTGGACGCTACAGCTGCCCAGTTTGGACTTTGGGCATACAGTCTATCAAAGGAGCTATTATTTTCAAGAATACTTGTCCCCACAATTACCAAGCCATTTCCTCCCCCTTTATTATACCCTTTCCTTGATTGTGGTTCTTCCGAAGTCCCAGACTTGCACTTTCCATCTCAGTCTATAGGCTTGATCATGTATTGTTAGGTATGGCTGCCGGCAGATTCCTTTCTTGGGCATATTGTAGGTTAATAGCTCAGAATAGTCCACTGACATTTAATCAAGGTGCCGGGGACAAATCGTTAAGGGTTGGTCTTTGGAGGGCTTTGGAAGCCTCTCTGACCTGGCCACAGCCCTGAAGTGGAACAAGCCACTCTGTTTTCTTGCTGGCACTGAATCCCCCAAAGTACTGAAGCAGGCATGGCTCTCTGTGTCATCCAGATCTGGGGGGCATGGTTAGTTTGGGCTGCTGCTGGCTTAGGAGAGGGCTTCTGTGCACCCCAAATAAACCATGGGGTTTGGATGACACGCCAGTCCACACTACTGTGGATGGTTTAGAAATTCTCTTTGGCTGTACTTGCACGTGCAATGCTATGCCAAGACTTAGCTTGTTTTGGCACCGGCGGTCATGCAAACTGGTCCTTTGTATTTTTGACAGACTAAGCCTTGGAGAAATTGAACTTTTCCAGCCGAGGGAGGGAGCAGTTGAAAGTGGGCCTGAGGAGGAGAGGAGAGGAGAGGAGAGGAGAGGAGAGGAGAGGAGAGGAGAGGAGAGGAGAGGAGAAACAATACTTGGCAATTAGAAAGAGACCCAAGCAGAGAGAGACCTGAGGATTTCTTACTGATGTTGGCTGAATCTGTGGGTGGAGCTTGTCCCTGTCCAAGCAACCTATGAATTCCTCCAGGCTTCTTCTGCCTTTTAGCTGCTCTCCAGGAATATCCCGGCTTATGGAAGGGCCTGTTTGCTTCTGCTTGTGGGTTTGATAATAAAGCAGATCCATTGGGGAGAGAGCATTGATCGGCGGTACAAGCCCTGCTCTGCTGGCACAAGGTGCAGATTCAACACCAAGCCTTCTCTGCTAGAGAAGTGGCTGCCAGTCAGAGTAGACAAGGAGGGGCTTGCAGGACTGACCGTCAGACCCAGTGGGAGGAAGCTCCCTATGCCCAGCTGTAAGAAATTCTCTCTTGCAAGCACACTCTCCCCAGGCTGTGGAGATGCATAGCACCTGGGAGAGACACTGCCTGGCTCTCCGGCTCGCCCTCCCAGGGATCAGTGGATGATCTCAGCAGGGGGTCCCTCCTCTGCAGCCCCTCTCCCAGTTCCTGCTCCATGCTGCCACCACTGCCACTGCCACCACAGCTTCTCTGGGCAGCCCAAAGCACAGACATGCCTCTCTAAGCAGAGAGAACGTGCCTTTCCCCTCCACACAGTCATGCACTCCCTGCCTGTCTGGGTGCTTGTCCCCCATGGGAGAATCCCAGCCTCTTTGTACAGGAGGAGAAAGGCTGTTTCTCCTTCTTTGGTGCGTGCACAGGAAAGGGACCTCTGCACCATGCCTTCTGATGCACAGAGGAAATTCCTTCCTCTTGTGTGAGTTTGTGCATTAGGGAGGAATAAGCGACTGGAGGTAACAGCAGGGATTCCCTCTGTGCATGCCCCCCTTTCAATTAGCAGGGCGAGCAAGATGCAGCGGGTTCCTGGCTCTTAGCAGGGATTCCTCTCTGTGCTGACCTCCAGCAAAGTGGGGCAGTGGGGGGAGATGGTAAGGGGGTGTGCAGGAGTTGCCTTCACGGGGTCAGGAAATCTCTGTGCTGCGACAATTCTCCGGGGAGGCGCATCGTGCGTTTCTCTGCAGTGGCATAAGACAATCTGACAGGGTGTCCACCCACAGCTGCTGGCAGCATTCGAAGGCCTTTTAGGAAGCAAGTCTACCTGAGCTTTCCTGGGAATATGGCTGATTGGACTGGACGGGCCTGATTCTCTGTACAGGCATAAGATTGCCTAGTTAGTTGGAACGCCAAAGCCTGGAGCTTCTGTCTGCTGCATTGACTCCCAGATTCCAATATTTTTATCATATGGGAATATGTCTTAGGCAAAAGGATGCACAGATATCTTAAAAGCTTGCTTCTGGTTTCTTGATCACCCTCAAAGCATTGGGCAGGAGTGTGAACAAGAAAACGGAGGCAGGGTGACTGAACTGCTTGACTTTTCTAGGTTTTCCTCCATAATGGTGAGGGCCAGATACATGTTCCTTTAAAAACAGTCAGTAAGAGTCTCACAATTGGGCTACTCAGTTCTGTGTTCTTTTATTTATTTAAAACATTTGTATGCCGCCCTTCACTATCATGTCTCAGGATGGCTTACATATTTAAAAGCAATTAAACAATTGATAAACCAGAACAATACAATAAAATTATCAAACCCAGAACAAATAAATCCAATTGAAATAAAACAAAAGCAACTGTAAAATGGTAAAAATACTAATTTTTAAAATAACAGGAAAATAAAAAGGTTTTCACCTGGTGCCGAAAATAAAAAAGCATTGGCACCAGGCAAACCTCTCTGGGGAGCATATTCCACAATCGTGGTGCCACTGCAGAGAAGGCCCTCCTCCAGGTAGCCTCCCTCCTGATCTCTTTCAAGGATGGCTCCTGGAGGAGGGCCTCTGCCTCAGATCTCAAGGGGTGGGAGGGCACATAGGGAAGAAGGAGCTCCTTCAGGTCTCCAGGAGCCAAGCTGTTCCCGTCCCAGGCTATTGTCATGGGCTCCAAGGGTTTAATGGCTAGGTTTCCTCCTCTTTGTCTCTGCTCTTCCAACTACTCACCTGCTCCTACCTACATGCTGGGGGTTGTCAGCACCTCTCACCTCGCTGCCTTGTCTGACTTAGCTGCCTTTCTGGGGCACACCTGCAGAGGCGATGGGGCCACTCCCTACCCACAGCAGGGCTATTGTATCGGCCCTGTTGAAAGACAACACGACGTATTCTTCTGCCCTCCCCACCCCCCTTTCTTTGCGTGTTGTCTTTTTCAGATGGTCCACCCTGCAGACAGGGACGTGTGGTTTTACTGATCCTGGTCAGGCACTGCAGAAGGCTTTTTGGTTGAGGAGAGGGATAAAAATACGTACGCAAACAAAGCAAAATAACCCAACAAACAGACAAGGCTTCTTGCCACGATCTAATCTGAAGATGATGGCCACACCCGTGCTTCTGGATAATGGTTCACAGTTACTGATCATTTCTGATGGAGGGGATGAACTCATGTAAACAAACTGCCATCATGGAGGTTGCTGACTTTTCTGATACCAGCCAGGTGTCGGGAACAGGGGGTGGACAGGGCATGCTTGTTTGCTTAAGGACATTATAGTTAATCCAGTAAGCCTTAAATTAGTCACGGCAGTGGTGGCTGCAGAAGCTCTACTCGTGTCAAAAGAGCAAGATTGCTAATCATGAGCACTGCAGCTCAATTGCTAAAGGGCAGGAATTAGGAGAGAGTTAGGTGAGAGGATGGGAAGGGATGCAAGGTGAGGAAATAGAAAACACTGGGCGATGGAAACAATTCCAAATAACTCATCTTTCCTCCAGGGAGTTTTTGAAAACTTGGGGAACAAGCTATTCCCCCCTGAATTTTTCCAGTCCCCTGCTCCTCAGGGTTTATTCCATCCCAAGCCCTTCCCTGCCCAAGGCCTTCTCTGCATGAAGTGTTTATGCTAGTAATAACTATGATCTTGGATCAATAATAAATTACAAACATGAAGTGTGTATTGATAGGTATTTGTGTATATTATGACTAATATTGTTGTGTTTATACTTATTTCCTATCCAAGAATCTCTATACTGCTTTTTATGAAAATTAAATCCTGAAGCAATTTGCAAAATAAAATCATGGGAAAATATGATAAAACCAGTCTTTAAAATGATAAAACAGTGACAAACATTATTACCTCACTGAAAGATTAGGGGGGTACCGGACAGTGCTAGGGGGTGTGGGAAACACCTGGGCCAACAGATGTGTTGGCAGAAGTACTCTACATGTGGAGGCTGTGTGGCCATAATGAGGGGCCCCTCCAGCTTCTGGGGGCCACAACTGGAAAGGACCTTCTCTGTGCCATGTTATGATCACAGCAGCAACCCTGCAAAGTAGGTCAGGCGGAGAGTCTGTGACTGGCCCAAAGCCACCCCGTTGGCTCCATGTCTGAGTGAGGTCTAGAACCCAGGTCGTCTGAGTCCCAGTCCCATGTTCTTAACCACTACACCACACTGCCTCTCTGGATTCTACACACCCACAATCAGCACCGGCTCCCATCTTTAGCCCTCTAGTGGCAGCAGAATTGCTCCCACCTCGAAGACCCCCAAGGGGTCCTGGTCAAGGGGCAGCAACACCGAATAGCAGCTTGCAAAGCATCCCCCAAAACTCCCAAGATCTGCATTATCAATCATGTATCATCTGCTTGGATTGAACGGTCTGTTTTAATAGTAGTTGTATTGATCCTGCATTGGCTGCCTATTTTGAGAAGTTGAGGGAGGTATATTGAGCGAAGCGCTGCTACATGTTCCTCACGTCTCTGAGTGCTGAGGAAGCTTGCAAGATTTGTTTTCTTTTCCCTTTGTGCTTTAAAAATGCGTATCCTCTAAGAGCTTTGAATGCCTCTAATGGAAAAGTACCGTGAAGAAAATGTATATACAAACAATACATTCGGGCACAAACTTGCCCTTCCACACAGTTTTTATTTTATGTATTTACCAATTTAATAAAATCGAAAAGAGCTGATGAGTAACATACTTATAGTAACAACAGTAAAAGAAAGCCCAATTTCTAGTGCAAAGAAATGGAAGAATAAAATAGATAAAATGGTTTGTTAGCAGCAGCATTAAAATCAAGTCACATTAAGAAGCCAACAAGAGTAAACACCTGAGTTACCTGCTACGAAGTGCCACAACGAAAAAGCCCTGCTTCCCCATGATCCACAGTGAACCACAGAGTACAGAGTACCTGGAAGTAATTTGTATCCCGATATCAATATCCGTATGGGAGGTTTTTTTTTTAACCAGCGCATATGAGAATGTTTTGAATGTGAGCACCTGCCCATATAAAGAAGTGGTTGTTCCAAGAATACCATGTGCAGGAATATTTTCTGCCAGGTAGCAGCACAAATATGGGAATACTTTGTTTTTGAGGTATCAGGGCTCACGCAAGAGTATTTGTTGGCTTGGGTATCTGTACTGTTATAGAATATTTTTGCTCCTAGGTATCCATAAGCACGTGGGCATATTTTGTGCTCAGATATGCTCGCACCTCCTGGAGGGTGTTTAAAAAAAAAATTAAAAATCCACGAATCTACATTCTTATGGCAGCATTTTGTTTTTGAGCATCCTTACCTATATTTTGTTCTGTGGGTATCACTGTACAATTTCGAAAACTAAAATTCTGCCTTAAGGAGGATTAACATGTCACTCAGTTTCTCTATAAACACACATGCAAAACACAAAACCAACATGGCCCCACATCCAGCCAACATCATGGCTTAGTCCTTCGTTTTCCTCCCTGATTTTCAAGGGGAAAGCCTGAAGATCAAAGTCCCAGAACACCATTTGATCTTTCTCTTCGCTGTAAACAAGTCCTAAAGAGAAAGCACACCATGGTCTTTAATTACTACCCAATGAATTGCTCGCTTATGTATTCCTTATTTATTTTGGGCTCCTGTCCCATCTTTTCGGAGAGTCAGGGAAGCTGGCTCATGAATTATATCGATTATTCTCCGCCAGGGCTAGTGTCTTATTAATAAGGCTAGTGCTGTAGCTAATGAGTGAATTTTTCTCCTTGCCTTCCCAAGCCTATCAAACAAGGTTACTTCTGTTCAAAACCCACAGGAGACTCTGCCAGAATTGATCATGGGCCATGTGGCATAGAAGCTGCATGCTGCATTTGAAGGGAAGAGGTTGGAGCCCCAACTTCAGGACCCTGCTGTTGGGGACCAGGGCAGGTTTCAGGTGAGAGGAGACCCTGAGCACCTGCTGCCCATCAGAGAGGACAGGTAACATTGGACAGGTACTCTGGCCCATCGCAAGCCATGGAGAGAAAAATGAGGAACTGTATGAGCAGCAGGAGGGAGAAGGGCAAATGGTCTCATTTCCAGAGATGCTGCTTGTCATCCCTGAGTGTTCCCCATGCATTCTACAAAGGGCAAATGCTGGGGATGGATCCTGCCCGAGCAGGAGGGCACTTCATATTTCCACACAGCCATAGGGAGCCCTGTGATCATTTTTAATCCATGTAACTGTCTGAGAGAATGAGAAAGTATCCACACTAGACCCAAGAAGGGAGAACTAGCCCCGAGGTGCTGAAAAAATAGCATTTTTCTTTAAGAGGCCTGTTGTATTGCATCCCAGCAGGTAAAAATCAGCCTTCCTCAGAGGAATTCTTCCCAATGCCTTCAGGGAATTCTGTCAGGACTGACATGTATGTTTGAAAATAGGTGGGAAGTGCAGTCACGCACTTGTCTTCAATTGTATAAAACAATCCTGAAAGATTTTTAAAAGAATTCTTCTGACAAAGCCCATCTCTTATATATTGGGCCTAAACACACTGGGCTTTTGAAAGATTTAAAATATGTTTTTTTCAGCATCCTGGGACTACTCTCCTTTTGGAAATAAATGTACATACCTCCCACAGGTTTTCCAATGCTTATTTGGCTGACATGTCGCATAACCATTTCTGCCTTTATCGCTGCAGCGGGTGAGAAGATAAAGCATGCAGCTTCTGTTTGATTCGTATTATGGGAGGAAAAATTAAAAGGGCTCCCTGTGTGTAGCAATAATTAAATTCCTAATCAGTGACAGAACATTTAGGAGAGATATATGGGCTTCTAATGCCCAAGATGAATGCGGAACAGACGCCATCACTGTGAGAGCGACAGGACTGCAGTCACGTAGGTCACGAAATGGGAAGGAGCCATTTTCTGGGCTTCTTCTCCAGGAAATGCAATTAAGGCCCTTTTTAAAAAGCAGGACTTACCTTCATCGCTTTCCTTGATAACAGGCAGCAAAATGGAGAGAGAAGGACGAATCCACTTAAATTTATATATATTAATATAATATTATATATATTCTATATTATATATAGACTTGATCTGTCATTAACTGTTTGGAAAGACCATTTCCTTTGTGGAACTCATGTGTCTTTTTAAAATGTTTGTGCATTTTGAAAAATACTACCCTAGACATGCCATAGGGTTGGTGTGGTTTTCAGTTATCTGTTCTGTTGCATTTTGTTGTTATATAAACAATTTTATTGTTATATAAACCTTCATCAGCTTCTCTGAAGGTCTGTGCCATTGAACTTAATAGGGGGTTTGTTTGGAACAGTTACATGTAAGGTTTCATTTCCCTGACTTAAATCAACCCCATCCCTGAAACTGCTATCAGACCCATAATGGAAAAAGACAGACTCTTGTCTTATGGCTTTCTGCCCCATCCCCACCCTCAAAAGGCCGTGGTGTAGTGGAATCTGGGCTCACGGGGATGTGGCATCGACATTTATTTATGAGCAGGGATACTGATTTACCTGCTGCCCACCCCCCACCTCAGAATTCCTCATTCCCTCTGAGCTTTGCCACAATTATCATAGTGGCTGCGAGGAAACAGATTTTCCCTGCAACAAAATACATTTGGGGATCTGACTTTTACAATTTTGGAATTCTCCCCTTCTTCCCTTGGACGTTCCTAAAGGTTCTCACCCGCGACCTTTCTTCTTCCTTTCCCCGTTTCAATCCAGACTTAAATGCCCAAGTGTATGAGCACCTGAGCATCCACGTGGATGCATGCACCTGGCAGCTAAAAGACCAGCAGGGACAAGTCACAGACTTAATCCCAGGCTGTCTGGTTGGATCGCAGCAGTTCTACCTTCAGTATAATTACAGTTCTTGATTTCTCAAGTCATTGCTCATTGCTACAGCTACTGTGTGGAGGTAGGTTAGCTAGTTTACAGTTCACTCAGCCTGTACCCTGGTTTTTGGAGGGAGGGATGTTGTGGGGGTGTCATGGATGGCCTCTGAGTGCAGCACCTCTTCCCTTATGGAGTCTGCATAAATTTGTTCTCACATCTTGTGAGTGCTCAGCGGTTAGGAAACTTCTGTTTACTGAGTCAGAACTTTGCCCTGTCCAGCCCTGTGTCGGGAGCTGGTCCCTTCCCTCTTTCCTTCTTGCTCTTGTCTGGGGATTTTGCCCATTTCAATATAAATGAAAAGTCACAAAACTACCACTTCTCCACAGTTGCTCCCCACCTGTGGAACGGCCTCCTGAAAACCGTTCTCTCAGCGCCCCCGTTACAATCTTTTCAGTGCCAGGTGAAAACAACTTTATTTCCTGGGCATTTTAATCATGGATTTTATTTTGATAATTTACACTGTTTCACATTATTATCCTTCAGCTGTGCACTTTTTGTTTGTTTGTTCTTTGTGGAGTGTTCTAATGGTTCGCTTTTATCACGATAGTGTGCTTTTATCTCATTGTAATCCGCTTAGAGGGTCCTTGGGCCAATAAAGTGGAATATAAATTTAATGAATGAATGATTGAATAACTACACTTGGACTTCAAAATGTCAAATTATGTATCCAGTTTGCTAATGCCAGAGTATAGGACAGCTTTCAACTAGTGAGATTAAAAAATTTACCTTCTACACTTTTAGAAGGGAGCTATAACAAGATCCCGGGGCGAGAGTAACTATTCCCACATGACATGGGAAGTATGCAGACACAAAGTCCATGAATTATTTCACTGTCCTAATAACAGCCATGCTTGGCAAACATGAACTTATTCTGGGATGCCAGAAGCATGACCAACCCTTGAATAGTCCTCTATCAGTTTTCCATAAAGTTGATACCAGCTGCCTTTCATTGGCATGTCCGAAACCGGTCTGTAGACAACCACACTGGCATTCTGCCACTGACTGGTTGATTATTCTTTTCGGCACCAGGTCAAAACCTTTTTATTTAAACATCATTTTAAAAATTAGTAATTTTAGTAGCTTAACATTCGCTTTGATTTATTGGTTATTCACTATTTTATTGTATTGTTTTATTGATCGTTCTTATTGGTTATTGCTTTTAATGTTGCAAGCTGTCCTGAGACGTTCTTGTAAAGGACGGCGTACAAATGTTTTAAATAAAATAAAATAAAATAAAGCTAGGATTAAAGTCAGGGGCTGCCAAGTCTGGCCCTGTGACAGCCCCTCTTCCTTTACCCACTCCCCTTTCCCAGTCACCAAGCTCTGGATGGGTTCCCAGGTTTGTACAGATTCTCCCTTATCCTCACACATCGAAACATCTCTCCTAAGGTTTCATTACTGTCAGCAAGGTCTTGACACTGAGACAGGCTGGTGTTTGGGGCATTTCCCCGCTGCCTCTTCTGCATCACTGCTTCCCACTGGAACCAAGGGTTCCTCAGAGGGAAATTCAGCCCATAGCCTGAAAGAGATTCTTTCAAAATATTAAAGCAAAACAAAACACTAAGGATGTACAGCCTTCCAAAGCAACTTACAGGTTTTCTTCGGGTCATAAATATATCCTTCCCCTCTCTAATCAACTGTGACAGGCTCATTGTAAATTCATAGCCTTTGCATTAGATAGGACTTGAAGTGTTTCGGGCTCTTTGTTGTGTCTGGAAAGTGTTGCATACGCTTGGACTAATTGCATGCTGCCACAACGGCTGAGCCATGAAATCCAGCCTCAGAGAGGTAATAGCATGATTATTATTTAACCATCTGTGTCTGCCAAGCGCCTTTTATTTGCTTAGCTTGCTGGGCTTTAGAGTATGTTTTTGTTGTGTTCTTTTTTTAACAAGAAGGCATGAAAAAGGAAAAAAGAGGAGCCAGCAGGAGTTCAGCAGTAATGCTTTGCATGTAGCAACTAGGTATCTCCACCATGCTAAGCTGCTGCTTCAAAATGGGCAAGAAATGTGAAGAACGTGAATTGTTTTGGCAAGCAAACAGCTCAAGGAGATCCAAGCTCAGTTTGCATTTGGCAGGAGTGCAAAGGATGGGTGACCAGAAGAAACTCTCCGTGCTCAGGATGAGCTTCTCTGGATCCGAGTAAGATGAAGCACCATCTAGGTTTAGAAACCACACTGGAGCAAGCAAAAGCTGGACAGGGTGAATGTGGAACAAAATGCCAAGCAGAGCAGCACTGCCCAACTCAAACACCAGGAAACACGTACAATGAAAGGGGAGCTCAACCATCATGAAGCTTGGCAGGGGATAATTAAGACTTCTTATAATCCAGGCAAATCCCTTTCCTACGGAGAGAGGCTCCAAAGAGAGACAAAAACCAGAATTCTGCCTGTGTGTAAGCACACACACACACAGTATTTTCTGCATTTTACCCACCTATTTATTTCTGCAGAATATTTGCGCCCGTCTTTTAATGTTTTGTACTTTCCTAAATGCACTTTGGAGTGATATTATGTGATGGTTTGACTTGTGGGGGAGCCCCACCTTTTTTGTAGTGTCACCAAGCCCTGATTTGTCATGATGCCTCATTTCCAAGAACCATGGGGCTTGTAGTTTGGGGAAAGTGCAGTCCATTCCCAGTTAGGGACATCTCCCCCCAGCCTCTCTTTCCAGGTCCTGCAGTTCCTAATGCTTCCCCAGGATCTCTGCCATCCATGCTGACGATCGTGCAATGTGGGTTTGTCCTAGAAAAGGCATCACAATCCATCACCCCGTGTGAACACTTTTCAGGTAGGGTTGGGAACACATGTCTTGGCACAGATTGAAGTCAAGGTCATCCCACCTGAAGCCAGTTTCATGAACACTCTATCAAGGAAAAAACATGATTTCTTGTTGGGCTGTAAACTGGGAATTGCTTATTATGGTTTGTTATCTAGGCTGGGTTCAGACAATATCATCATCCTTTTTTCAACCACAACCTGCACTCAGTCATAACCTGTGCTTGAGTGCGGTTATCGCGCTCAACCCACTCCGTATTCGCTCTGCCACACATCCTTCCAAATCTGGTGAGGCGGTTCCACTTATGTTCACATGGCTACTCTTTGGCGACAATTCAGAGGGCGGGTTTTGTACTGTCTCACACGAGTCTCTCCTGGCTTCCTCTGCATTTATTTCAGATGTTTGATGTCCAGTTCTGCTGTTTTCTGAGGCACACATCTTTGGGAGTGCAGAAAAAAACAAGGCAGAAGTATCAAATATCATCCAAAATGAACAAATCAGACTCGAAAGAAAACACCTCTACCATGGAGAATTGTATTAGAATACAAACTGGTATTTTCAAACACAATATAGTCTCCATTTATGAAAATACCACTGGTTATAATTTGAATAGGCAGTAGGGCACATTAGTACAACACTTTTTTATACCCCACATTCCGTTTTTCAGTTTAAAAATGCTTTGTTCATAATGTCTGGCTTAAAAAACCCCCCAGCCACTTAAAAAAGGCATTATTGTATTGCCTGACAACGCACACATCTCTCTCCCTCCCTGCTCTCAGCACAACTGGAGACATTTGAAATAAAAGCAAAAACAAGATACATCCCTGCATCTTCTATCAAGATACGGACTGCATTTCATATGCACCTTTTTGTGCTTGGATGAATCCTAATCAAAGGATACAAACTGTTCAGTGAGACTCCCACATGATCAAAGTCGTGGGATTAAACCTTGCTAAACAAACAAGGCCTGAGTGAGGCTTGAGCGGCTGCTCAGGAAAGTCGATATCCCACCCCACCCTGATCCTCCCCAACAGGTTTTTGTGCGTCTTGTGATTGGGTAAGGAGGCAAAAGGGGAGCTTTTGGATGGGAGACATACAGCTTGTTCATGAATTTAAGTCTCCCATCCATGAGGACTGGCAATGACTTCAGCCAATGGTGCCAGTTCCTTTTTCCCCCACCAGGGGGGTTGCCTATTCTCCTGTGTTGCCTCTGGTGGCTATTTCAGTTCATGACACGCACTCCTTTGGCACTGATCTCCCTGTCTGTGAGCCTGCTGGCCAATTAGCATTAAGTGGCTGCCTTCAGTTCTATTTGCTCTTCTGCCTCATCTTATCTCACTGCTTGAGCATCTTGGGGAATGTAGTCTCCAGGGTCAGACCACAGGTTCAAATACAAAGGTCTAAGAATCTCTGAAATAAGCAAATAGTTAATAGTTTTTGGGTTATCAACATCCTCTGCAGCAGGCTCAAATGTCAAGGTTATATATTCTCCCAGAAGCACTATTAATCATTATCATGCTAAATCTTGAGAAGGTATTTTGGTTTCTAATTGGGTTCTGAATTCTGATGTCTCAGCTTAAAGTCCATGGGGGACAGTTGAATCTTGAACAACCATGAACTTCAAAGCATCCCTTGGAGCTGCAAATGAAAGGGCTTGAAATGCATATCCATGTGTGGACTGGATGGCACCAACAGGTTTGTCCTGTTTCAGTTTGACTCAAGACTCCCAGGGGAAGCTGTTCTTAAGCACTGGCACATAATGGAAGGGCAGGGCCATATCTGATAGAGCAAAGTCACAACAGATTAGGTAAGGATTTTACACAGATCACTGTGGTGGTCCTGACTGGAACTAACCCAAGAAGAGCTGCTGTCTCAGCAACATTCAGAGGCTTGATGAAGGCTGGTTGGATGGTTCTGATGTTAGTTCCATCCACCTCTGAGGACCTCCAGTGTTCTTTAAAAGGCCATAATCTGAATTTGCACCCAATGATCCCTGTATCTTCAGTGTGTTGAGGTCTTCATCGGATCATGTGCCCTCTGAGTCTGAAGGTAAAACTTGTCTTCTGGCCTTTCCTTTGACCCAGAAGAGGAATGGAAGCCAGAGAACACAATACGATTATTTGAAAGATTGCTGCAAAGATATAATTATAATCTGTTTGGTGTTTGGATAAACATTGTAAAATGTCACAAAAATGCCTCATCATTCTCTGTTTGACATAAGGAATGGGGAAATGGAATGATTCAGAATTACACACAAATGCTTGCCTATAACTCTTCATCTCCCATAATGTTCTGCACAAGTAGGATGAAACTGGATCACACATTTTGACAGAGTTTTTGTCATGCTGTAAAATCCAGAGGGATAAAGCCTTGTTGGTCTGAGGTATACAGAAATAACAAAAAACCAAACCAAACCAAACCGCAGCGTACCTTAATGATTAGCAGATTTATTGTGGCAAAAACTGTGTGTGCGAGGATCCCAGAAATGTGAACATCAAAGTGTCTTCTGGTCCACAAGGAAAGATGCTCCAACACAGTTGCGAGCGTTCAAGGTGCCACAGGTTTTTCTTTTGTATAGTTTATATTTCAACAAAATGAATGGAAAAAGTTCAGCTTGTGTGAGGCTCCATATGACAACCAGAGTCAATGGATCAGGGCTATTTTCTGTGCTCAATTCATGCCTGTGTTTGTGGTAAGGGATGGATAATCATTTGCACTTATGTATGAGTGACTGTAGAGAAGAAGAAATCATTTTTGGTGACTCATCTCTAAGAAAACGTTTTCCTAGTTATATGATACATGGAGCATTTGGAACCATTTCACTGTCAATCATGTCACCATTGGAGGACTCTAAGTAGTTCTCTTGACCTTCTCAGGCTGTTGTCCTTAATTTAAAACAGCCAAGAGAAAAGTTAAATGATGGAGCTGACGTGTCACTTGGCCATAGAATAGTCCTGTGATGGAAAATGTGCTTTGTGAGTTTAAGATGCACATTTTCAACCCACAGCATCTACACAGGTGGGCAACTTGAGGTCCTAAGGCTGACTGGGAGTCCTTGTGGCTCATGGTCAGTTCCACCTTTGGCAGGAGCAACCCAGCCCTTCCTTGGAAGCCTGCTGGTTGGGAAGATGGATGAGAACAAGAAAGGAGATGGCACAGAGAGAGAGAGAGAGAGAGAGAGAGAGAGAGAGAGAGAGAGAGAGAGAAGGGGGAGGAGAAGGAGGAGGAGGAGGAGGAGGAGTAGAGGGACAAAGCAAGTGTCAGAAAGAGAGATAAAAGGGATTATTCTTCCATTTTTGATTGTGGATCTGCCCATCACTAGCTTTGGCTCTGCACACTGTTCCAAACTTTGTGCGCTAGGATCTCACAGAACTTTGCTTATTGGGTAATCCAGAACTAAATCAATCACGTGTCTCCTGGCAGATTGCTCATGAAAGCTCTTGCCAGAACAAATGTAACCTTATTTGAAAATTTTGTGAATTGGAACATACCAACTAGTGTATGTGTGTTGGGGGGGTGGGTCTTGATTCCACAAGCCCTGTCCCCATTTCTTGTCATTTTTTTCCACCAAAACATGCACCTTCCAATAGCGGCAAAAAACAGATCAGTAACTAATAGAGGCAATCACAAAAGCACAGAGGCTTCGGGGTCCCCGTAATGCAAATACTGAGGCAGATCCATATTTATTGTTAGCAAGAAAAATATATAGCCATCGATTTCTATATTTGAAGTTTAAATAGCGTTTTTCTTTAAAAGAGCAAAATTAAACATTCATTTGCTTATATAAGGTTGCTAATATAGAAGAGTGAAATGCTGAATGTAAATGACTTAACACCCACTTCCCAGTTCTCAGGTGCTTTTTCAAAACCCCTGACAAGGATGTATTGCACTATGACATGTATGCAAACATGTTCCTTCTGCATTTAGCCTTCTTGCAAGCAAGTGCCCAATGAATTATAATGCATCCATTAGACATCTGAAGGTGACAGACTCTTTCAAAGATAAAGTTTGATTAATATCCAGCTGCAAAGGAAATCTATTAAGTGGAGGGGACAGAGAAATTTAGGATCGGTCTATGTGAGAGCTTTTCTATATGAGACTTTTACCGTGTAAACATTGTCATGGGTGTTTATTTATTTATTAGATTTGTATCCTACCTTTTTCTCTTGCAAAGAACTCAGGACTGTTTACATAACTCTCTTCCTGCTGTCCATCTTATTCCCCATAACAACAGCCAAGTGAGGTAGGTTGGGATGAGAGTCAGTGCCTGGCTCAGAGTCACCCAGTTGGCTCCATGGCTGAGCGGGGACTCGAACCCAGATCGCCTGAGTCCCAGTCCCATGCTCTTCACCACTGCACCACAATGGCTCTCTGAGTTGTTTAGATGATGTTGCGGCCCTTCAGTTTTTACTTCTATTTTTAAAAGTACTTTTGGCAAGCTTTTTTAGGTAGGGAAAATGATGTGTTATTTGTGAAAGCAAAAGAGAATGCTTTTTCCACATGTGACTGCATTATTCTTTAGGGTTCTTTAGGTGATGTCATGACCAGCTTTGCTTCTGTTTTTGAACAGCACTTTTGGTGAATCTTTTTGCAGCAGAGAACTGCAGTATTATTTGAGAGAGCAAAAGAAAACAATTTTCCACTTGGGTACTTCTGCTGTACCACACTGCCATCTAGAGGTTAGGGGATGGAAAAGCAGGAAAGAAAATGCTCTTAGTGCAGTGCTTGGATCTCCATTGTGTGATGCAACTGAAAGTGGGTACAGTACATTAACAGCCTCATGTAAAAAAGCTCACCGTGGAATACTTCCTGCAATATCTTGTAGTGTCATGCCATTACAATGGGCACTCCAGGGCATTGTGGGGCATTTAACCATGGCAGGCAGCTTCTCAGAATCAAGCATAGGTAAATCCTGCAGTCAGATCTGACCTGCCTGTGGGGATACAAAGGGGCAAGATGCTTCATATAAAGGATATCTTTTAAAAGTTGCATTAACAAGAAATCTTAACCAGACTTCCCGCCTCTTTCTGGTTCTCCTTGGTTTCTTCCTTCCTTGCCCACAGAACATGCAGGAAAGTTAAGTTGTTGGGAGTCAGACAAGAGAAAAAGCTGTGTTGCTAGGTAAATTAGAAGATCTGGCCCCCAGCCCAAAGGACACGAATCTGCACACAATTTGCACATCTTGATGTATATCATTTCGATAATTAATAGGTTTATTTATCTTTCATGGTAGACAAATTCATTTTTTCATCCATATAATCTCAAATAAAATAGATTGTTCAATTAATTTGCACTTTGCCCCAGATCATCACAAAACAACGGAAAAAGTTTTTCCCAGCGTCGTTGCCATGTAGGGATAATTTGATATGTCTGTTGCACCATATGAGGGAAAGAGAATTAAGTCTCCCATCGCCACAATCTACTTTGAAAATTGCATGCCTGTATGCACGTAGGCTAAGGAAAAAAACAAACAAACCTCCCCAGTCTTTCATTGGCACCAATAGACACTCAGCTCTCTGGGGAATAGATCTGGGTCCTGAGAAATAGATTTGGGGCCCTGGGAAATGGATCTGGGGCCCGGGCAAAGTAGATCCAGGGCCATGGGAAACACAGTTGACGTCCTGGTAAATAAATTTGAGGTCAGGACCCTATGCGCGCAGGTTTAGCAATGCGCCTGTGTAGAGACATCCCAAGGGCAAACATGCACATGTAAATAGGAGCAGTCCTTTGCCACATAGTCAGGAAAGCAATCCCAAACTCTACCCCAGTTCTAGAAACTAAAACTCCAGAAGTGCCTAAGATGCTCATGTGCCTGAATCCACAAATGAGCACTGCTCATTCAGTAATGAGTCACTGGCCAAAATCATGTGTACGGACTGCAGCCATGTTGTGACATGCTGGCCTTGCTCCATCTGCTGGACTCTGAAAGCATCCATGCTCACATAGCCCCCCTCCCCCCCACCTTTAGCTGTTTCTGGTGGAGTTCACACCACTGTTCATGAAAGTAAGAAACCACAGAAATGGGGTTGTGGTGGACAAAGGAAGTGGAACCATTCACTCATGTGCTCCCCAAATCGCCAAAATTCCACACATAGGATGGAACTTGCTGCACTGGGAATTACATTTGTGATAATTTAAGGCCAGCATTAGCTGCCCGACGACACAGCTATTCAACAAGGGATAATAAACTTGACATATTTCCTCCTTCATATCTTCCCAAAACCTTGAATCCACTGTTGGTTATCATACACGTTCCTCAGGTTGTTCAGCCAGAACGTTTGAAGACTTGCTTGCATGTAATAGTTTTAAATATATTGCCCAAACCATAAGCATCCTTCTTCACCAGAAAGCCAGGAGGTCTCTATTCTGTTACTTCCATAAACAGTTTCTGTGTGTTTGTAACTCTTAAAGATGAAGGGTTAAATGCTGGAACTCGTGGAGAGAAAAACCCACTTATCATACATTCTTGGGTTTTCAGGAGTGTACAAAGAACCACTTAGAATCTATCCAAGGAAGGTCTTGTGGTGTCATCAGGTCCCAGTGGGACTTACAGACTCCATAAAAATCACAAAATAATTCAGTGTCACACAGGGAATACAGCACCTTGCCAGCCTTCACACTGAGCTTTCAAAGATCCAACTAAAAATGACTGCTCAGAGGTTGCTGCTGCTGCTGTTCTCTGCTCACGAAATCCCTCCTTTTTTGTAAAATGATCTTCTGCATGGCATAAAATGCAGCACAAATATGGACAGCGGCAGCAACGTTCACCTTGCTGCACATGGTGACAGCTAACAAGGCAACTCTGAGTTCTGGATCATGCTTCCCGACAGCTCCCAAAGATTAGTGTTACGCACCATACAAAGATTTTACGGATGGCTAGCTTCCTTTTCTCAACAACAGAAAATCTGTGTGATAGGATTCCATGCCAGAATGAAACCAAAACAGGAAAAGAAAAACACGCAAGGGCATATCTTGTAAATACCTCCATCAATATAGAAAATCATTCAGCCTGGGTGTTGATACAACATCGGTTCGTTATGGTAGCTTTTCTCCCTGAAATTTGCTTGGCACCATCACTTGGACATGAAACGGTCCATCCTGAAAGACCCTTGTTTCACAGCGCCCTGTGGATGATGACGCTCCTTTGCCTTCCATCTCCTTCTTTCTCCTCAGTATCAAAGGCTTTTATTAACAGTTCTAGCCCAGCAATCTTCCAGCTCCTGAAGAGAAAGGAAACCCACTGCTTTTCGCAGTGCCCACCTTAGCAATTACATCTCATTGATGTAATGGTTTGAAAAGAACTCACATCCATCGATAACCTTCAGGATGGCTCTCAGGGTGATATCTTTATAGGCTTTCCGTTCTTATCATATTGGTAAACCAGCATTTTGATACAGTGAGAGTTGGCAGGCGATATCCAAGGACTGCTTGTTATGGAGAAGTTATGGTTTGTGTAAAACTGCACAGGCTGTTTCTGGCACTTAAAGAAGGCCTTGAGTGTTGCGGCAGCCATGGTGCGGAACCGCTTGCTAATGAAACAGTACAGGAAGAAATTGATGGCAGTGTTTAAGAGCGCCAGCATGTTGGCCACGTCAGAAACGATGTGGACAGACCAGCTGTTGTGTATCGGTGAGACGTAAAGGTGGTACAGGATCATGATAATCCTCGGGGCCCACAGTATGGCAAAAATGGAGGTGATGGAAAACAAGATGGCTGTCGTTTTCCCTGTGGAATACCCCCGCAGCCGGAAATTGCACTTCTGTCGAAGTTTGTAGACGATGATTGAATTCAAGATGAAGAAAATGGAGCAGGGTACCAAGTAGATGGTGAAACAGTGGATCCAGATGAGGACATGATGCACCAGGGTACTTGTGTAGTCCTCCTTCCAAATGTTGGGCCACCAATAATATGGGATACTGGTCAGAAAGCAAATGATATAGACGCTTATGATGACTTTGCGCGTACGAGCTGGGTAGGAAACCATGTGATATTTAAGGGGGTGGCAGACGGCTATGTACCGGTCAATGGTAAGAGGTACCGTAATCCAAATGGAGGTGTGAATGGAAGAAAATTCCAAGACCTCGATGATTTTGTCCAAGATTTCTGGCATCTGCTGTTTCAAGATGAAGTCTTCCAACAAGAAGTCGACAAAGACAATGAAGAAGAGCACCAGCAAATCAGCAGCAGCCAGTGCTAAAAGGTAATTGTAGGAGGACTTTTGCCGGCGAGCAACCAACTGGGAAAGGATGATGACTGTCAAAATGTTAGCTGCAGAAAGCGAGAGAGAGAGAGAGAGAGAGAGGGAGAGGAGAGTTGTGTTAGTCTGATCAGAGGCAAGGTAGAGATCGCTAAGCAGACTCCTGCCATGCCCGTGGGCTCACTTGCTGGGTGTGGAACGGGACTGTCACATTATGAACGCTTATGTGAAGTGAGCAGAAGCCCTTATTCCCCGAAAGGATGTGCACTCCACTGATCTGTCCTGATCTAGAAACGAGCTTTTCCTCCCTTTTAATGAAGCAAGTGGTGTTTATTTTCAGACTGCAAAAGTTTCTCTTGGAAAACTCACTGAGATCTTGCCTTCTGCCTTTCATTAGAGAGGCAAAAATTCTTTCAAAGAAGGGTGGCCATTGGAACTGCCTAGCGTGAAGTGGGAATCCCATCAAAGAAAAGTGTGTTGTGGGGACAGGAAATAGCTGGGTATTTTTTCTGAAATATCTGTATTTTTTCCTTCAGTCTCTTTGATGCCAGAGTCAGTTAATGGATTGTGGAATGAATGAATATATATGTATGTATGTATGTATGTATGTATGTATATATATGAGTATGTATATATATATGATGAGTGTGTTGCTTGTGTATGTGTGTCTTCATTTCCTAAGTGCAAATTTAGCAGGGCAAACATGTAACCAGGTAGTAAAATGGCCTTCAGTTAACATCTTACCCTGCTGGTGAAGGATATGGTATCCGTCTTCTATTTCTCAAACGTTTGTGAGAATATAACTCTCTCACACATTTGATTCATGGCTATACTGATCTATCCTTCTCCTCCTCCTCCTCCTCCTCATCTTTGCCTATGGTTGGTATAAAAAGGAAATTTATTATTATTATTATTATTATTATTATTTATTAATGATCATTAAATAATAATAATAATAATAATTTATTTCATATTTTATCTCTGCACTGCTCAAAAGCTGAAGCTGTCTGGGTGTTTTGCAACAGACCTATGTAATTATCTCTGCAGGAAGGAACAGGGTTCTGGACAAACAAGGGCCTTTGATGTAGCTCAGTGATGAGGCCGGGACTGTAATTGTTTATTTATTAATTGAATGATAAAAAGACAAAACAACAAACAAACATCTCAAAAGTACTCCTAGGAAGTGCATTTAATGCCCCCCTCCTCACTTTTAATTTGCAGAGAAAAATGTGGGTGAAATTCATTGGCTGTGTGGAGTCCTTCTATATAATGCTTCATGAGAACAAACATTTTTTGGCTGAATTCCCATGCAGGTTTACACACAAAAAAATCCTACAGCTCTCAGCATTCCTGAACCTTACTCTCTTTTCCAAAACCTGAGCAAAAGCTTTGACAAGCATTGCTCTGCATTTCTTGGATTTGTCTATGCAATAACATCAGCCCATATTTTTCTAATAGTGGCTTTCTGACTTTGCCTGGAGCTAGTTTCAGCTGGTGCATAACTTTTCTGGCACGGCTGTTTATTTATTTATTTATTTTCCGATTTATATCCTGCCTTTTTCCAACAAAGGGCTCAAGGCAGCTTACAGCATTCTCCTCCTCCATCTTATCCCCACAACAACAACCTTGTGAGGCAGGTTGGGCTGAGAGTCTGTGACTGGCCCAAAGCCACCCAGTTGGCTCCATGGCTGAGCGGGAACTCGAACCCAGATCATCTGAGTCCCAGTTCCATGCTCTTCACCACTGCACCACACTGGCTCTCAGCTCAGTTTGCCACAGCTCCATGTACTGAGACTTCAGTATGAGAAATACTGCAGTTTCCTGATGTTTAGTTATTACCCTGTGAGTTTCGGTCATCATGAATGTGAAGAATACCTTACACATCACTTTTTATTCTGTTCTTCTGGCATGGTTCTTAGAGACAAGGCTGATGTAAGAGGTGCACCTTCATGTTTGATATCAGCCATTTCTGAGGATACGCTGTAAAGGGTTAGAATCTGAAGACATGCCATGCTGTAGCCTTGCTGAACATCCGTGGGAGACCAGCTGGCCACACTGGGTGGTTCTTATGACACTACAAGCCACAGTGGTTTCTTGTGCAGGATGGTCTGTTGTGTCACACAAACCCTGTCATGGTACTTCAGCATGGTATGTTTGGTTTTTAGAAACCACAGTAAGAAACACTAGTCTGTTCTATTGCTTTCGTGTTTCACCATGATTTCTCTAATCATCTGAACACAGCATGATGGTTTCCACAATCCTGGTTTGCAGCTATGACAGATTTCCCTGGAAGGAGCAGCAGCTGGTGCTGCAGGAGCTGCTCCAGCCATCCAGTGCAGGATTGAGAGGGCTGATGGGATGTGTCAGCAAACCCTAACCCTAGCATAGAAACCACTAAATCATTTTTCCAGGCAAAAAATGCACACTGTGGAAACCTCCCAGGGTTTTTTGTCATGGCACGTGAACCCGTCACTATGTATGGAATAGATGGGCAGAAATATTTTGGGATTCAGCTCCATGCATCCTGCCCATTGGTCTTGTGGGCAGGGACTTCTCAGAGTTGAAGTCTGAAATTGCTGGAGATCTACTTCCTGTCATCAGATGCATGCTGCTTTGCTGCATAACTGAAGAAAGACAGGATATCAGAGTAATATATACTAAACTATAGGGAAACTCCCCAATGTGTTCAGCTGGTGGTACAGAGAAGATTCCCTGCAGCTCACAACTTGGTGTCCATTTCCATAACACGAAACACAGAAGCAGAGCCCAAACACAGAAAGGAAGCGATGCTGCATCAGAATGGAGAGTCTCATATTCCTTGCATAGCACAAAATCTGTGCTGTAGGTCAGCTGCTCTGGGTTTTCCTCCAAATAACACAGAAATTATGCGAGCCCTTTCCCCACCAGTCAGATAGAGCTTGGATAAGATTACCAGCTGCCCCAAAGCTCAGAAAAGGTTGTCCCTGCCTGCCAAATCTGCAGCTGCCCAGATGCGCTTCTTACCTTGACTTACCTTGTGGGAAAGTGGCAGAAGACAGGTGATTTGGGGGAGGAAGGCCTGTTCCTTCCTCTCCCTCTCTGCCTTCCTGGCCTCAGTCCCAAGAGAGACTGCCAGTGCTGCACACCATTCCAGGGCCAACAGAGGGGATCAAAGGCACTGCCTGCCCTTTTCTTTATGGGCAGGCTTTCCCTGGCGCACACTTACACTGCAGGCATCTCAGAGGCCATCTGGGGCCAAAGTTTGCACCATTCCAGGTCTGCTGTCAAAAGCGACTGCATTTGATAGCAGGAGTCCACTTGGAAAATGCACATGAAAATGCGTATTTTTGAAAAAGGCAAATGATAATGCATAGGTTTGAAAAGAAATGCACTCGGAGAAGCTTCCAACAATGGGAGAGGAATGCCTACACTTTGGAGATGAACATAGTTGACGTGCATATATGGGGGGGGGGGCGGGAATTGCACGCCAATGCAGACAAATTCTCAAGCAGAAAGAAGAAAGCTTGCCAGCTTATACCGACTCCAGTCAGAACAGGCTTCAAAATGGAACTTGGCGCATGTCACTGAGTCAGAGGTTTGCTGATTGGGCCATCTCTGCTTGTCTCCTCTCCCTGCACCCAGACACACCCCCAATGGCGAAGTAAGGGGGAAAGAGGGGGGACAAGCAGGTGCTTGTGAAAGTGGGGCTTGTAGCAAGTAGAATGAGGGGAACTGGAAATACTTCTGCAGCTTGGATTTTAATCTCAGTTAGAGAAGGATGCAGGGCATTTTGTAAAGCTTGTCTCAAAGCTTGTGTTGAGACAGACCTTGCAGAGCCCCCCAAATTTCATTTCTTTCCTTCCGGGGGGAAGAGCCTCGGTAGGATCTCTAATGTTAGGATGGGACATGATATGGTGGCTTGCAGAGACAGAGAGGGCACAAAAATTGGGATGCATCTGCCTGTGCATCTCAAGGACCAAAGAAGAAGGAAATGCATCTCAGAGATCCAGGATCAGGTTGCGTAGTATGTGCCTTCTCTAAGTCACAGGTATGCAAACTGCTTGGAGTCGGGGTCTGGGCAGTTCCCTGAAAAGCTGAGCACTCCAAGGGATGAGGCCACCCTGCCCCCTCCACTAAGCCTGGCCCAGTCCTAACCCTTTATCTCATGGTTTGTGTGTGTGTGTGGGGTGCCAGGATGCACCCCCAGATGTGATGAAAGGAAAATTTTCCCATGTGGATGAGTCTCACTTCTACTGGCTCTCTATCCCATTCTGATGTCAGAGGTGGTGGGAACTCCCCCCACAGGAGGGGGACTCTGAATCCCACCCCAGGCACCCCCCTGCTGCCTCTGACCCAAGACCAGCATCTGAATTCCCCACTTCTGGGCATCTTCACTGCAAGCTCTGATCGGAGATGACAGGTCA
This sequence comes from Varanus salvator macromaculatus, assembly GCA_023646645.1. Lineage (NCBI taxonomy): Eukaryota > Metazoa > Chordata > Lepidosauria > Squamata > Varanidae > Varanus > Varanus salvator. The sequence goes on along the minus strand of JAIXND010000852.1, from coordinate 9,288,349 downwards.
CAGAGCGGGTGACATGGCAACAGGGAAATCCAGCTGTTCTCGCCAGCCTCAGATCAGAGACAGCAGAGGGATACCCTCCAAGGGATTCCTTGGGGAGTCCTGGAAGACTCCAGGGGTCCCTCCAAGTCTCACTGTGTCTTGCCCCCCGGAGGAAGTCCAAGAAGCGGTCTGGGCGGGATGGGTCACCCCCACTACTGCTTCTGCAGCCCTGCCTCAATGGAGCGCTTGCTCAAGCCCAAACTGCCTGCAAAATGTGTTGGCCCAGTCGCATCTGAATGTCTCCACCCACTCCTGTTCCACCAACTCATTTAATTAGTTCACGAACAAAGCACGGCGGTTTGGTCTACCGACAGCGTGGATTGCCAAGTATTGACATTTTCATATGCATTCAGTAATTACTCCTCCTGCGGAGCTAATGTGCTGCATTCCATGCACAACTTCTGATCATGCTGATTGCCTTTTCAAGGCCAATCAAGAATCATTAAGAGGGTTCCACTAAATAAGAAGCAAAGAAGCCAAGGAAATTCTATGCATCCCCCTGCAAAACGGGAATGCATATGATTTGGCACTTTTGCCTGACTGTTACAGCTACTCTCTTGGGTTTGAAAAAATTCCTCTTATGTTGGGCTTCCTTGGGCTGAGGAAAAGAACCCCAAGCAGTGAAGCATTGCAGGAGGTGGGAGGGCACAGTGAATTAGGAGCTGCTCAAGTGTCTGCCACCAACCTTTCCATCAGCCATTTTTCCATTTCCATCAGGTTATTCATGTACACCCAGAGGAAACGAGGGTGGCAGAGAGAAGGGCATGTCTGGATGAAGCTCCATGTAATTAATTTAATTCAAATAATCCATTGTATTCATTTCCCACCTTTTTTCCCTGCAAGGAACCCGAAGTGGCTCGCATAACGCCCTTCCTCCTTTCCACAACAACCCTGTGAGGGAGGTTAGGCTAAGAGTTATTGGCTGACCCAAAGTCACCCAGGGAGGTTCATGGCCAAGAGGGGGGTAGAACCTGGATCCCACAACTCCCAGTCCGACACTCCAATCGGTATGCCACATTTGCTCTTCGTTCCAAACGTTTTCCTGATTAGACCCATGCCATGTAACCACCGACAGTCCTTCTTCGGTGGTAGAATGTTCTGGAATGCCCTCTTTCTTGAGATGCACTCTTCTACTTTGGTTCAGGCCAGGTTAAGAGTACTGGAATATGCTCTATGTGGGGTTGCCCTTGAATCACAGACCTTTAAGATATAGAAGGGGCCATTTATGTTATCTAGTCCAACCCTTGCTCATGCATGAATCCAGTTTAAAGCTTTCCGAATGGATGACTGCCAAAGAACTCCAGCTATGCAGTGCCTCCCACCTCCCTAGGCATAAGATTTCACCGACAGCTGTTCAGAAATGACGGATGCATTCTTGAATGGCAATCTCTTACCAACCCAGGCCTAGTACAGGTTTTACCCCATGAAGATCTAAATGGCTTGGGTCGGGTGACCTGAAAGACCACCTCTTCCTCTATTAACCTGATTGCCTGTAATCTGCATCTGCAGTCCTGCCCCTGCCCCACCAGCAACGGCAGTTTAGATTGGTGGGTAAGCAAGACATGCCTTTGTTGCAGAACGCCAGCTATGGAGAACCTTCTGAAGGTATTCCATAGGAAAGCTTGATGGGTTCCATCCTTATTAAATTTTAGGTTAGGTTAGCTCACCTTCCCAAAAATTGGGAGGCTCAAATGCAGTTTCAAGGATTCAGTAGGGATTTTCTGCATTTCAGCTGCAGGGCCCTACAACCAGACTAACGCTCTCTTAAAAATTCTCCACCCTATTTGTGGGCAGAGAAATGGGAGGGGAAAACAGCTTCTCCCCACTGCCAGGGGTTAGAGAACTGATGCCCCCCCCCCCTCCATTCCTTTCTTCCCTGGGTTGGTTTGTTTGGTCTTTGTTGTCCGAGGAAGCAGCACCCATGCTGACCCTGTTGGTGGATCAGGCCCCATGTTGCACCCGCTACGACACAAGTGTGAGGAGGACAGTGTTTGCATCTACTTTCGGGGAAGAGGTGGAGCCAGTGCTGAGCTCAGATCATCTCTCCAGTTTCCTGGAAGTTTTCTTTCCCCCAGGAAAAAGGGTTCCATGGCTCTGCCTCCTTTTCAGAGCATTTTGTGATGAATGTTTGTGGTGTCTCAGCTTGCCTGATCACAATGAAGAATCCCAGGATGCTGTGTATGGTTTTTTGTTTTTGTTGTTTTTCATTGCTCTGCAGCCTTCTAGGCCGCTACATTTCTTGATCTGCAGGAAGACAAAGATGCTGGAGATAAGATTGCAAAAAGAGAGACATTTATGCACATCCACCTTGTGAGTAAGGGGTGCACAAGAAACCTTGCCCCAACCCACAAGAATTTCTCCAAAACATCCTTTTTGGACTTGTTTTTTAACATAATTTATTTTCTGCCTTCGTCATCGAGATTGGCTTAACGAGAGAAAAAGCGGGAAATTTTTTTCAGCAGTGCATTACTTAAAACAACGCAATCGATCCCTAAATTTTCTTTGCCTTTTTGGCTTGCAGTTCTTTCTCGAAGCCATGAGATTTTCAGCCTTGCCTTTTATCGCTGTATGAGACAGCACAGAGTGGCAACATGGGAGTCTTTAAAAGGACACTTATATAGGGATAAACCCCATTAAACTCAGTGGGACTTACTTTTAGAAAGCACACATAGGACTGAACTGCCATTCAGTCACTCATTCATGGTGGGTTTCTGTTATGCCCAGAAGAATTAAATAAAAGCAACTCACCCAAGGCTTCGAAGACTCCCTGAGTGGGTAAACAGATTGCGACTTAATTTGCCAATAAAGCGCAACGTGAGTTGGAGGCTGAGCCCAACACCGCAGGTTTGCTGAATGGAAGTCCTGATGATGGATAATCATCCGTGGCTTCCTGTGAGATAATCCATTTCGAAGTATTGAATCTAACGCTTTTTGTGAGCTCAGACCAATTATCTACCTGGTCTGATCACTGTTTTTCTACCCTTGGACAGCAAGACAGCTTTCCATTTCTGAGCAAGAACAAGAATTCTCCATTTGCAAAAACCAACGAACCAACCAACCTGGAGATCAATGAAGCTCTCCAAATTTCTCTGGCAAGTTTGTTCAGTCTTGCCACTTTATCAGATGGCAGGCTCTGATTTTTGCCTCTTTGAATGAACAGGTACCCCTGTTTTTCTGTGTATGCACCAGTTGTGCTTATCTTTGAAACATACACAATCTGAGAAGCTAATCACTAATGCACAGCCAGATATTCAGTGCCACAGATACAGGCCAAATGCTGAACACACCTTTATCCCAATCCAGCAGCGCTCTTATGTTCTTATTACGTGTGGATTTTTTGAACAGGCTCCCCCTGCTGGACAGTTTGTGCATCCTTCCCTCATATGCATTGACTCACCCCATGAGCAGGTGGGGCTTACACAGGCTGAATCAACACATCCCAAGCCATCTTTCCTCCTGCCCCCAAACCATTTGAGAGATGCTCAGAGGCATGGCACTTCTCCAGTGATATAGCTGTGCAAACTGTCGTCCTTCCAATGCCTACCTCATTTTGGAAACTGATGCATCAGCGCACTGAGTTTGACTTAGCAAAAGCGATCGACCAATGCTTCCTTGTGGCACCTTGGTGCGTGAGACCACCATCCTGTTCCAAGCTGTGCCTGATGCTCCATGGCTACCCTGCCTCCTGAAATTAAGCAACATCTGCCACAAGCACTCTTCCCTCCCTTGGAAATTATATTTTTAAACAGCGACAGCTTAGCAGAGATGGTATTGACCACAGCTAAGTGTCTTTAACCCATTTTCCTTGGCTCCTGGCTGCTTTGTTCCCTCCACACCCCTGCCCGAGTCATTGTTTCATCCTGGGACAAAAATAGACAGCAAATCACATTAACCAAATAACCTGGAGTTGTTGCTCTTTCCAAGCACCTTATGAGTGACTGTTTGGCTAGTTCTCTGTTTTAAGGTCTAAGCATGAGAACTACAAACGTTAATTTGGGAAACAGTTTTCACTCCAGGACTTGTTCTCAGTCGCTGAGTACAAGCACCTGCGTTCAGGCTTGGGTTATAATTTATAAAAATATCTTCCAAAATTTCTCTACCCCATTTTGCCCTGACTGGTAGAGCTTCTGTGCTTCCAAAGGCTGTGTGAGAGGTAGGGATGTACATCTAGGAATTCTGTGCCAGGGTCCCAGACGAGTAGGACTTTGGGCAAGAGGTCCGCTCTGCAGAAAGGGAAGGGAGGGCTTTGAAATTATGCAAATTGTAATCCAACGCAACTTGGGGCACCAGGTTGGGGTACTTTGGCTTAATTAAATGTCCTATTTCCCAGCCCAGCTGTCAAACCTTCCCCGCCAGTCTAACTCAACAGCTTGAGCTGTCCGCAATGTCTTATCGCAATGCCGAAATGAAATCTACAAATTTCTTACGCACTCTGTACACAGTACACGTACAGTCGTTGCTGTGGATAGGAATGGAAATATTGTCCTCAGATGACATTCCCCAAATCAGGAGAGGGCAGCCGTCTCCCATGCAGGTGGAGGAGGGGGGGAAAGTCTTGCCACTTTTGTGTTCTTGGGTCTCCTCCGTGCCCTTGCTCCTAAAGGAGTCAATTCGGCCTCTCCCAAGGGAAATGCCAGTCACCTACTTGCAAGACACAAAGGCCTTCCATCCAGGGAGAGGAGCTTTGTTTGCATGAATGTGCTTGTGTACATTTGCCCACATGTATCTGATGAATCAAGCTTTTAGCCCAAAAGATGCCAAGGGAGATGGGGGAACCTAGTTGATATTTGCAGTGGGAATCAAGGGGCATTCTCTAGCATTCCTGCCCTGCCTTTCGAGAGGTTCCCTCTTTTCAGGGAGGCTCAGCTGGTGCACCTGATTGCTTTCTATTAACTTCTTGCTTGGGTTCTTAAGGTGGACTGAAAGAAATTCAGCTCAAGGAGACCTGGCTTCTGTCTCGGCTTACCCAGGCGGCAGCCCCGGTCGTCCCTGGCAGACCCCATCCTCTCTGCCCCCACCCGCCTCACGGACTGCAGCTCACAGGCACTGCGGCGGAGGGGAAAGAAACCCCCGTTGCAGCCCCAACAAACCTGCCGTCAGCTGTCGCTTGGCTTTCCCCCTTCAGGAGCTGCTCATTAGCATTCCTGCCACACAATTCCAGATGGGAAAGGAGGAGGGAGGTGTGGGGGCGGGGGAAGGACAGCACCCTTAATATTTCAGCTTATACATGCAGAGTAACAAAGCCATGATTAACTACCCAGCCACACAGAATGTGTAATACCAGCTTCCAAAGCAAGTGCTTGGGAGCCGAATAACTGAGAAACGTACGGGCTGCAGAACAGCCAAAACTTGCAAGCCATACAAAGGATTTGGAAGTCAGTATGCGTCCCTCAGGTCAACTGAGTTTAGACCACAGCCTTTCCCAGCCTGCAACTCCCATCAGCCGCAGGTGGCATGCCTAGTTGTCAGGGATGATGGGAACTGTAGTCTTGTATATCAGGACAGTGCTAGGTTAGGAAGGGCTGCTTTAAAGGACATTGCAATTAGACAATAAATTCCCTTTTGCATGTGTGTGTGTGCACACATCCTAGCAATGAAAGATACTCTCACTGCAATCCGCTTTCAGAGACTTGCTTGTCCGAGATCAATAAATTACATATTCTTTAAAAAAATAACAATGGTATTTTAACACCACATAATTTAGCTCTTCCGGACTATTTGGCAGCATTTGATATAATGAAGCCCTCTACGGAACCACAAAACTGGTCGAGACTGGAAAATGAAGTTGTGTCTGAGGATGACCTTGACTGTACATTATACCAGAGGGAGCATAAAATTCTATCTCCTCCTGAGCAGTTCAGGATTTGATCTAGCCCTAGGGATGTACAAGAATTTTGTTTCAGTTTGCAAATTATCTGACACAAGTGCAGAGTTTTGAATGACGTGCACTTTGAAACACTCATGAAAATAACAATGGAGACAATGCAGATCCATGCTTATCGATGTGAGAAAGTATAACAAAATGTGCATTGTTGAACATGCCAAAGCTTAAGTTGCCAACAAAAGTGGAAGTAAGCCAAAATAAGCCCAACTATCTGACTGCAAAGTTTGACTAACCAGCTCGAGTCAGTTGTGCTTGTGGTTTATGAATGTATGTACACTTGTCACGAATGCTTCTCTACTCATTGGAATGGTCCATCACTTGGATGCCCCAAAAGAGGACCCCTTTCCTTGGCTTCTCCTCCTAACTCACAGAGTTATAATCTCTCATCACTCTTTCTAAGGTCTTTTCTAGAGCAGCCTTCCTTAACTAGGCATCCACCAGATGCTCTGCACCAACTCCCATTTGTCACTGCCCAATGGCAAGGATTGGTGCGAGTTGTTATGAGAAACATTACGAGAACCCCAAGATGCGCACACCAGAGGGCTTCCTGCACTAGAACTGGTCTACCATGTCACAAAGAACATGTTGCACTGCAGAGGTGTTGAAATTCAGATGTGGGAACTGAATCCAGACCACGCATGGAGCCAAAACTGGACCCCTGTGGCCATGCCCCTTCCCCAAAGCACTGCGTGGTTCTCTCTTCCCCACTGCTGTGACTGCCTACCATGTGGCGGGTTCTGGACTCTTTGTACAGTTCTCCAACTCACCCCCATTCCAAAAGTCCTCTTAGAGCTTAGTTACCCTCAAGAAGAGCTTTAAACCAAAATGTGCTGGTATTTCGGCCCCGCCCCTTTGCTCTTGGCCTCACCCCACTTTTCATTTGGCCCTGCCTACTCCTTCAATGCAGTCTGCAAGTGTTGCTTAGGCTGACTGAAGGAACAAGCGGCACTGGCTTTCTGTGGAATCCATTCAGTAATGTGATACAACCCAGCTGAAAGTTGATATCAGACTAATAAGACTAAGTGAATGCCCTCCCCTTCCCAGTAATCAAGACCCTAAAAGATTGAACCCTCAGGGTGGTTCTTGAGTTTTCAGAGCCAACCATGTGGGGTATCATGCTCCACAATGTTGGTCTTCTCTGAAAATCCATGAATCTCACTCTTGGGTTGGTGATGCCAAGTCCGTTCCGGTTTCTCACGGGTTCAGGAACTGGGCTTTTCAGAAATTGAATTCTGCACTTGGACATGGACTCAGGGAGGTTCAGCACCCCAGTGGACCATCTGTCATGTACTACTGCTATAGAAAGCAAGGAAATGCCACATCTGAATTCTTTGTAAGCAATACCTGGCATACCAAGATGTCACTTAGACTAGAATGTTTGTGCTACTGTGCTTGTATTCTACAGCCAAGGGACTTTTCTAGGTGTTGACACATCCACTCAGGCCATTGTGTTCCCATCTCCTGTCCTGCATGTTGATGTATTTATATATTCCTTTCAGGGGGGAGAGGTGAGGGTTAAAACATACTTTATTTCTGCCCCTAGCAAAAACTGTCTGCATGGTTCACAAAAGAGAGCTAAGAAACCCCATTCCCAGCATGAAACATACGAACATAATCAAACAAAGAATAAACATGCGAGCACATTAAAAGAAATTGCTGCAGAGTGATCAAACCAAATGAGCAGGGGGCTAAGAAAATGCAAATACAGCCCTTTCCCATTTCAAAACTGAAGCATCAAAAAGCCGGGAAGAACAGGCAGATCTGCACCAGGTGAGATCCTAAAGGCCTCAGCAGAGATCTCAGGCAAATGGCTGCGGGCAGGACATCCTTCAGTTGGTTTGCCAATCCCAAAAAGGCCCTCAAAGAGCCAGAAGACCCTTCTGTTCACCTGGCCCTGAGCCCAGTCAGCACACAGTGGCATGATCAGATGGCCTAGGATTCCAAGAAAACGGCACCGCATGCTTTTCCAAACATAGAGGCGAGCCAGCAATGTGATGTTCACACAAATACTGGCTTCAGGTTTTCGAGGTCTTGAAATGGTCTTCCTCTCTCAGTGGACCAACAGTCTTCCCACTGTGGCCACCAGCTGCTACGGCTCCTTCTCCTCTTTCTCATCCTGGTTACCACTTGCTTGCTTGCTTGGTAGACAGACAGCAAGTAGCTGACGCATCTCCTGCTCTACCTTCTCATCACCACCAGAGGAAGAAGCAGGGCAACGTGCAACCTATGGAATGCGCTCCCCAGAGAGGCTCGCCTGGCGCCGTCATTATTTGTTTTTCGGCATCAGGCGAAGACTTTTTTATTTAAGAAATATTTTAATTGTTAATTTTCTAATTGTTATATATTATTGTTATATTTATATTTTTATAGTAAGACTTTGAGATGGGCCAGTTTTTAGATAGTTTTTAGATACTGTATTGTTTTTTAATTGTATTTTTTTGTTGCTGTTGTTAGCCGCCCCGAGGCATTTTGCGAGGGGGCGGCATACAAATATGTAAAACAAACAAATAAATAAAATAAACTTGCAATGATGAAGATGAGGAGCACCCCCAAGAGGATCTGGCCAGTGGGTCTCTGCTGGGATGAGGGCCCCTGGCAGTGTCTAGTCATGGTTACCCTGGACACAAGTTGGATTCCATGAAAAAGCAGGAGTCTCGCTCAAAGGAGTTGCTTCCTTGTTGCACACTTGGTGTAAGAGATTTGTACACACCTCAGTGACTCAGGGCAGGGGTGGGCAGCCTCAGGCTTGGAGGCCAAATGTGGCCCACAGATTCACACCACAACCTCCTCCAGAATAAGGATGCAGGTTGCAATCCGATACCCACTTAGCTGGTGGGAAGCCTGACTGAACTCAGTAAGACTCATTTCCTGGTGGATGCATATAGGATCTCTCTGTTCAACCAAATAATGGTAGCCAAATCAGAGAAACAGAGAATGTCTCTGGGAATATGTTGGGGAAAGATATTGTCAAGCCAGGGAAGTTACAATAACAATGGAAAACATTTCCAATTCCTTACATTTCCAATTCCTCAAAGCTTTCAGCTGCTCATCTTTTAAAGAATCGCCTTCCCACTTAAGTATATTCAAAGGGATGCCTTCCATACCATGTAAGCATTAAATCTCTGGAACAGCCTTCCCTCAAGTTGGCATCCTCTAAAGGTGTTGGATTACAATTCTATCATCCTCAGCCTAGGAATAATGTATGTTGCAAGCCAACCCCTCTAGAAGGTGGCACGGTGAGGACAGTGGCTCTGGACTTTTGCCGGCTGAGTTCTAACTCTGAAGCTGATTGATGCAGGTTAATTTTCTCAATTGTTACTTTGGGTGTACTCCAACCCTAGTAAACTATTGGGTGCTTTACTACTGGCTTCAGGGGGAGGTAACTCACACCCTTTACAATTATTTTTAAAAGGGCCGTGACTACAAAGCTGACAGTGACAGAAACTGGACCACGTGGTTTTTGGTAACAATGGCAGCGATTTAGGGACAAATTCGCTGTAGTGGACAGAGTTCTGGAGCAGAATTGCGAGGACTTAGCCTTTAATCATGGTAACCTTGGCACAGTCCCTCTTAACCTAACCTACCTCACAAGGTTGTTGTGGGGTTACAAAAGAGAGGGGAAATATGTAAACTATCCTGAGTTTCCTGAAGGAATGACAGGTCATCAACTTAATAACAAGAACAATAGCCACCTCACCGGTGAATGGGGGGCAGTGCTTGGCCTTCTCAGTAGCTGCTCATTGCCAGCACTCAGAACCCATGCCCATCAAGTCCTCCTTGATTTGGGGGTTTTGAAAAGATGTAATCCCTTTATGAGGGACTCTCGACTGATTCATTTCCTACATTGATGTCAGGTTGGACTAGATGACCTTGAGGTGCCCTCCAACTCTGATTCTATTAAGAAGACTGCAGCTCCAAGAACGCTTGGCCAGGGAGGAAGCCAGATGCATTTCCTCAGGGGAGGAGATGTCTTCCTTCAAATACCTTGAACGGCACCCCTGTTTGCCCAGGATGGCAAACATCTCCAAGAACTTGCCCCAGAGACCTCAGGCTTTAAAACTTCGGCCGTAATGCTCCTAGAAGGCTCCGCTCTCGCTAAAGCGTGTGCTGAACGGCGCATCCAGAGAGCAAGGCGAGGCCCTCCTTAAGCACCGCTCTAGATCTCCGCCGCGCTGTTAATCAAACAGCAGCTCTGCTCGCTCTTACTCCGCAGCCGCCGAGAGCGCCGCTCCCGCGCACGGTGCAGTCGCCGCTCCGCGACCAGCGCTGTGTGCGGGGAGCGCGGTCGGACCGTGAGCCGTGCGCTGTCCTGGCAGGCGCGGAGCACGCTGTGTCAGCACCACGGACAGCTCATTCGCTTAACGGGCATCCCTGGCTGGGCTGGGCTGGGCTGGGCTGGGCCGGGCGGCGGGCGGGCGGGCGCCTCTTCCAAGGACCTGGATGCCCGGGGGTCTCGATCCGACACGCTGCTAGCGCGAGGCACCTTCGTTATGCATTCTGCTCCCATCAAAGAGCCTCCGCTCCGGGAAATGCAGCAGGCGAGGGCTGGGCGGCCGCCCCCACGAGCACCTTGCAGGTGTCCAGGGGGCTGGGGGGGGGCGGGGACTCTGCTGGGAGACAGGGCACTTTTGGCAAGAGAGGCTTTTGGCCCGACCTAGCAATGCTCTGGGTGAAGGGCTTTGCACACTGACTTCAGCCCCAACTTTCTGGAGTGACTGGCCTCACTTCTTTCAACTCCTTTCCCCTCCAGCCCCGTCTAAGGCAAAGACGTGTCCTCCAACGGGGCTTTCTCTGAACTCAGCTCCCAAACATTCCCAGAAAGCCAGGCCTCCATTGTGGAACCTGTAAAAGAATCATTGTACCAAGATGCCTGTATCCAGCATGCTTCCCCTTTCACAAACCCAAACTCCTTCCTTCCTTCCTTCCTTCCTTCCTTCCTTCCTTCCTTCCTTTCTTGCAGACTTGGAGGGGGGCGGGGTGGGAATAGCTTGACATGCCCAAGCCAGAGGTAGAGAGACTTGGAAGTTCTTTTCCACCCTACATTTCTGGGGAAACCTTAACAAGCTCTTCTCCAAACCCAAACCTTCTGTCTGGGCACTCGTGTGTGTGTGTGTGTGTGAGTGTGCCACAGGGTCTAAGCCAGAGGTAAACTTGAACCCCAGCAGGGTTCCTCGTTTTGGAAATCCGCGATCCTGCCCAGTGCACAAGGGCCGTACCCTTAGTGAGCACTGCATCCTTTCCGCCCCATTGAAGCAGGGGTAGGCACAGATGCCCGCAAGGGATAGCCTCCAGTTGTTTGGGAGTACAACTCCCAGCATCCCCAGCTCCCGCGCCTTGCGAGCTGGGCTGGGGTTTATGGGAGTGGCAGTCAGTAACACCTGGAGGCAATAAGAGCTGGGATGGGGTGGTGATGGGTGGATGGGAGGACTGGTGGGGCTAAACTCGGTGGAACTTGGAGCGAGCCGCCGACACATGCCGAGTGGTGCTGGGCACCGGCGGCCTCCGCAGCGCCTCGGGCAGGGAAGACCTCGCTGCCCCGTTGCCACCCCTGCGAGTTCTAGCGCTGCCCCCCTCCCCACCCCCCAGCCTTACCTGGCAGCCCCAGGCAGAGCAGCAAACTGTAGTAGACGACAGGCACATAACCCAAGCCACAGCCTTGCAGGGACGTGCTGTTGTGTGTGTGGATGTAATCTTGCTCCATCGACGTTCTCCTGCCGGTCCCTGGCTGAGCCTCGCTGGAAGGAAGGACGGAAGGCAACGGAGTCAGGCGCTCGGCATCCCAGCCGCCGCCGCCGCCGCCGCCGGAGATGCCGAGCACTTTGCACGGGGGAGGAAGGAGGGAGCCAGCCAGCCAGCCAGCCAGCCAGCCTCACACACAGCCCCGTCGCTGGAGGAGGCGGCGGCAGCGCGTGGCCCACCTCGCCAGGGGAGGGACCTTCTCCGGGGGGGGGGGGGGCGGGGAGCGGCCGGCACGCCAAGGGTTAACGCGCTGCTCTTCACTTGGCCGAGCGGCGAGCTGCTGGCTGCGTTGCCCGCCTTCCAGTACACACACTCTACACACGGGCAGCGGGCTCGCTCGGGGTCCTAGCAGCTGACGGCTTCGCCAGGTCTTTGCATAAGCAGAAACGCATCTCCCTTCCTCTCCATTTACTAGGACGGATCCTCACTCTAGTATCACCACTGCTGGTAGCGGCATCCATCCTAGAAAAAGAAAAAGAAAACCCCCTATCATGACCCCTTCCAGGAGCATTTCTAAAACACTACCGGACTACAAAAATATGTTTAGTGTTTAGCATTGCTTAAGCAATCCTTTTCGGATTTTGGTAAAGGACTCTTTCAGTGGCATTGTCGTTTTATTATTAGCTTGCTCCTGCCCACCGCGACACCCCTTTCTACCTCCTGCAAGGCACCCCAGCTTGCTCATAAGATTCTCCCCCTGTCCTTCGCAACGACCCTGCAAAGTAGGCTAGCCTGGGAGTCTGCAATTGGTCCAAAGTCACCTTAGGCAGCCATGGTCACAGTGTAGGAGTGCACTAAGTGCAGTGTGATTTCTATGTTTTAGACTTTATTTTGTGTGTTTTTCTTTATTATATGGTTTTTTGTTTTTTTGTTTTTTTGGTATTTGCATCTTGAAGAATTAAAAAAAGTCACCTAAGCCGCTTCAGGGCTGAGTGGGAACAAGTACCTAGATTTCCTAGGTTCCAGGCCAAGCGCTGTACTACATGGGCAGCTGCGATTGTGTCGCTACCACAGAAATACCTCTGCTATCCTAAAGCCCAGCCCCTGCAGACTGACAATGGCCATGTAGCATCAGGCAGCAGGGCTGAATTTAAGCCAGGGCTTAGTTCTGGCACTTGTTTCCAGCTATGGCCCCTGCTTCAAACACATATGATTAGGGAAAAAGGAGTAGACGTCTTGGAGCCTGCCCAAAGTTTGCTTCCATACCTCATGGCAGGTGGCCCTATGGCTAGGGATGGCTTTCATGTTCCATTTGAGACCTCCTCAAGGCACCTGGTTGGCCCCTGTGGGAACTGGCATGCTTTGGGCCTTTGCCCTGATCCAGCTGGGCTCTTGCAATGCTCCTCTTACCCATTCAGGGCAGAGGAAATCCAGGAAAAGCAGCAGAAAACCGCTCTCTTAGGGCCAAGCTGTACTCAGATGGTTGCCAATGTGACACACAGGGAGGACTGTCTTTCTGCATTGATTACAGGCATAACAGAAAGATCAAGGTACGCCTGTGTCGAACCCCATACTGAAGGCACTGGCTGGGAACATTTCTCAAGCGCTTTGGGGAAGGTTCCAGCCCCACCAGGAGATGATGGGAACTGAAGATGGGACCCTTGGTGCTCAAGCCATGTTCTTGCCCACGGGGCTGCCATGCCACTGCCCTGCTGCCATTCACTACTGGTTTTGAAAGGTGGTGGGTGTCATGCTTTGACTAACATTGGAGGACAATTAGAAGGCAGGGCTTGTAGATTCCACAGAGAGCAGCCTATGCTTCCCCACTCCCATCATTCAAGGACTAGGACCAATGGCATCATCCCTTATCATCCTGCCCACCGAGTGAGGCTATCAGATGGCACGAACCATGCCCAACTGGAGTCCACCTGGAGAAGGGCCCTCAATGTGGTGGCTCCATTTCTCTGGAAATCCCTGGCTCTGGAGGTCAGGCAGGCAAAGTATATTATAGCTGTGTCAGCATGGTATCATTTCCAGAAAACACTTTTTCAAGAAGCCTTCCTTAGGTGACAGCTTTGGTTCTGTTTTTTGTTTTCTGTTTTAATATTGTGCTTCTTTGTTTCTTACTTTAATATTCCTATTGTTTACCACTCTGGAATCTGCTTAGGTGTGTGTGTGTGTGTGTGTGTGTGTGTGTTGTAAATAAATACATTGCGTAATAGTAGCAAGTAAGCTTCTGAGTTCATCAGCACTCTTCTTTGGGCTGGATATTGATAAAGGAGGAAAGACTATTGGTGGGTGATGGAAAACTGTTGCTGTGATCTGCAAAGTGCTCCCCCCATATCTCCGAAAAGCCGCCTGCAGACTAAGGCTTTTCTATCTTGCCTGCCAGTTCCCTTTCTGCCCCCTTCCACCCCACTTTTTGCTTAACCTGAAAAAGATTTCTGCTGAGCCGCAAAACCTGCTCACTGTTTTGTGTGTAACATATCAGACTTCTGTAGCTCTTGGATTTCTCCCTCACCAACCACTGTAACAACAACAACAACAACAAATCTGGGACTTATAGGGAAGCTTTGGGGTGTGTCTTCAAGTGGGGAAGAGTTTCTTCTCTCCAAACTTGCCAGGGAGTGTCCCTAAACATTTCTTCTCTTTCTGTTTAAGGCAAGATCAGGCAGATGTGTGATTTATGGGATCAATGAACTTCCGCCCTATCCCAGCTGGAGTGGCCATTTATGAATATCTGCAAAAGAGGAAATTCCCCATAATAAAGGACACTGGTTTGCCTAAGATGTGCATATTTGTACATGCAGATGTGCAGGTGTGCAATTAGACTGCAATTTGTATAGCCCTGCAGTTCATCTCACCACAGGGTGGGATTCTGCTACCCGCCTGCAGCTGAGGGACAGCTTCAAGGCCAGGCTCTCCTTCCAAAGGTTCTTTACCTTTAAACTGAACTTGGGCTGGGCAGCCCTTTGAGCAGAGGATCCTGGAAACAGAGGACAGTGTTCTGTGAAGGAGGACACACAGCCACCCTCAGTGAGAACCACAGTGTCCAGCAACCAGGGGTAGGCAAATAATGCTGTTTCCAGGAGAGGGGACAAGTGCTTAGGATCAAGGACTGGGTGAATTTGAACACATACTCAGGAGTCCCCTCCTACACCCCCCCCAAGCATTTCTGAATCCCCCCCTCCCCAAGCTTCCTATTCCAGAAACACCGTTTAGGGTGGGTTGCTGAGGGCTCCCATGCCAGTGTGACTTCTCATTCATGAGCTCTTAGGGCTATCCATGGTGTTGCACGGCCTTAGCGAGTGGAATTCAGCACCACGGAGAGCACCTGAGAACTCAACATCTGACATGGGCATCAGCTGCAGCTATGCTACTGTTGGCCAAACAGGAAAGGGACACTCCTGCAGAACTACAGCAAACCCACCCGGCTGCCCCGCGGTTGACTTTCCCTGCCCCCTGCACTTGCTGTCCTTTAAAGACCAGCATGGAAACACAAGATGTCCCCCAAACATTCTGAACAAGCCAGTGGTGACAGCAGTGGCTTAGACCCCTTAAAGGACTTCAAACCCATCAAAGCCCACATCTAAGCCATGATTCAAAACAGTTCTGAGGAGGAAGTGATAAATCCACCAACAGCAACAACAAGCTCCCTGCAGGATTCCCCTGTGAAATAAAAGTGGAGCTGTAATTCTGGTAACTTTGTCTGCTCTCCTGTGTTTCTGTCCCACCACTGAAATATGAACTACATTGCTCAGCTGGGAGGGAACACATAATTCACTCCCCCAAGACGTAGGAGGGGCCCATAACTCACGTGTAGCAGAGCAAAACCAAAGTTTTGTCTCCTCTTTGAAAAATGAGCTGTCTGATGGCTTAATGTTGGGTATGTGCAATTTATTATTCTGCAATCAAAGGACCCAGCTTCATACCCAGCTCTGTCCTAATGGCAGGATGCATCTCTGCTTGGTGCAGCAAAGCCTTCAGGCAAAGTCAGGGCTTTTCTATGTGATGCATTTTTGTGAGCTGATAATAATTGTCATGGGTTCTTTAGATGATGTCAGTTTAACCTCTGTGTCTAGCCAGCACTTGGAGTGAGGTTCCCTCCCTCCCTCCCTCCCTCCCTCTTGTTACAGAAGTATTTAATTGAAAAGCTAAAAGGAAATGTGATTTCTGCTTTGGTAACAGCATTATACCACTTTAGCACAGCTCCACCTAGAGGTTATCCAGCAGAAAAACAGGAAAAGAAATTGGTGCCAGGAAACCAAAAGTCATAATGGTGGAATAACAACCTACTCAAGAGCTGATTTGCAGAGAAAGGTTCTTAACCTCTGTCTTGAGCTGAAGGCTTTTCAGCCTGAGCATTCAGAGCACTACCTGAGGCATGGTGGCAACTCATCAAATCCATTTGAAGAAAGATCTTTTTCATGGGGAAATGCACACAGGACTGCCCTCATATGCACGAGCAGGCTTGCTTCTTGGCTGGGCACTTCTTTACCTGGCCAAACCTATACCATTAAGTGCCTGAGCTTCCTCAGATTATGAACTTGCAGAGCCTTCTTGATTTTGGCCACATCAGGTCTAGAATGATCTTCCAAAAGTGGCCCCAACGCTGTGATCTTTCAGTTATCTTTTCACTGTTCTCTTCTTTCAGGCATTTAGCAGCATATGATGTGTTTTTGTTTAGCTTTTAATCAGGTTTTCAACTTTTCTTGTGGATTATTTAAAATTAATTTTAGATGCATGTGCTTGTGTTGATGAACATTCATGTTCTTATAATGGTTTTTAAAGTTTCAATCTGTGGAAACCATGCAGGCTACTTCTGCATTTGGGTGTCATGGGAATGTAATGGATGAAAGGAAACTTGTGCCTCCAAATCAGATGTAGGTGGGGAGGGAATTCTCTCTCCAAAGTGCCTGAGACCCCCACTATTCCTCCCCCTCCTCCAAAGGACCTCTTTCCTCCAAAGGACCCCCACTATTCCTCCAGAGCCTCCAAAGGACCTCTGGGATATTCTTTTCACAGAGTTCCAGACTGTCCTCCGTTTTGGGTTCCTCCGGGGGGCATGGCACATGCCCTGGGTGAATCATAAATCCAGAGGACAAGCTGGTCAAAACACCGTCTCATTTTGGCACGCAGGTTGAGTCCCTTAAGCCCGCTTTTGTGCAGTCCTGTAAAGGACTGGTGGGGAGGGATCGCTCTCATTTAGTTTATGAAAGGGGCAGAGGAAGTTCCTGGAATTATCCTTGTCTGGATAATGGATCAGAAGAGTATGAAAAGCATGACTCACCATTCTAATAGAAACCCGCTTTATCAGCAAAAGGAAGGCACAAAGAGGAAAGAATGACAAGACATTAATTTGTCAGAAACAGAGCCTTGGACTGCAGAGTTACAACAGTCTAAGGGATGACCCATACCTTCTGAACTATCAGGGGGTAGGAAAGCATGGAGCAGTGCCAGGTGACCTCCAAGGTACTTCCAGTTCTAAACTTGCATGATGGTATGCAAGTTTAGAACTTTGCTTCCATCAGCAGAGAGCATACAAACATTTGTGCTTTCCCCCCAGATAAAAGATGGTCCAGCCTTACTGGTCCATCCACACAGGTTTGGTCTCAGTTAAAGCAGGTTTTAGTCCCATGTTGAGCCCATGATGTCATCTTCTGATAGACCAGTCCATGGTTTTAACTATGTACTTCTTCCACTATGAAGAAGTCCTTCCTTCCACTGGTTTTGGATCTCCCACCAGCAAGCTTCCTGGGATGGATTAACTCAGTTTCTGGCTCTATGCATGATCCCACTTTCCGCGTCATTTATGCACCTCTTCCAAAACCCTTGTTCCTTGCCTTTTGTTCCCCTAAGCTTAAAAAGCCACAAATTTTGTAACATTTTTCTCCCCAGGGCAGTCCTTCCAGCCCATTGCTTATCTTGGTTTTGGAGCTTTATCCTTTTGGAGGTGCTCTGAGCAGAACTGGATCCAGTACTCCAAAAGTGGTTGTACCTATTAAATTGGATGCAGGAGGAAGGGGAAGGGGAAGGGGAATGGGGTGACCTTGTTCACTGCAGGCTTCGGCCCCAGAGTGGTGTTGGAGGAAGTGAGGACTGGAGCTCCAAATCCCTGGGAATCTCTGTGCCCCACCTCCTGCTCTCTATGGGCACCTGGTTCTCTGCTGATCTTTGCTGCATCCAATCCCCCTGGATGAGCTGGCTTTTCACCCACAGGTGCCTCCCCTCCTGCTGCCCCCAAATCTTTCTGTCTGAACTGTTTTTTCCCTTAAATGCATGCCCTCTTCTATCCTGCAAACAGCAGGGATGTCCTCAGGAGAGAGCCTTCAGAGCACATATAAGTTAGCTTCTACAAATCTGGGTGCGTTGCAGTTGTCCCGTGGGCTTGAGCCACAAATCTTTCAGTTCAGCCACAGCCACCTGGCTTTGCTCCCACCTGCTGCAGGCGCAGGATCCCTGACAGGTAGTCCCTCCTGTACAGCAGCCAAGTTCACTTCCCTGCAGTGGATGAATGCTGAGTGACATGGCCCAGTGCTCCCTTTCTGTAGAAAGCACCCTCTGGTGTTCCTACGAGTCCGTCTGTCCGTCCGTCCGTCCGTCCGCCCTTCCTTCCTGCCCTTGCTACTTTTTCCTTCTGTGGTTACTATAATCCTCATCTGTGGCACAGGTCAATAGACAAGAACAGGGGAGGCTTCCTTTGTGTCTGCTTAGTCTAATGACATTAATTCAATTTGGAGCTGCTAAAAAGCCTGGCCCAAACTTTTAACAGGGTTTTCATGTTCCAATGCTGGAGGACCCTGTGTCTGTTCCCAGTGTTCAGGAAACAAAACAGCCCTCCTCCAACAATTTGATTTGCATAAACAACAGGGTGATGCCTGAGCTGGGATGGGCGGTCAGGAACTATTCCGAGGCTGAGCTGGGTTACTGGGGCAAGACAATCTTTTCCATGGCAACTGGAAAGAGCTCACATTTCATATGTGAAGGATCTGAATATCGAATCTGTTATTGAGAGAATAACTGCAAACCGGGGGTGAGGCGGTGGGGGAGGAAGATGGTCTTTGGCTTGCTTTGTGTGAACCACTCTGGGTTTTCCCATGTATTTTTCAGGGACATATCTTGGAGATAAGTGGGGAAGGAGACCAGCGCCAGGGCCAGCAACCTGCAACCTGTTGACTTCAGCTGCCTTGCAGGACTTTGAAATGCAACCCAGCAAGTCTTTCCCGTTTGATGCACCTCTTTCAGACTTGCTTCCCTGCTCCCCTCTTCTCAGTTTCGCCACCATCTCACCATTTTCTCTAGACTTTGAGGATGTTTTCTTCACATGTTCTGCTGCTGCCTGTCCTTTTACTGATCCCTTTCACTTCTGCAGAACCTGCTTTTGGGTGGACAAGATAACCCTTGGAATGTCTAATTCCATGATTCTATGAGGATGATATTGTCAAATGATGATCCATGTGCCACTGCAGCGGGGCGTAACTTCAGGAGGCAGCACATCCTGACCCTTCAAGAATACAGGAGAGGGCCACCCTTGTATCACCCTTGGGCAGTTCTGGCACAACTTGTCCTGTTAATAAAGCATCAGACTGAATTATGTGGAAGTATATCAGAGTCCACCGGAGTTCTGGGTATGATAGTCCAGAGCTTCCGATGCCAGCAGCAAACACACCGTAAGCCTCGTCTGTGATCTTTGTGGAGCACAAGATGAGCTGTTTGGTATGTTTATGTGATGTAGGAACTGTGTGAGCCTGAGCCAAACAGAACCACCGGCTGCAGTGCTGATTAATTAGGAGCCATCGTATCATGACAAAGTTGTTTTCCTAACTTTTTTGTCAGGCTTATTGGGTGGGTGGGGGAAGTGATTACCATGTGTCCTTGTCTAAAACACACAGAAGTCAAATGTCTGACCAGGGCAGGCACTTCTGCAGCTCTTCACAGTACTAGCAAAGTACAGGCAGGCTGGGGATTTTCCTGGGAATATCCCTGATCCTTCCCTGTCTCTTTCTCCTCCTCCACCCTCTTGGAAGATCATTCTTCAGATATTCTCCATCAACACTTTTGTGGCCTCTCATTTTCTGCACAACGCTCCAGAATCAGGCTAATGGTTTTTCTACACTGGCCTTCCCCCACCTTGTGCCTTCCTGAAACGTGTGGACTGCAACACCCAGAATTCCCAGTCAACTGCCCGGCTCGATGGGAATTCTGGGTGTTGTGGTCCAAATGCCTCTGACGGCCACCATGGTCCTTCGCTCATGGAAGTTTCTGGGTCCTTTACATGACATGGTACTCCTCCTCTATGTTTTCCAGCTGTTTGGTGGCTCTGAGAGAATGCATTATTTTCATGGACAAGGCCACGATTCACCACAGAAGTGTTGTGCAAATTGTAAATGCCGCTGTGTAGCACAGTGCCACCTTGAGCTGTGCCATGAGGATTTACCTCCTCATATGTGAAAGGATATCCTCCTCTTTCAGGAAAAAAGGCTCTGGATTAATCCAGAAGAAGGGATTAATCATGAAGAGATGACTCACGCCTGAGGCTTCATGGGGAACACACAAGAGTGGCCAGGTTGCTGCCAGACTTAGACAACTGGGAAATGGAAGGTAGCAATGGGAAGCGAGTGAAAGAAAACAAAGAAAATAAAGCCAGGGGCAGGAAAAACAGAAAAAAAGGCACTGGTGATGTTCTCCTCCCTCAGAGAAGATTCATAAAATGGCTCCTTCTCAATGTATCTGCCCACAGATAAGTTGCAGAGTGTCGAGAGGCAATTTTTCCACCTAGAACTATTTTCAGATGCTTCTGGAAATCTGAAAACACCTGATACTTTTCTGGAAGCACAGTCTATACTACACCCTTTCCTTGCCTAAAACGGCAATCTATTTTCCAGAAGAGTTGACAAACTGTGCAGATGGGGTCATTTTTACTGCAAGGTGAACCCCATGCAGGTACTTGTGGGGTGGGGCTGGGGGGGAGGGAGGTCCTGCATGTGTTAAAACGCTTTGAATCTTCAGCTCATATAAATAAGCCATGCATTGCCCTTTCTACCTCAGACTTGACCCAGGACATCTTCAAGCCCACCTCTCCTACACTGCCAAGTTTTGGATCAGTCTCTGTGGCTATTTCCTCAGCATAAGGCATAGAAACTCCTGCATATAAGGGCAAGAGATTTTGCTGGTTTACCATTAATCTAGGGAGGCTGAAGTGACCCTGTAACCAGGAGAGGCTGGAAACTCCTGGGCCAGCCAGACTGCGCATCCATGGCAGCTTTCCTTTTGAGCTTGGTATGATTACATAGGGTCCATCCATGATGCTGGACCCGTCCCTCCAAATGGCTGCCCCATGGTAGATGGCACCTATAAGGCTGAAAGGAAAAGCTGCAATGGGCCAGGAGCCCCAGTGACATGACATGGGGGCACCGGCATCCCTTGCCTAGAACGACGCCTGCCTTTGTTCAGAGGTTTGGTGCTTCCTGTGGGAAGTGCGTGTGCGAGGCTGCCATGCATCTTCTAACTGGCAGTGCCCCCCTTGGGTTTCAGGAAAAGCACTTTCCCATTAGCGGCTACCTGATCCTCTTGGCCAGAGACACCCAGGATTCAGTCTGGTTCTTCTGCATGTGGAGTACGTGCTCTACCCTGGGCTGTGCGTCCTCGCAGACTGCAAAGGCATTTTTGGCAAGAAAGCAAAAATGCACGAGAGAGAGAGAGAAACAGGAACCAGCGAGGAAATCAATTGTGAGAAACCTTGAGTTCACTTTGCTCAGAAAAGCCAAGGAGCGGTTCCTTGAGGAGATGGTGATCAGGGGCCGGATCCATCTTTGTGGGCCATGGGCTCCCACCCTTCCCCCTGCCATAGATGCCATCTGCTTGTGCTCTCCATCCTCTTTCCCATCATGGGTCCCGCTTGCTTGCTTGCTAGGCAGAAAGCCGGACCAAGTGGGCTGTGGCATCTCCTGGCCCTCCATCTCACTGCCGCCAAGGTCTGGGCCAGGTGAGCTGCAGGTGAACAAGCCAGCGGAAGCGATGAAGCAGGGGCAGAGCATCCCGGGGGGTCTTGCCAGGGCCCCAGTGCTTGGCAAGTGCCTAGCCATGCCTCCTCTGGATACTTGCCCTCTGTGTGTGGTGAGAACATCTGGCGTGCATGGCAGAGACATCCCAAATGTAGCCCAAGCCAGCTTGCTACTCTGCAGTGCAGTCTAGCCCTAATAAAAACTGGAAGCATTTTGACTGAGTTATGCATAGCACCCACGGTATCCATTGCTGGATATTACCATGGGTTTGCCATTAGTAAAGATAGTTGAGAACATACGCAACATTCTTCGTACTGGGAAACTGGCCAGAGCTGATGCTTGAGGTCCCATTCTCACAAGGGAGAGAAGGCTCTGAACCAGTAACGCACGAGGCTGCCTCCAGGTTTGATGGGACCATGAGCAAACTGCTGTCTGGTAGACCCAGACCCATTCCTCACTGCACCTGTGGGCTCCATCTAGTGAGGGAGGAAAACAAGGCTCTGAGCAGGAATGTCTAGGTACTGTCTTAATTTTGCATCGTGCTACATTGGGGGATTGTTCAAGAAGACAAAAATCATGACAACAGAGGAGCCACAGAATGTTCCTATCAGCAATGAAGAAATAGACATTTTGAAAGTTGTTGTCTACCTTGCCTCAATCATCAATTCAAAGGGATGCTGAAGCCAAGTGATTAGAAGAAGGCTGAGTCTTGGAAGGGCAGCAATGAAGGAAGGTAAGGATGTTTCACTGGAGACTAAGGCCAAGATCATCTACGCTATTGTATTCCTGATTACGTGTATGGGTGTGAAAGGCAGACAGGGAAGAAAGCTGACAGGAAGAAAATGGATGGAATTGAATCATGGAGCTTTGTGAATACCCGGGACCTACAGAAAGACAGCAAGTAGGTCCTGGTTCAAATCAAGAAGGCAAAACGGCCTGGAAAAGACCTTTTTATTTAAACAGTATTTTAACAATTTTTAATATCATCTATAGGTTTTAATTTGCAGCCAGGGTGAATCTGGATTTCATTTGCACTATTGTATTATGTTTATTTATTGTATGTAAGCTGTCCCGAGGCTCATGTGATGTGATGGCATACAAAAATTCTAAATAAATAAATACATGCTAGGGGAAGCCGAAGGCAGAAGAAGAAAAAAAGGAAGACCAAATCAGAGATGGATTGGCTCCATAAAGGAAGCCACAGCCTTGCTTTTAGAAAAGCTAAGCAGGACAATCATGGAGAGGATATTTCAGAGGGCTTTCATTAATAGGATCACCAAAAGTTGGAGACGACTTGACAGCACTCAATGACAGTCAACACTGGGGGCAATTTGGAAATGAAACAAGACCCTATCAAGGTGTTGGAGCCCTGGAAGTGACCCAGGTATGCCAGCAGTTAAATAAGGTACACATCATGAAGCTGAAGGAAAACAATGCATGGCATGTGTCAGAACATCAGCGGTTATGCGCTGGAACATTTATTTGTTCTTTATTAACACCTTACTTAGAATACACCATCCTCAGGCTCTACTCAATTTAAGTAGGGGTTTTTTTTGTTTTTTTTTTGTGCTTATGGAACATCACTTTTCCCCCCCAGGAGTATTTTTATTACTTCCTGTTCTATTATTTAGAACCTTAACCCTTTAGAGATGAGAGGTCTGGCCTTCTTTAATCCCAAGGACTTGCAAAGGACGGCATACAAATATCTTAAA
The DNA here is from genome assembly GCA_023646645.1 of Varanus salvator macromaculatus. Lineage (NCBI taxonomy): Eukaryota > Metazoa > Chordata > Lepidosauria > Squamata > Varanidae > Varanus > Varanus salvator. The sequence continues at coordinate 9,265,031 of JAIXND010000852.1, read as the reverse complement.
TAAATAAATTTGATGACATTCTCCAGGGCCATGTTCTAGTAGTGGGTGGGGCACACTGAAGGCAGTGGGGAAGGGACAAAAGGACCCCAAATGCAAGCATATTTTACCCCTTATTATCAGGAACTACGTCTTAAGAAAAGCATTTAGCATGTGCGTTAGGAGAGGAACACACAAAAGCCAGGAAACCCACATTGGTGGCTGGGGAAAAGGAAGGGTCAAGGGAAGGGCGCATGGCCAACCGGCAAACCCTGGAGGCCCCTGCTGGAACTCCAGGTGGGCCAAATCTGGCCCATGCGCCTGTGGTTCACACCCCCTACAGTGCAGTCCACTCTATCTCCTGGTGCACGGAGCACCGAGCTGCTCTTGGGAGGCTTGTAAGCTACTCCAGTCCTTCACAGACTCTAAGAAGCAAAACTTTAGCAAAGCATCTTAATGTGCTACCCATTGGTTGGATGCGTTACTCCCAAAAGTGTCGTTATATATGAGAATTCTTTCTCGCTCAAATGAGAAACTTGACAGAGCAGCAGTGTAGGGTGCCCAGGTTTGCAGAGGACAGCCCTGTGTTCTGGAGAGCAGGAAGAGGGTTCTGTCTGGTTTTTCTTTGACGGGCTTTCCAGGCCAAGTTTGCTTTAAAGTCGAAGAACCATAAGGAGAGGAAGCGAGAAGCTTGACGTTGCTCCATACCTGGCCCCCAGGCTGCTAGTGAATAAGCACATGAGTCACCTAATCTGTCTTTTCCCCTGTGGTGAGATGTCTTCATTTCTTTTAAACAATCATTATTTTTAGTTGGCAACTAGTCTGCCTTGTCCTCCATCAGTGGCACATCCAAATTAATCCTAGGATGCATAACTCACATCCTTCTATCCTTTCGGAGACGTTTCCCCAGCTCCCTTGCATCCACCTGCTTTCACCCATGTCATTTAGAGCTCCCAGAATGGGATCTAGCCATGTTTGCCCATCAAAAAGTTCACCAAACTTTATGTTCTTTGAAAAAGTGATTTTGTGCTGAGTGATGGCTACCCCTACGGAAGAAACGGACAGGGAGGAGAGCCCAAAGGGAACAAGACTTGGACTGAAGCCATTTCCTACAACAGTGATTCCCACTGTGTGGTAGGAAGCTCCATGACCATCTAGGAAGCCTTCTTACACTTAGGCTTTGGCCTTGGCTTGGGGACAAGACTTACCAGGTGCATTATTCTTTGCTTTCCATAGGCCATGATTCCCCATCACCAATCCTACCATGATGAGAAGGTGCATTCACATCAGCAGCTCCACCTCAGCAACACACCAGTACTGCCTCATGGGTAGGGTGCCAGGCTGGGCCTTAGCAGACTGTTCCCACTGGGCCATGAAGCTGCTTTGGGGACTCTGGGCCTGTCACGGGCTCTCAGCCTCGTCTAGCTCACAGCAGGGTTGTGAGGGTAGAATGAAGGGAATGAGGAAGATTATGTGAGCCACTCTGAGCCACTTGTAGGAGAAAAGGCAGGATATGCAGATAATGATGGAATAAACCAATCAATCACTCAACAGAGACCCACTGAGGGCAGAAGCGACACAACTAGACTCACATCCCAGGGTTCATTAACTTCCTGGTTTCTTAGTACAAAATGACTTGCCTTGTTTTAAGCAGTACAAGCTTCTGGCACGATGGCTGCAGACAACACAAATGTCAGACAACTGTCTGACATGGCAGTTCTTGAATTTTGGGAAGGGAATTTTGGGAATTTTGCCCCATTATTACTTCTGAAGTAAAAAAAAAAAAAATCTCCAAGAGATGGCATGCTTTGACAAACGTTGATGGGATGGACAGACAGACACGCAGCTTCTATTATAGATGCCACCTGCAAGATGGGCACCTGGGGTGGGCATATTTGGGCACATGTGAAGGCTCATCATCCAGCAGGGGGCGCACAGAGAATCTCTAGAAGGCCGTGCTGTGGGTTCCCTAGTTCCTTTCTTGGCCAAGGATGCACAAGAGATGACAAGAGCAAGGCGTAGCGGCCACCTCGACTCCATGTCCTGTGTCTTTCAGATTGTGGCTCTGATCTGACCCAGGGGGGCAGTGATGTCAGCAGAGAAGAGGGAGGGTCTCTTGAAGGCATTCTGCCCAAGGGTTCCCCAAACTCTGAGCCAGCTCTTCCTACTTGTCCTTCAGCATTGGTGTAACCTGCCCCATTGCTCTCAAGGTGGATGGGTGGCCAGGTAGGCAATCTGTCCAAGGTGCTGGTTTTGGCCCATGAGCCAGCACCTTACATGGTCCAGAACATCAAGATGTGATGGGTCTCCAGTAGGAAAACCACCCATATCTTGCAATCAATATCTGAGGGAGGCTCAGAGAGTGGCAACAAGGGAGGGAATGCTTTTGATGCTGGCTCTCTGGCCACAGAATTCTCTCCTCGCTGAGAGTCACCTGGTGCCCAGATGGCTATCTCTGGGGCCTCAGGTGAAGACCTGCCTACCCCCAGCCCCAGCCTGCAATGGAGCTTTGGATCTCAGTTGTTTGAGTGGGTCCTGGTACAGCACTGTTGATCGCTTTTTAAAAAGCTGTTTTCAATCATTTACATACTGGTTTGCTAATTTTTAATATTATGTTTATATAATGTCCTTTGGGTTCTAATTCATCTGAACTGCCCTGAGAGCTTTAGCTACTGGGCAGGATTAAATACATACATATATACATACATAAAATACGTAAATAATGAAGATGACTTGTTAATAATGAGTTGCTTCACATAGGGCAACTCCACCACAAAACTGTCTTTTTGACAAATTTTGATTTCACTTTAAAGAGGTTACTTTTAACTTGCCTTTAATGAGCAGCAATGACAGATGTTTATTTGGGAAAGCATCTCCCAACTCATTACTCCAAGAACGCCCTGTCAGCTCTTAAACGTGCCTCTTTAAGTGAATTTATAATTAGCGCATCTCATCAAAACAATTCTAGGGCAAAGAAATTAGTTAGGATGTCCAAATTCAATACCACCAAGAAGCAGGGCTGCGTGGACTTATCATGATTAAAAAGATGTCATATAGATGTTCATATTTTCTTCACAATGTTGATTTTTAATCAGGCCACTTGTGTGGGAAAATGAATTCGTTAAAGCTGCTTCCATTTTCTCCACTACACTCCACCACAGTGTGGTCTGAACATTGGTAAGCCCTTGTTGAAACCAGACTGCAATGGAATTATTGCTCATTGCAAAGAGTGAAAAACCCTCAATTAGGGATTGGAAGCAGCCCAGTCTCAACCTGCCGTAGATTCCTATGAATCTGCAGATGACCGAATTTTCAAAGTCACATGGATTTCAGACTTGTGGACCATTTTTTAAGCTTTCTAGACTTGTACAAAGCTCTGGTCATACAAGCTAGGGAAGTTGGATAAAAATAGGATGATGCAGGTAACATTTTGAACACTTGTCTCCCATCCAGCCGTCCTTTCTGCATGCTTTTCTTATTGATATTGACCTAAGCAAAAATACACAATATGTCACATGCCAGAGAAGGGCCCGCAAATGGTGAAATTCTGTGTTTGTTTTTGATGTATTTTTCAGGAGAGAGGGAAAGATCCACGTCAGTCAGTGAGCAGATGATGAAGCCGAGGATGCCTGACAGCCATGGAACATGAACAGAGTCATTTATAGAAGATCTTAATCTTTATCCTTTATGCAGGATGTATTTGTAATTTCCTTTCTGTAGAAATCAGAGAATGTGGACCAGGCCCACCAGACAAGGCTGTTGCATCCGGGAAAAGCAACCCGGCAGGTCGCTGCTCGACCCTCTGCATTGCACCCCAGCCAGGTATGGCTGCCTCCTGCAATACAACCAGCATTGCCAACTCTCCTCTTGCTGGACCGCTCCAGGAGCTTGATGCTTGGTTGCTAAGCAGGGGCACAACTCCTGAAGTTCACCTGTGCTTTATATCAATGAAGATGCTTCTAAGCACACACAGGAGTGGCTTCTCTCCCTCTGCCAGCCCAGGGGTGTTTGTTTACTTTGGGTCATGAGCTGTGCTTCTCCCACTCAGCAATATCAGCCTCTCCACTGTTTCTTTGCTTATTGACCTTTATTGTTAACAAGTGAATTTCTGAGCATACACAAAGTGAAGTGTTGAACCTTTCTACTGTTCATTTCCCAGAGTTTTCTTTATGAGCCCATCTGTGTCTCACTCCCAGGGGACGGGGCTGTGAAAACCAACACACCTCCTCCCCACCTGCTGTGCCCCTAATTTATTTAGTTATTAAAGGCTTTTTCATCCCATCCTATCACCAAAGTCTCAGGACAGTGAATTGAGCTTCTCTTTGATCTTGACGGATCTACCACTACAAGGAGTAGGAGGTCGGCATCAGAGAGACTTCCCATTTCAATGTCCTCTCCCTCAGGCTGTAATTCCTCCATATTTCCACCGCCAAGTTGATTGAGCCCCCTGTCGGTTCTTGGGCTAATTCCTCCCACAGCTAACGTCTGTTGAGGCTCAGGACCTTGAACTACAGGCGGAGTCCAGGCTGTTTCAAAAACAGTCTTCTCATCGAAACCTGAAGTACAAGCAGCACAAGGATGCCTTTCATGAGTGTGGCTGCAGTTTGATAGGATGCACACACACAAAACCAACTGCTAGGTATTCTTTCATCCCGGGGGTAAAAATATACCCCCTTTTCAGATAACTGGGCAGCCTAATGATTCAAACAGCATCGGGGGTGGGGACAGAGGAAAACTCACAGTGAGATGGCTTATTTTGTTGTTTTCAGGTCTTCCTGCTGCTGGAAGAAATCCTGAACAATAGAAGCCCTTTATTGCCGACATCCAATTGCTTTTGGTGTGAGTCACACACTCTTCTGCACCAGGGAAAAGGCATGAGAGCTAATGCAACAGGTTTCCTCTGTGTTCATTGCGAGCCATCCCATTATACAAATTAATCAGGAAAGAAAGAGAGAAATGCAATTCCTGTGGGACCCAGAATGGTTTCCTCTCTCTCACATCTCAGATGGTCAGCTGTTCAGGGTAAGTGGCTTTCTGACAGAGCAAATGCTTCACACTGGACATACACATTTGTCCACTTAGACCAGTTCTGGACTCAGTTCTGAACTCTCCACTGAAGCTGGTGGAGCACTGGGCAGGGCAGAAAAGCACTTTTATACTGATGTTGTCAGAGTGGGGCAGTAGAAGACGCTTTGATGCACTAAGTCAAGGTCCCTGGTATCTGTGGGGTGTCGCTGCCACAAGCAGGCATGAAGGGATAGAGCATCCCAGTTGCCCCACCTCTGCCTGGACTGGCCATGACACTCCAGGTTCTTGGGAAAGTCCTCCCCAGGATCCTTTTAATCAGCGTTGCCTCGGACAGTCTGCACGCCAAGCACGGGACCTAGCACTGAGCAGTGGTCTTCCCCCATGGCTCTGTGCCCCACGATTACTTATACTGCTGGCATTGTCCCTCTGGGGTCTTGAGCTGAGGCCTTTGGCATCACCTGCTAGTGAACAGAAAGCACATGCTCAGCTCCTGGGGTGGGAAACCGCAGCATGTTCCATCTAGCATTCTACCGAGTGGCATCCAGGGCTGAATTCAGTATCAGACACGTTCTCGGGGGCTGCTTCCCAGTGATGGATGGGATCAGAGGAAAAGGAAGAACGGCCAGGCCCAAAATACAGACAATGCCACCACACTGAAACTCTTACCGCCTAGTAATGAAGCCATCGGAGAGGGATTGCCGCCTCATTTGGCCACAGTCTTCCCCACTAGGGCAAGACTTTTCTGCCTAAGCAATAGCTGTGATTTGCACTTTGCAGTTTTACACATAAAACTGGCACGTGCAAATTTCACATGGATTGGCATCCTCTCTTCCTGGCCATGCTGAAGCAGCCACTTGGATGAGACAGTATATTCAAGCAACCCAGACTTGTTGCTGAAGAAAATCAACCCGAATAATCATTTTATTTGTTTATTTGGATTGATCACAGACCTTACAAAACAAATTTGCTGGGCATCAGACCAACTGAAAAATCAAATCAAACTTAATACAGTAAAAATCCAAGTTATAGATCTAACAGAAAAGACAATGCCCAGCACTAAAGCTGCTATGGAAATCACAAGAGCTAGAACCACAGAAACACAGATGAAGGGGAATAAAACTTCAGGCCCAGTCCACAAGTCTCCCAGTACCGTTCTCCAAGTTCATCTGAGGACGGCTTTCTGCTTTCTCTCTCCCCATCACCAGCCTTTCCTTTAATGAAGTCATTTTTCTCTGAGGCACTTGTATGCTTTAGTGCTCTTCATAAATACAGCCTTCCATGGAAAGTGTGCCATGAGAGGATCAGCTCCATTTTCCAAATCAGGGTGCAGCTACTGCCAAAAAAAAGGTGGATGACATGGGCTGGTGGGGTGAAAGAGGAGGCTTGGTGGTCACTCCTGCAGTGCTAAGCAGACATGCTTCGGCAAAGAAGACGAGGACAAAGCAATTTGCACAATTTTCCCATTGGTAAGTTTAGAAAATTTAGAAATAAGTGTTCCAATTTGCACACCAACTATTTCACCAGAGTGACCCATATGCTGCACTCAGGGGGCTGCCCGGGGGCTGTTGACCAGCAATGTCAGGACTCTTCCTTCTGATGCTGCTTTCTCTCTAAACTGGAGTTGGACTGAAGGGCCCTTCAGAGAGAAGGCATCTTCCAGGCCGCAGAAGTCCTCTGGCAGCCCTTCAGACAGGAATGGACAGTCTGGACACAGCAGAATGCAACCCCATCCTTTGGGGGGGCTGATCCAAGCTGGAGGCCTCCATGGAAGAGTCTTTGATGGGTCTCAGGACCAGTCACATGACCTGCTCTGACCTGCGAGCGGCTTCTTCAGGCTCAGCTGTTCACACAGTAATTCTGACTTTCAGCAGACCTCCTCTCCCCTCAAGATGTGCTTTGACCAGGATGGAATCCTAAAGGCTCTAGTCTGGCCTTCTTTGGATCCCAGTCTGGTTACTACTCCTTTCCCAGGCCTCTCCCACTTTCCGAAGCTGTGGGTCATGTGGGGTTTTCTTACCATGCCCCCATTCTAGAAGCCTGAATGCCTCTCTTCAGCCTTACTTACTGGCTGTAAGAGCGTTACATTAAAATAGGCTAGCATCTTTCTGCAATTCTGGGCTTCCCCGTTTGACCCAACGCCTTTTGCCTTAAGCAGCCCCTGCAGATTTCGCAGAAATGGAACTTGGCTCTTTGTCTGAAAGAGGTCCCATAGCCCTGTGCTAGGAAGCTGGGTCTAGACAAGAAGTAAGCTAAGTGGCCACTACTCCTCTTGTATCAAAGTGAGGGAGGGGACAAGATTTAAGAATGTCATGTAGCCAAAAGTTTCTTGGGAATGCATTCCCTGAAGAAGCATCATAACCTTCAAAAGTTATGCTTAGTTTTGAAGTTAATATAATCAAAGATTTGCCACTGGCAGATTCTGTAGATGTTGTTTCTTGATCTGCCTGTTTCATCTGCACAACCTACTAGCCTCTCCTATCTTATGCTTTGCAGTTTCTAAACCAAATGCATTGCTAACATTTGTTTGTTGTGAGCAAATGCTGTCCTTCCGTCTTGGGAAGTGGAATTTACAGATTTTCTAGCTCACACTTAATTTTGACATTTCTCAAAATGTTTAGTGTTTTGGGAGAAGAACATTGTATGGAAGTTTTTAAAAAGAGGGTGGGTGGGATACTGACATCTGGAAAATATGGAAATGAGCTTCCTGGCTACTAATTTGAAACTAATGCATATATTTAGAAATATCTTTGGGACTTGTCTGTCAAATCTTTGGGATCTGATACAATCCTGGATGTGAAACTAAGTTCCACTGTGACTGACTGGGATTTTTCATGTCTCCTCCTTCTCTTTACTATTATCATTACTACTATGACGACTACTACTATTTCATTTACTATCAAGAAATTGATATCCCTGGATGATTCAAAAAATTACACCACAAATACAAAATAATCAAAACATAAGATGAAATATGGCCACTTTTTGCCCTTTTCCAAGCTCCCTAAAGATGATGACTGTAGCAAGCAGGTAGGTTGATGCCCGGAGAAATGCTCCATCAGGTATTGTAGTTCTGAGCTATGTCAGGGTTTAGAGGTTTATCTAGCAACTTGAATTGGCCTTGGGAATATTCTTGAAACCTTCATTCCAGTAGTGGGCAGAACCAATGGCCAAAGGGTGGGGCCAAAATATCAAACATAGCAACACTTTTTTATTTAAACTTCTTTCTGTTGAGGTTTGAGAGACCTGTTTTAAAGATTTTGAACAACTCTTCTGGGGAGTGGGAGCACAGTCACTTGAACCCGAAGTCCTGAAAGACTTCCTGAAGCTTACTATGAGTTGAGTCCTCTGCTGAAGCAACATCTTCCTATAGCTCAGCTAAGAGAGTACACTGGAAGCAATTCAAGGTCCTGATACCTGCTCACTGGAACTTGCTGTGACCTGATATATTTTGATTTATCTTAACCTGAGTTTGACTAGATCTCTTCTGAGTAACTAGAGCAGCCTTACGTTAACCTGTATCTGTTTGACTTAACTTTCCTCTTTTCTTATGGATCCCATGCCCTGATGGAATAAGTTAGTATCTGCATTTTGCTTCTCTGTCTTTTTTATTGTGCTTCATGGTTTTCATTTGTTGAAAACTATTATTATTTCAATTTTGTTCATTTCATGCCTACAGAACGCCATTATTATTTATCTTGGCTACACAGCAATCACTCCTTTCCAGGGAGTTTCAATAGGTCTACTCAGTTGCCACTACAGGGCAACTGAGTATAGCTGAGCGTAGGAGGCATTTTAGGTTAAACATGTGTTCCTTTGGTAGTTGCCAGTACAAGTGGGTGGATAAAATGTCACCTTTGCCAGATTACTCACATGTGACACATAAAGAATAAGCAAGGAAACATGCACCATAATTATATTTTGAAACAGAAAGCTTCAGCCTATTCTGCTGCACCCAGTGAAGAAGAAAACAAAATATCAAGTTACCAAGTAATTAAGAAATTGCAAAATGATTAATGGCTAGCTTCCTTTCTTTTCTTCTTAAAAAGGGCAATGTATACGGAGGATTTGCATAGATCTGTAACTAAGGCAGAGCTTGTGGGTTTAGTTCTATGAAGCCCACCCTAGTGGGTTAGCTCTCATCATGTATACACATTCATATGGAAAGGAGTCAGTTCTGGCTCTGTGTGTAGAGATTACTTGCAATAGCCTTGTGTGTGCCTTTTTTGCGAGGTGGTGCGCGAGTGGGTCGGGCAGTAGTATGCCTAGCCAGGGGAGGAGAGATGCATGGAACTGGAGCTGGTTAGTGAGTGAATTGGCCAGCATTTAAGAAAACCCCAAATGAAGCTGTGGAGTAACTTCTAAAGACCTAATGGAAGCCTGCTGGCTGCAGCTGTGATTTATAGCTGCTTGTCCGTTAAAAGAATAACATCGCCCGATCTGATTCCTGTTTTCTGTCCATTGGGCATTTCATGGGGCCGCCGGTTCTGCATGCCTCTTCATTTTTTCGCTGAATAGCCAGCAGCTGTAAAACACTGGCAACAGAAATTGTGGGACCGTCATTCCGAGACTCCAAACTTACTGGAAATCTGTTCCACAACAAACGACACACTTGGATTTTGTGGGGAACCTCCTTCAGCCCGGTGACCCTGTTTGATTTTGGGGATGCCCTTGAGGGAAGCATCCCAGTAGTGGGTGGGGCCAGAGGCAAAGGGGCGGGGCCACAACACCCATTTGATTGTGAAGCTCTCACTCTCCACATCTAAGCCTTAGAAGAAGCATTTACATAGTGGGGGAAAAGGTACTGCCCAAAAGCCAGGGAGCCACAAAACAGAGAGGAAAAGGGGGTGAGGCAGGGGAGCGGGGTGTGACCTTCTGGAGAGCCCTGGAAGGTTTTCGCCAGAGAATATTCTTGGGGTAAGTGAAAGAAGCATCGCTGTTGCCGCACACACTTCAAGAATACGCCATTTCTCATATTAACTTCCCCCCGTTCTATTGTTTGATTTTCACATCAGCAGACCTACAGGTTAGTAGTTCTAGGATGAAGCATAGTCCCAAATGTCAGCCTCTTGCCGTTCTTGTGGTTTTCTTCCTGTAAGTCCAAACATGTCTGGGGTAATAAAATGCCCCATCATTTGAGTAAGAATACTTTTGCATCACAAACAAAAGGTACCAAACAAAGGCTCAAAAGAAGGTTACCATCGGTGGATCTTAGTTCCTTTTAAAAGCCAGGCATCTGAGCTAAAAGCACCAGCAAAGAGAATGAAAATCCATTGAGGGAAAGGACTTTATGTGGATTTGAATTTGGAGACCAAACTATTGTTATGCAGATCAAAGGTTAATCAGCCAGACATTGTTATGCAGATTTTATTGTTACACCTTGCCTAGGAAAGATTAAGTCTTCCATTATCTGTAATAAGTGAAACCTGAGGGCTTCTTTTGCTGATTCAAACCTCCTGGGGGAAAGGAGGTTTATATCAGACTGGTTCTCATGCAGCATCCGTCTTACCTGAAGTAGCTTTATCTGGGGTCAAAAAAAAAAAAAAAAAAAAGACTGATGTTATGGTGTTTTGCTGTACAGATGAAAGTTAAAACCTCAGGTAGGAGCAAGGCCATATCCAGAAGATGAACAAACAACACTTCATTCCTCTGAGCAGTGAGAACTTCCAGGGGGCAGCTTTTACCCCAGGTTGGATTTCCTTCAGGGGCATTGTGTAATTTTAGTGTTATTTACCAACATACCAGCTGAGAAATCCACAATGGATTTAATGAGTTCAGGTTCCTAAGGAATTGACAGTGGATTCTGCAGCAGATTGTCTTTTCCTAAATCACGCAGAATCCAAGGTATTATGGGCCACTTGTTAGAATGTTCTGTCAAGTCCTCTCTGGCTTATGGTGATACGGGATCAAAATCCTCCAAAATGTTCCGTCCATGACAGCCCTGCTCAGCTCCTGTAAATTCAACCCTGTGGCTGAATTTATGCAGTAATTTGTCTCATATTTCCTCTTCCTTTTCTTCCTCTTCTTCTTCCCATTTTTTAACCTTCCACAATTTCACAGTAATTTAGTCATAAGAAATACAAACGTAACAAAACCATGAATGAAAATGCACATTTAACCCCACAGTCTATCAAGTGAAACTGTGCATTGTGGGTGGCAGATTTGTCTTGAGACAATTTGCATCATTTTGGAAGTGTGGATTTGCAGAAGGACATGATCGAGCAAATGTGTATTTCCACAAAGTGAGATTCTGTTGATGGGCAGTTGATGGAATGATACAAGCAGAATGAATTTAACTAGGTTGCTACTTCCCTTGGTGAAGGAGTAAATGAAATACTCCAACAGACAGCTATCTGTTCCAACATCAGATCTCTTGGGAGGGCACCCAGCCCCCTAAATAATTTGCATGGTCCACCTTCAGCAATAATGTTAGAGAGATCTGTCTGTTTCACTTTCAAAAATGTTCGCTTTTTCCCAAGCACAGCTTGGTTCTATTCCATTTCCCCCTCAATTCGCAGATGATATATTTTTACAGAAGTCTCCATAAACAGTCATCATATTTTGTATGCATTTCCCCTGATAAATGTCTTTTTGTATGCCATTTTCCAGGAGGTATGCATTTCTACATGTCATATTCCCCAACGTTTGTATTTTATTACATATTGTTATGGCAGCACTGTTTGAAATTGGATAAGTGAGAAAATGGAAGGATAATTACCTCTCTCAGTGTCTTTCTCCAAAGTTCAGTTTTCACATACAAATGGCCCATAATACCTTGCTCCCGTCTCCTGATTGGGTGGAGGGAGGGAGAGAAAAGGAACCCTCAAGTTCTTCGCTTTCCTGGAGAAACATCGCCATTATATCATGGGCTACCAGCACCCTTCTGTCAAGTCCAGGAACTGCTTTGGGGCAACGCACACTAAAGACTGGACACATTTCTCCCTCACCCTTACTCCACATGCTTTGGACTACAACACCCATGATCCCTCCCCATTGGCTATGCAAGCTAGGACTTGGGATGTAGGACCAATTAGGTTCAGTTCACCTTTGGTCAGGATTTACCAAGTCCCACTTTCCAGACTGAATACAGATTCAGACCCATTCTGCAGTCCAAGTCCATACATTTCACAGCTTGCAATGTGATTTGAGACCAAAAAAATGTACGTTTAAAGCATGCCTTCATTTGGAAAAAATGCCCATACAATTAAGCCTGGATATTGATTGATTGATTGATTGATTGGATCTCCACTTCACCCAATAAATAACATTCTCTAGGCAGATTGCAAGCAATTAAAAAGAAACCCTAAAGCACAGAGACTGCATTTCCATGTGAACAGAAAATGGACTTGACTAGTTTGGGATGGAATCCGGGGCATCTGGGATAGCTCAGGTTTTGCTGATCAGTGCGTCCCTACCTGGGGTTGATGGGAGCCGTGGACCCAAAGGTCCAGAGGGCCCTGACTTGCCTGCCGCTACCCCAGAGGCATCCTGGGAAAAGTACCCTTTGAGGAGGAATGTGAAGGAGGAAAGGAGAAACGAATGCACAGGAGCAGCTCCAGCAAGTAAGAGTGGTGAAGGGTGCAGTCCGATGCTGCCCTCCTCCCCCAGTACACCGACTTAGTCGAACTCAGAGCCGAACTCAGCACCTGAGTGTGCCTTCCCTCCTGCATTTTTCCCAGGTAGCCGTCTTCAGCCATCTAGATAAAATGCTGGGGAGAGGGAGCAAAGGAGCCTGGGATACCAGTAGGAACCTGCCTTCAGGAGCAGCCCCAGTGTCCTCCCCTCCCTGACCTCCAGCGTCCCCTTTCCCCTCAGGCCAGGGGGCAGCTGCCTGCTCAGCAAGGCGGTCAGCACCGTTTTGCAGCATTGGGCCAAAGGCAGGCAGGGCAAGGACTCAGGCCGCACTGCATGAATACACCTATTCCTTGCTTGCCAAGGTGCGACTGTCTCTATTCTTGTCCTTGCTAGACATATTAAATATTTTAAAAATGTTCCTTGATAATTGCTTATTTACTCAGTAATAAGCTGCTTAGAAAAGCTCAGACGGTGACTTCATTTTAATAGCGGCTGCAAAAAATCATTCTTGGTCCATCAAAGCTCATTTACAATCATTCTAGTTTGTGCTCGTTTCAAACAGCAGCATCACCATGCTGGGCTTTGTGTCTGTATCTTAAGCACGCTGCTGATCTTTGCAGTATATAAAGTATAATACTTTCAACGAAAGACCTGGCTTCATAACTCTGTCCGACAATGACCTGCACATTCAGCCTTAACGCATCGGACCTTCTGTGAAGTAGCAAGAAAGTTTACCAAGGGTGACATGGGATGCAAAATGGATTTTCGTGGCTCCTTGGATCCTGCTCCAACAGAGTGTGCAGTACCTGGGCTGTAACGCAGAGAGCCAGATCGTAGACTCAGGTTCCTCGGTTGCCACCTCCATTCACCTGACCATCTGAGGTTTCCCAGCTTGTACACATCCCCTCTTCCTGCACAAACACATTTTAAAAGGTTGAAACGCCTTTCCAAGCTTAGTTATTGACAGAAAGAGCTTCAGGCTACAGTATGTTGAGGGACAGGAAGGTGGTTATTTTGCTTTTTTGTATTTCTGAGCTGTTTTGCTTTTCGCTCCATCCAGTTTTGTTTTTGGAATAGAGGCCCAAAGAGCTGCATTAAAAGAGAATTTGGCTGAAAGACTTACTGGAGGTACAGTGGATAATAAAGGGCCTTTGCCAAAGATCAGTCTGTTGTTTCGAAAGTGTGAAGGGGCAGACCTGGCTCCTGACACTGAGCTTCCTGGCTGAGTGGGTACTAGAACCTGGATCTCCCCAGCACGACACCAGATCAGCTCCCACAAGCTGGATCTTGCAAAACATGGCCCTGCACCCGAGTTGAGATGCATGCACAAAACACACGTATTACCACCCACCCTCTCTCCACCTGTCCTCTCTCCTCTCTTACTGAAGGTTAAATCTGTGTTGTGGAACTGAGTGCCTTATTAGTGCCCCATTAATTATCACCTTATTTCTTCTGGAGCCGGGGGTCAGACTGGATGGGGTCCGTCTAGAGGTCTGAGAGACCCCTTCTGACTTGCTCTGTTTCTGTTTCTCTTGCTTTCCTTGCATCCGAATGTTGGACTGTAAATGCCTTGAGGCAGGGAGCTGGGTCTTCACAACCCTGTGAGGTAGGGTTAAGCTGAGAGTCAGGGACTGGCCCAAAATCACCCAGTGAGCTTCATGGCCAAGTGGGGACTCAAACCCGGATCTCCTGAGTCTCAGTCCAATATGCTAACTGTCTCCCTGTAAGCATGGCTAAATAAATGCCAGAGCTTGCCAGAGAGGAAAGAGAAACAAACCACCATCGTGAATTCAGGCTCCCATTCCTGAACTACTGGTCAATAGCATTTCAGCCTTTAAAAAGGAAAGAAAATTGAATCTTCTAATGAAAGAACTCATCACAATACTCCAGGTGTTTAAAATCTAGTCATTTGCCAAGTGTTAAAAATTCAGTGAAGGAGATAGAAAAATCATGAAGGAAATTTGTTATTCTGCAGCAAGATTGTCCTTAGCTGTACACAAATATATAGACATTCCATGTTTTTATAGTTACCCGGATAAAGAGACATTGCACAGACCATACTGTGAGTTTCCTGAGCTTATAAATAAATGAATACTTCAGTGTGATTGGTCCTTAATTGGATTTTTCTTCGGTATGGTACGCTTGGGATTTTAGCTTTGCTGCCATGTCTCCCAGCTCCCCAATAATCCCCCCTGTTTACCAGGCAAATATAGACCTTCCCTACAAGTGATGGTGCTGAATTTGTCAGTTCCTTGGTAGAAAGGCATCCCTCATAATGCCCCCCTTTGTACCAAGCCTGGATCAGCATATTGGGAATTCACCGTTAACTTCAGCACCGATTGCACATTTTGGAGGGTGTACAAAAACATGAGAACACATGAGCACCAGGAGAGGCAGGGATCCAAGCGGACACAGGCCTGTAGCCATCGCATTGTAGACCCCAGACATTCCTCCTTCCATGGTGACGCAAGCACATTGCATCAGGGCCCAGGCCTTTTTATTTAAACAATATTTTAACAACTTCTAGTTGTTTTAATTTGCAGCCAGGCTGAATCTGGATTTTACGTGCACTATTTGTACGGTTGGTTATTTATTGTATGGAAGCCGTCCCGAGGCTCATGCGAATGGGACAGCATACAAAAAATTCTAAATAAATAAATAAAATAAATAATTGCTCCAGAGTCATAGTTTGGCCAATTTTATCTGACCAGGGAAGATGAAGGAGCTCTTTTGCCAGCAGTTGGGAGCTCCAGGCAAGCAAATCCAATTCTGACAAACAGAAACAAAAAATGAAGCGCATTTGTTGCTTTTATATAGAACAACAGGAAGCCAAATCTTTCTTTCACTGGGGCTGTTTATCCACTCCAGGTTGCCGCCAGAACTTTTAAGGCACACACCCCGTGGCACCATGCTAGCTCCCTCAAAATTCAGATGGAGACCGGAAGTGGAGTGGATACATAGCCCTGATGATGATGGAGCCCCCAGCTTCCATGGGTTCCCAAATCAAGATTTGGACACAAGAAAAAGCAGGCAGATGTGCTGCTCATCTGAGCCAAATAAGAATGTTTTCTAATGTTCTGAATTGGGGGCTAACCCCACCCCCAAACACACATTTACAACGTATCATGGTGTATAGATTTATAAATGAACTTACAATATTTAATAAAATGACATAGGCAGCTAGCATCAAATGGACATTTCTCCAGGCAAGCACTCCAGGTCCAACGCACCATTCACTGGCCTGTCTCAGTTGCCCCTCGGTGTCTTGGACAGTCAGCCATAGTGAAGCTTGCCCAGCAGTGTTTCCTCGTGCCTCTTGGCCGTTCTGCCTCTGCTTCTCTGGCTTTCACCACCCTTCATCCACCGCCCCGCTCTGACATCCTTTTCTCACCCCACTCGCCTTTCCCCTCCCTTTCACTCGCTTCCCCGTCTTGACTCTTTGGGGAGTCAAGAGTCACATGTCTTGACTCTTTGGGGCAGGCACTGAACTCCCTTTGAAACAGGTACATTTCCACATCCCCTGGTTCATGCAGGCATCACTTTGAAAAGCAGACCGAAAAGACAGATTTGTCTATGGGACAAAAGTACCAGCCAGCAGCTGAAGGGCACGGCACTCAGAGGCAAAAGGAAAATATTGATTTTCTCAGCCAAGAGCTTAACTGGTTTAGCCAGTCATTGGACATGTGCATTTTCACAGCTCTTGCAAAATTACTTACAGGAAAGAAAGGTAGGCAAAGGCGACAGAAGGGTCAGTTTCTAAATCTAGCCAAGAGAGCTTTGGCCATATCCAACAGAAAGAAACTACTATGGCAATAAATAGGTAAGCATTCCGCAACCCATTCCACAGCTGATGCCCCTCCATAAAACTATGTTGCAGCACTGTTGATGCAGGCTGAGCTATAGCAGGGGTGAGAAAACCTCCAACCTTCAGCCCCATTTTGCTCTGCAAATGTTTCCTTTTTGGCCAGTTGGGCATCCTCCATGGACCCAAGTATTGCTAGCTAAAATGTATATATTGGGCAGACATGTATGTATCAGAGGGCTTTGAAATGACTTTCAAACAAGTAACACATTCACACTCAGATGAATAGCATCTCAAATTTGTTGTTGTCATTGTTTAGTCACAACGTTGTGCCCGACCCATCATGACCCCATGGACAACATTCCTCCAGGTTCTCCTGTCCTCCACCATCCCTCAGAGTCCACCCAAGTTCACACCAAGCTCATCTCAAATTTGGGGTGAGCCAAATTTAATATTGGAGAAATTTTCAACGTTTGAGAAGAGCTAAATTGAAGACTGGACTTATGAGAAACTGAAATGGATGGGAATGGGCAGGCGTCATGACTCTGCCCACAAGATGGTTGTTGGGTCAAGCTGGACAGGAAGGAACATAAGGGCAATTCCTCTTCCAGCTGAGCCAGTAACGTCTTCCTGAACTCTGCTGCACGTTTCCAACCATCGGTGGTCCTTCATGCCACTCTCCGGCTGGCTCCTCCAGCCAGTTCTCTCTGGCTCTTTGCCGCTCACTTCCACCTTGCTTGAGAGCTTGTGCTTCCTGGTTGCTGGCTTGCTTGAAATCACTGTCCCTGGTCCAACCCTGACATTGGTGCACAAAGGACCAATGTGCTCAGCCGCTACCTTCAGCCTTCGAAAGACAGCACAGGGCGACTAGGAACAGCTTCTCAAACAGGCACGTGAATTGGCACCCCGTGGGTCAATTGGAGCCACCTAGTTCAATGACATTCGCGGTTTAGCTACTGGGCTCTTGCATGGCCTTTCACCGCCCACATGTCACCCTGCACTCGCTCTACCCTGACACCGGGGGGGGGGGGGGACTGGAAATGGTTATTTCTCTGAGCGAGTCATACAGTTTTGCGTTGTATCCAGGCTATCTTGCTTTGAATCTGTCCCGTCAAGATTACTAAGTCACGTACTATCACATTTCTCACCCTAACATACCATTTGAAGGTTATTTGTGCTGACAGGCTATTTTATCATTATTCTTAAAAGCAGGGACCCGACACAAATAATTGATGTAGTGTCGAACCGATGATAACTAATGATCCGATGGCGAAGCCAGCGTTTAGCTGTTTAATGGCACTTTGTACTTCGGTATTCTGGTGGGCTGAAAGATGTGTCACTGGCAGTTATATGGGAAGGGGGCCTTGTGTCCCAGCCCTAGCATTTCTCAAGCAGCCAGTCCCTAAGGTCATCATTTGTAGGTCGATGCTGTGCACATTTGTGTACCGCATCACATGGCAGCATGAAACAAGAGACATCCTCACCCTGTTCCACCTCTGCGTCAAATCAAATAAACAACGCTGAAGAAATTCATGCTCACCTTCGCAGCAAGCCTAGATTGTTGACTTTAAATTTGTGATTGATTTCAGAACTGTAGGCAAGCTTCAGAGAAGGCAGTGCTTCCATCAAAATGGTTTTATTTCTGCGTTTGAGCTGGGGGAGGGTTGGCTTGATCCTTTTTTTTCCTGACGGAAGTGCACAGATATGACTTTAACCCTTTTTTGGTAAGTGAAAGCGTACTTTAATGGTTCCTGGTGGATGGCACTGGAGTTTGTCTGTGAGAGGAATACGCAAAAGGGAATCGGTCTTCCTAGGATGGTGCAAAACAGTGTGACTGGTTGACATAGAAATAGAGTGCGTCAGAAGGGGTCTCCCGGGCCATCTAGTCTGACCCCCGGCTCTAGCCAGCTCCACTCACGACATGCCTACCATGTGCCTATCTAGCCTATCCTTAACAGGCTCAGGTGTAGAGGTTTGGTAGATGTAGTCAGCTGCTCACTCATCATTAACCAAACTTCTGGAAAGAACTATGTTTCTGGGGGTGGGGCGGGGGTAGCAATGATAAACTCATGGAGGTTGTGGTAAGAATTCAGATGAGCTGCAAACCTTCCCAGCTGTTTCCCTGCTGAGAAAGAAAATAATTTAACTGGATTCTCAGGAAGGCCACATGGGAACAAACATGAAGGGCCGCATGAGGTGGGGGTTCATGATATCATGATGCATCATTAACGGGGAGTCCTAATTCAAGATCATTTATAGCTCGTCTTTGTTCCTCTTGCAGGGAACCCAAGTCAGCTTACATAGTCTTCTTCCTCTCCATTTTACCCTCCCAACAACAACCTTGTGAGGTAGGTTAGGCTGAGAGTCAGTGACTGGCTCAAAGTCACCCAGTGGCTTCATGGCCAAGTGGGAACTAGAACCAAGAACTTTTGAGTCTCAGTCCAACACTGTAACCACTACACCACACTACACCACTCTGTTTCTTTTAGGACATGGCTCAAAACTGGGGTACTTCAATACCTAGGAATCTGCTCCCTGGATGTACCACTGCCTGGGTAACAATGTGTCTTGTCTTGGCTGCAGGTAGTGGCATGAAGTGAGCCAGAAATTGCAGGACAGCCCCATGGTCTGGACTGCAATGTAAGAACTGCTCAGAGAGATGCATTTATTTATGTTTAGCTTTTATAAACCGTTCCTATACTAGTGTCTTGGTATAGTTTACAACAAACAACAAGTAAAATAGAAATTAAAATAGCACAGCAGGCAGTATAAAACACATTAGAACCAATTAGACATTAAAATAACGGGAGAATAAAATGGTTTCAGCTATTGCATGGTATAGAAATGCCGTAAGTACATCAATGAAAGACAAGTAGGGCTGAGAAACACACCACTGTCCAGGCCCAAGAAACAAACAAACAAGAGCCAGTGTGGTGCAGTGGTGAAGAGCATGGGACTGGGACTCAGGTGATCCGGGTTCGAGTCCCCGCTCGGCCATGAAGCCAACTGGGTGACTCTGGGCCAGTCACAGACTCTCAGCCCAGCCTACCTCACTGGGTGGTTGTTGTGGGGATAAGATGCAGGAGGAGAATGATGTAAGCTGCCTTGAGCCCTTTGTAGGAAAAAGGCAGGATATAAATCGGGGAAAAAAAAAGGAAGACTTCTTTGCCCAAACAAGGTGGCAACGAAACAGGAAGTCTTCTTCTGCTCCTCCTGTCCACAAGGATGCAGTAGCCAGTTGGGCTACTTCACTTTCTTCACTGAGAAATGGCATTTCAAAGTCACGTTGGGCAACTGTTCACAGAATCCAGCAGTGCCTGACAGAGCACCACATTTACAGTCAATCACTCCACATCACATTTAACAATCTACTTCTCTGAGAAATTGCAGTTCAGGGGCAACCGTCGACAAATTCCCAACAGCTCCTGACAGATCATCACACCTGATCATCTACGTGCCGAGAATTTTGTTGCACACGAATTTGGTTCTAATGCTTGAGTTAGAACGTCAGGAATCTGGATAGCAAAAGGTCCCGTAGCTTTACAAAAGGGCTACTTAAAATCAAAGCTTTGCTGATCTCTGAAAGACCGCTCCTCTGCCCATCATTCTATTCACCGTGATAAAAATAATAATCCCTTAATAATGGAAAGAATGAAAGAGGTGAAGACATTTTCTAATACAAAAGATCACACTGAGGCTGTGATGAGCAATCATCTCATTGTTCGGTATGCTGCCTGATTTCTCTCAGCATCAAAACACTCCTTTTGGAAGGGAAAAAAATGATACGAACATCTGCATGTGTTATTTGAGGTGGCACAAAGCACGAGCAAATTCTTTTCCCTCAAGATAAGAATTTATTTTTCTCTTATTTTCAATTCTATGACTACAATCATTTTCATACAGTATTATTCATTTATTTAGGATATTTAAATGCCGTCCTTTGCAAAAGCCTCAGGACAGCTTACAAAGATAAAATACAAATATCACCAAACATAAATAAATTATCGACCCCATTCTGGGTCGATAATTACCTGATTGCTTAGATATTCAGGGTTATATGTCAGGTTTAGAGGATGCAAATGAAAGCTAGACTGAGAAAAGAATATTCTGATCCTGTTAATCTGACTGGGGGAAAAGTGAGGTGATGATCGGAAAGCGTGATTCAAAATGACTCGAACTGGATTGTTGTTGCTTCTGAAGGCTCAGGAGCACTTGGCCATGGAGCCAAAGTTTAGGCTGGTTGTCCACTTAATGCCTCACTCCAAAAGAGGGGGAAAAGAGGACACAGTAGCCAAGGACTTAAATGACATGTTCTGATTTTAATTTATATGACTGGATGCAAATTTAGAAACAACTTTGGTACAGTTGCGTAAAATCACTACCCAGAAGGAAAGTAGGATAGTGCAACAGCCTTTATCAAAACTGATCCCCAATTAATGCTATTTTTCCTTTGAGACTTAACCAATGACTCATGTTCACTTTCACTAAGCAAGACATTTATTTCAGTTCTGACCCAGTTCTGACCCATTTATTTCAGTTCAGGATTTGACCCAGTTTGTATCCTCTGGATCAAATGCGAAATTGAATGCAATTTTGATAGGTAAATGTGGGAAAATAAGAACAAAGGTTCTCTCTGAATTTCATGAGAAAAGGTAAAAACAGAGTCAGAGTCGAAATGAACTTCAGGATGGAATTCGAAGAACTTCCATGAGTTCAGGTTTTGCTGATTGATACTTTCCTTTGGAGGTCCATTCCTCAGGGCTGCCACTTTCTACTCTCACATAATGTTGGTGTTCCCCTTGCCATGTAGATCATGGAGAAGCTTGCAGGGCATGGAGAGATAAGCAAACTCTCCATTTATAGGGAATATGGGAAGCTATGAGTTTAGGCTATTTGTCCTTCAGTCCCAGAATTTTCTGCTCTGACTGCCAGAGCCTGTCCAGGGTTTCAGGCAGAGAACCTTCATCTTCCTCCTCCTCCTCTTTCTAACTGGGGATCACAGAAATTTAACATTTCTTTGCTAAGGGAACTGTGCTGGCTGCCTCTTTACTACTGGGCCTGGTTCTACTACTAGTGTACTAGGGAGCCAGATGCCGGAGAGAGTGCCTTCTGTCTCTTACTCCTTCCTTCCCAGTCAGTGGAGGACATGGTTGGTGGTTCCACAGAGACCCACAGTCTTACTGGTGCTCACCACATTATCTGCCTCTAGAGGTGTTGAAAACATCTATATTCTAAGAGACTTTCCTTGGTTCACCAGCCAAAGTATTAATGCTATCTTGCTTATAATGCATTGCTTTTATTCCTTACCTGATTTATCCTTTTATTGTTCACCAGCCCGGAAGTTCCTTAGATATGGAGCAATACGCACATGCTGTAATTCTGCCATAAATACATTCATGAATGTAAAACAGGTGCACTAGCAGGGAACCAATGGTGCCTTCTCACTCAGCCACACTGCGAGTCTGGTGGTGTCACGCTATCACTGCAGGATTTCGGTGCAGAGTTAAGGAAAGGTGTAGGAGCCTCGCATTAATCAAGGGCTCTTTCCACTACTTTATTCCATGATTCTGATGAGCCTCTTCAGGGTGTCAATGATTTAAGAACTGAACTGAAGTGTTGCTATAAAGGATAGGGGATCACTTTAAGAAGCCAGTCTGAAAGGAGCAACTTGAAAAAGCTGG
Source organism: Varanus salvator macromaculatus (assembly GCA_023646645.1). Classification (NCBI taxonomy): domain Eukaryota; kingdom Metazoa; phylum Chordata; class Lepidosauria; order Squamata; family Varanidae; genus Varanus; species Varanus salvator. The sequence goes on along the minus strand of JAIXND010000852.1, from coordinate 9,242,972 downwards.
AAGAGATATCATAAATATCTCGTGCATTTCCACACGAGGAAAGCAATCAAAACCACTAAAACAATCTGACGAATGGAGATGCTTCATAAGTTACAGTCGACACCAGACATTCATTTTGTTAACTTCCTGTAGTCAGGAATCAATTTGCTTGGATTCATTCCACAAATAATTGGATGCTTCGCCCATTCTAATCTTAAAAATGCTGTAAAGCTGTCAGAGAGTCTGTGTAATTTAGTCCATATAAGAATTATATATTCTGAAGATTTCCTTTACTGGAAGCAGATATAGGAAAAGAGAAAGTCATTGTACTGGTGATGGCTAGAAAGAAATGTGTACATGTGAGAAGAGAGGGAGGAATGAATCTCTGGTACCTGATAGGCTAGAACAAGATAAGCATGTTTCTTAGGAGGCCCTGGGGGAGCAGAGTTCCCCATCCATTGCAGTTGTTGTTGTTGCTACCACAGCAGCACCCTGTATCTGCTGTCTTGGTTACTGCACTTGGTTACTGCACAATGGTCAACCAAGGTTGACCATTGGCTCTCCACTTTTGTGGGGGTTAGAGGTGCAGGACTCCCACAAAAGTGGAAAATCCATGACTATCTCTAGAAAAAAGTGGTGAATATCTCTAGGGAACAACACACACTGTTTGGGGATGACATGCTCTTTGGTTTGGCACTGGCCAGCCTCACTCACATGCTTTGTCTCTCAGTGGGCACAAAGACTTTAGAGATGTTCACAGTTTTTCCCTAGAGATATTCATGGTTTTTCCACTTTTGCAGGGGTCCTACTCCCCTAACCCCCATGAATATAGTGCTCATTACTAGCTGCAGTTTCAGGCATCCACTGCGGGGCTTGGAATGTATCCCCCATGTATACCCCGCAAATATGGGGGCCTTGCTTTGTTACTGCTACTGCTGCTGCTACTACTTGAGTTTTATTGTTGTTCAGCTGCAAAGTCATGCACAACTTCCATGGACCACAGCACACCAAGCCCTCCTTCCTGTCCTCCACTGTTTCCCGGAGTTCACACAAATTCACATTCATTGCATCAGTAATGCTACCTAATCCTCTCATCCTCTGCCGTCCCCTTCTTCTTTTGCCATCTATTGTGCCCAGCATTAGACTCTTCTCCAGGGAGTCCTTCCTTCTCATTAGGTGGCCAAAGTATTTGAGTTTCAGCTTCAGGATCTGGCCTTCTAAAGAGCAGTCAGGGTAGATCTCCTGTAGGACTGACTGATTGGGTCTCTTTGCAGCCCAAGGGCCTCCTGGAGTCTTCTCCAACACCACAGTTCAAACGCTTGATAGGAGCTTCTCTTTCGGAGATGTCTTCGGCACCATGGATAGCTCCTGCAATGCTTTAAAACTGCACCCCAAGGACTGGGAGCTCCCACTGATGTAAGGAATCACCACCTGTCTCAGGAGCTGCCCCCTATCCAGGCGGAAAGAGGATGGCCTGGCACTCTTCTGTGTGGGGAGGGTGCCTGCCACCCATGGAAGTGCCATGTTTACTTTTTGTTAGAGCGTTGCTTAAACAGAAAGGGGCTTTTCAGGCACTGGGACCAAGCTTCAGGAGATGCTCTGTGTGGTGAACTCTTCAGCTGTAGCTGGGAGCCTTCTTGGTGAAGAGTCTTCTGGGTTTGGACTGCCTCTGCCCATCCAAGATGGCCATTGGATCCTCCTGGACAGGAAGGAGTAGAAAAGGGCTTCCTCTTAAGGCCGCCCTTGGTGGAACAACGCCTCAGCTGTTGTGTGTGTCTCTGTGTAAACAAAGCTCCATCCATGACTCAGCCTGGTTGGCACTTTTGCTATCTGCCCGGAGCACGTATTCATCTCTTGCCTCCAGTACAGCTGTGATTATACAAGATACTGACGCCTGCAAACAGCTTTGTTTGCCCGGAATGAAATGCTCTGACCATGAGTGGCTTCAGATGAGCAGGGGGCTCATCCATTGACGATGCTGACAGGTGCGTCAGAATTAAAAATGAACACATGACCCAAAGATAGGCTGAGTCCCATTTCCCCCTCGAAGGCTAGAATGACTTGGGCTTTCTTGCAGGTAAATGGAGAGAGTGGCCTTGCTTCCGTCATGGATTCTGATGTTGCTAAACTTGCTCAGATGAGGTCTTTGGGTGGATGCTGGTGACAGACAAGAGTTTTGTGGCCACAGAGCATCAGCACAGATAAATTATCCCCTTGCAACTTCTAGCAGCTTGGCTTCTCTTGGAAGTCAGGTACTTCACCCTGATTGCAACAGGAATCCCATTGTATTTTTAAACTAATATTTTAATGCAAGTGTAGGTGGAAAGAACCATGCCACCTCTCTTCTCGCTCATGCACGAGTAAAAACAAAGGGAGCCTGTTTCATGCTCCAGAAATATTTGTGCATGGATGCAAATTGAAATAAATGTTAATTGATGGCATGACTAACAAGATGAATCAATTCAACGCAATTGCAGGCAGCAGCACAGGATTAGGAGAAGAGCTGGGCTGCCCCAGCTGGACTCGCCTGGTACGGTTATAGAGTTACAATTCTCCTTTCTCACCTGACACCTGCGGTTGTGTGGGGCAGTCCCTTTCAGAAGAGCTCCCCCAGCAAACTATAGTTCAGGCAAGGGATTAAATTTCCCCTCCTCTTGCTCTCCCTTCCTGCCAAATGGTTGACTGGTTGAAATGGTAAAAATCTTTTCACGTTTTCTTTAGAAGGATGGATTGTCCCCCGTGCATAACCCTGACATATTTGACCATCCTCCTTTGGAATGGGACACTGAGATCCTTCCATTGCTCTTCTGTCCCAAATGCTTTGCCTTCATGTAAAGCTGAAGGCATGATCCAAACTTGGAGGTTCATGTAGCCTTGGAGAAGCCACGGATGCCCTTTCTCTTCCTTGTTCTTCCAGCTCTGCAATTTTGCCATGGGGCCACTTTGGCCATCTACCTGGTGCGTTTTGGTGAAGAAAGACGGCACCTAAAATGTCTTTAGGACAACCTGCATCCTGGTTACCCCTTCCTGTCATCACCGTTGGAAATGCCTCCTTCTCCAAGTCTGTTTTCCTGACCTTGGAGGCAAGACAGTGCTGTTCCTTCTCAGCCCACTGCAAAGGGGCAGCGGGTGGGAGCTCTGATTCCCAGCTCTGAGGTTGGACTGTTGCCTCCACCCTGGAGCTGGGCATCCTATGCCTCCATCCCAGAAGATAGCTAGATGCTATGGGATCGAGCAGTTTAATTTTTCCAACAAAAATTTGTATCAGAGCAAGTTGGAATCCAGGATGTCAGGGTCCCAACCAGCCCAGCCTTTTTTTTTTTTTTTTAATGCTACCCATGGAAAAATATTTGAAATATCTTCAATTTCCTTGCTCGCCCCACAAGAAATGAATTTGTTTCAGACTTACAGTCAAGACATATGCTGTTCGTCTTTCCTAATAAGCTGCTCCAACCTTTATCCTTTGGATTTAACTGCTGGCCATTTTCGCTCATGCTAGCAATATTTTTCAGGTGCCTTTGTCAAAGAGATAACAGAACGAAACCTCCCTGAACCGAAACCTCCCTCAGTTTGCGGAAGGTTAATTGCTACTCTTCCAGACACCCCTCTCCCCTGTGGGTGGATGCATTTGGTTGTAATTGAATGGTTCTTTTGTATTTCCAACAAATTCTTCCAGGGACACCCATTTGCCACCTGTGACCTGCTAATGGGGTGCAACTCAGCAAGTGCTTTCTGACTAGGACAACTTGATACATGCCCTTGATTTCTAAGGTAACTTTCTGGCAAAAATGTTGCCTTAAAAATCTATTTTATTGAACATGCACACTTTCTTACAAATATATTTTGTTACATAGAAACACGATGTTTTACGTACATGATTGCATATTGTCATATCTGCTGCCCCAGAACACTGCAAATCCAGCCAATTCTCCAATAGATGTATTTATGTTTTGTCCATTCCTTGATCTTTTAGAATATGTTAAATTTTGAGCATGCAATATTCTGTGTTCTTCCATACCATTTGGGATCATTGTACAAACTGCAGCTGCTATGCATATTTTAGCTGCCACGAACCGGTTTACAACCACCTCAAATTTTGATATCCTGAACTCAAATATTAAGATACAGAGACAAATAACCATTTTTAAAAAATTAATGAGGTTACTCAGTTCACTCCCTTTTGCCCAGCACCACAGCCCAGATCCAAGTCACCAGTTCTCTGCACTATTTCTATTAATCGTTTCATCAAATTTTTAAGTTGGAAGAGACCATCTCCCCTCACTCCGATTCAATGCAAAAATCCAGAGGAGACGTGCTTTGGCTTTTCTTGACCAGTGTGACTACTCACTCCATGGGTGGGCAACTCCTAGCCCATGCTGGTGAAGGCTGAGGGGAGTTGCAGGCCAACACATCTGGAGAGGGAGGCACAGGTGGCCCACCTCTAGGTTACACGATCAACATAAAAGCAAGAGAAAGGGCAACAGAGTCTTTCCTTCTCTTTAGGGACCCAAGACTTTATTTTAATCCCCTCCACCCTTTGCATACCAAGAGAACATGGCATGGACAACCTCTTGTCCCCTGAACACCACCATTTTGTTTTTGAAAATTGTGATCTTTTTGGCAAGTCTGGGATGAGGGCACTACTTTGACATTCCAGTCAAGGGCATCACATATATTTCTAATTCATACGGTGTAGACCTGAGAGTGAAAAGTTGCCAAGAAGACTTAAGTAAATTGAATGAATGAATGAAGGAAGGAAGGAATGAACAGACGGACGAACGGGTGTATTTAGCTTTGCCACAACCTTGGCACAATGTGACTTAAATGGAGAGCAGGAGAGGGGCCAGCTCCTGAATAGATCTTTTGGTCAGACTCACAGGACCAAAAATCACACAGATCCGCATCCGCAGAGCATTGAGCAGCTGTCCTCCCAGAGATCCGGTGCTCCAAATCCAAGGTGCAGGGATCGCGCTTTAAGGAGCCACCTGCAAATAGCACCTCCGATGTGAAGAAAATGGGGAGCTCGGATGGAGAGCTTAGGCTGGCTCTCCTCTTAAAACCGAAGGGAGAGCAGCCATCGCTCAGCAGCGGAGCTTGTGCTTTGAGTGGGCCTGATCTCAGGCACTGCCATTCTCAGTGGCCTCAGTGGGTCGACCTTCTTGCCGGCACTGTCACTGGCTGCTCTTGCTCGCCCTCTTTTGTCTCATCATGGCTTGCCACTCGCTTGCTTCTCTGCAAGCCGGGAGCCAGCGAGCATCTCTGGTCCCTCCTTCTCCCCACCAGCATTGGCCGGGCCAGACTGAGAGGCCAGTGAGCAAGCAGGACACAGAGGAAGAGAGAGGATGCAGCTCCAGGGGAGTCTGCTCTCGCTGACAGGAGGGCCCTCGACAGGTTCTAGAGCCTGTTTGCCTTTGACCCCAGTCCTGAGGTAGGGTTGATGCCTGGCATCTCCAGTTTAAACACAGAGAGAGAGAGAGAGAGAGAGAGAGGGTGGGGGGGAATGCAAGCTCCCTTTATGTCTAAGACACAGGAAAGCTGCTGCTGCTTGAGCCTTTCCCATCGCTGAGCCCCCAGATCTTGCTGGACTACCACACCTATCACCCCAGCAGCAACAGGAGTGCTAAGGAATGATGGATGTGGTAGTGCAGCAACAATATGGGAAAATGATGGCGAACATAGCAAAAGGTCCTAGTCTGGGTGAATAAATATTACAGACCTGTAGAAGGCCAGTGGCTGGAGTGCACCAGAATGCCAGGCTGAGGCTGGTGGGAGGGGTGCCTCCTTTGGGCCTGAGGTTCAGCAGTGCTCACAAATAAGCATTTTGGGAAGAAGGTTCTTGTTGCCCCCAGGACTTAGGTAACAGCCCGATCATGGGTGCACCCACAGAAATCCGCCGTCTTCTTTCTACGAACATTGGTGTTTCCCACCTCTTCTCTCCTGCGGAGGAAATCCTGCAAGGACTTTAAGACGAAAGATGTGGCACCAGGGGAACAGATGTCAGAGCCTGATGGAACTGCGCAGCTGCCAGATAAGGGCAACATAAATGAAGATGGAGGGGGAGAATTTAAAATCTTTTCAGTTGCGTTTCTGCTTGCGAGCTGTATGTCTGCTGCAGCAGAGCTGGCTGGCCGAGGTCCTGCTTGAGAGGTTTTATTGAAAGGACCCAAAGGAGTCTGGCGCAGCACAGTCTACTCTGCACACAGAGATCTAGTTGCCTGTTTTTATTTTTTTGTTTAGAGCACTTTGCTCTGCTGTTCATGCACACACCCACACGTGCACGCAGGAGAAGGCCTCTCGAACCGCCCACAGCGATCGTTCATAAAGCTGTCCCTGCCCGCAGTCTAAAAGACATGATCCAAGAGGAAACGCGCTGGGGAGGGAGGAGGGACAAGCGAGGTCAGGGGCCATGTTTTAAAGTGACAGGATGATGGCCCCATCAGACGATCAGTTCAGCACTAAATTGAGATGTCTACATTCTTGTGGGGAACGCAATATTTCTCAACGCTCTTTTAGTGCACTTTCCTGTTGTGTTTCCCCTGCTTTTCTGATTTACAGCCCCATGTAGGCAACTGGTCCTCATGAGCAAACGGCCTCTCTGCCATCTTGCCTCATCCTTGTGGTGACTTCTAAAGCCAGCAAGGAAATGGACCACACAAAGCCACACGTGGCACAGAACTGAAAGTGCACCTGGGAAAGACTGACCAAAAACCCCCCAGCTATTTTCCGGGGCTGAAAATGAAATCAAATGCAACACCTTCACACCTTTTGGAGGCTCCGAAAGGAAAAGTGGGAGCATTCGGAACAGGGTGGGGGAGAGCAGATGGATTATGCCCAAAGGACTCTGGCTTAGCAGCTGGGGGACCAAGGGAGGAGGAGGTGGAGAGCAAGACACAGTGGCTGTGTTCACACAACACAACAAGTTACCATGATTTGCAGGTTTTTTCCACGACCTTCCTGACAGACAATCCAGTGATGTCTTCTTTGTTGTGGTTTCCATCCTCCCACTGTTGGCATATATCCCACCAGCCCCAGTCTCTGAAATTCAACCCCCAGGAACATCACCCTGCCTGTGTTGCCTGCTTCACAACATACATAGAGGTTGGATGACTGGAACGGCTCCCATAACTGCCGCTTTTTCCAGTGGACTCCGTGGTAATCGCATACAGTGCCCGTGGAAACTGAGATCTTGGGTTCGGACAGCACAACAAGCCCCGATGGTACAGACAAACCATAGAAGAAACCATTGTTTCTCACCATGTTTCTGAAGACCAAACTTACCTTGGTGAAATACCACACTAGATTCAGACAACACACTAGACCAACCATGGCTAATTGTGTTGTCTGAACCCAGCCAGTAAGTCCAGTCATCTGTAAGGCATGCCGTGGGTTGTTCAGTGACCCATGGCATGGTGGCTATTCCTAGGATGATTCAGCTTGATGTGCAAAGCTGCTCAAAGTCTGGGGCCATAGGATTGCTGCCCGAGCCTCCGTCTGAGGGCAGCGTCCCTTGCAGGGTAAAAATCATTCGAGGACTTGAATAAGCAAACCTATAAGAGAGGAACCCGCCCATTCAGAAGGGAAGGTCCGGTAGGCAGGCAGCCTATCCTGGCCCGAGGATGAGTGGGAAGATGGGCGGAGTCATCGGGGCCGACGTCTTTGCTCTGGACAAGTATTTGCTTTCTACCAGAATAATATCCTGTGCCTTTCAAAACTTAGAACATTGCATAATGGATACATTGACTCCACATATCAAAATTATCTTTTAAAAAAGCCAATTCAAACTATTTTTGTCATGGGCTGCACTAGATTTTTATATCCTTTTAAAAGCCCTCGATGCTTGTAGTCCTCTTTGTTTCCACAGAGCCAGAAGCTTATTTATACATATTGATTTTTTGAACTTTGCCTCATTTTGACCATACACTTAAGCACTTCCAAGGATCGATACTTATTTTTACATTTCGCCGAACCCGTCACATAAAAATAACCTTTTTTTAAAGATATCTATCTCAGGACATTGGAATAGTGCTAAAACATTTGCTCAAGCAGAACAGCTAACAAAACACGCTGGTGTCTAATTTAATGCTAACCACGCTTAAAAATTACTAGATTGACAGGACCTTGAAAAACCATTTTTCCTCCAGATATGCTGGACTACAGCTCCCATCACTCTCAGCCAGTAGGGACACAGGGCTGTTGGTTGGGGTGCTGGAAGCTGCAATCCAATACCACTAGAAATCCCCAGGTTGGAGAAAGCCGCCTTAGAATATATGTGATCTGTGTAGCCACTGGAAGGAGACCTCCTTTTACATCTTTCCAGTTCAACTTAAGGAAGTATGAAGAATTGGTTTCCATTCACTTTTGACCAAGATGTACGCATTTCACATCCTCCACACTATGCATGGCAGCAGATGCAACCTGCAGTTGAAGTTCATACATTTCCAAGCCTGTAAGGAAATTTTTGGACCCAAAGCATGGATTCATTCATGCATTTGAAAAATGTGTATTTTTGGAAAATGTGCAGAGCTATACTTTAATCAATGCAAGACAAATGCAAAGATCTACACCACTGATGGTCAATTCGCAATTGAAAAGAAAAACAAAGAAGCTCGGAATTTGAGACAGAGCAATTAAGAAAATATGGAATTCAGAGAATTTGACACCATTGAGTTTTGTTGCCTCATATATCCCTAGTTCAGCTGCAGTTCATGCTTGGCTGACTGAAAGTCTCTAACAGTGATTTAAAAATGCAAACATGTATACAGTTGATTCTGTACAAAAAGGAATCTGCCCGCATTATGCTGCTGATGCTACCATGAAGAGCACGACAGAGTCCAAGCATTCCCCCATCCCTTGCCTGCCCAACCGCCCCATTTCAGCTGTGGCCTCTCCACTTGTCAGAAGGACCCCTCCAGACTGACGGACGGTTGCTAGCTCTAGCTCAGCACGCCTGACTCTGACTTGCAGCAACTCCCCCAGGAGTCTTTCCCAACTCTTCCTGGAGATGCTGGGACTTGAACCAGGAACCTTTGGCATGCAAAGCATGCGTTCTTGTCTCTCCCTAAAATGGCAATGTCACAGATGCCGGAAAGTGAGGGGAAGTGGCAGGTGGCAGGAAGTAGATGCAGGAGAAATGTGAAAGAGAATTGTGATTTAACGGTGCACAACTTACTGCTTCTTCTGTTTAGACTTCTGCTGAGTCCTGCCTGTGCTCGCTCGCTCGCTCGCTCGCTTGCTTGCGCTCTCTCTCTCTCTCTCTCTCTCTCTCTCTCCATCTTCTCATTAGTTTGCAGCACCAATTTTCCATTTTGGAACAACTGAGGAAGCAGTAGATAAGCCTTTGGCAAGATCTCAGGGTTGGCCACTTGACGAGGGAGTACTTCTGCTGGGTTACCGAGAAACACGCCGAAGGTTATTGGAGGGGAGCTTCAGCATCCAGGGTGAGGTTGCCATGAGCAATCTCTGAGCCCCGCTCAGGGTGGGAGCGCCGATGCAGTCTGATCCGGAGGGGTCATTATGTGGGAATTCTGCCCATTGCCATATTTTTAATGGGCCCCTCTGAGAGTTATAGCAGTGTAGAATTATGATCTTGGTTTGGCAAGTACGTGTTAGGAGCACATGCCTCCTATTTTCCCTTTCCAGCAGATCAAGGCAAAAGACTTGTAAAATACTGTCTGTGATTGAACTAGGCTGGCCAGCCGGGGCCTGACTTTGCAATGCAGAGGAAGCGATAACAAGCTTGTTAGCAGGTAGCATCTATCAAAGTAATGATCACTGTAACCGATGGATTTAACTCTTGCCCATGTCAGGAATTGGTTCCAGCCTGAACCATCTTCCTCCCTTCTCCTCCAAAAGGGGCTGGCTTCATCCTCAGGGAGGTTCATGCTGTTTGTGGGCCAGACGGTGGGAACACCAAACATTGCTTAATGGGTCTGTCCACATCACTTGTTGAGAAGCAGATTGATTGAGGCTCAGTCCAGAGGCGATCTATGGGACAAGTCTGCCTTAAAAGCCAAAGAATATACAGAAGTCAGCACAATGGGAAAACCATGCCTTATCAGGAATCCAGGGTTCAATTTCACAATGGATCGGTCTGAAAAGCAGCAAGGTTTCCATGTGCTATAAACTAAAAACACATAGCAAAACAAAAACATTTTACTCCGGTTCGCTTCCCTGCCATGGACTGAGGTCCTATACCTTGGAGCTGCCAGAGCCCCACCAAGGCTCAATTACAATGCATCAGAATTTCTGGAAGAGGTTCTAGTGACACAGGCCTATGCGCGGGTGTCCTTCACTTATGAGGAGCCTCTCGGAGGCTGTACTGTCCGGCTTTTTGAAGCACTGCTGCTCTTGGGGGTTATGGGTTGCTCAGCCCACGGCTCAGTGGCGGAGGTCTCCCCATCTTGCAGAGGCGGGTAATGATCTTTCACTCTTGGAGTCTTTTGGAGGAGCGTTCTTCCAGTGGGTGGCACCACACTCATAGGAATCAATTCTGATAGAGAGCCAGTGTTGAGAGCCAGTGGGTAAGAGCACAGGACCAGGGCTCAGACGATCTGGGTTCTAGTCCCCACTTGGCCATGAAGCCAGCTGGGTGACTTTGGGCCCAACCTACCTCACAGGGTTGTTGTTGTGGGGATAAGATAACAGGAGGAAGAGAATGATGTAAACTGCTACGAGGTCTTCAAAAAAGCAGAATATAAATCAAATAAATATGTAACTATTTTAGCTTTAGTCTGATTACCCACCTTTGTATGATCTCTGGGTCAGCAGAATTCACTTAATGCTGAGATCTACCATCTCATTTCTGTTCATGAATAAGAACCGTACTGACTATTTGGTGGAAAGCATCTTATTCATGGGGCAAGATGAATTATACATTCCAGGCAGGTGCCATGCTGGGGCCGCTGCTGTGCTTGGTAACCTAAAACCTGGCCCACCTGCAGCCAGCCATTCTCTTCCCCAGATGTTCCTTAATCTTTGACACATGAACAAATGCATGGATCATGGGGGTTGCACGATAAGCAGAGCTGTTGTTGGAAAAGCTGCTTGCCTGGTTTGGGGAGCACTAGCAAGAAAGAAACAGCGCACCAAAAGGCACCATGCACACACACGGGGACAAATTGGTGTGCGTATCACAGGAAACATGCAATCCTGGAAGCAAAAGCCCAATATTTTTATGCTTGTTTAGTATATTTTTCATTTCCCCATCATAGGTATCCCTTTCTCAGTCCATAAAAAAAGCTAAGAAAAGCGGGGGTGAGGGGATAAAAATAGTCTATTAAAAACAGCTTTGAAATCCAAACAGTAAAGTCTCCAGCAGAGGCAGGGAGCCTGAGGTCTGGGGACCACATCTGATCCTCTGACCTTTCCCCATTTCCCCCAGTGACCAATCATGGGGCAGTTTTGTGTCTTTTGTGCAGCCCCCGCCCCTCCATGTTATTTAAGTTTAAATGCCTCTCCCAAGGCTTAGTTCCAGGCAGAAAGCGCTGCTTTAGTTCCTGCGTCTCTAAATTTCAGCTCTGGCCCATTGTTTGTCCTCCACCAAATGGTGAGGTTGAGGTGAGGGTCAGTTCTCTTGAGTTAGTTCCAGGGGAAGAGGCAGGTTGTGGATTAGGGGTGAGAGGGAGTCTTATCCTTTGCATAATGACCCCATATCAAGGGCTTCTAAACCTCCTGCAGTTCCATCACCAGCTGCCCAGGAAGGTTTATATTCAGGTTGGGAACAGGGATTGTCTTTGTAGAACATGTGTAGAGCTAAGCTGAGCTGTTTACCCCAGGAAAGAATGGCCAGGGAAGACCATTTTTGAGAAGACTCGGTTTGCAAATTTGATGTTGGTTCGATATTGTTCTTTTGGTGAGATCTGTGACCCTGCATGAAGATGGCTTGAATGCAGAATAATTTGTTGTCTTTCTTCTGTAGAAGCAACACATTTAATTCTTGACAAATGCACAAGTGTGGAAACCAGAAGAGGTGATGTCACCTTTTGAATTGTTCTAAATATCCTGCCCACTGGAGGAGGAGGAGGAGGAGGAGGAAGGGGAGGTGGGAAGATGGGATGGGTCATTCTTTGCTCCATCAAGTGTTTTTTGCTGTTGCTGATTGTGGAATTACCAGATCTGTATGTTGTGGGAATGAATGTGGAAATAGGTGGAATGCATCCCTTGATTTGCCCATTAATGCTTGCATTTGAAAGAATATGCATGGAGGTCTTTGTGATGGCTTTTCTTCAAACGATCAAAAAAGAGATAGAGGTGGGAAAAGGAGGAAGACCATGGAAACAGACTTGACAGAGCTGGTTGGAGTCAGGTCCATGGTAAAGGCAGCAGGCATTTACAGCGGGCGCACAAGGGCCAAAGAGGATGGAGGTCTTCACAGAAAGGCTCCAATCCTTGCAAATGCCTGCAGGTACGTTCCTAGCCCTGGAGGCACTCACAGAATGAATGGTGCTACTCATCACCAGGGGGCGCTGTGTACAGTCTTCGGGTGGTGGATGGTAAAGCAGAGCAGAACTGGTAACTGTGTGGTGCCTCCCAGATACGAAGGGCTACAACTCCCATCAACTTCCATGGCCCCACTGCCTGCAGGGGTGGGAGCTGTGATCCAACGCACTACAGGGCACCATGTTTGGGAAAGGCATAGCAGACAAGCACAGCCTTGGGCTCACTCAGAACAAGGGTCAAGCAAGCTCCGTGTTGCCTACACCAGGGGTGGGGGATCTTTCTTAGCCCAGGCCTGGAGAAAGTCTCAGAGACTGAGGTCCAACAGTGGGCAGAGCCGAAGGCAAAGGAAGAGGGGCCAAAATGCAAAAACCTTCCTAACCTGCTGTAGCTTGAGGGCAGAATTGCACAAAAGCTACCCGCCCCAGGGGATGGGATCAGGTGAGATGCCACCACCTGAGCAGGGTGTCTACCTGGGGGAACCCCAGGGCCAGATCCTGAGCTGCAGTTCCAGATCTCTGGCATGTCTGTTCTGGAGACGTGAACCGGGTTGGTTTCTATTAAAAATAATACCGGACGGATCAAATCGCTGCTCCATTCTTGACACTTGGCTCAGCTAGAGGTTTGGTGGCAGGACTGCCATGACTGCATTAACAAAAATCACAGGCTGAACAGTTTCCTTATCAGGTTGTTAAAAAGGACCCAGTCGCTGGCCGTGCTTCCAAATTCATTGTCAAATCTCTCTTTGCCACTCTGAGTCACAGAAGCATACAGTTCAGAAATGAATTCCGCATCCAAGGGGGCCATAACTCTTTCCTGATGGACGAGAGAGTATGATCATTATTTAGAAGGGTGTCAGCTATTTAATGAGCTCCAACATAAGGTTTCTTCAGAAGGTGGTTGTGAGATCTGCATTCTAGTTTGATGGGACAAAAAAAATCGCTTCATGGCTTTACTGTAGCCATAGAAACAATCGCAAAGAGGATGTTCCAATGAACTTATATTTCCATGGAGGGCACAGGCAGAACATTGGACGGGAGACAGGAGACTTCCGTGTCAACTGGGTTGTATATTTATGTCAATTGTTAAGGAACTATACATGTTGCCAGACCTCTATGAGGGATAAAGTCCAGCACCACGGACAGCTCCTCTGAAGCTCAGAATAGGCTCTGGAGCGGATGTATAAGTCCCAGTGACACTAGAAACATAAAACAGAGTGAGTCAGAAGGGGTCTCCTGGGCCATCTAGTCTGACCCCTGGCTCCAGCCGGCTCCACCCATGACACTGCTACCTCCAGTGTCTGCTTGGAGGTGGGGAATGAAATCCCCCACTGAACGGTATGTCAGGGATGCAGAACCTCTCTTTTGCTCAAGGGTCTACTTCAATTTCAGAGGAACACTTGGGGGCCACATTCCAGCCATGCGTGGGGCTGTGGAGAAAAGGAGAAGAGTTGACTTACCAGCCTGAGTTAGTTCATAGTTCTGTGGTGATCTAGGCCCTTGCGGTTAGAACTGCTTCCAAGTCGGGAAATGGCCCAACACTTCACGCTCGGGAGAAAGCAGCTGGGCACCTGGGACCCCAGATGGGCTGGGCTGCCTCTCAGGCCCGCACTTCACCACTTCAGCACCACGAGATGGGCTCCTTGAGGGTTCCTCACCTGCTTTCTTGCCACTAGGAGTAAACGTGGCTGGGCCAGAAGTGATGTGGCAAAAGTAACATCCTGGGAAGTGTCTTCTGGAGAAGGAAGAGGAGTTATCAGTGGAGGAGGTGCTCCAGGGTTAAGCCTGGAGGCAGAGAATTCGGCAGGGCCAGGAGTCACAGCCCCAAAAGCGCCAGACCTAGGAGGGCAGGGTTGCTCAGAAGAGGCTCCTGGCTCAAGCTGGAAGCCCTTCTTTGCCGAGCTGGCTAGTAGGGCCCAATGGCCAACTTAGTTGGGTAAGTCCAGTCCAGCGGTCTGAATACACTGAACTCATGAAGCTGTGGCCCGCAGCTCCATGGTGCTGCACAACATCCAGCCGCTCCTCCCAGCCCTTCTATAGCTAGAGGCATGTGTTTGCAGGGGGAGCAGTGTTCGCTTAGGGGGCAGGGAGGTAGCCCATTCCTGATCCCAATAGCAACGGACATTAATGTATCTCTGACGGCACACCTGAGTGATGCTGAGACTGCAGCTTCTTTGGGAGCAGAGACCTTTCGGTGTTGCCTCTGCTCCAATTAGGTTGCTTCCCTTTTCAATTCTGCTGGCTAATTCATTGTTGCTGCTGGTACACTTTGCCGGATCGATGGCTTGCCCGGACCATATTGCTGCTTTTAGTATTACGTTACCCTCATTCAGATTTGACCATTTTATGGTAAGCCTTTTCATGAGAGAGATGCGGGACAAGCATTTCTAAATGGGGCATTCAAAATGCAACCCCATAAAATACTGTATTATATTGCTCACGATCGTGTTTCTCAGCTCTACCTGTTGCAACAGGAAGTGGCCATTTGTAAGGAGAAAGGTCTATCTTTGTCTACATGACTCTGTCCAAATTTTAAGGATTCTCATTCTCACACACACTATAGCCCTTTCAACAGAACCACCTGATCCTTTGTGTTGCATGTTTGCAAGCTGGTGGGACTTTTGGAAGAGGAAAGTCCACTTGCTGCAACACGATGGATCCAGCATAAATGCAGATTCCATGCAGGAGATGGTCATTGGTGGTGTTGTTATATGATGCGTGTGGGCAATGGGCAGAAAACAGCAATCCAAAGGGGACAATGAAGGCTGTTCTGGTGGCCTCCCAAGCCAAATATTAAGATATCCACAGAAGCAAGGCTGATGAGCAAGTGCCAGAGAGTAGCCTGTGATATAAATCAGCCTTCCTCAATATAGTTCCTTCTAGATGTTTTGGACTACATTTATCCCTTTACATTGGCTATGCTGGCTGGGGCTGATAGGCACTACAATCCAAACATGTGGAGGGAACAGGTTGGGATTCTCTACAGAAATGTCTCGCTCTCCTTGTCCACAAGAAGCCATATACCTGGAACACAGTCTAATCCCATCTCCATTTTTCTGTAGCTGCAGCTGACATTACAAGCCTGTGCTGGACCTCCTTGTCCTCCATGAAGGATGGGAACTGAGTCTGGACAACTGTCTCTGTGACCAGGACCCTGCAAAAGCATCCCATGGAAAGAACTTATGCAAATACCGGGGAAGTGAGCTTCAAGTCTATGGGCTCAGCCTGTCTCTGCTGAGGTCCTCCGCCAGCCCTCTGGGGTTCCATTTTCCCTTGCCCCAACCCTTTCTCCTGACTAGCAATTGTTGGTTGGTTTTCTCCAAATGCATGGAGGAGAAGGCTCTCCATGGCTACTAGTCCTCATGGCTATGCGCTACCTCTGATACCAGAGGTGGCATGCTTATGGACACGCGTTTCTGGAGAACTTGGGGCTGCTGTACTCATACCTTGCTTGGCAGATCCTGTGAGCAGCTGGTTTGCTCCTGTGTCAGCAAAAAGCGGGACTGGATAGACCCAAAATCTTGGGTCTGGACCAGCATGAATCTTCCTATTTTCCTGTTCTTTGGTATTTTGTCATACATCTTTCACCTTTTCTCCAAAGAGCTTGAGTTGACAGACATAGTTCCCCTTGTCTTCAGCATGATCTTGTGAGTTACTTAAGTCAAAAAGATGCTCAAAGATCTCTCAAAGCACCTTAGGACTGAGTAAAAATTTGGGCTTGGGTCTTCCTGGTTCATAAGGTGTATGTGTAGTTGGCTCTGCTTTTATTGTGATGGTTTGTGGTTTTATTGAATTCTATTGTGGCATCCTTTGTGTCTCTTATATACAGCCCTGATAGTCGAAGAGGAAGAGCAGGGTAAAATTACTTTCAATCAGTCAATCGTTTTGGGAAGGGGAGCAAAATTTTCTGAATGATACAGGACAGATCTCATCCTTAGGGCTAATGGAGGAGCTAAAATAAGTAGAGAAATAGATCTCTAGGACATGGATCTAAGCAACCTTGGAAGCTATTTTCTTGGTAGAAAGGAAGAGTAACCCGTAAAAGATTAAGAATTACTTGTTAAAATAAAGACAAATATGGCCCCTCATACCATCTTCCTGTTCCTCTTTTCCTTCTCCTTACCTGTCTTTTTCAGATAATCTTTTCTCTGCTAATATGTTGGTTTAACAGCCATTGTTTTCCCTAAGGTTCTTTGGGGGAAGTAAAGAGATCTGTAATGTCTTATTCTTCCAATTCCAATTCCAATTCCAATTCATATTCATTATTTAACACAAGCACAGGAAACAATGGGGAAGTGAGAAATCTGACAATTAAACTAGTATAGACCTTGTCTGTATTTTTTATTTATTTATTTGTTTATTTTACAAATTTATATGCTGCCCCCTTGCAAACAAGCCTCGGGGTGGCTAACAACAAATCAAAACAATATAAAACAATATAATAAAGTAAAGCAAACAAATACACCATTTAAAACAAAGTTAAAAACTGGCCCATCTCATGGTCTGAAAGATAAAAATAAACTATACAATAAATAATTTAACAGTTAAAATACTTCTTAAATAAAAAGGTCTTATTTGCTTTTCGGCGCCAGGCAAGCCTCTCTGGGGAGCGCATAGACTGATCTTCATACATGCACACATTTCTTCCTTTCCCCTTGTGTTTCTACCTCAAATACCTGTGGAAGGCCAAAATAACAAGCAACGCTTAAATCAGAACTGGGGGCCATCTGTTGGAGTTGAGGCTGGATCCAAAACTGAATACAGCTGGCAGTTTGTGATATATACACACCAAACTCCCACAGCGTGTCTCCGATGCAGAACACCAGTAAAAGCCAGATCTAAGGAGTCATTTCGCTTTCATTGCTTGCATTGGAATTACCAACTACATCTCAAAACATAAAGAGTGACCCCCTCAAATTCACTCTCATGCATTAAAATGAAACTGTCCATTTTGCAAGGACAGAACGAAAGCTGCCAAGCTCTTTCCTGGCAAGAGCGATCACTCGCTCTTGGCAATTGGTGCGTCTGCATGCATTTTATCTTCCTCCAAGGGGCCCTTAACCTGGAGTCAAGTATTAACTGCTCTTGACTCCATCTGTCAAATCACAGAGGAGACCGTTTGGAAGGTACACCTCTTCCGTTGTCTCCTGGGAAGGACGGGGCAGAAATGAGTCGGGTTCACTTTTGAATGTGAACTTTCCCTATTGCCACTTCTTTCAAACCAAGGTGCCAGAATGGGTTCTCTTTTGAAATTTGTGCTTATCTGCTTATCCAAATTTTTGCAATGGTTCTCCTTAAAAAACATGTACAAAAATGCACAGATTGACAGAAAGTGCACCCCAAGCTGCATGTACTCAAGAAAATAGCATTGAAAATGCATTTTACCTGGAGGATTGCTTGGATACTGGCTGGGGATGATGGGAGATGTTGTCACATACAGCTACAGGGTGCCAGTTTGCGGAAGGCTGGTGGTGCATTTTTATATGTTGTGCATTTTTTTAAAAAAAGCAAAATACTGGGCTGTAACCTGAGCAATGTTGTTGTTGCTTTTTGTGTTGTTATGAGCATTCTTGCTCAGTCACTTTCTCTTACTGCTAATCCTCTTGGGTAAAGTCTGGCACAGTGAGATTTGCTGCAGCTTAATTTGTGCTCTGTAATCTGAAAGATGGTGCTTGGGGGAAGAGATAGCTTTCTTCATAATTTTTGAAGATTTATTAGTAGGGTTTCTCCCATTCCACACCCAGTTCTGTACTCAATCACCTCCCCTGAGTAAATTTCATCAAAATGTGCAAGGGTTCAGTGTGGTTGTATGAGAAAGCACCAAAACTCAGTCTCTACCTCATCATCATTTTTCAAGTATCGCTCTAGTCTTCATGTACTGTTTGTTTGCACCTTCAAAGAGCTCCTGCCCTGAAGGACAGCCAAGAAATATTTTTAATGCTCTATGTATGTATGGACAACTGTGCTACAGACAATTTCATGGAGGAGAAGACAGCCAGCGACTATTAGGCAGAATGACTGTAAACTGCTTCCAGTATCAGAGGTGTTTATATCCCCGTTCTCCTCTTGTGAGGAGCCTAAAGTGGTTTATGTAGTCCTCCACTCCATTTTAAGCTCACAACAACTACTCTGTAATGATAGGCTAAGAGTCAGTGGCTGGCCTTATGGCTGGGTGGGGACTAGAGCCAGGATCTCCCAGGTCCTCAGTCCAATGTTCTAACTAGTCTCCTGTGCTTTCTGTATGCTTTCTGTACACCAGCTGTTGGGGAACATGGGTGAGAGGGTGCAATTCCCCTCCTGTCTACTTGTGAGTTTCCCATGGGCAAAGAGCTTCCTACTGTGAGAACAGAATGCTGAACTGGATGGATCTTACTCCAATCTAGCTTGGCTCTTCTTCTGTCAGTTTTCCATGGTTCACATGGAGAAAGTGGAGAGGGAGGCAGCTTCCCCCTTGAAGCTGATGGGTGGGAGATTCAAGAGAAGGTCTTCCTCACACAGCACACCATCAAACTATGGAACTTATGGGCACAAGATGTAGTGATGGCCACCTAGTGAAGGCCATCAATCTAGAAGGGGATTGGACAAATTCATGGAGAAGACTATCAATAGCTACTAGGCCTGTTGGCTAAAGACTACCTTCAGTATCAAAGACACTATGCCTAAGTTCACCAGTTGCTGGATAGAAAGGTTGTTGTTAGTTGCAAAGTCACGTCCAACCCATCGCAACCCCATGGACAACACTCCTCCAGGCCTTCCTGTCCTCCACCATCCCCTGGAGTCCACCCAAGCTCACACCAACCGGCTCTGTGACTCCATCCAGCCACCTCATCCTCTGCTGTCCCCTTCTTCTTTTGCCATCTATTGTTCCCAGCATCAGGCTCTTCTCCAGGGAGTCCTTCCTTCTCATTAGGTGGCCAAAGTATTTGAGTTTCATCTTCACTATCTGGCCTTCTAAAGAGCAGTCAGGGTTGATCTCCTCTAGGACTGACCGGTTGGATCGCCTTGCGGTCCAAGGGAAGGAGATAGAAAGGGATAGAAAGGTGCCATTGCATTAATCTTTGCTTGCTTCCTGTTGCCAGTTGGTTGATCAGTGTGATCATACTGGACTAGATGGACGTTGGGCTGACCCAACAGGGTTGTTGTTGTTCGTGGTAACCTCTGCCCCTCTAGATGCTATTAGACTTCAATTCTCATCCTCTCAGTTCATTGACTATCCTGGGTAGGACTGATGGGAACTGGAGTACGACAAAATGGCAGGTCTCCTCTATCCCTGTTATATGAGTTGACGGAACAGAACTGCACCTTAAAAAAATAGAAGAATTATTCCTTGAATAATGGTCATACCTGACAGGTGTATTTAAGTAGAACGTTATGAGAAATGCCTCCATGGTGAGAGCAGTTCAGTGATGCAGCCCGTGATTGGGGGTTGGGTTTGTCGCTCAGAAGCAGTGCCAGGTGTCCCACCACTGCTGTGAGAAGATGTCAAGATGCTTCCAGGTGGGTCATCCAGCTCTGGATTCCATGCATGAAGCAGGGCTCCGAATTCGATGGTCCACACTGTGCCCTCTGCCAACAGTACACATGGCTATTGGTGTGCATTTCTACAGTGGAAGCAAATGATCTGTTGATTTTCTTAAATCAACTCATTAAAATAAATACCCCTCATTAATGCAAGCAAACCCCAAAGCTTCAATGCCAATTAACTGTTGTCCCTCTAAGTTTCTGTGCAAAGTTCTTTCAAGGCAAGCGTGAATGAAACAAACTAAATGTGCAGCTTTCTGGTGTTTTTCCAAAGTATTAAAAAAAAAAATCAACATTTTTCTTTGCCTTCCAAAGTAAAATTCCAATTTGTGTTGCACTGCATAGATTTAAAACAAACCTTTCCAGTCTTCTGAAATTTGGAGCAATAAAGCTTTATTAGAAAGATTGTTCAGTTGCTGGCGATCTTAACAAGGCAGTGAGAAATGAATGAAAAAGCCAGAGGGAAATTAAGGACAAGTTCTAGTTATATAACTGCTGTAGTTTTTCTGTTGATGAGAGGAAACACAAACATTTATGCTGGGAAACCTTATAGCAAAGGTGGGTAATGCATACCTCTGACCATTCCATGCAATTTGTAAAGCAATGCTGCAGTGCTTGGTAGATTCCTGAGATTGAAGGCATCATTTTATTGCTGAATGCATGTACCCAGACCTCATGGTTTTGAAATGTGACTGAAAACTGGAACCCATCGTACAAACTGCATGCTCTAACTAATCCTATAACATCTTTTAAAGAGGATGATGTTGAAGGAGCAGTGATGGCTGGTAGAGCAAAGTGCTTACAAGGAAAAAAAATGAAATTTAAAAAAGGCCAACTTTTATTTGGAAAGCTACCAGCATGGGGACCCTCTGGTAACCACCAAAACCACCATGTTTAAGTTCAGGACAGACAAAAACAAGTGTGGATAACTAGATGGATGGGTTTCCAGTGAACCTATACTAAGCCCAACATGATTTTAACAAATGTGTCATGAAAACATGTGGGCTTGTAAACAACAATGAATGTAATGAGCAAACAGATAATAAAGCCCTTGCACATTTATTTCTTCCTGCTCTTCAGATGGAAGCCCCCTGTGGGGGCTTGAAGAGTGGTAAGAACAGGACTGTCCATGATCACTGGTGTGCAATAAGAATGTTATGACACAAAAGGAAAGGGGGATGAGGAGGGAAAAGGAAAGCAAATCTGGTGCGGATTCTTCATGGTATGTGATTTGTGTACTGGCCTGTGCAATGTAGTCAGGCATGGCTGGAGGTGGAATGGAAAGTTCAAAGGGGGAGGAGGAACAAATGCAGCTTGTCTCAGCTGAGCTAATGGAGAGGGTTTCCTTCCGATCTCTCTCCCTTTCTTTGCATTCCACTTATAGCCTGCCTTTATTTCCCTCTTGCAAGATTACACGTTTCTCTGCCTCTCCATGTTATTCTCACAACAACCCGGTGAGGTAGGCTAGACTGACCGAAAGACACCCAGCGAGCTTCATGGCTGAGTGGGGACTCGAACCCAGATCTCCTGCCCCTTCCAGCACACCAAACTGGCTTTGCCTCCAGTGAATGGTAGAAATGATGGTTGGCAGAGAGACGGATCCTGAGGAAATGGATGGTTCCCTTTTCTCTCTTTTTCCCCTGTCCCTGCAGCAGCCGGATTTAACCGCTGCTGGAGAACATGGCCTCATTTTCTCATCAGCAACTCTGTGCCAAGGTTGTGTTACAAATGTGACTTCGTTCTCCACTGGCAAACAACCTCCATGTCTGAATTCTGCTCCCCCCACTGCCTGCTTCTGATGTTCAAATCAATTAAACCTACTAGGACAAATGTGTTTACTTTGCCCAATTAATTCCTCCTTCCCAAAAATTGGAGCTCTTTGATCATTAGCTTTTATTACTCAGTCATTTAGGGAGCATTGAAATTGCTTTTGGAACATGAGGCAGACTTACGGTTGGTTACATTTTTAACATGTGCATATGAGTGTGTATGTATATATATGTATAGAAATATGCCACATATGTACCTACTCAGATCTTTTTCAGAGGCGCTTCTCCAGGCGCCCCTTCCAAAGGAAGGGCCTGGAATGAGTTTCCCAGGGAGGTGCGCCTGAATCCTACTTTCGGTTCTTTCGGGCACCAAGTGAAAACCTTTTCATTTTTCCAGTATTCTAACAGCTGATTTTTAACTCCAGCTTTTCACTGCTGTGGTTTGATTGTCTTATGCATTGGTTGTTGTGTGTTTTTAACTTCGTTAACTGCTCAGAGAGCTATTAGGCAGTATAAACATAGCATAAATTATATATTCAGCCTTCCCTGAAGTGGCACCTACCAGATGTTCTGGACTGTAACTCCCGTCAGTCCTCACCAGCATGGGCAGTGGTCAGGATGATGGGGATGGCACACCCAAAACATCTGGAGAGAAGCATCTTGAAGCACGTGTGTTTCAGAGATGAAGCAGAAGTCCGTATATTTCAGAACTGTGGACATGTCATTTGAAAGGCAGGGAGAGGGGAATTCTGCGCCAAGAAAGACTGGATTCTGCAGCAGCATGCATTTTGCAGATCTCCAAATATTTTGCTGCCTTTTCATACTTCACTCCGTTCCTTAGCCCTGCAAGCCATGGGGTCACTAAGTGGACAAAGAGTCAGATGCAGCACATTGGGGAGAAGCAGCGTAGCCTAGCGGTTATGCCGAGAGTCAGATTGGGACTGGAGAGATCTGAGGTCTAGTTTCTACTTGGCCAAGAAGCTCACTGGGTGAGTTTGCACCAGTCCCTGACTCTCAGCCTCACCTACCTTGCAGGGTTGTTGTTGTGAGGATAAAAAGGAGAGAACCATGTAAGCTCCTTTAGGTTCCATGCAAGTGAATGAAAAGCAGAATAAAAATCTAATAAATGAACAGAAGGCAGCAGATTTGCAGATTATATATTTTAGTCTTACATATTATTGATTTGTATTTTTAAGAAACATGGAATTGGTTCCCAAAACATGTTCTGAATTTCTGTTGTCAGGTAAGCCTGAACAACAGACATCCTTAAGTGATGCTCTGAAGGCACATCAGGCATCTACTGTGTTGGAGCTAAGCAAGTCTAGGGCTGGCCTGAGGTTGGAGGGGAGACCACCAGCAAACTGCATGTAGCCACCTTGAATTCCACAGTGGGGGAAAGGTGGGATATGAATATAATTAATAAATAAACAACACTTTTGTTGGTGATTCTTTTGTTAGTGGGGCTTCTTATCCACAGCAGCTCTTATTTTGAGCATTTCGGGGGCTCTCTGCAGTACTAAACTGCATCCCCAAAGTATGTTCCCCACCATGGAGCACCATGGGGAACCCCTATAAAGCTGAAAAGAAAAGCTGCATTGGACATGGTGCCCCACTGACATAGGGAACACCTGCCTCCCTGAATCGATAGGAAGTTACGAACAGCTACCGTTGTGCCTGTTGAGATAATTCTGGCCAAAGAGAAAAAGCCAATTTCAGGATACCTGACCAGCTTTGGCAGTCTAAGCCTCCTGTCAAAACCCAGCTGTAGAAGGGAAGGGAGGCAGCAGGATTCCAAATTATTCTGGGAGCTTTGCTTTTTGTAAAGAGACAGGTAGAAGACAAGCCTGCAAAAGCTTAAATGAGAGTGAGAAGTCTAGGAGTACGCTGGAGCTGGTTTCTCTTTTTATTCGCTTTGTCCATCCACTGGCTTTAGAACATGCTTTCCTCCATGAGGTTGGCCATATTTATAAGCAGTTCCTTTTTATGTTCTAAAAGGAAAGATGGTCAAATTATTTTCCATAACCAAGAAGCAGGCTAATAAACAAATAGCTTGCCGTGATATAAACCCTTTCAGAACAGACAAGCTTTGCCTGACACCTGCATGAAATCCTGCTGTCAAAAACCCCCATTTGAAGGCTTTGAGCAACAAAGCCCAAATTCTGCGGGTGGCGTGTTGCCTGCCATGCAGAGCTGGCATGTTTCATGAGGTGTGGCTGCAATCAAACGGGGAAAAGCAAGCTACACTAAGATTTACTGTAGATAATTATATTCCAAAGCTGTCATTCTAATATTTTCAATGCATGCAGTGTGTCAAGCCTGGAGCTGAATATTGTGAAGCTTTGATTTGGGGGATAAAGCAGCAATTTGGGGGATGCTGGAACTAGTGCAGAATACATCCACTCAACTGCTTTGGGGAGCTGGATGCAATCCCCTTGCATTGGCTGCCCATTCACTACCAGGCTGGGTTTAAGCTACAGTCTTTTCTCCCTTATCAACTTGTCTGGTTACTGAGGACCTTCGCTTTGTAATTGCAAGGGGACTCATGCCCTGATCGAGTTCAGTGGGAGAAGAACCTTCATAGTGGTGGCCCCATTTTTCTGGAATTCCCTGCTTCTGGAGGTCAGGCAAGGATCAACCCAGCTGCCTGCTGAATACCTCCTTGTTCCATGGAGGCGTTCCTGCTGAGCGGGCATGGTTTAGATGTTTCCCCACTGGTAATGTATTGTTTTTATTCTTATATCTGTTTTAGCAGACAGGGAGTGGCATACGCATGCAGTAAATAATAGATAAATAAATAGCATCTTGGGAGACCAAGATTTTAAAAAGTGGGGAAAGAAGCACAGGTATTCTTTCTACAAGAAAAAACATTCTGCACGGAGATCTCTTTGCACCTCCACACACACTGAGCTTGCAGAGATGAGATTCATCAGACACAATCTGCTGAGGTTCATTGGAACAATCAAGTGCTTGTGAGCCCATGTGCCCCAATCAGCCTGCTGCCTTGAAACCCATCTGACACTGAATTTCATATTGCAATTCCTCTGCTTCTTGTACCTCCAACCATTTAAAAGCTGTGCACTAAGGAATTTGGACAAATATGCAAAGGAGTCAAATAAGTTTGCTCTGCTATGAATTTGGCCTACAGATTTTGCAGCAGAATGGCTTTTCTTGAGTTCTGCAGATTCCAAGGACTTGTGGACCATTTTCAGCAGGAATTGCTGCTGCAATTTATGCTAATTTCATCATAGAATAATAGGAATTTAAAAAAAACAAACCCCTGAAAATGTGTATTACTCCCAGAGGCTAAAGGAATTTGCATTTTTTTTTTTCATATATGGGATAGAAATAACTTGAAATAAAGTGATCAGCTCTTAAATAGACTATGAATCTCTGTCTTTTCAGTCATTTTTGTGGTGCTGAATTAGGGTAACTTCTTTGATCTGACAAGCTGCTTAGATTGGATCCAGCAAACTCATTCAACTCTATGGGGAACCATGGAACTCAGAGAGGTCTAATTTAGTCATGACTAACTGAAGTACCACTGATTTTGGTAGATCTACCTAGAATATAATTAAATATGGATTCAAACCAACAACTTTAATAGGCAAATTCCAGATAGGTATAGCAAGGTAATGGAAATGTCTTTATATGAACTTGGCCAGTCCAGCTGGACAGAAACTATGCTCACTTCATTCCTGGATAAGAGCATCCTAAAATTTGCACACTGATTCCCAAATGGGATGGAAAGAACATGAAACTGAAAAAATAAAAGTGTGGGGAAAAGCAAAACTGAGAAATTCACACAAGCATGTTAAAAACAAAAACAGAGGAAACCTACATCCCACTCTTTAAGATGAGCACTTTGTAGAAATCCTAAAGCAGGAATCTGGGGCCTGGTTTTCACCAAAGCAGCTGAGAGAGTGAAGATAGTGGGGGAGGGAAAGGAGAGGTGATGAAGTTAACTGGAACAGGAGAAGGTCGTTCTTCTAAATCACGATCTTTGCGTCGATCCATGAAGGGTCTCGGCAGGCAGCTCTCTCCTTCTTGGTCAGCTACAGTCCATTACTGTATCCCTGACCATGAATTACCACTATTTCATTCCTCTTTGCCTACAGAGTAATTTCTACAGGACCAAAGCCCTTTGATGATGCCTTGAACATAAGCTTTGGTTGACGATGGAGCGGGGTGAACTATCGATTTGGCTACCCTCTGAACTCCTCCTGGCAACTCTGCAAGAAAACCACATTTTGGAGCATGTGCATTTAAAGATTGCATCCAAGTGCATATTTCCCCCGTAGAGGAAAGTACAACAATGCCCTTGTTTTCCAGGAAAATTTTGCATTTTAAAATGCAAGCTTTTTAAAGTCACACAGTTTGGGCCTCGAATTTAGATATGTCTTAACATTTACCAGAAACATGCATGTACCTTTGGGAGTGTGGATGAGGCATAGTCGTTTGATTTGGGAACATAAATTAATTTGTGCACAGCTCTCGGTCAAGAAGCACATCTTCTCCTGCCTATGAGATGTGGAAAAATGGATTCACTGGTTGAAAGTCTCTCCTTGGTGGCCTGGTTATTAGAGGCTGTCATAATCGGCACACTTTAAATCTGCTATTACACCCCTGGTGCATCAATAGTGCACTTTTCTTCCAGTGTAACATACAGAAAAAGTACAGGCATGACCAGACTCAAGCCTGCTTCCTTTCAGCAAGGCGAGTTAAAATTGCATTTCCGCCTATTTCACACACGCTGAGAGGCGAACTCAGATGTGAGCGCTAGAGAAATTTAGCCAGTCACAGTCCGCTCATGAGCTACCAGATATGACATCATATTTGCAAAAATGCATTCTGTTCCATCCACTTTTTGAAAGGGTTTGGTATGCTTACTGTATAGCCTGCCAGGTTTTTGATTAGATTTCCCATTTCTCCTAGCCTTTGGGCACGCTGGCTGGGACTGATGGGCATTGGAAGTCCAGTAATACCTGGCAGGCCATGAGCTTCACCTTTGGCTTAACATTGCTGTGGCATATCTGTAAAACCACAATGTGTGAAAAGAGTCTTTAAAAGTACAGGCTTGTTGGATGGTCTTGATTCTCCAGGATTAAAAGCTGGCTCTCTAGGGAATGCACTTAATGAATGTGCCTTGTCCTCTCTGGTCTATGCATCATTAGAGACGTCGCTGAAGTCCATAATTACCTGGCTGGGAATTGCTCAGCTACATTACAAATTGAGCAGTCTGCCCCCTAGACATCCTTTCCAGCTCCCAAGCTGCATGAAACTACTGGGAGTGCACAGAATCAGGAGGAGTCTGGGACAAGCTTTCGGGGGGCAGCAGAATCCCCCCAAGCTATGCTCCAAGTTGGGGAGTGGGCAAAAAGAGCTATCCCTCTTCCAGGGTATAAAACTATTGCCATGAACGATGTAACTTATAATCAGCTGCCCTTTGTGCGACACCCAGAATTGCTGCCTTATGATACGGCCGGCTCTGCTCGCCAGGTAGCTGGCTCTAGCTTGCATTTGCATTTCCCAGCGTGCCCCTGAAGGATTCCCAGAATGCCCCAGAGCCTTCATGGGGAACTAACACAGCAGTCTGGCCCAGCAGCTTGGTATTCTCTGTCTGCCACTGCCACCAGGTAAGCCTTCCAGGGCCTCCCAACAGAGCAGGGCACCAATGGATCCAGCTGGGGTAGCAGGAGCAGCACAAAAGCCCCTCAGACTTCAAACTGCAAGATGTCAGCCAGACGCGCAGCACCTTGCTTCTGGAGGGACTCCAGCTGATGCTGTCCTATGCCCTTTAGAGAGAGAAGAGTCCCAGCATGCCCCAGGAAGCCAGGGTGGCTGGGGCATGCTGGGAATGTAGGACTTTTTTTCTGTTTAAGGAAGCATAGGGTAGCCCCTTCAATTCATTCTACTCCTCAGCAAAGTTTCCAGAATGCCCTTTATTTATATTGTGAAGGAGGGCTGAGCGATGGGAAAGAGGTAATTAGCTTCTCAGTTATAACGAAGCTTATCAAGTTCCCCATGAATTATTAAACATAATTAGTTTCATTTTTAACTCCTGCAGGCTACAAGATTTGTATTAAATGCCAAGCCAAACTCTAGTGCAGTTGATTTAGTAGACGTGCCAGCTACAGGTCCAAGGAAATGAGCGAGAGGTTTGGTTGTCGTTAGTGCTGTGTTTTGCTTCGTTTTTGCTTGTTTGTTTGTGGTCCTCCAATCCTTTTCATGCCATGACAATTGTGTTTATTTTCATGAACCTCTGACATGGAAAATCAAAGAGTTTGATTAGGTGGGACGAACAGAGTCACACCATTTGGCAGGAGAAACGAATTCCCTGGAAGTGTTCTGATTGTAATGGATTAGGGGAGTGCTGGCTGAGAAAGGAAAATGTATCGGAGGTTGTGCTTACTGGTGGGTGGACCCAGATGGATGACTCCAGGTTAGCGGGAATCTAAGGCTTGTCGTGCTGCCAGATTGTGTATTTAGCTGGCTTGTTGGTCAAAACTCATCCTTTTGTAATGCTCATGTCTTGCGGATTTGCTATTAAGTCTGGAATTGACTGATTTGAAGAGGGGGCAGTACACAAATGCACAGATCTCTCCTCTCTATGTTTTCTGTCAACCCACCCACCAGAATACCCTAAATGCTTTCTTGAAGCAAAAGCTTCAGCTACCTTCCTCGTGGAACAAGGGACAAGGATGATGTAAATGGGTTCTCTGTGTCCTTTTGGCAACTGAATATCACTAGAAGGCCAAATGACTGAAGCTGTGCAACCTTCCTGGACATGGGAACTGGATCTTTTAGCCGGTCTACTTAGACTCCCTCTCCGAGCTCATCTACTTCACAAAGTTACTGGGATGCTAACATCGCCTTCCAACCTACTTGGTGGGAATCTGGAACATACAGGCCATGAGTACACAAAGCGGAGAGGCCGATCCTGGCCACATTTGAGTCAAACCCATGCCAGTGCCCCCTCACTCCCACTCCCTAATTACCCAGCATGATATCTCCCTTTCTCAAACACCCTTTGAAGGGGAACAAAGGAATGGAAATACACAGGCTGCAAATATGCACTACCTTAATGTGATGCTGCGAGAGATAAGGGCTTTCCAGGCAAATAATAAGCCGGAAAGCAGATACGGGTGAGGGCTGAGCCATGGCCTGCAGGCTGAGGTGGCCCAGGAGCCTTGAAGCTGGTTGTCCGGATTCACGTAGTGATGTGTGAGGGATACTTTTGGGCAGAGGGAATCCAGTCGATTCCTGGGCTTGGATCCCTGTACTCTGGCCCACTTTCTTCAGGCAGGAGTCCAAATTTCCTGGTGAGCACTCACCAGGAACTGAGCTCCTTGTGGCCACTGCAGAAGCAGCAGTCCTCTTCCGTGCACCTGACTTGCAACCTTTGCTTATGCTGCATGTGATCTGGAAGGAGCTTGCCGGTTGTGCAACCAGAGTTGCATGAACATTTGTTGACATCCTCTCAGCTGAGCTCGCTTTCTAAGACAGGCCGAGCACAAGAGGAAGTCTGTGGAGCCGTGCATGATTCCATGCATATATTTTCCAGTTGCACGCATAATTGTGTCCAGCTGTATCCTCCCATGGATCAAGGCACATTTGTTTGCATTTTGCAAAGTGAGCATGCTGTCAAATGTCTCAAGAGGTGTGCAAATCCTCTTTGAACTTGGTGGGTGCACACTTGATAAAAATAAAACAAAACAAAACATATTTCTCACATATAACCTACTCACCACACCTACAGAAAGGTGGAGGTATTGTCTTGATTCAGTCCTGAGTTTTTAATGTTATTGGTATTTTGTGTGCTTGATTGTTTGTTTGCTGTTATGATTAGGATAGCCCGCTGATTTCATATTTTTAATGTGACCCGTCTTGGACAATCAATTGCAGGAGGTGTGGAGGCAAATGCTGTTGCTTTGCGCATCACAGGTTTGGTTTCCTCTAGAGCACAGGATGACTAGAGACTAAGTGCGCTGCATTGTTGAGTGCACCCTCCGTGCTTGTAAGCGTCTAAGAGGTTTCTGAGCATTCGTTGCAGATGGAAATGAATACAGAGCACGGATCTCCGCCTCCACAGCCCTCCTGCTCTGTGATTCAGAGGCACCAACTGCAGAAATGTTGGTGGATCCCATCCAGTACTGAGTGCCACAGTTTAGGAATGCTACAAAGTGAAAAGGGCTCAACCGAAAGCCTTGAAGATGGCCGGCAAGGGGGAAGAGTCCTGCAATGAATGAGCGCAAGGATTCGGCCTCTGCTGCTCTGCAGCGCAAGACTAGATCCAATGAACAAAAAGCTCTGGGCAGTAAAGCCGAGTTGAACGTCAGGAGAGACGTCTTCACAGTAAGATCACGGTTTGTCAATGGCACCAATTACCCAGGGTCTTCCAGGCGTCAGTCCTCCCTGGATTAACCCACCTGGTATAATCAGTCCATCTGGTCAGGAACCACTATGGGAATGGAATACAATCCGCCAGCTGAATGTCTCGCTAGGCCTTGATCTGGCACGATGCCTCTGCAGGACACTTCCCAAAGTGAAGGAAGACAGATTCCTGCTCATAAGAGCATCCAACCTAAAATTCAGTGCAGAGGGTGGGGGTGGGGATTTAGCATCATCATCATCTTCATCATCATGTGTACATACTGCCCAGTAGCTGGAAGAGGGTGGCGGGGGGCGGGGGGGATAAAAGCATCTATTTCAATTGTGCTTACTTTGAGGTTGTTTGCTTTGTTGTTGTTGATGATGCTGATGTGGGAACTAGAGTCCCAGGGACTTCATGGGAAAGGTAGGCTCTGCGAAAGCTCATCTCACGGGCACTCTGGGGCCACTGGCAGCAGAAGGGGAATTGCTGGGGCATCGCACTGCTAGAGGAACGGGTCGGGAGCAGAGCTGGGTTCGGTGAGTCATTGTAAGCAGTACCACCAGCTCATACTGGTGCCCAGACCTCCTCCTTCTCCGGGTGGCACGTGTGTGTTTAGTCATAGTACACTCCTGATTCACAACTTGCTACGCAAGCAGGCAGCCGACCGTGAAAAGCAGAAGCTGCCTTTCTCTCAAAGGGTGGGCGAAGAGGAGGGCCGGCTTCCTGTGTGGGGTGCCGACGGCTGCCACCCCCCGTCCTTCATTGAATGCAGGGTCTGTGGGTAGAGAAGCACGAGGATTTCACTTCGGCTCACAAATGAAATTGATTTGGTTTCTCAACCAAACTTACTTACCTCCTTTGCACTCCTCAGTGGGAAAAGGCACTTTGTCATATAAAGTTTGCACATCCCTGCACGTGAGAATTGTAATTCTGTTAGAACACTGTATATTATTTTCAACTCCCACGCCCTGTCATGATTGGTCATGGTGTCTGAAGCTGATGGGAGATGAAGTCTAAGAATCTCAAAGGCACCAAGTTGAGGAGGGCTGGGCTTCTAATCATTGGCAAGGGAAGGTAGCTTGTGGCCCTCCCGATGTTTTGGCCTACAACTCCCATGATTCTTCACCTTTGGCTATGCTGGCGAAGGCTGATGGGAGCTGTGGGGGGGGGTTCATTTGGGGCACACTTCGATTTGCCCATCATTTCTAAACAACAGGTGTTGGTAATTTGGTGGCCTTCAGGTGGTTTGGACTACACTGTCCATAATCCACGACCATTGCCCATGCTGGCTGGAGGTGTGGCCCAACCAGTCTGAATGGCACCCAAGGGCTTTTGGCGCAGAGGAAAAGCAGAGCTTGCTGTGCAGAGCTGTGTCAGCCAAGTTGGCCGATCAAACGCAGGTTTTATGCCAATCCCTCATTCGATGATTCATATTCTCGGGCTCAGATTCTCCCCAAGGGCTTCCTTGTGGCAGGACGGACAGCAGTCTCGCTGCTGCAGGTGAACCACTCCAGGCCATGGCTGAATCAGGCAATGACCATGATTCAGGGACGTCTGCTCCAGATAGGCTTCCAGGTGCGGGAGTTGATTTCTCACGATGGCATCAGCAACTGAAACACAGGTACGTCGTCAACAGACCAAGGGCTGTTTTTGGGCAGTTGTAAACATCTGCGGTGAAGAATCACAACACCTCTCCGTGGAAAGAACAAATCCCGTACGGCATGATGGTAGCCTCCAGTCATCCCTCTATGGCTTCAGAGCCAACAAAATGTCCAAGTGGTGAACAATTTAAAGGGAGAGAAAATCATATGCATTCTAGAAATTGCAGGAGTAAGAATGATAGTGACTGAAATATAGAACCCTGAGCCTTTACAATCAGGTTGCACCAGTAAAACCATAAGTGGTTATGCCTTGTTGAAGGTCCTCAGCAGTGCCAGTGAGAACATAATTTCAGTGCCTACTAAAAACCAACAGGCAGGAATTTCTGTAAAAGGGGGCCAGTAGGTGGAAGGCTGTGCTGCAAGGGAACGTCAAACAGACAGCACGTTCATCTGATGGCTCAGCGACAAGGCAGGCTGGAAAGAGAGGCCTCCTCTCTATGGTGTTGCTTTTGCCCCTTTAAATGACACCCGGCGGCCATTTTGCATCCTCCACAATAGCCTGACCTAGTGTCATTCCAAGGCATTGTGGGAAGGCTTGTGGTGGGGGAAAGGGAGTTGAGAAAAGAATCGGAGCAACAAAATAGAGGCAGAAAATTCTGCGGGGTGTTTTGTGTTGGGGTGGGCAGGAAGAGGAGATGGAGAAAAGTCTTGCAGAATGGTATTTTCTGAGACATTTCACCTCGTCTCTGTTTCAGACAGCCAAGCGCAGCAATATGAGTTGATCTATTTGGGAACATAACTACCTGACACTTCTCGGGAGAATGTTACCCTGTCTTCCTACCTCAGGCGAATAAAAATGAGGTTTGACAATCCTGTTTGTGACAGTTATCTGATAAGAAAGTCTGCTCTGCAAACCTCAGGGGACAGTCGCAAAATTACCCCAACTAAAGAGATACCATCACTAATAGCTTTGTCTTCTGCTCATTTGTAACTCAGAGAGTTCTCGCTTTCTGACACCCAGGCTTCCGACAACACAGATGAAGTGAGAATGGGCATCCAGAACTCCTCTTCCTCAGACAGTACATTTCCTTGACTTTGCCAAGTGTTCTTTCTCCAAGGCTAGAACAAATCTGCGCTATGTTGCATAATCTCCGTTACCAGATAATGTTAGCTTGCTAGGAAAAAAGGCAGCCTCCCAGAAAGCCCAGTTGTCCTGCTGGGAGTCAGTTTTGCAGACTGATGGCATCGCTGGGCTGGGCCCAGGTGTGTCTCACGGAGGGAGAGCAAGTAGGATGCTGTCACGTCCCCCCCACCTGGCCTTGCTGTTTTGGGTAGATTTCCCCATGTCCAGATGTGTTGGCCAAGCTGGCTTGGGATGATGGGAGTTGTTGGCCAACCTATTTGAACAGCGGCAGGTTTGGGAAGGCTGTGGGGGTGACCCCAGTAAATCCCAGCAGAGTCAGGGTTCTGCTAAAAAGGATCGCTCGGTTTCAGCAATCTATGCTCTGGCAAACTCAGTTAGATTACTGCAACGCACTCTATGCGGGGCTGCCCTTGAAGAGTGTTCAGAAGCAGCAGCTTGTGCAAAATGCAGCAGAAGATTATCAGAGGACAAAGTCAAGGTGGTGGCTTTCGCCTGCCAAGCCCTACATGTGAGACTTCACAGAACGCCTCTCCCAACCACAGTCTACCTGGACAGTTCATTCATCTTCCTCCAAACAAGGCCTCCAAGGAAGGCTTAGTAGGTGGCAAGAATGTAGAGGGCCTTCTTCGTGGTAGCCCCCAATTTGGGAACCATCTCCTCCTGAAGCCTGCCTGAAATTTTACATTTTTGCTGTTATTTAGATTTTATATTGTGCAATGTAAAGCCAGTGTGGTGTGAGTGGTTGAGAGCCAGTGTGGTGTAGTGGTTAAGAGCGTGGGACTGGGACTCAGACGACCTGGGTTCGAGTCCCCGCTCGGCCATGGAGCCAACTGGGTGACTTTGGGCCAGTCACAGACTCTCAGCCCAACCTACCTCACAGGGTTGTTGTTGTGGGGATAAGATGGAGGAGGAGAGATGATGTAAGCTGCCTTGAGCCCTTTGTAGGAAAAAGGCAGGATATAAATCGCAATATAAACAAACAAACAAACAAACAAATAAATATTATATTTTATGAATTCTTGTACAGTGGGCAGAGAGCTTTACTTAAAGGGTAGTATAGAAATTAGTTGAATAATCAAATGAGGGAAGAGGACAGCAGCTGGAAACCTCGCTCAGTGAGCAACGTGGGGATAATGAAACCTTTGTCCTGTGGTTCTCCCAGGGGTGCCCACACCAGTACCTAAAGTGGTGACAAGTGTCCAGCAAAGGAAAGCATCCTGCTGATGCACTAGCCCAGTGGTGGGGAACCTATGGCCCATGTGCCACTGCGGGCACGCAGAGCCCTCTCTGTCGGCACGCGAGCCAAGTCGCCCCAGCATCGCCCCAGCAGCCGAGCATCGGAGAACAGCACACGTAGGGGCCATGCGCATGCTCGGAGAGGAGTAGCCTATTGTTGGACCTTCAGTAGGGTTGCCTGAGCCTCTTGCAGTGTTCCATGTCTGGCTAGAATTCACCGCTTTTGCACTTCCATGAACACAAATTTTCAGGAAAAGCTGCCTGCATCCCGGATCCTCTCAGGGGGTGTGAGGATGGGGACCGCCGTGACGATCGTCTGCATGCCAACATCTACCGCCAACCTCATGGGAGAAAAGTCCTGGCTTGACCAGATCAACGGTCCTTCCATCCTTGCATCTGCTGCTCCTCTGTGGTGTGTGCAGAGTTCCAGATGGTGAGTAGCTTTGCACAAACTTCTGCTGGCATTCGGAAATGAGCAGGGACAAAGGCCAGACATGAGTAAGCTTTCTATAGGAAATTTCTCACCAGTCGCTGGACACCTTCAATCAACTGTGTCCGTGAGTCATAGATTCAGGACGCAGCTGTCTGTGCCTTGCATCCAAGTGAATATTGCTCAACCAAACAAGAGTGTCATGGGACCAGGAAGGGACTAGATACCCTCGGAGGGCTTGGCCTCCAGTTCCCATCCGCTCTGTTGGCACCCTTCCCCCTCACCAAGGGGTTTTGAGAGCCAAGAAAAATAACGGACACCTCACACACCTCCCCACAGAGGCAATACAGCCCCTCTGCAAGAGCGTCATCTCCATTCGCCAACGCACAAGAGCCCGGCAGATGACTCTTTTGAGGCGACAATATCCGCGCCGCAGGCTCCCATCATCAATCATGATGAACGCTGAATCAAGGACAGCGTCCAACAGCCATCCAGCCGATCAAGTCATTATAGAAATTAATCGCTCGAATGGATCTGGAAGAGAGTCTGAGCAAACAGGTGGTCCTATTCTCTTGACTCAAGGCTCTGGATACAAACCAAGGTTGAATGAGGCGGGGGAGGCAAAAATGATTGTGTCCGAGGATGCTTTTCCAGAGACGAGGAGTCCTGTGACACCATGAAGATGACGAGATTTGCCAAAGGCAGTATTGTTGTAGACTAGAGCCTGCCATCAAGTGTAAGTGGGCTACAGCCTGTGAAATTCTAGGTTGAGATGTATAAATTTGGATTTATATTGCAATTTATTTATTGGATTTATATCCCATCCCATTAGCCAGAAGAGCTCTCTGCTAAACTAAATCTGCTAGTCTCAGAAGGATCTCAAGCCTCTTTGTTGCTTTTGATGTAACACACGAACACATAGATTCAGAGATTCATAGAATAGTAGGATCAGAAGAAGCCAAGAAGGCCACTGGGGCCAACTCCTGGCTGCCAGGTCACACCAGACCTTCTCCAGCCAATGGTGTCCCTTGAAAGGAGGCAGCCCATGATCCTTGTCCTCCCACCCTCGGGCTGCCTGGTCACCTGCCTTCTCAAGCGTTCCATGTGTGTCAAGAAGGTGAAGGAACTTCTCTCAATCTCCTTCCAGGCAGGTTTGTCCCAGAGGAGAGAGCAAACATGTGGGGCATAAGTACAGTGGCCAGGAGGTGAGTCCACCTGGGAAGCAGCTCTTGCCCAAGAATTCCTTCAGATCAGGAGCGGCACAGCAACACTGTCCATGAATGCGGCCCTTTGTGAGGACGAGGCGGGGATGGCATGCCTGAGCCTACGCCTGCTCCGTGTGAAGACCTCTCCCGCCATGGGACTGCTGGCTTGGCGCGATCACCATAAGAGGCCCTCCCCACAGGTTGGTTTGGAGGGCAGCAGCCAGGGAAGGGCCTTCCTGGTGCTGGCTCCCTGACTCTCTCCCCAGTGAGGTCTGCCTGGCAAGCACATTGCCATTCATCACGAGGATGAGACTCCCCCCACCCCCCCCTCCATTTTGCATTGTGAATTTCACCCACAGAAAGCAGAATGGGAGTCAAACAAAAAGGGCAGAAATATTAAAGAGCCCTGTAATTCATCACTGCTGATACTAAATACTCAGATAACAGCATAAATCAATTGTGTGTAAGCTTCAACAAAGGAAGGCCAAGTATCTTTATTGGTGTGTGTGTGTGTCCATTTGAGAACAGTATCTGTATGTCATCCATTCAAATACTGAAAGTGTCATTAATCTTACATCCATTGCATTAAAGAAGGTCAGCTTTGATCTTTCCAGTCTTATATTGTCAGTCTTTTGGCTGTCAAAAGAGCGTGGAAAAATAATTTCTGTTGACTATGTTTTAACTCCCAAGAAACAGCTAGATAATTTAAAAGAACACGCACATCAGAAAATACAAGTAAGTTCAAATAGAAGGTTTCTCTATATTGTAGATGCTCCCAAAAGGAGACAAGTGCTCAAAGTTGCCAAAACATATGACTGAAAGAAGACTTTGCAGTATTACACCTCAGGCAGTTGGTCAGCTTGAAGAAACCCTTTTAAACAAGATGTTATGGTATTCAATAAAAGTAGAACAAAGTTTTGTGCTGAATTTGTGTGGCATAATTTGAGGTCACTGAAACTTCAGATGTTGACTTTAGATCAGACTTGGCTTGGCTTGGGCTAAGTAGGACATTTTGTTGGCATTTTTTGTGGCTCAGTTTCTGGTTGCTTTGGAGAATTTTCATTTTTTGGGTATTGATTTTGGAAACTAATACGCAGAATACTGTATCATGTGTCTGGTGCTTTTTGTGTCTGCCTTGACAGTCCCCAGCCATGAAAAGGCCGGAAACACTGGACTAACAGACTCAGGGTGGAATTCTATGGCCCCTGGACATTGACCGGAGGCCATAGGATTCCCTTGAGTCCCAGCTCCCTATGACCTTGCAGCAAGGACTCCGAAGGCTGGATCGCTGCCCTGCCCTGCCCTGCCCTGCCCCTCATGGCCTGGCATGGAAAGATCCATGCTGCTCGCCCCTTGTGAAGCTGCGCCTGGGGAATAGGGGTGTGCCAGGGGCTGGGGAGGGGAAGTGATGGGACCCCCGGCCTAGGCCCACTGGTTCCAATTGGCACCCCTGCCTTCCTCACTCTTCTTGGTGCTGCTAAGCCTGGACAGCTGAAAACTGGGGGAAACGCCTGGCTTGCTGGAGATGGGCATTGGATACCCTTAAGCCTCCAAGTCTGGAGGCTCATGCACCTTGAGGGTGCAGGACACAAGATTGTGCCACCAGGGCACAAATCGTGATTGGCCGCAACACTTAGAGAAGAAACTCATGCTGTTTGTCTTTGAATGTAGCTTTTGGCAAAGATGCTGCAATCCAGGAGCCGATGCTGAAGGGTCCATTTGTCTTCGGTGCCCTTGTCTGGCATCTCCTCTCTTCAAGTGCTGACGGAATCGCTCGCCCATGCAGCTGGCTGCTAACAGCCTCACTTCTCTCCTTCCCAAGGAGAGAACTCGACTGGCTTGGGGAAAGAATAACCAGTGCATTACAGGCCAAGTGGAAAGGGAATTGCAGAGGCTCGAATAATTAAGCCGAAAGCAGAAGGGGGGAGATGGTGCAAGTTCGTCCACCCATCATTTGTCTTGTCTCTGTTATTAATGGCGTTTTAACCCATTGAAAGGATGGGTCATGAGCACCACCATTAGTGGTGCCCTCCATTTTTATTTAAATGCACCCGGTGGGTTTGTTACATTCTGGATCTCAGCTGAATGTTTGCAGAGGAGTTTCTGCCTGGCAAACTGAAAGTGGTCAACCACATCCAGCCGTTTCAGAAAAGCCTGTGGAGGCTACAATCCAAAGGTGGGCAGGGATGGAACCCAACGAGCCGGGGGCATGTGTGCCTATGCATAGCCCCCCAAACAGCCTCTTCTGGTTGGGGGAAGAGGCACTGTCTGCTAAGAGGCCTCTTGCTATGATGTCACATGCCACAAATGAAGTCCCTGAAGGGTATTTTTACAAGCAAAACTGGATATAGGATTGGATGGGCAGGAACTGGAAGTATCCTTCCCTCCCCAGCTCTATAAATGTCCTCATTAGCCCTTCCCTGAAGTTTTTTTTAATGAACCTGGAGGACCAGTCAGCATGGTTCCTTGCATTGCTACTGCATGGAAACAAGAAATGGGATCAAAGCTCTGAGGTTGGATCCCATTTCTAAACTGGAACCTGAAGTCCCTATGGCCCCCTATGCTCTGTCTAGGAGGCCGTTGGATCATTCTGTAACTGGAGTCTTTCCCCTTCCTTCCTGTATCGCTGTGCTGTATCTCCCAGCAAGAGGCACATGTTGAGCATGTCTAGGAACATAACAAATAATCTTGCAGGCATTTTTTGCGGGGAGGGGGAGTTGCAGAGGCCCTGCAGACCCACAGATCGCCTCTGTGACATGCCCTGATGGCTCAAAGGAGGGACAGCAGGCGGACTCTTGGAAAGGGGTTGCAAGGCTCCCGGTGGTTTGACAAAAATACAGTATTTGTACACAGTCTGGGACAATACACTCCCCCTTGAATCGCCGCAAGGTCTCTAATGTGCCAAGGCAATAAAGAGGCAAGTCACACTGAGCAGTAAATGTGGAATTTGCAGTGACGAAAGATATCAGGAAATTGTTTTACTTACGTGTAAGGTCATATTTAGACAAGGGAAGCTGGTGAAATTATGCTGATATTTACTGACATTTTGCTGGTTTCATCTCGCTAATTTTCCACGGGGAAATGTCTCACAGTGTGCCACTTCAGGGCCGCACGTGGCAGCTTCCTGCCCCTAATGAAAGCTTTGTCAGGACGCGGTGAGCTGGTCGTTCTGTGCAGCACCACCTCTAGGGGCACTCAAAGCCCAGCTTTGGGTGGGATTGGGATGGAAAGAAGAAAATAAAAAGGGAAGAAAGCGAAGAAGAAGAAGAAGCTAGTAAAAGTCATCTGACGGTCCCAGCAGCAGGACAAGAGCACCAGTCCACCCAAAGTTATAGCGGATTCCAATTTCTACACAATCGCACAACAAATTAGAGCACGAGCCTCTGACATTAATCTCACTATATATCTAAACTTTTAATCTAAGTGGAAGGAAGGTGACAGCATCGGCGAATGGCCTAGTGCAAGGATCCCCACAAAAAGTCATTTCTAGAGTGCCTGAAGCCCCTACTATGGACTCAGGTGCCCTAGGAAAATTACATTTCCCAAGGCCCCCGTCCCTGGAGCACTGGCTTTGCATCATTCATGGCACCTGGCAGGGAGGGAGGGGCAGGAATGTCTGTCAAGCCAGAAAAAAGGCTTTGAGGGGAAATTCTGCTTTTTTGTAATGCAGCCAAGTCATTATACAGCTGAGACAAGTAATTATAAAGCTTCCTGGTGTTACCAGGTCAATTGCTTCAGGTGGGCTAATTAGGGTTTGAGATTCTAGCCTGCCTAGGAGATATTTATGGGCATAACCGATTTCTAGTGAAGTGACTCTTCATTCCAAGGGTCTATTGAAGTCTGGTTTTCTGATTCACCAGTGCTAAATGAGCTTTCAAAACACCAAGCCAGTGTTAGCTGTTGCGCCTCCAAAGTTTGTTTATCGTCATACTAAAATTAAAAGGGATAAATTAAAATTGTTTTATTGTTATTGTATTTTAATCATGTTGTTAGCCACCCTGAGGCTTTGTTGCGATGGGGCGGCCTATAAATGTTTTAATTAATAAATAAATAAATATATACTTGGATTGCTTGAGTCACACATGTGAATCTGTAGTGGGCAACCCATGAGGCTTTGAAAGACCCTGATAATGGCTGACATAATGTCTCAATAAACAGGACGGGTTTGTGCACCTGGTTTGTGCAAATTAAAATTTGGGGGTAGAGGGGATTCAGACATCATTTGAATTCAGGGGAAAATCTAATTTGCTTATGGATGTTTCCTTACAGGCAATTGTGTTCAACATCAGTTCATTAAAGCTGACCCTTTTGTATCTTTTTCCGCGTCCACAATAGGAAAAAAAAGCCATGGGAACAGAAGAGAATTTCAACTTTTCAGGAAAATAGGCTTGTGACCAACCCTCCTTCCACATTTTTTCTCAAGACCCGGGCAGGCTCCTAATTTCAGTTTTAAATCCAGTGCTATACTGCATGCAGGACATCGCACAGGTGAGAGGATCTTTGCCCCCCTCCTGTTGAAGTCTGCATCACCTTGGCTTGGATTCCAGCCGTGGGCATAGCCAAGGTGGGCCAGTGCTAGCAGTCCGGCTGCAGGTTCCCCACCCCATCCTGGGACGGCAGGATCCACACTGGGAGCGGGGTGAGGATGAGACACTGCTGTGCAAACACAGGCATCACAATAGGAGCGTGTGAGGAATCCATCATGCATGGGGACCCACCAGACTCCCTGGGCTTGGCTCTCCGGACTCCAGGCTGCTTTGCAGTGGTCCGGAATCCAATTTCCTGGCAGGCAAACCAGCTTTTACAGAACACCCACCTGGAAGGGCGCCCAGCGCACTGCACCCGCGTGTCCCTCTTCCTCACCATCCAAAGCAGCCCCGACTGCTGCCACATGTGCGGTGAAAGAGGAGTGTGGCCGATGGGCATGCAGGGCTCCATTCCTGGTGAGTTCCACGTGCCTGCAAGCCGCGTCGCTCTTCCGCTTGAGTCCTTGCCCACCCGCTCAGTTGTAGCAGCCACCTGGGCTGCAGTATCCATTGCCAAAGCAAGTTGCCAGTTCCGCAACCTGGATTCTGTGCGTAGTCGCAGACTTCCTCTCGGCTTAGCTCATTCTGCGAGAAGGATGGATTCTGCTAGGCTCCATCCCAGCCCTAGTGAGAAATGGACAGAAGTGTTCCAACTTTCATCGGTGCGATCATGGAGCCTGCCAAACATTTCTTGTTTTGGGCACACGTCTTTCCAGGCCATGCTGAGCTCTCCAGACCTTCCCAGCTGATAAGTTTCTCTCCCTCCTTTTTCCTTCTCCTTGACACATTGGTTTTTGCCTTCAGACTTATAATTAGCCTTCACTGACTCAAATCTTTGATTAAACGCCTTTCAAGCTTTTATCTAGCAAGCCTGTTTGCTAGCTCTGGTTATTGCATGTACAGGAAAATGATTGATTGAACTGAGTCTCTCCCTCCCCTCACCCCATTTTTTCCTTTCCCTTCCCTCTGTTGCCACTTCTTCAACTATTTGCTCCTCCTGGCAAACACTATGACGTTATTGATTTGCTCGGCACTGCAAGTCTCCTCTGCAAAGGAACGACTCTTTATTGCTTCAATAACTTCTCCTTAGGACTACAGAGGAGTCCCTCCCCCACCCCCTCAGCCTTTAGTGATGCTTTAAATTTTTTATGCGCTCTCAAGTGAAATATCAGCTGTTTGCAGAAATGCAATAGGATTTATCAGAAACTCAAGCCTCTCTGTAGGTTACTTATGGCTTCTAAGTCCT
Organism: Varanus salvator macromaculatus; assembly: GCA_023646645.1. Lineage (NCBI taxonomy): Eukaryota > Metazoa > Chordata > Lepidosauria > Squamata > Varanidae > Varanus > Varanus salvator. The sequence continues at coordinate 9,201,510 of JAIXND010000852.1, read as the reverse complement.
GGCATTTGCTCCATGAAACGTTCTAGAACTGAAGGGACAGATGTATCTACGTGTCCAAAGGAAGGAGTCCAGAGCACATGCACTGAATTAGGACTCAGCACCCAGGGAAACCGGCACGCAGGATCACACGGGGAGTCTCCAGGGACCCAAAAGCCTTGGCATCTGCCACATGCAGAGGGTGATGGAAGATGCTGTGCTTATGCATTCCGCCTCTACACACGTTTCCCCCAACAAGGATCTCTGGAAGAGTTCCGTTCGTTTCTCAACTTTCCCTGTTCTTTGAGATGCTGCATGCAGTTATATAGTCACTACAGCTGCCTGGCAATTTAGAGTATCGTTTACGATTGTCACAGGTAACAGCTGTTCAAACCACAGTGTGACAGCAGGGCTCTTGCTTCTCGAGCATTAGTTTTAGGAAATGTACAAAGCGGTTCCGGCAGGAGATGCTTTCATATCAGGGAAACACGTTGTCAAGGGAAAAACCCAATGTTGCTCTCTTAATTTTTTTAATCTGTGGTTGCAAGTCTAAGCATATTTATTTTAAAGGGATTTCTCCATTAAATCATTGACAGAAAAATAGCATTTCTAAAGCAGTAGGACTAATGCTGGAGTAAACACGCCTCGGGCAATTGAAATGCCTGCAGAACCAAGACAGATGCTGAAAATTCACCCACTGCAGTCCCACCTAGGATCATTTGTAAATACAAGAGAAATTTTAAAAGCAACATTCTTCCCCGCATAGTTACTGCATCAGAGAAGGATAGGGGTGAAATGAATCAGCTTGCAATTTCAGGTACATCTGCCAAAATTCCACACTTTCAAACCTGTATGTGTGCCAAAATCCAGATATCTCTTGAAAGTTATTTATTTATTTATCTATCAGATTTATAGCACACTTTTTTTCTTAATGAATTCAAAGTGACATACATCTTCCTCCTTTTGCTGCTTTCAGTCTTATCCCCACAACAACAACAACCCTGTGAGGTAGGTTGAACTGAGGATCTGTAACTGGTCCAAAGTCACCCAGTTGGCTCCATGGCTGAGCGGGGACTAGAACCCAGAACACGTGCGTCCCCATCCTGTATACTTAACCACTCCACTTTTACAATAAATAAACATTTATGAAAATACGAATTAAAAATGCTATAAAATGCAGGTATTAGGGGAAATGATGTTCCAAAATTCATTCCACTGGTAATATTGATTCACAAATGTGATTGTTGTAAGCCGCCCCGAGGCTAGTTGGCAAGGGGCGGCATAGAAATTTTTCTAATAAATAAATAAAATAAATAAAGCATACAAAATGCATTATAAGGAGAAAGATGCACAATGCCTATGTATTTTCAGGTGAGCATGCATTCGTCTGAAAATACATTCTCAGAGTTTAAGATGAGTCAAATTAGAAATTGGAAAAATAAGAACTGGAGAATAAAACTGATAAATTAGTTAATCTCTGTCTATAGAGAACATTGGAGTCTGTTAATTTTCTGAGTGGTGCATTGAAACATCTTGGGAGCTAACTATCTGGATGGAGATGATGGGAGTTGTAATCCAACATACCTGGACATGCACATGGTGGGCATGTCGTGAGCGGAGCCGGCTGCAGCTGGGGGTCAGACTAGATGGCCTGGGAGACCCCTTCTGACTCATTCTGTTTCTATGTTTCTATGTACCTGGAGAATATTGGACTGGAAAAGGCTGGAGCAGTCAAGGATGAGTTTAAACCAAATTTGCCTTCTTCTGGTCTATCAGATACAATCTGCATTCAGAAAGAGGTTTCTGGCTTGAGTTCTAGGAACTTCTGATTAGGAAAGTGCAAATCAGCAAAATTCAAGCTCTCTGAAATTCATTGAATTCCACCTCAAAGCTCCTTGTAACTTGCATTCACATCAAGTTGTGCATTTGATTTTTCCCCATTTTTGCTGGAAAATCCATATTTTCCCTCTGTTTTCCCAAATGTATGCCTCAGATTTGGGATGCACACGTTCTTTTCTCATTGATTAAAAGGTATCGGCGCTCATTTCGCAAAAATATGCTTTTCTTCACATGCATTTTTCAGAGGCACATATGCCGTTGCAAGGCTTGGGTTGATGAATTGCACCACAAGCTCAGAAATGAATGGACTTTGCCTGCAGATTGTATCCAACTCTGTGTTGTCTTGAGGGGGGTGAACCGGGCAAAATCCTCATTAAAAAGGAATCAAACTGGGGAATTCCATCCCATCCAGCAATGGCTGAGTTAGGGCTGCTGGTCAGGAGATATACCTCATCCGCAGAAGTATTGCAGTTTAATAAGAAGAAACAAGAAATGCCAAAGCAGTTTTCTCCATCCTTTTTTGGTGGACGAAACTATTAACAAGAAAGATCAGGGCTCATTTCAGGACGAGAAAATCCTGCAACTTCAGCCAGCAAACGTCTTCTCAATACAATTCTGAATCAGTGCAACGTTCTGTGAAACTTAATCACGCAGCTTTCTTGAAGGAAATCACAGAGCATGGAAGAAACATAATTAAGTTTCTTGAATACCCCCAGTTCTGATCTCTGTTTAGTATGTTTGAAGAAATAGACTGCTATAAGATGGAGAAGAAATTTTGTGCACCAAACTCAGCATGGTGTCAGGGCAAAACCCATGAAGATGGTTATTGAGAGAGTTACACAAAAATGGCACAACATCCCTTCCCCCAATTCACTCATCGCGTCCTCTGATAATGGTCCCATGATCCTGTATCCCAGAACTACAACTTCCAAGATGCTCTGAAGGAAAGCTGTGATGCAGAATTATACATGGCCTGAGATTTAAGGAGAGGAGATACAGCCGGGATGGGAGGCAGGGCTGCCTGATGGTATTTTCGCAGGACACCCAGCTAGTCTCGCGTGCTTTTCTAGCAGGGCCAGTGCCAAGATTAGGCCCATGGTCTCAGTCCCCAATATACTTTCCAAGGCCTTGGGGTTTATTCCACCAGCCCCGAGAATCCATTGGTGCCAGCTTAAATGGGTGCTTAAATGCCATGACCAGTTGAAGGGTGGTGGGGGGGAGATTTTTAAGGGATGGCAGCTACGAGGGAAGGGGTTGGTTCACCCACCTGTAGCAGCCCCCACCCCTGCAAGCACAAATCTCCCCCTGCATGTTTGTTATGTTGAAAAGAATAATCCTATTGATTGGGCTGATCTTGGGCTGATAAATTCCCTCTCTCTCTCTCTCTCTCTCTCTCTCTCACACACACACACACACACACACACACACACACGGTGGGAGAGAGAGAAATGAAATGGATGAAAAAGTAATTGCTTGGCTTTGCCTCTGTGAAAATGTAAATAGTCCTAGTAATTACTCACACATGCATACATTACAGATTTTATGTATGCAGATGCTATGCAGATTTTTGTTTTATAAAAGGCGTTTAAAGCTTAAATAGCTAGCAATTCCCCCACCTAAGTGGAAATACTGAGCTGAAATTACTCAATGGTTTCTTGAGAAAATTCCAGGATTTGCTACCCTGCTAGAAACTTTTGTCCGTTTTCTTGTGGGAGTTGCCATTCTCCTAACATACACACACGGACACACAAAATAGGGCCCCCAAAAGATGCTAAATGGGGGGAAACCGGACCACCAGGTGGGAGAGGGAAACAACTGATCATGGCGAAGGGCTGAATGGAATGGTAAAGAGCGCAGTACCTTCGGTAAAACTTTGCCCCAGGTCCCGCTCAGTGGTCAGTATTTCCACTTCAATGGGGTGTTTTGCTATCGTTTGCTATTTCTAAATGTATCACTACATTCGTGTCCAGCAAGGAACCCAACGCAGCTTATATGAGGCTATTCCTCTACATTTTATCCTCACAACGACCCTGCGAGGTTCACCGAGGAAGCTTCATGGGCAAATGAGAACTAGAACCCCGATCTCCCAAGTCTCTCTATTATAACACCACCACAATGTGCATTTGCTTATGTGACATCAAGCAAAGTGAAATCAAATCAAATGCTGTTAGTGGGAGAAGCTCTCCCAGTTTCACCATGGAATAGAGGCATTATTTCTTCATTTATTTCATTTCTATACCACCCCACCTGCAAAGCTCTCTGGACCGTTTGCAACGGTGCATAAAACAAAATGATAATTTACAATACAGATATCATTAAAACAAAACATGCAAATGAATTTTAAAATGAATTTAAAAGTGCTTTAAAAATATGATAAAATAATCCTGCAAATGTAAGAATCAGCTGGGGGTGAGACTAGATGGCCCAGGAGACCCCTTCTGACTTGCTATATTTCTGCATTTCTAAGTACTTCTGAGAACCCTCCTTTTGAGTATCTCTGGGCCCCTTCTCTCTGCGAGGCCCCTTTTTTGGAGCCGGACACCTGGAGAGAGTAGCCTGGAGATAAGCCCCTCTGTCTCTTCCATCCAGATATCTGGAGGTTCCATTTCCCAAGACCCATCCTCCCCATCGGAAGAGTCATTGTCTCCTGCTTGAAACACACACCAAAAGCAACTGCCTCTCTCATTCCCAGTCCCACCGCACCCACCACTCAACAGGTCCAGATGTGACACCCAGGGCTTTTTTTGTCATAGAACGCACCAGTACGGCGTTCCGGCACCTTTTTTTGATGGATTTTTCCAAGGGATTGTGAATTGCCTTGTTGGGCGTAGCAGGTCAGTGGCAGAAATCAACATAGTGCCTGCGGGCTGCTTGTGTGTCGGCGCTGCTTGTGAGGGCGCTGCTCGGCTTGGGATCGGTCGTGTGGTCATGCGCTGAGTGCTTACTGCCGCCGGCAACCATTATGTTTATGTGTGTGTAGAGTGACTGGCTACGTGCAAAAGGTAAATAAGTTCTTTATTTCAAAAAAAGTTGGTGAATTGAAAATCTTTTTTAGTGTAAAAGTGTGACACCAAGACGTGAGTTCCTGCGCCTTTTTCTTTTTTGCAAAAAAAGCACTGGTGATACCTAAAATTAGATTGAATCAGCCAAGGACCCAGAAGGTTGTTTCTTCTTTAAATTAGGTCCTTGGGGTAACTTACCCGGAACTTGGATTAGAGCTCATTAACAATCCCTCCATCACACCCTCTGAGCACAACATCAAAAAGTCCTTTACGAAGAAGCACGAGTTGATTAGATCTCCCGCATTCTCTGCAACCTTCCCTGACTTTGGAACTCGACATTCCGGTTCCAAACAATATTGTCAGTTTGTTGCAAGATATTGGCTTATTCCTTCGCAAGTACACAGACCTGGTTTCGCACTGGGGGCGGTGGCCCTTGGCTCGACACAGCAAAGCCTTTGCACAAACCCACACTGTTCTCCAGCTCCTTGGAGTGGAATCACACCTCCTGTGGGAAAGGTCTGTGTATCCCATTCCTCAGTGCTTCCTAATCTCTCCAGACTTGGAATTGTACCCCATGCAAAGCTCTCTGCTGGTTGGTTAAGGGACTCCGTCACTGGAGATTGAAAATGTTTTTTGCACATTTCAACCACACGGCTACATTCTTATTAATTAAAATGAATGGGTGCAATCGAAAAACAAAATAATTCAGAGGCACAGAGCCCTGGACAGCCTTCAGCATGCATGCCAAGTTTCTGATGTCTAGGTTTCATGGTCTTGGAACTGACAGATGAATGGACTGATAGAAAATGACACACACACACACACACACACATTCATTTTCACTGTTATAGATTTCTTTCCTGCATATCCAACTGTTCCACCAAAATTGTGCTCAAGGGGCTAACAATAACATAGGCAGAATGGGCAAAGTAATAATTAAAACACTAACACGTAGCAAGCAAAAACATACACGAAGCCATCCAAACTCAAATAAAACTCATCAGTAAGAAAGAAATCATAGCACCATCCGGATTAAAACCTGCATCAGCGGCAAATCTAATTAGACACCAAAACACCTGCCCAAATAGTAATTTATTTATTTCACAAATGCTTAGAACTGCTTCCCCACAAAATAAGTAAAGTGCTGAACCATCATAATAGTGGCCTCGCTGAAAAAGCTAAAAGAAAGCACACTGCAATTTCCAGTGTTGTCCAGTCAGCCACCAGATGCTGTCTGAGGAATACTGGGAGCTGTGGGACTTTTCTCCTGTCTGGAGACACACAGGATTGTGCCCTCAATAACCTGAGCAAATCCTGCTGCGGCATGAAACAGGCGGAAGGCACCATTGGCCTGGGATTTATTTTGCAAAGGGTTTCTCCAAATGTGAGCTGGTTTTGGGAAGGCTGACAGTGGCAATGAGATGGAGGGAGGGAAATGAGCATGGGTCGAACATTCCCTCTCCCACTTCCAGGAGAGGGGTACTTTGGTACTATAAGGCTCTCGAAAAGGACCACAAGGAGAAGAGTCAAGAGTAGAGCTGGGGCGAACCCTCGTGGAATCCGGTCCTCTGGCATTTGTAGACTTCTTTTCATGCATGGCGGAGTCTTGCAAATCGAACTGAGCAGAGTGGAAGAGGGATACTGCCCCTTGCACGGCTCATGGGGCCTGACTCCTGATGAGCACCCCAGAAACACTGAGTGGACTCACCAGGATCTTGGATTCAGGGCTGCTGCAAAGCCAAGCCCAGGGAATGTGGCGGATTCCCACCTCTCACATCTGAGCCGAGCATCTGAGCAAGGCTGGAAAGGTTGCTGGGTACGATGGCAGAGTGATGAAGACAGAATCAGACTGAACTTTGGTCCTAAAGAAGGAGACATGTTGTGTTGCAAATCTGGTGACAGAATTGTGGTGAAGATAAATTTCCAGTAAAGACTAAATGTGGAATTCCAGTCTGGATGGGATTAAGAACATACACAGGCCAAGTAAATAAGCTGAAGACTGTCAGCTTTACAGGAAGCAAATGCATCAAAATAATTAAACTAATTCCTAGTCTAATTAAAGAGCAGAACACATTAAAACAATGGGAGACATGCAAGAAATTTTACTTACTCATCGGAATAGCCCAGCGTTTCTCCCTAAGAGAAACTGGCCATCGAAGGTTTGTATGAAGGTTTGTAAGGGTTTGTATGGAGTTAGCTCACAGTTCACCTTTGCACACATCATCGTGGTTAAAGTTGATTTCACGGGGCGAAAAGCAAGCACTGGAATGTGCCTTACAGGGTCCGATCTTTTCCTTTCGTCTTAGGATGGAGCTCTTGTTCCCACTTGCTGTTAGGAAAACAGGAATAAGGTCTTGCTCTTCAGGGAGTGTAGAAATTAACAGCTTGTGTTTCTTGCTGTACCAGTTAAATCCATAGGTTAAAGATAGGATGATGTTAACTAAGGCAATCCCTTATGTTGTAGCATTCAAGGAATGAAACATTCTTCATTTTCTCAGTGCATTCAAGCATGTCTTAGCAAAGAGAAATGGACTTTTTCCCGCTCAAAAGTCCTTGACTGCTTGCCTCGTGGGAAACCATTTGGCAGAGAAATACGCAAGTTCTTTTAGCATGCTTTAAATGACATCTGCTTGGCATTAAAAATCCCACCTTTGGTTTAATTCCTTTGGACTCTTGGCTCAATTGCACTCTTCTTTTGGAAAAAGTTAGCTTTTTTCCATCATGCATCTCTAGAAAGGCACCTCATGTAGATGCGATGGTAACTCAACTGATCCCATGACTTTCTGAAGGCATGTCAGAGTTGCATCCTGCACCCATTTTATGGAATTTATATTTCAGGGATTAGCTCACGGCTTGCCCATCATCTGATCCCCATCCCCCTAAATTGGCAGAAACAGGAATCCATCTCCAGCTAAATATAGTTGACGTAAGTCTTTTTTCTTAAACCAAGGCGGGTCTGAAATGATTAGTATGGGCTCCAGTGCATTGTGGCACAAAGAACTTAAGAACGTAGGAATGTGCTGGATCACACCAAGGGTGCACTTGGTCCAACATTCTGGTCACACGGTGACCAATAGCTACCTGTGGGAAACCCATGAGAAGGATGTGGGTGTAGCAGCACACTCCTACCCGTGTTCTCCAGCAACGGGCTCTGATGCTGGGGGTGGCCTAGAGTCCTCGGGACTAGGAGCCATGGTGGCCTTCTCCTCCACGAATGGGTTCACTTTGAAAGCCATCCAAATCCGTGGTCTTCACTACAGCTTGTGGAGCTGACTTTCATAGTTTAAGTATGCAACGCGAGACCATTCATTTTAATAAAACAATTCTATTCTGATACCTATGTTTGAGCAATTGCCTTACTGGGAGGCAGGGCACTCAGCAAGTCAGAACATTTCAATATTTAGGGTCACGTTTTTTGTCTTCTTGAGCCTGGGTGGGCATCTTATAAAACTTCTGCCATTTCCTCTTCATTCCAAAGCATTAAACCGCAAGTCGCCGGTGCTGTTTTTACCCCCAGGGGTTGATCATTTCTGCAGCTCTTCAAGTGTTTTGTGCCAGAGTCTTGCACAGTACACCCATATTTTATTTATTTATTTAAACAACTTATATGCCACCCCATCGCATGAGCCTCGGGCAGCTTACAATCATAAAATCCCACATAAATACCAAAAAAAAAAAAAAAAAAAAAAATTAAAATCATCAAATAAATAAAATACATAAAATAGTGGACACAGCCTGGTCAATTTAAAATCAACAAATAAACCATTAACAGTTAAAATAGCATTTAAATAAAAAGATCTTGGCCTGGCACCGAAAAACAAATAAGGATGGTGCCAGGCGGACCTCTCTGGGGAGCGCATTCCATAGATGGGGCCCCACCACAGAGAAAGCCCTCCTCCGGGTACTCACCCTCCTAATATCCTTTACGGAGGGTTCCCGGAGGAGAGCCTCTGCCGCTGATCTCAGGGGCGGGAGGGCATATATGGACGCAGGCGCCCCCATGTGGATACTGGGGGCCGACCCCAAAGTTGCACACGCACTTTTAATTATGTGTGTCAGCAGCAGCATCTTGCTGCAAGACTGCATCCTCTTGGGCTGAATGTCAAACGTAGTCTCTAGCTTTTCCCTTCTGGTTAAAGCGTCTCTTTTCCCAATACTTCTGTGGTTTATTTGTACCTTCTCTACCAAGATCAATATGTCAGTTCACGGTGCAAAGCTTTTAGAAATAAATTACAACTCATGGACTCGTCAGTAAAGTTTCTGCTCACACAGGGCCTCTGTCAGGCAAAATCTATTGTTAAATGTCAGGTTATGGATATGGACAGACAGAATACCGTGTCGACAGCCTGGAAAGCCTTGTTTGCTGCTCCATTTAAGTTTTCCTTTGGGCCTTTCAAAGAGTCATGATAATGAACTGGAGAATGAAACTCTCCCCAAATATTGTTTCATCTTCCCCCGCTCCAGGGCTAGGTTTAACTGTCAGCCATCTGCTGTAAGAGCAGCTCCTATAAGTTCCTGAAGGGCTATAAAAATGAGGAACTATGAAGGGACCAGAAAAGATGTCATATGTAAGGATGCTTCACTGGAGACCAGGGCCAAGATCATCCATGCCTTCCTGACCATGTTGGATGTGTGTGAAAGCTGGACAGGGAGGAGAGCTGATGGGAAGAAAATGGATGTTTGTGAAACATGGTGCTAGAGGAAGGCTTTGCGGACTAACAGAACGACAAAGAAGGGGTCCTAGATCAAATCAAGCCAAAGCTTTCCCTAGAAGCAAAAGGGACAAAACTGAGGCTGTCCTACTTTGGGCACATCCTGAGAAGGCCGGACTCCCTGGAGGAGACCCTCATGCTGGGGAAAGTCCAAGGTAGGAGAAGGAGAAAAGGAGGACCAAATGAGAGATGGATTGGCTCCATCAAAGAAGCCACAGCCTTGAGTTTAGAAAGGCTGAGCAGGGATGTCATGGATAAGCCGTGTTGGAGGGTTTTCCTTCGCAGGGTTGCCATAAGTCAGAGACAACTTGATGTCACATAACAACAGCATCCATAGATATAAATCGCAAATGCTAGGTTTGTGCAGCTCATTCCCCTCCCACATCCTCTTTTTGCTGATGCATTTGTTCTTCTCTGGCAATGATCCAATGTAGCTTAGCAACTAATGCTAGGCTGGGACCCGGGAGGTTCATCTCCATGTCCCTACTCACCCATGAATTTCACCTGGGTGGCTTTGGACCAGTCATTGATGCTTCACCTAGCCTGCCCTACAGGGGTGTTGTGAGCATAAAGTAGAATGCAGGAAGATAATGTAAGATGCCTCGGGTTGTTTGGAGGAAAAAGGCTGTGATGTCAATTCAGATAATTAATTAATGACCACCCTAGAAATGGTACAATTCCAGGAGTAAGCTAACACATGTATCTAATTCCCCCCTCCGGCCCTCAGCCCCAAAGATCTGCCCTGAAGAGAATGAGGAAAGACATCCCCTTTTGGAGTCAGTCAAAGGGCCTAAAAGAGCCTGTTGAACAGAACAGCCTGTTGAGGAACATATGATATCACCAGAAGGAAGCTGCCGCTCCAAATCCATTTATTAGCAAGGAGCCTCTGTGAGTCCATTCTATGAACCAACTATTTATCATATCTCTCTCCTAGACATCGGCTTGCACACCTGCCTGGAGTATAGAATAACAGACAAGTCAAACGCGAGGCCCAGCTCTTGCCAGACTCAGAGCTGCCACCTCATAAAAGCACAACCGTTTATGCACTGATACAGCGGTGTTTGAATGCACCGATTCAGCTGCCTTTCCCGGCTAATTAGCATTCTGGGTCTGTTGGCCTTCCTGGCAAGCAAATGACCTTTATTCCAGAAAAAAATGGGAAGCCCACCTGCATTTCAATAAAATCCTCTCTTCAAAAAGGGAAGGAAAGGAAAATTCCATTAATGTTTATCCAGTGCTAGGTCACTGCTTAACCGAGGGAAGTTTAGCTGAGATGTGGCAAAGGTCGCCGGCATGGGAAATATAAGGCCACGTGGCTTGTTCAGTCGTTAACCATGATGCCCAGATCTCATAAGTGACTTGCCGACATTCTAGCTTCTGCTTGCTTTTACAACTGCTAACTCAATCTTCACCACCCAGGGACTGCCAAATGGGAGTTGTCAGATCACAACTCCCATCATTCCCAGCCAGAATGTTGCGATGAAGCTTTATCTGAATTCATATATTTATCTTATGCTTGCTGACAGCAGGAGGGGCTTCTAGGAATCTTCCTTCAGTGGAAAAGCGCTTACCATAAGATGCAGCAGCAGGATGCCAGTTGATAGATTCACCTGTACAGAGTGGCAGAAAGTGTAAAACAGGCTGTTAATAGACATTGGGTTATTTATTTATTCCTGGACTGACTTGCTGCCCTGGGGAGTCTGCAGCTATTCATTAAAACAGGACCAAAATACAATATTTTTTTCTGATAGATAACATTTATAAAAGATGGATTTAACAGCTAAAAGAGTGTTCTTTGCTTTAAAAATATATAAACTTAGACCTATGGAAGGCAGCTGACATAATTACTCTGCCATGTAGTTAAATATCTTTAAATGCCTCTGGAAGCCTGGGAGAGAAGTTAGGCTTAACCTGCACCCAAAAAAAGGGACAGAGTTGGCACCAGGTGGGCTTCATTGGAGAAATCATTCCAGAATCAAGGGGCTGCCACTAAGGAGGCCCTCCCTCTTGTTGTTGCTCAGAAGCCATACTTGAAGGAAGGTCTCAAATGGGACTTCAAAGAATATTTTGAATGAAGACTGTTTTATGGTGTTGTTTGTTTCTATCTCTGTGAGACAGGCTTGAATCTCATTCCTGTATTTGTTGGGCAAAATCCGTTCCATTTGCTTATCATTCCTTTCATTGTCCTGTCACTCTGTGTTATTAACTAGACCTTCCCGATGCTCCGCTAAAAGTAAAACAAAGGCTGTGAAGCGGTGGTGCGTACTGCATACTGAAATATCTGCTTACACAAGGGACACAAGGGATGCATTCGGAACTGACTTTTAACATCAGTTTATAGGTTTTAATCTGCAGCCAGGGTGGATCTGGATTTTGTGTGCATTATGTTTTATTTATTTATGGAAGCCGTCCCAAGGCTATGCAATGGGACGGCATACAAATACTCTAAATAAATAAATAAGCAAGAATGTCATTTGGTCGACTTTTCTTGTATGTGGCTGTAGGGAGGGGGGCTGTCATGGATTAGGAAGACGGCGAAGAAATTTATTTAGTTCTCATTTTAATGCAAGCATACCTAATTTTGCACCTTCAAACTACCATGCAAACTAAAATTCATTAGTTGTTTGAAATGTGCACAATTCTGATTTCTGCAATGGAGTTTTGCAATCTAAACATGAGTACATTAAAGAAAATAAAGTTCAAATATGCATTCTGTTAGGAAAGTTGCTTGCACCAAAACAGGTATATTAGCCAAAAACATCTACAAAAATGCATGCATTGGAAGAAATATTCTCAAAAGGCTTATGAAACAATGTCCAAAATAAACCAAGCTTAAACTCGGAGAGATCCTCAGTGTTTCAGATGAACTGGCGTTGGAAAATAAGAAACTGAGGAATATCAAAATTGACAGATTCTGTCAGTCTTACATGGACAGAAGGTGGATCTCCAGATGTTTTGGACTCTGAGTCTCAGAAGCCCCAAGGAGCAAGGCTAATGGGTAGGAATCCTGGGAGCTGAAGTCTAAAACATCTGGAGAGCTACTCCCTGCCAACTTTGAAAAGAAATATCTCTCACATGTCATCTTCTCCAATCTTCCTAGAAACCTGGAAGCATCGCTGAATCATAGAGTCATAGAATAGTAGAGTTGAAAGGGGCCATGATGGCCATCAGGTCCAACCCCTTGTAGTTACAGGACACCATGTTACACCATCCCACTCAGGTGGCTGTCCAGTTTCCTCTTGAATGTCTCTATAGTGTGGGAGAGCCCAGCACCTCTCCAGGCAGCTGGTTCCACTGTTATATTGCTCTGACAGTGAGGAAGCTTTTCCTGATATCTAGCCTGAACCTGGGTTGTCACATCTCGACTTGATTATTCCGTGCCCCGCACTCTGGTATCAGCAAGAAGAGATCTTGACCTTCCTCTTTGAGCCTTTGAGGTACCTACAGAAGGCTATCATGTCCCCCCTCAGTCTTCTCTTCTCAAGGCTGAACATGCCCAGTTCTCCTTCTCCTTCTCTGTCACTTCTCTGACACCATGTTACACCATCCCACTCAGGTGGCTGTCCAGTTTCCTCTTGAATGTCTCTATAGTGTGGGAGAGCCCAGCACCTCTCCAGGCAGTTGGTTCCACTGCCATATTGCTCTGACAGCGAGGAAACTCTTCCTGATGTCCAGCCTGAACCTGGGTTGATGGAATGTTGTGGCCATCATGTCCTGCTTGTAGGGTGGGGAAATGATGCTGCACTGACCAGACCTTTCACTGGATCCAGCAGAGCATCTGGCTGAGCACTGTATGACACAGGATTCCGCATTAGGTAGACCCTCGGGCCTGATCCTGCAGGCCTCAGTTACGCTGAAGCCAAGATGCCGAATTCCAACTGATTTTCACAGGGATGCATTTTTTGGCAGGTTAGCTTCTGGAACTATGATAACAATAGACTGCTTATGGAGAGAATTAACAGTTTAGGAAACTCTTTGCAGTGCCAAATTTAGCAGAAATGGTTATGGGATGTGGCCCCAGTGGATCCAGGAGGAGCAACATGGCCCCTCCCATGGAAATGGCCTGGCCCTGATCTAGTGCTCTTCAGATGTTTGGACTACAGTTCCCCTCACCCCTGTCCATTGGTCATTCTATCTGGGCCTTATGGGAGCTGTAGTCCAAAACACCTGGAGGTCACCAGGTAATCTCTGGCCTATCAAAGGGGCTGATGTGAGAGTAATAAGTAGGAAGCCCACTCAGAAAGGGGAGCCAGCGAAGGCTATCTTGGCCATGCAGGGCTCACCAGAGAAGGAAGGAGTCCCGGTGGCAGGTGGAGGACCATCATTTTCTCTCTCTGAGCCTAAATTACCCATGCAGTGGACCTTGTTCTTCCCTCTTGGTGGAACTGCTAAGATCTGCTCCCTTTCATTACTCATAGCGATGGGGCTGCTAAAAAGAAATGAAAGTATCATTAGCCAAGATGAATAGCTTCCACCCTTAATAAGTAATGCTTTACCTGACAATGGGTTGGATGGCCGCTTCAAGGCTGATTTTCATATCCAGCGGGTATGAGCAGTGAAAATTAATTTTGATTTCATTCTCTCTAATGACAGCCTCATCTCCCAGATAGAGTGTGCTGCTATATGCAGCCTGGGTTTCATTTTCTGAGGTGGAAAAGAAAGAAAGCCATTCAGCCACCTGCCTCAGAAGAGTTAGATGTGCGACTGCACTAAATGTTCTCAATTTGGGGTGCAAAAAACTCACCACTTCCACAGTTTTTGGCATTTTCTCCACAGACTTGGGCACATTTATTTAAAAGTATCTCTTTCTCCCTGACTACTAATCAAGGATCATGTAGCCTTTTGTGATTATGCTATGGCATTATGGCAAAGGCAATTTAATGAAGCTTGCTGAAGACAGTGTAAAGTCAATCCAGAGTGAGGGCAATGTTCCTACCCTTCACTCTGAGTTGTCTTTGAGATTGCAAGATGTGATCAATCAGCTTCTGCCTGAAAACATTTGCAGGTATGGCCACCCTCCCCAAGAAAGGATCAAGTAAATCCAGGTGTGGACTTTTCTTTAAATAAGGCAGCTACAACCAATTGTGTTCCGTACTGACCAGCCTGAGTGGGAATCACCACTGAGATCTTCATCCGGTTCCCTTGTTCTTCAAAGCCAGCTCATCTCTGATATGGGACATATAGGACATGATTATATTCTGGAAGCCCATGTTTTACAGGATCCACGTTTCAGCAGCAATTTTAATTTCAGCTGCACACATTCCAGTCGTGGAGTGCCAAACTAGAAATATCTTAATAAATAATAACATTGTTCTATACATTATTGCTGTTTTAATTCATTTATTGGAAATTGTTGTTGTTCTAAATTGTTCTTTTAAAGAACTGTAAGCCGTCCTGAGATATTTATATAAAGGACGGCATATAAAAGCTTTTAATAAATAAATAAATAGATAATAACATTAATATTCACCAAACCCTGAAAGATTCAGTGTGCTTGCCTATGTAACCCTTTCCAACAGCCCTATAGAGAAGGCCAGTTCTTGCTCTCGGTATTATTCCTACGGTAAGTGCTTAGACAAGCAACATCTTATCTCAGGTACGCCAGTATTATTAACATCCCAGCATGCTCTGGTGGAGGCTGAGAGGAAGAGGTTTGTAATCACTGCTAAGCTGAGTGTTAAATCAACTTGTTTGTGTCACTGTAACATGCAAGTTCCAAGCTGCTGATGAAAAGAAAAAGAAAAAAAGCAGGCATCCAGGCAATACTGCAATTTCATAACCAGGCAAACTGAAACAAAATTGGCTACGGATGTTTGTTTATTTGCCCGTGAGTAATTGCAGAAAAAAAAGCAAGCCCCAGGACATAGTCATATTCAGGTGTGACCTGCAGCAAAATGTGGTCGTGGGTTCTGGCTGTTTGGGAGTCCACCCAATCGTTCTTTCTGCGTTGGGGGTTCCACGCTCCTGTTTTCTATTTTTGCTTTTGAATGGATCGATCAGTCTGTGGCTACTGAGCAAACCCAGTCAACAGTGGGTTGTTTGGGACAAGAGCTACTCCCTTAGGGAATTTTGAAAATATCTTCGGAGTATTTGTTCCAGGGACACTTCAGTGTTTCAGTTACACATGCAAATCATGTGATCCCATTCACAACCCTGAATATAAATAGGAGCAGAAGTTCAAACACTCTGTGTTCTCAGATTCCTGAATTTGTTTGTTTATTTATTTATTTAAAACTTTTGTATTCCGTCACCACATGCTTTGGCATTTTCAGACGACTCACAATAAGTACAATTAAAAGCAATAAAACGATCTTTATAAATAACAAATTCAATAAAAGATTGCATAAGAACAAAAAACCAAAAACAAAAAGAGTGACTGTTCAACGATAAAATATTAGTTTTTAAAATAGCGATTAAATAAAAAGTTTTTAACCTAGCACCGAAAAGAATTTAAACCTCTCCAGGGAGCGCATTCCATAATCTGGAATTTGTGTTTGTGCTTTTCATTTATTTATTCATTTATTTATTAAAAGTCTTTCTATCCTGTCCCCAGAAACATCTTGGGATGGCTCATAATAAATAAGCAGTATAAAACAAAGCCCACAGCATCCGGCCATCCATTGATATACTAAACCCCCAGCTAAAATCAATTTAAACATTAAAATAAAAATGGGTTTGCCTGACGCCGAAAATTTCAATACATTTTCTAACAATGCACATGTTCCCCAGATGAAATGCACACTTTTTCCGCTGGTGTGAAATGCCAAAGGAGTGCAAACACAAGAGGGTAAGGGCTCCAAAGAAGCTGCCTCTCTCATGGGTTTCCACCCAATCCCAGCCCTGATGCGCTGAATGTCACCTACCAGAGCCGTTCAGCCCTGGGCAGCAGTGGAAACTACATTCCGCAGCCTGGATTTCTCCTCCACAACATATTTGGGATGTCCACTTGGGGTGTGGAAGATTGCCCCAAGAATGCTCAAAAGATGCCCCCGACTGCGACATTATCTCTGACCGAAACAAAAGGACTTGTCCAAAATCATTGGGGCCAGTACGGTGCAGTGGGGAGAGTTTTGGGCTGGGATTCAGGAGATCTGGGTTCTAGTCCCCATTTGGCCGTGAAGCTCACTGGGCCATTTTGGACCAGTCCTTGACTTTCAGTCTCAGCTACCTCGCAGGGTTGTTGTGAAAATAAAAATGGAGAGGAGGAGGAGGTAGCTGCTTTGAGTTCTTTGCAAGAAGTGGAATGTATCTATCAATAAATAAATACTATTCCAGGAAACCTCATTGTGCAGCAACTTAAGGCGCAGACTGATGTCCCGTCAAATTTGCAGACAGATTTGCCTCACACACAAGCTTTAACCTGCACAGAGGGGGACCTGGTGGTGGCCGTGAGCACAAGCAATGTGAGTTACTATCTCAGCATCCCTTGGGGTGATGAGAATTACTCACAACAGCACCAGTTACTATTCGAAGATTGTTCCGTTGCAGGCTTCCACGGCACATCCCTGGATGATGCAAATAAATTGCTCTTTCATTAACTATGCAAAGTCCCTTCAGTGAACTGAAAGTATTCGCTCATCCCTAATTAGCACAGGACTGCAGGAGTTAAAACAAAATATTTTTTGGTGGTTTTAATTGTTTTAAATTATACATATTGAAATTCTATGCTGTATTTTATTGTCCTGTGTCTGAAATGTGTGCTTTTAGGAAATTTATTTATTTATTTATTTTTATTTAAAGCATTTTTATGCCGCCCCCTTTGCAACAAGCCTCAGGGCGGCTTACAAAGCAAATAAACAAATATTGAATAAAATTTTAAAAACCCGGATACATCTCGGCAGGTATATAATAAATAAATAACAACAACAATTAACAGTTAAAATATCGTTTAAATAAAAAGGTCTTGGCCTGGCACTGAAAAGCAAATAACGACGGCGCCAGGCAGACCTCTCTGGGGAGCGCGTTCCACAGATGGGGCCCCATCGCAGAGAAGGCCCTCCTCTGGGTACTCACCCTCCTAATATCCTTCATGGAGGGTTTCCGGAGAAGGGCCTCTGCTGCTGATCTCAGGGGGCAGGAGGGCATATATGGACGCAAGCACTCCTTTAGATAACCAGGTCCCAAGCCGTTAAGGGCTTTATAGGTGATAACCAACACCTTGAATTGGGTCCGGACTTCAATGGGGAGCCAGTGAAGCTGACGGAGGACTGGAGTTATGTGAGCACAATGCCCAGTCCCCGTCAGCAACCTGGCAGCTCTGTTTTGCACCAATTGAAGTATCCAGACCATCTTCAAGGGCAGCCCCACGTAGAGCGCGTTACAGAAGTCTAATTGGGAAGTTACCAATGCGTGTGTCACTGTCGCCAGGCAGTCATTCTCCAGGTAGGGACACAGCTGATGGATCAGCCGGAGCTGGAGAAAAGCACTCCTCTGAAGCTAATTCAACCACAAACATGGATGTTGATATGAAGCAGTAACTCAAGATGTGAGATTTACCAGGAGAATAGGTTGACCTGACCTGTTTTGGATAGGTTGGAATTCTTTCCAAGACTTGCTTGTGTCCACAATAAGATGGAAATAAAGAAAACCCATTAAGGGCAACCCAAGAAGTTGCTTCAGCTGCGAAGGAGCATCGTTGCCAAGCCAAATCAAACATGGTTATGGTGGCTGCTTAAGAAAAGCCAAAGAAAGGAAATGCATAAGCTAGATGATGACTGTGCTAAAAGAGGACGGTGCCTTGCATACAATTTACATGTGCTCATTTATATGCATAGATGCAAATTAGAAATAATTTTAAAAGCAATATATTTCACCCAAAGTGTGGAAGGCAGACCAGGCCACCTGTAAGTTTGACTGTTCAGTCCCTTATTTGGGAGTTAAGTGGGAATGGACTATGATTCTTCTAAATCTTTATCTTTAAATCAGAATTGGACAGGACTGTCTTCCAAGTACAGAATGCTTTGAAAGTAGAAGACTCCAAAGAGAGGGCTGTCCTCTATAAAAGGACACAGGGCTATTCACACACCAACAAACTGAATCATTGAATTGGTTTGCTTTTTCTTTATTTTCACATTTAATGCCTTCCTAGAGTCTCACAATTCAGTCAGAATTCTTGTATGCCTGGAAGCCAGCCCTCCTCCTCCTTGGTGCAGGGAAAAACAAAACCCAAACCCCCTAAAGTTCTTCCTTTGCCACAGTTTTTTTCTCTTCCTTCATGAGGTCTTCTCCTTGTTTAGCCTTTGATAATGAGTCCTGTAAAAGACACATTAAAAAAAGAGAGAAACAACCCAACTCATGCAGCAGCGATGCAGGTACATCATAGCAGTGAGCAGTGAAAGCACCAGGTTGATTGTACAACTTGGGACCTGACAAATTAGTGGGCTGAAGGACGCATGGACTTCCCACTTCCATATTACCTGACACCTGTTGCTCCTCAGGTACCAAGTGCTAATTTTCCAATGTATATTTTCATACTTTATGGAGTGAACTTTGGTGAGCTTTTTTTTTTTAGTTTATTTTCTCCATTTGAAGGAAATAAAAAGGGCATAGGAGAAACAAGATGAAGTGGGCATAGGGTGGTATTTGCAGAATATGAGAGGTCACAAAAATACTTTATTTCCCCTTAATTAATACACATGCTTGAACCTATTTTGTCTTTAAATGAGCCTATCTAAATTACTTTTCCCTCTCAAAACATCAGATTTATAATCAGATTCTGTTATGCTTTCTGAATCAAGAGCTTCACTCAAAGGTTTGGGAAGTATGAAAGTCAATAGATGGTTAAGCTCCAGTCTCTCTATCCAGAAAGTTTGGAACAGGCCAGCTCACGCTAGAATTGACCAGAACTGACTCCAGCTTGGACCTCCTTTCTTAGCTGTACTTTGGAAAGGCCATCTCTAAAGATCAAAAGAACCCCTCATCATTTTCCTTACCTTAATCTGCTCTTCTAAGAATTTTGCAAAAGCATCCAGTGTGTGTTCCCCTTTGTAAGGGATGACCTGAAAGGAAGAGGGAATTTTGTGAGATGCAAAGCCTGGAAGTATTGCGGTCTCATCATAAATGGGCCAACTCTGTACATAATGTAAAAACATAAGAAGAGCTATGCTCTGCAGGCATTCTGCACATGCAGTATCCAAGCCAAGGGGAAACGCTTTCAAGTCTGGCCACCGTCACAGCCTCGTACGATAGCAAATTCCATTCCACCGCTCTGTGCTGCAATGTAAACATTCATTTTCTTTCTCCAGGATCCCCCAGCATTTAGTTTCACGGGGTTATCCTGGATTCTGCTTTCTCCCCACCATGCATAATTTTGGATGCTTTTATTGTCTCCTCCCTTCCTTGACCTTTTTTCGAATCTAATTCTGCCCCAGATTTGCCACCTTTCCATGTTTCTTCCACATCACCAGCAGGAGAACAGCTTGTACAGATGCATTTAACTTATCCCATGAAACTGATTATTTTTCCTTGGTCCAAGTTCTGGGTTACCTTAGTTGCAGTTAAGAGACATCTGTTATTTAGATTCTTATCCAACCTGCCCCCAAAGAGCTCCATGTGGCAATTACTTAAAAATATTGGAGAACTCTGCTACAAAATTCAGAGAGGTGTGAATTGTAATTCTTCAGAATTCACAGCTCTCTGAATTTCGTAGCAGAGTTCTCCAATGTGAGAACTTGGAGAGCTTTGGTTCACATCATTGTTCCAAGATGCAACATAAACGGAGGGAATTTGCCCCCCCCCCCCACCATTATGGTGTTTCGGCCAATGGATCACAGCAAGAACACAAGGGCAAGAACCATGGCGAGCTCTTTTCCACTGAGCCAAGGCTTTGGTCCATCTAGCCTGATTGTGCCGCCACCGGTTGGCAGAGGCTCCCCACAGTTCCAGGCAGGAGTTCCTCCAGAGAACTGAGAACCTCTTGCATGCAAAGCAAGTGCTGAACGACTGAGCCATAGCCATGGCTGCAGTGGGTGGAACCCTCCTGCCTGGGAATGTCCAAGGAGAGGCTGGCCATGGACAGCCACCGACTGAGGTTGCTTATCGCTGCTCCTCTGAACAAGAGACTGGACCAGATGGCCTACAGGTGCCACTCCAATCCTAGGAAAGCCAGTGTGATTACAGTGTTGGATTCAGGCTCAGGAAATCCAGGTTCTAGAACCTAGGTGGCCATGAAGAACCACTTCCGCGGTGTCTCTGGGCCAGATCCTGAGAGTCCACCAAACCCACCTCACTGAGTTCTCGTGAGAATAGAGCAGAGAGGTGGAAGACCTCTCTGGTTGCCTCAGGTTCCTTGCTAAAGGAAAAAAGCTGGGATATAAATGTCCTAATAAATAAATAACACCATAAATAAATACCTTGTATGAGTGAGAGAGAGCTGGGGACACATCACAGCGACAATCGCTAGTCTTTTCCCTGTACAGTCTTGCATTGTAGGGTTTTACTCTTTGCTAGACACCAACAATATGTCAAGAGCAATGCCACCCCCCCCCACCAGAAGCAATCAGCAAAGATTCCAATTTGTCAGCGAATGCATATTTGTGCCACCCAAATGCACAGTGCGGTTCATTAGACTCTGGGCATGTTCACCAGTGACAGGGGGTTTGCTTAAGAGATTAAAGGAGGACAAATGTCATTGAATGTAATTTATATG
Organism: Varanus salvator macromaculatus; assembly: GCA_023646645.1. Lineage (NCBI taxonomy): Eukaryota > Metazoa > Chordata > Lepidosauria > Squamata > Varanidae > Varanus > Varanus salvator. Next base: position 9,180,334 of record JAIXND010000852.1, on the reverse strand, counting down.
CAGGAAATATGGGGAGAAATGAAAAGCTGAGTAATGCCTTAATTATAAAAAAGGACCATTCCATTGAATTACTTGGCTCCAAAGGTGATGTCCCGACTTCAATTAGATTACCCTCACCTTAACCCTATTCCAATGTTTTAGGAAGCAGAAGAGAGGAGAAAACGGGTGGCAGCAGCTGATGAATCCAATGTCATTGGAGTGCATCATTCTGGACTTTCAGTGTGCTCTCCGTGGTGCTGAACCTGCCTGAGATGGGGTTCAGAGCCATGGGGAAACCCTTAAAAGTTCAGGCTGAAACCGTGATTGGCTACGCTGTCCCACTGATATTGGGCCCCCCCTGCCTCCATTGGCAAGGGGGGCAAAGTACCACAGTTTCTGCTGCACCCCAACTTGTTTGAGTAAGCACCCCAAGCATTCTCGTGCCACTACAGTGAAGCAGTGGATCAAAGCAAGTCGCTGTCTCATGTATCCAACATAATTTGGGGGATCCATGCTAGACCCCGAGATCAAGGCTTTTCACATCGATCCACGGCCACGGTTCAAATGAGCACCAGTTCTCCGTACTAGTTTTGTTGTTGTTGTTAGTTGCGAAGTCGTGTCCGACCCATCGCGACCCCATGGACAACATTCCTCCAGGCCTTCCTGCCCTCCACCATCCCCCAGAGTCCACTTAAGCTCACACCAACTGCTTCAGTGACTCCATCCTCTGCCGTCCCCTCCTTCTTTTGCCATCTGTTGTTCCCAGCATCAGGCTCTTCTCCAGGGAGTCCTTCCTTCTCATCAGGAGGCCAAAGTATTTGCCCTGCCAACTCTCCTTAGAGTGGGGGCAACAAAACCTTAGACCCACAGGCCAAATCAGACCTGCCTGATTTCCAGAGTGGTCCTTTGGGCTTCCCCAAATCACTAGGCTCTCCACCCTTTTCTTCTCCTCCATGCACAGTGTGAGCTGGGAAGCCACCCATGAAAGAGACCGTGATGATCTGGGTGACCTCCGCCTAAGGAGGAGTTCCAGACTGAACCACGCTGGTATCCTGGTCCCATCCCTTTTGCCATTGCTCCCACCCGTCACTGAGACTGGCTGTGGCCTTCTGGCTGAAAGAGATGCAGCAGCCCTGCCTGAAACAGTTCAAGGAGCAACTGAAGGAATAGACATCTACTTGACACCCTGTGGAGATGCTGCCTCTTGGAGAAAGCCAGATGTCCCCAGCATGGTACCCTCAGATGTGTTGTGCTTCTACTCCCACCAGGTCACACAGAATGGTCTGAATACACATGAGGCAGACACCTCAGTGAAGCTAAGCAAGCCTGGATCTGATTCATGGTAGGAAGGGAGACACTTGGGAACCTCAGGTAGCCACCTTGAGTTCCATGATGGATGGAAATTGGGATAAAAACTAATGAACTCATCCATTCCAGGCAACATTGTCAGTTGGCAAGAATGCTGGGCATTGAGGAGCAACATCTCTGGATGGTATTAGGGTGGATGAAGCTGAGCGAGACCATAGATGCCACTTTCCATCTGTTACATGTTCAAAGACAGTGCTGAGCCCCAGTTAGGCTGTTCTGTCTCTCAAGAGCCGCCCATGCTCTGCCTCTCATTCATCCCAAAGCAGAGCTGAGCGTGTCTAAGCCTAGCTGATTGGATTTGTTCCCTCACCCCAGAGGTAGCATGCTCCCTTGAGCGTCTCACCAGTATAGGAAGGGACCTGGCCAGCAATGGCGCTGGAATCACATGGAGAAAGACAGGCACAGCCCTGTGAAACTGGTAGCTTTTTATAGTTTTTGCTCACATACTGCCAGGCACCACTCTGGACATGCAAGAACCTTCCCAGGCAGGGTTAGAACTGTTGGAGAAACCCACAACCCAAATTAGTTTATATGTCTATGAGTCTGATCCACGGATTCCATGAGAGATCTGTTTTCCCTGAGCCACACAAATTCCCCAGACATGCAGACCAGCTGTCTGTCATTTGATGCAACTTGAGTCAGAGAAAAAGATTAAAGAGTTAAAAACACCAACCAAATGTGCATTTCCTCTTTAGGCTATGGTGTAAGGCCATACGTTTTACTTGGATTTGTGTATTTTGCATAGACTTGCACAGTTTCAGAAATCAATTTTGTACGAATGCGAATGAACCCATGTGTTCAAGAGTCTGATGCTCCGGATGAGTAAATGGTGGCAGAGAAGGCCAGCCAATGACACACAACATAGAGAGAATGGGCAGAGTTCTACAGCATCCATAAATCCCCAGCTGTCTTTCTGAATTTGCCTTTCTGATTTGGCTTTCTGATTCTGAAACCTCCGCGCTGGCTAGCTACCAAAATACCTTCTTCATCACATTGGATCTACTGCCCACTTACCCTCTTTCTCAACTGAAAGTATCTCACCTCAGTTTCAGATCCTGCAGGAAAATACCTGAAGAATGGGTAGCGTTCCAGGTTGACCAGCAGAATGTCATTAGCTGTGTAGTCTATTTTGGCAATGACAACTTTTTCACGGCTTTCAAACATCCTGCCAAGTTCATCCCATACTGGTAAGAGTTCCTGGCATTCATGAGACCAAGGTGCATCTGTAATTGGAATAATGACAATAGCAATGGCAACGACAACAACATGCAAGAGGAATTCAACTTTAGGAGTCTCCACAGGTATGAGCGATACTCACAGAACATTACGAATACGTGGTTCTTCTCATTAAAGGCAACCCTGTCAAAGTTTTTCCCAACAAGGACTTTGACAGGCTCCTTATCCCAGCCTTCTTGGATTTCCTCACTGGGCTGATGTTGCTAAGAAAAAAGAGATAAGAAATTAATGAGGGGTGGCAACAGCTGGAGCTCACTGAAGATGCCATGCTGCGGTGCTGAAGTGGCTGTCCTTGCTCGAATTGTGGTGCTGGCGGAGACTCCTGCGAGTCCCTTGGACTGCAAGGTGATCAAACCAGTCAGTCCTAGAGGAGATCAACCCTGACTGCTTTTTGGAAGGCCAGATACTGAAGCTGAAGCCCAAATACTTTGGCCACCTAATAGAAGGAAGGACTCCCTGGAGAAGAGTCTAATGCTGGGAACAATAGATGGCAGAAGAAGAAGGGGAAGGCAGAGGATGAGGTGGCTGGATAGAGTCACTGAAGCAGTCAGCGTGAGCTTAAGTGGACTCTGGGGGATGGTGGAGGGCAGGAAGGCTTGGAGGAAGGTTGTCCATGGGGTCGCGATGGGTCGGGCACGACTTCCGGACTAGCAACAACAACAATCTCGTCCTGTGGACCTTCTGTTCTCCAGACCAATCATACACTTTCAAATAGCTCGGCATATAGGATTTTTAAAAAAGGAACTCCCAAAATGCCATGGGATAAAAATCCGCTCTCTTTCAGTTCCATACCTTTGCTTTTCCTTCCAAGTAGCTCTGGCAGAAGCCTCGTACATCCTCTGGGGTAACATGATCTGCAGGCATCTTGTACCTGGCATCATTTGTCAGGTTTAGGATTTGCACCGCTGGGACTTCCACCTCCGTGACACGGAAATACTCAATCACACGGCCATTTCGGCTTTCATCAGTGTCCACAAAGATGAACATGATCTGAGGAACAGAAGAAGTGGTAGAGATTCCACCCCCTTGGCATCCCAGAAAGGTCTTCCCCCAATTTGAGGCCTTCCAAATGTTTTGGACTACATCTCCCATCAGTCCCCATTACTGGCTATGTTGGCTGAGGGGAACTGTAATCCAAATAACTGAATAAGGCTGTCCTGGAAGGTGTATTAGGACATCAGGGTGGCCAAATTAAAGAGGACAGTCCTCTACTTAAAGCAGCTGAATAGTCCAAGTGCCATTTCAAGAACAAAAACCCTAAAAGTGCCAAAAAAAAAAAAGAGTCCCCATCAACAGTTAGTACCTGGACAATAGAATAGACAATAGAATAGTACCTGGACAATAGAATGAGCGATTTTGCAATGTGGGGCTGCAATAAATGGGTCACTGAGTTGGTTCCCCTCCAAGTCTGTTCTGGCCCCATCAACTGTTCGCTGCTCTCCTCCCACCCTCCTCTGTTAATGCAAGTTGCATTTTTGGAACTCGCAGCAAAGACACATCAGAGAACACAGCTGGCTTGGCCTGTGTGCTTCCCTCCTCATACGTGGAAGCGCCCATAAGAAAATATTTTAAAATGGCAAGCTAGCCAAAGCAGAAGGACTGGTATTTTCCACAAGCACCTCTAGTCCATTACATGTACTCTGAAAAATTCCAATACAGGAATGCAATATACCAAAGAGAAGGCGGCACTGACAATTCCATCCGACTCTGATGCTCAGAAGGAGGGAAAAACTTTAACTGGGTCTCTGGATGACCCTTGAACCCCATTCAGCTGCATTAACTAAGATATAAAAACAAAAAAAGACTTGTTGTTCCCCAAATGTGCAGTGCAAAAGTGAAACCTTTGATTTTGCAAAGCACACCTTTCTTGGCAGCTTCTCTCCATTTAGCCTTGTCTCCTGTGACAGTATAATTTGTGACAACATAATATAAATTTGGTAGCCATCGCTGCAAAGGTTCATGGCACTATATCCATAAATGTTAGGCACCTAAACTGTTTTCCATAATAGAAAAATCCAACTTTTCTTTCATAAGACTCCACCAACCTTCCCTCTGAATTCCACGGCTGCAGATGTATAATTTTCATAAGCCTCACCAAACGCGCCTGAGCTCTTGGGCATGAACAGAACGATGTGATTTTCAATGGGTATATCAAAAATCTTCACAGATGTCTGCAAAAGAAAAACAACCAGGCTCCCACAGGGATTGTCTAAGAAAGGACCAGAATCCAGAAGAGAAAAGTCTTCCAAAAACAGGAAGGGCTTTCAATCCTTTTCAGATGGCTAAAGAGGAGACAAAATCCCACATATTTTATGCCCCTATTTCAAGATGACAAATTTTCATAGAGGGCAGGAAAAAAATGTAGCAAACCGAGGCCAGGGAAAGTGTGGACGTAATTCCTTCTTTTTTCTTCCTTCCTGGAAGACTTGGGCACCACTGCTGCCTTTTCTGGGGAGTGCTGAGCGCCACTAGATTTTCCTTCTCACCCTCCCCGAAATTGGGAAGCGAAATGTTTGCGAAACCATCATTTTTTCACTAGCACGTTTGAGAAAAGTTAGTTCTCAAATCACTTGCTGTTAAATAAAGCTTGCCGTGTACTTGCCGTGTAGTAAACCTGCAATGTATTAGGGATATACTGGGATACTCATTGCCTTCTTCCCGTGAGAAGGGCTGAAAAGGTGAAGAGCCTGTTTGGTGGTGGCACCCTGTCTTTGGAATGAACGTCTCAAAGAGGCATCCCCGGGACCTACTCTTTTTCCTTTTAGGCACCAGATGAAAAGCTTTTTACTCACCAGGTATTTTAATAATTGAAAGGTTTTTACTTTGGGTTTAACATTGTACCATATTTTTATCTACTGCATTAATTCTTATGGTTTTCTTTTAATTCTTTTGGCTATTGGGTGGTACACAAGTGCAAGAAATAAATCAATTGGCATATTAATATTGGAATAAATTGCATATTATTGGAGACTGGCAATAATAGGCTCCCATGCATAACGATAGCTTCTTTTCAGGGTATAGTATCAAAGATAAGGAATAGGACAATGTTGTCCCATTTTTAACAGTGTCAGCCTGATTTTCAGACTAAGCCCAACCAAAAAAATCACTTAAAAGATACCAGCCTACAAACAGAATTTTTCCTCTGCCCTCCCCATCCCTTTTTCCTTGTGTGCTATGTCTCTTTTAGGTTGTTACCTTATGGGCAGGGACTGTCTTGATTTATTGAATACAAGTCAACCATGTTGGAAGACTTTCTGTTTGAGGAATGGAAAAAATTACATAAAATAAAATACCATGATGTCAAAAATGACCTAGGATTATAGAATTTCAGGTAGGGCTTGCCTCAGATCAGCCCCAGACCTTAGAGCTGGTGCCAAAGATAGTGAAAAGGAGTGTCAAAAAATATCACACACACACACACCTTTCTCCAGTTGGTTTGAACCTTTGTACTGGTCATTTTAGATACTAAGCCCCAAACATACCTCAAGGTTATACTCTGTGACTAAATCCATAGTAAATGTTTTTATTAATCTGATAAGGTCCATTTTATTCAGTATGCCTTCTTGGGATGCTTCACTGTGAACAGGTTTTCCCTTAAACACAAGAAAAGTTTGATTTAACAATACAATCCACCACCACCATTCTCTTCATCTCTACAGGGGGAGATGTCATTTTATTCAGTTATGTACAATCCAGGCTTGTTTAGACAGGGAAGAGTCCCACCAGTCCCAAATGAGGCATGCTGGCCATTGCGGGACTTCTCTTTCTCCAAACACAGGTAGGATTGTATCTTTGGAGCAATGTTCTAAGTGAGCTTTAAAATGAATTTAGCAGACCCTTTGGGCACAGTCTTAACATCCCCGGTATTTGAATTTCCCTTTTATTTTGTTTTTTTTAATTTTTAAAAAGGTACAAATACAAATATTGAAACTCATACAATAAAATAAAAACACAAAATACATAAATTATGCAAAATTATATCTAAATAAATTTATATATTTTAAAAAGTCACTCCTAGTTCACTCATCCACTTGCACCATGACTTCCTAGTATTTTTTTTTTCCTTTCATTTTTCTGCTCTTTCAAAAATGCCCCCTTCCATCCAAAATCGCAATACATCCATTGGAGGTTTATTACCCTTCTAATATTTGGGCTTCCCTGGCTGAGCACTGAGAAGCATCAGGTGGCTGGATCTAGCCACACCTCTGATTTCCCATCATGCCCTTGTGTTAGCAGCACTCTGGAGCATTATGGGGAAAATGGGGCAGCTGGACAACCCAACAGAGTCGGAGTGGGCCTCAAATGGCCACGCTGAGTGCAGCAGGGCAAAAGCACACGGGCTTAGTGTCTGCACCGCCTTGGTCAGGATGCAAATCCTGGGACCCCCCAGGACTGTCTTTGCGTACTTCCTCATCCCCCCCTTTCCTCATTTTTAATGTTCTATAATCATGGGATAACAGGCCAGGCATGTGGCTTCACACAGGTACGCATTTTATTGTTTCCTTTCGGCCTGCTGCAAATGTGGGGCTTCTCCCAAGCTTGCCAATGCCTCCTTCCTGGGCGGAGATGATGCTGTTGGATCAGCCCTCAAGGGGCTGAGACCATTCCTGGCACGGAGGATGATATGCACGTCCATACCTTTTGGAATATCACGACCGTGTCTTCTCTGATGCGAAACTTTGCGAAAACCTCTCCACTGGCTGTGGCCCCAAAAGGGAGCTCTGGAACATCTCTTGAAATATCATAGAAAACCTCCACTGGTCCACCTTGAAGTCTCTGATGAGGAGGAGGGGCAAGGGGAAGGGGAGGTTGTATATTAGGGTTAGAGGTAAAGGTAAAGGTTTCCCCTTGACATCAAGTCCAGTCATGCCTGACTCTCGGGGGCAGTGCTCATCTCCGTTTCCTGGCTGAGGGAGCCAGCGTTTGTCCGCAGACAGTCTCCGTGGTCGTGTGGCCGGCGTGACTAAACACCGAAGTGCACGGAACGCCGTTACCTGCCCACCGAAGTGGTACCTTTTCATCTACTTGCATTTGCATGCTTTCGAACTGCAAGGTCGGCAGGAGCTGGGACGGAGCAACGGGAACTCACCCCGTTGTGCAGATTTGAACCAGCGACCTTTCGATCAACCAGCCCAGCAGCACGGCGGTTTAAACCACTGCGCCACCCGTGTCCCAGTGGGTTAGAGAGCGTGATGCTAATAAGTGGCCGTCAGACAAATGTAATAAATAAAATTCATTAGCACCATACCAGGCTGCAATGAGCAAAGCCTCTCCTAATGTTTCCCCAAACTGGTGGTCTGCAGATGTTTTGGGCTGCATCTCCCAAGACAATTGACCATGCTGGCAGAAGATGAAGCTCCAAACATGTGGAAGGTACCCAGTTGAGGAAGTGAGGCCTGTGTCTGGGCTGGGTGGTGAAGATACCACAAAAGATGCAGTAGAGACCACAGCCCTATCCATGCTTTCCATTTATTTATTTGTTTGTTTGTTTATTTATTTAAAATTTTCTCCTGGGTTCCCAACCCAGCATCTTGGGCTCGGAGTCCACTTTGGGGTTACATCACATTGGCCTCATTCCAACTTCATCATGTGAGTAATTTATGAATATTGCTCATAAGATCTTAATGCCCCTGCTGCTCTCCGATGTCGAAGCAACAGAAGAGTAAATATGGCTGCACGGAGGAAGGGAACTTTAAAATGGAGACATTAACCAAGGAAAGATGAAGGTTCCTTCCAAAATTCTCTGCATCCAAAATTCCCCCCAAATAGTAGGGATCTGAACTACCTGCTGTTGCTTCCAAAGAAGAAACAGAATAATTAGGAACACTGTTGTTCTGTTTTATTCTGCATTGCGAATGACCTTATCTCTGCAGAGAACTGAAAACACCTGGATGCAAGTACTTCAGAGCAAGCACATCCCCAGGGAGTTTGTCTTATCAGCCCCATGCTCTGTTTCATAACTTCCAAAGCATGTGCTTCAAGCTTTTAGAGATCTTATGCTGCATCATCAAAGACGCCCCTCTGCTTGAAACTGTTCTTCCTTCTTACTCTGACCAATCCAATGGTCCCCTATGCACTGCCTGAGGGATCATAGGATTTTTGGATTCCCAGCTCCACAGAGCTGATTTCCCTTACGCACACACACACACTCACACACAGAGCCCCTCACCGCCAGCACAGAACGAATCTCACTGGCTGCTCTCCAAGGTCAGGACAGTGACTTTGGAGAGGGGCAGAAGGAGGTCTTTTGAGGAAGGAAGCAGGCTGGGGCAGCTGAGATGCAATCCAGCCTGATATCTCTCCAACTTCCTTCTCTCCCCCTCCAAAATGATCCAGCTGGATGGCTTAAAATGTCAGATGAAAAAGCAGAGTGGAGGCATGGAGAGGCCAGGATTCCGCCTGTACTCGGCAGCTCCTTCTGCTCGGTATTGGATGGCTGCGAGGCCGCAAGTTTACAGAGATCCAGACTGGGCTGCATTCCGGATTAGGCTGCATTCCAATTCAGTTCCAGGGAAGAATCTTTCCTCTCCTCTCACCCCTCCCTGCTTCTCGTCTCCTGCCTGGAGTCTGGGATGCTATGACACCTCTGGAGGGGCTTAGGAAATTACAAAAGTGCTATTTTTCCAGGGCCTGCTATCCTGACCTGGAATGGAGCAGAGGAAGGAATGGGGAGAGACAGGGAGAGATTGAGCATTAAGAATAGCTAGGAGTGTTGGTTGGAATTTGTCTTGCATCAAACTGTGGATTCTCTTGTGCGACACGGCTCAAGATGAGCTCAGAATTGCCTGCCTTATGCTCAGATTTTCCTTTTCTTTCTTAAGCAGCTTGGTTTGCCAGCCCAAGATCCAAATCAAGCTGGGCTGGGGAGGGAACTCTCCCATCCCTCATCCCACTGCGCTTGGAGAGCCATTTCAATGCTCCGAGTGGCTTACCTTGAAAAACCCCATCACCACCAGATCTTCAAGGCCTACAAAGGTCATGGCCTGGTCTGTGCCATTAATAAGCACAGTGCTGGGTCCTATTCGTCTTCGAATCCATGTGATGAATGCAGAGGCTTCCCTAACTCCTGCAAAGATTAAATAAAATAAAAGATAATAGAAGTGACCGGTGTCATACATCCCTTCTGTTCATAGAAGTGGTGCCCAGACTCTGGCATTGGCTCACCAGGGCGTCAACTTGGCTTCCTTTCAGACACCGGGTAAAAACTTTTGTTGTTCCAACAAGCTTTTGGTTATTTTAATTTATACCTTCTTATTGATCATTTATTGGTTTAATTGGCTTATGGTTTAATTGGTCATGATCATTTATTGTTTTAATTGGTCATGTTGTGTATGGCTTTATATAATTGTCATTATATGAGATGGTTTCATAATTTACTAATTTTATTGCTGTTAGTCATTTTTATCTGTTTTATTGATTGTATTAAAATGCTACTTTCAGCTTTTGTAAGCCACCAGGTGAACCCTCAGGCTATGGGGCAGAATAGAAGTAGAAAGAAAGAAATACCTAAATAAATTAAATAGAACCGCCACTCATGTGCTGCATTCACATGTGACTGAGAACAAGGGTTGGATGGATCACCTCTCTCCCAATAGGGGGCGTTTTGAGCTGCAGTGGCTTATTTCCTCCACCATGTGAGCCAGTTGCATCCCTCAGTGGCATCGCTTGCCATGGCAACCAAATCAGGGTACCACAACATGAGTGACGGGGCAGCAACTTCAACAGTCGCTCAGGTCCCTGTGGGCTTCAGTGCCCCCTGCCTGTCACTCTGGAGGTTCTGCCTACAGCATTAATGTTTTCAGCCAGGAAGCATTTGTGTGAGCTCCCTCTGTGCCGATTGGATGCTCTTTGATGCGCCACTGCCTGAATCTCACAGTCGCCACACGGCTGTTGAGTATCTAATTTTCATATGTGCCTTTGAAAACTCCCTAGGTAATTGGCAGTGTTGCCAATTAGCCACCTAATCACCGGCTTTCACATATGTTCTTTCAGGTCAGTCTACTCTCCCTTCAAAATCTTGAAAGGGCACAAAGCCTGACGATTGCCAGGGAATCTCAGGAAAACACCGTCCAGCCCCAGTGCAAGGTATCAACTGACAATTTAATCCAGGATGACTTTTGGGACCAGTTCACAGTTTATTGAACAGCTTGCTTAATTAAATTAGATGTCAGAAATGAAACTGTGTGTGTGTTTCTGCTGAAGAAAAGGATGAATAGAAAGGTGCTGAGGTGTATACTACACAACCAAATTGGTGCCATAGCTGAGGTTTTCCATTTGGACCTGGGAAAGGATCAAAGCCCAAAGTATAAAAAAAAGGAAACAAATTTTGTAGGCAGCCCGATTTAAATACAAATATACTCTTCCTGTTTCTGAGCTTGCAGGGTAATTTGCACCCCCCCCAAAAAAAAATAATAATAAGTTGGACAAATGCATCCATTAGGAAAAAAGACATGAAAAAAGTTTGAAAAATGCATGCAGGTGTGCTTGAATCCATGGAAGAAATTTGCCTGCTTTAATGCATACTTTCTGAGAACTATGCATTAAAACATGCATGGCTTTTGGGGCCAAAAAGTGCAGGGGGGCAGGAGACAAAACTTGCCATCTGATATAGACTTGGGTCAGAACAAACTATGGGATGGAATTTGGGCTACTCCAACAAGCTCAAGCGGCAAAGCATCTTCTGGCGCCAGGCTAAATTCTTTTTATTTTCCCAATATTTTAAGGTTTGATTGTCATTTTAACATGGGTTTTATTGCTAGAAATCCATTAGCATGCCGCGTCTCATTTGGTTTTATTCTGCTTTACTGTCAAACTGTTTTATTCTGCTTTACTATCAAGCTGTCCCGAGACCTCGGTAGTGGACTTTTCATTTTAAAAGTTTTAAATAAAATGAATAAATAAACCTGCCCACAGGATCCCTTGAGCAGGAGGGGTGCAAGACCTCCACCTGCCCAAGCTCCTCAGCAACTGGTGTGTGCAGGCAGGTGACCAGGTCAAGGAGAGAGCACGTGGCCAGCAAGGCTAGTAGCCATGGATAGCCGCCTCCTCCTCCTCCTCCTCTGGGACTATGGAACCTTCCATGCATCCCGCAAGAGGCAAAAAAGCAGGGTAGAAATGCTGTATAATAAGAGGAGGGGGAGGGGGAATGTGTTGCACCAAGTTGGTCACTTGGGTTGCTTTAGAAGAGAGTTATAGACGCACATGATAGGGAATAAGGCCACCGACGGCTACTAGTCATGCTAACTGTATATTGCCCCCAGTCTGCTGGGGAACAGAGGCAGCAGGCTGTGCTCACGCTCCTGTCTGACTTGTGGCCTCTTAGAGCTTAGGAGAACAAGGCACTGGACTAGAGACGCCGTTGCTTGGATCTAGCAGGGCCCTGCTTATGTTCTTCGGCTGCGCTGCAACTGAGACGGGAGGTTTTATTTCTTGCACAAAGCATATGCAAACCGGATCCCAACCTGCCCTTTTTGCCCTGTTGCTGCGGGGCACAGAGATCTATAAGCAAGCAAGCACCCAGAGGAAACACACCTTTCCCCCCCTCGGACTCTGCAGTGCTAAACATCCTACTTGGATCTGCTTTACACTGAAGTTCTTGTTCCATGAGCTGCCTCAGAGCGAGACACCAGCTCCCCCTTGTGAATAAACCAACATATGCAACGTTGGAGCACCTGCCACAGAGCATTAGTTTACCTTTGCAGTCAATGGGATTTTTCCGATTGCCATCCACAAAAAACTTCAGAGTGGGATATTCTTGGATGTCGAATTCCTTTCTCAAGTCCTTCTGCTCTGTCACATCCACTTTGCCAAACCGAATCTCCACCGCTTCCTCTTTAAGCTGCTTCGCTGCCTTAGCAAATTCCACAACTAAACTCTGAGAAGGCCCCGACAAAGCAACATCTGGAAAGAAGCCAACATGGAGAAACGTGTTTGTGTATCCGTCACTGGTGCGATTCCAAACAGGCATAGCAAGACTTGTGCTTCCATCAGCCTTCTCCAACCTGGAAGCTTTGGATTTCAGCTCCCATCAGCCCCAGCCAGTGGTTTAGGGATATACAAGGATTTCTTTTCAGTGCATAAAACGTTCAGACGAGTCCCTTTCACTGTCCTGAATTTGCATGTGTTTTTGGAGCTGATTCCCCTGCATTTCCGGAATTGTGCCTTTTCACACCTTAATGAATGGGGTAAGTGTGCATTTTGAGTGTGCTCTTTAACAAATGTGTGCTTGTTCTTCTAGGTCTATTGATACTAACTGCTGCATTAAAAGAAAAGCTTAGTGACCTGGCACTTTGCACTTAGCTTTGGTTTTAAACTATTTTAATATGATTTTATCGCCACGTGAATGCCTGTTTCTTATTATTTGTATTGCTTGATTTGTATTGATTTATCATTTGTAGTTGTATTGATTCCCTTCATTCTTATTTTTAATATAATGCAATATAATGTAAGCTGCCCAGAGAGCATCACAGATATGGAGTGCAGCATACTAATGCAACAAATTCATCATCACCATCACCATCAAATATGTCATTTCCCCAAGCAAAAAACACACAAAGAAACGTTCAGAATTGTACTCTGGGTTTCCAGGAGGAATTCAAAAGACCCTGCAGATCATGAATTTCAGATGCTCACTTATCCCTAACATCTTGGGAGCTGCCACTCAATCAAAAATTCTGGGTGGGACCAACAGGTGTCCTCTTCACACCCTTCAGCAGTTTCTGAGCTTGCCTGGAGTTCTTTCCTCCACAGCCCCCTCATTGATGGCATCAGTTTTCTCTTTATTCCCTGAACTTGTGTTGGCCCCCCTGCAGAGCCCTCCAGGACGTGCAGTTCAGCCTCCATTCCTCTGTCTTCTTTTTCTCAGCTCCTGAAAGTATCTTTAATTCAGCAAGCTTTCCTTAGCTGACCAGCCACAGTTTTTATTGATTCTATTGCAACACGTTGTTTTATTCTTTTTATCTTTTGTATCCTGTTTATTATTTGCCACTCCAGAATCGATTTAGATGTGGAGCAATGTAGAAATGTTTCCAATAAATTATCCCTCATATTCTTCCACTCTTTAGCCTAGGGGGACAAATGCATGTTTTCCATCAGTGGGGCTTTTTTTCAATGGTTTGCATTTTTCTGCAAGTAGGGGTACACTTCTATGGCCTTCCAACATCAGCCTTTTAATTCTTTAACCTTGGAGCTGGACAGGCACAACCCCCTTCAGTCAGTGCAGTAAAAACTGGGCCAGCTATTTCCACGGAGTTTGCAAATGCATATTGGGGAAGAGAAGAGGTACATCTGCCGGGGAAGGGAGGGCAAGAGACAGGGGCCAAGGACTTCCATGAATTCCTTCCAGCACCCAGCCTCCTGTACTTCCTCTCCCCTTCAGCAGCACTTTATCTAGAGGGGTGAAAGCTGACATCTAGATAAAAAAAACAGGAGACAAGGAGCAGCAGGAGCGCTGCTGTCACTCATGGAAGCCATTGGGTTGCCTCCTTCCGATTTAGATGAATGTAGAAACATCTAACTGTCCATAGCTTCTTTTCAAGGAACCACACTGTGGTGGGCGGTCATTTCCATTTGACCTTTGACCACTGGATGGAAGACTTTAATCTTTTTGGCTTAAGTGGATGTTCAGCTTCAAATCCCAGAAACATTTATTTTCATCAAAATTATGAGACTTCTGTAAATCCTCCTCTGGCCTTCACTGCCATCTGCAGCTTCGAAAAGGTATTCAGAAGCCTCGTTCTTTTATCCTGTCTCTCACCTGATGCCCTCTAGGTCAGGTGGAGGCAAAAAGCAGATCAGAATCTACAGGTACTTCTCTGGGTACTTTGAGCAGATCTGTGAATATTCCTGCCTCCCACTGGGATGTTTTTGGCAGGGGAGAAAGACGATCGCTATATCAGTACTATTATTGTTGTTATTATCACTGCTCTTATTTCATCATTGCATTTATACTCCACCTTTTCTTCTTCTCTCAAGGAACCCAAAGCAGCTTACAAGGTTCTCCTCCTCCCCATTCTATCCTCACAACAGTGAGGTAGGTTAAGCTGAGTCTATCACTGCCCCAAAGTCACCCAGTAGGCATAATGGATGAATGGGGATGAGAACCCAGATCCAGCATACATAACCACTATAACACACTGTCTCTCCGGGGCAGGTTTCAAAGGCATTCCTTTGACATGTCTCTTTCCTGTAAGATGTTGATTGTCCTCCTGCTTGAAGAAGATCTGGCTTATTTAGGACACAGTTCCATGCAAGTTTAGACAGAAAATTCCCATGCCTGGCACATGGCTTCTTTCTCCTCTATGCTGTGCTGTGAGACACTGCAGAGAGCAGAGAGAGCTCTTGGGGAAGGCTTTGCATAGGTCACTGTTCTCTCCAAGCCGGACTTTGCTCCAGTCACTTGCACAACAGGCTGGACCAGCCCCTTCAGCCAGTCCCATGAACAACTTTTCACTTGAAGGGGGAACTAAGGCCAGACCTCAAACACTGCTACAGATCAGCAGAACGTGACGCGGAGCCTTTGACATTATTGCCACAAAAGGAATAGTCAGCCAAGACTTTCCACTTCCTGTGACCTAAAGCAGGTAAGTGCAATGAAATGTCTGGATTTTGCAGGAAAGCTGGATGCTCCGTGATCAAATCCAAGTCTTGTGTCAACCCCAGCCCACCTTCAAATGATGAAAACTTGCAGAAAGTTGCATAAATGGAGATGGGGTGGGGTGGGGTCGTCTCACTGCCCATCCTTCTCCATCTTCCCATTACAGAAAAGAAGCTATAAGTCAATGATAAGTCAGGTCCTAGTTCGGCCCACAAGATCTTTCTTATTTATTTATTTATTTATTTATTTAACAGATTTCTATGCTGCCCCCTTGCCAACTAGCCTCGGGGCAGCTCACAACACAGGGCAAACAATATATAGAAAATTCACAATCTAAAACAATATACAATCTAAAACTAAAACTAAAACTGGCCCATCTCATAGTCACAAAGTTAAAAACAATAACCAATAAATATCCAATAAATATCACAATTCAAAATTTACAATAATAAATTAACAGATAAAATATTTCTTCAATAAAAAGGTTTTCGCCTGGCGCCGAAAAGCAAATAATGACAGCGCCAGGCGAGCCTCTCTGGGGAGCGCATTCCATAGGTAAAAATCTTCAGCTAAAAAGATTGAGGGGTGAGTGATGGGAAAGACCTCAAACTAGAAAGCCGCTGCCAGGCAGAATAGATGAAATGCATTACCTGGACACATTGCCTGATCTGGTATATGTTTCTAGGCTGCAAAGCAGCTTGGGAGAAATGGAGTATTTTTTCAGGGCATTTAAGGTTAATAAAATGGTGACTGTCAAGTGTCAGGAATAGCCATAGAAATGAATTCTGCTGCCAGAGAAAGAGTCCCTCACCCTACCGTATCCTCTGAAGATCCTTCTGAAGATCATATGTCCCTCCAGGCCTTTGTTTCTGAATTAATAAAAATGGAATGGAAGGAGCCCCATTTCTTTCCGTTTCCACTCATCTGAAATAAATACACACCTTTTCTTTTTATCCCACCTTCTAGTTTCTGGGTAGGCAACTCGGCAGTCTTCAGAAGTTTTGGACTACAACTGCCAGAATCTTTAACCATTATCCATGCTGGTTGGGACTTATGGAAGTTGTAGTTCAAAATATATGGCGGGAACCATGTTACCTACCCAACTTTACATCGCTAGCTTTACATCGCTCCACTGTTTCACACAACCAACTGTAACTTGCGCCTTCACACCCTAATTCTCCAAGTAATGAGACCCCCAGGGGTGCAAGCATTGCCTAGGATCTCCTTGGAATGGAGTACTGGAGCCTTTGGGGAGGGTGTTTGTTTTTTGTTTTCACTGATGCACAGTCTATGTGCACACGTATTGAGCATAGTTGTGGATTCACAGCAGTATAACTGCAACAGCCAAATTAGGGCTTTGCTTCCAGCTCTCCAAGGAAGCTCTCTCGCCTCCAGCACGATCCTGCCCATCCCTCTGATGCAACATGCCCAACCATGCTTCCTTTGCCAAGGCCCCAAGGGCACACTCCATGGGTCCTGGGACCTCCATGGGTGGCATTCTGGGCAGCCCATGCAGCTCTGGGGAATCCTGCCCATTTCCCGCTTGAACATTAGCTGGGCAGCAGGGAAAAGAACATTCCAGGGCTTCAATTTTATTTAAGTCTTATTTTAATTGTTAGTGTCGACTTTGTTTTTAGTTTATTTGTGTGTGCTTGTTGTTTGTTGCATTTGGTTTGTTGTGTATATTTGGTTTAAGTTGATTTTGTTTATTTTAATTTATTTAGTTTTGTTTATGTTTATTTAATTAGATTTTTTAGTTGCCGAGATGCGCCGAGATGCACCGATAAATTAATATGTTTTATTGTTTATTGTATTTTAATTATGTTGTTAGCCGCCCCGAGGCTTTGTTGCGATGGGGCGGCCTATAAATGTTTTAATAAATGAATAAATTTGAACTTCTTCCAGCCGTTTCCAAGCAGCCAAAATGGGAATACTTTTCTGCTTGGGTCAGAGAGGGAGGCTGCCTGTGTCTTGGAGAAGATGGGTGGATGGAGAGAAGAAAGAGAAAGAGAAGGCATTCCTTTTCACTCTTGGCTTTGGACTCGCCCTCTTTGGGCTTGCTCCCACCCACCCCCAGCGGCCTGCACCCCTGACACATGCGCGATGCAGCCCTGCCCTGAGAAGGCCGCCCTTCCTGGTCTACACCCAGCACAGAACAAATGAGCCTTCCTGAAAGTCTGGCCAGATAGAGGCTTTTCCACCTCAAGGAAGGGCATCTGACCTCTTTGCCCGAACCAGTAAAGCCACCTCCATTAATTCAGCTGGCTCAGTTTACCTCTCCTTGTCACCAAAGTGGGGCTTGATGGGATCCCACGGGACCATCCTATCCAACCACAGGCCTCTTCTCAGTACCTTCCACTTTTTCTTGCATGAAAAGAGGTAGGTCTGTTTTCTCTTGCATAAGAAGAGAGCAAACAGCATGAAAAAGTCCCTTGGAAGGATGGCGTGGCTGGCACGGACACCTCTTCAAATGTTCCCTTCCAAGTGTAAGGTGTTTTCCCCTCTCCCTGGCACCCAGAGAAAGCACTACAATGTTTACTTAGTGTATCTTTGTTCCTTTTTTCAGCATATCACGCACACTGCTGAGGGCGACCTCTTTGGGAATGTTCCACAGAATTTCCAGGTCCCCAGCAAAACTACCGGATTCACCAAAAACTCACTTCTGCACATATCAATTTTATATAGGTTAAAACTACTTGGCATTTGCAACCTGCAACCATTACCCAGTAACAGCAACATTGACACCCTTCCCCAAATTATATGGCTTTAAAGAAGAGAATGGGGGCAGCTAAGGGAGGACTTTTCTCTGGAAGGACTGGGCTCTGCCCATTTCTGAAACTCAGAACAAATTCCTGGGCTCAGAATTCTTTCATTTTCAATGGATGAATTGGGTTCAGTTTTACACTGGAACCACTGGGCTGAAAGAAAGTGCTTTCTTGCATCTTCTTTCTCATGGAGGGCCTTCTACCCACTAAAAATGCGACATAAAGATTCATGAGATCCGGCTTCATGGAGTGGATTATGTTGTGGAGTGGGGGTGGAGGGGTGGAGGGAGGAGCCACAAAATCAGGTAGAAGATCTTTCTGCTGTAAGATCTCTTCCTTCTTGTGGAAGGTCCTTCCACCACATGAGTTCCTGGTCCCAAATCCATGCCTTTTGTACTAGGCTAAAGTTGGTGGATGATGGAGGTTCAAGTAAGCATCACTCACAAGCCTGAAGTCTGCCTAAAATTCACATGCAATGGATCCTTTCCATAATGGGGAAATTTCAGGCAGAGGGTAAGACTTTCGATGCATCAACTGGACTTCAGCTTGGAAGCTTTTCCATTAATAATTACATGCTCTGCGCCCTATGGGTGACCTTTTGTTCAGCAAACAGCCTGTGCAGGACAACTGTAGTCAAGTTCACCATTGCTTTAACTCCAAAGGGCCCACTGTACTTCCTCCAGCTTCCAAGGGAAGTCAGCTGGTGCCCACATGGGCTGAATCCCCTTCTCCCTGCTGCGAGTAAGAACATAAGGCATTTGTTCCCATTCCTTTTTAGCAGGATTTTAAGCAGTTCACTAATTCCAGACCAAGGATGGACTCAGACACAATCTGCAGTTGAAAAATCCGTACCTTGCTGAGCTTCTCCTGTGATTTGTAGACCAAAACAGGAAAAGATGAGTAACCACACCTGCAACAGCATGTCTGCATTACAAAACTGTGTTCAGAATTGTGCGCGATGACGCATGCATTCGGAAAAAATACTCATGGAAATGCACACAGATTTTCTTGCAAAAAAGACTCGCACAATTTCATAGGTCAGAATGAACTTTGAGATGGAATTTGGATAGCTTCAGAAAACTGGGAGAAAATGGGAGAGGAGAGAATTCAAGTCCCATAAGGATTTTGCTTTGGGGAGTGATCCCAAGCCTTTGCAAGATGAACATATGGTTAATTGGAAACGGATTCTGAATCAGATAACAAAATTTAAGTCTTGTGCTATTTGACAGCTGTAAATACAAGATGGAAATACTTTTAGAAAAGGAAATACTCACAGAATTCCACCAGAAGATATTTCGATTCATTCAGGGCCTTATCAAAGTTGCTCTTCTGCAGAACCAAAACATTGTCCTCTTCTTTGATTTGGGAAAATTTGGCTTTTTTGGATTTCTTTTCCATTGGTCCAATGCTCCCCTCCACTGCAGAGAAAAATATATATGCTAACCCAACAACAAGGAAAAGCCACAGAGTTTTCATTCTGTCTTCTCAACACATTGCAGGCACCAAACAAGATGAAGAAAGGTGTGTGGAGAGAACTGGCTATATTTAAAAACTGCCCGTTCCCTTATCACTCAACCATGTGGCTAAATTCCCACAGAATTAAATATATAAAGTACAGAGGCTTTCTGCAAACAGAACTAACTTTGCTTTCCTTCTGAAGTGATATGGCTGCTGATACTTGGCTTTTTCCCTGGATTTAAAAAATAACAGGAGGAAAGAACCAAGGGAAGGAAGTTTGGAAAACTCTGACTTTCTCTAATTTACTTTTGAAACAATGGAAATGACTATCAGAAGGAAACAGAGAGGAAGCAAACACCAGAAGACACAAGGGATAAAGTTAACTTCAGCAAATTGGCTGGGAAGAGCCACACGTGCACAATGAAGAGGAGAGGAGAGGAGAGGAGAGGAGAGGAGAGGAGAGGAGAGGAGAGAAAGACACAAAGAAAGGGAAGAGAGAGAAAGAAGGCACGATGTACAGGCAAAGTAAAACGGGTGCCCTTTTGTCTCTGTGTTTATAATCAGTTAGAGAATGAGCTCTAATATGAGTATTTTTTCATAATGGGTCTCAGTCCTAGCTTTGGTGATAAATTCAGGGCAGTCCAAATTCTCTCTCTCACACACACACACACATGGGGGGGGGGGGGATCTATACCTGCCGGTGGCTTGCACACTGAGCATGGCAATTTATGCATCTCCACCTCACCGGCACACAGAGAACAAAAGAGATTATCAGAAGACTTCCATCTGTTCATTCAAGCATGAAAATGCAAGTTGGGAATGGATGACTCCCATTTAACTAGAAATGCATTTCCCTCCAACAGCATGGAGGAAAGGGGATTTCGAGGGAGGGCCAATGAAGTGTGAACCCCTGCTGATCACAAACTTCCGGCAGCACTACGGCGGGAGAGTCCTGCCTCCACTGCACCTCTGTCTCGAGCAGGGATGGCGTGTGTGGGCCCCTCCACGTGTTTCTAGGGCAAAGGAGTTGCAATCCACCAGCCTCTGAAGGGCAAAACTTCCCCACCCCTGCCCTAGACAAGAGTCCTCATCCGCAAGGGAGGCACACAACCAGCGTTGCTCATCCCATGGCTCCTGGGTCCAGCAGCTTTCAAGGTGCTCCCCATGATAAACAGCACAGGGCCACTTATCTTGCTCCCCTTAAGGACCCACAGTGCCTTGCGGAAAGACCCCACATGCCGCAGCCACGTGGCAAGATCCAGTCTTGCTCAAACAACCTTGCAGACAGAATGGGGAAACTGTACAAGAACCGCCAGTCTCTCCCGGGAAGCAGCAACCTCTGTGACTGTCCTTGCATCGCCTCCCCCTTTGGCCACGTTCTATTATCAAGAAGAGAGCAAAATCGATCTCTTGGAAGACACTGCAAGCACTCCTGTGCTGTGGCCGGCACCTCTGCTTAACCCGACCTAATAACAAAAGAAAACAGGCAAGGTCATTCCCTCAGGTGCTTGGTTTCCCCAGTGCTCCTTCTGCCAAGAAAATCCTGTGGTGCCTTCTTATCAGTAAATATACCCAAGATAGCCATATGCCCTGCCTTGCAGAGAATGCCTTCTATCTGAAGCCCATGGTGCTCTTTTCCCTAGTTTATAGCAAAGGTTTTATTGGTGAGATTACACGGAACAAAGTGCAAGGGCTCCATCTCTACCTTGGGTTTCAATCAAAAAGCTCAAGTCTCTAGGCCTTATGATTACAATGGAATGTGTAGGCGTGCAGACTGTGCCAGAAACCCAAATGACTCCGGCAGGTCCATAAATGCACATACTGAGGATCTAGCTGATGGGTTGCATATAGGTTGGAGTACAGGCTGAGTATGAATCATGGGCTGTTGCTGAATCCTGCACTCATGGGGATCCTGGTGAACGCAAACAACCCAGGAAGAGAATCCAGGGTTGCTGCCTTTTTTTTCAGGCTGTCTCCTCCTCTTTAACAGCCAAATGGCTGGTATATAAAACTGGATGGGAATAGCTTTACCTGTTGCCATCGACCAGCACAGGTGGGTGAGACTTTTGTTCAGATTCTGTATTCATAAGAACCACACAGAATCCACACCTTTCTTCATAAGCAGGATGGGAGGAACTTGAGATATGGTGAGAGCCAGTGTGGCATAATGGTTAAGAGCGTGGGACTGGGACTCAGGCGATCCGGATTCGAGTCCCCACTCCGCCATGGAGCCAACTGGGTGACTTTGGGCCAGTCACAGACTCTCAGCCCAACCTACCTCACAGGGTTGTTGTTGTGGGGATAAAATGGAGGCGGAGAATGATGTAAGCTGCCTTGAGCCCTTTGTAGGAAAAAAGGCAGGGTATAAATCGAAAAATAAATAAAAATAAATATGGTGCATGGCAGTAAGACTGAGAGATTCGGCCATCCCTGTTCAGAGTTTTATTTTTCTTCCACGCTGCAGGGAAACAAGGACAACTGGCCCAGCCAAGTGGGTTCGTAAGCTGGTGCGATGAGGACCTTGTCGAAATGCTTCCAGAATCTGCAGTCATCCTGCAGGTTTTTTCTCCAAGCCAAGAGATGCTTGGTCTCTCCGATCACCTCGCACTACGAAGCTATAAACCGGGGTGAACAAGAGGTGCCTGAGTACTTTAATTTTGCATGTGATGTTATGGATGAGTGGACACAAGTAGAAAAGGTAAGATCCCTATTGCTTTGGGGAGAGGTTTGCAGTTGGGGGCCAAAGAGGATTAAAGGATTCAGGCATGTGTGTTTTGGTTGTCAGCTTTATAAGTCTTTTAGCTATCAGAAGGGGATATAAAATTCATTTATACTGACCATGTGTTTAACTTCCAAAAAGCAGGAAGACAATTGGAAAGACTGTGTACATCAGTAAAGACTAAAGCATGTTCCAAGACAGTGTTTATCTGTATTATAACCTCCCCACAAACAGAGGAGCCTACTGAGCATTGCCAAAACATGTGATTAAATGAAGCTAAAGCAGTGTTACACCTCCAGCAGTTACCCAACTTAGGGTGTAGTTCTTCAGTCGCACCTTCAATGTATGTGAATCTTCAGATTCGGATGCTTGCGCACATCCTGCACCACCATGCCTTCTGCTCTGATTTTTATCAAGAAGGCTGTTTTCTAGACAAAGTTCCAGGGAAAGGGAGAGGAAGAGGGAGAGGGAGAGGTAGGGAAGGAGGTTGGTGTGCTGATAGGAATACGCACAAGCCTTTGCTTCCAGGCTCATCTTCTCCTCACCCCACCCCAGAACAACCCTTTTCTCCCCTCTGATGTGCACTCCCAAACTCAGAGGAGGCAGCTGCCATAGTTCTTTGCACATTGGCTGCAAGGGAGGCAGTGCCAAGATCACCAGATCCAGGAGCCTAGACCCTGAACAATCCTTTGACCCCCCAGACAATATAAGGAGGCCATAGGACTGCCTCTTAAACCCTTAGTGAAGGGGCATTGTAGTGTCGAATGCAAACGATTTTAACAAATGCTGCTGCCCCCTCGATTTCCTATTGACTATGATTCCCTTGCACATGTTTCAGGGAAGATTTTGTCATCGGCAGTGCAAGAAAGGTTCGGTCGAGTCTGTGGATTCTTAACCTACTCCCTGCCTTATTTTAACTTCTTGCGTTATCTGGTAGGATGGGGAGAAGCCTCGGAACCCAGCCTTCTGGTGGGTAAACAATCAGAGGGAAGAGGTGAAATGGAGCTTTGAGGAATTGGGAGTCTTGTCCCGAAAAGCTGTCAATGTGCTCACTGGCCCATGCGGCTTGCAAAGAGGTGACCGGATCCTGATGGTGCTGCCCCGGATACCGGAGTGGTGGTTACTTCTTCTGGCTTGTATACGAACAGGTCAGTAAACATTACACAGAATAAACGCAATCTTCTTCTCCCACGGGGTGGGTGTGGGGAGCTAAAGTTTACCATTTTTAAAGGAAGTTTTTCGGGAGGGGGGGGTTGTCTCTTGCTCTGTGAAGCGTCCCAAACTTGGACAATCCCCAATCAGGTTCCTTGCTCACTCCATTCCCTGCTTGTTTTCTAGGCATCGTTTTTATCCCAGGAACGTCCCAGCTCACTGCTAAAGACATCTCCTACAGACTCCAGGGGTCCAAAGCCAAATGCATCGTGGTCAGTGATCAGTTGGCTGGTGCAGTGGACTCTCTCGCGTCTGAAAGCAAGTTTCTGCAGACCAAATTAAATGTGTCTGATAGCCCCAGAGATGGCTGGCTGACATTCAAGGCCCTACTCAGGTGAGCGTTCCTCTAGGCTCTGCATTCAGCAAGGCACAAGCCAGAGCGGTCCATTTTTGACTGCCGTGTCTCTGCAATCCTTTGTGGGCAGCCAGTAGGAGATTCAGCGGCAGCCCCTTTAACAGGGTGATGCATACTAGTTCAAAAGCCTGGGGGTCAGACAGAGGATTTCCTCCAAGGGTTGATGAAGCTGGATTCCAGCCACTGGGACGCCATTCGTGAAAAGAAAGCCATATGTGAAAGGCAAGGAGGATTGTATGTTCATGCCATGTAATATGATTGTTTTTCAGAGCAGCACCTCCTGATCATGACTGCGTTAAGACAAAAAGTCAAGAGCCAATGGCCATCTACTTTACCAGTGGGAGCACAGGATCCCCCAAGATGCTGGTACAGTCCCACTGCAGTTACGGCATCGGATTTGCATCCAGTGGCAGGTAATGCCTGTCGGGCGTCTTCAAACTGTGATCTCTTCCATGGGCTTAGCTCACAAAGGGCCCCAGTAGGATCAGAAAGCATCATATCAATGATGAAGGCAGAAGGATGAGACCCTCAAGCTGAAGAATGGGGAATATATAGGGTTAACAAGTCAGCTTAGCAGTCACAGTGAACATTCAGGCTTGGGGAACTGAACCTCTTTCAGTCCAAGGAATAAATTTTGGAGAAGCTCTTTGCAGGCCAAGTCAATTGGAGTGGGGTCAAAATATTCCAAGCACCAGTATACGTTCTTGTCACCAGTAAGTAACCTTAGTAGAGGCAGTTAAAATATTTTGAATGGGGTGAGAGGACTGAGCAAAAGTCTGGACACTCCCACGTGATGGGCATGCCAGGGGCTGATGGCCATCCGTGGGGTAAACGTGGCCCATCCATTTCAAGTTGGACGCCTCTGACTGAAGCAGTGAATCAGGGTGTCTGCTGGGCCTGTAGAGATGGGGGCAAGGAGAGGAGGGCAGTCCCTCTGTTGGCCCACCCTCTGCGCATGCTCATCCCACGCAATGGTGATAATCTGCCCTGGGCCTCCGTCCTGGAGGGCTGCTTGCATGTGACAGGGTCCGGGGGTAAAGCACCAGGACCCAGACGCTCGGTATGCTATACAGATCTATTCAAATGCTGGTCAGACAGTCCAGGGGTAGAGACGGGTCACCGAAGTGCAAGGTAGGCCAGTCCAAATAATGAAGAGTAGTCAAAAGCCGGTCAAGAGTCAAAAGCCAGGGGGGCAAGCCGAGGAGAAGCGGTACCTGGGAGCAGAGAGGAGAAGGAGAAGACAGGAAAGCCAGGCCGGGGCTCCAGAAGCAGGTTCTAGAAGGCACAGGGAACTTCAACAACACCAAAGACCTTTGTTGCTGAGGCAGCATCTGGAGAGGAGAGCTGGTTCCTCCTCCTCCTCTTCCTCCTCCTTCATCCCCATCTATTTCTTCTCCTTCTCCTTCTCCTTCTCCTTCTCCTTCTCCTTCTCCTTCTCCTCCTCCTCCTCCTCCTCCTCCTCCTTCATCCCCATCTATTTCTCCTCCTCCTCCTCCTCCTTCATCCCCATCTATTTCTTCTCCTTCTCCTTCTCCTTCTCCTTCTCCTTCTCCTTCTCCTTCTCCTTCTCCTTCTCCTTCTCCTCCTCCTCCTCCTCCTCCTCCTCCTCCTCCTCCTCCTCCTCCTCCATCTATTCCTTCTCCTTCTCCTTCATCCCCATCTATTTCTCCTCCTCCTCCTCCTCCTTCATCCCCATCTATTTCTTCTCCTTCTCCTTCTCCTTCTCCTCCTCCTCCTTCTATTTCTCCTCCTCCTCCTCCTCCTGTTTTACTGAATGACCCATTTCCCCTGCTTTACTTCTCAGCCAACTTTCACTGTGCCCTCTAAATTGGATGTGCTTTGCATTGGCTGAGTCATCCTATAACTTCCCAGGATCCTGTGGCCTTCAGTCAGCCATTAACTGCAGGCATCTTATTTCCCAACGAATAGGCACTGGATGGACCTGAGCCCTTCGGCCATATTCTGGAATACATCGGACACAGGATGGATTAAGGCAGTCTGGAGCAGTGTGTTTGCACCGTGGATTACTGGATCATGTGTCTTTGTACATCACCTGCCTCAGTTTGATCCCACAGTGATACTAAATGTAAGAATTACACTCCTCTGCTTTCCGTCGATGGGCCAGGCCGTAGCATAGGGGTAAAGCATCCGCTACAAGCAAAGGTCTCCGGGAGTTGCTGCCAGCCAGGGCAGATCAGGGGTGAGGAACCGCTTAGGGGTGGGTGGCCAAATTTGTCCAGCACCATGTCCCCTGGGGACTAGATGGCACAGAGTGGGGAGCCACATCCAGGGAGACTGGGGACTCCAGTTCACTGGTTCTCCTGATCCATTGTAGCTTTTGACCTACATTTTACAGGAGCTACCCAGGGTGCTGAACTGCACTTCAAAAAATGGTCCAGCACCATGGTTAGCTTCAAATGTTGATGAAATGAAAGAAAGCTGGTTAACAGAGCAATACAATAAGAAGGCCCATTGAACTCCAAGTAGATGCATGCAGGGTTGAAAAGCTTCATGGCAGAAAGACTGCCCAGTGCAATGTGTGACTCGTGCAATTAACGTAGCCCTGTATATCTTGTGCTGCCGATTACTGTTTCCCAAGCCCGCATGGCCAGGCTGTGTTCATGATTACACTTTCACATTGTCTCTCTCTAGACTCTTGCAAACTACCCAATTACCACTTTCTGTACAGCACCTACTGCATACCGGATGTTGGTGCAACACGATCTTACCAGGTACATTTTCAGCATATAACCGGAAGTGTGAATACAAGAGAGCAACTGGTGCAAGAACTGATAGACAGTGACATTTTCCTACAGGCGTCCCCTTCTGGAACCCCCGTTTTAGTAGAATCCGACTGTTCTCTGATCCTGGTAAATGACTGCCTGTATTTTGGTCCCCTGTGTGTCATCCAGATCAGCATCCTGTATCCCACAGGGGCCAATTGGATGGCTCCAGGAAGCTTTGACCACAGAGCCAGGCACTCCATTCATTTTGGCTGTTGAATTGTATTTTGAACTGTTAGCATTCTTTTGGAAGGGGGTTGGGAACCTCTCTCGGGCTGAATTCAATTTCAGGGACACTCTGGTAGAATGCATTCCAGTGCTGGGTGGGGACAAAAGCACAGGGGGTGCAACTAAATATCCCCCCAATATTAGTATGCTTTGAGAATTGAGGCCTTTGAATTGGGGTGCTGGCGGAGACTCCTGCGAGTCCCTTGGACAGCAAGGCAATCAAACCAGTCGGTCCTTGAGGAGATCAACCCTGACTGCTCTTTAGAAGGCCAGATCCTGAAGATGAAACTCAAATACTTTGGGCACCTAATGAGAAGGAAGGTCTTACTTGAGAAGAGTCTAATGCTGGGAACAATAGATGGCAGAAGAAGAAAGGGAAGGCAGAGGATGGAGGCTGGATGGAGTCACTGAAGCAGTCGGCATGAGCTTAGGTGGACTCCGGGAGATGGTGGAGGACAGGAGGGCCTGGAGGAATGTTGTCCATGGGGTCATGATGGGTTGGACACGACTTCGCGACTAACAACAACAAAGCTTAAAGCTCTTATTGCCAGTGACTACGCCTTTCAAGTTTTCAGACTGGAGGAAAAAACCAACGGCGCAAAAGCTCAGAAATATGATCAGTTCAGGGAAGGACTGGAGAGGGTTAGGGCTGGGCATCTGGGTGGTGGGGACATGGGAAGTTGCAACTGGCCCCCAGCTGTTCTGGTTTGACCCACACTAACTGCTGAGTCACAAGTCCAGGAAATCTATCAAGCCCTTTCCTTGCCTTTTTTTTTTTAAATCAAGCCACAAATTCATGAGTTTGAAGCACTGCCTGACTGGAGGAGAGCCACTCAATCCAGAAGTGATGGAAAAGTGGAAAAGTCAAACAGGGCTGGATATCTATGAAGGATACGGACAAACCGAAACAGTACGTCTTTCTAATTCAGTGACTGGGCCGGGTAACAAGCCCTCCCTCCAATCACTGTGAAAATCTAGTTTTTGAAGACAATTGCCTAGGCATTTAAAACATGCATAGTATTTAGTTTATGCATACATTATACATGCCTGCATAGTAGGTTTAGTTCAGGGTGGCTGATGGGTAAGTTCCATTTCAGTGCCGGGTGGAGCTGAGGGCAAATGAGCGAGACATTTTCACTTCCAAAAGGCTCCTCTCAAAAGGATGAGGCCCAAACATACTGAAAAGGAGAGTCCCCAGAACTAAGTACCAGACGGAGTTCAACATACCACTTTGTGCATGCTCAGAGTTTCACTCAGGCTGCTTGTGCTTCTGGAAAACACTTTGGTGAATAAAGAACTTTTTGCAAAGAAAGGTCTGTGGTTTTAAAGTGGGAAGGGAGGAAAGAGCTCACAACAGTAACCAACCCAAACCTCTTCTTCTCTTCCAGGTAACAATATGCTCTAACTTGAAAGGAATGAACATTAAACCAGGATCAATGGGAAAGGCTTGCCCACCATACGATGTCCAGGTATAAGGGCCAATTTAAGTTTACCAGATGGGTGTCTGTCTGAAAGTGGGCAGAAGCACTGTGAAAATATTGTGCAACATTCCTGGAAGTGATCGGCCACTGGCACAATGCCAAGATGATGAACAGGGAAGACCAAATAGGAGATGGACTGAATCCCTAAGGGAGTTGCAGCCTTGAGCTTGGAAACACTGGATGCTGCCGCCGTGGAGACGGCTTTCTGGAGGGCTTTCATTCACAGGGCTGCCATAAGTCGGAGGCAACTTGAGGCCGTGAAATACCCACACGGGCAGAGGAAGGTTGCCATAGACCTTCGCAGGGTCCAGCAAGTGCTGGTGATGTGAGGGTCAGATTCCCTGGGTTGGTTCCTTGGCCTCTAGTCTGACGTGCCACAGCCAGAGTCCAAGTTCCTGGCGCGCTTGCCAGGAACCCAGCACTGCACATGCAACGTCCTTCTTCCACGTTGTTAAAGCCGCCTTCATTTGAGCATTTGCAGCTTGGCTCACTTTCTAAGAGCGGGCCAAATGTAAGAGGAAGTCTGTGAAATCTAGATGGACAGATTCTTCTGGACCTCATTGCAACATGAGAAGAGACAGGAGGAGAATGGTAGTTGTGCTGGAAGGCACCTCTAAGGCCATGAAATCCAACCCCCTGCTCTGCTTCCCCATGCCACCACATTTCTCCACCCTCGTAGTTCCACTCTGGTTTCCATTTCTTGGGATGAGCCCACACTGTGATACACAATGCAAAAGAACCTTATCTCTTTGTTCTTCCTTCCTTTCAAGCTGGGAACCCAGCCAGAGTTCAACATGCAGCTTTGCTTTTACTTATTTATTAAAGTTTGCATGCCACCCCATAGCCCGAGGTCTCTCTGGGTGTCTCTCATCCCAAACATAGCACAGCAGCTCAGATAATAATCATAGATAAACAATAACAGCTAAAACCACAACTGCATAATGTGACTGTGAATTGCAAATATGAAGTACAAACAGGAGATTAAACAGCAATATAAGCAACGCTAAAACAATAAAACCAGCAGCAGAAAGCCAAATAAAACATAATAGTCCTAAAAACAAATTCTAAATAAAACAGTCTGGATTTGGCACTGAAAGCAAGATGGTGTGGGTTCCAGTCACTCTTCTTTCGGGAGAGAATTCCAAAGGTAAGATGTGATGGCAGAAAAGGCCCTTCTCCCGGCTAATTCCCCCCTCACCTCATTTGGGGGCGTTCTCAAAGGAAGGCCTCTGTTGATGAACTAAGTGATCTAGTGGGGACATATGGAGGCAGGCCTTCCGTTAGCTATCCTGGTCCCCAGCCATTTATGGCTTTATGTTAGCACAGCATTTGAATTGGGCCGGGGCAAGTAACAGGCACCAGTGCACTTGGTGAAGGACCATCGTAATGTGCTCTCTAGAACCAGTCCTTGTTAATAACGGTGCTGCTTCATTTTTTAAATTTATTTTTATTTCTTTAAAACATTTATATTCTGTCCTTTGCAACGAGCCTCAGGACGGCTTGCAAAAGGTTAAAAGGTTACAAAAGGTTTTGGATTAATTGAAGCGCCCAGACCATCTTCGAAGGTGAGTTGATGCTGTACATGCAAATTTAGAATCCCCACTGAACCCCGGAAACAGTCTGCATTTCTTCTTGTTTTTGGTTCTCCAGATTGTAGATGACCAGGGCAATATTCAGCCTCCTGGGGAAGAAGGGCTCGTTGCAATCAGAGTCAAGCCAAAACGGCCATTTTGCCTTTTCTCGGAGTATATTGTAAGCATTCTTCTCTGTGAGTACTTCTAAAAGTAAGGTTAGCGTGTTCCCCAGCCGCTTCATGTTGCAGTAACTTTGGTGGCACAAGCTGGAGTTTGCTCTGGTTTGGGACTTCCGCTGGGGAAGGGCTTGTTTCGTCTCAAGTGCGTGCAGACAACAGACAGGAACCCTCTGCTTTAAATCCTTGTTCCCAAGTCCCAAGATTCACAGCTTCACTTTTTGGAAAACAGGGTCCGTGTCGGAGGTAGGGACTCGATGTGGCCCATGCTTCTGTGGGGTCTCCTACTGGCTCCAGGTGCCTCCCCTGCCTTGCCGCCCATTTACCTGCCCTCCCTCTCAAAACAAGCTAACAGTAACAGGGAAGAAGGGGTGGAGCAGTGGCCTGTACCTGGATTGGGTACAGGTGGGGAATACAAGCAAAAAGACCATGGAGGCGGCTGAGAGGAAGAGGTGGTCCCACTCAAAACAGGAGGACAAAGACTGGCACCTCTCTCTCTTACATACACCTGAAGCCAGCACTGTTTCTAAGCACCAATTTGCCTTACCTGTTTATCTTGAAGAAAGGTTGCTCCTGCTGCTGATGGTAATGATGATAGATTTATATCCCACCTTTCTTCCCATTGCAAGGAACCCAAAGTAGCTTACAAGTTTCTCTTCCTTTTTACTATCCTCACAATGGCAAACTTGTATGTGGGTTAAGGTGGTGCCTGGCCAAACTGAGCTGCATGGGCAGGTGAAGACTAGGACCTGCATCTCCCCAATCCCAGTCTGGTACTCTCAACCCTACACCGCACTGGTCCCCACACCAGTTAGCAAAACAGATGGATCTCCAGGCGCCAATTAAGTGCTGTGGAATTCTCTTGTGTTGCTGCCAGGACAACCCAGAGAAAACAGCTGCCACTGAGCGTGGGGAGTTTTATATCACCGGAGACAGAGCGACCAGAGACGAGGAAGGCTACTTCTGGTTTGTGGGAAGGTCGGACGACGTCATCAATTCTGCTGGGTAGGTTGAATCCATCATGTTTGCTTCCTCGTTGGCTTGCTCTGCACTCAGCCAGGAAAGAAGGAGGAATAACGGTGCCATCTCCTAGGTACCGCATTGGCCCCTTCGAAGTGGAAAGTGCCTTGATTGAACACCCAGCAGTACTAGAAGCTGCTGTGGTCAGCAGCCCGGATCCCGTCAGAGGAGAGGTAATACAGACCCCCTCAGAGGGACAAAGGGACACCGTGGAAAAGGGAATGCGTGGCATATATTCTTTGGCAAAGATTTGTCTGGCCAGGGGGGATGAGGACCGGAAAATGCAGTGGGAATGGAAAGGAGTATCCCAGAATGGGGCATGGAAGACTGCTCCAAACCCTGGACTGCCATTCTCACATATTTTACCGCAGGCCTCGCCTGTCTTGGCTAATGATGGTAAGTATACCAATGTGCCAAGAATGCTCTTACACTGCAGCCAACTTTTTCCCAAGTCTTTAATGCATATAATTGTCCTTATTTAGGTGGTGAAAGCTTTTGTCATCTTGTCCCCCACCTACTTAGCACATGATGCAGAAAAATTAACCAGGGAACTGCAGGATCATGTGAAAAAGGTCACTGCCCCCTACAAATACCCCAGAAAGGCAAGTACCTTCAGTGTATGGGCTGGAAAATTGTAGTATAAAGGGTCAATGTTGGGAAATTAAGGTATTAACTAGACTTAGAGCACTCTCTGGAGTAGATTAAGACAGAAAGAAGTCCCATAACCCTTAAGTGCCATGCTGTCTGGGGATGCCACAGGTCCTATACTTCTTGTTGTCCTTGCATCATGCAGACGGTTGCATCCGTACTCAACTAAGTAGATCCACTGAAATCATCTCCTGTACCTATTGGGCGAATACAGTGTGTGTGCCAAGGTACACACCAGTTAATAAGGGTGATCTGAGAGGTTTTTCTCCTACTACTGGTCCTCAAAGTCAGAGGATTTGCGGCAATATTTTATATCTGATCAGCTTTCTTCAGCCTGGATCATTTTGTTCCCAAGTCCATCTGGGCAGTGGGTTGAATATCTGCTCTGGCTATCTCCAAGGTGGGCAGCTTTGCCCCTGATCAAATGCACAGCCCAGCTGGTTTGTATGAGGTATCACTTCCCCCCATGCTATTTTTGGCAATAATTAATTTAAATTATCTCTTCAATTTATATCACACCTTTTTTCCTATCAAGGAACTCGAGGCAGTTTACTTAATTCTCCTCCCTCTCTCAATCTTAACTTCACAATGACAACCCTGTGTGGTAGGTTGGGCTGAGAGTTTGTGGCTGGCCCAAAGTCGCCCAGCTGGCTCCCTGACTGACTGAGGACTAGAACCCAGATTGAGGTTCTAGTGAGGACTAGAACCCTGAGTCTCATCCCACACTCTTAACCACTGTGCCAAACTGGTTCTCCTTAAGAATCCATTAACCCGACAATTTAATTAATGTTAATAAAACTTTTCTCATGTGTACCAACTGACACAAGACTTCAGAAGGTGAAAGACAATCTATTGCTTTCCCAACACAGATTGAGTTTGTCAACGAGCTGCCAAAGACATTTGCTGGAAAAATTCAAAGGAATATATTAAGAAAACGAGAATGGAGGAAAGCCTAGATGGAGTCAAACCCTTGCCAAAGAAGTTTGTGTCCTGACCAGCTGCTGCGATGGAGAATTCCCCACTCTTGTTCCTTTTCTACACCTATGGTGTCATTCCAATATCCCAAGCATTGACACAACACCAAACTCTGTAAAACAAACTTAAAAACTGGAATCTTCATGGCAGAAGTGGCGGTAAGAGGAGGCCCTCTAGGGCAGCAGCCCAAATCTTTCCCTGGGAAGCGCTGTGCTCCCCCTGTCTGCTGTCCGTTCGCGTTTGCTGAAATGCAGGCACGAGGGCTTTCTGCTACACCCGATTCCCCGGGCTGTGGACTCACACGGGCTTCCCCTGCTGCTGCCCTGCGCATAAAGCCCTTTTCAGAAGACACGGGGTCACGCAAGGACACCTAGAGAGATGTATATTATATAAAGCACCATGGGAATGGGACGGTTGACAACACTTTAAATAAACGCGCAAGTATCTGCCGTTGCGCTTGTGTCTTGGCTTCGGTTTGGTTAACCCCGCGCCTGAGCGCTGCGTCCTTTCGGTCGCTAGCGTCCCCCCGCTTCCCGGCCCCTTAAAAAGGGGGGTCGCCACTTCTGGACAGCTGCGGGGAGCGGGAGCGGGAGCGGGAGCGAAAGCGAAAGCGGGCGCGCCGGGCGTTGCTCTGCGGCGGCGCCGGCGGGACGCGGAAGAGAGAGCCGAGCGGGCCAGCGCGTCGGGACGGGACGGGACGGACGGGAGGGCGCCGCTGGCCGGGCGCGCTGGCCGGAGACTGCTGCCCGGGGGCCGCCGCCGCGCTCGGAGCCGCTCCCCCAGCGAACGGGAAGGTCAGTCCTTTCGGTCCCCTCCCTACGCGCGCCCTCCCCAGACTCCTGCGCCGGCAACAGGCGGGTGGGACAGTCCTGGTAGCGTTTGCTGGTCACCGAAGTCCTGCTGTATTTGGCGGGGAGGGCCTCCCGCGGGATGGCCGCTCCGGCGTCTCTCCAGTCGCCCAAGTACCGTAGAATCGTAGACTCACCGCACTGTAGCGTCGGAGGGGGCCAGGAAGGCCACTGGGTCCAACCCCCTGGTGTGGCAGGACCCCAATTCACACCAATTTGTGTGGTTTCTTCTTGAATGTCTCCAGTGCGGGAGAGCCCACGGCCTCTCCGGGCAAGTGGTTCCTCTTTCGTATTGCTGTCGTATTGCTTTTCCTGATATCTTGCCTGAATCTGGGTGGTCGCAACTTGACTTGATTATTCCGTGCCCTGCACGCTGGAATCGGCAAGAAGAGATCTTGCCCTTCCTCTTTGTGACAGCCTTTGAGGGACTTCTAGAGGGATACTGTGTCCCCTTCACTCTTCTCTTCTCAAGGCTGAACGTGCCCAGTTCTCTCAGTCTCTCCTCACAGGGCTGTGTTTCGAAACCACGGATCATTTTTGTTGCCCTCCTCTGGACCCTTTCTCATTTTTCTGTGTCAGAAAAATCTGCCCCTGTGTGTCTTTTAGAAACCTGCAGCTGCCGTTTCTCTTAACTTTTTGGAAAGTTGGCTGCCCCCCTCCCCATGCCCTGCTCACGTCTGTTTGCACGCAAACTGGGCCTAGCACAATCCTGTTGTTAGTCACGAAGTCGTGTCCGACCCATCACGACCCCATGGACAACATTCCTCCAGGCCCTCCTGTCCTCCACCATCCCCCGGAGTCCACTCAAGCTCACACCAACCGCCTCTGTGACTCCATCCAGCCACCTCATCCTCTGCCGTCCCCTTCTTCTTTTGCCATCTATTGTTCCCAGCATTAGGCTCTTCTCCAGGGAGTCCTTCCTTCTCATTAGGTGGCCAAAGTATTTGAGTTTCATCTTCACTATCTGGCCTTCTAAAGAGCAGTCAGGGTTGATCTCCTCTAGGACTGACTGGTTTGATCGCCTTGCGGTCCAAGGGACTCGCAGGAGTCTTCTCCAGCACCACAACTCAAAGGTCTCAATCCTTTGGCGCTCAGCCTTCCTTATGGTCCAGCTTTCACAGCCATACATTGCAACTGGGAAACCGTAGCCTTGACTATACGCACTTTTGTCGACAGGGTGATGGCTCTGCTTTTTAGTATGCTGTCTAGATTTGCCATAGCTCTCCTCCCAAGGAGCAAGCATCTTTTAATTTCTTGACTGCAGTCCCCATCTGCGGTGATCTTGGAGCCCAGGAAAATAAAATCTGTCATTACCTCCATTTGTTCCCCATCTATTTGCCAGGAAGTGAGAGGACCAGATGCCATGATCTTAGTTTTCTTAATGTTGAGTTTCAAGCCAGCTTTTGCGCTCTCCTCCTTCACCCGCATCAAGAGGCTCTTTAGTTCCTCTTCACTTTCTGCCATGAGAGTGGTATCATCTGCATATCTGAGGTTGTTGATATTTCTCCCAGCAATCTTGATTCCAACTGGTGATTCATCTAGCCCCGCCTTTCTCATGATGTGCTCTGCATGTAAGTTAAATAGGCAGGGCGACAGTCCTAGAGGCTGAGAATTGTGGGAATTGCAGTGCAGCACATTTGAAGGGCACTTGGTTGCAGGATACTGCTCTGAGCCAGTTAGAACATTAGACTTCTGTTAGGTTTCCTCCAAGGAGCCTAAGGGAGAGTATGCAATCCTCTTCTTGCCCGCTTTATCCTCACAACAACCCTGACAGGTAGGGGAGGCCGAAAGTCAGTGTCTGGCCCCAAATGAACTTCTTGGCTGAGTAGAGACTAGAACCTGGCCTTCCTGAGACCCCGTCTGAGTCTCTCGGCATTAACACCACACACATTCTGGGTGTGTCGATCTGCTCCAGAAAAGATTTCAGTCTGAACGTTAAAAGTTCAGCCCGATGTGGAGTGGAGGATTCAGGCTGGCTCAGAAACTTGGTTTTCTGCTAGCTTGTTCTTCTTGAAGTCGTGGGTACAAGGACTTCTAATCTCAAGTTCCTTGAATTGAGGTTACACAGAGAGCAATGCATGGTGAAATATTGGCTGTGCCTTACACAGAAAGACATGAATAACTACAGAAGCTGTCCAGAGCTGGAGAGAACTGGAGAGAATATAAAACTGTATGAATAAAGCAGGCCCAGATGTTCCAGACCCCAGCTTCCTTTGGCCCCTGCCAACATGCTCAGAGCTAATAGGATTTGTAGGACAAAATGTCTGAAGGGCACCCAGCTTTCTATCCTTCATATGAATGCTTGGGAGATGGTGAAAGCTTATGGCACAAAAGCTTTGCAGGTCTTTAAGGACACGGATCCCTGATCCTTGCAGGTCTCTAACTTTGACATTGTTTGGGGAGGCCATGGGATTATTTGACGCTGGATCCAGTAGAAGCTCCTAGGTGCTCCTACTGGATCTGGCCTTTGTGTATGTCCATGTCTGCAACTTATGATAAGACAGACTGTGCAACACAAATAACATGCATTCATGTTGCATCAGGGACATTTGGGGGGAACCAATGACTTGGTATGCCTGAGATCTGGCAATTTAAGTTTTATCAGGTATCCCTTCACTTCACATGTTTACCAAGTTTTCAGAGTCGCCCACTTTAAAATGTTGTTGCAGGGAGACGAAGCAGGTTGCCGCTGTGCAAGTGTGTGGATGAGTGGGCATCCAGATGGCCTTGTTCAAATGCTTCTGGAGCTTGCAGCCGCCTCGCCTGCTCTTCCATCAAGCGAAGAGACACCTCGCCTCTCCCATCCCTGCACGCTATGAAGCCATCATCAGGGGAGAACAGGAAGTGCCTGAGTATTTCAATTTTGCAAGTGATGTGGTGGATAAATGGGGGCAAGTGGAAAAGGTGAGGTTTCTATCATTTGGAGAGAGGGTCCATAGCCAGTCGAAAATTGAGGGGTCAATGATGTGGCATGCTTTAGCGCAGGGGTGTTGAGCCTTACTCAGAGGGCCGGATTCCATTTCAGGGAAATTCTTTGGGGCTGCATCCCAATGGTGGGACAGGACTGGAGGTAATGATGGCAGGAAGGAAAGGCAAAACATACCACACATTTCAACTTAAAAGTTCCTACTGCCAGTAACTAAGCTCTTTGAGGGGCATTCAAGCCTTTTAGCATGGAGGTTGTTGTTGTCTAGTCACACAGTTGTGTTCGACTCTTCGCAACCCCATGGACATCTTTCCTCCATGTGCTCCTGTCCTCCACCATCCTCTGGAGCCCACTCAACTGCACATCCACCGCTCTGGTGACCCCATCCAGCCACCTCATCCTCTGCCGTCCCCTTCTCCTTTTGCCATCAATTGTTCCCAGCACCAGGATCTTCTCCAGTGAGTCCTTTCTTCTCATTAGATGGCCAAAGTATTTGGGCTTCAGCTTCAGTATCTGTCCTTCTAAAGAGCAGTCAGGGTTGATTTCCTTTAGAATTGACTGACTGGATTTCTTTACAGTCCAAAACCAACAGTCTATCAAAGATTGGCCAGGGGAAAGGAGTGTGGCATTCTGGGGAAACCCCACAGGGCAAGGTGGGCACCATGCCCAGAGTGGAGTGATGTGAGTCATGACCCCATGGTTCTGATCCCCTGTTTTGGGGCTGCCTCAGGACATAGAGGGAAGGAACATGCCCAACACTTGAGGCCCACCTGGAGCCACCTTCCCATCCCACTGGCTATCCTCCCATTTCCTTGTTGGCCACAAAATCACATTTGACTCAATGCTGTGATGGATCATATGAGACTTTTGCCAATCGTCTCCCGTCTTCCTTTAACTGCCTGAGTTTATCTGGTAGGGTGGACACAGACTCCCAGCATTCTGGTGGGTGAACAACCAGAAGGAAGAGATCAAATGGAGCTTTGAGGAATTGGGAGTCTTGTCCCGAAAAGCTGCCAATGTGCTCACTGGTCCATGCGGCTTGCAAAGAGGTGACCGGATCATGATGGTTCTCCCTCGGGTACCAGAGTGGTGGTTACTACTTCTGGCTTGTATACGAACAGGTTAGTGAACAATAGGAGGAGAAATACACAATAACCCAATTGTCAAGGTAAATGATTTTAAATAAGGCCTTTGGAGGAAGAGTTTAATATTTAAACTCATTGCATGGGGATATCAATCCTGGTCTTATATGTTTAAAGATTCCAGCAACCAAAAATGAAGATACTACAGTTTCACCTTAAAGAAAAACTGATTTTGCAAGTTCCGCTCTTCTGAGCAAAGGGGTTACTTTGTGCGTTTTTCTGCTCAAAATTGGTTTCCTGGCTGCATTTCTACATGTGTGTTTACAATAAGAGATCAGAATTCTTCCTCTTTGCTGTGTTTCTGCTCAAAATTTCATGTTCGAAAGATGTGTTTTGTTATTTAAAAAAAAAAAGAAAGAATGGTATTTGAGCATGGAGCACAGCTTGTATGAATCAGTTTAATTAATGTAAGCTGCCCCCAAAGAGAATAATGCTGATATATACTGAGAAAACCATGTGGTGATTCCCTCCTTCCATTTATGAATGTGGTGCAAGCAAAGCATTACCTTCTCCAAGAAAGGGGGTGCAAACATCACCCCGGGTGGCTAGAAGAGAAAGTGCTGTCTTCTCCAATGATTTGGCAGCAGGCAAACAGTCCCCAACAACAATTGCAGGAACATAACTGAACATCGCTCTAAAAAGAAAAGACTTTGTGCTTGGCAAGTGGGTGCTCCTTGCTTTCATTCTCCTCTTAGCCTGGTTCCACAGTTCTACCAGCCCAGCCCAGCCATTGTTTTTTTATGTTGATGTATTGCATTAACTTCCATCTGTCCTCCTAGGATGTCAGAGTTCTTTGCCTTTGTATTGAGTCTTTATAGCTCTATCTTGGTGTTCCTTCAAGGAGCCCAGGGTGGTGTTAACGTGATCCTCATTCTTTCCATTTTATCCTCACAATAACCCTGTGAAGCAGTTAAGGCGGAGAGCCCAAAGCCACCCTATGAGTTTCGTGGCTGAGACTAGGACCAGGATCGTCCAAGGTAGCTTCCCGAGTCTTTCTTGTTGACTCTTCACAACAAGCCACACAGCAGGTTCAGCTCAGAGTTGGCGATGGGCTGAGGGCCACTCAGTGAGCCTCATGGCCAAGTAGAACCGAGCACCCAGATGTCCCAAGTCCCAGTCCAACTTCTGCACCACCGTGGCTCTCAGAGTTGGCCAAAGCTTTGCAGGTCATCCAATCCAGGGTGGGCAATCCAGGCCAAGAGCCTGTCCAGGCCTAGCCTTTGCTTGGAAAGTTCATTCACATTCCCACCCGTCTATGTAACTGGTTTCGGGGCCATAACTCTGCAGGCCTTGGCACTTCAGACAAGAATCCCAGCCCTGTCTCTTCTTCCAGTTCTGATTCAGAATCTGTATTTTGGAAGAAGCAGGCCAAGTCCCTACACTCACTACTTTCATCCTTTCGACAAGGCTGTAAGATAGGATAGTCTGAGAAAGGGAGAGAGCAAAAACAATTTATTCCAAGTCAGCCCTTGAGCTTCATGGCTGAGCAAGGATTCAAACCTGGGTTCCCCTGGCCCAGTGCTTGAACCTCTACGGAGGAAACTCTGTTTGCAGCCTCCTTGGATCAGGTCCTCTGCTCACTCCAGTCCCTGCTTGTTTTCTAGGCATCATTTTCATCCCAGGAACATCCCTACTCACCACTAAAGACATCTCCTACAGACTCCAGGGGTCCAAAGCCAAATGCATCGTGGTCAGTGACTCGCTGGCTCCCGCAGTGGAGTCTGTCATGGCAGAAAGCAAGTCTCTGCAGACCAAGCTGCTTGTGTCAGAGAGCAGCCGAGAGGGTTGGCTGAACTTCAAGGAGCTACTCCAGCAAGTATCGCCATGCCAGTGTGGGGAGAGCAGCACAGAATCCTAGAGCCAGAGGGGACCTTGAGGGGCCTCTCATCCAGCCCGTTGGTTAGCACAGCGTCTGCCACGACCAGCTCTAGCTGAACACCTCCATGCCAGGAGCCCTCAGGACTTTGGCAGCTCCTGCTCTTCAGAAGCTCCTCTTTATGTTTAGCTGAGTATTTAGAATGGGGAGGAGAGTAGGCGAAAGTCAGGAGAGGGCCAAATAATTGGGGATTAGCAGTGAGTACGTGGAGGAATCCATTCTGGGTGTGAGGACCCATCAGATGTCCTGGCCTTGGACACTGGTCCAGATTCCCTAGACTTGGCGTCCCGGACACTGGTCCACTTTGCCGCAGTCCTGAGTCCACGTTCCTGCAGCCAGTGCTTGTGGGGTGCTCTCCAGGAGCTGAGCCCCAAGTTCTGTGCAAGCAGCATCCTTCTGCTGCATCACACGCAGCAGCTCTTGGTGGTGCTGCACAGACAAAGAAGGTTCCCGGTTGTGCAACCTTCATCCCACAGGTGTTCTGGGACTGTCCTCTCAAGCTCCGTCTCCAAGACCAGGCCAAGCATGAGAGCGAGGTCCACAAATTGAAGAGGGTTGAATTCCACCACGTTTGCCTAGTTAGTGCAAAGGCTGTGGCCATCTCCGGAACACTGGAAGGCTGGGCTTTGACCCCGAAAGAGCCAGATTTGGACCTGGGCCTCCGGTTCCCCACCCAGGCCGAAACCCAAGCTGAAACAAAATACAGTGCACACCAACGTTGAGGAACCTGGCTGCTTGATGGCAATCCACTGGATTTCCGCCAGTGCCCTCTTTTGCAGGATTCCAGGGGCCGGAAAGCTGCCCAAAGTTCCATTCAGTACAATCGTTGTGAAATGGAGGCAGTGTTGCGCATCAGCTTCATACTACGCACTTGCTTTTTAGAGTTGCGCCCGTAGACCACGACTGTGTGAAGACCAAGAGCCAAGAGCCAATGGCCATCTACTTCACTAGTGGAACCTCTGGAAATCCAAAAATGGTGGAACAATCCCAGTGCAGTTATGGCATTGGACTGACAAGTGCTGGCAGGTAATGTCTGCTGACTGCTCTCAGAATGTACGCGAGCACCACAAGCCATGGGAACTTAGCAGCAGATTGGAATCGATGGGCACTGTTGGTGAAAACATGCGGAGGGACCTGAGAGGCCTACCCGAGCGGTAGAGATCAGTCAGCACCAGGCAGTGCCCTGATGTTTGTGTGCACAGGGTTCCACTCAGACCTTCCATTGGACGAATGAAGAGTGGGGTGGGGAGCCAAGAGCAGGCTCACTCCCAGCCCTCTGTGTTCAGTGCAGGCAGTTTGTTTGTTTGTTTGTTTGTTTGTTTATTAAAACATTTCTATGCCGCCCCATTGCAATAAAGTCTCGGGGCACCTTGCAACAGTAAATAGAACAAAGCAAAACAATAACATTAAAACATATAACTGCATTTAAAAAACCAGTTGTGAAGGTCGCAACAGCCTCGGCTCAGCATGCAGTGGTACCCCACCTCCTGCAGAGCTGGCTGCTTGAAGCAGCTGCACTTCATTGAATGGGATGTGTTGGACTTCACCTACAAAGCAACATTTGGCAGGTCCTTGAAATGACCCAGGCCTGCATGTCGGAGCTCCTTCCAGAAGCCACGAATTACTGGGCAACCAGAGGTAAAGTAGCGCAAGATGCCAGGGCTCCTGGCTTTAATCCTAAATCTGCCAGCTGGGCAAGAAGCACTGAAAGAAGCCAAGAGT
Organism: Varanus salvator macromaculatus; assembly: GCA_023646645.1. Classification (NCBI taxonomy): domain Eukaryota; kingdom Metazoa; phylum Chordata; class Lepidosauria; order Squamata; family Varanidae; genus Varanus; species Varanus salvator. Next base: position 9,139,248 of record JAIXND010000852.1, on the reverse strand, counting down.
ATTTTACGGGGTGATTCTTCCCTCCTATATGGACTTTACACTTCTTGGCCATCTCTCATGGTACCCTCTAAATTGGACTAGCAGCACCTTTGTGAGTCAACTTTTAACTTATCCTCCAGATCCCATTCCCCTGAGTCAGCAATTGGCTACAGCTGTTTTCCTTTCCGCTGAACAGACGCTGCATGAATCTGAACACTTCTTCCGTATTCTGGAATACTTCAGACACCGGATGGATCAAGACAGCTTGGAGCTGTGCATTTGCTCCGTGGATGCATGGATCATGCGTCTTTGTACATCACCTGCCGCAATTCGACCCCGCAGTCGTACTGAATGTAAGAATAGCCGCTCACGTGCTACGTAAAGACCCCTTTTTAAGGGGAGAGGCATGGCGTAGAGGTGGAATGCATACTTGGCATGCACGTGGCCCCATGCCTGATGTCCGCAAGTACGGCTGCGAAAGACCCCTGGCTGGATACCTGAAGAACAGCTGCCAACGAGTGTAGGACCTCCCTCAGCCCAAGGGCCAATTTCAACTTTGGAGAAGCCTTGGGGGCTTCCTTCCAGGGGTGAGCAGGGCTGAGCTTGAAGGCAAAAGAGCTGAGCTGAAATACAAACAAGTATCAGCCTATTTTAGCTTTGTGCTCTTTCTGCCAGCGCCGAAGCCTTGGGAGAGATACCGTATTTTTTGCTCTATAAGACGCACTTTTCCCCCCCTCAAAAGTAAGGGGAAATGTCTGTGCGTCTTATAGAGCGAATATGTGTGTGCAGTAAGTCTGTCAGATGTGCAGCCCATGGGGAAGTGATGGGGAATGTGCCTGTGATTATGTGCCCATTTGATTCGGAATATTTTTTTTCTTGTTTTCCTCCTCTAAAAACTGGGTGCGTCTTATGGCCAGGCGTGTCTTATAGAGCGAAAAATACGGTACTTTGGCCTTTTAGAAAAGGGAGGAAAAAACCAAGCAAAATTGGGAATGTTACCAAAAAATCATGGAAAAGAGATAAACGTGTGCCTTCTGGGAATCCCGATGAAATAAATACAATGTGAACTAGATGGAACCTAAGTTCCAGTTCCAGATTCTGCAGCTTTCAGTGTCCTACATCGCATTGTAACTTGCAGATGAAAAGCTGAAATATACCGTGGCTTCTCAGGCTTATTTATAGACTAAGTTCAGGCAAACCTCATTATGACAGGGTTCAGACACACCAACACTCAAAGGTTGAGTGTGGCTTGACCCTGAGCCATTGGTTATGCAACATGGGTTATTGTGCTGTCTGAATCCTGCCATACTAATAACCCATGGTAAACAATGCCTAAGGAGAACCCATGGTATGTTACCAGGTTGCAAACTGTGGGTTGTTTGCCATAGTTAACTCAGCTTGGCCCAGAGAACAAATAACCCATGTTTCAACAGCAACCCAAGTTTAACCACAACCCATACTCAGCCCATAGTCAGCCCTTGAGTATTGGTATTTCACACTGTCTGAACCCAGTCCTAATGAAGCTGGGTTCATGTGAGGCCGCTTAATTTAAAAAAACAGGGTCCAAAAAACTGGTGTGATTCCATCCATTTTGTTTTAAGTAGAAAGAGCAGGGCAGTGTTATCTTTCCGTTTAAAAACACCTTATGGAGAAATACAGAAATACAATTCGAAAGACCAAGGGCCAGAAGAGCAGGAAATTCTTACACTGCCATATTCAAGTCTAAAAGGAGACGTTTATCAGCATTTAATTTGAACAGGCACTCAAGCGGGCAAGTCCCATGTGCTAAAGCCACATTTGGCAATGGCGGAATGATTGCAATTCCATTTCTCCCATCTAGACTCTTGCGAGCTACCCCATCAACATTTTCTGCACAGCTCCCACTGGATACCGTATGTTGGTTCAGCATGATGTTGCCAGGTACTTTTTGCCGTGTAACTAAAGCCATAAAAGAAAGCCAGGAACTGATATGGGAGTTGACAGGCAGTAAATTCCCAGAGACATCCACTGGCTCTCTGCCTGTCAACCAGCAAGTGGGAGCTGTGATGGGCAGGAGATGAGGAGTGGAAGCAGATGGAGACCGTGGTGATCTGGAGGTCAGTCCCCTGAGGGAGGGGGCCCCCTGAGAATGCCTTGCCAGAGCCTGCAGTGGCTACCCAGCTGCCTCCAGGGGGCATCTTTCACACATCCAGCCATTCCACACATTCTATCCGTGCGGTTTCTGTTCTGAACTGCTGATATTCCGTGGGGAAATCGGTGTTTCTCTAAGAGAAACTTTCCAGAAATTTTGTGTGGTTAAAGAACTCCCTCCCTATGGAAATTCACCTGGCGCCATCTTTATTTTCCTTTCAGTGCCAAGCAAAAACGTACTTTAGAAAATATTTAACATTTAGCCCCTGAATGATGTGGCCTTTTTTATATTGCTGGGATAGATGTTTTGATTCATTAGTGTTTTGATAGGTTTCTAATGTGTTTTATTTTGTTTTAATATGTTTAATGTACTGTAAGCCACCTAGGAAGGCCCCAGCAGCTATAGGCAGCCTATAAATACATGTAGAAAGCAGGCAAGCAAGCAAGCTCATGCTGTTCTATGATGGTGCCAGCCAAAGATAGCGGGCTACCTGAGCTGCAGCACGAAAAGCACCCGCTTCTGCCCGCTGCCCCCCTGCCTCTCCGGGCAGACCTCAGCTCCTGTTGCACTACATGCTCAAGCCAGCCTTGACGGTAGAGTGACGTGAATCCAGTATCCAGCAGTTGCACTAAAGCAATCTAGTTGTGCAGGAAGGACGTGGCGGAGCGACCGAGTAATGAACAGGGCCCCTCCGTGCTACAACTCCGACTCTCAGGGCAGCTGATCCCTGTTGTTTCTTTCCTAGCTACAAGTTCAAGTGCCTGGAGCACTGTGTGACTGGAGGGGAGCCACTGAACCCTGAAGTGTTTGAGCAATGGAAGAAGCAATCAGGGCTGGAAATCCATGAAGGATACGGACAAACTGAAACGGTGTGACCCACGACAGTTCTGCTGGATTGTGTTAGGCAGCCCTTCCCGTCTCTCTCTCTCGGTATCTTATAAACAAAGCTGCAAACGAGCAACGCAGCTGGATAGATTTCAAGGGAGTAGATACCACTGACCTGGTTTCTTTGCCCACCAGAGACGTGGGGAAAAATTGTAGCTCAGTCGTAAAGCAGATGCTCTCAAGTCCCCATTTCAATCCACAGCATCTCCAGGTTTGGCCTGTAGCCCAGGGAGCTGCATCAATGATACTGGACTGGGGGGACTTTTTAATCGCCGAAATAGGCAAAGCTGTGTGTCTGAAGCTCTCTCTCTCTCTCTCTTACAGGTAGCAATATGTACAAATGTAAAAGGAATGAAAATTAAACCAGGTTCAATGGGAAAGCCGTCTCCACCATATGATGTCCAGGTACCAGGACAAATGTCACCTCTGTTTGGTTTTATCCTGAAGATTAGCAAGATTAGAAGAATGTGGGACCTACATACTTCCTGGCAGTTACCTGCTTCTGGTGAAATGCCCATCATTGTAATGGTCACCTTGTATATAGCAGAGGAGGGCAGACAGTAGATCAAAATCTACAGGTGCATCACTGGATGGTTTGCAACAGATCAAGAAAGGTGTTTCACGCTTCTTTTTTGTTTAAGAATAGCAGCACTGAAATGTTTCTTGACTACCACCAGTGTTTCTCCCCACCATTTTGTTGGCACAACAAAAGCTTTTGCTAACTGGGAATGGAATTACATGTGAAAAAAAATGTGAGCATGGCTTATTTTGCAACTGAGAGTCCTTGGGCTCAGCATGTATTCAGAGACCGCATGTCTTTGCTCTACATATGTGGCTCTGCATCATGCACAGATTACTAGATCCTGGGGTTCTAGCTAAAGAATGAAGGTGGATCCATCTACCCTGAAGTCTGTTCATCCTTGAAGAAAGCCCTGTCGATTTCAGAAATCCCCCAAGCACATAAAGGAGGGTTTCTTACCTCCACGCAACTCAGTGGGAATCTTTAAGAACCAAGCCCTCTCTGTCTTCCCTTGGTCTAATATTCTCACTCTGGTTTCACTATCTGGCTGTGACCCTGTAATGCAAAAGAAGTCTAAGGACTCTCATAATGCGAAGATCTGTCTGGAATCCAGTTCTCTTGCACTTCCTTCCCAGACTTGGCTCAGGCGTAGGAAGCAAGCCCAGCTGAGCTCAAGCCACAAACACTCAGAAATGCTACTGGGCCCCTTCTTTGTGCTGAATTAGTCTTCTGTAAAGGATGCAAAATCGACAAGTGCATAAAAACTGAATGGGAATCCCTGAGAACTGAGCCAGTCCCCAAAGCTCCACACTGATTTTGAGGATGACATTTAAATCGATACTGGCCAGGCGCAACCATATCCGCAATTTTTGTTGTGGCTTTTTCTTTCGGCAGATTATAGATGACCAAGGTAATATACAGCCTCCAGGAGAAGAAGGTGACATTGCCATCCGAATCAAACCGAAGCGACCATTTTGTCTCTTTTCAAAATACGTCGTAAGCGTTATCATGGGTTGAAATGTCCACGCGTTGCTTCATTTTGCACCCTCACTGGTAACATCACATTAGCTGGACTTGGCTTGAGTTTTTGGACTTCGCAGGGTTTTTGCTCAGAGTTTGGGTGTCTGCTCTGAAACCATGGCATATGGTGTCTGAACATGGAACCCTGGCATTAAATCTTGAGAAGCGAGGTCAGGGCCAGAGGTGGCCAATGTCGGGCTTTTGTCTCCCCTAACTCCTGGCTCTGCTCAACCTCTGCTACTTCGCCTAACATGAGACAGAAGCCAAGGGGAGAAGCATTTTCTGTTGTCTTTCCTTCTTCCTTTGGGTCAAGATGTAGTTTGGGCACCAATCGAGAAAGTACAAGCACTCTGGCTACAGGCTGCATGGCCCCCCAGAAACCAGAGCAGGACACCATTTGAAAACAAGATCTTGTTGCTTGATCATGAAATGGGATAGAGCAGCAGCTGTCAGGTAAATGTTGTGGAGTAACATTTGTTTCCTGCCAGGATAACCCTGAGAAAACAGCAGCTAGTGAGCGTGGGGATTTTTATCTCACTGGAGACAGAGGGACCAGAGACAAAGAAGGCTACTTCTGGTTTGTGGGAAGGTCGGACGACGTCATCAATTCTGCTGGGTAGGTTGAATCCAGCATGTTTGCTTCCTCGTTGGCTTGCTCTGCACTCAGCCAGGAAAGAAGTAGGAATAACGGTGCCATCTCCTAGGTACCGCATTGGCCCCTTCGAAGTGGAAAGTGCCTTGATTGAACACCCAGCCGTAATGGAATCTGCTGTGGTCAGCAGCCCGGATCCCGTCAGAGGAGAGGTAATAATGGTGATCCAGCCATTCTGCAAATCTCATTAGGCATGTGCAGGGACACCATCACGTGAGTTGTACCCACTGGGAGAAGGGCGGTTCTGATTGAAATATCCCGTATGTCACAGATTTGACAGTATCTAGTGGCTTCATTCCACCGAAGCAATTTCCATTGTGCTGGTAGAAACCAGGTTCTGAACTATGCACAATGAGAGAGTCCAGCTTGAGTTGTGCACGGCCTAATGCAAACACAACATGCTCCGCTGGTGCACTGCACAACTGTGTGTCCCACGGAAAAATCGGATGGCCCTCCTCCAAACTTTGAACTTGCAGGCTGACATGGTTGAACGCCACCCATTGAATTGCTGGGGCCTGTCTGACCAGAGAAAAGTATCCGGCAGTTCTCCACCAGATTTTAATAGATACATCACCAGATTTTAATAGATACATCCACTTTGCCGTGTGTCCACCATACTTTGAGTTCGGGAGACAACACTGTTGGATACTGCCCACTGCGTCTGCCTTACCAGAGAGACTATAAAAGGAGTACAGCAGAATCGACAGGCTTGGGGGAACTTCAAAGGTTGGGGAAGTACAAACCACCTTGATGAACACAGAAGCATCTAAGCAGGGCATGGGGCACCTCCAAAACAGCTGACTGGGGATCAGTCGTGCTCCCTACCCATGGAGGTGCTCCATGCCCGGCTTGGATGGCTTTGTGTTCAAGACGTTTTGTGCTTCTGCAAAATTTAGGTTCCCCCGAAGGGTAGGAGGGGGGAAATGGAAAACTGTGTGGGATGCAGAATAATAGAATGAAGCACCCTGGAAAAGGGTATGGCTAGACTTGGAAAAGGAGCTCTTCATGCTATCTTGTTTTGTTGCTGGTTCTACTTAGCTAATAATATAAAACAGACCAATATACCAAGAACCCAGCTGTGATGAAACCTTTTCCTCTAAGTTATTCATGCATTTAATTCACATCATTTAGGTGGTGAAAGCTTTTGTCATCTTGTCTCCTGCCTTTGAATCTCATGATCCAGAAGAGTTAACCAGGGAACTCCAGGATCATGTGAAAACTGTGACAGCTCCCTATAAGTACCCTAGGAAGGCAAGTATCTACTGAGTAGGAACTGGGCTTACTTACTATGTAAGTACAAAGGGTTAAACTGAATGGATGACGGGTTAAACATTCCTACTGGATGGATGAAAAATGAGTCCCAGTATCTAAGCCAATTGATGACTCTCGTCTTGGGAGTCCTTTCCTGCCAATGACTATTGGCATCTAGACAGTTTTCCATCCAAGCAGCCCTTCTCAATCTGAGCTGTTTTGGACTCACATTATGCAAAATCTGAAGTTCCCCTACAATGTCCAAGATGGGCTATTTCCCTTTAGAATCGTGTTTTCTTGAACAGAAATGGGAACCTCTGGCCCAGTCAAAGTGGCAAAGCCAACCTGGCCAAATAGGGCCAGCTTTGCCTGCCCTGTGGCTTCCCCATTTCAGAGGACATGGTCTGGTCAAGGCAGGGAAGAGCCCCAGCCAAGGTGGTGGCAGGAGGTGGAGAGCTTCCTCGGCAGCCTTGGTTGGGCAGCTTCATCAGCGCTGGGCCTTCCCCTACTGGAAGGGGCATGATATGTTCCCTGACTCTGTTCTAAATCAAATGTGCAGTCGTACTTCCTCTAGTGCATAAGAGATGTTTCCTTACAAAGGCTCGATTTTTCTGTTGGCTGCAAGAAAAAATTAGGAAATGTTTAAATAGAACTAACATTGAGATTCCTATAAGCTAAATATGCGTGAATGAATTGAAACAAGGCTTTGGAAGATGAGAGAAACTCTTTTTTTCCCAACACAGGTAGAGTTTGTCCAAGAATTGCCCAAGACAGCTGCTGGAAAAATTCAAAGGAATGTATTAAGGAGACGAGAATGGGGGAAAGCCTAGAATGAGCTGGACATTGGCAAAGGCAGTTGTCTCCTGGACATCTGCTGGAATGGGGAGTTTTCCCTCTTGCTCAATTCCCTAATCTGTTGTTTACTTCAAGGAGAGAAATTCACACAGTCAAACAGCTTGGATTCTGCTTCCCTACCCCTCTGGGCCAGGGTGTTTCCAAAATTCCCATCTCACTTTCTCCCTGATATAAGGACTATAGTATTATCTTATTTGCAAAATGGAATTTATGGAATCGATGCATCCACTTTTGTCAGCCACCCAGAGAGCCTCAGCTATCGGGTAGTATAAAATGAAAGAAAGAAATAATTTCCCACTTTTTAAAACTCAGCAGCAAAAACCCTGATGACTACAGTATTAACAACTGTCCCACAATTACAACCTTAATGCTAATCTCCCACCATTTCTATTTACAGCTATGCATTAAGAAGCCAATATGTATCAATGCATATTAAAACAATTCATATTTTACTATTCTTGATGTAGCAAAAAAAAATCTATCCCAGTACTAGTAGATTGTACTGCTAATGCAATGGTAATTTCTTTCATTTTGATTGTAATAACTCCATATATCAATCATTGACCTAACCTCTCATTTTTATACATGTTTGTGGTAAACTGTGTGTAATTTTAGACTGCATTTTTACCCAGACTAGCTTAGAATTCCAATCAAGTCATACCTTCAGAAATAAAGACAGCCATCCTTTCAATCGAGTTTTTCCTAAAGAAAATTATAATAATTTTGATTTCAACATCGTTGACATGAACAAAGGCTTATCTGCCACCTCACTAAAGGTTTTTTCAAGAGTTGCTTTGTCTTGTAGCTGCAAAGTGCCAATAAAGACCTGCATTGCAAAGAGGCTGGCTGGTGTTTTCGAGCTGAAGGGCTGAGCTCCCAACAGTTCGGCTGAATGGGAGAGCTGTTTTGAACCCGAGTCGTGAAGCTAGAAAATGCAAGCTGATAAACAGTTCCAAACCATGGCACATCAATCAAATGCATAAATTCAGGACGATATGCAACGTAATAAAAGAAAAATTACAAGAAAACCAGCAGTAAAAGCTGAAATCACGTTAGGTGACCAGCCTGCTTGATTACACTGGTCTACAAGGAGAAAGTAGCTAAATTTTACCAGAATAGGATCACTAATAAAGGAAAATTAAGTCGTGAGTACTAATTGACTCCAGCTTCCAAGATACAGCTTCAGGTCAAAATTACATCAAAATAATTCAAAATTGTGAGGGGGGATGTGCAATTATGTTCCATAACTTTTCTGCAAAATGTGATATAGCAATGAGAATGGTCATTTAGTTCACTCTGTGAAATTAGATGTGGTTCAGGAGGGGCATATGGTGGACTAAAGTTTGGGTCCACTGACATCGACGGCCCCAGATCAGCTGCATCCTGCCCATCGTCTTTATCATCATCTGAGTCTAGAGAGCAGGATTCTGGTGGATCTAGAATTGGCAAGTCCTCATGATTGGGTACAGGACACAGTGTGGATGGAATGTTTGGATATTCCATGGTCCACTTCTTCTTTCTTGAGATCCCTTTCGCAATTGGGGGAACCATGCAAAAATAGCAGTCGCTACTATGAGTGGTGGGTTCCTCCACACCATTGAGGCTGCAAAAGGCATGGACTTTTTCTTCTTGTTTAGCCAATGACGCAGAAAAGTTGCACAGGTAATGCAACAATAATGAGGGGCCCAACTCTTGTCCTGGTCCCCAATTTTGCATCCAAAATATAGGTGGCGTGCCTTTTTTTACCACTGCCGTCATACCGCATTTTTGAGATGCAAATGTAATCTCGCCATAGCAGAAGTTATCTGCGTTGTTTACACAGTTTCGATGCACCTTGGCTAAAGCAAGGTGACACTGCAGCTTAGGCATATTATGCAGCTGTTCCTTGGAAATGTTAGGCGATGACACTTTCGCAAGCCACCAGATGTAATTGTATGATGTGTAGATCTGATCAAGACGAATTGCAATAAAAGAACAATAAATTACAGTTAGGTAATAATCTTTAGTCTCAAAGTGAAGATAAATTTATACACTTCCATGAGGTACCATTTTCATTGTTCTACCGTACTTTGTCAAGAAGTTATGAGGCATCATGATGATCAGACACCTCCCTTCCTTGTAGGCAAATATACTCGCCTGCATATAAATCTTTATTGTGAAATATCTTGAAAACTTTAGCCAACCAGCACCTTTAACACCCATTTTCTAATTCATCTAATCAAAATATGTGAGAATTAGCACACTTTATCTCGGAGGTCAATCATTTCCCAAAATTTATAGACCAGTGTTCTTTAGCTTGAATTTGTAAGTCTGAAAATACTCACAGGCACTTGCATAATCAAGTTCAAAACTGCATGTACAAACATTAACCCACTCGACTGTTCTGTTGGGAAGCAGTGAGGGGAAGATGGAGTTTGAATCACGAGTGCTTGAAGCATGTGCTTAGCCCTGCAACTTATGGGTTCTTTTCAACAGTGACACTGCACCACTGAGCCCATCCTAACCCCACCAGTCACCCCAGGTTTCAAAGCAACCTCCACTTGGAAATCTTAGTGTGGAAGGAAACAGACACATTTCTGTCCTCAAGCTGCAGCCCCACATCCAGAATAAGAAACTTGAACTCTTGTGTCATTCAATCTTCTGTTGTGCCACACGGAACTCTTTTCTGTGTTGATGAGCACAAAGATGGAGGAAGGTGTTTGGAGTCCCTCCCACTGGGTGGGTTCACACAGCATGGACCACAGTGGTTTCTTGCGCAGGGTGGTCCATCACATTGTCTGAACCTGTTGTGCTACTTCATAATGGTATGTTTGGCTTTTAGAAACCATGATAAGAAACAACAGTCTGTTCTATGGATTCCATGTGTCACTGTGGTTTCTTTGATCATCCAAACCCAGCATCATGGTTTTCTTGGTCCTAGTAGGCAGTTACCAAAGAGTCCCCTGAAAAGAGCAGCAGCTGCTGTAGGATCTGCTCCAGCCATCCAGCATGGGATTGGATTTCAGGAGCAGTGGAGGATGGGATATGTGTCAACAATGCAAAGACAGAAGGGTGGAAGCCATGCAAACATAGGAACCAGTCAATTATCTGTCAGGCACATCCACATGAAAGATCACACACCATGGAAACCACACAGAGCTGCTTCTTGTGACTGGCAAACTCAGCCACTGTGTAGCATAGTGTTCCTCAACCAGATATCCTCCAGCTGGGTTGCACTGAAATTCGCATCATTGCACTCTTGGGGAAACAGCTTGTGGAGGACTGCATTAACTCCTTCCCCCAGCTACTGATCCAAGCAATGCACAGCACAAACAAGCAGGCGATCAAAGAGTCTTCAAGCTATATAGTAACGCTCAGATGCTTCATAAGCCAGTAAAGAACTGGGACAAAGCAAGACTCTTTTTCAGCCCCAGGCACACCACCCTCTTTATCTGCACTGAGGCCCAAAAGACCAAGGAAAGGTGTGGTCACCCAAGGAATAAATTGTACTCAAGCACAATTTGTGACATTGCGCATCACCTTGAAATGTGGGTGGGAGGGAAAGAAAGGACAAGGTAATGTTTTCTTAATCGTGTCAATTATTATAGGATGCTGACATTCAGCAACTTGCCCCTATGTACCCATTGAACTCCCCGCTTTTTCTTGAATGGGAACGTACAAAATGGGCCAGAGAGTTTGCCCCTCCTACAATGCATTTTCTGAAACCAAATGCAGGCTGAACGGCAAGAGAACCCGTGAAGACGCTCTTTCCGCGGAGCTCTTCCCCAGCACTCCCTGCCTACCTCCACTTGAAGGTCAGTACCATGCACAGATGGACATCCCTCTCCAGCTTATTTTGAACAGCAAAACTGAGGCAGCATTGAAAAAGCAGACGGTACCCATGTGCGCATCTGATAAATACGTGCCGATTTCCCCTTCAGCTGATTGAGCGTAATTGGGAATCGTAAGTCCTGGACAGATCCAATTCCTCTGCTCTTCTCTCCAGATGGAACGCAAACCATTTGCTCAGCAGCTCCCACAGCTTCAACCCCATAATTTATAATTTTAGCTGGGATGAGCAAATCTGTCCATTTATTTATTTTTCTCACTTCCCTTCAATCATAAATTGAGATCTCTTTTTTCGACTTTGCGTGAACCTTTATAAACATTTTGGAGCAAGCTTCTCCTAACACTTGCATTTTTTTCATACGTTCATGCTAAATTACCCACCTTCTCCAAACCGCTTTCCTGTAGTGCATTTTCATGTTACTTTCCTTGATATAAGCTTCTTTGCACAGAGTTTTGATTGCCAAATCACACCGCAGAATTCAGAGGTGAATTCATGTGAACATGAGAATGTGAACAGCATAAACACGTGAATTAAATGAGTCTCTTCTCCGTCCTGTGATTTTACATGCTGTCACACAGAAGGCATCAGTCTGACTTCAGAAAGGTCGCAATCAATTTTAGACATAGATCAATTGTGGCCAGTTTTGTATCATCCCAATTTTCCTGAGAGGAACCCACAGTTGTCTATGCAACCCCCTCTCCATTTTATCCTTACAACAACCCTGTGAGGTATGTGAGGCTGAGAGTCAGTGGCTGGCTCAAAGCTATCCAGGGAGAGCCAGACACGAGTAGGGGCTACAACATCCGTGTACATCAGTGAAATCTCAGTAGAAGATAAACTGGCAAAAGGAATACAATTCTAGAAGAAGTTCATTCTGTGGGTTATGGATAAAAAGTTAATGATTAATTTGTCCTTGGAATATTGCCCATCCAGTTTTCTTTAACTCCAGTGGATTTCCTTGGGATACGTCCTCTACTTTCTGGATCGTGGGACCTTCCGTCTCATTCGCAGGTACGTGTGTGTCGTTCCGTATTATGCGTTCTGCTTCTTTTTCCAGGATGAACAGTTGGAGCAGGCTCAGGTAGCACCAGACTGACATCCCGGGTTCTGAGCAGACACGTAAGTCATGAGCTGACACACATGCATGCCCCTACTTGAGAAAACATGAGGAGGAAGCAATCCAGCCTGGCGCAGAGGCTCAGCTCCCAGCGGCTAGTCAAAGAGGCACGGATGGGACACCGTGTTGGAACTAGCTTCCTGCAGTGTTGTGAAGAAGGCATTCGGAGTACACATGTCCAAGACTATATTTAAGACAGAGGCATGGAAGTGGAAGGGGCTGTTTAGAGAATCAGCTCCAAGGGGGATTTGAATGGATCGAGGCACCTGCGACGGGCGGCTGTCCGATCGCTACTTAATACCCCCAAGCGAAGGAGAGTCCAGCACCTCCCAAGGCAGGTGGTGAAACAGAGCAATTCCATTGCTGAAATAATTGTGTTTTCACTTACAAATGTTTTCAGGGTCATCATGCATTTCCTGGATTTTCCCAACCCAGAGACCAGGAGATCTTTTTTTCCCCTTTCACTTGTTAGTTTACTTCTATGACACTTGAAAACCTATATGTAGATTTTATACTCTTTATACAGTATAGATTTTCTATAATCTACCCTACCCTGGTGTACTCCTAAGATAGGGGTAAAATACCATTGCAAATAATGTGATTTTGAAAAAGCCTTCCTTGAGTAGCCCTTTCTGCACAGCTCAACATTTCTGCCCATTCTAAACACATGGCAACCATCAAAACCATGCTAGGACAACTCATTTTTCTAACCCTAACTCAGTGATGGTGAACCTTTTAGGGACCAAGTGCCCAAACTGCAACCCAAAACCCACTTATTTATCGCAAAGTGCCAACACTGCAATAAAACCTGAAAACTGAGGTTTTAGTTTAGAAAAAACAATTCACAGCCAGTCCAAGCAAACACACACACACACACACACACACACACACACACACACACACACACACACACCCATCCCTCCCTCCCTCCCTCCCTCCCCTTGGCAGCACACTGACCGGCCATGCGAAAGCTCAGATGAGTGGTGGCTAATGAGTCACGGTTCGTGATGTCATTGCCTGGAGCCGCTACTCCTTTCCGAGCATGCGCATGGCCCCTATGTGCACTGTTATCCAATGCTTGGCTGCTGGGGCAATGCTGAGGTGACTTGGCTCTGCATGCCCACTGAGGCATGCGGGCCATAGGTTTGCCTCCACTGGTCTATATAGTCTGTCTATATATCTTCCACGAGAGGTTGTTGAGGCCCCATCGGTGAGGGTGTTCAAAGACAGGCTGGACATGCACATGGTGGGCATGTCCTGAGCGGAGCCGGCTGGTGCTGGAGGTCAGACTAGATGGCCCAGGAGGCCCCTTCTGACTCGCTCTGTTTCTATGTTTCTACATAGTCTATCTATTTGTATATAGTCTTTATAGTCTATATATAGATAGAGAATGTTTGTTTGTTTATTTATTTATTTATTTGGGATATTTCTAACCTGTCCAATCTGCAAGCGTCTCTGGATGGCTTACAAACAACATTCAATAAATGCAACAGTATAAAAGATCATAATATAGAAGGAAGAAGCTTTCATCTTTCTTTTCAATGCAGAATTCCATTTTGTCACTTAGATCTTTAGCACAGTTGCACATGGAAATACCACACTGAAAAGGACTAGTTGGAGCGGGCAAGGGTGCCATGCTGTGGGTGCTCCATGAGCCACCTGCATGTTGCAAATCTGTGTTTTTATTCCTTTTATCCTTCTGTTTCTCTTAAGGAGAAGAGAGGGAGGGATGCCAGTCTCTGATTTCTTATTATTCTCTTATGTCCCTAGTTAGCCATTATACTCTCCATTCCAATTTGTTAATATAATGATCCCTCTTACAAATCTCATCTCTTCCAGATTTTTGACTTAGGATGCCCCGCTCTGCCTTCACTGCGTGTAAGTCTCCAAACTCAGGGGTTTTAGTGCATCCAATGCCAGTTGAAAGCCTCCGTGTGCTTCTCCCTGTGCATTTCATCTAGATAGCCATTTTCAGATTATAAAATCTATTTATAAATTATCATTTCCCTCCACAATTATAATCATGGCCTTCTCTCCTCTGTTCTTGTTGTAGATGGAGACTCCAGAGGCCTAATTGGACCAGCGTTGTGGGAAGATTTCCTTTTTCCACCATGAGAGCTTTACTGAAATCACAGATTCTCAAATCCGTCTGGCAATTTGGACCGCCTGAACGATCATTCCATCGCTCTCACCGGCTCCTTTACTCTCCCATATTCACGCAATACGAAGCTGTCAGCCGTGGAGAGCAGCCGCTACCTGAGTATTTTAACTTTGCAAGGGATGTATTAGACAAATGGTCACAAATTGAAAAGGTACAACTGTTTTCCTTAAATGGATGAGATGGCTGTGAATAAAGAGAGATGGGGTGCTTAAATTTAAACTGAATTCTGAGAAGCAGGGGACATATACACACACATATGAATGGCCATAGCATGCTTTAGGGCTTTTAAAAAAACAACAACCACCACCTTATTTTTACTTCCTTAATGTCTATACTGCCTAATAGCCAAAGCTCTTTTCTACATGATAAGACTCTCTGATCTGTGACTGGGAGTGAGGAAAATTCAGTTTTCAAATATGAAAGCAAAAGAAACTGCTTTTTTCACTTGTGCTATTGCTTTATTCTACTATACTATGGTGCCACCTAGAGGTCATGTAGGAGAAAAGCAGGAAAGGAAAGACTCATGTAGTGATCAGATCTCGATTTGTGACAAAAGCAGAAGTAGATGCAAAATCCAAAGCCAATGATGAGCAGCCTTCTGTAGGAAAGCTGTTAGAATAGACATGGCAATTCGGAGTCTCTTGGTGAGCATTCAGAAAAAACATCTGCTTCCAAGACTTAATCACAACTTGCATAGTCCCTACCCGAGAACTGTTCCACTGTTCTGCACATACCAGCCAGGGAAAAAAGTTTTAAGCAGTGGCACTGAAAGATTAGCTTAAGCTGACAGCCTACCAGCTCTGCACGAGGCTGAAAAGGTAAGCAAAAAGGAGGTGTTTGCTTCCCCTTCCAAGTGTGTCCACACGGAAGATGTTTGTGTGCACCAGATACGATGCCCTTAACTATTACCTGTTAACAGCTCTAAGAACAAAACAAATGAATTTTTGTTCTTTTCTTTGCATTCATTTTTAGGATGGAAAGAAAGCTTTCAATCCAGCACTCTGGTGGATAAATGGAAGAGGAGGTGAAGTGAAATGGAGCTTTGAGGAGCTGGGTCTCCGGTCCAGAAAAGTAGCAAATCTTCTCTCGGACCAATGTGCCCTACGTGTGGGAGACCGGATACTGGTTGTTCTACCCCGCATCCCTGAATGGTGGCTGTTGACTGTGGCTTGCATAAGGACAGGTCAATAAAAATTGCTTTGAAGTTAGCAAAAACAGATGAAGCTAGGAAACACCTGCAGTCAGGAGAGTCCCAAAGGCCGATATCTGTCCAGTCCTCTCTCCTCTTCAAGGGCCACTTCTGGAGTAATTGTGGACAATAGACTAAACATGAGCCAACAATGAGATGCAGCTGCCAAAAGGGCAAATGCTATTTTGGGATGCATTAACAGAAGTATTACTTCCGAATCATGAGAAGTAGTAGTTCCTCTATACTCCTCACTAGTCAGACCTCACCTGGAATACTGTGTCCAGTTCTGGGCACCAAGATTTAAGAAAGATGCAGGTAAATTAGAAGGGGTCCAGCAGAGGGCAACAAAAATGATCCAGGGTTTGAAAACACCACCCTATGAGAAGAGACTGAGAGAACTGGACATGTTCAGCCTTGAAAAGGGAAGACTGAGCGGGGATGAGATATCCCTCTATAAGTACCTCAAAGGCTTTCACAAAGAGGAAGGACAAAATCTCTTCTTACTGATGTTGGAGTCTGGGACACAGAATAATCAAGTCAAGTTGTGATAACCCAGATTCAGGCTGGACATCGGGAAAAGCTTCCTCACTGTCAAAGTAATATGAGAATGCCTAGAGAGGTGGGGGGCTCCCCCACACTAGAGACATTCAGAAAGAAACCGGACAGCCACCTGAGTGGGATGGTGTAGCTTGGTGTCCTGCAACAGCAGGGGGTTGGACTCGATGGCCTTCATGGTGCCTTCAACTCTCCTATTCTATGATTCTATGATTCTCTCCAACTGTTTCCCAGCCCAGGAAGCAATGCTTAAATTGTAACGTGCTAGGACTGTTTTGCACAGGTGCATCTCTGCCTTAAAACAAAACTCCTCTTGTAGGAATCATTCTTATCCCCGGAATATCCCAGCTGACAGCTAAAGACATACAGTACCGACTTCAGGCTTCCAAGGCCAAATGTATTGTCACCTCCGACGCTTTAGCACCTGCAGTGGATTCCATTGCCAATGAATGTCCCTTCCTGCAAACCAAACTGCTGGTATCTTCAGGCGAAGGCAAGAGAGATGGATGGCTGAGCTTCAACACATTGTTCAAGTGAGCATCCCTCACGGTGTGCCTGGTGAGGCAATGGTATCACCCGATGAGGACCTGTAAAAATTCCATGGGGAATGTCATGCCTCCTTGTGCATGTATCTTTCCTCAAAGAGGGCGCAGGGTTTAGGTCCCCGAGCCAAGTTTGCCTTAACTTTGTGGGCTACCAATTTGTTTCTGGGCAGGGATCAAGCTGCCGATTTGCAAGATCAAAGTCAACGCCTCCTTTGGGCTTGTGGACAAAATGCAGCTCTTCCGGGCTCCCAGCAGGCTGAAGTTCGTCAGATGCTGATGACCCCTTGCATTGGCCATGCCCCTTGCCCCAGCTGGCTATTTTCCCACTGCTACAGGCCATTTTCAGGGCCATGGAAAGCTCCTAAATGGCTGGACTGTGGCCAAGAGGGGCTAAGCTCACTGACATCAGAGCCATCAGCTGGCACTGCAGGTGACATTTGGTATGGTCTGAACCTCATGAGCCATCTGGGCTTTGAGCCGCTTTAATCACGCTGATGTTCTTTGCTGAACAGAGATTCAGCTGCCAGCCACAGCTGTGTGGAAACAAAGCTCCATGAGCCTATGATGATTTACTTCACCAGTGGAACTTCGGGCGCTCCGAAAATGGCTGAGCTTTCCCAAGGCAGTCTTGGCTTCAGGTCAATTCTTGGCAAAAGGTACAAAGGAGGGCTGTGTGAGAACTGAGGTGCATAGCATGTTCTATCTGTAGGATTTCATTGTTGCAAATAAACTCCTAGGGGGATAAAATTCCATTTTTGGTGAATAAAGGATTCCCTATATCCAGGAGCAGTCTACCTCTGCTTTCCAGTTGCTGGGGGAAATAACAAACAGTCTGTGTTACATAATTTATCCCATGTTTGCTTGCGAAACAGTGAGGCAAGGTTGTTTAGACCATGGGACAGGGACTGGAGAGATTTCAGTTCAAAGCTCTGCTTAGGTACAAAGCCCAAAAGGTGATCTTGGACTCTCTAACTCACTAACTGACCACATGGGGCTACTCTGAGGATACAGACTGAGTAGCAAGGCCGGTACCCCTGAGCTGGGTGAAAGAAAGTCAGGATACAATATGGGTGGATTCTTAATTTTGAAGAATGATACAATTAAGGAAACCCCATCAATCATTGAGTAGAATCTGTTGACTTTGATAACAATGAGTATCACTTACCTGCTACTGAGTAGGACTTGTTAATCATGGAGTAAGACTCATTGACCCTAATGGGATCAAGGATGACTTATCAACCCTAATCCCACTGAATTGTTTTATCTTATTTGTTTTATTGCACCCTTTCGACTACCCAATAACTGAAGCAAAAAGTACCGTATTTTTTGCTCTATAAGACTCACTTTTTTCCCCCTCAAAAGTAAGGGGAAATGTCTGTGCGTCTTATAGAGCGAATATGTGTGTGCAGGAAGTCTGTCAGATGTGCAGCCCATGGGGAAGTGATGGGGAATGTGCCTGTGATTATGTGCCCATTGGATTCAGAATATTTTTTTTCTTGTTTTCCTCCTCTAAAAACTAGGTGCGTCTTATGGTCAGGCGCGTCTTATAGAGCAAAAAATACGGTATTTA
The DNA here is from genome assembly GCA_023646645.1 of Varanus salvator macromaculatus. Classification (NCBI taxonomy): domain Eukaryota; kingdom Metazoa; phylum Chordata; class Lepidosauria; order Squamata; family Varanidae; genus Varanus; species Varanus salvator. The sequence continues at coordinate 9,120,989 of JAIXND010000852.1, read as the reverse complement.
CAATCATAAACTACAACATAGTAAAATATGTAGCATAACTTGTCAACCACTCATTTGGAAGGACTCGTTGATCTTCATACCACTGAAAATGGCCATTCATGAGTCTTTGTAGTGTTGAACCAACTGGTGAGAACGTTCTTTCCTCTGCTTTTCAGGTACATGTTGGACCTAACCCCTTCAGACATTATGTGGTCCACCGTAGACACAGGCTGGATTGTGGCTGCCCTGGGAACAGTTTTTGGTCCGTGGGTGTTTGGATCATGCATCTTTATACATAACCTGGAGCAAGTGCAGTCAGCGACCATCCTAAATGTGAGACGAACCCTTCTCAGGACAATTCACTCCATCCTCTTGTATTCTTTCCTGTTTCTCTTTATCATGGCATCTAGGAAGTAAAGTAAATAATCAAATTAAATTAAATGGGATTAAATTAAATGGGATTAAATTAAAAAGGGAAAAGAAATATATATATTTATTATAACTTATAGATCTTTCTTCCTGAGCTTCCATGTTAGAGTGAACTTTAAAGTTATTTGAACCACAATTAGCTTGTTTTAGTTATAATATAGTTTGATTGTGGTATAGGCCTTGTTGTAAAAATCTGAGGACTACACCACACATTGGCCTTAAAGAAGACATGAGACTATTTGGGAGTTTCTGCTCTAAAAGATCCATCAATGCCTAATCATATAAGCTGCCCAGGCCATAATATTTCCCCGTCCAGCGATAGCCCCTTCCTGCTGAGATGGCAATCCAATTTTAGGGAAGAAGGTGCTTACATACTACCGCACAAAGGGCTGTCCCGAAGCACCATCTTCGTGTCGAGGGTTTTGTGTCTGGACCTCCAACTCCACCTCTGTCTTGTATTGAGGTGCTTGGACAAGTTGCTCTCCTTGCAGTCTCCCTGCTTTGCCTTCTGGGAAATGAGAGCTGGGTGACTGGCGATGGAAGTCATTTTATGAATGGGCTCCCCAGCCCTGGATAGTATCTGTTTGGTAAGAGTGCCTATAGCCAAGCGTGCTGCAAGGAAAGATCCTTCACGTCAGTGGATTATCCGAGAGCAAAACGAGCAGATAAATGTAAGTGTGATCACGTACAGATTCCGCTTCCCACTGCAACTGCCACTTCTATGGTTTGTTTATTTGAGATCCCAACAAGGTCAAAGAAAGCCTCACTGACTCAGCAGTTGAGTTGGCCGTTGTTGTTCCCAGCAGCAGCATTTCTTGGTTCCCCGTTCTCTTTAAGAAGACCCAGCAGCAAAATTATTGAAACATGCAAAATACGAGTGAGCTTAAAAGCATGTTTGTTAAAAGGCCCCACTAAATAGCCAAATAGCAAAGCAAACATCAGTTCTGAGTCAGAGCACAGCCAATCTAGGTACTTTCAGATCCCTAGAAATGGAGAGGAGTCTTTATCTCATGTCAAAGTTGGTAACCCCTGGAGAAAGCATTCCACAGTCAGAGGGCCACCACCAAAAAGGCCCTGTCCTTCATTACTGTCCTCCAAGCCTCCCTCAGAGAAGACACTCCGAGGAAGGGCTTCAGAGGTTGCCTTCGGGGTCTGGGTAGGGTCATACCAGAAGAAGCACCGCGTTGGGTGATGCAGTCCTGTGTCTAAATAAAGTTAGGCAAAGCAGCACGTAGAGTGGGCTTGGAAAAACAGAGGCAGCAGTGAGCCAGAATGATCTGGAATCAAACCGTGCAGTTCATGCACAAACTTAGCTTGTTGTCTTCTTCTTCCTCCTCTTCTTCCTCTTCCTCTTCTTCTTCCATGCATTAGACTCTCTCCCGATTTCCCATCACCACTTTCCTGAGTGTTCCAACCATGTTCCGCATGTTGGTGAAGGACGACCTCGCCAGGTACTCTGGGAAGGAGCTTTCGGAAAAGGATGGCCGCAGTGAGGATGTTCCAACTCACACGGACCATTCTCTGCAATGCAGCTGATGCTTGATTCTCCCTAGCACAAAAGATTTTCCCTGCTTGGCCCCAATCCAAGTTGAAGCTTACAACCCAGGAAGCCTTCTCTATTTCCAGCTGCACACTGAGCTGGGGAAGGGCCTTTTCCTCCTCTCCCCCACTCTGTGGGGTCCGCTACTGTAACGGTGCCGTGGTGCTTTTCAGGTCACACTCCCTGCACACTCCCCCCGGGAGAATCCAAAAATTCTGGGCCATGTCAACACATCAGCAGTAGTTTTGCGGAGCTCATTGACTCTCCTTGCCCACTCACGGGCAAGCTGCTTGAAACACCTCGTGACACGGCTAGCTCATGATTTTATATTGTTGCTGGGAAAACCCATGTCCCCTACCTCCAGCTACAGTGAATTGCTGTTGAGCTCAAGCGGAAGAGGGCAATTTGGGGAGGGGGGTGTGGGACGACACCAGTGCCCTCGTTACTCCAAGCCTACCAGCTCCGCATGCCCACCATCCCTGATTCTACTGCTCCACTCCAGGGCCAGCAGTGTCCGGGGAGCCTGGGAGAAGCGGTTTTCCCTTGGGTGCCTGATATCTTTGGAAGAGGCTTCAGGCCCCCTGGAAGCAACACACCGCAGGCTCCCTGGCACTGTTCCCCTGCCATTGTGAAGTGCCAAGGAGAGAGGACAGAGGAGCTGGGGCAGCCCCACGCACACTCACGGTACCCCTCCTGTGCCCATTGCTGGGTCGTGGGGGCAGAAAAGTGGAGACAGGAGCGGGGGGAATAGTTGATGGGGGTGGGAATGGTCATGGGGACTCAGGAGGTGCTTGGCTCCTGTTTAGCTCCCATTGACATCAACAAGAGCACAGCAGTCCATATTTAGCCCAGAACAATGGAAGCTTAGCCTCAGGGTCAGTTTGGACCACCTGGGCCTAGGTATTAGTCTGGTAGCCGCTTTTTGTACAAGATGCGTCTTTTGAACAGGGAAATCGTGTGCCAGGCTGCCTGGCCCGCTGTACTCTTATTGATAATACCGGTTAAGCTTCTTTTGATGTGGATGCCCCAGAATACAAGTCTCCCTGTCCTTAAGGGTCTCTCATTTTCTTCCTCCCCTTGAAGTTATAAATTCCCGAGTCTGCAGCACTGCATCAGTGGAGGGGAACCTCTGAATCCGGAAGTGGCGGAGCAATGGAAGAACAAGACGGGCCTGACCATCCATGAAGTATATGGACAGACAGAAGCAGTAGGTCCCATCTATTTCCCGTTTGGGGCAGCTATGCATGGGTTCAGGCAAAAGTCAGTTTTTCCCAGTTCCCTGTGAATTTTGGTTTTAAGATGTATGAACACTTATCTTTAACCTTGGAGTGCACAGGAGCCTCAAATCCAATGCTCCCTCTGCAATCCCTAACACCTCAGCCTGGAAGGACCAAAGTAATGGCACAGCCAACTTTGCCTCTCCATCCTCCGACCTCTATTTTTTCTAGACAGACTTTTCAGTCTTTATAGTGAGGCGGAAGATGAAAACAAGTGGGAGAAACTCAAAATAAACTCCTTGGCTCTTGGCTTCGCTCCCCTCACCCACTGGAACACTCTTTTTCCAAGGTCTGAGAAGCAGTCAATGCGGTTCTTTCCACACCAGCTGCCAGATAAAGGGGCCTGAGGTCAGATTGTGCCACGTGCAGGGGCGACGGGTGCCTCCAGAAGGCCGTAGCGCGCTCTGAACTTTGGGTGGGGTTTTCCAGGTCGTTCCATTTCTGTTCCATTTGCATGGATTACGTACCTTATGCTGTCCATTGCCAGACCCCTGGTTCCCCTCATCCATATATGGCAGTCAGGTCAACTATTCAAAGAACCTTTTTTTAGAAAAAAACAAAAACTACAGGCTTTGATCCTGGTTGCTCTTTGCTTTCGGTTTCCAGTTTCTCATCTCCCAGCAATGTCCTGCCTAGAGGAGCTTGGTAGATCTTGGCCTCTGTTGAGTTGTACCATTTCTAATGAGGAGAAAAGTTGAGTTTTCTTGGACATTATCTTCTCTCGGATAAGCATCCTCTTTATCAGGGCTGCAAAGCCTGGTCGATTTTCAGGACTGGCTCGACTAAAGGAGTCTCCCAGTGAATTGGACGATGGGTCTTTTCTCTGAAGCAAGCCCTTCTTCTTTACAAGAATGTATAAACACTGCAAATGATGAATGTCATCTTCAAATGGTTGACCATTGATCCATATAGGAAACCACACACATTCAGCCTCTTAGGGGAAAGCTTTCCAGTTTGGGGCCTGGCTCCACTCCCCTAGGCTGGCTTCTTCCAGTCAGGAATGGGTCTGAAGAACTTCCTTGTCTGGCTGAGCCATTCTTGTGCTCTTACTGGTTTCACACTCGGTCCCGACTCCTGGCTCATTCTCAAGTATTGCCTTCTGACTCGTAGTCCTTTGATCTTGCTGCTGGCTTCAAGTTCTCCGATCCTGAATCTCTCCAAACCAACCCCAAGGAAGAGACATCCTCTTTGGAATGCCTCTTCTATGATACTGACTGTCGTCGAACCACGGGGTGTTGTTGAAATGAGAGTTTGCATGTTGTCCGGACCCAGACAGTATCTGCTATTAAAGCATGTTTCTGGGTTCAAAGCTGTAGTTTTCAACTGAATAAAAGAATCAACTACTTTTTAAAAATGTGCATGACAGCCTTGCTGTTCAATGAAATTTCTGACAAGACCAAGAGAAGCTTACACCTGCTTACTTGGAGGTGATTCCTACTGAAATCAGTGGGACTCTGTTCCAATGCATGTTTTGCTAGCTGCCTGTGTCCCCAAATCCAGGAGAGGGAAATTGAAAATCTCCTCCATTTTCTTTTTCCAAGTCAGACTCTTCTTTTAAACAGGGCATTGTTTGTTCGACGAGCAAACAGATGAAGGTTAAGCCAGGCTCAATGGGAAAAGCATATCCACCATATGATGTTCAGGTCGGTCAGCGCAGTTTTTTGAGCTTTCATTGGCTTTAACATCTTTGCTTGCTGTGAGATGGTGCAATGCATTGGTGCATTTCTCTTCTTGTAGATCATAGATGAAGAGGGAACCATTCTACCTCCTGGGCAAGAAGGCGAAATAGCAATCAGAGTGAAGCCCAAGAGGCCACTGGGCCTTTTCTCTCGCTATGTGGTAAGAAATCTACCTGCCCCCTGGAGAAAGAGTGACTGGTGGGACACCATAATCCACACACCAGAGCTGAATATGAATATGCGTTGAGCGTTGAACTGTGAGTTGCTGCTGAAATGTGGGTTATCTTGTTGTCTGAACCTGGCCACATAAGAAACCTTGATGAACAACTTACAGTTCACAACTTAACAGTAAGCCATGGGTTCTCTTCATGGCTTGTTGTCCCAGCTAGGTTCAGACAACACAATAACCCACATCTGAACAACAACTCACACAACTCTTCATTATGAGCTTTCAATTCCACTAGCTGCAGATCCATCTCCATAAAACTGATGGGTCCCTATTGCCCATTGAATTATGGCCATCACCATCCTCACCTTCATTTCTATACCACCCAATAGCCAAAGCCCTCTGGGCATTTCACACAATCTATAAAATTACAAACCACAAATACAGATGATAAAATACAACACAGCATTTCAATACCCAAAATTTGAAACCATTTAAATAACTGAAAACAATATGCATAAAAATACTAGATATGTTTAAAGACAATGAATGGAAATGCTCCATCATATACTATTAAATACTATGGTGGGGAGGGCTTTTCAGCATCTTCTACCTGGCCTCCTTTTCCCACCACTGGAAAGCAACACCCAAGAGTTTTTCTGAAATTGAATTTGGCCCTTGGGCTGAAAGGGGTTGGATCGCTGCTTCTCTGCAGACCACAGCTAAGGCAAACCATGGCTAACTCCACCCTTCTGAAATGTTTTCATTAGGATAACCCAGAGAAAACAGCTGCGACAGAACGAGGGGAGTTTTATGTTACGGGGGACAGAGGAGTGATGGATCAAGACGGATACATACGCTTTGTTGGACGAGCAGATGACCTAATCACATCTTCAGGGTTAGTTCGATTCCTTTCCTTCCTCACTTTGCTGTTGTGGAACCCCAAAAATATGAGCAACTTCAACCTCGCGAGCCTTCTGACTGACATATAAATACCACAACAATCCCCAAAGTAGACCTCCTTCGGTTTTAGACTTCCCTGAGACAGTTTGATTTCAACGTCCTTTTCTCGTAGGTATCGCATAGGACCGTTCGATATAGAGAATGCCCTTCTGGAGCATCCCGCAGTTGCAGAAGCTGCTGCCATCAGCAGCCCCGATGCCCTCAGAGGAGAGGTAACAAGCACAGTTGCAACACGAGTTTCTGCACACCCGCTGCTTCTGGCTCCCAGCAATCGCGCAGGCAACAGCCACCCTCCGACTGCGCCTCCACCGCTTCTGCTGCTCTTGCAATCCCACCCGAAGTGCAGCTGGAACCAGCACTTGCCAAGCAGGGTGCTGGAACCTTGTTCAGTCCTAAGGCCAAATCCAGCCTCAGAGATACTCTGAGGAGCAGCATCCCAGGGGTGGATGGGGCTGAAGTCAAAGCTCATGGGGGGCAAACGGGCAAGCATAAAAACGCAAATGCTACGGTCTGGAGGCACATAATGCAGCCAACTTGTTGAGGATAAGCAATTTTGGGGCTGGCCTGAGCTTGGAGGGAAGACCACCTGGGAACTGCATGTGGCCACCTTGATTCCACAATGGAGAACGGTGGAATATAAATATAATAGATAAGTGCTTTAATGTAAAGTTCATACTGCCGGGAACAAAGGCTTTAGCAGAGGCATTTCAGCCTACAAAAAAGCCAGGAAACCACTAAATGATTGCGGGGAAAGAGAGATGGGAAGCCCAGGTTCTTGTCATCACCCAGTTGCCAAGCTCAGCTCTGGGCCAATCCTCTCTCCAACTAAGCTTGTGATCCTAACGATAAGCTCAGGTGAGCTCAGTGGAATGTACCCCTGGGTGAAAGTACTTAGGACAGAAAGTTACCTGTGGCACAGGGCTGATGCGAGGATAAAATCATGGGGAAAATGAGGTGCTTTGCCTCAGGCTCCTTGGGGGAAAGGTGGAAAAGAAATGAAATAAGTAAGAGGACCATCTCCTTGCTGCTTCTTCATGCAGATGCATCCTGGCAAGTTGAAACATGCTAGAAAAGCAGGTGCCTTTGGAGACATGCCTTGAGCTCAGTAATTTCTGTGCTTGCTTAGCAGCAGCAGGCAAGCTTGGATCCATTCACAGGATTCTTCTAGGCTGAGATGTTTCACAAGGCGATACAGGATCCAGACGATGTGGGGGGTTTTTACTAGTCTCCGGCACTCCTTCTAGAGTTAGAGCTACAGCATGGGCTCACGAAGAGCAAGATTAACTAGTGTACAGCATGCTTTCTGATCATGGGTTGAGGCTGCAGCCTTAGCTTCCACCATTCCTGACTTCACAACGAGGTGGTTTTATTTCTGGTCTTAAAGTGGCAGAAGGGTGTATTCCTATTTTGAGCATATGTGTTTACTGATTATGTCAACTCTGCCTTTTAGGTAGTGAAGGCATTTGTGGTCTTGTCTCCAGCCTATACCTTAAAAAACAAGGAGAACTTAACCATTGAGCTGCAGGAACATGTCAAGAAAGTGACTGCCCCATACAAATACCCCAGGAAGGCAAGTACCACCAGGAAACAAAGATGCTCAGAGATTGGGTCCTGGGACCAACAATGGTAGCTCCAACAGCTCTTTTTAAGCACACGGAATCATACAGATAGAATGCCAGTTAAGGAAATGAAGGAGAAATGCACTAGTTAGGTTGTAGGAAGAAATTGTCGTGTCTCAGCCAGCTGTCCCCAAGACATGGGTCATGCTGGCTGGAGAGGATGGTAGAAGGAAATAGTCTAGGAAGAAGAATTTGAGGTCAAGGAGAGAGCCAGCAGAGGCTGTCCTTCTAAGGGGAGGGAGCCATGGCCTTCTCCCCTGAAGACCCCGGTTTCCTTACTTCTCCTGACATGGGTAGATCTTCAGCATCATTTATTTCTGGGATACTTCTCTGGCTCCTCTGGGAGTAGGATTTCTCCAGAAAAGGCATGACATCTCCCCTAAGACCATAAAATCCAAGGTGCAAAATTACCTGCCTGGATGGACTAAGCCTTGCAGAACACGCCTATAAATACGGTGCACAGAACGTCACACACAGAACCAGAAGGTTCACACTCCTTTTTGTGTTTGTTGCTTTGCCAGATGGAGTTCATCCAGCAGCTCCCCAAGACAGCCACGGGGAAGATCAAAAGGAACGAACTGAGGGACAGAGAATGGGGGCGAACCTAACACATCAGAGACTTTGCATGACCACCAGCCTGATTAACTCTGCAGACATCCTTCAAGGTCTGCTGATATCAGGATGACCTATTTCTGGGTTGGACTTCAAACATTCAGAAGAGATTATACATTAAAAGGAAGGCCAGAGGGCGGGGAGGTGGCTTCATGCTGAGCAGGCACTGGGAAGAGAACTGGGTGAATGTCCAAACTGGCACTCCAAGGTTGTGTTCCATTGTGGTGAGAGAGGTCACAGGAGACTAGGAGCCTCTTCACAATGCAAGAGCCGGTGTGGCACAGGGGTGAGGAGGGTTGGCCTGGAGCTCAGGAGGCCTCGTTTCTCATCCCTATGCAGCTCGATGGCTTTGGATTGGACACTGAACCTCAGCCTCAGGGCTGTGTGCAGGTAAAATGGAGATGAGGCAGATCACGTATGCCACCTTGGGCTCCTTGCAAGAAAGGCAGGATATAAATCCCACAAATAAATGGATCATATAGAAAAATACTGGGTAATTTGCAAATATACAAGCCAAGTGTAGTGGAAGCCAAGAGAGTTCTATAGCAAGCACTTATAAAAACTACAGGGTCCCGAAGGAGCAGTTGCACCCCTTGGATGTTCCCATTTCAGCAAACACCAACTTTTTTAAGCCCTTCTTCCTCTCTCCCCCCTCTTGAAATTACAACTATCTCCCCTCCTGCCACTTTTCAATCAAATAGAAATCAAATAGATTTCTTCTCCTTCTCCTGCATCTATTCCTTCTCTGTCTCCACCTTCATATCCATCATCATATCCTGCATCTATTCCTTTTCCTTCTCCTCTTTCATATCCATCATCTGGCTTCTCCTTCTGCATCTATTCCTTCTCCTTCTCCTCCTTCATATCCATCATCTTTCTTCTTCTCCTGCATCTATTCCTTCTCCTTCTCCTCCTTCATATCCATCATCTGTCTTCTTCTCCTGCATCTATTCCTTCTCCTTCTCCTCCTCCCTATCCATCATCTGTCTTCTTCTCCTGCATCTATTCCTTTTCCTTCTCCTCTTTCATATCCATCATCTTTCTCCTTCTCCTGCATCTATTCCTTCTCCTTCTCGGTCCTCTCCTACATCATCATGGCTACACAGTCTTTAGATATGGCTGCCTTAAGCCATTTCTTCAGGATGCAGCAAGGGATACGGGCAGCCCATCACAGTCCTCCTCCTATCATACACCCGGCAGAAGCCATTCTATTAGCCTCTCTCCCAGAAAGCATTGCCAGGTGCCTCCACATTCCCTGCTGCATCTACCAGTGAATAAGCACACGATCCTATTTGTGTTCAGACAGGAAAGTTGAAGAAAAGACCTTCAGCTCCCACTATCAGCTGCGCTGGAGTTGTAGGCCATTTTTCTGTACAACGATGTGTGGGATTGCACTTTACTCGATCCTACGAATAATTTGAACAGGAAAAAGTCCTACAACTCCCAGCATCCCCCTTGTGTAGGATTGCACACTAATTCATTCAGTCTGCAAGCCTCTGTTTTGAGACCAGGTTAAAATTGCAAAGCTCATGGACACCCCATCTGGCCTTTACTGCCTCTTCTCCCCTTGCCTGCTTTTTCCAACACCCAGCCTGATGGCTGCCTCTCAAGACCTCAAACCTTGCACATTCTGTGGAATTTTGGTTGCTCCCAATAAAGGTATTGGCCAGCGATGGATTTTTGATTTTATTTCCCATCATGGCTCTCCTTGATCTGTGTTTTGTTTATTGCTTACTCAGTCATATTTTCCTTCTTTAAAATGGATTCAGTTGCTTCTTTGGGTATTATGCATACCACTGATTGCACAATTAAAATCCTACCATATAAATAAAACACCAGGTTCACGTTAAATACGAACTTAGAATTGCTCTTCCGCTTCATAGGCACACTGCACCGTGCTAGCCTCTTGCTTCTTGCCTCCATGCTGCACCCTTCAAAAGAGTTTTGAATCTAAACCAGTTGGAAAGGTTCCTGAGAAGAGGCTGAGCAGGTATTAAAAGTGCCAACTCAAACCCATCCATGCCCTACTTAGCAGATGGGCAGGGCAGTTTTTCAATGAGGATGCAACACTGTTTTGGCCAGGGAGGGCGATGCTCGTCTGGAGACCCTGCACCGTCAGTGCATGGGGAGGGCAAGGCGGAGGGCCCAGGGAGGCTTCCCATTCCCAGGGAGTTTGTGCAGGAAAAGCAGTACCTGCCCGCAAAGGCCATGAAACAGAATCTGCCACGCCTGAAATCGCACAGTGCCTCAGTGCCTAACTTCAGCTCACTCCATTTAGGGGTGCGAAACATCAGATGGCTGTTCACATTTCAGTACGTATGAAACCCCTTCCAGAAGAGTTATCCCAGAATGGTTCACAATGCCAACCCTTTGTCCTCCCAGGTGTGTTATGATGACATGGATCGCTTACCTATTTCATCTGCAAGGAAATCAAAGCAGCTTGCATAATCTTCCGTTTTATCCTCACAACAACCCTGCGAGGAAGGCTAGGGTGAGAGTCAGCAACTGGCCCTAAGTCACTCAGTGTGCTTTGCAGCCAAGTGGAGGTTAGAATCAGATCTCCTATGCTCCACACTGGCCTTTGAGGAATTCCTGCTCCCATCATCCACCACCTGCATGACGAGATGTAACCCAGGGCTAGCCACCTCCCAACACAACACAGGTCTCCAGAGCAAGTGTGGGTGCTGGTGGACCCTGGAGCTGCCTGTTGGGGGGGTGCTAACACTACCCAGCCTGAGGAAAATCCCTTGAAGAAAGGCCCGTGTGATTGTAAACACATAAAACTTGGCAGGCTGCTATGGAGGAATAAAGAGCGTGATTATTTTTAAAGAAATTACATAAGCAGGTCAACACTGGCCTTAGAAACACCTCCTCTCATTGAGCTTCCGAGTTTCCATACATGTGGTAATAAACATGGCAAGGACATTATAGAAGGCTTAACAAAGCTATTGCCCTAGTATGGATATTGAGATTTTCCATATGACCGACGCAGCTACCTAAAGACATCCTCTAATGGACTTGGCTACGAGCCTCTGAACACAGAGGACTACAGGCATCCTATGAAGGCAAAAGAAGGTCCGAGGCAACCTGCCCCCTGTAGCAGAAAAACATTACCGAGAGAATGGCGAGGAGATTACCAAAGTCCAGTAAGCAGTGGCGTGAACTTTCACAGCATCCAGAAGAAGAATAGCTTTTTGGATCCATGCCATGGTCTGAAGCATCACCTCAGCTTAGAAGATTGCCTTGAAGCTGCTTGTTCTAATTATATTCCTTAAGGTAAAGGTAAAGGTTTCCCCTTGACATCAAGTCCAGTCATGCCTGACTCTCGGGGGCGCTGCTCTTCTCCGTTTCCTGGCCAAGGGAGCCAGCGTTTGTCCGCAGACGGTCTCCGTGGTCATGTGGCCGGCATGACTAAACACCGAAGTGCCCGGAACGCTGTTACCTGCACACCAAAGTGGTACCTTTTTATCTACTTGCATTTGCATGCTTTCAAACTGCAAGGTTGGCAGGAGCTGGGACGGCGCACGGGAGCTCACCCCGTGTGCAGATTCGAACCGGCGACCTTTCGATCAGCCAGCCCAGCAGCACAGCGGTTTAAACCACTGCGCCACCTGCAGTCCCTTAATTATATTCCTTAGACAAGAGCTAATTTTGCTGTGAGAAATGAAAGTGTTCGCTTTTCTTCAAGCCTCCTTTTCTCACAGGAAGGAAGATAAGCTTGTGACTTACTACAGCCTCTGAACTTTATTAAACCCGTGGCAAGACATTTTGTCCTTTGGCTCCCAGCTTGGGACAAGAAACACACAACTGTCCGAGCAACTTGGCTGTGGAGCAATGCCCACCATATTAGGAAGCCTTGCAACCAGAGAAAGGTGTATTTATTGACAAACCCCATCCATATTATAACTTCGTAGTTAATAAACTATCTGTCAGCTTTCACACAAGTGAGTGCCGAAGAATTGAGGCCTTTGAATTATGGTGCTGGAGGAGACTCCTGCGAGTCCCTTGGACTGCAAGGCAACCAAACCAGTCAGTCCTAGAGGAGATCAACCCTGACTGCTTTTTGGAAGGCCAGATACTAAAGCTGAAGCTCAAATACTTTGGCCACCTAATGAGAAGGAAGGACTCACTGGAGAAGACCCTGATGCTGGGAATGATTGATGGCAAGAGAAGAAGGGGACAGCAGAGGATGAGGTGGCTGGATGGAAATGATATTTTATTTACACAGGCAAAGATGCCCACCCCGGACTTTAGACACCAGGCTGTTCTGGACATTAATAGTGAGGAGGGTACTGGCCAGTTCATACCATGACAAGCTGATTGCTGAGTCCAAAGAAGGATTGATTAACCTGGGTGCACCTTCTACAGCCTGCCTGATTATGTATTACAAATAGATAACCTAGAAAGATGAACAGTTCAAATGCAAGCCATGCTACTCACATTTATACCATTTGCTACACTGGACAAGGGGACATCTGGCCCAAAAGATCACATTACCTACCGAAGGCAAGATTTCCTATCTGTGGGTCTTTCATCTTACTTCCTTAATAGCCAAGCCATTCTTCATGTAAATTCAGCATGGATCTTTATTTGCTCTCAGAGGAAACACACCATAAAACATTGGAGACCTGAGCAATGATTCTCCATTACCATCTAACACCTGACAAGTAGACAGTATTACAGCCAAATCTCCCAGTATTATTATTTGTTCTGTTTCTATACCACCCGTAGCCAAAGCTCATATTATCTAGAGGATGAACAAGTCTTTGCAGCAAGTCAATAGTCTAGCCAGAAACAGAAACTCCCCTGTGACTAAAGGAAAAACTGCCTCCACCTTTGGTAGAAGAAAGACTACAACTCCCAGCAGTCCCCAGACAGCAAGGTAAGAGAAAAATGCAAAAGGTTTTGACTAAGACTTTTAATGAAGTCTTTCGTCTAGGATTGCTTCATAGAGCTGATATTCTTCAGTGACCTACTCTCCATTTCCAAATGAAGACAAAGTGTTTTACCATGCATTTAGACATTAATTAACTTAAAGGATAGAAGAGAAGAGGAGCTTTTGCACATCAGTGAAATATCAGTAGAAGATTAACGTGCAAAAGGAATACAATTCTAGAAGAAGTTCATTCTATGGGTTATGGATAAAAACGTAATGATTAATTTGTCCTTGGAATATTGCCCGTCCAGTTTTCTTTAACTCCAGTGGATTTCCTTGGGATACGTCCTCTACTTTCTGGATCGTGGGACCTTCTGTCTCATTCGCAGGTACGTGTGTGTCGTTCCGTATTATGCGTTCTGCTTCTTTTTCCAGGATGAACAGTTGGAGCAGGCTCAGGTAGCACCAGACTGACATCCCGGGTTCTGAGCAGACACGTAAGTCATGAGCTGACACACATGCATGCCCCTACTTGAGAAAACATGAGGAGGAAGCAATCCAGCCTGGCCCAGAGGCTGAGCTCCCAGCAGCTAGTCAAAGAGGCACGGATGGGACACCGTGTTGGAACTAGCTTCCTGCAGTGTTGTGAAGAAGGCATTCGGAGTACACATGTCCAAGACTATATTTAAGACAGAGGCATGGAAGTGGAAGGGGCTGTTTAGAGAATCAGCTCCAAGGGGGATTTGAATGGGTCGAGGCACCTGCGACGGGCGGCTGTCCGATCGCTACTTAATACCCCCAAGCGAAGGAGAGTCCAGCACCTCCCAAGGCAGGTGGTGAAACAGAGCAATTCCATTGCTGAAATAATTGTGTTTTCACTTACAAATGTTTTCAGGGTCATCATGCATTTCCTGGATTTTCCCAACCCAGAGACCAGGAGATCTTTTTTCCTTTCACTTGTTAGTTTCTTCATATGTTGTTTGAAAGTCATAACAAAATATATAGAAGAAAGAAATTTTCATCTTTCTTTTCAAAGCAGAATTCCATTTTGGCACTTAGACCTTTGGCACAGTTGTATATAGAAATACCACACTGCAGCGGACTAGTTAATCTGAAGCACCACACTTTAAGAATATTGAAGATCTGTGATCACGCAATAATTTTTTAGTGTATTTTGCTTGGGATTCAATGATGATGATGTTGCCAGTAGGGGCCAGAGATAAGAGACTCATCACTCAGTCATAGAATATTGGCGTTACAAAGGATCTTAGAGGTCATCTATTCTCATTCTCTGCTCAATGCCAGATCTAACATGCATGAATTTAGAACTGCAGCATTCCGCCTGGGAGACAGCCATACAGCCTCTGTGAAAATACCTCCCCCTCCAAAGACTCATGCCATTAAGAAATGTTCTCTCTATTAAGATGTTTCTCTCTGCAAAATCTGCTCCCTCAGAATTTTCACCCGTTTGTTGTAGTTCTGCCCACTGGAGCATGAGATGCGTGTCTTGGTAATACCAGGATGATCGCCTCAAAGAACAATTTGTACAAAGTGCACATGTTGCACTAAAGGTGTGTGAGATGTTGGTCTTGACCTGTACGCTTCGGTGAGCAAGAGAAACTATTTTTCCACGCTGCTGCTACTATAGCACCATGCCTGAACTTGATCGCGTGACTGGGGGCATGGACTGATTTGCAAATGTGACAAAAGAGGAAGCAAGACTTGTCGAGAGAAGTCCTCGGGGAAAAGAGGGAAGCATTTTGCCAGCGGAGGCTGCTGACCACGAAGCCAGTGAGCTCCACCTGCCCTGCAACTCCCTGCACTCCATTTTATAGGAGCTCTCCATGGTGTCAGGTTCCTTCCCCAAAAGAGCTTCGCCCTCATGGGTAACGAGTCACCAAACTCCCCTGCATTTTGTACTCAACTCTTAATTTTTCTTAAATCTGCAAAACTTTAGATTAATGCTGTATGTGCATGTATTCATACAATTCACACATGCTAATTTATGCCTGTGCCCTGAATCTTTTATGTATATCGAAAAGTCCCTGAATGAAAATACATGTTACTTATAATCTGCAGCATCCTGTTTGTGCATATTGGGTCTTGAGAGCCCATGTGAAGACTTGACTTCAGTACTGGATGAGTTGGATCCAAATCTTGACATACTTGTTGCTATGTGCCGTCATCCATCGTATTTCCAGCTGGTATGCCATAAGAATGGCTAAATCTGATTCAGTCCATACAATAAGCCTTCCATTTGCCCTCATGGTGGATAGAGCCCACTGCAGGTTGCCTAGTCTGCACAAGCTGTTTCCCATTTTCAGCACACGATTGTTACTTCGGGGATTCTCTACAGGAGACATTTATGGTATATTTATGATTCCACACTCGTGGTCATTTGCAGGTGGTTATATGCGATGTCATCTCCATCAGGGCCTCTCTCATGCTTGGCAACCATTTGTGCGGCTTTTTTAGATTGCGGAAGATCTGGTATTATCTGAAAAACACACCAAGAGAAGCTCATGTGTTGCCATCGTTCCACTGCACTGCAGCACCACCTTGTGGCTGTGGAATGGAACATACAGAAAGGCAAAAGGAAAAACCTAAGTGTAAAGGGGACAATCTTAATCCCACAAAGAATCTAGAAGCTGATTCTTGCTAAAGTGACGGGTCAAAAGCCTTTTGTACAGAAATCCCTTGGCCAGAATTAGCCCCTTTAAGAAAACTCACGAAATGTGGCTGAAATCTTGTTCATCTTAACTTTCCAATTGCAGGTTTATCATCTTCATCAGCTCCCTTCACCTGTTTCTCATATACAGACAATAACAGAATTTGGAATGACCCCTTTATTCCTTTTTTATTTCCCACTGAAGGTAGAATCATTCATGGCAGGTGCGATTCAACTCCTCCCGAGACTACGTACTTTGAAGTTTGTGAGGACCTCTAAATTGCCTTATAGGATCCAGAGGCAAAGCAGTGGTGCCGTTTCTCCCAGAGATTTCTCAGACTTAGAAGCCGTGTACAAAGAAACACCAGAGTACTTTAATTTTGCAAGAGATGTGCTGGATAACTGGAGCCAGAAAGAAAAGGTTTGGCTTTGTATCTTCTAAACAGCATAATATATAAACCCAGTAGTATAGGTAGTCCAGAGAAGGGCAACTTTGGAGAATTGGGGAGGGATGCATTGCTCCACTGGACCCCCCCCCCCCACACACATCCCTACCCCCCTGCACTGCCAGTTCTGATGCCAAAATGCAATCGCAAAGAGGAAGTATCAATTTTAAAGAAAACAAGATGTATGGAACACACGTGCCTTGTTTGGGCACAAAATCAGGGCCCATGAATGCAGTTCTGTTTCTCCAAATCATGTCTTTTTGGCCACTTCTGCAGCAGGGGGGTAAATTCCTTTCCAGAGACGCTCCAGAGGCCACTTTCGAAGGGAAAGGGCCAAAGTACTGGCAGTTTCAGCTTCTTGCTGGTGGAAGCTAAGTCTTAGGAGAACCACTTCACACTTTTAGAAGTAGGGGAACTGCACAAGGGCCAGGAAATCACAAACCCACCATTGGTCTGGAAAAAGCGGGAGTGCCAGAGAACTAAGTGGGGATGCCAGGCCCAAAGTGCCGTGCTCCTGCCATGGCTACTGTTGTTTTATCTGTTTATCAGTCTCTCTCTCTCTCTCTTGATCAATTGATCTATTGTTCCATCTATCACATTTGTATCCCACCCCATAGCCCAAGGGCTTTCGGGGCAATTTACAACAAAATACAACAGAATCAACAATATATCAAACAAAATAATAATACAGTAAAAAAAATTTAAAACAGAACAGAAACTTGGCAGTGAATGGCAGGGAGAAATAAAAGTGAAAGCAGCAAGGGTGCTGGGAAAAACTCCATGAGAAATATATTCCAGGGGGGGGGGGGAGCAGAGAGAAAACCTTCCTCTTATCTGTCACTCCCCCCATTTCTTTGGGGGTGGGGGGATGGCTCTTGGAGAAGGGCCTCCATTGAAAATCGTAACGACTGGGTAGGGACCTATGGAGACATATGGCACTTTTATTAGTATTTACTGAATGTTTCATGTTTATGTGCATTGTCCTGAAATCCTCTTCAGGATAAAGGTGCAATGCACTGAATTTTAAAGCACAAATTGTCGCGATGAGCTGATGACGCAAGCGTGTTCTGTCTGATAGGATGGAAGGAGACCCTCCAGCCCTGCTCTCTGGTGGGTAGGTGAGCAAGGCGAGGAGGTGCAGTGGGGCTTTGAGGAGCTGGGATTCTTATCCAGAAAAGCGGCTGAAGTGCTCTCGCAGGCTTGCGGTCTCCACAAAGGGGACAGAGTCATTGTGATCCTCCCGAGAGTCCCCGAGTGGTGGCTGATCACCGTGGGCTGCATTCGAGCAGGTCAGTCAGCTCACCCCCGTGTTGCGAGGCATCCCGGGCAAGCGAGGCCGAGTGCCTGCCGTGGACTCCCCACCACCGACCGAGGACTCACCCCTGCAGCCGCCCCTGCTTGCTCAGCTGCCTTGTGCTTTGGCCCAGGTGGGAAGGAGGGACAGGTGGTGCCCCAACCTGCTTGTTCCCTGCCAAGAAAGCCAGCAGCAAGGAGGAGGAGGAGGAGGAGGAGCAGCGGGTGACCCCCGTGGTGAGGAGGGGGCTTCCCAAGGGAATGTTCCCAAGGGCCTCCCCCAAACCTGGATCCTCTGCACAGCAAGGGAAAGCTGAACCCGTCCACTTCCTTCCCAGTGCCAAAATCTTTCTTTGCTTTGCTTTGCCTTGCTTCCAGGCATTGTCTTTATTCCAGCCACCGTCCTACTGACTGCGGAAGACATCCAGTACAGGCTCCAAATCTCTAAGGCCAAATGCATCATTACAAATGATGTTGTCGCGCCCTTAGTAGATTCTGTCGCATCAGAGTGTCCGTTACTGGAAAGACGGATGCTGGTCTCCAAAGGTGGCGGCAGAGAACGATGGCTGAACTTCCATGCCCTGCTTGAGTGAGTACCACTCCTGCTGACTCTCAAGGCTGATGATCTCAAGATGGAGAAAAGGAAAGAGAGGGATAAATCATGCTTGGAAGCCCCAGGACTGAGACAAGCCATTCGTAATTGTATGATAGGCCATGGTGCTGGGCCAGCAAGACTACAGGGAAAATGTCTCAGCCCCACTCAGTAGAATAAGCAGGAGGGACCCAAAGGTTTCCAAGCTGGCTTGCCTAATTTTAGAAGTTCAATAAAACTCATTCTTTACATTGAAAGAGGTGGTAGGTCCATAAGACCTTGGATGTAGAGTGAGCCATCTTAAGACCCGTTCAAGACCCTTAAAGAAGACTCATAATCGTGTGGTCACAGGGTTGGAATCATGAGTTCGCCATCTGGAAGTAGCCCCAGCTGAAGCAAGGTGAATCCCCCTTGCTGATTCCCCCCTTGCAGGCCCCCCCTTGGCCTGCAAACATTCCACGCTCCTGACATTTTCCGTTTCTTCATTCTTCCAGTCTTGGGTTTGATTCAATGCAGACATTGAGGGAAATAATATTTTAAGTTGCACGGAAATCCATACACAATAGTGTGCCTGCAACTCATACTTTCTGAAGACCAATTCACCCAAAGCACACTTTCTGCAAACCGTTTCTCCACTATACTGCTTTATTAAACTTTATTTTCACTAATGGGACCATTTCATGAGCACTTCGTCCTAACTTTTCACACTGTTTAGCTGGAAAACTCAAGCTTCAAAGGTCAGAGAAGTGCAAAATCTCAGATGAGTTTTGGTTCACATATTGATTGGGAAATGCAAAGTTAGGTAAGATTGAATTAAAATGGGCCAAATGATTTTCTTCCCCAGTCATATCATAGATCGGGGGGGGGAGGGATTCTTTTATCATACACTTACCCACTTGCTTCCCTATTTATCAGGGCTGCCTCAGATGACCACCAATCTGTGCAGACCAAGAGTCAAGATCCCATGACCATCTATTTCTCAAGTGGGACCACAGGATACCCCAAAATGGTGGAACACTCCTGCAGCAGTTTGGGCATCGGACTTACAGCTACTGCGAGGTATCCCTCTGCTTCTAAATCTTCAGGGACTGCAAATCTAACTCCTACAACAGCTGCTGTTTTGTAAAAGTCTGCAAACAAAAGGTCTTTGTCATGTCATCATTTGGCCTTCAAGCAGAAGTTAACTTGTGTTTACACGTTCCTCAAGGCACATGTGTTTGCTTTCTTAACAGGTACTGGATGAATCTGACTCCCTCCGATATGATGTGGGGTCTGTCTGATACAGGCTGGATAAAATTCGCCTACAGCGCTCTTTTTAGCCCGTGGATGCTTGGTGCCACCATCTTCTCCCATGGCATGCTCCAGTTTAAGCCAACAGTTGTCCTAAATGTACGGAGTTGATTGTCTCCTTTGAAAGATGTAGGAAAACACGAAAGCCTTAGAGACGTGGAAGGATGCATGCCAAATGCCCCATGCATGGTGGCTCCCATGCCCTTGCATCCAGGAACATCTCGACCCATGGAGCGTGTCCTACTGCTACTGCAGGAGTGCCCCCATTGGAGCACATACCTCTGTGTTCAAACTGCCGGTCATCACTTTTAACAACCAAAGAAACCCCCCTATGCCTTGCCAGACCACATGTCCATCTAGCCAACTATCATCTAGTCCAGGGGAAGGCTACCATTTTTGGACCATGGGGGCATTTGACAACTTGAGAATAGCCTGGGCACCCCCCACAAAATGGCCTCCATGAGAAGCTTGAGAAATAACCTTCACGGAGGGCAAGAGAGGTGGTCTAGTCCAGTGGAAACATGTAGCTCCAAGGGCAGTGGAGCTGGGGTTCAGCCTCAGCTTCTAAGGAGCTGTCCATGGTGCTGAACCTTGCCTCGCAATGCACCCAAAACCATGGACAGCTCTTCTAAAGTCCGGAGTGGGGCCCAGAATGGATGCAGCACTCCACGGACAGCCACCAGCCACTGCTGGGCTACTTGTCCGATTAGCTGCAGCTTTTGAGATTGTCTGGCAGAGAGTCTACCCCTCATCAGCTACCTGACCCTTCCTTCAAGTGTCATTGTTATTGTGCGTGTGTGTGTGTTTTCCCCCTCCCAGTCTCTTGCCAAATATCCAGTGACAACCTTCTGTGGCACTCCAACAATCTTTCGCATGCTTCTGCAGCATGATGTGAGCAGGTAGGGATAAGTGTTTGCTTGCTTGTTTGTTTAGCAGTGGCCTTGTTTTCTCAAGTATGGACTTCACTTGCTAACTGTGATAGGAGCAGTTCTTTAATTTTGCTTGCCTACTTGTTCAAACTCCTTCATGGATCACTGCCTTGTCATGGCGAAGGGGCTTGCGTAGCTCAATGAAGCTATGAGCTATGCCGTGCAGGGTCACCCAAGATGGACAGGTCATAGCAGAGAGCTGTGACAAAACGTGATCCACTGGAGAAGGAAATGGCAACCCACTCCAGTATCTTTGCCATGAAAACCCCATGGACAGTACCAAAAGGCAAAACGATATGACACCGGAAGATGAGCCCCTCAGGTCGGAAGGTGTCCAATATGCTACTGGGGAAGAGCGGAGGGCTAGTACTAGTAGCACCAGAAAGAATGAAGCGACTGGGTCAAAGCCGAAAGGACACTCAGTTGCCAATGTATCTGGAGGTGAAAGGAAAGTCCGATGCTGCAAAGAACTTTACTCCATAGGAACCTGGAATGTAAGATCCATGAATCAAGGCAAGCTGGATGTGGTCAAACAAGAGATGACAAGACTGAACATCGACATCTTAGGAATCAGTGAACTAAAATGGACAGGCATGGGTGAATTTAGTTCAGATGACCATCAGGTATACTACTGCGGGCAAGTATCCCTCAGAAGAAATGGAGTAGCCTTCATAGTCAATAAAAGAGTAGGAAAAGCAGTACTGGGATACAATCTCCAAAATGACAGAATGATCTCAGTTCGAATCCAAGGCAAACCATTCAACATCACAATAGTCCAAGTCTATGCCCCAACCACTGGCGCTGAAGAGGCTGAAGTTGACCAGTTCTATGAAGGCCTACAACACCTTCTAGAATTAACTCCAAAAAATGATGTCCTTATCATCATAGGGGATTGGAATGCTAAAGTAGGAAGCCAAAAGATAACCGGAATAACAGGCAAGTTTGGCCTTGGAGTACAAAATGAAGCAGGACACAAGCTGGTGGAATTTTGTCAAGAGAACATGCTGGTCATAGCAAACACTCTTTTCCAACAACCCAAGAGACGACTCTACACATGGACATCATCAGACGGTCAACACAGAAATCAGATTGACTATGTGCTCTGCAGCCAAAGATGGAGAAGTTCTATACAGTCAGTAAAAACTAGACCAGGAGCTGACTGTGGCTCAGATCATGAGCTTCTGGTGGCAAAATTTAGGCTTAAGTTGAAGAAAGTAGGGAAAAGCACTAGGCCACTCAGGTATGACATAAATCATATCCCTGATGAATATACAGTAGAGGTGACAAATAGATTTAAGGAATTAGATCTGATAGACAGAGTGCCTGAAGAACTATGGACGGAGGTTCGCAACATTGTACAAGAGGCAGCAACTAAAACCATCCCAAAGAAAAAGAAAGGCAAGAAAGCAAAATGGCTGTCTGAGGAAGCTTTACAAATAGCTGAGGAAAGAAGGGAAGTGAAAGGCAAGGGAGAAAGAGAAAGATACAAACAATTGAATGCAGAATTCCAGAGAACAGCTAGAAGAGATAAGAATGCCTTCCTAAATGAACAGTGCAAAGAAATAGAAGAAAACAATAGAATAGGGAGGACCAGAGATCTTTTCAAGAAAATTAGAGATATGAAGGGAACATTTCATACAAAGATGGGCATAATAAAGGACCAAAATGGCAGGGACCTAACAGAGGCAGAAGAGATTAAGAAGAGGTGGCAAGATTACACAGAGGAACTATACAAGAAAGAGATTAACATCCCTGATAACCATGATGGGGTGGTCACTGACCTCGAGCCAGACATCCTGGAATGTGAAGTCAAATGGGCCTTAGGAAGTCTGAGCAACAACAAAGCTAGTGGAGGTGACAGCATTCCAGCTGAGCTATTCAAAATCCTGAAAGACGATGCAGTTAAAGTGCTACACTTAATATGCCAGCAAATTTGGAAAACTCAACAGTGGCCACAGGATTGGAAAAGGTCAGTTTACATTCCGATCCCCAAGAAGGGCAATGCCAAAGAATGTTCAAACTACCGCACCATTGCACTCATTTCACATGCTAGCAAAGTGATGCTCAAAATCCTACAAGCTAGGCTCCAGCAGTATGTGGACCGAGAACTACCAGAAGTACAGGCAGGATTTCGAAGAGGGAAAGGAACTAGAGATCAAATTGCCAACATACGCTCGATCATGGAGAAAGCTAGGGAGTTCCAGAAAAACATCTACTTCTGCTTCATTGACTACGCTAAAGCCTTTGATTGTGTGGATCACAACAAATTGTGGCAAGTTCTTACAGAGATGGGAGTACCCGACCATCTTATTTGTCTCTTGAGAAACCTATATGCAGGTCAAGAAGCAACAGTGAGAACTGGACACGGAACCACTGATTGGTTCAAAATTGAGAAAGGAGTTCGGCAAGGCTGTATACTGTCACCCTGCCTATTTAACTTATACGCAGAGCACATCATGAGAAAGGCAGGGCTAGATGAATCACCAGTTGGAATCAAGATTGCTGGGAGAAATATCAACAACCTCAGATATGCAGATGATACCACTCTCATGGCAGAAAGTGAAGAGGAACTGAAGAGCCTCTTGATGTGGGTGAAGGAGGAGAGCGCAAAAGTTGGCTTGAAACTCAACATTAAGAAAACTAAGATCATGGCATCCGGTCCTCTCACTTCCTGGCAAATAGATGGGGAAGAAATGGAGGTAGTGACAGATTTTATTTTCCTGGGCTCCAAGATCACCGCAGACGGGGACTGCAGCCAAGAAATTAAAAGACGCTTGCTTCTGGGGAGGAAAGCTATGGCAAATCTAGACAGCATACTAAAAAGCAGAGACATCACCCTGCCAACAAAAGTGCGTATAGTCAAGGCTATGGTTTTCCCAGTTGCAATGTATGGCTGTGAAAGCTGGACCATAAGGAAGGCCGAGCGCAAAAGGATTGAGGCCTTTGAGTTGTGGTGCTGGAGAAGACTCCTGCGAGTCCCTTGGACCGCAAGGCGATCAAACCGGTCAGTCCTAGAGGAGATCAACCCTGACTGCACTTTAGAAGGCCAGATAGTGAAGATGAAACTCAAATACTTGGGCCACCTAGTGAGAAGGAAGGACTCCCTGGAGAAGAGCCTAATGCTGGGAACAATAGATGGCAAAAGAAGAAGGGGACGGCAGAGGATGAGGTGGCTGGATGGAGTCACTGAGGCGGTTGGTGTGAGCTTGAGTGGACTCCGGGAGAAGGTGGAGGACAGGAGGGCCTGGAGGAATGTTGTCCATGGGGTCGCGATGGGTTGGACACGACTTCGCGACTAACAACAACAACTTGTTCAAATCCTGCGTCCTCCCTCTCCATTTCATCCTCACAAACACCTTGTAAAGTAGGTGAGGCTGAGAGGCTTTGACTGGCTCAGCATCACCTGCTGAGCATCATGGGCAAGTGGGATTTAGAAACCAGGTCTCCTGCACCCCAGTCCAACTCTTAGGGCATCTTTTTCCTCCTAAAATTCTTCTGCACTTCTGCAAATCTGCACTCTTTTCATGGATGGGAGTGACAAAAGGGTGAGATTGGTGTGGGTGCTGATCTTTGACAAAATCAGCCTTCCTCCCAAAGTTTGGGACTTCAGCTCCCATCAACCCCAGCCATAATGGCCAATGGGCAGGAAGCCTGGGAAATCTCATCCAAAACATCTGGAGTGCACCAGGCCGGGGAAGACTGACACTTGTGATTTTGGGAACAGTTGAAATTGGAAAATATATGCAAAACCAATTTTAATTCAACTTGGTTTTGTAGTTTATACCCTGTGGAGGCCGTTGCCTCCTTTAGGAAATCTAATTTTTTTTTCATATACTTGTTCAGATACAATTTCAAGAGTCTGAAGGCATGTCTGAGTGGTGGAGAACCCATTAACCCTGAAGTTATAAGGCAGTGGAAAGCTCAGACAGGAGTGGACATCTATGAAGGCTACGGACAGACAGAGACTGTGAGTTTGTGCCCAGTTGTATACACACAGCCTCCGAGCACCAAACCCCCAGCAAATTCATAAAAGAGCTTCTTTCTTTCGAAAGAACAGAAGTCTGCACTTCAGGCCCTCAAGCTCCTATCTCTGGAGCTGATTTATGATGGAAAAGCTAAACTGAAAGAATCTTGGCATTTGTTGGTTTGTATTTTAACACAAATTTACTGAATCTTGCATTTGCAAACCAATCTGCAAACTCAGGTAACCTTAGAACTTCGCACTTCTCTGAATTGTGCAATGGAATTCTCCAGTTAAAAACCATGCACAAAAATGTTTATATTAGGGAAATCAACTCGGAAAACTATATATATTTGTGAGGAGATTGTTCAAAAATGCACTGCGTTAGGAAAGTGGTTTGCAAAACAAAATGTCTGTTCAGCAAAATTATGCACAAAAGCTCTGCCAGGCATGCGATGGTTTTGTCTTTTTTTTTTTTTCCTTTTAATAGAAAGCCCAACTCCAAGTGCAAACTGGGCAAGTCAAGCAGGTTTCTGGGAAACAAAATAGAGTTTAAAGAGGCAGCTTATATAGTAAAAATATAGGTGACTTAAATTATACTGTTAAATTATATTGTTTTATATTATGTTATTTATTTATGATTGTGAGCCACCCCGAGGCTTCGGAGAATGGGGCGGCATAGAAGTTCTCTAAATAAACAAACAAACAAACAAACTGGAGATAAAATTCAATGCCCTATTGGATTAAAAAAGGGCAAATCCAACCCAAATTGTGTAGTTCTACCAAACCATCCCATCAGCCCTTCCCTCCCCGGTAACTCCTAAAACCAACTTTTAATAACCTCCTGCCTGATTAGGAGATCTGGAAATCTAGAAAATTTGCATATCTTGGGGTCCTTTGAGCTGACTTTCTCTTAAAGGATGGGAGGAAGTTAAGGGCAGGAACCCACGGCCTCCTGATCTTGCTGGGGAGGCCTGTAAAATTATTCTGAGCCCCGTCTCAGATCCCGAGACTCTGGAGCTGGAGCTCCAAAGGCTGAGCCCACAACTGCCCCCCCTTGCAGCTGGTGTGCAAAGAGCCACATTAGCTCCCTCCCCAAGGACCTCTGAGAGAAACGCTGAGGGGTGAGGCCGGGAGGAGGAGGGCTGGAGGCTTCTGCCCATTCTTATCCACTCCCCAATTCCTTCCTGCCCCTTCCCCGATACTTCATCTAGATGCCCAGAAACATTCATTTAAATAGCGCGCAAGGTGCAAGGTATGGAGTCAACAGAGCCCGCCAGCACCATGCCTCGCTCCCGATGCTGGAAGCCCATAGGCCTGAGTGCTCCTGAACCAAAGGACGTCCAGTTGCGGACACAGAGATGCTGAAAACATGAATGCACGCTTTCTGTTTCTTTTTGCAGTCCGTGGTGTGTTTCAGATCAAAAGAAATGAAGTTCAAGCCTGGGTATATAGGCAAGCCATTCCCTTCCTTTCAAATTCAGGTGCGTAGATTTCTGCAGTGAGACACCATCCCTCACAAGTGCCCATATAGGGTGTCACGGCAACAATGCATATAAATTGCCACTGAGCGGGATTTAAAACCACAAGATTGCACACTGTCAGGGGGAAGGCAGAGCTCTGCGAAAGAGACAGCAAGAAATGTTTGCATGACCTCTTCTGGTTTTCCTTCTTTCTAGATAATAGATGAAGATTGCAATCAACTCCCTCCTGGGAAAGAAGGAGACATTGCCATTAGAATCAAACCTAAAAGGCCCTTGGGTCTCTTTTCTGGCTATGTGGTAAGAAGGGATCTTTTAAAGCTGCTGTGCAGAAATGGAGAGGCACTGACAAATTGCTCAAGGTGCCACTTCTCTTTTGGGTGTTTCATAACCAATCCACACTGTGTATTCTGTGCCTCATGAAGCTGGAAGATGCCGCAAGAACATCTAGATAGTCCACCCCTTTCCGGGGCAGGAAACCTGCTGCTACTGCAGGCATGGGCAACTTCCAGGACTGGAAGTTGAAATTATTGAAATTATCTTGCACAGTAGCAGGAAGAGAAAAACACAACATTCTCTTCTTAAAATACTGAATGTTGGTGGCACGCCGCCGCCTGTGTTTTGCCAGACGCTGGGGACTTTCCATGCCTGAAATGGATGGAATTGAATTTTGGGGGAATGCCCAGGAATTTATTTCCACCTAATGCAAGTGCACATGAGCATAAACGCACATTAGCATAGCTGTGCATTTATGCTAATGTGCAGTAGCACAAGCATGAATTCACAGAAATCCTCCCAAAAAGTTCAGAGGCAGTCTTGCAAGTCCAGGTAACTTTGAAAAAGTTGATCCACTGCAAAATCCACAGGTCATCTTCAAAGCAATCCAAAACCGTCGCAGATTTCTCCTATGTCCCCAGGCCAAATACCTTTTCTCATTGTTTGACTCCATGGGCTCAAATCCTACCCTCTTCAGCAGTGGAGAAGGCACCTGTTCCATATCCATGGCAGATCTTCAGATCTGTGATGATGGCTATCCCAGTGGCTCTTCTCCATGCTCAACATCACCACCTCCTTCCGTATCTCCTCACTGAACCTGAGAAGATGTTCTCATGAGTGTCTTTGGACATCCTCTAGCCCCGTTTTCAGCTTGGTTGCCCTCCTCTGAACACATACCAGTTTGCTGACGTCCAGTCCTGGATGCACAGTTTAAGAAGGACATTATCTCCTGATGGTCCTGGCAGTTGAATGTGGTGGGTCATTTACATATGCAAAACACTGCCTGATGTTGCAGAAATCCACTAAAGAACTTGTATGTACAGATTTAAGCAGAGGCATGTTGCTTCCCTGCTTTTAGGATGATCCTGAGAAAACAGCCTCGACAGAACGTGGGGACTTCTACATTACCGGGGACAGAGGGATCATGGATAAAGACGGATACATCCGGTTTGTCTCAAGAGTGGATGACATCATCCTGACCTCTGGGTAGGCTCCCATTCCCCAAAACGCCACGCTCATGGAATAAAATTATCATCGGCTTTAGCAGCCCCCAAATTAAAGCATGATTAGATTGCTCAGATCCTGGCCATGAGCCCAAGCCACTGTGTGGAAAACACAGGAGCAGGGATACAAAGATCAGGCCAGACTTCAGGTTTCTTCTCCTCACCAGATTTCTTTCCCATGCTTGACCCTGGCCAGGAAGCGAGTCAAGCTGAGCACAAATTTGCAAATCCTCAGGAACACTAGCTGCATTTTTTGAGCAATGTACACAATGCTCACAAAGCTGTGAGTCGTGTATGCAGAATTCTACTTGCACAGCAGGCAGCATGCACAGAAACCACTTTTGTGCGCCTCGCTTGGACTTGCTTCTCGCCGGATGCCCGCGCAAAAGCAAAGCAGGCTAAAGGTAGAGAGAAAGCGGGCCAATGGATGCCCACCCCCACACAAGACCATTGCATCCACAACCTCGAACCAGAAAGTAGAACGTAGACTCAAGCTGGTAGTGTTCAATTCTAGCCACGCACCTGGATCCAGCAATTTCTTAAGAGTGTGATGCCTCCATGGAGTGCAGAGTTCAACAACCAGCATGGAGTGGCGATGCAAGACACCCTCGCTGCTCACTGCCGTGACATAAACATCCAGAATCCGTGTTGACATAGGCGTCCGAATTTCATGTGTTCATTGAAGTATACACCCAAATTCTCTGTCCATTGATCGACACACAAAGTCCTAGTTTACACTGAACGCTTGTCAACCCAGTATTGTTAGCCTGCTCAGCAACTGGTCTCCTGGGCCTCTGGCAGAGATCAGACTCACGTCCTGCCACGTGTTACTTGGAGCTGCTGGGGACCAAAGCTGGGCTTTGTGTTTACGTTGTGTGCGCCGTACCACTGAGCTGTGGCCTCTCCGCATTAGGTATCGCATCGGTCCATTTGAAGTGGAGCACGCCTTGTTGGGGCACCCAGCTGTAGCAGCATCGGCCGTGGTCAGCAGCCCAGACCCCGTCAGAGGAGAGGTGAGTGCACCGGCAGTATCTGCAATGCTGGGGTCACTCATACTGAAAATGAATAGAACAGATGCTGAGTTCGAAGGGGCCTCTCAGGCCCCTGAGTTCAACCCCCTGCTCTGTTCTTCAGATGGTCCCCCATCCAGCTGCAGGCCTGCCCCTTTCCAGCTTAGCAAAGGGGAGTGGACATGTGAGCTTGATGTAAGGCTATGCAGGCAGGAAGGACGTGTGTCTTCCAGATATAAATATGGACATCAGGGATCAATTGAATGTGATCCTCCAATGCAGCAAGTTGGTCTATACTTGCTGTGGTTCAGCACCGGACGCCAGAGCCAGTTTTCCTCCTCCTGTGAAATAATTGGTTTGAGGAGCACCACCTTTGCTCTTTTCATAATGCGATGTACACCAGCCTGTGGGTTCCTTGTGGACGAAGGATGGTTTATAATCTTTTAAAGAATAAATTGATCAATTCTACTAGTGACCGATGTAACAGAAATATCAGAATCTGGAAGTAAACGGTTTCATCCTCCATCTTCTTCCAGTGCTCTGTGATAGGAATCACAAAAGACTGAACACTGAAACAGTTGCTTTGGGACACTATCTGTGTCTTCCTAGTCATGGTATAACCATGTACTTCTAGTGGTGCACTGCATCCTTCCAGGATCCAGAGGAAATGCATCTGAAGAACTGATTGTTGCTCTCAAGATCATCTCTTGCTCTACCAGATCATGCTGTGCTCCTTGCAGGGTCATGGCTTGGAGCCGCTTCTCTGCATGCAGGTAGTCCCAGGTAGTGCCAGGCGTTATCCTTGGCATCTCCATGTGAGATGCCTGAAAATGTGAACCATTCCATCCAGTCACCATGGACATACTGTACTAAACAGAACAAGAGATCGGTTTAATCTCCTATGCTCCGTACAGCTCCACTTTGGTAGAATTCCCATCCAAATGGGACAGCATGCAGGCACTAACAAGGCAAGCCCGTGGTCCCTAGACAGCAGCCAAAGAGCTGGATTCTTCCTTTTCCCAGCTCCAGATCCAGACATGGGTTGGGAATTTGCAATCAGAGCCTGCTCTCCTTCTTTTAGCAGCTGCATCTTCTCCAAGGTGATAAATTTGACCATGGAGAAGTGGGAAAGGGGTTGAGCAGCCAGTGAGGAGAAGAGGCGATTGGGGCCACCAAGAAATGATGTGTCCCATCAGCCCTGGAGCCTCCTTCCTTCTCCTTCCCAAGCACCACAACCAGAAGTCAGCCGTCAACAGACGTGCATGGTGGGAGAAACAAGGAGCCAAAGACTTTCCCTCAGCTCCGTAACTGGATCTTCAAAATCCTCAGCAGTTTTCAGGCATATCCCTTGGACTGTGCCTGAAAAAAATCTATCACTTATGTCCCCCTCTGATTGTGTTGCAGGTTGTGAAAGCTTTTATCATCCTGTCTCCTGCCTACCAGTCCCATGACAAAGAGCAATTAACCCTTGAGCTGCAGAAGTATGTCAAGGAAGTGACTGCCCCGTACAAGTACCCCAGAAAGGTGACTACGGCATCCGAAATGTCCGAGCAGGACGGACTCCTGCAATAGACAACATTAAGTGGCTGGCTAGGATATCGTGTCATTAGGAGGGTTTGCCTCCTTGGGGTGTGGACTTTTTGTGCAACTGGAACAGTGAAGAGGCAAAAGGGCAGAATCCTGTGGTATAAAAACCTGAGCAGGGCAGGCAACAAGCAAGGGATGTGGGAGGGGTGATCTGAGGGAGAACTGAAAGGCTTCCAGATCTGATTGCAGGATGCCACCTCCTTTGGGTTCCAGCTCCTAATGCCTTAGAGCCGTGGTCCTCAGCCTGTGGTTGTCAGTGTCTGGGGTGTGGGCGGCTGGGTATCAGGTTGGGGCACCAGGACCCAGACAACCAGTACAACATACAGGCCCATTCCAAATCGCAGTCAGGCAGTCCAGAGATCAAGGCGGGTAACAGAAGTGCAAGGTAGGCCAATCCAAACAGAGCAGAGCAGTCAATGGCAGTCAGGAGTCAACAGCCAGAGAGACAAGCCAAGGAGAAGCAGATACCTGGGACTGGGACTGGGACTGGAGCGGAAGCTGAAGCAGGTGAAGCTGGGCAGGAGCAAGGTGATGGGCAGTTTCCAGAAGCAGGTTCCAGAAGGCACAGGGAGCTCCAACAGCATCAAGAGCCTTTGTTGCCAAGGCAGCATGTGAAGGGAAGAGCCGGTTCTTATATAGCTCTTCCCTCAGGGCTCCCAGGTGATGCTCATAACATCCCAGGTGGTTGCAATTGACTGTGGGCCAGGTCCTGCAACCACCAGGGCTGCTATTCATGTCTCTGGCCAGAAGAGGGAGCCCTGGTGCTGCCCTGGAATCTCACTGTGGTCCATGAACCCCTAGGGAGCCACAGTGTTGTCACAGGGGGTCCGCGAAGGCTTGAAGAAATGTTATCGGTTTTTGCAGTTAAATCTGTATGAATGAATGAGTGAACGAATGAAAGCAAGAGCTATTTCATAAAATTTTAATGTAAAAATTGACATCAAATTCGAAATTAGCATTTCCCCCCCAAATTGAATGAAAATGGTGGGGAAAATGGAGAAGATACTTTCAGTTTAGCAGTTGTTTGAAGTGACATCAATGGATCCCAATGGGAATTCAGAGTCAAGACATAGGTGTTCCAAAGACCTGGATATTTGTAGATCAGGGAGCAGTTCCATCACTAATTTTTGGTTAGACTTCAAGATCCTCTAAGAAAGCTTTGCAGGACAAAAGTTCTTGGGTGCTGAGGAAGAAGAGGAGATGTTTCACTGTAGAAATGCTGAACTTCTTTCAGCCCGAGGGCTGAATTCACATCACAGTGATGGATGGGGAAGCCACTGGCAAAAGGGGCAGAGTCAAAGACAAAAGAAACGGGGTCCAAAATTCCCCCCAAATCAGTTTGTTTTAGCTCCAAGCTCTCACTGCCAGTCATTAAGCATTAGAAGAGGAATGTTCACCTTTTAGAATGGGAAAGACTGCAAAAAACCCCCCAACGAATTCCAGGCTTGCAGTGAGCAGGAAACCAACAAGTGGCCACCCATCTCCCAAATGTCCCTTATCCTTCATGAAGTACCATATTCCCGCTAAGTGAATGAATGCAATTTCCAATCAAAGTCAATGTACTCAGCCGCCTTTTCCTTTTTCTCTTCTTTCCAATTAGATCGAGTTTGTTCAAGATCTGCCCAAGACAATTTCTGGGAAAGTCCAAAGGAAGGTGCTGAGAAAGAAAGAGTGGGAGAAGGTCTAACGATGCCCCGGAGTTCATCAGAAGCAGATTATCGCTTGGCATAATGATCCCATTGAGGAGAATAAACTATTGCTCTGTGTGCTTATTGGATTTCATGGTTCCTCCAAGTTTCATTGCCCCGTTGTGGCTACCGAGCATTAACTCATTTGATTGTCACAGATCAAGCCTTAAAGAACAGCTCACAGCCTAACATCAACATCATCAATGCTGAAGATTCTGTCAGATCTCCAAGCACTGCTCCTTGTTCAGCCGAAATACCACACACACAGGAAACACCAGCAGGCTTGGGGGAATGCTAAAAATTTGCATATGTACCAAAAAAAGGAAGAATTCAGCAGGCCGGGGGTGGGGGGGGAGGGATGACCTGTAAGACAAGGGTGTAAAAATTATTTCAGCCCAAGGCCCAAATTCAATTTCAGAAAGGCTCTTGCAAGGGGCTGGATTCCAGTTGGGGCAAAAATAAAAAAGCCAAAGGGGCATGCAGCTAGAAATTAAAACATTCCAGAATGTTGTAACCTTAAAGCTCTCACTTTCTGCAACTAAGCTAGGAGAGAGATTTCACCCTCTGAGGTAGGGGTAAGCATGCCAATACCAGGAAAGCATCACATGATCAGTGCTTGGGGGAAAGGGGTGGGCTCAAGGGAAGGGGTGGGGCCACTGGGGACCCCTGCTAGGCTAGGCTTGGCCTGCCAGGCTGAGGTTTGACACCCCTGCCCTAAGGGGAGGGGACCTCCCAAAAGCAGCCTAACGAGAACTAATCCTAGGCAGCAGACACAAGATGCATACCAGGAGTGGGGGGAAATGGCCGTGCTGTGACTGTTGGAGCCTTCCTAGTCCCTCAAGAAAGAACCTGGATCAGAGAATCCAAACAACTCCATTGATCCAACTCCGACTCTGTGGCACCGACGCCACCCTTGTGTCCCCTTTGGCCTCCTAACCCCAAGCTTGGTTTGGGAAACAAGGAGCTCAGGCAGACATGTTGTTCTGTTCAGATGGTTTCTCCAAAGGTTGTTCTGGAGGAAGATCAGAGGTGTCCTCTTCCAGTACCGCAAACTACAGATGCTCAAATGCAGCCCAAAGCACATAAGAAACCCTACATCTTAAAGCCCTGATCTATTTCTGGTCCAAGAACCCGATCAAAATACTTAGCCCACGAGGTGCAAATGATGTAATTCAGTACAGGGGGAATGTTATGATTTTGACTGCATTAAATGGCCTGATTTGGGGTTGACCAAAGCAAGGTGATCAAGTGGAATATTGAGATACAGGAAGGCAACCTTTACCAAACACTACCAGTTTCAGCCAGGTACATTAGAGTAGATTCAATGGCTGCCATTGGAGGGGCTAGAAAGGAGGGGGTCAGTCTGACTGGACAGTTCTAATACAGGTATCACCTAACTGGACTTTGAGATTCCTCCTTTGGATCCGCATAGCTTAATCTGTTTCATAACAAAGACCTTGTATATGTACTGGCATTGCCTTTGCCACTATGCTAACACAGGCCTGAGAGATGCACCCCTTCAGCCCCATCAGGAACTGTTCGCCCTACTGCATTCCCTCAACAGGGGGCGCTGCCATGTAACTTTGTCCCTTGGAATACCATCCTGTGGCTGTAGACTAAAGCAGTTTGCCACCTTGTGGCCGACATCAGAACTGCAGGCATTTAACACACTGAGACATTCAAATTAATTCCAATAAGGGGGTGCATATTAAAAAAGCCCCAGTCACTCAGAGGAGTGCACTACTGCAATCCCTTTAGTATGCATGCCAAGTTTCGGGGGTTAAGGTTACACAATCCTAGAGACACACAGAGACATCCTCTTTTATGAATAGAAATAATAGCTTGTCCTTTCCTGCCCTGAAAGGCTTTCCCAGCCTCACCCTGCAAAGAAGCACACCTCACGGGAAGCCAGCTCCAAGCCTGCGGGGGCAGGTGGAGGTGCACAGAAACAGGTTGCAATCCTATGTACATGTTGAATTCAGCCTATTGCCTTTCAGCCAAGGTACTGATGGAGGGATGAAGCAACAAGAAAACAGCAGTTCCCAGAAGAAACACTGCCAGTTGCCGCCCCGCAGGTGGATCTGGCCAGCCCAACACACTGGTGCTTTATAAGGATTTCTACCATGGCCAAGCATTTAATTACCACTGGCCAAGGGCACAGGATCCGTGCCCTTCCTCCGTTCCTGTTCAACTCTCCTTCACGAGAAAGAGCACAGCAGCCGTGTGGGACACAGAGATCAGGCCCATCCACGGCCTTTCCATCACTCTCTGCATGACATGGAGAGGACACAAGTCTTGCTGGGGGAACAGCAGGGTGCTTCCATGGTCACGGCGTTCCCAGGAGGCCACCTGCCTTAGTGACACGCTGAAGGTGCATTTTCCTGCTGACGCCACCTTAGTGACACCGGTAACAGAAATATCAGGGGTTCCTCAAGACATGAATGACAAGATGCGGCACCCTCCCTGTTCAACACACAGATACGGTTTTTAAGATCTGTATTTCGGCCCCATGCTTTGGTTTCAGCTCTCTTCTCAGCAGGCTCTTGCATCTGAGGCAGCCGTTCTCGACTTGGTGTCCCCAGTCCAGCATCCCCGAGCGTGTTGGCTAGGATGGACGGCAGCTGAAGTGCGAAACAGTTTGGCAAGAGTGGAAAAAGCCCTTTGAGAGTCTGCCGGGGGTGTACAGTCCAAATAACATTTACCGTTTATTTGGACATACAGGAATTACATGCATCTACAGTGCAGACCCAGAAATGAGCAAAAGGTTCGGTTGGATCACCTCCAAGCTCTCTTCCCACTCTGTTGTTGTTGTTGTTAGTTGCAAAGTCGTGTCCGACCCATCGCGACCCCATGGACAACATTCCTCCAGGCCCTCCTGTCCTCCACCATCCCCCAGAGTCCACTCAAGCTCACACCAACCGCCTCTGTGACTCCATCCAGCCACCTCATCCTCTGCCATCCCTTCTTCTTTTGCCATCTATTGTTCCCAGCATCAGGGTCTTCTCCAGGGAGTCCTTCCTTCTCATTAGGTGGCCAAAGTATTTGAGTAGTTTCATCTTCACTATCTGGCCTTCTAAAGAGCAGTCAGGGTTGATCTCCTCTAGGACTGACCAGTCCCACTCTGTACTTCCAGCCAAAAAGGTCCATTAGTTTTGGAGACCAGCATGGAAGGTAAACACATAATGGCACTTACTGTTTACGGGTCTCAGGACCAACACAGTGCTGCCCCTCCATCCTCGCGGTGGCCACTTTGCCTAAAGACAGAGCAGGGCCCTGCCCCCCTTATTCACCAAGGGCCCTGCATTTGCTGTTTTCCAGATAATCAGTGCAAACAGCAATATTTGGCCTTGAGGGGAAAGGAGACACTGCCATGAGGATCCAGCCAAGCGGCCATTTCCCTCCTTCTCTCACTATGTGGTAAGCAATCCAACAAGGGCAGCAATCTCTCTGCCCTTTCTGCATCTAAAATCTAAAAGCCACACCGATTCGTCTTTCGCTGTGTTGTCAGCGATGTCTATGCAAGACCAGTTCCCTGAATTTCCGTACATCAAATGAAAGCGGGGACTTCTTTGGTCTGCTGGACGCTTGTTCTCTGAGTGTCAATAGGCTGGTGCCAATTTTTACCTCTCAACCTCTCAATGTTTACCTCTTTACCTCTCTAAAACAGGAGTGTTAGTTACTTCCGAGCAAGATTTTATCCAGCTCCACTAGACAGTTTCACCCGGAGAGGCTGCAGTCCCTGTTCTGTGTTTATTCGCGTGCAGACTGATGTATCCTGCAATCAGAAGCTCCTGAAGGAAATAACTGACTGCATCAAGCTGCCACTTGGTGTCTGCCTTTGCCTTTTAGAGACCGGCATTGGAGTAACATACAAGAAAGCTTCCAAGCTGGATATCTGCTTGTGCCCATCCTCATTTGCTTGCAATGTTGCCTTAGGGTTGATCACTGATGCCCCCTTCCAAATTCTCAACTCCACTTGCATGCAGAGAAACTGGCAGGACAATTTCTCCCAAATTCTCCAATGGCAGGAGAAATTCTCCACATCCCCCATGGGTGGAGCCCGCCATTGGCAGGGGGTAAAGCACAGGGGGGTTTTGGTGCTGCCCCTGCAAGTGGCAACAGCTGCGGTTATGCTGCCCCAATTTTCTGTATCCCCTACAATGCCCCGTATTTAGTGCTGCTCTGGGCCTTCACAGGGCGGGAGAGAGAAAAGCCAGCCCCCATTAAAAAAGAAAAAATGAAGATTAATTTGGAGAAAATTCCTCAGAATGACATTTTTATTTCTTGCAGGATGGGGTAAGAAAATAAAAATCGCACTGCCTTTCTGAGAAAAATGTCTTGTAATTTGTTTGGAATGTCCTTTGGTTTCCCCCTGAAGAAGCATCCTTCTGAAAATGCTGGAAAATCTGGAAACGCTCCGCCATAGAAGGAAACCCCACGGGGTGTCTTCCTCTGGGCTTCAGCCAACAAGTGGAAAGCCAAACGATCACACGAGGTAAAAAAGGGCAGGGCGCCCACACACTCCTCCGCTGCTGCTGCTGCATAAGAAAAGCACGTACAAGAAGCCCCAACACAGTCCTTAAGAATTCCTCTGAAATTCTCCTCCTTTGAATTTCTTTGCAAAACCAATTTTCCTATCCAAAGGAGTACGACTGCTTGGAAAAAACACGGGAGACACTCTCAGCATAGTGCTAGCCACACACCCTTTTCACAAGAGGCTTCACAGGGCTGGTGCTGGCTTCTGCTCCCAGGACCCAGGCCTGCGGTTGGACAGCAGAGCTTCCACAGATGCGAACTGCATTGCATGTTGGTATGTCCGAGCCTGTTGCCTGGCCCTGCCTCTTCTTGCCCCCCTTCAGGAAAGGGGTTTGCTCCCCCAAAGTGGCACCCTCTAGGTGTGTCGGATTACAAGTCCCAGAAGCCCCCAGTCAGCTCACTGGAAGCTGCTTTTATGGAGTCCATCAAGTCCAGTTTGGTCAACACTGACTGGCAGCCGCTCTCCAGGGTTACAGGTGGGAGTTTTTCCTGCCAAGGACTGAAACAGGAACTTCTTGTATGCAAAGCACAGGTTCTGCCACCAAGCCAGGCCCTCTCTGGCTACTCCTTGGAGCAAATTCACCTTATCTTTCCTTGCAGCAGAAGCAGGTGGGAACTTCCAGCTCGGTTAGCAGCAAGAATTCCCCACCTTCACACTGCTTGTTGGTACAAGGATGCCAGAAGAACTTGGATTTAGCAGAAACTCCAACCGGTGTGAACCAGAATCGCACTGCATCAGCAGGCTGAGCTTGCCAAAGCTACACTAACCTGGAAGTTGCAGAGCAGAGCTCATGGGACTTTGTGGGTTGCCTGCGAACCATTTCCCAAAGGATGCTTTCTCATCTCTGCAACATGTTTCAGGAAAACTGGGAACCTGTCTGGAAAACTGTCTTCTGAATACACTGCACATTCTATGGTAGGAAAAGACAACCTGAGCTGCCCTGCAAAATTAAGAGAAATAGACATAGCAATTTCTTCCTGTCTCCACTTACTGGGCAGGTTCTTACTTGGCTTGCTGTTACATCTATACTGACACAATGGGCATGTTCTCAAGAGGGCTTTTAATAGAAAACTTGTATGCAAATTTTAAATAAAAAATTTGTTAATAAAAAGACCCTCTCTCTCTCTCACACACACACACGCACACCTGCACACACGCACTTGAAATCACTCATAGTCCAGATGCTAGTTTTGAGTCTACTTAGAATTTGCAATAGTTTAGAAACTGGAAGCCCTGCCAACACAAAGAGGGCCACAACTTACGAAAGGCCGGCATCAGCTTATCGGCTTGTGGGTGGAAGCCTTGGGTGTCCAAAACTATACGCCATCTCATGTCAAGGAGAGGTGAGACAAACACCTACCAAGTGGGGCAACCACAGAGGGCGAACACACAGTCAATCATCTGGCTGCCAGCAACCACGCAACAGGTGCCGGCAGGCGTCTGGATTTCAACAGTACCTCCAACAGCATTACGACTAAGGCACACCCAGAAGCTGTGACTAAGCCTCACTGAAATCAAAGGCGCTTGCATCTTCGACTGCACATTTCGGGCGCCGTGCTCTTGGCAGAGCTTAACCATGACCAGTTTTTGGAGCGCTGCAGCAAGATAGTTCGGACGGCACGGCCAAGCCAGGGCTTCGTGGTTGGAGTCTGCCCTTGGACTCATGCAGCCCTCGCTGCTCTGATGCATCCCCACTTGCTCCCCAAAACTGGAGAGAAATGGAGCCAATTCAGAACAAGGAGGGAACACCAGAGCCCAAAGCCTGGCCCTAACAGCCAACCCGCACTTGGGGCGAGATCCCTAAACCATGCCATAAAGTTTAAAAAGACAATTAAAAACAGCAACAACCAAGCACACTGAACCATTGGTGTAACATTCAGTCGTCCGCGACATTCTTTCCCCAGCAATTTCATTAAAGGCCCTAGTCCCTGTGATTGTTGCTAGCCTTGGCCTCATTCTTCTCTTCACACTCGTTCTGGCTTTCTGCCTTCTCTGCAGCTGGTCTGGCTTCCACCTCTGTCTTTTCTCCGCACTGGTTTGGGCTTTCCACCCTCTCCACAGTGGGCTGAGGTTCTTCCAAGCCTCCCGCAGGGGCTGTGCTCAGAGCACCCGGCGGCCCTTCCGCTTTGCCACCCTTCACCACCTCCTGGAGGTTGTACTTCCTGAACAGGATGTAGTCCTTCACCACACTCAGGCAGCAGATGCTTTTGATGATCTCCACCACAATGGTGAACTCGGGGTTACTCAGGTCGACTTTGTTCTCGGGGTTGAGTTGGCCCACCACTCCTACAAGGGAAGGAAAGAGAGGGAGCAGGGAAGGAAAGCCACACTGGTGAGCCACGAGCGATCAAGGAGATCACCGAGGCTAAGCAAGGCAAGCTACAAACAAGCCACTTCCTGCTTTAAATGTCCCCCCCAGCCAGGGGCACAACAAGAGCATTAGTAAGCCGACAAAGAGTTTGGAAGCTTCACAGCCAACCATGCAAAGATCCAACGGTGGCTCTTAATTTGCCTTGCCGCCCCCTCCAAACCCCCCTATTAGTTCTAAAGCATTTACCTGCCAGCTCATTGATGACTTTGACCCTGCTCAGGTGGCTGTTATTGCGAGCCTTGTAAACGATCTGAAAAGTGCCCTTCTGGGGACTTTTAAACCAAGGCTCCAGGAAGGTCTCCGAATAGCGTTTCATGTCCTCCACGAAGGCTTTGCAGGTGCCAGAAACAGGCAGCATGCGCAGGATGACCCTGGTCTTCTTCTTCTTGGTGGTATGCATGTCCTTCAGGATGTGATGCACCAGCTTCTCGGGTTCTGCAAGAATTAAGCAGCAAGAGAGCTGCTTGCATTCATATAGCTGGGAAAAACAGCGTTTCTGAAGGGCAACGTGAAGCTTTAGGCATAAAACAAGTCTTGCTTGCATGTTTCAAAGGACAATGCTCTACAGAAGAGGTAGAGAACCTGTCATTAACCCAGAGGGAGAAAAAGTCAATTGGGGTAGTTTCACAGCAGACTTTCTGCTGATGCATTTGAACCTTTATTTCATCGTCAGTCTTAACATCACTAGCAACATGCTCCACAAAAACACTCTTTTGTATCCCTTGCTGTCTTCTTGCATTTCTTTTCTGCAAGTTTTTTTGTTCTCATCCAGGCAAAACTCCTATTATTTGAATGAATATTCTTCTCTTCTAATACTTGCCTTGATACTGCCTCTCAATCATGTTTGTTTGTTTATATTGCGATTTATATCCTGCCTTTTTCCAAATATTGGGGTAAGATAGTTCTCAATCTCTTTAAACAGAAAATATTTCTCAAATGCACAGAATTATGCCCTCATTTTCTGGGAATACAGAAAATAAAATCTAGAGTGCCTGAACCATGTTGTTAGGGTAGTTGAATTATTTTTATTTTTTACAGTTCTGAGGGGGAAAAAAATCAAAACATTGTCCTGTTATCTGCCAGCCTTCTCCCATCCTGCGTAGGATAACATATCCCCTCACCCCTATCAACCATGCAGACCAGGACTTATGGCATCCATAATCCAAAACACCCGTGAAGAGAGCGCTTAACACGATCTGTTTAGACAGTTACATGGCCCAGAAAGAGCATGACAGAGTGGCCCAAGATGAAGCAATGAATCCATGGCTCACAAATTCGCGCTGCTGGCTGAGGGATGGTGGGAGTTTTAGGCCTTTTCTTCTGTCTAAACATGCACCAGATTACGCCTTTAGAGACTCATGACCATTAAGCTGCCAGATTCCATCCAGACACACGTACCTACACCCAGCGTCCTAATGAAAACCACATTGTTGGCCCCACTCTCCACAGACTGGAAGCGCCGCAGCTTCTGCTCAGACGAAGTGCGAATCTGATCCACCTCCTTTTTCAAAGAAGCTTCAGCATCATCATCTTCCTCCACTTCCTTGTCCTCTTCTTCCTCATTTCCTGATAGCCTGTCCTCATCTTGATCTGCAAACTTCATATGCACAAGCATTCACACAGCATTTAAAAACATATGATCGCTTAAAGCATTTATGTCCCGCCCTTCAGCAAAGTAAGTTCCTAGAGCAGCTTTCATCGAGATCAGTAAGAAACAAGCATGGCTCCTAGCTGCAGCTTTAGAATAAAAAAAGGATGACAGAAGAGGAAAAGGAATGGGGAGGGAAGAGGGGGAAAGCAAACTCAGGCCCCCATTCTTACAGTTAAGGAATAGTTCCTTTTAACATCCAGCTCGAATGGAAACAGTTTGGGGAGAAGAAGAGCCTGATAGGACAGGTGCTTCTGAACTGGCAGAATGGCCCTGCTTCCCACCTTTTCCTATGCTGCCACCTGATGGAATGGCTGCTGCCCAGTCAGCCTGGTTCAAGGAAGAAAGCCTTTTTATAGCAGAAGCAAGTTGCTGTTTTACTAAAACTTTTACATTTACTAAAAGCCATTAAACTCAGAAGCAATGTAGCACTGATAAGGGAACTGTTCTGATGTAAGAGCCCATGGTTTCCAGGGCACAAATAGAATAAATAAAATTTCTCCCCTGAGATGGGAGAAACGAGGGTTCGGGAGACCCAAGTTCTAGTCTCCACTTCAGTTATGAAGCTAGTGAGTAATTCCGGGCCAGTCTCTGCCTCACCTACTTCACAGGGTGGTTCTGAGGACAAAACGGAGAGGTGAAGCCTGTAAGCCGCTTTGGAAGCCACTCCTTGCAAAGGCGGGATATAAATGCGACAGACAAGGCATTAACACGCGAGCCTGGCAGAACCCTCTCCCACGCCAGCGCGCTGCCTCGTCGCCCACCTGGCGACCCGCTTACCTGCTCGGGCCCGTAGAGCTGCTCGCCATACTCGCCCAGCAGGCTGTAGGCTTCGGCCACGCACTTGCGTTCGTTCATGTTGCAGGTGATGAGGATGCCGCACATGCCCGGCTCCAGCTGCCGCGGGCCCCCCAGCCGGGCCCGCTTGGCCGCCTGCATGTACTGAGCTTTCGGCCGCCGCTTGCGAGAAGCGGCGGCGTCGGCGGCGACCGGCGTCTCGGCGGCTGCCATTGCGAGGGCGACCGGGAGGGCGACCGGGCTGGCGGCGAGAGCGACCGGCGCAAGCGCACAAGAGCCCCCCAGCCAAGCTTAGCGAAGGCGTGGGTGACAGCGGGCTTTTCGGCGTCGCCTCTTGATGGCGTCATCCGAGCCCGCCGAGGGGACGCACACCCTAGAGATAGGCAGAATCCTGAAATCAAAGAGAGGTGCTAAGCTACAATCGCTTCGTCTCTTTTTCTCTCATACACAAAGACTATTATATCAACTGGCGGTGAGGAAACTGAGTTCCATGCAAAATGTACGAATAAACTGAGGGAACTACAGAGAGATGCCAAACAAATAGACCCGCACCAGCCTGCTTTCACTGCGAAGGCTTTCAATTTGGTGGGGGTGTCATTGTTAATCAGAGCGGGCGAAAGATGCGGCTGAGCCGGTGAACTACCATAGAGAGGGACGTGCCCTTTTTTTTTTTTTTTTTTTTAAACGATGGAAATGTTGATAGAGCGACGCCATCCTCTGGCCGAGGCGGGCCGCCTCCGTTTTGCTGGGCTATAGAGATGCCAAGGGATAGAACGGCGCTAAGCTGCTACCATAGACTTACACAAATATATATTATTGTAGACACGCAACAGTTTGTTGTATCTTCGAACCGTTCAGACCCTCTTTCTATGGCAACAAGCAGGTCCGTCCAACAAAATATGCAAATAGACGACATAGCATGAGAGTAAACCGAGATAAAGGCACAATACATTTTCAGACGGGGAAACAAAGCTGACTGGAGCTGCTGGGAGTGGTAAGAATATTTTATTTGTGGAATGACACAAAGGATTGCCTCCTAAAACACCCAGGGAATAAAACCAAAACCTGAAGGACATTATATTAGGAGGCTTCAGAGCTGGTGTTGAGGGTTGGTGTCAGGGACTCCCAGAAGAATAGTCGTGTGAATGCATGCTCAGATACGCAGGGAGACACCTTCGCCTCGAGCCTCAGCGGTTTTACCGAGAGAACAACCCAGGTAAACTTCTCTGCACAGTACAAACCTACAACAGCACTGCCAGGTAGCGCTGTTCAAGTTTCTAGAACATATACAGAGTGTTTTATAGCCACGTTTGAGCCACGTACACAAGAGCAGGGTTGATGTTGATCAAATAATGGGTACATCACGTATTCATAGTCAAAAAAATGTGAGAGAACTGCAGAGGGGACATAGCACAATAGCACAGTAAATACCGATCATTACAGGATGTTGGCATGAATGTCAGAAAGGCACATGAATCATTACTGGTCTTGGGTGGGAGCGTAGGCAACTCTGATTACAAGACAAGAATAACTGGTCGAAGCAGCTTTGATGCTGCTAGCAGAAGAATGGCCATAAGTAACTCCCTTGGGAGCTGCATCCCACAGAGGATTAACTTTTGCAACTAAATGTAGCCGCAGAGAATCTCAGAGAATCAGGGACAGATGATAAAGCTTCAAAGAAAAAAAATGCCTGCCTTGAAATTCTGGTTCTTTCTGAGCAAGAGGAACAGGGACACTGCAGGTTTCATTTTATATCACAAATAAGCAACCATTCTCTATAAAGATTTTTTTGGATTTCCCCAACATAAGCAAAGCTGGGCACCTGCCATGGGCCCACACCCTTGCAAGGACCCACTGAAAAGAGCCTTCTGAATTTATTTTTTTCACCACAACCACCAGCTTGCTTCACCTGCCCCTCACTGTGGCTAGCCGTTGTGCCAACACCTGCTTACTCACTGACTTTCTGAACATCAAAAGAACAAGCTAAAAATATGGGCCAGATCTCTCATTCAGTCATTCATTCATTCATTCTATATGCCACCCCACTAGCCATAGGCTCTCTGGGTGGCTTACATCATGTTGCATCATCTTGTGCTGCTGGTGGCCATTTTTTCATTACTGTATCCATTTTAATCTTATGAATCTGACTGTAAGCTGCCTTTG
The DNA here is from genome assembly GCA_023646645.1 of Varanus salvator macromaculatus. Lineage (NCBI taxonomy): Eukaryota > Metazoa > Chordata > Lepidosauria > Squamata > Varanidae > Varanus > Varanus salvator. The sequence goes on along the minus strand of JAIXND010000852.1, from coordinate 9,077,888 downwards.
CCTACAGGCAACAGCTATTTCAATCTGTACTCACACAAACACACAGCACGAGAAAGAGGTTGTGGATGAAGAGCAGTGGCTGGCAATGGTGAGGAAAAGGCAGAGCCACTGAGAGAGCACCCACTGAGGGTGTCCTGGCCAAAGGCCCCCAGAAAACTGGAGAGAATTGCTGGGTTCATGGACAAGAACGCAATGCTAAATCTCGTACGTCCGGAGCAAAAGCAGATGGGGAGGAGAAGAAGCAGTGCAGAAACCAGAGAGAGACCATCCACCTCTGGCCACCTCTGACGTCAGCCCCACCAACTGCTGGCATGTGAGCCCTGACATATGCCCCCAAGACCGTGCTGCACACTGTTATCAATCCCCCTGTAAAAGACCATTCCGAATAATCTTACAATACATGCACAACAAGTAGGACCTCACTTGCAAAATAATTCCTGCAGTTTGGAGTGCTCCTGTTTAGGGTCCTAGTGAGTCATGTCCTTCTCCAGGATAATCCCTTCTGTTCCAAACAGTTCCCCCCACCCGTTTTCCACCCTTCCTCTGCCCAAATAGTCAGTCAACATGCTATGGCCACTGAGCATCTGCTTAAGATACGTTACAGTCCATGTAAGCCTTCCTTGTCCTCTCTTTCCTTCACAGACAATACCCATCAGGAGAGTTCAGAGCCAATGCCAAGGGTAGGTATAGCTGGCCACCTGCCATGGACCCACACCACTGCAGGGGGGCCCTGAAAAAAAATTGTTTTCCTCTTCTCTATTGCAACTTGCACGCTTCAGCTGCCCCTCACTCTGGCCAGCACTGGTACTGAGCAGAACCTGGTGGTCCCCACTTCCTCAGTGACTCCCTGACCTTAAGAAAACAGCTGGTGAAAATATGGGCCAGACCTGTTATTTTTGTGGTTGTGGCTTTTAGGAACACTGGCTGTTCCGTGTCTGTGCCAGTTTTAATCCTATGAATCTGATGGCAAGTTGCCTGGATTCTAAGTCACCTTTGGCCTGAACGGCAGCTGACATCTGTTTCAAAATTTTACAAAGATAACAATGAAGAAGAGGTTGGTGATCAGGATCAGCTGCTAACAACAGTAAGGAAATGGTGGTGCCACCGAGAGAGCACACTCATTGAAAGTCCCTCAGAAAGCTGAGGATGGCACTAAGAGAATTGCTAAATCCACACTAAATCTTGTATGTCCCCAACAGAAGCTCATATGGGTGTGACTTGGCTTAATTTTTGTGTCTTTATCACTGGGCAGCTTGCATCCTCCTGGAACAGTTGGAGGGGGATTCTGGACAGGGTACTTTCTCCATTTGGGTCCCTCCGGAGGTCTCCAGAGTTTCAAGCCTTGACAACTATACAAGTAAGTCTTTCTTTTTCATGTCTATCATTATTTATCCTTTTAATGTTGTGAGATTTCCTGCTATGCCCCCCACCACCACCAAAGAAGGGGTGAGAACACAGCATGTTTTCTAATACATCAGAAGGACATCCTAAACAATCCAGAATAAATAACTCAGCAGATAAAAACTAAACAGATGAAATCAACACCAACCATAACTCCCACTTCTTTGTATTTTGTACCTCATGCTTCCTTAGAGCGTCAGACAATATTCTGTCCCCACATTTTATCCTTACAAAAACCCTGCGAGGGAGCTTAGACCAATGGTGACTAACTGAACCTCATGGCTGAGTGGAGATCTGAACCTCAAGTCCTATCTTGGGCTTCTAACCACCACACCATAGCACTTTTTAAAAATGCAGGTATGGTGTACAGAATAAACATTTCCACATTGTCTGCTGTTGTGTTCTTAAAGCAGGAGCTACACACTCTGCTTCCAGAGCTGCAATTGCCTTTCTTGTTTTGCCACAGAGAAAAGAGCGATTATCTATTTTATTTAAAAGATTACAGTCAGTTTCACTAGAAATTATCAACATGCAGCAATATGCTGAGATTATCCATGTTTGCCCAACTTTGTTATTTCGATCACAAACAAAAACCAGAAGCAGACATGGTAACGTTGAGGTTGTTGGTGATCAGATGTTTGGATCTTGCTTTCTGTGTAAGATGTCTTGATCTCTTCCTCTTTTCTGCTCATGACTGGGACGTTATGAGGAGAGTCCTCATGAGAGAATCACCGCCCCCAACCCGGAACAATTTGCTTTAAATTACAAGTGGAAATAAATCATGTACAATTAGAAAGTAAATACTCCTAAAGGTTTACAGCAAGGAGATATAAGTCACCCATTTCTTACTCAGGGCATTTTCCCCTCAGGATCAGCCCCGGCAAAAGCTGGAGTGAGTTGCATCTCAGCCCAGGGATTACTCTCTTTGAAAAGGGCCCTGTTTTCAGATATGATAACAGGGAAATCATTACCTCATTAAAAGCAACTTTTTGCTAGACAGACATGCCAAGGGATGTTTGGATCTGCAAAAGTTGCCCCTTGGAATGGCAGGCTGGCCCACCCACCCAAGATCTAGGCCAGGTAACAGCTAAGCCTACCTGCGGATCTTCTACAGAAAGCATTCCGGCTCCCTGCTTGACATGACATGGCAGAGCAAGGCATGCGGGCAGGGATGCAGTCACACAGGCGCTGTCCCGATTTTCTTAAAATGTTTACTGAACTAGCCGCTGCAGCTGATTAGCACATTGCAAATGCTCTGCCAAACACTCCGTTCCACGCACAACATCTGTTGCACTTGACCTGGCTTGCACTGGCTGTTATTTGGTCTTGTACGCAACATCAAGGCAACAGTCAAGAGAACTTTGACTGGATCGTTTGTAAAGGCCTGCTCTCAGGTCCCTCACTACGATTTTCATTCCCCGAAACCCCTCCCATTGGTTGCAGAGGTACAGACGGGAAAGCAAAGTTGGGCCTTTGGGATTCAACTGAATAGGACTGGCGGCAGTCCATGTTGCGCAAAAGCTGTGCACAGAGAGAGCTGCAGCCAGGGCCAGGACTGATTTCCAGCCTTGCAAAACCCCAGTTGTGTTTGACTACGAGTGCCTCCGGTTTACCTGTTACAAAACTAGGGCTGAAATTTGATTGAGGCGGGGGGAGGGAAAGCCATGGCTCTACAGATGGCTTGGGATCACAGCTGCCATCATCCTTGAGCACTGGCCATGCTTGCTGGGGTTGATGGGAAGTGAAGTCCAACAACGAATGAAGGGCTGCTGCTCCACGACCAGCTGTCACCCAAGGGCTGGGGCAATCTAGTACATGTTTCTGTGGAAGTAAGCTTGTTCTCCTTTACGCCTGCACAGGATTGTGGCCTGAAGTTCTTGTTCTGCATTTGTCACATGGATTGAAAAGAGGAATGTTGAAATACTCCGTACTAATCCGACGAATGCCTCCCTTGTGCATTTCAAGTGAACGGTTCATCGGAACGGACTGAATATAAGACATTGCCGCTATGGCTTGTACCATTTTGAGACTGTTATGGAAGGCTCCAACCTCTGGCATCCTGAGGACTCTCAGCTTAGCTTGTACCAGATGCTTCTGCAAACATCAGCCAACAGTCACCGCTCAGAATTTTTCAGATTACGAATCCATACAGGAACAATACAAGCCTGAAGTGCCAGAGTACTTCAACTTTGCAAAAGATGTGGTGGATGTGTGGGCCAAGGAGGAAAAGGTGTATTTTCCCATCACTTTTTCATGTTTGCATTCAGGTTTTCCAAACCTGCACACAGTCACTGAGCATGTGGAGGGCCAGTGTTCCAAATCCCATCTCGTGTGTTCAGAGCGTACTCAGTTCTCTGAGTGCAGATCCTCATGTAGTCAAAATGGAATCATTTGTGTGCAAGACAAGAGGGATCAGTAGGTTTGGGAGAACATGGAGGTCTGCAGAAATTTTTAAAAATAGTGGGAAAACAGCTTACAGTGGAGGGAAGGCCAAAGACCAATGTGGCCTGAACAGGTTTGGTGTGCACACAGTACTGACTGGGGTGGCAGGGAATGAGAATCCAGAAAACTAAGTCGGGTGGAGGCAGAGCAGAATGGTGTCTCCTGGGAGAGGGGTGGCTAGCTGGAACCCTTCACGAGAGTGCGCCGTGCTTTGCCGCAAGCCCCACTTGTAATCTATGACTGCTGATGTATGACGCTGCCGATAACACAAGGTAGGACATGTTAAATTAACAATTCCAGGCATTTTAGACTAGACCACAACAAGGAGCTTACGTACTCCAGTGCTGTAGCAGCTGGTGGATAATCTGCCTCTATGCAGTTGCATGAGTAAGGCTCCGAATTCCACAATTCTATTCCAGCATAACACACGGGTATGCCTATTATTTAATTAAAATAAGCATTGTTAAGGGAGCATTTCAGCCAAAGCTTACAAAGAAAATGGAACGGAAAAGTTTAAAGATATTTAAGTCAAGGAATAATTTAAAAAATCAGAAAAACGCACTATTAAAACAGCACTGGCAGCAAAGGCAAAAAGAAGAGAGAAAATTACTTTATGTCCAGGGAGAGTAGAAATGTTATCACTTGGCAACACAAAAAAACCCGAGTTGGTACTGAGTATTTTGAGAGAGCACAGCATGTAATCATCCACTGTCACTCTGAATGCCATTTATCCTGCTTTTTCTCCCGAAGCATGGCTAGGTATCAGAGCCCTAATCCAGCAGCTCCCAAAGTCTGTGCTAGCAGCCTTCCTGGCTCACCTGGGCTCTCTCCCTCTGGCTCCATGTCCAGGTCACTGCAGGTAGTCTGGCTTTTGGTAAGAGAGCAACCCCATCCATTGAGATGGACCTGCACCAAACTCCAGTGGCTGCATCTTCAACGTCACCATGAAAGTCTTTAACTCAGCTGACTCTGTTGCTCCTTCAGGAAGGAAGGCGATCTTCCAACCCAGCTCTGTGGTGGGTCAGTGACCAAGGAGACCAAGTGAAGTGGAGCTTTGAGGAGCTGGCTCTGGAATCCCAGAAAGCTGCCAGAGTGCTTTCTGATCAGTGTGGCCTACGGAAAGGAGACCGAGTGATTGTGATCTTGCCACGAGTACCGGAATGGTGGCTCATGAATCTGGCATGCATCCGAACAGGTTAGTGGGAATGTTCACTTTTTCACTCAAATGTTGATTGGACAGAAAGGTTTCTGGATCCCTCTGAATATTGGGGGGAGGGATAAATTAATGGGGGAGGGATAAATTAATATGTTTTATTGTTTTATTGTATTTTGTATTAATGTTGTGAGCTGCCCCGAGGCTTTGTTGCAATGGGGCGGCATACAAATGTTTTAATTAATTAATTAATTAAGAAAGAAAGAAAGAGATCAGGATCCATCCCTTGTTTGTTACTCTATTATGTTTTTATTGCTTTTAAGACCACATTGTTGCTTATGTTTATTATTGTATTAAACTTTGGGAAGGCTCCTGACATGAATGGTGGCCAAGAAATATTTTAAATAACTGCTCTTTCCCATTTCCCAGCATTGGGGCTGATAAACACATACACAATCGGACCCTCTTTTTGTAGCAAATCCTTAGAGTCAGGCTGGGCAATGTGTGACTCTCCAGATGTTTCAGCCTTCAGCTCCCATCATCAGTCATAATTAACTATGCTGTCTAGGGCTGATAGCAGTGCTAGGCCAAAACTTCAGGAAGGCCACAAGCTGTCCAGCCCTGTCTTTCAAGCCAAGATCAGCCCGTTTCTAGACTGTATTTTTCTGCAGCCTCTGTTGGAGAGAAGCATGTATTTACTGCTAGTGGAGTTCAACATTCCTATGCCCAGAGATTTCAGCAATACCTGTACCCACCCACCCCGAATGCAGCAGCCCTGCAAATCTACATGCAGGGTTTTTGCAGCTTGAACAAGAAACAGGGAAAACGGGGAATTCTGGCGGCACTACCAAAACAGCTACTTGCCTCTGCTTCTGCTCTCACAAGGCGCTGCTGGCTGGAGAATGCTGGGAGTTGTATATTTTTTTCATAAACATACATAGGATTGTGCATTTCTCTGCCTAACACGTTTTAGCCTGTTGTTCCTCCAGCAGAGAGACCATGCAAGGCCCCCTTCTATCCCTCTCAGCCTAGCAAGGACTCTGTGAAGTCTGCTGGACTGTGAGAGGATGTGCCCAAGATCTCGGCACAGGTCTGAGGGGAGGACTAGGGATTTGAACCCACCTGCCCCCAGCAGCCAAAGCTCTGGTGCTCTCATAGTCCTAGAACTCTGCAGCAGAATACAGTGTGTCACATGGAGAACTGTGTGGTGAAGTGGTTAGAGCATTGGATTGGGACTCAGGAGGCCCAGGCTGTAGTCCGCACTTGGCCATGACACTCTGGGTCAGATACTGCCTCTCACTAATCTCTCACAAGGTCGTTGTTACAAAAGGAGGACCACCATGTATGTGGCCTTAGACCCCATGGAGGAAAAAAGGCAGGGCAGACGCGTAACGCTACCTCAGTCAAATCTTCTCAATTTGATCCCTCCATTAGGAACGGTTCTCATTCCTGGGACAACACAGCTGACAGCAAAAGACATTCTCCACCGGCTGCAGACCTCGCGAGCCAGATGTATCGTAACAGATGAGGTGCTGGCCCCAGCCGTAGATGCAGTGGCTTCCAAATGCCCTTCTCTGGGAAGCAAACTAATTGTGTCCAGGAAGCCCAGGGGAGGCTGGCTATACTTCAGCGACCTGTTGAAGTAGGTATCCAGACCGGCCTCTTCAATCGTGAGGGCGTTTACTTCTGAAAGCTGGTGCTAGACGAGAGACCGAGCACTTTCTGTGGTGGCAGTGAGGGACCTCAGGGCTGGGGGTGCATCACAAGCTCTCCAGGGCCCCACAGATAGTCACATGTTTCCCCCATCCACCCATCATTCACTGGCTGCCCTGCTTCTGTACGGGGTCCCCATTCAGAAGCCTGAAATGCCTACGTAGGGCCGGCACTAACATCAGGCAAGGTGCAGCAAGCAGCTCGGGTGGCAAACGCTGGGAGATGGCAGCAAGGGGCATGGCAAGGATGAGCTGCGTGTGTGTTGTGGCTGGCCCGTTGTGCAGGAAGGTGCTAATGGCCACCCTGAAAGAAAGATGCCCCAGCCAGCTTTCTGGTGCGGAATGGGAAGGGGCACCATCAGGCAGCCAAATGCCTTGGGCTGACTCTGCGCCTAACACTGAATTATTGGCAGCAAGTGCTTTAAGCGAAAATATCCTGGGATGTTTTGCTCCACTCCCTTTGCCTTGGACCCACCAACATCACTGCAATGTGGCCCTCAGGCATTCTGCAAACGTGCATTTGGCCCTCGGGCTGCAAGTCGTCCACCACCCCTGTTCTACTGGGACAGCGGAGCCTGACAAAGGCAGCCCAGTGAGCACGATGCTGGGCCTGCAGCCAGAACATTTTGATGGCATCAGGATTTTTTTTTTTTTTGGTTTAGTCGCTAAGTTGTGTCCGACCCTTCACAGGAATAAGGGACACCAAATACTTGCAGGTGTCAGATGTGAATTGGGAGAGCTGAGAAATAAAGAGCAGCAAATCAGATATTCCTAATTGGCCTACTGGCATGTTTCATGCCAATTAAAGCTTTTAAAGGAACTGCAATTGCTGAGCAGTCACCAGTGTATTGCAGGTCAGTGCTGTATTGCAATGTATTATAATTAGGCAGTGACCATGGAATGGAATACAATACCCTGTCAAAGGGCTATAGGGGAACATTTGGGAAGGAATGCCTTGAACAGGTGGTCATATGTAAAAACTAGAGGCTTCTGAGCCTAGATGAGGAAGGCATCTTTCTAAGATAGCAAGATCGCATCTGTCTCCACCTCTTGTGGTACCAAATGCTACAGTTAACTATCTGCTGCCTGAAGATCACTTCCTTTTGTCTGTTCTGACTCTCTTACCATTCGGCTTCTTTGGAAGACCCAATACCAGTATTATGAGAAAGATATAAGCAAAATTCAGAAGAGCACTGGGCTGAGCAAACCAGATAAAATAAAGGCATGAAATGGAAAAAAATGTCATTCTCCCTCCCTGCAGTTCCCTGAGGGCAATCGCATTGGCAAGGGTCTGTGTGTGAAGACTGCAGCTGCTTTGATCATGTGGCTTTCTATTCTGCTGCTTACAGACTTGCACCAGGCGAGCACAGCTGCGCGGCCACAAAGAGTCTTGACCCAATGGCCATCTATTTCACCAGTGGCACAACGGGTGCTCCTAAAATGACTGAACACTCTCACGCTAGCCATGGAATTGGGCTCACAGTAAATGGAAGGTATGGGGAGGTTTCTTGAATTCTTCTTTTTCCAGGTCTCTCCATCTGATCTATTAATGGGTTGAAGAAGAACACTGAAACCTGCAGACTTCCAATAACATCCTAACCAATAATGAGAGGTTCAGTAGAACTTTACTGGTGGTGTAATCCTTTGCATCTGGACAGCATGTTCCAGTTGGATAGTTCAAATGCGAATCTCCAGGGTCACAAAGTACCACAGTTAATCGTTCTTTGGGGTTTGGAACCTTATGAATTGCACCATCTAGCAGCGATTTCCGTTGTCCAAGTACACACGTTCTTCCTCTCACTTAGGTACTGGCTCGATCTGAGTCCCTCGGACACTATTTGGAATACTTCAGACACAGGCTGGGGGAAATCCGCATGGAGCAGTGTTTTTGCACCATGGATCCAGGGTGCGTGTGTGTTTGCACATGGCATGCCACGTTTTGAGCCAGAGCTTGTCCTTGAAGTAAGTGACAGACATACTAACATTGACCTAAGATCAGGACTTTCTTTTAGCAGCAGAGATTAAAGATAAATTTGCACAACCAAATCGGAACATTGAGGCGGCTGGCTGAGTGGATACGCATAATCTGGTTCATGAAAAGGCTCCGAAAAGGCCAGCACAGCTATTGGAGAAAACCAATGTCTCAACAGGAGTGTTCAAGTCCCAGTAGAGTCATTAGTCTTCAAGTTGACACCGGATTCTGTAAGCATTTGCTGCACCAAATTGTCACAGAGGGTGGGCCTGAACTGCACCATTTTAAAAGGGTTGCTTGGGCTGTACCACTTCAAACTGCAGACTAAGAATATAACCAAAGTCATGCTGGATCATGCCAAGATTCCATGCAGTCCAGCACTCCATCCACATGGGGGCAAACCAGCCTCAAGTAGGACGTGCATAAGAATTTCCTCTGCCCAAGCTCCCCAGCACCTGGTGTTGGCCGAGCGTACCAGCCCTGGGAACAGAGGGAAGGCAGCACATAGACAGCAAGGCCTGTGGCTCTCGACTGCCTTCTCCTGCTTGAATTTGCCCAAATTTGACTCAGTTTGGCAGTTATTCTAATAGCTTTTGGTCTTTTCTTATCTCATGTAAGTGGCTCAGAAGGGATGTAGCAGTAGTAGTAGTTACTATTTTACATAAACTTCAGTATTTCACTGTTTTGCTATAGTTTTAAAGTGTTAAATTGCCAATCTATTTCCAAGGGAATAATGAACAACATTTGAAATGTAAAAAAAAATTCTGGGTATTTTATCAAAATTGTATCATAGAACAGTTCAATAACTTAAACTTATGCAATGCCTTTCCCCTTTTTGTTGCTTACTGAATGATCTGTCTGAAAAAAAGAGATTTGGTTCTGTATATAGCATGAAAAAATTCATCTGTAAGTCCTCTGTCTTTCATAATCATCTAGGTTTTGTCCAAGTTTCCTATAACAACATTTTGTTCTCCTCCAACTGCATATCGGATGCTAGTACATCAGAATTTAACCAGGTGAGAGAACTACTTACTACTTGCTATATTAAACTGCATTAAAATTGCATTGCTCCCACTGAAGGGGGCCATCTAAAGTTAGGTTTTAAACCAGCCTGGGAACAAGCTGCAGCCATGCTCACCACCTCATACTCCCCTTCTCATCTTCACAGGCTGTCCCTCCCCTCTCTTCCTGCAAGCACAAATGGAAGTCTCTTCCACTGTGGAACAAGCTGACGTTCTCTGTTGTGTCTAAACTAGACCAGCTTCTAAAGTTAGCAAATAAGGAGCACACTATGGCCCCAGAATTTGGTTGACAAACTTTGGTTAGATCCCTTTCCTGAGTTGGGATATACCCTGTGGAAGCTCATGGTGCCAATGTCGGTGGCACAGTGCATCCTCTCCAGGTTGCAGGGTGGACTTGTAAGGAGCTGCCCGTGGTGCTGAACCTACTGTGGCCTCCAGTTCAGCACCACAGATCTCTCCTTTATAGTTCATCACACCAGACATAATGCAGAACTGTAGTTTGTTTCAAATGGAAGCTTTCCTTCCCTTCTCGGCAGCTAGCCTTGCTCTTTCCCTCCCACTCACCCTCTACCATGTCTCTGGTGTCACTATTTCTCTCCCCACCACTATGTGGTGGCACCCACAGTAGGGCCTTCACTGAGGCTGTGCAGTGGTGATGCTCATTGCAGCTTCTCAAACTCCCACCTATGCTCAACTGCCCATAGGTTGGCCTTAAATTTCGTTTCTAAGCCATGGTTTGATGATTAGGTCAAGGTGCAGCCACATCCTTGCCCCCATCTTCTTTTCCACAGCTTCAGAGCTTCCCCTCCTTTCTTCACAGCTACAGTGGAGAAGGAGAGTGCGTGAGTCAGAGAAGGCTGGGAAAGACTACATCTGAGAACACCAGGGATGCTTCCATAGAGGTTCCTAGCACTGCTGAGCAGGAGGCATTGGGTGCTATTCCACACTTTTCTGATTAACCAATTTTCTACAGTAAAAGATGGAAGTTGGTGGGTAGACCCCTAGCAAATCTGGCAAATGAAGCAGAATGATTGTAGCACCAAGGCCCCATTTGAAAGAATCCCAAATTACATGTTGATGTTCCATCCAAATTCAGCCAACATATCCGTTTCAAGTGGCTTTCAGGTCTAGGTAGAGAGTGTGCAGTCCTCCCTATGTTTCTGGATTTCAGCTTCCATTGTGCCATGCTGGGAGGGGCCAATGAGAGCTGGAGTCCCCTGGACTGGAACATCTGGAAGGTTCCCTGACATCAACAATGTTGCTGCCCTAAACAGGAAACCTTTTATATCCTTTCCTGGTCCTACAAAGCCAGTGGTCAGCCTAGACAGGTTAGGCACTCCAAAAGAAAAGTATCTTAAAAGAAAAGCTTGGAAAATGCTCTAAAAGTAACATGGAGATGTGTGTTTCATTTCAAGCCCCAGTAATAGTGAAGAGAAAAGGAGAGAGTAATACCGATACATTTCATGGCTACTTGCCTGCCTACTCTTGACTCATTGAGTTAAACCATGTCAGAAGTCTTTCTCTTTGCTTTCCAAAGTCATACATGCCAAAAAACAGAATGCCACTTTTCAATGTGATTGTTAATTGCTTAAAAATGATACAGACCCATCTCCCTCCTCTCCCATTTATCCACAGTTACAAATTCCACAGCCTGAAGCACTGTGTAAGTGCAGGAGAACCCATGAACCCCGAAGTGATGGAGAAATGGGAAGCACAAACAGAGCTGGCTATCTATGAAGGCTATGGGCAGACAGAAACGGTAAAGCCGAATCATGAGAAGTTCACCAAGCGGTGACTGATTTTCATATTTACCTGCCGAGAAAAAAGGCAACCCAAGGGAGCATCCAGTTAATGACAGAAAACATGAAACATCTAGCACTGATAGGTTTATTAGAGCTGCAACATTGAACCAATCCATCAGTTCGATTAAACTGTCCTTCATCTTATCCATGTGTAACTGGGTTTGTGCAAGGTTTTGATAAGTTACTCACCTTTGCCTCGCTTACTGACAGCAGGAAAGTTCCCCTTCACCCCCACCCCAAAATAATCTCTCAAGTCTTTTCAGCCATGCTTTACATCTTTTTCCCTTACCGCTTGAAATAGGTGCTGGTTTGTGGAACTTTCAAGGGGATGAAAATTAAGCCAGGCTCAATGGGGAAACCTTCTCCACCCTATGACGTTCAGGTACTGTATGGAGCATCGGCACCAAGTCACATGTTTCTTGGGAAATCTTACGCATGTACAAAGCTGCCTTCTGCGGACACAGGTCTTCCATTGCACTGTTACCTACTGACTGGCTGCAGCCCTACAGTTTCTCTCTGTGCATCTCTCCCAGCCCTGCCTGGAGATTACAGTAACATAAGAGGCTTGTGGCAAGGGGCGGCCTATAAATTTCCAAATAAATAAATAAATAAATAAGTTAGGGTCTTCTGCATGCAAAGCATGTGCTTGACCACTTAGATGCCACTCCCTAAGATCCCCCCCACCAACTGGGCCCAGCCCTACCCTTAAAACAGCGTGAGGCAGCCCTTTCAGGCACCAGAAGTTGAGAGACGTTATGGGTAGAGCAGCGTGTGCCACATGATCTGCTCTGTGCCCCTAAAACTAGCCTAAGCCCAGCAGAGGGCCCTGTCCACTCACCGCTTGTCAAGAAACCACTTCCCATTCTGTGGGTGTGCACTCAACTACACAAGGCATGTCTAGCTCCAAGGTCAGAACAGTACTCAGTTAATTGGGCTGAAACGTTTCAGCTGCAGCCGTGGTCCAGCTAGCCTGCGACTGGCCAGCAAAGGTCTCCTCGGAGAGGCCAGGGGTTTGAGCATAAAAAAGGTAGTCTTCATCTGGTGAGCTGCCTTTGGCTGGTGGCGTTCGAGGATCACCTTCAGGGCCCTCTGTCCTACACAGACCTGTGCTTAAACATGTAGACACATATATAGGCAATGTCCATTATTCTTTGCCCCAAGTCTGCCCAAAACACAGTTTCCAAGTATTACTCTGGTTTTTCTGTGCCTTTCTGTTCTCTTGTGCCCTAACCCTTTGTAAATAAACATAACACTTACCTTGAGAGTTCCAAGCAAGCCTGGGTACTAAATATGCATGGGTGTTGTTTTTGTTAAAAGCTGCAGGTCAAGGATTTGAACTTGGCTTAGACCCTTATTGCTTATGCCTAGAGGTGTTTTGTGAGCTCTTAGAATCCGCTAGGTTGGGTTGAGATGGATACAAGGCGTGGTGCCTGCATAATCTCTGCCTGTACTGCAAGGAGGCAGGACCACCCCTTCCTGCCTTCACACCAGCACTGAAATAAGATTCAGCTACCAGTCAGCCAAGCTTTGGAACACTGGGCAGTGATGGGGAGACATTGTCTTCAGCCAGCAAAATGTTTGGGGTCAGCTTTACTCCCATACGAACTTGTAAGTTACAGTTTTTTTAAAAAAAATGAAATTCAATTTTGTCCTCTGCTTTTAGATAATAGATGAAGATGGTAATATTTTGCCTCCTGGGAAGGAAGGGAACATTGCCATCCGAATAAAACCTACAAGACCATTTTGCCTTTTCACCCAATACACGGTAAACCTTCACAGAGGAATGCCAATTAGGTTGCAGAAACTAGAACACCAGAATTATGGGACTCCCTGTTGCTGCTCCAATGTCAGGTGAAAGTTTGAACAAGATTATGGGACAGTGCTTCTACCCTGTTTCCAGTGTAGTATGTTAAAGGAGAACACGGAGACTGAGAACTACAAAGAATACCAATAAGAGTTGTACCTTATGGCATACCTTCCCTAACACAGAGCCCTCTAGATGTTTGAGGATACACATTCCACATTCCTGCCTCTTGGCTGTATTTTCTGCACCTTATAAGGGTTGTCCTCCAAAACCGTGGCAGGGCTGTGGGTTGGAGAATGTCAGAATGCCACAAGAACACAGCTGGGGCTCACTGGTTTTAAACCTGCCCCTTCCTTAGTGTTAAGAAACACAGGCATTTCACAGGTAATGGCAATCCCAGGCTTGTCAACCAGTTCAGAAGACAAGCCCTCCTATAAACACAGGTAATAGCCTAAGCTTCCATGCTGGCAATAGAGAAGGGAAGGTTCCTCCTTCCACAGCTGGTGTGCAGACCTGCTGCTACACTAACAGCCTAGTTTGGTGACTGGTTGTTTTTTAAATCTATTCTTATCAGTCAGCTTCATTTCTGGGCTGGCTGTAGAGGAAGAAACTTCACAGGTAGCCCAGAAACCAGCAGGTGTTCCAAGGCCAGGCAGTGCTCTGTCCCTCCTTTGCTGGTACGTTCCCTCCTGTACGTGGGGTCCATCCACTCAGCTTCCCTACAACAACCAGTCAAGTTAAATACAAACATGGCATCTTTCCTCCGATAGCGAAATGGAAAACATTGAGCCTCCCTTGCATTGCATAATTTAGTGGCCTTATACATGAATATGCTGTGTTGCATTTTCTTCTTAAGGGTGTGATCCTATGTGCGTTTAGAGTCCCACACATCGGAATGCAACCTAACTGAATTTTTGGGTAAGATACAGTAGGGAGACCATGTTTTAGATATTGAAAGCCAATGCTGTATTTATTTATTTATAAATAAAAAGTAGTTTAATGTGCTTACCTATTCCTAATTCACTAGTACCACCAAATCAATGTATTTCATACATGTTCCTGTACACCAGAATGATCCAGAAAGAACCGCTGCAACCATTTGTGGGGACTTCTACATCACTGGTGACAGAGGGATTAAAGATGAAGATGACTACTTCTGGTTCATAGGAAGAGCGGATGATGTCATCAATTCAGCTGGGTATCATAACATGTGCTGCCAGAACATCATTGCATTGATAAGCATTTGTCACAGGCAGAAGGAACAATCCTGTGGCCTCTAGGCATTATCCAGGGGACCATAGGATAGTCTGGTATTATGACGGGACTCCAGAAGGGGAGGGAAGGAGGCTGAAGCTCCATTGCTGGACAGAGGAAAATGGCCATTTAGCAAGAATGTGGAGCAGGAAAAGGAGGATTGCCCCCACCTCTCTGCACTGAATTACTCGTCTTGATTGGGCTGCACGCTAAATAGTAAAAGGGATACATGCAGTATGTGTATTGATTCACATACTGTAATCTCCAAGTCACTAAATGAGGAGAGACTTGGGAAAGTGTACAAAAAGCAAAGGCAGCTGTGTTAGCTACAAGAAAAATTCTAATACACCTCTATTAGACCCACTCGGAGATTACAAAAACAGGTTGAGGAAGGTCAAATTGATGTAGCAGCCCAGATCCCTGCACTGTCAGAGTAATAAATGATATGAAGGAGAGAGGGTTGCAAAAACTGAAATTGGGCTCTGCCCACTCAGGTCATGGCTGCCCTGGCCCTACAACCGCCAGACAGGAGAAAGTAACAATTATTGATTCTCCATTTTTTAAAATATAACATCCAAGACTGAACTCAAATCTGTCTCCACCAGGGTGAACAAGACAGAAGAATGCAGGGAGGGATGTTAATTGAATGCTTCAGTAGTGTTTATACTAGCATAGTTATATGGTAAACTGCTTTATAACAGATTTGTGGCTTGAACACAAGATATAAATACCTTATGGTGCAATTCTATGCATGTTTGGTTAGAAGAAAGTCCTATGGTTCCTAACACAACCCAGTCAGCATGGGGGATACATGTCTGTCTAAATATGCACAAGATTGTGCCCTTAATTCATCAATTGTGTCTCCTTGTTTCAAAGATACCGCATTGGGCCCTTTGAAGTGGAAAGTGCCTTGATAGAACATCCAGCAGTTGTAGAATCAGCTGTTGTTAGCAGCCCAGATCCCATGCGAGGAGAGGTAGGAACTGAATCCTATTGTGGAACTGACTATCGTTAAAATGAGGGACTCCAGCCCAGGTTTTGGTGGGATGTTTCAAATGGATGCCAACCAGAATCTATCAAGAGAATGGTCCTGTGGCCTCCAGGCAGAATCTGAAGATCCATAGGATATTTCAGATGCCCAGATCCAGCCCCCCACCCCACCCACTTCCCCCTTGCAGAGAGCCACACAAGCTGCTCTCCAAGGCTGGGAAAAAGGGAATTTCAGTATGTGTAGAGGAGAGGTGACTAAAGAGGCCAGGATACAAATGAATGGCTCTCCTGTCTCCTTCCTTCCCAATTCCCTAATGCACTGTCGAGATGATCAAAAAAGACCTGGCAAGTGGAAAATGCAGGAAGGGAGGCCGGAGGGTGGTTTGCTTCTGCTGCTTTCTCTCATGCTGCACTGATCAGCATTAGCCTCTGAGCTTGGACATTTATGGGCACTGCTAATAGGACTGCATCCCAAGAGTGAGACAGACCATCTAGCTCAATAGTGTCTGCCAATGACTGGCAGCTGATCTCCAGAGGACCAGACAAGGCTCTTTACCAGTCCTACTGGGAGACTGAACCTGCACGCCTGTGTCCTGCCACTGAGCTATGGCCGCCTATTCTTTACCATCAGCAGCATATGATCCTTCTTAACCACAACTTCCCTTTGACCTAAGCAAAGCCCTCCTTCTCTTGCACCAGCTTCATGCACTAACCACACATCTGTGTTTGTGTGTACATATGTGCATACAAATATGATCCAGTTATATTAGAATGTTTGTGAATTTTCCAGACTGCAGTACTAGCTCATTCAACATAGCAGAAGGATTGCAAGCAAGAAATCTGTGTCCCCGTCAGCATTCTCGTTTTCTACAGCAGAGTAACAGTGAGAAGAAACCCCTCTGCTTATCATTCTGAAGCCTACAAGAAAGGCATGTTACAGAACACAGTGCCCCATGCTGATCTCAGCTTTTTCACACTTGGATGGCCAAGCAGCAATCCCCAAGTTACTCAAACTGGCACACTTAGGCGTCAACTAACTTAGTCCCTGGGCTGCATTTAAGCATAATAAAATGGCCCACAGTGCAAGCCAGTGGCCTGTGCACTCAAAGATTTAAGTGCAAGGCATGGTGACACTCTTGGATGAAATACCACAGAAGGGGAAGGAAGGAGGCTGAGGCACTGTTTGGAAATCAAACAGTCCACCCCAGCAAACCATCCGCCCCAGCTTCCTCCGCTCCCTGGCTGTTCGCTTTTCCTGCTGTCCAAGGCCAATTTGCTACTTCCGAGAGGTAGCTGGCATGATTCCTTTTCTAGGTTCATTCTGCATTTGCAGTCCAAGCTCAGAGACTGCGTCTGGAGCGCCAAATAATCCTATAGTCTCCTAGACAATGTCAGGAGGCCATAGCATTGCACCCTTATGTAGTTTTCTCATCAGCATATCGAACTCCTAGCTTCTCTCTTAGATTGTTGCACCATTGGAGTTCTCCTGATTTATAATCTGTCAAAAGAATTTTTTGAGCCTCCATCTTTGTCATGTTATGTTTGAAGGTTGTGAAAGCCTTTGTGGTGTTGGCAGCTGACTATGCTTCCCATGACCCAGAAGCACTGATTAAAGAGCTGCAGGACCATGTCAAAAAGGTCACTGCCCCGTACAAGTACCCTAGAAAGGTAAGTTGTGATCTGGTCATGGGCGCTACTTCTAAAATCTCTGAACTGGTTTCCTGTCTGTTCCCCAATCTTGTCCACACCTTCAAAGTCATTTGTGGCCTTAACTCTGCTCTTATATCAACACCCTTCCTGTAACCTTTGCTCATCCAGCTCCACTACCTTCAGCCATCCAACGCTTTTCTGATCTCCAGAGAAATCCCACCCTTTCTCCCTTGCTTCTCCCTCTTGCCTGGAACGATCTTTGTGCTGCTGCCGCTTCCCTCCTTCCTTCCCTTGCTCTCAAGATCCACCTTTTCAGCAAAGCCTTTGGAATAACCCTAATTCCCAGTGCTCAAACAGAAGCAGGCAACTTGGTGCCCTCCAGATGTTTTGGACTACACCTCCCATAATCCCTGACCATGGGTCATGCTGGCAGTCTGCCATCCTAAATTGAAGCCGATGTACCTGAAATGACAACATATTCTTCCTCATGCCTCCACTCCTTCCTCGCTTCTCTTGTCTCCCTTCTGTCTGCTTTTTCCTTGGGGTAGCGTTCTTCATAAAACAATACGGCATAGGGTAACTTAGGGGTCACCTACCTTTGTGAGTAGGTGGGAGCATTTAGAATTGTCTGAGTGCCATGGGCTGGCACTTGCCCATTCATAAAATGGCTGCCATAGGCAATCACGGATGCTCATTTCCCGAAGGCAAACTGAAACAAAAGTAAATTCTCCAGCAGTCTTAGCTAAGTACAAGGCAGACACAGACTATGAATCCTAATCACAAAACTGCCCTTTTGAATCCAAATACAAATGATACTGGACTCAGTTTGCAAAATAAGCAAAAGAAAGATTTCCTTTCAGATCCCAGAAGTTACCACCACCAAGAACTTGTGGGGAACCGCAAGAGAAAGACAGACATGTATTCAACCATAATACCAGTATCTTTCTTCTATCCTGTCAAGGGGATAACTGAAGGACCAAATCTATTTGACACAGCCTCTGTCAGCCCCCTAGTCAACTTTTCTTTAATTAAAAAAATAAATAAAATAGACACAAGGCCAGACAACCTGATGGGCCAACAAGCACCATGCTGAAGACTCAGTATAAATTAGATGTATGCCAGTTACATGTGTGTCACCACAGTTCCCTGTAAAGCAGTCAGATACACGCCTGGAGATCCTAAGAACCTGCAGAGAATATGCAAGGGATCAAATGCTGCAAGGATGATAAAGCACCAAGAGCAAGGTGTGATGAAAAAGCTCTGAAAATACAACACATCTTGAAAACCTGTTCATTTGGGTTTGAGTGGCAACCAGAGCTCAATATAGATGCTACAGCAAATTGAAGATTAAAAATGCATTGGTGCATTGAGTGAACGGACACATCACAGCTTGCTGTCTTCCAGATTGGGAAACGTGGCCATGCATAAGTTGATATCTGAGTAATTTATACTCCTTAGCTCCATTTCTGGAGCACTGAGTGGATGGAAAATAGAAGGAAACAATCTGAACACACGGTTTGCCTGCAGACTTAGAAGCAGGAGCATGCCCTGTATTCTCAACTAGTGCAAGCTATGGTTTAGCCTAATGACTGAACTGAGTACAAGCTAGGAATGTCGCAATGAATACAGCAGATGAACAGCCCCTACCAGAAGCCTGCCACAAGTAAAAGATGGCTTCATGTGCTTTATTTTAACTTCTTTCCTCCCTGTATTACCCAACAGATCAGTGCTTTTGTTAGCTGTAATTTCTGTTCTTGTCCAACAGATGGAGTTTGTGTCACATCTGCCAAAGACAATCAGCGGGAAACTCAGAAGAAATGAATTACGCAAGAAGGAGTGGGGGAAAGCTTAGAATGATCTGTTTACTTCCAGAGTTCTTGTTCTAAAAAAGGAAGCCTTATATTGGTTCCTTCTGTTGCAATATTATTGTGATAAAGTACATATTTAAAAGTCCAACACTACAAAGCTCATAATCCAGTCTCTCAAAGGGGGCCTGAGGTGTACAAGCAGTGCAGGATCAGAGCTTTGGTAAGTATTGGTGGCTGAGCATCTCTCCCCACCAAAAAAACTTTATATGAGATCCTAAAGCATCTTGCCAGATTAAGCAAAGGAAAAGCATAGCTTGAATTCCAGATGTTGAGTTTCATACAGAAAAGAACATTGTGTACCCTGGAAAAGAAACCAAAATAGTTTTGCTTTCAGAGCCCAGAAGTTAACAGTGCAGTGAATCAGCAGGAAGCACAACAAGACCAAACTAGACATGCATTCAAGCACACAACCAGCACCTTTTTTTCTGTCCTGGCAACACGATGTCCGAAGGACAAAACCTATTCAGCACAGATACCATTTCTACACTGGCCTTTTATGTGATGGTTCCCAGCATAGCAAAGGTTGCTCTTCCTGCGTCTGGCCCACTGAAGAGCTAGAACAACAATTTGCCACAGTATCATGCCACCCCCCCTGCCCCCACTTCTCCCATGAAATAGATGAAATCATTTTAAGCATACACAATTGTGGTTTAAATGGTTTATGGATTATACTCCCCTGACTATCTCCCTGGATTAAAACTACATAATGCAAAAGGACCAAGAGTATTCTTTACAGATGTGTGTTCTTGTAGCCATTCCAATATTTCAGGTAGTCAACTCAGGCCAAGCCCCATCAGACACCTGAGCCCAGATGCAGGATAGGAAGCTGCCTAGCATAACAATGTGCATGAGAATGTGCGCACACTGATGCAAGGGATCCAGCAGCAACCAAACTCACACAGCATTACCACAAAAGCTCTTCCCAGCATTGAGCTACAATGATGGATATGCAAGCCACAGAAAGGGGAGGGAAGGCTTTCAATCCAGCCCATATGCAATACGTTTAGACACCATTTATATCAATGGGAAAATGTACTGCATGCTTAGAGCTTCTACTGAAAGCAATGGGACCTAACTGAGCAACCTTACTGGGGCAATCCTACACATTTTGACATAAACAACTTCTACAATGGGCAACCATAGGTCTACTTCTCCAAGCATGAATAGGATTGTGCCTTAAGAAATTTAGTTTCTGAAACAAATCAATTGAGAGAAAGGAGAGGGGATGCAGGGCCATTTAACCAGCCTTGCTAAACAATGTTGTTTTCCCCACTCTTCTTTCCTCATTCCTTTTCTTCGTGTGTCATGTCTTTTTAAAACTGTAACCCTGTAGTCAGAAACTTCTTCAGTTAAAAAGCTATAGAAGCTATTTGGTTTGAGAGCAATGCTCTCAAAAGTCAAATCATTAGGACAAAATAATGCAACTCACCAAATTTATGTGAGATTATAAAAGCAGCTAAAACCACAGGTCCCAGTTTCAAAGTTTTAATTAACAAGCATACATAACTGCCTTTGGGGTCTTACTCAGACAATGACTGCACTAGACTCACAGTATTTCAGAATTTGGGCGACTGTGTTCAAGCTGTTGAGCCAATTCTTCTATGGATCCCTGGAAAAAGCCACTGTCCTCTGCAACTGTGCACTCTGTTCCTTCTAAGTGGCTTAAGCCAAGCTTCTCTCATCTATTGCAGAACTTCCTATCTCCTTTCTTAACTAATGAAGATTGACAAGGTAGGGCTTCTCTTTCAGTAGCTGGCTGATGTGAAGCCCTGACCTTTCTACAGCATACTTCAGCCTCCAGGGCTGCAGAGACTCATGCAGCTGAACAAATTGACAGTCACAGATCACCTCAACAATATAAAAGTGGTCAATTTTATTCAGCCACCCAAGCCCATTCTTTAAAAAAAAAAAAAAAGGAATTGTTTTTATTTCATTTACAAACCAAAAAAAAAAAAAATCAAAATTGTATTGATTGCTTCATTACACTGATTTATTGCATTTCAACCTAGCCCAATCACTGTAACTATCCGGGTGATTCACAAAACCTTTTAAAAATGTTTCAAAAGTGGATGTATATTTGCAGTTATTTAGTAAATCGCAGCATAATCTAAAATCATAAAAAAAAACTGAACCTTCTAAGGCTAGAATGTAGGGAAGGATAAAAACACACACTTTCAAAAGATTAAACCAGCTGCACTTCTTCAGATTAGTTTGACAACCCGATCACACCTCTTTTCAGCGTCACTGATGTCCCCCCCCCTCGACCCCTGCAACTTTTCTTTCCCAATGGCTCCTCCATACAGTCCATCTATTTGCAGAAATGTGACACACTGCACAAACAAAGCCAACAACATGTGAAGGGGCGAACTAGGTGTTTTTTGCAACTAGCAAGGAAAGAGTTGTCACTTGTTAGGTTCGCATAGAGGGCCGGAGGCTCAAGCATTTCCTTTGAGAATTTCTTGATGAATTGCAGCTTGTTACAGGAGGTGGTAACCCTAGGGCATGTGAAGTTGGAGGAGGGAATTTCTCCTTTAGAAACGTATCCTCCCATTTGAAATACCCACAGCCCTGTCTATTCCCTTCCTGTTTTCCAACTGGACAGCTATAGAATGCTTTGCCATGATTTGGACCTCCATTTGAAACATTTAGCCTTCTCGCCCTTCGACCACATTTGCACAAAGGAGGAGTCACTCTCCTGTTTCCGGCAGGCCTTAAAGACTGGTTCACGTTGACTGAGGAGTTTAAGATGCCAGAAGGTATATTGTGCAAACATGGTCTGAATAGCAGAGAATAGTTAGAGACACTTTTTTCTTCAAATACTGTAAAGGCGGGTTTTTTGGCTGGAGGAACAGATTTGGGACTAGAAGGCTTCCTCTTGGGCATTTCAGAAGAACATGTGGGATGCTCTCTTTTCGATATACCAGTGGAAGATGTATTTACCTGTGCAACAGGGAACTTAAACACAGAAGCGTTTGAACACTCATTTGCAGTTCTGTCTGTGCTATGATTGGGGCTTTTGTAGTTAACGGCCTTGAAGAGTTCCACATCCAGAGTAGCTTCTGCCACATTTTTAGATCCTAAGTTCATTGCAGTCGAATTGTTCATATCCATCTTCTCTCCAGCTATTAATGAACTCTTATCATTTGGTTCAACTTTCAACTGCAAAGATGAACTTTGATCATCTTGCGATTCTTGTATTAATGCTGCATCTTCCCAGTCGGCCAACATCGCATAACAATCCGGAGTGGTACTTATGTCTATATCAGAATTATTGACAGAGGAAAGAGTAGTAGAGACCAAAACCAGCCCTGGATTCTGGTCCAAAGAATTTGAAATCAGGTGGCCATTATCTAGCTTATTCTGGAGGCCAAAAGGATTACTGTAGGAGGACTGAAAATAGCCAAGAGGAGAATCGAGTTTCCCAGTGTGTGAGGTCAAGCAGCTTTGAATTCTTCTATATACATCAGTCTTCGGGTGGTTTCTTGATAAAATATGAGTCTCCCCATGTAAAAGTGCAACAGGAGTGAAGTCTTGCTGTTGATTTTCTTCATTATTTTTAATTTCTATGGCAACATCACCGTTTCTGCTTTCATTCAAACATGCTGGTTTTGCACCATCCTCCCTTCCCAAAGGGCTGCCACTGGAAGGTTTCGTACTCAAAAGTCTAGCAACAGAATTCTTTGCAGGAGGCACCTAAAGATTCCATAAACAAATTAAGAGATTGTAGGAACTACAGGAACAGATGACCACAAATGAGAGACAAAAATCTGCCTCAGAATCCTTCAGGGCAACACTGAAGTTGAAAGTTGGTTCAGCAAGCTTTTACTTGTTCTCTGTACTTCAAGTCACATGTGCCAAGAAGAAAAACCACTAACCTTATCCAAAGATTTAGTGATTTTCATCACACACCCATCACGAATCATCCTCCAAGCAAGGCGAGCAGTATTTCGGGAATCGTCCAACCCTTCAGAAAATAAGAGATCACACAATTGTTAACATACTCATGTAAGTACAAAGGAAAGAACAAAAAAAAACCCACCCGTTTGGTAGGCCGGTGAATACTGAATTGCTCAGGGTTAAACTGATTGGTGGGTCACAGACATTCCCAAAATGCTTGCTTATAGATAGATGTTTTTATTTCTTTTACCATGTTAGCTGAAAGCAGTCATTTTGTTTCCTGAGCTATTCCATCCCCTCCTTCCCAAATGCATTTAGAATTTCAGAGTATGGCTCTACAGGAAAAGAGTAAGGTTATATTCCACTGAGTTTGACTCATTTTATGTTGGGCTTGAAAAATATTGAAATGTTCAATTGTCTAGATACCTAAGCACTTGCTTCCAGGGCCTGGAAATCTGAAATGTTTTCAGAGCTCTTTTTCATACCTTCATATAAGAAAGAATGCTGGGCTGGGGGAAAGACTCATACTCACCAGAATGCTCCCGTCCTGCAAATATGATCCCCACATCCTGCAAAGCACCATTTAATCCTTGCGGCTTTCTAGAATAAAAGAGCTGGGAGAAAATAAAGATAAGCAAACATTGCATTAGTCGCTCTGTTCTATTCCATTTGGATAGTTGGGGTTCTTTGGAGACAAAGCATGGCATTTCATTCTTCATATGCCCTTCTCTCTTTAGCAGGACAACAAATGACTAGAAGCTGAGCAATATTCCAAATGCTTCAGCTACTACCCTAGACAGGGTAGTAAACAGAAGGTATCAGTTTATTAAATAGTATTCATCGGTTGCTTTGTACACTTGGCATAGGACATGCCATTGTCCCTGCACCTCCCACAACCAACAACGAGACCATCTATTACCAACTGTCCTGTAGGAAGGAACAAATGATCATGGTGTGGAGAAAGTGGAAAAAAGACTTTATTCCCTTTCTCATATTACTGGACCCCGGGGTCATTCCATGGAGCAGACTGGTGGGTGATCCAGGACAGGTAAAAAGGCGTACTTCTTCACACTTGCAAACTATGGAATTCCATTGTCTGGGAAATAGTGAGGGCCACCACTTGGGATGGATGTAAAAGGGGATTGGACAGATATATCAATGGCTACTAGACTCTTATCAGAGGCAGTGCACCCATGTACCGTAGTTGCTCGGGAGCTTGGGCCAGAGGAAGATGTCTACGGTGTGAACAAAATGATGGATGAAAAGGACCACTGTTCCAAGCTTCTGTTCTCATGAAGCAGACAAGAATACCTTGGAGACTGGATTGCTGTCCTCCCAAACAGAGCCAGCTGCCACCAACTGCACTCTGGGAAACATTCCAATGACTTCTTTCATTCTGATATGCACCCCAATTTTATTTGTGCTTTTCAATTTGTTAAGCCACTAGCCCTTAGTCAATTTTGTGAACTCCTCTGGAAGAATCTGTTTCCACAAAAGGCAGGATATAACTAATTATAAAAAGCAATCTTTTTAGTATATTTATTCCCCACCTTTCTTCCTCTTGCAAGGAACCCAAGACAGCTGACAAGATACGCTTCCTCTCTATTTTATCTTCACAGCCCACTCTGTGAGGCACATTAGATCAAGAGTATTTGACTGGCCCAAAGTCACCCAGTGAGATGCATTTGTTTATTTTTATTTATTAGATTCATATCCTGCCTTTTTTTTTTTTTTAAAGAATTCAGTGTGGGTCACATCATTTTCCTCTTACTGCTTTCAGCCTTATCCCCACAACAACAACCCTGTGAGGCAGGATGGGTTGAGAGTCTGTGATTGGCCCAAGTCACCTAGCTGGCTCCATGGCAGAGTGGGGACTAGAGCCCGGGTCGCCCGAGTCCCAGAGTCCTGCACTGCACCACTATAGTTCTCAATTTTCCACTTAGCCCGACAGGTTTTGCCATGTGCTGCTACTGATCGCCCTCAAGCACCAGGAGCGGTTAGGCTCATCCCCCAACTAGCCAGGTCTCATTCTCTACTCTGATAAACCGAACCACCCTCTCCCTCCAGACTCCACCCCAATCTGTCCAGCTATTCCTCACGGAGTCTCTTGCCTCTCATTGTAACCGTGATACCAGACTGGCTAACCATAGAGTAAGACCACCTGCAGATGGGCCAGATATAGGAAGGACATGCAAACAATAATCCCTATATATAATCAACAAAGCAAAACACTAAAAGAACAGGAGAAAATGAAAGAGATAGCAAGAAGTCAGCAGATGGAAATATGACAGTATGGTAAGCAATGTAGAATTATAGCAAACCTTTCTTTCATAAATGTCACCTATCTAATTAA
This sequence comes from Varanus salvator macromaculatus, assembly GCA_023646645.1. Taxonomy (NCBI): domain Eukaryota; kingdom Metazoa; phylum Chordata; class Lepidosauria; order Squamata; family Varanidae; genus Varanus; species Varanus salvator. The sequence continues at coordinate 9,052,568 of JAIXND010000852.1, read as the reverse complement.
ATCTGTCTACTGTTTAGAGATGCAGAGATGCTTCCAATTACCTCAATATTTTTGTACAACAACAAACAAGTTACTTGCAAAAGATGCCTTTTAAATATTCTTTGCTCAACAGTTCCAAGTGTACAAATGTTTCAGTTTGCTGGTGCTCTCACCTTGTAAGTTGCTCGGAGGTCAATCCAGGAGTTTAAAATATCTGGTTTTCTCAGCTGTTTTCTTTTACATTCATAGTGCAGACAAACCCCCAGGTCCCAGTCTGTACAATAGACAAACAACCAAAGCTTTCATCTAATTATCATAAAAATGTTTTCATATCAATATTTGTACAGCTTTCTTTCCCATGTGAACACTTTACATTTTCGGGTAGTGATTCATTTTCAACCAGGTCAGAAGCATGAGAAATTAAGGGCACAATCCTGTGGCATCCCAACATTGTCTGGGAAGCACAGGATTGCTCAGAACCACCGCAGCCCCTTGGCATGCGGAGCCCACGGCCCTGTCAGCCTCACAGCCAGGGTGCAAAGAAACGCACCAGCTGCATCTCTAAGACTGAGAATTGACCTTAAAGAGGGCTAAAGCAGCATTCTGGGGAGGGGAGGAGGCTGGAAGCAACAACTTGTGACTAAGCCAAATGTCATCCCAGCAGCCTTCCCTCCTCCTCCAAAGTACTTCGTATCCAGAAGGTCAAAGCCAACCATCAAAATGAAATACAAGGTGCAAAGCACAGGGCAGCATATCCCTGTTGCTGCACCCCACACTTTATGTGAGTTGCACACAAACCTCCACACTGGGAAGCTTGCCTGGTTCAAGGCTGGGCAATACACAAGTCCGCCCTTGTCAGCAGGTCTCGGGTGTGGTGCCGTTGTGGCTGGTTATGGTGCTGATTTCACAGCATGTGGTATAGCTGCATAAATCAAAACAGTGCTCCACAGGCATACTCTAAGCAAGCAGGAATAATGTACACTCATATTTCTGCTAATACAGCTGAGTTGCATGTTGTGATCTGAAATCTGTGCATGACTAGCCAAGGGTTGGGATTCCCCAGCCACACAGGAGAATTCCTCAGCCAGTGAATCGCTGCTTTCCTTGCCCTTTTTAAAGCAAGTCTTTACATGCTGTCTTAAAAATACTGCCACGAAAGGGCATGGCAAAACATGGTGAGATACCAGAGGCAAGGTCAAGGTCAAGGTCTGGGGTGAGGCTGCTGGCAGGATTTTCAATGGCAGGGGCATCACCATCTGCTTCTCCCCACATCTAACAGAGGCAATGAATTACCTGACCATGTAACAAAAGCACACAATTGTCCATCAGGAGCAGCAGAACTTGAATGACCTGAACTGAAAGTGATGTTCTTCTCCTTTTGTAGCTTTTGAATCCATTTAGAAAACTGAGATAGGCATATATGCAAAGGAACTCCCTCATCAACTTGACTCTAGATAGAAGAGAACAAGATACTTAACCAAATTGCTGGGAGGCTTCCAAGCCCTGATTTACACCCAGTCTTAGCAAAATACACTGAGAAACATAAGTAATATAAACAATATCCATGCAACTTCAAACTCAAACTACTAGCTTAGTTCACAAACTGCTTGCAAAACAAAGAAAAGTTATACCTGTGTTATGCCAGTTAGTTCAGTGCAAAACTTGGAAAGAACTGGATGTTCCTGAGGCTGGATGTACATGTGAAATTCAGATTCAATCTCTCCATTTGAAGTGTTTAATAAAACAGCTGGAAATTCAACTACCAAAACAACCAAGAGTAGATATTCAGAAGCAGGCGTCATTAGAGGGATGGACTAGAATTGTCAGACAGGAGTTCAAATTCACACTCAGCCTTGGAGTTTGTGCAGGGAACCAAGTATTTCCTGACAGTTAGGACCCCTCGGGTATGGAATGGGCTTCCACGGGAGGTGGTTGAGGCCCCATCAGTGAGAGTGTTCAAGGATAGGCTGGACGTGCATATGGTAAACATGTCATGAGTGGAGCCGACTAGAGCCGGGGGTCAGACTAGATGGCCTGGGAGGTCCCTTCTGATTCATTATGTTTCTATGCTTCTAAGTAACCTTGGGGAGTCACTCACTCTCACCATTACCTAATTCATAAGAGAGTGTGTAGCGGGGGAGGGAGTGGAAGGAATGAGACCTAAGCAAGCCATCCCAAGCTCCTCTGAGAAAGGGAGGAATATAAAACAGCAGTCAGACAATGAAGCTGTTTAGACAACTCTCAGCTTGTCTGTCATTCATGCTCAGCTTGACTCACAAGGTTGTGCAAATCACCATTAGCTCATTTGAGAAATTGCACTCAGACCCTTAAATTTTAAGTATGTCAGCAACTTTTAAGCAGCAACTTGGTAAGAGAAATAAAAACATCTATCTACAAGCAAGCATTTTGGGAATGTCTGTGACCCACCAAACAGTTTAACCCTGAGCAATTCAGTGTTCACCAGTGTTAACAAGAAACTTCTCTGATATAACCTGAATAATATGACAGTGCTTCATTTAAACTCAAGAGGTTATAGACAGACATCATCCACCCCTCAGGTGGGCCTTTCCACCTGAGTCCCACAGGGCTCCATCTTATTCCCACTCCAGTTCAAAGCATATATTAAATCCTCCAGAGACGAATCACGAGCACACCAACAACTTCCTGCTTCATTTGTCTTCTCTATGTTCTTTCTTTGCTACTTACTGCAATCAAATAAGACTAGTGAACACAGTTTTGGCAAGCAGGTGATACCGCATTCTCTCAAATGACTGGATTCAGATAACTTGATAACCCACAATCAAGGGTTGAGTATGGGTTACTGCTGAATGGTAGGTTGTTCTTGAATCATGGATAATCACGTTGTGATTTGTTAGCAATAAAGAGAACCCACGTTTTGCTCTTGGGTTATGAACTCTTCATGGTTAACAAACCAGTTTGTTAGCAGAACTGAGTTCCAAAAACACAGTAAGCCATGTCTCAACAAATACCCATACTCATTGAGTAAAGGATTACCATGTTGTCTAAACTCAGCCAGTGTCAACAAAGCTATATCCATGCAGCTGCTGTACGTGGAATATGTCCCCCAACATTGTAAGGAGGCCACAGGTACTGCAGAGCATCATATGCATAGGAATCTCACAAATCGGACCCAAGCTAGTGGCCTAGAGAGTACGCTGAGTGATTGGACAAATCTAAGGGAATGACACTAGGCAGTGCGTGTGCCCCAACACATACCTGTTGCTAAGCATTAGCCTCCTCAGCTTCTCATATAAATTAAATATCATTATATTAACACTTTATGCATAGAATTTGGGGTAGGCAGATTGGGCTGAAGTAGGCTGCAAATTACAAGTATACTTAAACCACATGAATCCTAACTCACTCCAAAGAAATTCCCAAAATAGCTAAATTTCCACTTACTGATTTCTTGACTGTAACATTTTCTGTCTTTCCAACATGTGGACTCAAAGTCGATAACGATTAAGTAGTCAAACAACTGTCCTGCAATACCAAAGGGATTTTAGGATGTTATTATTTGCAACAGTAAAGTAGTAATATTTGGCTCGTGAAACAGACGCCATACTCACGCAGTTTGGGTTTATCATGACTTTGGCCACTGGATGAGGTTTTGGAAATACTTCTAATAATGCCAAGTTTCCTATAAAAAAGACATAAATCCACATAGAGCAATATTGACCATGTTTGACATCACAAACCACTTTCCCCGACCTGGTGCTTCCATCTGTGTTGGAATACAAATCCCAGCATCCTCCAGCCAGTTTGTCAAAGGGGTGCATGCAGTTGTCGCACAACACATCAGGAAAGCACCAGATGGGGGAAGACCAACACAAACTATTGTTTAGCATTACAAGAATGAGCTTCCAAACTACTCCTTGTAAGGAGATGGGAGAACACAGGATCATAGGATTATACAGTTGGAAGAGCCCTAGCAGGCCATTGAGTCCAACTGCCTGCTCCATGCCGGACTCAAGTCACCCATCCAGATTTCAACCTAGCCCAACCCTGCTTAATTGAAGCTTGTTCTTATGATGCCAGATTTCTACACATTTTTTGCCATGTAACTGGGCTTGGGGATTAATAGATGACAAATAACAGTAAGCTATGTTTCCCAGTATGGTGAAAGGACATCCACCCAGAAAAAAAACCTTGATTGCCTTAACTGGAAGGTCAGGAAGCAAGTCAAATCAGAGGCAAATCTTCATGCCTTGCAGCCCCATAAAGGTTAAGACCAAAGTCACACCTGCATTTTCATAGGTATTCACAACATGGGCATACACATAAACATGAAGAGGACAAAAAGGCTAAACAGCAGGGTCAAAACACAAGTGGACCTATCGGAACATCTATGCTAATTTCAAAATGTATTCAAGATGCATATGGGAACTATTCCCAACCACAAGTGGAGGTAGCAAAATCCTTCCTAGCTTTGCCATGCTCATCTAAAAATCTATAAAGAATCCAGAACAGCAGAGCAGCTGGAACAATTCATTTTGTCCTTCACCACCTTCTTCCCCACCTTTCCTCCCTGCCCTTTTTCTGCTTTTTTATTGTTTAATATGCATCCATTCCCAAACAGCAAAATAACTAAGACTAGGAGTCCAGGGCCCCGGCAGCCCAAACCCTGACTCCCAATGGCCTACAATTCCCAGCATTCCTCAGCCTGTCTGGCTATACTGGGAGCTTTAAGGCTTTTTTCCTATCTAATCATGAATAGGATTGTACCTAAAGCGACCTTGAGCATCGGGGGTTGGGGTTATATACATCAGAGAAGTAAATTAAATCCAGGGTGGCATAATGGCTAGACTGGGACTGGGTGAATCCGAGTTCTACCCCCCCATTCGGCCATGCAGCTCAATGGGTGACTTTGGGCCGGTCAGGGACTCTCAGCCTAGCCCACCTCACGGGACTGTGGTTGGGAGGATAACTTGGACAGAAGAAAACCTTGCAAGCCGCTTTCATTAACTAGTAAGAGCAAGAACGGGCATCACGGTTCCAAAGAAGGCGCCGGGCCGCCTCCCCGCAGAGTCTCCCCACCCCGCGCGCCCGCGGACACTCACTACTAGTCCCCTTCGAAAAAAGGACGCGGAGCCTGCTCTAGGCCTCACCTGGCCAACCGTTTCGTCGCCATGGCTACAGCGCCCCCCCCCCACAGGCCAAGAAGCATCGGCCCCGCCCCCTCCAGCCCTCGTTTGCTTGGAGTTTCCGGCGTGCGTTTCAAACAGCCCGCTGCGCCGTGGCCCCGCCCCCAATCGATGCCATCGGGGATCGGCTGCCAGGGCCTTGCCGCCTTCGCCGTGAGGATGCTCTCCCCCGTCTATCCTCTCCGAGCAGAGCGGCACAGGCCAAAGGAGGCGATCGCCGAGCCACACTCCTCCTCGATGAGAGGCTTGCTCAGCATCCTCTACGGAAGCAGCGGGCGAGGAAGGTGAGGCAGGGCGGCTGACGGCAGTTCAGCCTCCGCGCCTGGCGTGGTTGTTCTGCATGCCTGGAGAAAGGGAGGAGAGGAAGGGCTAGGCAAGCTTTCCCCCAACCCACGCTGCGTGCACGAGCGACCCGCGTGGCTGCAGAGCTTCCCGCGGTTCTCGCGTGGAAAGAAGGACCCTCTTGAGCTGCCCAGTTAAATAGCCAGAATCACCCCACAGCCTCCCCGACGCTGATCACATATTGCTTTAGAGGCCAATCCTGTCCGTGTTTAGGCAAGGGAAAAAACCCTACAATCCCAGCATTCCGTAGAAGGCTGGCTGGGGGATTCTGGGAGCCGATCTCGGCAAGTTTCGGATTTAAAAGCCTGTTCCGGCAAGTTTAGGATTGTATCCTAAGGTTCTGGTGAAGGGGTGCACTAAGGGTGATTTTTTTAAAAAAAATATTGTGCGTTAATTCTTTATTATATGGTTTTTGTATTTGTATTTTTTAAAATAAAAGTTATTGAAAAGATTGTATCCTAAGTGTTTTCAAGAGCCAAAGCAGGGACAAATAACAGAAATTACCTTAATTTGGGTAGTACACCAATAATTTCACCTGGATCCAGCTAAAAACTAAGCTCTCTCGCGCTCGCTCGCTCTCTCTCTGGGGGATGCTGGGAATTGTAGGACTTTTATGTCTAAACATGCATGGGATTGCACCCTTAAGGTTAAGTTTAGGCTGCAGCCCACCCGTATGCTATTTGTACCACAGTCATTTCCCTTCATTGACAGGGCAGAATCTTAAGCAAGTAGGACTCTTCTCTTCCTAAATATTTCCCAGCATACCTTCCCTGAAGAGTGATAGGATTGCATCCGTATACAGGATGTCCCGAAAAAATTGACATCATTTCGAAGTCTAATAACATAGCCAATTCTTGCTCAAATGATCTCAAATTTTAACAAAATGTGTAAAAACTAACTAATGTTAGTTAAGCAATGTTACAGAAGACATGCAACAGCATGTTTGGCAGGAGGTGGACTACCGACCCGACCTGTGTCCTGTCACAGGCAGTGCGCATATTGAACATTTGTGAAGCTTTGTGAAATAGGTTTCAAAGTTTACACCCCTTTGAATCTCTTGTTCGAATTTTGATAAATAAATCTTTTATTGTTCAACATGAAGCCTATTTAATTTCATTTGCCTAGGACATGTAGTTACTCAGATAGTCACATTTCAAATAATGTCAAATTTTTTGGGACATCCTGTATTATCATTGATGATAACAGTTTAGGCTTTACTCCACTTGAATGAGGGTCATTCAGCAATAACTTTTACTTTATTTTATATTAAAATAATATAATTATTATTTTTATATTATTTTTCTGTTCATTACAAATTGTTTCTGACTTATGACAACCTAGTGAATGAATGCTCTCAAAAATGCCCTGCTCACCTTCTAATAAACATATTATTACTCCTTTTTAATTATTATATTTATATGCTGACTTTCCAGCAAAGAACCCAAGGGGGCTTACATGTTTAACAATTATTTTAATAGGTGATTTTAATATATTAATAATATTTGTATGCTGCTGCCAATGGGACATGATTTTACAGGAGGTATATTTATAAATTTTAATAGTTTATGTTTTATTCTTGGGTTTTATATATATTATTTAGTATATATTCTATTTTGCCTATTTTGGTTTTATCTAACTTCGTTAATCTATTCACAGATTTTATTATTCATCTTTATAGTGAATCTCATACTGTACTTGTATTGTTCTATGTTGTTAAACATGTAAACCTGTGGCTCGTGGGACAGCATATAAATTGAATAAATAATAACCCTTCTCCTCCTCTCCATTTTATCCCCAGAACAACGCTGTGAGGAAGGTTATTACAAACTCATTTTCATCAAGAGTGGCCACCAATGCCCAGCAGAACAGAGAAAATATCTCCCCCAAATAAGGGAAAGATATTTGCACATGCTATTTTATATGTGCAGAGGCAAATGTAGACATACTTACTACCATTTAAATAGAAATATAGTATATTTGCCATGGAGGGGAACTCTATGACCAAAAGGCCTGTGCGCTTTGCTCCATATGCAGGGGCTCACATCCCTCAGATTTCTTTTTCGTTAAAGCATGCTTGAGCTGGATAGCTCTTCTAACAGAGTGTAACTTCAAAAAGGCTACCTTTGGAAAGTAGGACCTATGGAATGGCAAATAGAAGAGGGGCCTTTTCAGTGACTGCCCCCCATTTATGGAGTGGCCTTCCAAAAGTAGTTCACCTGCTGCCATCTTTACAGTCCTTTCAGCACCAGGCAAATCAGTCCTCTTCTCCAGACATTTTAACTATTGATTTTATATTATGATGTTATTTATACTGCATTTAGTCGTTATGTATTTTAATTTACTGATATTTGACCCTTTAGCTACATATGCTCTCTTTTATTGTATGTTGTTTTATATGTTTTAAAATTTGGCATTATTTTATGTAAAATTGTTGTAATCTTCTTAGAGAATCTTTAGAATAGTTATAGCGGAATATAAGTTGGAAAAAATAAATAACAAATTAATACATAAATAAACCTTCATTTTTGTTATTTATTATTTATTTATATGTGCATTTATAGGCTGCCTATATCTGCCAAGGCCTTCCTAGGCAGTTTACAATACATAAAATATATTAACAAATGTTATCTTACTCATATACTCTGTTCTGCTACCAAGTAATGCTTCCACTTCCAATTACTGCATGATACCTGTAGCTCTGGAGAAGCATGGCAGCTCATTTGGTAAGAGAACAATTCAAAAGCTGTCAAGGTTGACCTTTAAAAGCAAGGAGGGCATTTGCTTGCTCTTCTGAAGGTGCGGTGAGGAGGGGCAGAGAGTGCAAATCAGTGGGATTATGCATTGGTTGGAACCCTGAACAGAAGCATGAGCTAACACAACATTTTGTTGCAAGTCTGGCCTGCTTTCCTAATTGTTTGTTTGTTTTGACAGATAACATTCATTTTAAACAGTATTCACAAAGCAAATGGCTACAGAAACTCGAGCAATTAAAAATAAAAGGCCCCATGAAGATAACAAAAAGGTTGAGGAGCCTCAGAGGATTAAAAAGAAAAGGAAAGTTGCTGAGAATGATGTTTGCCAAAACCAGAAAAAAGCAAAAATATTGAGTAAAGTAAGTGTTTATCTGCATATTATTGATGATGCTCTACTATTGGTTTTGGATTTCAGCTGTTGAGCCGCATGGTCTCAAGGTCTTCAAAAGGGGATATTACAAGAAATACGTTGACTGAGCACACCCTGTTGTTCAAGTTTTGCACATAGAGAAAGAGCACACATGGCCTTTTGAGTGACGGCACCATGGCTGTGGTGGCTCTTTGCACAGAAGCTTCCCTGGCACTTACTAGATAGACCTTTTGAGTTTAGAATGGACTAACTTCAACGTACAAGCCCATGCAGGTTTCAACCGAAAAAGGACCTCCAGCTCCCAGCATTTCCCAGCCTGGCTAGGACTTGAGGGCTTTGTTCTGTCTGAATAAGCACTGGATTGCACCCTTAATAATTCTAAAGTGGGTTTGATTTGTGTGTGTTTAGAGCCAGTGTAGTGTAGTGTAGTGGTCAGAATGCTGGACTGGGATTTGGCAGATCTGGGTTAAGTCCCCACTTGACCACGAAGCTCATTGGGGACTTGGGCCAATCACTGACTCTCAGCTTAACCTACCTCACAGGATTCTTGGCAGGATAAAATAGAGAAGAACATTATGTAGGCTATTTTGGGAATCCAGCCCAAAAAAAGGAAGCATATCAGTTTAAAAAATGGGCATTTGCTCCAGCCCCTTGATTTTTAGTTGCACTTTCTGGCCTTTTTGCTAGTTCTACAATATCCTTTTTGAGGTGTGGCAATTGAGACTGTATTTATTGTTCCATTTATCTGGTCCTCTTACCTGCATGCAGCATTGTTATCTGAGTTCTGCAATTAGAAAATAGGTTTCTTGCCTTTACAGTATCAAAGGCAAGGCTGAAAGCACATTGTCAGTAAAACTTTCAGAAGGTCAAAACGCAGTAGCTAGGAAAGTTAGAGGAGAGCTGGTGTGCTTCACCATCATTTCTGATCCTATACTGTGGTTTTAGCAGGGTCTAGCTTTGTTTTTTTGCAATTAGCATAGCTAATTCCAGACTGTTTTCCCCTGCAAACAAACTGTTCAACTGGAGGCATTTGGCATTTGCTGTGTTTATGTAAATAACTCCAACTCATGTTAAGTTATGCATAACTAAACTAGTGGACGTCAGCTGTGTCTCTCTAGCTCCTGAAATATTTTTCGACATGCCCTTTCGTAAGAAATAAGTTTTTCCCTTCTGGATTTCATTACTGTAATGGTGGCTCAGATCCTTAAATGTTCTGTGTGTTTGTGTAAACAATCCAGAGCCTGTTCTTTTCATTCCTCAGGAGAAGAAACCCCATTTATCCACTGCGGTCTTTGGGAAAGATTGTAAAATCAGTTATGACCAGCTGTACCAATTCCTCAAATATTCCACTCTAGGAAAACACCACTGTGCATCTCAGTCCAGGTACAGCCGCTCTCTGTGTTCTGCAAGGTACCCCTGGCTCTAGGTAGTACTCAGCTGTGTGATTCCACCACTGGAAATGGCCCCATGCTAACAGAGACTGCACACCAGTGGAGAATCTGACTGAAGCGGCACTGGCACTGGCACAGTTACACAACTACTTGCACAAGCGATTGAGCAATGGGGAGAACCAGAGACACTCCTCTGTTGTATCCTGCCTTGTGTGTTCATCAGAAGTGAGCTTAGTCCAAGGCATTTGCACAATCCTGTTCTCCGGTTCTCGGATGAGCTGCGACCTTTGCAGGTTTTGCACAGGGGATCTCCCAAGCTTGATCCCAAACAGCTTTTGGGAGTTGCCTCCATTTCAAAAGTGGATTGCCATGTGGCAGAGCGACATGCTGTTTTAAGGAGCATGTGCATATAGTAAGGGCTGAGGGCTGGTGGCGACATAATAAAAGAGCACTCTGTGCACCCATTAGGAAAAAATCAGAAGTAGCCCATGAGGTTCTACAGTGTTTCTGGGCAGGCCTTCCCTCTCTAGAGCAGATGTCCTCCTCCCACCTTAACCACGGCTGGCGGCAGGACGAAAACGCAGTGACCAAGTGCACACGTTGCCTATGGAAGGTCCAGCTTGTTGCTTGGCATTTCCACTTTTTAAAAAGGTTCACGCTGCAGGTGAGAGGACAGTCTTCTGCCAGGGATCCTCCTGAACCTCTTGCAGGCCAAGGGCATCATTCTGTTTCGGAGAAGCTCTTGAGTGGTACTGTCAGTTGTGAGCAGACGAAATGGAATAGGGCCAAACTGTCAGACCATTAACTATGTCTCAGAAAAGGCATTTCCGCCTTTTGAAACTGGTAGACCTCCAAATGTTTGGCAGTTGAGAAAAGGAGGAGGGCACAGAGAATAGTATGGCCATCAAGAAAGCCCAGAGGGCCAAACTAGGATCCCAGGCAGGCTGGATGGCCACATTTGGCCCATGGGCCTGTGCTTCTGCACCCGAGACCACGAAGCCATGCTGGGCTCGAAGGGCGAATTGTCCAACCTCGTCTAGACCAGCTTTCTGTGTCATTCTGTTACATCATTGGCAATATTAACCAGGGATTCCCACTTAACCAGGCTCGGAGACCAGGGTCCCGTCCTTCAGATGCCATGGCTGCCTGCAGTGCTTTCTTGCCACCCGTGCAGATAAGAGCAGCATGTTCACCCGCAGACTCTAGAAGAAGGCTAATGGCTTTTATCCCTCATTGTGGTGCAGCTGGTGCCACATTCATCACCAAAGGTGTCTGGCTGGAGTGGCAGTGGCGGTCCTACGCGACGTGGGGCAGCTTCATTTCTACCGGTTCTACATGCAGTTCAAGTATCTCCGGAAGACCTTCAGGCAGGTAAGCCCCCTGCAGCGATCGAAGCTGACGAAGTGGGAGAGCACCTGCTTGTGGGTTGCAGCTCCCAGGTTGAATCCCTGGCACCTCCAGCATAAATGTACCAGGTGACAGGGAGAGCCCTCACTACCAGAGGCCCAGGTGAGTCTCTGCCAGTCAATGTAGACGACAGTGGGATAAATCGGGGTGGGGAGCATTTGGCCCTCCAGATGTTGGGAGGCTGGTAGCTAATGGCCAGTCAGGAGGGTGGATGGGAGCTGTGTGCAGGTTCCACACCTAAGTGGCATTGACATGTAACCACAAGCCACCTTCCTGCCTTATTCAGACTTGCTGTTCACTCAAGTGGATAAACAGCCCACAGAAGGGGAAAGCTTTATGTGGCCCTTGAACCTGGATTATGATTAAGCATACCCAAACAAGCAAGGATTTTAAAGCCTGCCACAAATGCAGGTTTAAAGCTGGCTTGTAATCATGGTTTCTCTGGATGCACTTAAGTATAATTCTTGGTTTGACTGTCATGAATCTCTCTCCTTCCATGTTGGTTGACACAATTGCATGAAGAGGAGAACAGAGCTGGGGCAAAGCGGCTGTATGGACTAGCATGGAGCAAGTTCCCATTGTGATTTATTAAACCAGGATTACTAGTTTGTTATGAGAGCCAGAGTAGTGACTAGAACGTTAGACCGGGACTCAGTAGACAGGTTTCTAGGCCCTGCGCAACCATAAAGCTCACTGGATGATTTTGGGCCAGTCCTTATCTTTCACCCAAGCCTACCTCACTGGGTTGTTGTGAGGATAAAATGGAGGAGGAGGAGGAGGAGGAGATCCCATATGCCAGTTTGGGTGCCTTGGAGGCAAAGAACAGGACCTAAATGTTATAAATGTACCAGGTGGTACAACATGCTTGATGGATTTGTGTATAAAGCCACTCAAACCTGGTATGTTATTTCTTCAAGAAGGGTGACGCCACATTCATGACCCACCAGAGCAAATGCAGTCAGGCAGCACGGCCTGCCTGTCCTGCACCGATCCTCCCACTCTCTTCCCCCGTTGCCTCCTCTGCGTCCGTCAGCAAATCGTCAGCGCACAGCGTCCATCTTCTAGCTGGTACATCCCAAGCTTAGCAGGACGAATTTATCCATTCTTCCTGGGTCTGGGCCCAGCTGTAGCTTTCCATTTGTGGTGTGTCCGTTCTGACGCAAGCGGCACATTCCGTCTTTTGAAAGCCCCGTTCGTCTGCGCAGACGAAAGGCGACTCCAGAACTCCTGCTATTTGTTTTTGTCCTCCTTTTCAGCCTTCCCTCAACAGGATGCTTTGAACTGGTCAATATTGCCAGGGGCGGGATGGCTTTCCAGTGGCAAGGAAACACATGTCTCCAATTTAGAGGGAGTTCAGGACTTTCCAGGAACAAGCGGCCCACAGTTCTTGCCAACAAGATGCAAGAATGAGCAGCTTCTGGCTCCTGCCTGGAAGTCGAGGTCATTAACACGATAACAGAGTAGACACAAAGGGGACCTGTGTTACTCACCAGCATTTCCCTGAAAGGCTTTATCTGCCCCTCCACACCTTCCCCCTTTAGAAGTAACAAAGGCTCCAGGGAAAACCGTTTTGGAAAATGGCTTCTTTTTCCCGTTCTCTCCCTCCCTCCCTCTCACACACACACACACTCGCACATGGCTGGGTGACTGTAATGCATTGTTTGTGGGACCTCTGATAACTTTAGATGGGGAGAATCTGAAGTGTAAAAAAGACAGAAATCGGACTGTCCAAACGGTGGTGGTGAGGGAGTATTTTTGCTGAAATCATTTGTTAGGGTAATTCATCGGTGAATTAAAAGTTCTTCTTAATGATAAGGATGTTTGTTTGAAAGGGAATTTCCTATGATTTTTCAGCCTTAAACTTTGGCGTGGCACTGTTATTATCACCATTCTTATTCTTACATTAGGTTTATGTCCCGCCTTCCTCCTCCTTGTAAGTAACCCAAAGCGGCTTACAAGGTTCTCTCTGTTTTATCCTCACAACAACCCTGTGAGGTAGGTTAGACTGAGAGGCCCTGACTGGCCCCAAAATCACCCAGGGATTTTTATTGGTGAGTGGAGACAAGAGCCTGGGATTCCAGAGTCTGAGTCTAGCACACTAACCACTAGACTGTGCTGTCTAGCTGTTCAGCTTATTTTATTTCATTTATCTACCACCTAATAAGCTGCTATTACAATACCCTCTGTGGCATCAGCTTTCATTCAGGTTTTATTTGAAGGCTGTGTCATCCTTATTGTCTTCAGACATGTGGAAGGGGAGTGTTTTTAAGCACCCTTTCGAAGAAGGGACTGCCATTTTAAAACAAGACAACAGGTTCCATCTGCCGCACCATTTGCCCAAGGGTATGGGATACCTGAGACAGGTGTCAGAAAGGGATAATGTTGGTTTATTTTTTGCACATGCCTTTGAAGGCAGCTTATGTTCCTGCTGTTTACTTGTGTCTGGTTATCCTGGACTCCCAGCTCTAGGAAATGGTGAAATTAATGTCTATTAATGTCTAATGTTTTTTTTTAGTCGCCGAAATGCACCGAGGCGGGGAGGGATATATTGTTTATTGTTTATAGTTTTATGGTTTTATTGTATTTTTTACATTGTATTTTAAATTGTTGTAAGCCGCCCCGAGGCTTTGTTGTGATGGGGCGGCCTATAAATGTTTTAATTAATTAATTAATTAATTAATATTTGTTTAAATATTTCTGCCCAACATGGTTTACAGTGAGATTGCAGTCAGGTAATCTAGCACTTTGACATGACAAAGTATCACCAGTCAGAGGAGAAAACAGCAGGCTAGAAAAGGGGTGCAGAACCTTACACTTGGGGGCCAACTCCAATTTTATTGATTGATTGATTGATTTAGAATATTTGTCTGCCGTCCTTTCGCAGAGCCTCAGGACGGCTTACATAAATGAACCTGAAGCCTGAGCCTGGCACTCCCTTTCCACCAGACCCCGATCATTTGGTTGTTTCCCATCATCTGTGCATCATTTTCCCCATTATAAAAGCCCAACCCTAACCCTAAGGGCTTTGTTAAAAACAGTACAATCTTTACACTAAAATACACTGCAATTTTTGGCCTTCAGCCCTGCCCTCCTTGAAACGTGACCCCTACGTTTTTCTTGGAGCCCGTGGGCTGATGGAGGTTCAGCACCCCTGGTTTATATGGACAAATCCTCTGGCTTGGTGTAAAGCAGCCCCTTCGGTGTGCAAAACTATGGAATGCGCTCCCTGGAGAGGTTCGCCTGGCGCCGTCGTTACATGCTTTTCAGCGCCAGGCGAAGACCTTTTTATTTCAGTCTTATTTTGCTTGTTAATGGATTTTAGTTAGTTTATTTGTGTTTAAATGTTTATTGGTTATGATTTGTATTTGATTGTAAGTCGGTTTTTGTGGGTTAGTTATACTTTAGTTAGCCGAGATGTACCGAGAGGGGAGGGAGGGATAAAATTATATGTAATATTGTTTTAAAGTATTGTTTATTGAATTGTATTTTAATTCTGTTGTAAGCCGCCCCGAGGCTTCAGTGCGATGGGGCGGCCTATAAATGTTTTAATTAATAAATAATAAATAAAATAAAGTTAAAATAAAGGAGCAACACAAGAACTAGGCAAGGATGTTGCTTTCTGATGAAGTCATGGGATGCTCAGCTCTTGGGCGCCCTGGTGTACAGTCCTAGGGAGAATGGAACTTTCTCTCCAGACATTTCACCAGACGTTCGTCGTGTTGCTTCACTTGTAGACATCAGTGGAAACTGTACAAGATCAACCCTCATGCATTAAGCGTGGTTTTTTTTTTTAATTGCCATCTGTGTATATTTTCACAGCGCTTCTCCCTACCGCCTGTCTCAGGTGATTTCATGGAAAAACTTTGTGGAGCAGGGGCAAAGATTCGCCAACGGGTTGGCAAGAAAGGTATCAAGACATTTGCTGTGTATTCTCGAGAAGGCTTTACGTGGGCCTGAGCCTTGGTTGCTGCCAGTTCTTAGCTGTCTGCCACGTCCTGTCCTCATGCAGTAGGCTACCTTCAGCCAAACTTAAGAGAGAGCAGGGTGCAAGGAGGGGGCCCATGGGATGCAGATGACTGCCCAGTCACTGACAGATGGATCCCCCGGCGGGGAAGCAAGTTACTCTAGGAATGGGCTGTGTATGTAGTTCCTGCTGCTCTTCCTCCTCTGTTCGGAAAAAGTTAGGCTCAGCTTTTTGGCACAAAGACTACAATTAATTTTAGTCAGAGAGCCAGTGTAGTGCAGTGGTTAAGAGCGTGGGACTGGGACTCAGGCGATCCGGGTTCGAGTCCCCGTTCGGCCATGGAGCCAACTGGGTGACTTTGGGCCAGTCACAGACTCTCAGCCCAACCTACCTCACAGGGTTGTTGTGGTGGGGATAAGATGGAGGAGGAGAATGATGTAAGCTGCCTTGAGCCCTTTGAGGAAAAAGGCAGGGTATAAATTGAAAAATAAATAAATAATTTTACCTTAAAATAGACACACACAACTTCATTAAAGGTGCAGTCCTCAACAGACCAACTTGGATTTGAATCTGATTGAGATCGGTGTGCCTTCTGAATTACTTCTCCAGTATAAAGAAGCAATAGAAATAGAATATAGAATATTTCTACTGGGATAGAAATACGGGTGCAAAATATAGTCCCACTGGTTGATGGGTGGGAGATTAAAAGGTGGAAGAACTGCTATCCTGAGAGAGGTTGTAAGGAGCAAGAGCCTCCCCTCCCCGCCCCTCCCCGCCCCTCCCCTCCCCTCCCCTCCCCTCCCCTCCCCTCCCCTCCCTTCCTTTCCTTTCCTTTCCTTTCCTTTCCTTTCCTTTCCTTTCCTTTCCTTTCCTTTCCTTTCCTTTACAACCCTCCTTCTGCTCCCCCAGTTGTCATGGGAAAAAATTTATGTGCACCAGTTCCAAGGCTGGTATACCATTTTCCCCAATTCCTGGGGTGTTGCTGAGGAATGGGAAGGTTATGGAACCTTCCCTCAGACAGACCCCCCAGAACACCCCTTCTTTACCTCTACTAATCTCAGTGAGCTCCTGGGGCCTCGGGAGTACAAGTTATCATTCTAAGTTTCCCACAGTTCCCTGGAGTGCCAGGTATACTGTTGCTCTGGGCATCATGGGAAATGTCACACGGTAGCTCACAGCCTGCTGAGCTGCAGAACTCCAAATGAGCTTCCGAGGAACCGGGACACTCCCTGAAATACATTTGAAAACCTCTTTTAAAGACTTCTGTGCCTCTCTCTCCTGCACGAGTTACCGCTGATATGTGCAGCACAAGAACTTCTGCCACTAAAAGCAGGGCCTTAACAGCTCTGGCCCCACTGAGAACAGTCCTCCTCTTCTCCAGGAATTGTTCCTTTTTACATGCTCTTCCGGAGAACTTTTTTTAAGCCAGTCCTTCAGGATTCCTTAGCTTTTCCACTAGCCCCAACTTGTACAACCAATGATCAGGAATGCTGAGGGCACCAAGCTGGAGAAGGCTGCCCACGGACGATGACTCTGGCGAAGACATTTTCCACTTAGTTAATATTCGGTGTGGTAGGTTCATGGCTGAATGGATTTTTATACTGTACAATTGTCCTTTTTCCATCACCTGATTATCCATTCTTGTAAGGTAGGAGTAGGATGACCATCAGTGATGGGAGTGGTAGTCCCAAACCCCTGGAGGACACCAAATTGTCCAGCCTTGCTAGAAGACATGGTGAAGAGAAGCTGGGGAAAATCCTAGTATAGATGTTTTAAAATGCATATGTTATGGATTCCAGCACTAGCAAAAGAACCCATTATTCAGAAATACGGAGAAAAACGTCATGGGCTCACCAGTTACCTTCTAACCCCAAAGGAAATGTGTCTCCATGATTATCCTCAAGCAGGTAAGCTCCTCTTGTTTGGATGTTGACAGGGAATCCACATGGGCTGTTAATGCAATTAATCTGAAATTCCAGTGTTTTGAAAAGGGAGGGTCCCTAGTTCAGTGGCAGAGTATATGCAAGGGCTAAGACTCTGTAAGAATCCTCCAATGAGCCTGTTTTACCAGCAAAACAGGCTAAGAGGAAGGATCAAATCAGCCATCACACCAAATTTGCTTTGAGCTAACTAGGGACTGCAGGTGGCACAGTGGTTTAAATCGCTGTGCTGCTGGGCTGGTAGATCGAAAGGTTGCCAGTTCGAATCTGCACCACGGAGTGAGTTCCCATTGCTCCGTCCCAGCTCCTGCCAACCTTGCAGTTCGAAAGCATGCAAATGCAAGTAGATGAAAAGGTACCACTTCGGTGGGCAGGTAACAGCGTTCCGTGCACTTCGGTGTTCAGTCACGCTGGCCACATGACCACAGAGACCGTCTGCGGACAAATGCTGGCTCCCTTGGCTAGGAAACGGAGATGAGCACCGGCCCCGAGAGTCAGGCATGGCTGGACTTCACATCCAGGGGAAACCTTTACCTTTTTAACTATAGTTTATCCTCCAGACAACAGCTCAAAGGCAGCTTTTTGGCCTCCTTGAGTGCCACAGTGGAAGAAAGGTGAGATAGATAGAATTTAATGATTTGACACACGAGCTGGGCTGTGCAGTTGATTTTCTCACATCCAGCTAGTGCTGAATCATCCATTAACTCACGCAGGCTCTTGAGCCATCTTGTTTCTTCCTTCTCCAGATGACGCCAGCTGCAGCCATTTTGTCCACACCGGTTGCAACAGCCCAGCAACAGACAGCAGCCCGCTTTTTGGACTAGACTGCGAAATGGTATGTTGCGTGAAATTCCCTGATGGGTAGAAGAAAGGAGGGATTTGTTTTCCTGCCCTGCCATGGCTAATAGAATTGATCGGCAGAAACCCTTTGGGAGGCGATCTCGTGAGGGTCAGTTTATGGCGTAGCATTACATGCATGGTTCGTCCAGAGAAGAAGGCCACAGCAGACTGGCTGGGCGTGTGTTTAACACACAGAAGCTCCAGGTTCCATCCTGGGCATCTCCAGGCAGAGCTGGGAAGACCTACTGCCTGGAACCCTGGAGAGTCGTCGCTGGTCAGAGTAGACAATTTAGTACCAGATGGATGGTGGTCTCCCTTGGCATAAGGTGACAGTCAGTGTCTATTACACAAAGTTAATTGTGGAAATTAAGCTTTATTTGTAGGAAGGCCAAAATTTCAACCACTAAGTATAAAGAAAGAGCAGGCAAGCTTTTTTCTGTTACAGGCGTACTTCCTTACTGGCGGTCTGTCAGAGCTGCGTATTGGTAGTAAGCAGGTCCAGAGCTAAAATTCAGTGGGTCAACCCTTTCCTCTTTCTCCCACACTCTTTTGTCTCATTTTCCACCTTTGCCGTCTCTGCCCAGCCCCCTTTTCCTTCTCTTTCCTTCCCATTCAGCCAACTAAAAGGAGAGGACTAGAGACTGCTTTTGCCAGAAGTCTAAAGTCTGAAGAGACCACATGCAGAAGACTTTTCAAACAAGGTTGAGGGATGCATGAAGTTAAGCTGAGGGTCACATGTGGCCCTCAGGACTTCTGGTTGTACACCCCTAGAACAAAGATGCGCTTCCAATTTTTTCCTCCTCAGATGCATCCAGGACACCGGCCTTTCCAGCCCTGGTGTCTTCCAGGAGTTTTGGGCTTTAGCTCCCATGCTAGCAGGGAAGGTTGGGTGTCATAAACACATCTAGGACATAGCAGATCAAAGAAGTCTAGAGAAGAGTTGTCCAAGCATGACAATTGACATGTATGGGATTTGAGTTGTATCATTGGAATCAAGAGGCAAAGAAAAGCTGTGAGGCCTTTCTTAACATCGTTCATTGTTTTTAACCAGTGTCTCACCAGCAAGGGATCCGAACTCACGCGAATTTCAGTGGTGGATGCCAGTGGCCGGTGCATCATGAATGAGCTGGTCAAGCCAAAATTACCAATCAGTGACTACCTCACCAGGTAACCTGTTTGTGCTCTTATTCCTTGAAAAAAAAAAAATGACAAAGCCACACAGACATGCGCCAGGATTCCGAAGGATTGCAAGCACACGGAGAGAGGGAAGGTAGCCATACATCGTTTGATGTGCACCAAGACACACGTCACAATGGAAATGTACAAGCCCATCTTTTCTTGCTTTAAAATCTTTATGATAGAAGCTGTCAGGGGACCCAAATGGATCAGGAGCACAGCAGCGGGGAGCAAGGATTCGTGGTGGGGGGCGGGGTTTATAAAATCTCATCCACCAAGCCACTGTTCTCCGCAGTAGCAAAAGTGCACCCGCTTTCCGGCTGTCCGAAGTGACGCAGACCTTCCTCCCGCTTCAGCAGTGTGCATCGTCCTTGATTTCATGTGTCGTCCAAATCCTTTGCCAATGACTTTGCTTTGGTCAAAAGCAAAAAGACGTCTGGAGTCGTTGTAGAAGAGCATACAAAAACCAGCCAAGTTGCATCCTTCCCCAGAGGTTCCCATCACAGCCTTACCTTTGCTTGAAAAGCCTCCGTCCCTTCCAAGCCCTAAATTTCCTCATTTGTGTCTTGAAGTTACTCTGGCATTACCAAGGAGCTGCTGCAGCCAGTCACGACCACCCTCGCTGACATCCAGGGCCGCCTGAAGAGGCTTCTCCCCACCGACGCAGTTTTAGTGGGGCACTCCTTAAATTTCGACCTCCGGGCTCTAGAAGTGAGTATATCCTCACAGATGGAGTGGCAGAAGATGCCCTCCTTCACTTTCACGGTGCATCACCAGTGGCGCAAAGGCAAGGAGAGGTTTTTTGCACAGGGTTGCTTGACTTCCTCCTTTCCCACCCCCTGCGTGGAGAACCCTGCACTGCGCTCTGACTGGGGGAAATGGCTGCGATCCATTCCTGAGCTGCTGATCATAAAAAGGGAGCCAGTGGTGCAAATCCAGTCTGCAGACTCGTCCTTGGCCTTAAAGGACAAGTCGCTGCTCCATATGAATGCCCCCCTCCTAGAGAGCAACCTTTTCACATCCATCTTCTCCCCATTTATTCCAGATGGTTCATCCAAGAGTTATAGACACGTCGCTTCTGTTTGCCAGGAAGGATGGCAAGCGGTTCAAGCTCAAATTCTTAGCCGAAGCTGTTTTAGGGTAAGAGGTCTCCTGCCCTGCCATTCTTTACAAGCCAAACCATAACCCCCTAGACCTTTTTAAGAAGGAAAAGTCTGACTTACTGCACAGCAGAAAAGAAACCCTCTGGAGGGAAAGATGATAATGGTACAGTCCTGCACCCACTCGGCTGGAAGTAAGTGCCGTTGAAATCCGCAGGGCTTTGCTTCTGCATTGGACACGCGTACGATTACACGCGAAGTTTGTCCGGCCCCATAAGGCATGTGGGTCCTCAAGGCAAGAAGTATCTGCATGGAGCCTTTATGTGTTCTGCTTTCCTCCTGCAGGAAAAAAATTCAGCAAGAAGACGGACAGGGGCATGATCCTACAGAAGATGCTCGGTGTGCCCTTGAATTGGCCCAGTATTTTATTAGCCAGGGACCCAAGAAGGTATGTGACTTAGTTTCTTTCATGCATTCCTTTTAAAAATAAAAACAGAAAAATAAAGATCTTTGCAAAATACTGCATTTTTCGCTCTATAAGATGCGCCTGACCATAAGACGCACCCAGTTTTTAGAGGAGGAAAACAAGAAAAAAAATATTCTGAATCCAATGGGCACATCATCACAGGCACATTCCCCATCACTTCCCCATGGGCTGCACATCTGACAGCCTTACTGCACACACATATTTGCTCTATAAGACGCACAGACATTTCCCCTTACTTTGGAGGGGGGGAAAAGTAAGTCTTATAGAGCAAAAAATGCGGTAACTGTATTACCAATGGAAGCATGATGACAGATAGACGGGGAGGGGGGGACCCCAACCCAGGGAGCAAAATAAAAACAACATAAACGTTCATAGACAAGTAACAGTTTTGTGGCACTTACAAATTTCCTATGGCATAAACTCCCTCAGATTAGAGATCTCCAACTGGAACTACATACTTTGGAGGGAAGCGTATCTTGTGACATACATTAACTTTGCCCTAGGTAGCTGAGCTAAACCTGGAAATCAAATTGCTGGAGCAAAGGAACACACCGAAGCAAAAGAACAGGGTCCAGAAACGTGTGCAAAATCCCGCCCTGTGGTAAATAGTCCTTCCTGCTTTCTCTTCTTTGGAAAGCTGCAGCCTTTCCTGAACTTACGTGCACATTGAAGATTCCTTCAGTGCCTTTACTTCATACAGCCATACTGTGCAAACGAACTACCCCATCCAGTTTGCAGGACGTCTTGCTCCTGCTTTAATCGGCTCACATCCACGTAAGGGACTGTGGTCTCCTCACAGCTGCTGACACTTTTTGCAAAAGCAAACCAGAGCTTGAAGGCCAACACAATAGCCATTTTCCTAGGTGGCTGTGTAGATTCTCATTCCATGGTCCTTTCCCTTTTAATTTGGAATTGCCGTCTTTAATTCACTCTCTGTATACAAAGAATCCAGACTTCTTCATCAGCCTGTCTCATTTCCATGTTTCAGTGTTGCCCTCCCATCATGCTTTTGTAGCCCCAGACCTCACTCGGAATCATTCTTTTTTAATAAAATGGTCAAAAGCATGTATTTCCACAATTCTGCGGCCGTCTTTTCTGAGGCACTGCTTTGGATCTGATACCGCTTGAGAGCCCCTATGGTTTCGGCAAGAAACAGAGATCCCACAAGCCTCTGTTTACACTGCTATATAAATGTGAAGCATGAGGCTAAGGAAGCAGTTACTGCTAAATGTGGCATTGCGTTTGCTTGTGTTCTCACTGTCTTAGCTTTCCGTTCTCTTTCTTAGCCTTCTTGACATCTTGCACTCCATGGGCCAAAAGACCCTGCTTCTCGGAGGACCACATGAAGCACCTTCCTCCAACTGTCAGAATCATCTGGACCCTCTAAATAAGCACGTGAGTTGCAGCTGTTCTTCTGGGGTTTCCCATTTGCATTTTAAGATACTACCTCAGGCCTTCCCCGTGGAAACACATTGAGCTGAATCAGAGAAGTGGATCATTACACTGTCCCCAAATCATTGCCGTCATGGGCAGTCAGCATCCTCAGAGGCCCATATCCATCTGGGGGGCCCATTACTGATCCTCAGAGCCCCCTGGCCCTGTTGGCTTCTTCTCCGCCCTGTTGCAAACTGTTAACCTGCAGACTTTGGGCTTCAGCTCCTATCACCTTGGCCACTAGTGGCTGGGAGTTTATTTTGCTTAATTTCATTCTATACTGCCCAGCAGCCAAAGCCCACAGCTAACCCTACCCTCAACCAACCCTACAGGCCCATCAGTAATAATATTTCCAGGGAGTAGCTATTCCCGAAAGCTGCCAGGCCTTCAGCTTGCCTGATGCTGAGCGTCAGGAGATGCTGAGCCAGAACCAGGAATTTGTTGACTTCCAAGTTACTGCTTTCAGGCAGCGATACCAAAGATGGTGCTCGTTCTAGCAGTCCTGGGCTCCGCAAGGGCTCCGTCCACTCCAGCCACCAATTGGTGCTTCCTAACCCAAAATGACCCTAAACGCTTCTGGGTCATTTGGGATGTGTTTCATGTGTCCAGTGAAAGCATCTGCTGTCCCTCACTCATCGGTGGCTGTCCTAAAGCTTGGGTCTTGTTCCAGCTGACACTCATTTTCTGGGTACACCTGTTTGCAGTTCATCGAACATGGAAGGATGTTGTTCAATGTTGTCTCCTTCCTAGATCTTCCAAAGAGCCCTGGACAAGATCCCAAGGGCCTCTTTCAGCCTAATTCAATTTGATTTGGATTCAAAGCTTGTTACATCTGACCTCACTGCAGAAATGGGTTCAAAGGTAAGCAGGACTTAGGGGTGGCAGAAAGTCGGCTAAGCTCTACCTGAGGTTCTCCGGCTGATTTGCTGTAGGTCTGTGTCCTACAGCAGCAACTACCAATAAAGCAAAAAAACAACAACCCCTCTCTCCCTAAATCATGCTAGTAGGATGATGGGACTTGGGTTCCCTTTCACTTCCTAGAGATGCCTCATGTTGTACCGAAGCTGTAGAACCTTCAGTGGCAGATGAAGAGCTTCTTTTAAAAATTCCCAAGTTTTTAAAGCGCTTTTTTCAAGTCATTTCATGACAATTTTAGGACCTTCTAAAATCAGCAGGTGTTGTTCTATTGTTGCTGGTTTTATCTATTTTGTTCATCCTGTTCTGGTGGATTTTAGCAGTCTTTTTATTTATGATCTTGTAAACTGCCCATAGGATGACATGTAAGTGTTAAAATAAACAGGTTTTAAAATAAGGCCTGTAAAGAAAGGTTGAGGGAACTAAGCATTTTGTGTACCCTGGAAACACGAAGGCTTAAGGGAGACATAGAAGCTTAGAAACAGAGTGAGTCAGAAGGGGCCTCCCGGGCCATCTAGTCTGACCCCCAGCTCCAGCCGGCTCCGCTCATGACCTATCCTTGAACATGAGTGTTCTTGAAACAGCCAAAGGGCAATCACAGAACGGAAGGCAAAGACTTGCTCTCTGTGGCCAAGGCAGGCAACGAGACTCGATAGGTTTAAGTTACAAGCGGGCAGATCTTCCTGCATGTTAGAAGGAACTTTTACAATAGCAGCAGTTTGACTGTAGGGGCAGCCCCTTGCGGGAGGGTCTCCATCGGGGAGGCTCTGCCTCGGGGTTTTCTGCATCAAGCAGCAGGGTAGACAAGCTGGCCTAAAGCCCCTTCCAGTTCTATGGCAGAGGACGCTCCTTCAGCCAGAGAGCCAAATTCCAGGTCAGAAGCGTTCGGTAAGTGGGGACAAAGGTGGGGAACAAAGCAGGTGGGCCCCAAGCACAAGGACACGGTAGCACGATGCACAGTTGGAGGAAATGGGGGGGCAAGGGGGCAGCAGGGCCATCTGGGGTGCCGACAAGCCAGACTGGTCCCCACCCTGAAGTTCCCCACCTGCCTTCCTGTGGGGAAGTCGAGGATACATGAACAAAGCCAGGGGAGATTCTGAAGCCGGCATTACTGAGGTGAGGGACCAGGTGTTCTTTAATGGCATCATCTCTCTCCCTGCCGCCACTGTGAAATCTCAGCATTATCCCTTCTCTCCGTAGATGAGGGCCAAGCTGGTTGACTTGCTGACAGTCTACGCAGGCCCGTTTGGCCAGGACGTTTGCCTGAAGTCGCTGAAGAGAACCTTTAAGAAATACGGCCACGTTCAGTCGATCAGGTTCATCACAGAAACCGTCCAGGTGAATAGCAGAGGAGAACCACCGCGCTGGCAAGGAACACAGGCTGCCTCTGGCCAGCTGTGCGGCCCCATGCTGCCGCCTTCCCTTAACCCAGGGGTGGGAATCCTGCCTCAGCCTGAGAGCCAGATGGGAACACGAGAAAGGCCTCGGGGGCCACATGCCAAGTGTGGGTGAAGCCAAAGCCGGGGTGTGTGGGCTCAAGCCTGCTCAAATGACTCCACAGCATTTTCAAATCGCATCCTAAGTAACAACTCTCTGTGTGTCTACTTACAAGTAAGCAGGCCTTCTGTCTTCAAAACGCACACCTCGGTTTTGTGCAGCAGCTCTCCTGTTGGTCGGCCTGAGATTGTTACATCTGAGCCGTGCTGATCTGTTGCCATGTTTTTCTTCCCTGAAGCCTCACATCTGTATCCAGTATGAAGTTCTGGAGGCTGCCCAGCTTGCAATGGGGAGCCTGAATGGAACAGCAGTGAAAGGATCTTTGATCAAGGTAAGTTTGGCTGCTGTCCTTGGATCCACGGCGTTGATGGAAAGGAACAGACAGCTGCAGCAGCGTCTTCTGTCCTGCCCCTTTGGCCACCCACCTCTTCAGCACTTGCTTTCTGATGGACTCAACCACTGTCCAGCCCACGTTCTGCAAAAGGCCTCTGCCAGATGTGGATGCAGACGCTCGCCTGTGGTGCACGCAAATCACCTCCGGCCGATTAGGCAGCAAGGAGGCAGAAGTTAGCACCTCAAAGAGTGAAATGAACTGAGGCTGGTATGTGCAGGCAGGGAAAATGCCGAGTGGTGGAGTAGCTTTTGGAGACATGGACTTGGCTCTCCTTCTTGCAGCCATTGGAATTCAGAAGCATACTGGCTCCAAAACCGGAAATAATATATGGCTGCTTTGACTTGTTGCCACTGAACTATGGCCCCAGGCCAGCTTTTTTGGCACTTGGAGCGGTGCCTCTGAAATGCGCTGTGGAGACTCGGAGCCCCGCTGTCCAGTCAGGCAGACTCCCTCTTGCCCTGCACAGCCTGCAGCCCAGGATGGAGGGTCTGGGGAACGTGGCCAGCAAGTCAGTGCCCGGTGGTTGTGTGTTTCTGTTTGCCGTCTTCAGGTTCAGAGACCTGTCACAGAGTTGACGCTGGATTGTGAGGGGCTGGTGAAAGAGCTGGAAAGGGATCCAGAAAATGAAGGAGTCGTTTATTTGGCAGGACTGGGGAAGATGGAGAAGGAGACAGATTTGCAAGAGAAGCTGAGTTATTTGACAGACTTGAGCTCTGTTTTTCAGCCAAGGGATCCCAGAACTGGAAAAAAGAGAAATTACTGTTTTCTGAGTAAGTATGGCATTGACCAGTGGGGCCTGCAACAAAATGTTGCAGCATGGGGCGGACCTGCGCAGAAACGCAGCCACTCCAGTCCATTCGGCATCCTGTATTCTCTGGCCGGAGAGCATGCTCAGTCCTCTGCGGGTTGGTTTGGAAATCATGCCGTGCTTGCCTCGTGGCTCTTTCTTGTCCCACAAGCCTTGGGTTTTCTCCAGCCTGCTGATTCCTCCCTCTGTGCGTGCAGGGTGCTTCTCTGGCTCTCATAGCCTAAACATAAGAGGAAATGGTAACAATCAGAGGGATTGGCTTGTAGAAGCATTCCATACCTGCATCTTCTTGACGGAAAAGTAAGAAGAACTTTTAAATCAACAGAAACGTGGGAATATAGAGACCCTTTTTCAAATGTGACACTATATTCATTACCTGCCTTTTTCCTGTTGCAAGGTGGCTTACCTGCTGCACCTCTTCTGCATTTTATCCTCACAGCAACCCTGTGAGGCATGTTAGCCTGAGAGTCGGTGATTGGCCAAGAGATGCCCAGAGTTCCCATGGCTGAGTTGGGGAGCTGAACCCAGGTCCCTGCAGCTCTAACCACTACCCCCTTCTGCCTCTGGATTTGAGCATCATATTTCTGACAGAAGGAATTCTGCTAACCTCCCCCTGGTTTAGCTTCCTCATACGGGGAGGATTTCTTTCCATGAATTCTCTTGACCTCCTGCCTCGCTTGGGGTGCCTTCAAATCTGGAGGATTACAAGCTTCTTACTGAGGGTGGGAGGTGAGGATTGTGCTGGCCGTTTTGGCTGCCTTAAGTGCTTTGTGCCTGGTTACAAGGAAAAGAGGCTGAGGCAGTGCCAGGATGCCATGGACCTCAGTGGACCCCCGCTTCCCACCTCTCCGGCCCCTGCAGCAGCCCTCCAACACTGGCTTCGAGGGTGGTCTTCAACCTCAGAGCCGCAACAGGAAAGAGCTATGCTGGCGGTGGGGGTGGGGGCAAGGTGCTCCCATGCCTGATGCTTCCCAGGTCACAGCTGGAAGGCCCACCTTGCCTGTGTCCACTTGAACATTGTCTCGCAGCCATAGGATCGTGTTGGAAAGCAGAGTTTTCAGTGTTCATGGACCCTTGCTGTGGAATGATTATTTTAGGGTTGATTATGTCAGTCGATCAGCATCTTTCCTTTGGTGTTGCTTCAAAACAAAGCCACCACCAGTTGTAAACCTTGCCCCAGATAAATCATGCAGCAGGTCTGATTATTACTAAAGTTTAACGCAAGCACATATAAAACTGCAGAGGGTAAGTACGATCTCAGAAAGCACCATTCTTTTCTTAGCAAGGAGTGCATGCCTCTTTGAAGGATTCCTGTTTGACGACGCGCGAGTGCAGCACCTAACGAGTTGGATCCAGATGTCGGAATACCTAGAGCAGGCCCATTGAAATGAACGGGATGAGCAACTCAGACCTCACTGACGTCAGTGGGACTGTTCAAACCAGGCCTTAATCTGGATCTTCTCAAAAGAGAATATACAGCAAAAGCGAACATATTATTTGTTCCGGCCAAAGGAAAACCCATCTCTTCACCTGGGATGTGCTTGCATTTCTTGTTTAGAGTTCCCAACAACTGGAAGTGCCACCAGCGCCCTTAAGACCATAGAGGAGCAGGCAGCCAGAGGCGGCAGATTGCGAGGCTGGAGGGCCCTGACGCCCACGTGGCTGCAGCAGTGGATCTCTCGCGCAACCCAAAACGACAGCGCGCTTGTGGCACCACGCCCACACCCCAACCTCTCCGTCGAGCAGTGCTCTGCCTTGGTGAGCCCCTGGCCTTTCCTTTGACACTCCCGACACGTGATCGATCACGAGGGTCCGAATGCCAAGTTCCGCTCAAAGAAGTAGAAGAGATTCACACTGAAATGCCTGTGTAACCTGACCGTTAGAGGCAGTCCCAGCAACTCCAGTTAAGACAGCTACCAAACCTCAGGTCCAGAGACCAGATCTGCCCCCCCAAACATCCAGATAGCCACACTGCCTCCCCCCCCAAAAAAAAAAAGCTTCCAGATGGCCGTGCTACCTTCTCCTGACCTCCCTCTTCCTACTACCAATCGTTTGGTGGTTTCCTGGCTTTGGCACAGTTCCCCCCTGCCCATTCTAAAACAATACTTCTAATGATTAGTTGCTGGCAGTACAAGCTTTACAGTAAAACATAGAAACAGAGCGAGTCAGAAGGGGCCTCCTGGGCCATCTAGTCTGACCCCCAGCTCCAGCCGGCTCTGCTCATGACATGTCTCTCATGGTGGAACTTCTTGCTATTTTGGCCCCATCCTCTTTACATTCAGCCCTGCCTACCATGGGATGCTTTGTGCTCCTGAGAGCTTTTCTGGAATGGAATCTGGCTCTTGGGCTGACAGAAGTTCATCGCCCTCGAGTTAAAGGGCAGCTCAGCAAGGAGCAGCCCCCCCCCCATCCTGAAGAACTGTGGCAGGGCGGAGGATCTCCAAACAAACAGGCCTGCAATTTGACATGGTCTGTGACTTCACACACACATCTGGACAGTGTTTTGGGTGTCACTAGATGGTTTTAGCACCTGTCCTTCCCCAGCCTTTCTCTATTGACTTTCTAACAGATTATTTTAGATATGTGCTTTATTTGTCCGAACCTTGGGTTATACGTAGCCTGTACATCTGCAAAGTACCGGAATAATCAATTTGCCATGGTACATTTTCACTGAGGTCTTAAGCACGGCGAAGCTTTCTGGCAATTTCCCTTTGGCCCCTGTAGGATAATACTCTCTTGCCTCTCTTGGTGCTGTGTTTTGGCAATTGTAGGGTAGAGAACCTCTCGCCTTTGTCTGTCTGTTTTTATGGCAGCCTTCATGTTTTCCACACAGGAGCAAGATTTAAAGAAAGCAATGAAGGCGTTGGATCACCAAATCAAAGAGCTCTACCGGTGCCTGCCAGATCACACACTCTGCGTCATTCTGTTACCAGGCACAGACAGGTGAAAACCCCGTAGGACGTGGTGTTTTTTCTTCCCCTTTTCACTTAATTCTAATATTGTCATCCCCCTTTTGAGTTGTCTGTGTTGTAGCTGAGGGTCACGACATATTTATTTAATATTCTTGCCCTTTCTGTTTTTTGTTTTGTTTTGTTAGCTGCCTTAGATGCTAAAGATTAAAAACTGTCAGAAGCAAACTCCCTAGTTTTCGGCCTGCAAAGTTACCAACTGAAAACAAATTGGGTAGTTGGGTTATCAGGCAGATCTGCTCATTAACTTTGGCCTTGGGCTCTGTCTGACACGCAGTTATTCTGAGGCGGGTCAAAACAACATCCCCTTTGAGGAAAAAAGCTTGTCCAGATAGATCAACAGGAGGCTGCCTCCATCCAGAGTTTATTTGGCATTATGTCCCTGACGGATCGCCTTCCTTGGACTCGAGAACCCTAACGGAGGAATGGAGTCAGTTATTTGCCTAGGAGTCTGACTTGTTTGGAGAGCAGCAAGGCAGGGGATCCCCAGTCAGTCCTCACGCTGAGCATACCACCCAGGGGAGCAGTTTCTGGCGGTGGGAAAGTGGGCTTCCCATGATGTCTGTCAGCCTACGGCAGCTTCTCCCACCCCCTTTTGTGCCATGCCACGTACGAGACACTCCTTCACAGACTTCAGTGATTCTGTGGGTGATTCTGTTTCTTCCCTGTTAAGAGCATCTCCGTAATTTTACTCAGCGGGGCAACAAAATGCGAAGGGGAAGGGGGTAGGCTTTGACCTCCTTTAGCCACACGGATGGGGCTTAAAGTCTTCTGAGGGAGGGCTTGGCGGCCTGAGTGCCTGGGTGGAAGCCCCACTTTCACTAATTCCTCAATCACCCGGATCGGGAGAAGCCCTCCCCTTGAGTGCACTCATATCAGCGAGCCCAGCTGGTACCCCCCAGATCTGCCGGGTGGTATTGTTTGCCACTTTCTGGCTTTTCTGTATCTTCTGGGAAGGAAGCGTTACACTGCTTTAGTCTCCTATTATTTCTCAGGGACTTAGAGGCAGTGAGCAGGGCGAGGGGGGCGGGGGGAGTAACACCCGGCTTGAATGTGGAAGGAGGCCTGCTACCGCATCTTCGTTTGTGTGCAGTAATCCTTTTAATGTGCTGCAGCGGCCGCAACTGGTCCTCTCTCTCCCCTCTGCCTTCTCCCCTGTCCCCTAAGTCTTTGCTAAGCTCCATGGGCAACACCAGAGTAGCTTAATCAGGCACGGGGGAGGCCTGAATCCAGGGATAAGCTGTTGCAGCCCTTTTTAATTCGCTTTCCTCCATCCTTTGATTCTAAGCCCTTGCTGCTGATTATTTGAAGTCTGTGTGTGTGTGTTTAGTCATTTTGCTTTAGATAAGCTTCAGCTCCTAGACAGGATTTGATTCATTCTCACATTTTCCTGTTCTTTGTTAACACTTGAAAGCGTGCCAGTGAGTTCTGCCGCACCAAGCACACGCATGCACACACTCAGTCGCAAGGGCAGACGCGCTTCCGTTGGAACCCTCGTCTCCCACTCTCTCCTCTGCCTGTTCCCATCTGTGGTGGAACTGGGCACAAAGCGTGTGCTGTAGGCGGGCAAGAGTGTCCGCCTCCACAGAAGGACTGGGACTTCAGTGCTGGCTTTGTCTGGGTGGCCGTTTTGCCCCGACCCTCCTCAGCTCTGCTCCAGAACAGCCCCTGCACTAAAGGTTCTTCTGATAGAAGGGGAAACGTCCGAGGACTGCCAGTTTTGGAGCCGGCACCCAAAGCTGTGGCCCTCTGCCAAGAGCCTGCTCTGCAGCTGCGAATGTGCAATTCTGCTTTGTCCCTTCAGAGCCCCTTCGGCTGTTCTCTGCAGGCAGAACTCTGGCTTTGAAGGTTGGAGACGGGGCTTCTCGCCACGCCTTCCCTCTGCAGAATGATCCCTTCATCTCCTCACCTTTGCCTGACTTTGACTTAATGAAAAAGCCCCAAGCATGGCAGCATTTCTTCATCCGGGGGGGGGGGGTGCTCCACCCCCACCCTCCGCTTGCTGGGGCCCAGTTCTGCAACCTCTGGATGGACCTCTGGTTCTGGATGGACCTGGCCGCTGGGCTGTAACCGGAAGAGTTAATACTTGCAGGGCCAATGCGTTCGCATGGAGCAGGGGTGGGGAACCCTCTGCCTGGGGGCCAAATGTGGCCCCCACACAGCCCCACCCTCTCTCCCCCAACCACCGGTCACTTAGTGGCTTCCTGGCCTTGGTGTCGTCTTTCTCCCATCCCGAAAGGTTGGAATGCTGCTCTTCAAGTCTAGTTTCTTTTTCTTTTTTTTTCCTTTTTTTGGAATAAGTTTTATTCTAAATAAACCTAACACCGAAAACCCCCCCAAAAACCAACATCAGTCATCAAAAACATTGGACCTGTTGGGTCAGTCCCCCACCGGGGGCGGGGGGGGGCATTTTTATTTTATTTTTATTTTATTTTTTAAGTCTAGTTTCCTGACAGCCAAAGCTGGAAGATAAAAAAAAAAAAAACCGCTAGTATTTTTAGTCTCTCTCTCTGGAAGGCAGCTCCCAGGAGCTGCTCCAAAGTTGGATTTGGCACTCAGGCCGAGAGTGGCGCCCAAGACCTATGCCAGCCTATCTTACTGCTTTGGTGAGCTGCCTTTCTTGGGATCTAAGGCAGCCGTGCCAGATCAAGGAAGGGATCTTGGGGTGATGGTGGCCGGCCCAACAAAACTGTGCACCCAGTGCACAGCTGCTGTGAAAAAGGGCCAACTCCACGTTAGGCATGCTTAGGAACAGACCTGCAAATAGAGCTGCCGCGATCACACTCCCCATATGCCAATCCTTGGCGTGCCCAGACTAAGGGATTCTGTCCCCTTCCAGTCACTTTGCCTGAAAAACTTCTTTATGGAGCTGGGGAAAATATAGAGAAAGGCATGACAAATGATCAGAGGGCTGCAGCAGCTCTCCTGAGAGGAGTGGCTGCAGCAGCTGGGGCTGTTGAGTTTGGGAAAAAGGCACGTATGGGAAGACATGATAGAGGTCTTTAAAATTAAGCATGGTGTGGGGAGAACTGAGCAGGAGAGATTTTTCTCCCCCATAGCACTAGAACCTGGGGTGATCCCATGGGGCTGATTGTTGGGGGATTTGGGATAGGTAAGAAGCAAGTAGCATACCGTATTTTTCTCTCTATAAGACGCACCTGACCATAAGACACACCTAGTTTTTAGAGGAGGAAAACAAGAAAAACATTCTGAATCCAATGGGCACATAATCACAGGCACATTCCCCATCACTTCCCCATGGGCTGCACATCTGACAGACTTACTGCACACACATGTTCGCTCTATAAGACGCACGGACATTTCCCCTTACTTTTGAGGGGGGGGGGAAGTGAGTCTTATAGAGCAAAAAATACGGTAGCTTTTCTTGCCATATGAGGCAAGACTGAGGGAACTGGGCCTTTTCAGCCTGGAGAAGAGGAGACTCTGAGGGGATCTGTTGGCGACATGCAGGTATGTGATGGGGCGTCACATGGAGTGGGCAGAGACCTGCTTTCCCCTGCGGAGGAAGGCAAGATGTGCCCCAACAGAGCCAAGCTTAGGGAACCAAGGTTCAATGTGGATGCCAGGAAATGCTTCCTGACCGACAGGACCCCGAGGATATGGAATGGGCTTCCACGGAAGGTGGCTGAGGCCCCATCAGTGCGGGTGTTCAAGGATAGGCTAGACTTGCACATGGTGGGCATGTCATGAGCGGAGTTGGCTAGAACCGGGGGTCAGACTAGATGGCCCAGGAGGCCCCTTCTGACTTGCTCTGTTTCTGTGTATTACAGAACAAATGGATTAAGCTGGCCTTGCTAGCACACCTCCTTCAGGAGCAGCACATGGTGGGGCCGGGGTGAGCGTCAGAATGTCGCTGCAAGCACCCCCCTGGTGCAATGTTGGGAGAAAATGTTTGCCTTCGTGCCCTTCAGCTTCTTTGGTGCAACTTGGAAGAAATCTGCCTTGCATTTTTAAAAAAGCGTTTACTCGGCCCTCTCTCATGCTAAGGAGCAGGCATGGCCTTCGAATCAAAGTAACGTGTCTTCCCGTCACTTACTCTGCAGGCTTTCTAAATCGCTTCCTGGGTTGAGTCTGCTGGGAATAAAAGGAGAAGACACAGCTTGCAGCTCCTCATAAGGTGCACGGTTCTGACGCCCTAGTTTTGTGGAAAACGTCGACTGTCTTCCTTTAGAGCTGTACCATGCACACCAGCAGAATTCCCTCCTGTAATGTTTTAAACATCAAATATTAAACCATTTAAAGAAGCTGATTCTGTAGTGAGCGGTTTCTTCCTTTCTTGGTCTCTGCTGGCACTGAGCCAGATGCGGGGGGGCCCGGACTGTGTGGTGGTGGATGGCATGCTTTGTGCCTGACCACAAATGGCACCCCCAAATTCCCCACGGTATTTTTTAATAGCAACATTTCAAGAGGAGGGGGCATTCTGCTAAATGTTTGCCAAAGGCGAGTACAAATTCACAGTTTGGAAGGAAGCACAGAAATGAAAATTTCTCAGTGTATGGAATTTCAGACCCTTCGATGCTGAACAGACACCTCGTTCCCACTGATGGACCACAAAAGTGGTGCGCCCGGAGAGGACAATGGGAAGGAGCATTATTACGTTCATGTACCACTTTTCTCCCTCTTGAAGGTGGCTTACAGGGCTCACTTCCCCTCTATTTTATCTTCACAACAACAACCCTGTGAGGGAGGTGAGGCTGAGTCACCCAGTGAGCGGGGGGCTTGGACCTACATCTCCTGGGTTCTCATCAAGCCATCTCATTGCTACACTCCTCTGATTCTCAGCGGAGAAGACCAAACCTCTATTATTCCCTCAATAATATTGAACGATATTATACCTGCAGCAGAATATTACCTAAAATCCTCCATCTGTGGCTTTGGGCCAGTGACCGACTCTCATCCCAACCTCTCACAGGGCTGCTGTTGTGGATAAGATCAAGAGCAGAAGGAGAATGATGGAAGCTGCTTTGCATTTATTGGTGCGGGGGAAGCAGGATATAAATCTAATAAATAAAAACTAATAATAAATACATCTTATTTGATGACTTGGAAAGGGGGAGCGGCAGTGTGGAAGGGGCAGAAACTTCACCCACAGTTCTCCAAGAACACAAAATACAAGGGGGAAAACAAAGCATACTGGAAAATTTTCTGAAACGCTGACCTATTTCTGCACAACCGGCCCACCTTGACCTATACGAATGTTCGGTTTGGAAGTGGAGGGGCCCTCTTGGCATTCGGCCATCTCTTCTCAAGCGTTGGCCCCCAGTTGTGCGAACAGCGGTGATGCCCTGCTTCAAAAAGCGTGGCTGGGGAAGGCAGAGGCTGCCCACTTTTCTGCTCTCCGGACCCATAACTGAACTTTTCGTAAATGTTCTTAGAATTCCTTCTCTCTCTCTCATTCTCTCTCTCTCTCTCTCACTCACACACACACACGCACACAAGCAAGCACAAGTACATACCATTCAGCCTGAAGGAAGTAGCACACTCCAGAGAAAAACACTTAACTTTACCCAGGGGAAAATGGAATCTGTGATTCACACATTGTGGTCCTTTCCCATCTTCTTCATAAAAGGAAAGGTTTTGACTTGAGCTAGTGGAGGAAGGGCAGGATTGGGGGGGGGGGGGGAGAGAGAGAGAGAGAGAGAGAGAGAGAGAGAGAGAGAGAGAGAGAGAGAGAGAGAGAGAGAGAGAGGGAACTTACCCAGGCAGGAATGTGTAAAGACGGGAAATTCAGACTCCTGCAGGGCTGCCACTGCCTTCGCTCCCCCGCCCACGTCTCTGAAAAAATGCCTGTAAAGAGCTGCGTTCACAGCCGAAGGGAGCAGGCGGTGCAGCCTACCAGTGCCCGAGCCCCAAATCTCCGAGAGGCGTTCTGCCGTCTGTGGGCCCCTGCTGGGAGATCCAGGGCCCCTGCGGAATTCTGCACGGTCCAATCCTCCGCTTTATCCAGCTTTTAGCTCACCTTCTGTCTCCATGCCTTGGATCGTTCTGCCTGAATCCCCCGCCCCCCACAAAATCAAATACCCTCCTTTTCTCTGCCCATACACCTTTTAAAAAAAACCAAATAGCTCTGCTCACACACAGACATGAGAGCGAAGGTCTATTCGTATGAACATTTTTCTATGGTTCTGAGCCTGCACCCAATCCTTTTGGTACCTGGCTACATCACTGATGCACAGGGCACCTTCCCCCGTTCCCCAAAATGAACATTATTTTTAAGAGTAGACAAGGAAGAAGTATTTCTGAGGACCGCTCCTCTCTCAAGCCACCCGGGAGGGGAAAACATCATTTCCCAAGAAGGATTTATTTTCAAAAGCAAACACTTTGTCTCACAGGCACAATTTTTCAAAATGGAATAGTAGCAGAGTTGGAAGGCGCTTATAAGGTCATTGCACTCAAGGCCTCACTCTGCTCCCACAGGAGGTCACCCACCCGGGTACAGGCCCGGAAGAAGCTGTCCCATCTCACCAGCGCTTGCAAGCTGACAGACGTCAGGCAAGACTTTGTTCACAAGAAACAACCAATGAGTCCTCCTGTTGGAGGGACCAGGAGATCCGCCATTAGCACCAGCGAGTCCTACTAGAGCTCCTTCCACCCCCCCGTGAAACTCTGGCCAGTCTGTTGCAAGGCACCCCACGTTCTTCCGGGAGATCGCCATCTGCAGCCTGCTTGCCCCTTGCTTCCAGCACGAGCCAGGACACGGATCGTGGCAGAAGGACTACTCGTGGCGCTGTACGCTCGCCCAGAAGGGGCCCCCTGCGGAACCAGGTTCCCCTTCTTGCTACCCACGGAGGCGGCATGCCCAGCACGCCCCCACGTTGACCACAGTACCTGAGTCGATTCTAGCTGGGCATTTCTGTTTGAGCTTGATCCGGACATTTCCCCGCAATGCGCAGAGCAAGCCATCACCAGGGGACAAGCAATTATGCCTAGAGAAGTCTGCACTCCTGATTCTGCTTGCCCATCCCTACGGATCAGCCACTTTCTGGGGTGCGAGGCAGCTTCTTGGACTCACCTGGTGCAGAAGGTGGCGGTTTTGCAGGACGGCCCATCATGCAGTGGGGAAATGGTTCCATCTCTGCAGCCAGAAAACCACCTGCCTGTTTTGGTGCCTTTAATAAGAATGTAAGGACACTAGCAGCAAAACCCAGAGATCTGCCCAGTCTAGCATTCTGGTTCTGCTGTGGGTAACCAGCTGCCTAGGGAACTCTCCCACCCATGTTCCTCAGCAACTGGTGTTTGCAGATCTACCACATTTGATACTGCAGGCTGTAATATAGACTTGATGGCTAGTAGCCATGAAGTCTTCCCCTTGGTCAAATAATCAAGGTTTATTATTACACTGTATTTATACTCCATCTTTCATCTTCTTGCAAGGAGTCTAAGGCAACTCAAAGGTTGTTTCCTCGTCATTTTATCCTCACAGAAACAACCCTGTGCAGTAGGTAAGGCTGTGTATCCATGCCAGGCCCAAAGCTGCCCAGTAGGCATCATGGCTGAGGGGGAATGAGGGCACATCTCCTGCTTTCAACCAATGAACACGCCTATCTCAAAGCAGAGGCAGCTTCGTTCGTTGGCCCGTCCATTCAACTACTGGCTGAGTTGGGCCAAGTTCTACCGCTCAGCCTAGCCTCCTTCACAGGAACATTCTAAGGATTATTTATTTAATTAATTAATTTAGGGAGCTTCTATGCCGCCCCATTCGCCAAAGCCTCGGGGCGGCTCACAACAATAAATAAATAATAATATAAAAACAATATAATTTGAGATGACCTGGCCAGAAATATAAAATAGATAAATAATATTAACAATTTATTTATTTATTTATTTAAAACATTTCTATGCCGCCCCCATCGCAACAAAGCATCGCAACAAAATTAAAATGACGTTGAAATAAAAAGGTCTTCGCCTGGCGCCGAAAAACAAATAACGACAGATGAAAATGGCAGAG
The DNA here is from genome assembly GCA_023646645.1 of Varanus salvator macromaculatus. Lineage (NCBI taxonomy): Eukaryota > Metazoa > Chordata > Lepidosauria > Squamata > Varanidae > Varanus > Varanus salvator. The sequence goes on along the minus strand of JAIXND010000852.1, from coordinate 9,015,668 downwards.
AGACACACACCCCCTTTGAGCATTTTGGAAGAAAGAAAAGATAGGAAGTAAATGAGCAGATGATGAGATGACTAATTCATAGCCAGTCATTCATAACCAGCTTCTAATTACAGTGATATTTCTCACCACAAAATAATGTTCTGGGACTTGCTGGTCTTTTTTGAAAATATCCCACATTTTCGTCTCAGCCTAGCTGTGGAAAACAAGCGGCTGAGCCTTCCGTCAACACGCTGGTGAGGGAATTGCGGCGGCAAAACTTGTGGATGCCTGTTGTGTAGAGGTGAGGAGAGCCGCGCCTGCTAACATTTTCGCACCTACAAAGCTGTTAAATGTACCTGTTTTCTGCTAAATATGCCCCCCCCCCAAGCATGTTGTAGCTTTCTATTGAGAACCCAATTTTAATGATTGGTGACTCAGAGAATTGCTTTACCGAACTCATGCGACCGACTGCTTTTCTTCCCCAGTCATAATGCAACCCCGGGAGAAGATATGCGCCAACCAGGCCAGAACTGGAGGGCAGCGAACATCTGTAGGAGGCTCAGCAAGTCAGCCCATGCTTGCTGATCAACCATTTTGCCAAGGAGGACAGGAGGTGTGGCAGGCCTGTGGGTGGCCAAGATGTGTGAATCACACGTTTTGGCTATTGGCCCATGAGCCTCCCTCCGAAAGGTTTGAGGTTCCAAAATCCTCATTTCAGGAAGGTTCTCATCTGCCACAGGTCAAGGCTTCCTGCCAACTCTTGAATCGGCTCTTTGCTGCAATTAGCAGCTGGTTATGAATGATTGGCTATGAATTAAGTCATCTCAAGAGCTATTCGTTGCATTCCTACCTTGTCTTTCTTCCATGAAGCTCAACCGGTGTGCGCATGTCTGCCATTTTCACTCAAACACCCATCTCTCACCTTAATAAAGGGTGCACTGTTTGGGAGACCATAAGCTTCCTCAGAGCCCCAGCTCTGAGTTCCTGAGATCCCAGAACTGGGGGTCTGACAGCCTTCCCCCTGTGCCCTCTCAGTCAGCATGGAATGAAACAAACAACGGTCCAGAGAAAACACAGAGTGTGAAATCCAACTGTGGTCGGCAGCAGTAGCACCTCTCTTTGCTCCTGCCATTGGATATTTGTAAGCCTCTGAACTCAGAGGCTTATGCGCATGTCATGGGGGCGGTGGGATTCTGCCCCAACTCATATATCCATACAAGAGCGTGGACTGAAGGCACGTAAGGCAGCTGCCACACTGAAGCTAAGCAAGTCTGGAGCTGGCACAAGACTGGATGGGAGACCTCCCCGCCTCAGAACCACACAGAGACGCCTGGAGTTCCACAGCGGGAGAAAGGTGGGAGAGAAATATAATAATGTTTACTCGGATGCTGTGCTGAATGGCTGAAATGGTTTTATGCAATGGCAGTCCTTGTTCTCCACCTTCGGCTCCCCTGTGGAAAGGCAGGATGTGAATCCAACTACCATGGCAAAAGCAAAGGAATCGCTCAAAAAAGAATGACAATTCAACACCAGTGCCTTTTGCTGCAAGAAACCCCACGGCATTAGGGCTTCTGAAGCAAACAAGAAAAGCCACAGAACTCCGTCATCGTCTTACTGGCTTTCTACTCCTTCCCAAGCTTTCCTGGAGGGTTGCGTGACTGAAATGCTTTAGAAAACAGGTGCCTTCAGAGTTCCCCATTTGCAGATATTTTCTAAGTTGTAATCTTAAAATATTAAGCACGGCACTGTCAAGTCGTATAAACACCAACACTGAATTCCCACAGGTATAGCAGCAGTTAACCTAGAATTCTAGTCCCCTTTCCCTCCAAAGCGGCCTCCACATGCACAGACCATCCTTTTTACTAAAGACAAGAGAAAAATACCTGCTGCCCAGGGTAACAGGTGATTTGCCCATATAGATAGAGCAGGAGACTGCAAGATTATCACGGCACGTGGATGCCATCCAAGCCTCTCTAACTGAACGACGTTTGCCAGCCTTTTGCTGGAGAAAAAACAAGCTGTTCTTCTAGCTGATGAAAACAAATTGCTGGCCCAGGCAGAAGCAAACATGTTTTCCAGAGGGCTGCCTCCACCCAGACGACACCAGACTCCCTGGTTTGGAAGCAGGAGCGCCTGACCCATCTCATGGGTCTTATCAAGGGGGGGGTGAATAGCTCAGTCGATGGAAGCACGGCGTAGTGGTTAGTGTCTGCTTACAACTGGGAGAGCAGGTTCAGATTCTGCTCAGTTATAAAGCTTGATGGGAAACCCCCGGCCAGGTGCCCTCTCTCAGCCTATCCTACTTTGCAGGGTTGTGGTGAGGATAAGATCAGGGAGGTGGGAAAGAGACCAGCCCCTTTCAGGCATGTCCTCATGACTATGAATCGCATGGGAGGGAAAAGCAATCCGTCAGTTGCAAGGGCACCTCCAGGGACAAGAATTGCAGGGCTCATTCCGGGGCAGAGAAACAAGGCAGCTGCCCCGGAAGCACAGCACCTGCTTGCCAGAGAAGTCCATCCACACCTCGGCATGTTTTGCGAGCGTCCCGGATCTATTTGTAAAAGTTTGAGAGTTTAGCAAACTTTTGGAAGAGCAGCAGGTCGGAGAGAATCATGCACCGCATTACACGGGGAGTGGAGGGAAAAGGAGGGAGCAGCGGCTCCAAATTTGGAGAGAGGATTGCTCAGCCGCAGAGGCGGCTGTGTGAACATCTCCTCCTCGGCCTATTCAGCCATGCATCTCGGAAGGGCAGCCGTCGTGGCGTGCAAAGGCAGACGCCAGGAGAGCAGAGGGGGAGAGCGGGAGAGACAGCGCAGACGCCACGAGTAAGTTGGCATGCAATCGCCTCTCACAATGCTAGCTGCACTTCTTTCTTTTTCAGCTTTGCCTGAATGTCAAAACTATTCATCTTTTGAAGAAATGGGGCAGGGCAGGGCAGAAGGTGGCAAGCGCTTGAATCGGACTGAAAGAAGGAAGGCTGCCTCCCAGTTTGGAGCAAATACAGCAGAATATGGTGGGGATGTGTTTCTTTCCAATCTTTTGTTTTTGATCATTTTTATCATACCTCTGGGTAGATCATTGTTTTGCTCAAACAGGCTGGGCTGTTTTTAAGGAAATGCTTTGCACTTTTTCAAGTCTTCTCTGAAGAGGAGGCGTTTGCAAGAAGCTGCTGGTGTTAGAAGCACCGCTGGTCATTCAGCCAACCGAAGAGCAGCAGCCAAATGGCTGAGCTCCCTCTGGGAAGCCTGCAGGGCAAAGACACTAGTCCCTGGTCGCTTGAATGCAGTGACACACAAAGCCATTGTGGACAGTAGTCACAGAAAGCACCGCTGTCACCCCTATCAGCCTGCGCACATTTTCAGAGCAGTAAAAAAAGCCCTTCCTTTCTCGTCCACTTGTGTGAACCATTAGGTCCATGGCCACATGTGAAAGGGTCTTTTCTGCACTGGCCCCGCAGCTCTGGAATAAGCTGCCATTGGGGGCCCGCTCTGCTCCATCACTGCACCCTTTTCAGAAGGCCCTGAAAACTCTGTTTGACTTCTCCTGTTATCATTCCTGTTGTCGCTGCTTTTGGTGCTGCAGGGTTGTTGGGTTTTGTTGCTGATTTTGGTCCTTTCCTGCTCTTTGATTTTGTTTATATTGCTTTTAATACTGTATTTGTTCTGTGCGTGTGGTTTTGTTCTGCTTTATTCTGTTTGGTTTGGTTTGGTTTTTTATTTTTTTGCTGTCCACCTCCTGGAAAGGGCTTCTACCGTAAAGGCAGCCAAGACATACTTAAATTAAATAATAGTTTAAGTTAACACTTGCATTCTTCATGAATGTGTCTGATCCTCTTAAAACCATCCAGATCGGTTTGCTGTATGCCATGGAAGCACATCCCACAGGTTAACAGTGTACTGCATGCAGGTGTGCTTCCATTTGCCTGAGCCAAATCTCTCGACTCTTCCCGGATAACTTCGCTTTCTAACGTTTGGAGAGGAGGAGAAAAAATTGCTCTCTTCTACCCACCAGGGTAGTTAGCACTGGGCTAAAATATGGGCGATGGCCCAACCATCGTATTAAGCTATGAATCAACATCACGGAACTGTTCTCCAGCCAGAGTTCTCCTCTTTCCACCTCCACCATTCCATCAGGAAATGAGCAGGTACTTTCTTGGGTAGGTGGGATGTGAGATCCTACCTGCATTCCTATGATTTGGAGGTACACGATGAAGCAGCTTTGTTAAACCCCATCAGCTCTGGGTCTGGTCAGTCGCTGGATGAGCAACCACCGAAAAAGCCCCCCATGTGCCACATTGAGTTCTATCAAGAAAAACCGGTGGGATTACATAGGACCCATTTGACCTGCCAGTGGGTGGAACTGGAAGAATAATTCTTGCTCCTCCTTCATATCCTGCCACTGCCGCTTAGTGTCTGAAAGAGATGAAATGGATGAGCACACACATTATCTAGGCACGTGCCCAGAGAAGTGGGACAAGGATGAAGAGCCCAGGAGGGACCGAAGGGGGTGGACATGTTTTGCTTGGAGAAGAGAGAACTCCAAGGTGATGCAATCGCCGTCTTCCATCATTAGAAGGGCTGTTCCGCAGATGGAGCAAAACTGTTTTTTATTGCTCCAGGGCACAGTTCAAAATAAAAGAGGATTTCAACTAAACAGTGGGGAGGAAAAAACGTCCTGATTGTTACAGGTTGCCCAACTTTGGCACAGACTATTATAATAACAATTATTAATTTTATTTCTGCACCACCCAGTAGTTGAAGCTCTCTGGGCAGTTAAAAACACTGGAAAGGATGGACTAACTGGAAAGTGGTGGGTTCTCTTTCATGAGTGCTTTTTAGGCAGACAGTGGCTGGCGACCTATCAAGGAAGCTCTGGCAGCAGATTTCCTGAAAGCTGGACTAGCTGACTTTTAGTATTCCTTGCAGCTCTACGATCCTTTGGGTTTTCTGTGCAGTGGGTAATGCGCAGTGCGGATGAGAGCAAAGCAACGCACACTGGCACAGTGCATCCTAACTTTCCACATAAAAGACAGGTCTTAAAATGTGCTGAGCAAGGCGATTTTGAAGTCATTCTAAAAAGCTCACTGACTACGGCAGCCGCTCAGTTGTGCCACAGCAGCAAAAGAGACAAATGCACAGTAAGGAGTCGTTAATAATGGACTTGAAAAACAAACCAGCAGGGATAATATGCTATTATATAAATCTATCCCATTTAGAATACGGTGTGCCTTTCTGGACAATCAAATTAAAAAGTGGTACTGCAGACAAGAGGAAGTGTGCAGAGAAGAGAGAGGCCTGGGAGACAGAAGTGAGGCATTAAAAGGCTAGGCAAGCAATTGGTCAGATTTCTTCCTTGAAAGTTCTGAACTGAAGTTGTTTCCAAAGCAGAACTAAGAATCCTCCCCCTTTTAAATGAAATTGTGTACCAAATTCAGGGCCCTGTTCATACACAACACGCTGCAAGAGCAGCTTGTGGCATCACAGGAATCTCTGCCCCACCCAGCTCTCTCTTCCACATAGCCAACGTGTACATGTGCCTTCAATAAAACATTGCCAGGAAGTCCACTTGCTGCGACAGTCCGTACAATTGCATGGAGATTCTTGCTGCACATTGTTATACCAACCCACAGAAAACATGGGCCCCCATCCAGATGCTGCTGCGTGTGAAGAATTCAGGGGGAAGGAAAGACCTAAAACTCTGTGGCAAGCACCTACACATACGCCACCTCTGGAGTTAACTTTTAAAGCTCTTGGTTAATCAAGTGGCATTCTGGGGAAGCAGATTGTGGGTCAAATGGTGATGTCACGGCTAAGAGGTTGGGCCGGGGCTCAGGAAGTCCCCTCTGGATTGCTTTAGGTCACTCACAGGCTAACCCACCTCACTGGGTTCTCATGGGGATAACACAGGGAAGAGGAGACTCATCATGTAAGGCTTCTTGCAAGAGGAAAGGGGTTGGGATAGACCTGTAATGAATTCGTTAGGGTGACCCCTGAAATCATCAAGGCAGCGATTGGGGGCATGGCTGAAATGAGGAAATATAGTTCTGCCAACCCAGCAAGGACAAAAGTCCAATCTCTTGTTATCTGCACCAGGCCAATCCAGTGGCTGTATATTCCCTGCCAATCACAGGAGCCAAAGTTGCCCCAAGGAGGGTCCTAACAGACCAAGTGCCTACAGTCTGCAATAGCTCACTCAGCTAAGCCCATAGCTCCTGTCTGGGCTGAAGGGGAAGCTGTCTAGAAATGACACGCATCATGCACACAGCCTGGCCAACAAAGTACTCACCTGCCATGGCCAGGAAACACCCCTGCTGCTGGAGCCCCTCCACACTCTGGACACCATAAGCTTCTTGGGAGCTCTCATGCACAATGTGAGCATGCAGAAGCACTGGCCTCCTACTGCGCCAGAGCATTTCTCCACCCGGCCCCATCCTACTCCCAGAGCTTCAAGCACAGGGTCTTTCCCCAGTTCTATCTAGTGATGCCAGAGATTTGAACCTGGGCCTGTTTGCAGACAAAGCATATGCTCCACAATGAAGATGGGATTTGCTGCAAGATCCACGCATGCATCCAGCATGGGAACATGAGCAGCTTTGCCGAGTGCACTGGTTCTGCAGCCTTCCTTGGAATTAGCAATATGAATCATCCAGGAATCCACTTGAGCAGAGAGCAGATGGAAGTGATCTAGTAGATATTATTTACTTGGACTTCCAAAAGGCCTTTCATAAAGCCCCTCGCCAAAGACTCCGGAGCAACCTTAGCAGTCATGGAATGAGACAAGAGGTCCTCTTATGAACTAGCGACTGCTTAAAGAACAGAAAGCAAAGAGTAGGAATGCCCCGTAAATTCCCCCAGTGGAGAAGTGAGATCCCAAGTTTCCTGCACTGGGACCAATGCTTTTCAGAAATGAATTGGGATCAGGAGGGAGCAGCAAGCTGGCCAGGTTTTCTGACGACACCGATTTATGGCTGTCAAAACAAAAAGGGACTGTTAAAAGCTCCAAAAGGAACTCTCCACACGGGGAGAATGGGCATCCAAATGGCAAATGCAGTTCACGGCAAGCATCACATGATGCCTGCTGAGGCAAAACCCCAGCCTCAAGTACAAGCTGATGGGCTTTGCGCTAGTGGTGACTGCCCAAGAAAAAAATCTTGGCGTTGTGGTAGACACTTCAATGAAACTATCAATCCAGTGTGTCGCCACTGTGGAAAAGATTATACCTGATTTCCATTTCCGGTTTAAGTATAAAGGAATTGAAGATAAAACTGCCAATACAATACTTCTATTACACAAATCGATGGTGCAACTATACTTGGAATATTGTGTGACGTTCTAGTCACTGCACCTAAAAAAAGGATATTATAGAGCTGAGAAAGTGCAGAAAAGGCCAACTAAAATGATGAAGCAGCTGAGCAACTCCCCTATGAGGAAAATGTGCAAGACTTGGAATTGTTTAGCTTAGAAGGGAAGATTTGATGGAGAGGTGCACAATTATGCCTGGTGTGGAAAAAGTGGAAGGAGACCCTTTTCTCCTCTCATAGAGTCTCATGGGGATCGTCCCATCAAGCTGATTAGGGTCAAGGGGAGAGACTGAGGATGGATGAAAGAGAGGGACTGTGGCATTCAGCCCCTCGAGTGATGGCCACCGATCTGGATGGTTCACAGGCTGGAGCCCCAAGCCTTCAATTGGAGCCCCACATCTCTGGGAAGCCCTCTGCCCTAGCAACCTTCCTGTCCAGAAGCTGAAAGAAAGGTTCGAGGCCATAAGGGGCTCTGCTGCATCAGATACTCCTTGGCTAGCTGGAGTTTAGGCCACGTGCGCTTCACCTCCTGCTGCCCTTGAATCTTTGCCTGCTTCCCTCCCACCAAATCAAGTGGGAGGGAATCAAGCGCCTTCTTCCCTGCCCTTATATTCCCTTTTTACGAGGTGTCCCTAGGAGACAAGAGCCTTTACACACACAGACACAGACACACACAGGCCTAGGCCTAGACTGACACACACACACACACACACACAGGGAGGGAGGGAGGGAGGGAGGGGAAACATGTAGATTAACACAGGCAAGAGTGAGTGAGTGAGTGTCTGTTTTTTCCGTGGCCCTGAGCCCCAGCTTGCTTGGCAACCAGTAAGGCCCCTCCTTATGGGTTTCCCCTGGGCAGCTGGTTTGCCACCACACCAACGGAATACCGGACTGGGTGGAGGTTGGCCTGGTCCATCACGGCTCTTCTCGTTTCCTTACCGACACACCAAAGGCGTGCTGTGTAGCGCCTGGCAATGGCTCAGCACACCTGGGAAATGACATTTGAAAGATGACGTCAGGCCAGCTTTTGCTGAAGCGACTCGGATGTAATCCGAGGGTTAGTAGGACTGCACCCTTGGCCCAGAGCAGGCATTGTCATCTTGAAAGGATTCATAAGCCATATTGCTGTGCCATCTGTAGGAAGCGTAAATATTTTATGACCAGGAGCGCGGCTGGGAGGGGAAGAGATACGAGTAAACACACATTTCTGGAAAAAGGCAGCAGGATGCCACAGAAACTCCAGCCATCCGCTTGTTTTCCAGCACGTAATTACCCAGGCGGTGTTCAGTGAGTCCCCACAGCACTGGCTGCCAAGTGGCAGCAAGTTTCAGTTTGGGCGCTCGTTTTTACAAACCAGTCATATGTTCAGACAGGGCCTAATTCTCAGCATCGCACCCATTCAGAAACCCCAAGGGCACGTTTCAAAAGATTCGACGAGAAAGGAAGCACAGCACACTGTTTGACCCCCCGTTCTCAATAACCAAACACACACACCAGCTCAAAGATAAACAACTTCACAGGACCAGATTCCTGACAAATACCCGTCCACACACACAATAGGGTTTTAATGCCAAGCCCTGGCGATGGAACCAGATGCTTTAGTACAGCAGTATCCAGACTCTTGCCTTTTGGGGCTTAAAATGGGAAGCACACAGAAAGGCAAGTCCTCAGCCAGTTCCCGTAACAGCAGGTGGGTTTCCTCTTTGCAGCACCTGAGTCCTACCTTCTGCTTTGCCCAGTATGATCCAGGTACAGGAACAGAAAGATGCTTTTCTGGTCCAGTGATGGATGCGGTTTCAGGGCGTCTTCTTCACCTGTGCCAGGCATTCCCAGCATACCGTCTCCCCACCCTGACAGAAGGAAAGGCACGGTGAGAAGGAAAGGAAGTGTTGCATAAGGTCTTTCTGCTTGAGAAATTCTCGCATAGGCAATGCATCCAGTATGGCAGTTTCCTTTCAGGTACCAGAGATATTTGTAAGTTCAGTGGTGAACCAACCCAATGAATTATTTTGGATTGACACGGTAATGGCACAGGCCAAGGGGAGGCAACGTAGCACCCTCCAGATGTTTCTGACAAAAACTCTGTTGGATTGCCCCGAAACTTTTATGCACAGGACAGGAATTGTGTTTTAAACTAACAAACTTTCCCCAGTCCCTGCTAGCATGGCCAATGGTCAGGCATTATAAGAACGATAGTCCAAAACATCTGGTTGTTTACTCCTCCCACAGGCTCTCATGGGGAACATAGAATACCCATAGAGGACTTCTTCTAGCATGAACTTTTCCAGGTATGATGGTCTTCATCAAAGGCCTCTTCCCAGAGCCTCCTTCGAGGGAGGTTTGCGGGGTGGCAACCAGGAAGTGGCCTTCTCAGCAGTGACCTCTAGTTGTGGAATGAGCCACTCACCAAGGTCCACCTTGTGCCACATGGTTATCTCAGCAGCACCTTCCTGAGAGATTCCTCCACTCCTCCAACCATTAGGCAGCGTGTGAGATTTTGAATCAGGACATGGGATATCATTTGGATTTGTGTGCACCATGTCTGTCCGTAGCTAAACTGTTCTCGTGCTATGCATTAATCCTGTTGTATTTTAAGGACTGCCATCTCTAGATTGCCCAGACAGCTTTGGCTATTAAGCGATTGCTGATCCAGAAATCCCTGTGTGCATCCCAAAGACATGTTTTTGTGCGTTCAAAGTTCCCCTTCATTTCAACCTGCAGAAACAGAACATATATAAGCTACTCTTTCTCCAGTGAACTTAACGGAGAAGACATGCTGGTGGTCATAAAGGTGTGAGACTAGTGGACCATTTGCTCTAGTATCCTGTTTCTCACAGTAACCAACTGGATGCCAGTGGGCAGAGCAGAACCAGGCGGTGAAAGTAATGGCGCACCCTGAGTTTTACTCCCAGCAGCTAGCAGCTGGTAACACAGCCATTGCACAGGAGCATTCTGACCCTCCATGAATTTGCCTAATTTCCTTTTAAATATAGGCCATCAGCCACCTGTGTCTGCAACAAACGGACTGATTCAGGAAACACTGATGAACGCTTGGCACTTTGGAGTCAAAATGATTCCAGGCAACACCAACACTGAACTTTATGAGCCTGGAGTGGGCCAAGGTGCAGGGGCTACAACCAATTAGGAGCTTCATGGGAATATATGGCATGGCTGTGTACAGACTAAAGCATCAGTCCTCCTTGTCAAGCATCGTCTCTTATGACCGGCAGTTGCTCCCTAAGGCCCCCCAGCAGAGAGTCTTTTCCACTGACTTTCACTGCACTGTGCCATGGATCAAATCCAGGATGTTCGGCACACCAGGCGTGGGCTTTGCCACTGCAAGGAACAAGGTGACTCCTCTGACTCACTTCTCATCACAATGGGATAAAATTTCACTCGCAACCAGATGCCTGAAGGTTAGGCAAAACGCTCATAATTTTGGCTGTGCGGCTTTCCGAAAAGAGCAAACCTGCCCCCATGCAGTGAGCAAATGATCAAGCAAGCAAGCGTCGTGATGGGAGAGGAAGCTTCAAAGAGATCTAGAATGATGTGTTCTTTTCTGAGAGCCTTCCCTCAACACTGCTGATGGCATGCGGTTCCTGTTGGCTTTTTCTTCTTGGGGAAGATTGGGGGAGGAAGCAAACACTTGCAGAAGGTACGGTACCTGCAGCGTGTAAGTCAGCCTCAGAGAACAAACACCATGCACATCAGCACAGAATAGGGAGTAACTCCCCCCCCCCCCGCTCCTTCGATATTTCCAGAACATCCAACACATTTGGCAATTTCCTTCTGGAGAAGCAAGTATGTTCTAGATCCCAGCTCAAACTGTGCCATTAGCCTTCTTTCTCCCAAACTCATTCTCATTCTCCCCGCCCCCCCCCCCGCCCCCCGGCAAGCTACTGACTAAAATGGCAGCTAAAACAACTTTGCTTTTTCAGTCCTTTGGAGCCCCAGCAGTAATTTTCAGAACAACTCTCTAGACAGAGAATCTCAAATGCACAGACTTGCTGTCATTCATTACGTATTTAATAATCAAGGCTTGTTCTCAAATCCTTCTGGGCCAAACCTTCAAGCAGGTGATTAAATACTTTGCAAGGTCAAACTGGAGGGTTCAGAACCTTCAGGGACCAATTTTAGCACACCAAAGCAGAGATCCCCCCCCCCCCCACAACCACCAATTTTTAGGCACAGAGCATCCTTTGAAATTAAAACAGAAAGGGGACACTCAACAGAATATGCAAGTGCAGCCTTAACAGCAAAGTAAAAACCTGCTGCATGGCCTCTAACGCCTTGGAGTCACCTGCTGCTGAATGCAGCTATACCTTAAAAACAGCACCTCTGGCAGCATTTTCACAATTTAAAAAAGGTGTTTTAATGCAGTCAATATTAATTAAAAAAAAAAACCACACAAACGGATGTCAACCTCTGCTCCCATGCAGGAGAGAGAGGATGTGAATTTCAAGTATTTCTTTTTATCTGCCCCAGGATTGTTAGCCATTTAAGATTCAGATGAGTTTGACGGTATTGATAGAACTGCCCGATCGATACAATCCAAGTGCGCCCACTGGGAGGAAAACCCGAAGGCTAGAGAGAGGGACTTTTCCTGCATGGAGAGAGTGGCAGGAAGCTGGCCCGGCAATCTCACTGTATGGCAGAATCAGAACGTGTCAGAGTCAAAAGAAAATAACAGCCTCCGACAGTCTGGTGCCCTCCAGATGCCCTGGCATATACTGCCATGCTGGCTGGGGATGATGGGAGTCATAGCCCAAGACATTTGGAAGACACCCGCTGGAAGCGGGCTGGTAAACCAGGCTGCCAGGGCAACTGCTGCCCAGCTCACCATGCAGAAGAGTTTGGACACTGCCACTCTAAGCTTGTTAAGAGCTCCCAACAAAACGTACAGTGTTCAGCAGCCCAAGGGGGCAGTCGACTCAGCTGTGTGTGTGTTTAAACTAAGCCGACTTTGACAGCCTTCCACTGGGAGAGCGGAAATCAAGTTTTACTTTCTTTAAAACAAAACAAAACAACCAGCAATATGGCGGTCAGGTAAAAGCCTCAGCAGCCATCCCTTTTCTCAAATTTTAAAATGTTCACAACATGTTGCCATTGCTTTTAAAAATCAGTCTCAAAACAATTCAGCCAGTGTTAATAAAACTCCCTTTTTAGATCACAACAGTTTCAAGTGAGCAAACAGACCCCAGTGCAGGTAAAATTTAGAACAAATGATAAATTCAGCTCTATTTAAAGCACTGATAAGTTAGCCCAAAATGAGATGCATATTCTGATGCCCTTAAGACCATTCCAAATGGGGGTACCACTCTTCCCCCACCCCCACAGCACCCCACTGACTAAACCCTGTGCCTTTGGTAGCAGCACCACAGAAATCTAACTGGTGCAGCTTTTTCTAATCACTTCATTCCCATGCAGCACAAAAAAAATATCTGATGTGGGATGCGTTGATCTGATTTGATCGAAATCTCTGTTTGGGATGCGGTTATTAAGAGGCACAGGATCCCTTTCATGGGCATCATGGAAATTCTACTCGCCGGATGCAAATTCCCTTGTACAGAGAAGTGGGGCGACTGCTACTATTATGGGTTCTTTGGAAAGAACACATATCCTTACATGAATATACTGCACTTCTCAACCACGTAAGGAAATTTTTTAAATCCAAGAGTCCAAGACAAAATATTAAAACAGAACTTGGGAGTTTTTCTCCACCCAGAAGGTAAAAATTTAGCACTTCTTGTAAAGTTTAACAAATCTGGAAGAACCACCACCTTTGGCTTAGAGTCAAGTAAAAGTGTTTTCACACTGTCATGAAAATAGAATCCCTGGTCTAAAAGAAGAGCTCCATCTGGGAGTGGGGGCGGGAGGGGGGCAGGGAGTACAAGGCCCTTCAAACGGAGGTAGCACTGCTCTTCTGCACCTCAGACAAAGCAAAGGCTGCGGGGTTTGTGGCCTGCCGGCTCAGGAGCATTATGGCATGCACTCCTCCATCCTTTGGAAGTTGGCATGAGAGGGAAATCCATCTGCATGTTTGGCAAGGCCTGAGTGGGCAACAACCCCGCAAGATCGCTTATTCTTTTGGGGAGGGAAAAGCCCCCAGCCTGTTCCAATCAGGGATGGGTGTGAAGTTTGTTTCATTCAAAGTTTGTCTTTCAGAAGAATTTACTAACACTCTGCTTTCTGGAGGAAATGGATAAATATTTTAAAACACTGATGTGAAGCAGACACATTTGTGTATCGAGACAAGGGCTTGGAGAGCTTAGCTGGCTCTTAAGAATCAGGATCGAATCCATTGCATAGTCAACTCTGTTCGTGGTGCTGAATTAGGGTTGGAATCTTTTGTTTTACATGTTCCTCATCTCTAAGAACTTCATGGCAGGAAAAGCTGCAGGTATTGAATCTGGCCAGTGCAGAAGGATGAGAATTTCATTGCATTAGTAAGAATCTTTGCAAATTCAGAAAAAAAAAATGAAATTTTCATCCTTCAAATGAGGGAAAGGCAAAACTGACATAACTATTTGACACCACTTTCAGTGTATTCGCGGCACCCCATCACCGTGAATGGGCTTTAGCATTCATGAGGCCCGCTTTTGAAAAGCAGGCAAGTTTTCCTAACTTATAATTAGAGCAGACTTTTTTTTTTGTTGGGAGGGTACCCCAAGGGACTGGAGGACCAAAAACAAACCAAAAAACAAAACAAAACCAAAACCCACCTTCCCCAAAGAACCAGATGTTGCTCTTCTTGTCTCATGGCCAATGGTTCAAAAAGGTATTCATAATCAGCTGACTGGCAGGTACAGTATATTCCTTTAAAAATAATATATTTCATAAACACCAGGGGCCAATTTTGGTTAGCTGTACTATAAAGAAAATGTGCTGCTATCACTGGCTTTCAAAACCTCATTTACCTGGGAATCAAATGCATTTGCAATTAACAGTTAACACTGTTATTAATCATGGTATAAATCTTAAAATTATCACAACCTTAAAAAAAAATGCAGCAAATGTAAACAGCACTACACACAGTATAGATCTGCCCTGAAAAAAATGATGGAAATTTGCAGACCTTCAGTCTGGCACTGTATAATTTAACAATGTTAATTTAACCTCACCCCCCTCATTTTTTTTAAATGTTGCGTAACCAATGTCAAAATGAAATTATGCCAAATCCAAAACTATTAAAGACCATTTAACTTGCAGCCAAGGGTCAAACATTTTGGGAAAAGTAACAGGAATAACCCAAATTTTAAAGAAAGTGCCTAAAATATGGATACAGCATTTTAGAGCCCTTTCGAAATACAAGGCAGAGAAAGGTGTAAAGTAGAAAAATCTGGAGCGTCTGTAAATTCCAGAAGAGTCCAGAGCTTATGGATAATGAAAAGTTAGCAGGTTACAGCTGTTGTCGCTGCATGTCAATGCTGCTAAGGGTGATGGTCTATGCACAGGCTTGCTGTCTGTGGAGCTGCAACGTGCTTTGACTCCTCGTCTCTCTTTCTCTGCTCCATTTCCCATTCCACAAAGGTATCGAAGAGGCTAGGCCAAGCCTCATCTTCACTGTAGTTGCTAAGGTCCGGCCCAATGACCTGAGTAAAATTTAGGAACATGTTCCACGTGTCCCGGGAAATTCCTTTGATTCCTGAGGGGTTCTCATTTAAGAAGTGTAACCACTGGTCCAATATTGGGGGCTTGTTTTGAGTGAAGACGAGTTTCCAAAGGGCAATGGCGATTTCCCGATGCAGTGATCTCTGCCCCTCTTCGGAGTCCAGGCCAAACTGGAAGGTGAAACGATAGAGATCCTTGAATTTATCCTCTTGCTTGGCTTCATGTAAGAGGCTGGGGAAGCGGGCACAGATTCCATCAATGCTGTCCGCGTTGATTGCTTTGCAGCCCTCAAAGAACTCTGTCCTGTTGAAGTGAAAAAGAAGCCAGTTTTAGTGTGCATCTCGGGCATCAGCAGTAACACAGGGTGAGAACGCGTCTTGTGTCTGAAAAGCTATAGCAAACATACGGAAGGGATAAAATGCCACCTGTCAGAGAGCGCCATTACACAGCTGCAATGACTCTGCGCACAACCCCAGGAAAATGAGCGTATTAACAGTTTTCAATGTCTTTTCTGTTAAAAATTAGCAAGGAACACTGCATGCTATTGAGCTGCCATGGCTTTAAAAATATTTGTAAGTATTCCAAAACATAGAATGCTGAAGTACTGAGCCCTCCGTCAGAAAGGGTACATCTCACTTGGGAAAGACATGTTATCTTCTAGCTTTCATCCTGGAAGAGCCCAAGGATCAAACTGAGAATGAAGGACGTGCATCAGGATGCTTTCCTAGTCCCCCCTGACATCATGACGGCTGCCATTTCCCGAGGCCTTGGATTCAAGGGGATGAGCATTTTCTTTCTTGGTCTGGGCAGGAAAGCAGGGAAGCCGTTCTTGCCTGGTAGGGCTACTCCACTGAGGGCTGCTGCAGAGCTCCTTCTCCAGGGTCTTGTGCTTGCGCTTCTCTAGTGGCCCCCACACACTGGGTCCTGGGGCCTCCTCGCTTCCAATGGACTAGAGATTCCAGCACGGGGATTCCTGCTGCAGAACGGGACTCCATCCTGTCGGGACTGCTCAGTCACAGAGCAGCGCCTCTAGATCGAGACACACCCTGGACTCTCCTCTGGGTATCTCGCCTCACTTCTCCGTCCCTGGTCTCTCCGCCTCACTCCTCTTCGTGTCTGATTTCTCTTCAAGTCTTTCCTTTCCCCCCAGTTGCTGATCTTGCCTTCTCTCTCCTATGCTCTCCTCCTCGCTCCTTCAGCCCACTTCTCCTGTCATCTGGACTGGGTTAATGGCTCAGGCCCTACATCCCTTGTGGGGACATGGAAGAACCAGCGAATGCACGGCACTGCTCCTCATGTCACTGGCACACACCAGCCTCTACTACGACTTCTGTAGCATGAGGATCCCGACCAGCACCTCGTACCAAATAAAGCCTCAATTTACTTCAGTGCTTAAGCCAGTGTGCTGAATGGACTCCTTTTTTCGGCTAGGAGATATCCCCATTCTAATATTTATTAACAAGTGAGCAGTGGCAGGGGGAACCTTTTGAGATTCAATTCCAAAACAATTTAGGGCATTAGAAAACTCAAGAGAAAGACTCCAGAAATGTTTCTAGTGCAAACATTTTCTGAAAATCTCTACCACAAGGCATAGCATATTGGCCCTCCGAAGGACTTAAAACGCCACAGCGAGCATGGTTAAGCTTGTTTCTGGCCATAGCAACAGCAGCAAAGGAAGAATCAAGGAGATGTAAAACTGAGAACGTTATTGTGAAGTCATGCACCTTGCATAGACAGGTGAACCAGCACTGTACCTTTGGGTGATCTAAGAGGGGAAAGGAGATGGGCAGCAGCCTCAACACACAGCCTGTACCATGCTCGTAAACCTGTCTGCAAAAGTCACCAGCTTACAAAAAGAAAAAGCCCCTTCTGCCAGGAACCTACCAGGAATGCTATGGAGAGGCCAGGCTTCCTGCCTATGCACATCCCCATTAAAGAAAGCTGCTCCTGCAGAACTATAGAAAGATGCAAACGCCCCCCTGACTGCCAAACTACCGCCTGGAAGCTATCCTAGGAAGGTTAGCTAAATCAGCCCCTTCGTAGCCTTGGCGGCAGGTGGTGTTGGGAATGAGAAAGGAGGCTGCTTTGGGGGCACTTTCTCTAGGGCTGCAGGCTGGTCCCCAGAAGAATCAGAACCAGAAGATAAAGGAGAGGGCCTGGCACTCTGTGGCATCCTCAGACACTGAGGGGAGACAAGCAAGGATGCTGATAGCACTCCACGCGACTGCTGCGCCCGCAGCTGGAGCACCGTGCTCAGTTCTGGGCCCCTCGTGACAGGAAGGACGTAGCCAGGTTGGAGTCAGGGCAGCGCGGGGCCTCAAGGACGGTGGCTGGATTGCAGGGGAAGCCGTACGAGGCGAGACTGAGGGAACTGGGTCTCTTCAGCCTGGAGAGGAGGAGACTCAGAGGGGATCTGTTGGCGACATGCAGGTGTGTGAGGGGGTGTCACACGGAGGTGGGTAGAGGCCTGTTCTCCCCTGCAGAGGAAGGCAGGACGCGCCCCAACGGAGCCAAGCTCAGGGAGCCCAGGCTCCATTTGGATGCCAGGAAGCACCTCCTGCCAGTCAGGACCCCGAGGGCGTGGAATGGGCTTCCACGGGAGGTCGGTGAGGGTGTTCAAGGACAGGCTGGACCTGCACATGGTAGGCGTGTCATGGGCAGAGTCGGCTGGAGCCGGGGGTCAGACTAGATGGCCCGGGAGGCCCCTTCTGACTCACTGTTTCCGTGTTATCTCAAGGACAGACTCCCCAGGTGGGCAGGCAGCCTCTGGGTATAAGCGAGATATACAGCAGGCAAAAGGAGGCTTGGAGCAAAGGAGTTTCTCAGAGACAGATGAGGCAGCCATGGCCCCGTGACGCATCATCAGGAGGGGAGGGTGGCCCAATCAGAGGATGGGAACTATGCACAGTCACCTAAGGAGAGGTCCTGGAGACGAACGCTAGATTGGGTTCAACGGACTGGCTCTGCGCATGCTCAGGGATTCATTCCAGGTTTTTGTGTATCTGGAAAACACCCCGGTCAATAAAGAGCATTTTGCAAGACAGGTCAGTGGCTCTGCATGTGTGAAGGGAAGCAACCCAGCTCATGACAGAGAGCCTGAAGCATTCACACTCACTGGGAACGCTCATGAGAGTTACAAACCACCCTTGATGGTATCATTTCTTCCTGTAGCTTATCTTCCAGGAGCTTATGAGAACAATTACACTCTGTATATCAAGAACAAACAGGTATGCCTTCTTTTTCCCCACTGTGCACACAACACAAGGCACCCAGGCTCCATCCAGAAAGCCTATTTGCAACTTAACTCCTCCTCAAAAGGCGAGAAGAACAACTCAGTCTGCAGCACATTCTCTCCCCATCATCACAGCCTGCCTTTTTTTAGAAGGAAGAATCTGAGACTTCCTCACGTCAGCAGATATTAAGGTAGAGGTGTGTGTGTGTGTGTGTGTGTGTGTGTGTGTGTGTGTGTTTAAAATCCATATATAAAATCGAGCATCCAACATTTTTCTTTCTTTCTTCATCCCAGCAGCCCGAAAGGCGACAGCAGACCCATTCCCGTAAACTTCAGGACCTGCAGAGAATTGTCTGCCCGCAAATCCCAGCTCTCCCCACCACTCGCATCCCACTTTAGAATCCTGAACACGCAGACAATGGGACCTCGGCATCACGTCTTTCTCCTCCTCACCCCTTCTCACCCAACCTGCTTCTGACGACAGTTTGCCTGATAGAGAGGTCTAGAGATCTCAAAAGCTTGTGCATCTGGGGAATCCCCTTGTTGACGGCATTGCACGAACACGGATTTTGGTATTTTAAAATCAAATTACTCATAACAGGTAATTATCTTAAGAGGCACTCCTCCTCATTTGAGAGAGAAGGGGAACCCTTTTCTAAAGACAATGCATATGTACTGGCACACCTAGTGCAATTTTCATCAGAAAACAGGATCTCATGCATACACTCGATTAATGGACAGGTTAGGATGTTGAGCTGGCCAAGACTCTTGAAAGGCGGAGATTGGCAGCAGAAGGCCATGTGAACTCACCTTGTGAATTTGCACATGGTAGCTGCCTGGAACTTCCATGCCAGGACAAGCACTTTGAATTCGGTGGGGTCGACACAGAGGTCATTGCAGAAACGCTCCATGCCCTCCTCCAATATGGCATCTTCCCGCTCGTCCTTGTATCTCCTAAATAATTCCTCAGTCCTGTGCAGGGAGGATTCCTCTGTGGCGGAAGCTGGCTCCTTCTTTGAGTCCCCAGAGGAACCTGGCGGCTGACCACATTCTACAGCAGCCTCCATCTTTTTTGTCCCGTTGACAAGGATGTCCCCGGACGATTTCCCACCGACGGTGCTGTGCTCGTCCTTCTGAATCCCGCTCCGCTTGCCATGAGTCTTGCCGCCAGATTCCCGATCACCATTTTTGCTGCCAAGAGTGGAAGAAGGATTCTTGCACTTCGTGACACACTGGCCCATATTGGTGCACACCCAGCTGTTAGAGCAGCCCCCTCGCTGACACACACCCACTCCACTGCGGCTCAGTGTGCCTCAACATGCCACCAACGATAGTCAACCAACCTGGGGGAAAGGAGAGAAGAGGGTCAGTTGCACAGAATCCATCAAGCGGTTGTTACAGCTGGCCAACCACCACCCTGCCTTTAGATAGCACTTTCTAATCGAGATGGTCACCTCAGTATCTTCATCTACTAAGATTTCTTCAGCCTTCAATCGGCCAAGCCCTTCAGCCTGGATCCACTAGCACACAGGACAAAGAGCAGGTTTAAGACCACATCTGCTTCACAGCAGGGACCCCCTTGGAAGAAGCATTCCTTCCTTGAGTGTCAACATAAATGCTTCTGAGATGGTGGAGCTGTATGAACAGTTTACATCCTTAAAACTTAAGTCAGCTAAACCTTCTTTGGCATAAAGGCAGCTCTGATCAGGTGATGGTCCCATTGTTCTACAAAGCAGGTTGGGGTTGGAGTGAGGTAGAAGGAAGAAGGAAGAGGCAGTGATTAGATGGTGATGTCACAGCATCTGCAGAGCCCTCCTGACTGATCGGGGATGCCTTTATGGTCCAAGTAAAGAGATTTTAATGGATGAATTAACTAAAGATAGTGGCCCTCCAGCATCCAGAGTTGCTTTGCATACATTATCCAGTTGCAATCTCTGTAGCATCCTTATATGGTAAGTCAGTATCATCTTCATATTGCAGAAGGAGAGGGAAGCGTGAGGAGGGGAGAACAACCGAGTTCATGCTGCAGTAAAGCGCCAAGCTAGGCGCTTTTTCGGTTTGCAGCTCTCCATCAGCATGGGGTCTACTGGAACACCATCCCTGACAGCCTCCGCAGGACCCCAGGAAGGACGACCTCCAGCGCTGTTAATGGGGCTGTCCAAACCCTGATTGTACTGCTGTGCATCCGCACTGCTCTGAGTGCGCCCAAGAACCCCTCACAGCCCAGAGGCTCCATCCCTGGACAGTGGCTGGCCTGAGACTTGTCCCCTAGGATCCAGGAGTGACGCTCAGGCTTCTACTGGGCTGACCATTGGTCCACCTAGCCCAGCACTGTCTTCTCTGACTCGAACGGCTGCCCAGGTCCTTGGGTTGAGGAAAGTCTTCCCCATCCGTGACTGGTAGATTCTTTCAAGTGCAGAAGCCAAAGAAATGAACCTGGGCCCTTCCGTGGGTAAGACATGCGCCCTGCTGCTGAGCTATGGTCTTTCCCAAGGTACAGAGAGGCTCCATCCTGGGCAGGGCTGGACCAGGGTCTACTTCTCAGACTGCCATGCTGCTTTATCCATGGATCTAATTCCTGCCATCCAAGGACTATCCTTCCAGTGGGATGGTCTAATCCCCCAGTCCTCCAGTTCTGTGCTGCCTTTCCGCAAACCATCCCAAAAAGAGAAGGGACACAGGATACATGACACAATTATCTCGACGAGGGCAAGCCACTGCTTATTTGGACAATCAGTCTGTCCCTGTGCTGCCCCCAGGAACACACCCTTAGTCTGCCAGGAGAAACTCTGGGGCTGCCACAGCCTCCGCGTCCAAGGCAGATGCACCTAATCATGCCCGATTCCCCCGCCCCCCAACAATGCTCTCCATTTGGAGGCTCTCATAACCATACCAAGCAAGGTCTCCCGGCTCTACCTGGAAAGTACTGCAGCTAGTCCCAGCGGTTGGCCAAAAGGAGCCGAAAAAAGGAAATTCCTAAAATGCTTCACGTAACATCAGGTTACAAAGAAGTTGATTCACGGCAAACTTTAACAAAGCTCACCTATAATATCCTCCTCCCCCTCCGGAAGCTATTAAATAGCCATAAATGCATTTCAATACCAAAACGCCTTACGATGCCTCAGTTTGCACAAGGGCTGCCAAGGAAGGACTCTGGCTCCAGTCCCCATGCGCTCTCTCCCGTCACTCTGCAAAGTTTGGATTCCACAGTGGAAAGCTAAGCTTTTTAAAAACATGCTTGCGAGAGCTGCCAGTGGGAAGAGACAGAATGATACTGTGGCTTCTCTTCCTTTTTAGTGCACACTATAAAAAGTTATGGGGACAACCAATATGCACATATTCTCAAGGACGTGGTTTCGGCATGATGAAGCGGAGAAGCAGAGAGGTCTTTTCCACCTCTGTGAGAAAGCCACGGCAGGCTCCTGAAAGCTGGAGGACATGGAGTGTGAAGGCAGGAGAGGAGGGCAGCGAGGTCCAGCCACTGCCAGCCAAGCATGGCAGAACACTCTTCAGGGGGGAGTCCTTGAAGGGTCTCAGGAGAAGGTTCTCTCTAAGAGGGCAGGAGACAGAAGCCCGTCTCCTAGTGATGGTGGGACATCAACAGCATTTTCTGCCAGTTCCCCAGAGCATCTTTACTCTCCTCCAAGCGGAGTTCTAGAATGACTGCTCAAGCCCTGTTGCTTTTCAGAGACCAGCATCCTCCTCTTCACATGCTACATCTTTATGTCTGCCAGGAAAGCAGCTTAATTACTCCATCTGTGTGCCAAGCTTAGGCACAAAAGGGGATGCAAAGGGGTGTTTTCTGCCTGAGAGTTTACTATGCGTGCTGTTAAGACAGGCCTCAGGCCAGTCTGGTGGCAAGTGCAGGTTATTAAAAAAATTATTTGGAGAGATTTCTTTTCACAGCAGCTTTACGATGTGTAAAAATTAAACACCCGCAATGAAAGAGCAAAGCATATCAAAGCCGGTTACAGACAATATTTGTCTATTGTGACAAATGTTTGTATTTGCACTTTCAAGTTTTGAAAGTGCTTCATGTGCATTATTTAGTTAAGGTTAAGTCCACACAGAAGAAGATCAAGCCAATTTCATCAGGGACTAGAACTGTTGGTCTAGTAATTAGTCTAGTCATAGCACCACTATAAGAGCCCTGATATAAAATTCGTTCCCATCCAGAGAGAACAGAGATCCTTTTGTGTAGAAGCATGTTCTTAGTCTGCTGCTGGGAGTGAAAGATCTGCTATGGAGCCAATGGGAAAAAAATAAAATTAAAAGGCCCAAAATGAAAGCTACCTCCTCCAACTATATTTCCCCTTAGCATGTTCAAAGCAACCTCACAGGTCTGTTCCATGCCCCCTTTGCCAACCCAAGTCCAAGAGAAGGGTATGAAGGCAGGGCCTTCTTGGATGTGACCATGTTGTGTGGCACTGGAACAATAGGATGTCTTCCCTGGGGAAGCCCATCTGGCACCATCATTACAAGCTACCATCACATGTTGCAGACTTGACTCCTGAAGTGCCAGGAAGCCCGACTAATCGGCTGGTAACCCATCAAAAGAACAAATGGAGGGAGGGAAGGAGGGCTGGTGCTTTTTGGTTCATTTTATGGGTGTACAGTTCTGACAAGTTGGCTGCATATTTAGAGTTCACTTCTTTTGTTAACAGCCCTGAATCTGTTTAGGGACAGAAAGAATTTAATGATAAAATACCCCAATATTGGCATTTAAAAAGGGGATAGAAGGTGATATTTCTGTTTCTTCCAAAAATATCAAGGTGGGAAAATGTTAGAACAAAGTACTGGTTATTGGCACATGAGGCTGGGATTTTGAGGAACGTGGACGAGGCAGGAGCAGTGGTCACCAGGACCTAACTCAGACACATGGAGCATCATCTTCAGCTGGTTTCCGGGATACATGAACACACACCAGGCACAGGAAAGCCAAAAGGAAGTAGGTTCTTCAAACAGACATTAAACATTAGCACTGGCTACCAAAAGGCAGGGTGGTGACCATACACTTCCCAGAGAGGTTCGCCTGGCACCAACGTAATATGCTCTTCAGTGCCAGGTTAAGACTGGTTTATTTACCCAATATTTGAAAGTTTAAATGTTTTAATCAGGTTTTATTAACATCCTCAGTCGTATTTTATCTTGGTACTGATTGTTGTATTTATTAGGTATTTATCATATTGTTAGCCATCCAGAGATGACTGATATAAAAGGTAAAGGTTTCCCCATGACGTTACGTCCAGTCATGCCTGACTCTAGGGGGCGGTGCTCATCTCCGTTTCCTAGCCAAGGGAGCCAGCGTTTGTCCGCAGACAGTCTCCGTGGTCATGTGGCCAGCGTGACTAAACACCGAAGTGCCCGGAACACTGTTACCTGCCCACCGAAGTGGTACCTTTTTCATCTACTTGCATTTGCATGTTTTCGAACTGCAAGGTTGGCAGGAGCTGGGACGGCGCATGGGAGCTCACCCCAGGTGCAGATTCGAACCGGCGACCTTTCGATCAACCAGCTCAACAGCACAGCAGTTTAAACCACTGCGCCACCTGCAGTCCCATCATATTGTTAGCCATCCAGAGATGACTGATATAGGACGGGATAAAAATATCCTAATTAAAAAAAAAAAAAAATGAGCTTAGATGGCTTCAAAGGGGACTGAGCCTCAATTGACGGAGAACGGGGCTATCAACGGCCGCTAGCCATTGACAGATGAGAGAACACGCACCCTCGATTATCAATCACTGAGGAACAGCAGCAGCAGGGCACTTCTGAAGCCTCACCCTGCTGGGAGGGTGCCAGGGAGGCACCTAGACGGCTACGGTGGGGGAAGGCATGCAGGCAGAGATGAGGTGTGGGTGTGCTGGAGCAGGGTCCTCTGCTCGAGCTCTTATGGCAGAGAGTGGGGGGCTGAGGCCCGAAGGCCTGACACAGCAAGCATCACCTGCAGCCCAATGACTATGCAGAACGCCAAGAAAACAAGAGCCAGCCAAGAGGGCCAGACTTTCCACTCCATGGGACCCACCTCCAACTGGTTAGAAACTGGCAACCTGGTGAGGATGAAAAGCACTCGGCCTTGCCCAGCCCGGTGCCCATCGGCTGTATTGCTTGCAACCCCATTATCCCCAGCCACCCTGGGAAAGAGGGCCCAAAGAGGGACGGTTACTTTGCAGACGCCACTCCCAGCCTCTACAGCTGAGCAGTTCCACACTGGTGTTTCCCAGTCAGGTTGAAGTATGCGGCATGCGGTCCAACATTCCACCTCACTCATTTCTGAGTAATCAGTCACTGCAGGATAATAGCCAATTGGCTTGAAACGAGGAAAGCATAATTTGCACGGCTTACATGCAAATTCAGGCAACTCCCTCATTCCATGGAATATGGGGGAGGAAGGGGGAAGCTAATTGCCTAGCTTTGCACAGGAAGGAAGCTGCCAGCCGTGTCACCCACAACAATTAAACACCTCTCACCAAAACATAGCCAAGATTATGCCCACAAGAGCACTGCTGCCCTTTGTAACAGAACTGGAGAAAACCTAGCCCTTCCCACAACACGATTTATTTATATCGCACTCCTCAGTTTTATGGTGCCTCAACATTTTTTTAAAAAGAAGATTTTCAGATGGAGGAACAGATCTTAGGGCTGATTTGCTACACAACGAATTCACAGTGGAAGCAGGCACAGCTCATGCTTCTGAACTCCGAAGTGTGGAAAGCAGGACAGAGAGTAGAGAAGTTCTATGCAGCCAGCTCCGTTGGCTTCAGCAGGGTCCTAGCCAACTGACCACATGTGACCGGAGAAAGGAATTCCCAATTCGGTTACACTGGAACTGGAGCCAGCTGGGGGAGACTTGAACCCTGGTTCTAATTCAAACTTTGCATCTACTGAGGTAGGCCAGAACTCTTCTCAGCAGTGGAAAACCTTCACACCCTCCCAAAGTGTTGGCAACTATTATTAGTAGGGCCAGCCTTGGCCAACTGCCCATCTGTAGTGCCTCAGCAGAAAGACAATATATAAGCAAAAGTACTCTTATATAAGCTGCTCACCCATCCAGTTCAATGGGTAACAATGCCTTTGAGAGTAGGGCAACACCCTAGAACCACCACCACTGGCTTCTCTTGCCAAGGACTAGCTGCGTCCTGATGGCTGTTACCGAGCACAAAGGACCCAAATAATGCGGGCCACCCTCCAGCCGGTTAGAGCAGGCAGCTTTCAGTTCAGAATATTGCAGGAAGCACAAAACAGCAGAAAGGAGAAGACCAGCCATATAACTGCCCAAGAACCACCAACCTTCCTCCCAGCCTTAGAGGTGGGGAGGGGACAGGGTCACCACCCACATTTTGGGATCTCCATGTAGCTTCACATTTGAGCAGGAGAAGCGGACTGCATAGCATAACTCTCCAGCATGCAGCCGGGTGCTCACAATGGCAAACCAAACAGTTGGCACCTGAGAAAGATTCATCTCTTCAGCACCCCGTTTCCCACAGCCGTCAGTTAGATGCTTCTGGGAAAGTCCTTTTAACCAAGTTAGTGGTCTCCAGATGTTTGGAGCGAAAACCCCCTTTCCACCAGCCATGCTGAGTGAAGATGATGGGAGCGGAAATTCAAAATATCTGGAAGCCACCAGGTTGGCGAAGGCAGCATTTAAGCACCGTAGCTACTGGCCCATAATAGACCTGCCTTCCGTTCATGTGTCCCATTCCCTTTCACAGCTAAGCCAACCGTGACCACCGTTACACCCCAGATTAAAAGTTGGAAAATGCTATTAGAACAGCTGCTGCAGTTCAATGCTTATTTCAAAAGGTGGCACTTCCAACCTGCTGCAAGTCTGGTGCCTCAAGGAGCAAGCTGTCCACCTTGTTCAGATGTCTTCTGAGTTCTCTCCCACAAATCCACCACTCCACCAACCCCCAGGCACTCAAGGAAGTATTCTGAAATCAGCTGAAGGGGACAACAGATTTGTCAACAGTGGTGTGGTACAAACTGTCCAAGCAGCATTCACGTCTAGTCTACAGCAGGCCTGTGGTGTCCAGTTGCTGTTTGATGCCAATTCCTATCAGCCCCAGCCATGATTCAACAGGAGCCATCATCCAACATCACCTGGCAGCCCAGTGGTTTCCCAGTCTGGATTGACAAGCAAGCAAAGAGAAATGAAGATGACTTACTCAATAGCCTCCAAAGTGCAGAAAAGCAGGCGACCATTTAGTCTGATGCTCCTCTCGGCGGCCGCAGCCGCTCCATAGACTGCTGTGGAAACAGGGACAACCAGTTAGAATTCCTGAAAGGTGTCAACCCAAGGACTTATAAAGCCGAAGCAGCTGGCACAAAGCAAGATTCAAAGTGGCTTTCTGCCATCAGCTGAAAGGGCAATTAACTACCATTAGGCCTCTCAAATGTGGTCATTGCTTCCTGGCTATAGCTTTAGAAAATAAGAGACCTGCTGGATCGGACCAAGGCTCCATCGCATCTGGCATTCTGTTCACACGGTGGCCAACCAGCTGCCAATGGGGAAGCCACAAACAGAGCACCCCTTCACCTATGTGCCTCAGCATGAACTCCGACCAGGTAGGTATGCTTAAGAGCTAATGGACAGCAAACCCTGCTGTTGCCTAAGAGCTTTTACGATGGCCAAGATGTTGCCCACAGAGGGTTCTGGGCAAACTAAGGGAATATCACCAAGATATGAGTGCTTGAGGAATCTACACAAAGGTCTGTTAGCAGAGGCAAAACAGCCCCTGTGCTGTGAATAGGTCCTGGGTGCATTCAGAACGACCACTCTGGGGTTGCAACCTAGGCCTATCTAGACAGGGAAAGATAGTCCTACAACTCCCAGCATGCTCCAGGACTTTTTCCTGTCTAAATACGCACCAGGTTATATCTAAAGAGAGCAACGCTATGACTGCTGGGAGAATGTGACAGGGAACATAGCATTGTTCAGGGGGCCCCTTCCCCAGGCTCTTGGGAGGGAGATGTGAAGCACTTGTCCCTCATCCATGTTCAGGAGCTGTAGAAACAACGACATTGGCTGAAATGCAGCCTTTGGGGGGGGGGTGCTTGTTTCAGTGGGTGAAAAAGGACAGGGAAGGACAGGACTGAAGAAATTCTATCAACCCTACAGACCTAGCCCAGTCCAAAGAACCATGACCTCTCTAGATAGGCCCGAAGGACCGTTTAGGGGGAAACTTTGCGAAAGGAGGATAGAGAAGTGAAAATTGCCTCAGTCATTCCCCCTGGCCTGCTGACAGCGACTCAGGAGGGAACTGAATTCTCTGAAGGCGCCAAGATTGATAGCTTCCTTTTAAAACTCTCAAAATGATAATAAGGGAGAATGCAAGATCTCTGAAGGAAAATCCATGCTGTGGACCTAGGACCCTCCAGCTGCCCTGACCATTTCGCAACAGTCACGGGTGTTAGAAACTGTTCTCCAACAACTTCTGGAAGACTGCAGGCTTCCCAGTTAACCCATTTTATACCCTCATAAAAAGCCCTATATTTCCCCGAAGAATCCTGAGGATTGATGAGGGTCCTGAGAATCCCCCATCCCTATTTTCTCTCCCCTGTTGCCTCCACAGAAATGTTGTCCACAAGAACATGACTGCCACGTTAATTCAACCTGGCCGCACAGATATGCTGTGAAGCATGGCCACACTTCCTGTTCTGTATCCCAGCACCTGAGGGATACGGAACAAGCTCACACTCACATCCCAGGGAGTCTTGAAGTGTTTCAGGTGAGCCAATGCTCTTTTGCTAGGTACCCACACTATGACCTGCCTTACATCTGACAACAAGAGAAGGCCCTTTGGACTTGTGGAACTCCCCCTTCCCCGCAGCATGTGCTGTGTCATCTTTCAGGCATTGATCAAGTATTCTCTTACTCTCCCAGAAGTTTTAAACATTTCTCAGTGGTTTTTTTATTTTGGGGGGCAATCAAATTGACTGATAGTTTGCTTCTACTGTCTGAGCAGCTGTTTTAGTTCTATTCTTCTACCTTAACAGTTTACTCATTATTTATGGGCCTGGTTTACACATAATGCTAAGCTATGTTATGAGTTGTTGAAATCTGGCTTGTTGCTCCATCCCTGCTGACAAGCCATGCTTCGCTATCCATCTACAAACCACAAATAGAAGCTAAAGGTTGTTGCTAGCTGAGAAGTTTAACTTCTCACTTGTCTGAACTCAGACCCCTGTCTTATCCCTACCCTGTTCATGCTGCTGCCTGCCCTGAAACAGAAGTGGCCAGTAAGAATGGCCTGAAAATGAGACCATTCTGAAGTTCCAACAAAGCACTACAGAAACAAACTAAAAAACAAAACAAAACTGAAAACAAGTAACTATTTGCCCATCTGCAAAGCAATTCATTGGTAAAACAGCACGACATGGTGAATATACAAACATATGACATACGAATACAGGCATTGCACTACACTGAATTTTCATACTGCTCTAGAATCTATGAAATATGCAAGTTTTGAAAATAAATATGGCTCAGTTCCAATAATACATGTATCCACATCATTTTCGCATACTAACAATTCTTTCCTTGGTGTCAACAAGCTCAGAGTAAGCTCTGGCTTTCCACAGCATCTCTGCCCCTCGTATGTCAAGGCACGGCACAGAGATGCAAGGCTACAAGAAGGCAGCATCATGTGAGCCTGGCACTGTGCCCTTCGCTTTTCACTCACGCAGTTACGTGTGACAGTCACTCAACTGAAATTCAGTTTTATTCATAATTGATTTATTATTATTAGTGTCCCACTTTATTTCCTGCAAGGAACCCAAGCAGGCTTAAATATTCCCCCGTTCCATTTTGTCCTCACAGAAGCCTTGAAACGTAGGGTAGGCTTGAGAGTCAGCGATTGGCCACAAGTCCCCAGGGAGCGTCGGAGCTAAACGAGGACTGGAGAGCTTTGGAGGCCCAGCCTCTCACCACAGTGCCCTGCTGGCTGTCCAAATCCAGTTCGACAGAGGTAACAGCCAATCTTACTTTAACACAGGGAAGCAGACCATCTACGGCCACTCTGCAGTTTTGCCGTTTCTGCAAGAAAGCCAACACGCACACGAAGCGACAATATTTATTTATTTTTCCATTTATATCCTGCCTTTTTCCTACAAAGGGCTCAAGGCAGCTGACATCATTCCCCTCCTCCATCTTATCCCCACAACAACAACCCTGTGAGGTAGGTTGGGGATGAGACTGTGACTGGCCCAAAGCCACCCAGTTGGCTCCATGGCCGAGCGGGGACTAGAACCCAGATCGCCTGAGTCCCAGTCCCATGCTCTTCACCACTACGCCACACTGGCTCTCAGTAAAGCGTTATGCTCTCTGCCCCACCCAGGTTGGCCTTTAAACACGCTGCTGTGTTCCAGGTGCCCGCAATTTGAACATCTGTTGTTTAACAGACAACAGCAAACCCTCCCATACTATTTTGGATTCTGTTGTGTTGCAAATTGTTCTGTAATCAGGTTGCATGGTAGCCCTGACGACATTTACCCATAAATAGCTACAGGCTAGAAGGGAGTGGGGAGGAAGAAGAGGACGTGGCGGGGAGGGAGAAGTTTATGCTTCTAAAAATATTTTTAAAGGCTGATGTTTATGGAGTAGGGGAGCATTTGTTGGCTGCTTATTAAAGCACACTTAATTTTTGAAAAACCAAAATTCTGCTGCTCTCCTCTACTTTGCTAGTCATAATGACAGCAACATACAGGAAGTCTGTCATGCACAGAGTAGACAATCCTTAATTGACAGCAGGGCGATGATGCTCAGCCGGTACCATTTTCATTAGAGTCCTTGCCTGCAGCCTTCTGCAACTTGAAGCTGTGGACTACAACTCCCATTGCGGCATGCTTCCTAGGTGAGATGAGAGCTGCAGCAGGTTGGGCAGCAGGTTGGGCACAGCTGCTAAGAATAAAAGATGGATCCCTGGCCCAAGTATTTTACAATATTCGTAAAATATTGACACAGAGGCAACAGACACAGGCAACAGAGGAAGTTGAGAACAGGTGCTTTACTGAGTCTTGTGTGGTCTGTGGAGACTCATTGGTTGCACCAAAAGTACAACCAGATATTGGTTGTATCACTGTCGTACAGAAAGGCTGATAAGGATTCATAACAACTCATAAATGCAAAAGGTAACATACGGCCCCATGCCACACACAGGGACCATGCTAACAAACCAGAGTTCACAGCCCACAAACCAACCACGGGTCCTCTGTGGACTGTTCAATGCTAACAAACCATGATTTGTTGCAAGGGTTGGACTCATGCAACATAACCCACAATTCAATAAGTCACACTCAGCGCAGACTCTGGTCTGTCCTGGTGTGAACTCAGGCAGTGCTGCGTCGCCAGTCCCGGGGGCCGAGAGACAATCGAGTTGTGACCTCCCAGTTCAACTGCAATGCAGGTTCTTGGTGGGCCAAAAGTCCCTGATTTGAGTTGGGCTCTTGGACTGCTGCCGAAAAGCCTGGAGAGCTACTGCCAGCCAACATGGCGGCATTCTGAGGAGCCTGGCAAAGGACACTAACGCATGGCACTTCCTCCACATTGTGGCTCGCCACTGGTATCAAAATGGCTCTCAGCTTCACGAGAGTGTGAATACAAAACTACCAACCAGAAGGGACAGGGAAGTTTTCAAAGCTACTCCCACACCTACTTTCTCCCCTGCCTGAGCCCATAAATCTAAGCTGACCAGGAAAGACTATGATTCCCCCTTTGCTTCTGTACAACATTCTGCAAGGAGTCTGTTTTACTCTTTCAAGAGCTATTGATATACAGAATCTAAGGATCATGGCTTGGCAACCGTTTTCTAACAAGTCAGTTCAAGGATGCACCTCACCCATCCAGGACTGGGGCAGATCTAGCAAGCTGACTGGAGTTCTAACACTGCTTTCCCTTCTCCCCACAGATCTGACCCAGAAGTCCGAAGATCAGACTCAAGCGGCTCTCTTGTCAAGGACTTCGGGCCCAAGGGGCAGCCCCCAAGCTCGGCTTTCCTCCACTGGAGAAACCACCGCAATTTAGCACAGGCCTGACAAAGCAGTGGGAGCTTTGTACTGGGGTTTGGGGTTCATGTGCCCCTTGCTCATCCTGAGCAGGTGAAAAGGCGCCATCTTTTATAAAAGGAGGCTGCAGGCAAGCAGCACAGCAAGGGTAACAGGTCATGAGCAGAGAAAATGCTTTGTACACAGAAGGTTCTCTTACCTCCAGCTGAAAGGAGATAGCAGGTAATGAGAAAGCTCTCTGGGGGAGAGTCTGGAATGGACAGCAAACTCCTTCACCCATCGGCACACTGCTGGCTTGCTTGTGCGCCTGTCCTAGAAGGATCACTTTATAGGCTGGCAAGTGGAGATAAGCCACCTTTTCCCTATGGAGGTTAGGCAGTCAGCAACCCGAGAGAGAATTTTCTGTGGCTGCAGCCCAATGATGCAATGTCTTCCCCTCGGAGATCCGCCCTGCGCCTTCACTGTTGCATTTCAGATACCAGGCAGAATCTGCCCGGTTCGTTTGGGCTCTGGGGAGTCGGGTTAGCTCGGCAATTTAATTTTGGTTTGTTTCGCTATGCGTTCCTGCCGATTTCTGTCTGCGGATGATTTACTTGTTGGTCAATCAGCTCGTGCTTTCTCTGCATAATGCGGTGCCTGCATTATATCTGGTGCTCTGTTCTATGGATGTCAGCGTTTTTATAGAATGCTAAGCTGCCTGGAATTTGGCAAAAAGCAATATATAAATCTTTGCAATAATTAGGAGCTGCTATAAGGGGACTCTCTCTCTCTCTCTCTGCCACACGTTTAACCCCAGTACAAAAGGGTAAGAGTCCTAGAACTGTTAAGCCAGAATCACCCCCACCCCAAAACTTCTCCAGGTTTATCAGTCTGCACTTGGGAATACTAGTGGCTTTCTTGTGCAAAAACATACCAAGTAAATAATTCTTCATGTGAAGAACGTAAATCTTTGCATGCAAAGCCTGCAAGTTACGTGTGCAAAGGCAGAACTCCACTTGCACAAAGGGGTGTGAGAATAGTGTGTGCACAAGGCTCAATTTCCTGCCACAGAAATGCTCAGCAGACTTAGGACAGAGAGAAAGCAGGCTGAAGTCTAGAGAGCCAAGCTGAGGAAATCCAACTGACACCCACCCCAAAACCAGATTCCTAACACATCCTACCTTGAAGTTGGGACAGAGAAGGTGCCATCTGTTCTGGGTCTCTTCCTGAATGAAAGAGCAGTTCCCTAGGCCAGGCGCTCAATGAGAAGCGAAATGGGCCGTAGCAGCATCTGCACAGGTGACTCAACTGGAACCAAAGAACCAGCACTCAAGCGGACTGGCTATGCAAGCGGTATTGTTCATTTTTCAGCAAGCCATTCAACTGTTTTATTTACCGTTCCTACTAATGTTTATCCTCATTTCCTACATGAGACTACCTAGGTATCACTTAAATTCAAGGAAAAGAAGGGATTATATTGGGAACTGTTCAGTATTGTATGCACAAAAGACACCAGTTTGCTCTACCAATTCGAAGTCTGTAACAACAGGGGGAGGGAGGGAAGAATTCTCTTAAGGCCTTAGATTGCTCTCTTTTAAGAAAAGGAGACTGAATTTGGTAGTAAGAGGTATAACACCCTTGCAACCCATCGTGCTGTGTTAATTACAGAACAAATTTAGCTGCCGAGAGCAGATGGAGCATCAAACTGAAAGATGACGGCAGAAACTCTTGTAAAGAGGAAGGAGAGACTTGCTGCTTTTTCACACCAATCTTTTATTTTAAATTATTAAACATCTAGGAATAGATAAAACAGGGAAAACTAAACACAAGAAAGCAACAAAAATCCAGACTTACAGATGACTGAAAGGATTACCAAAAGCCCTGTTTCATCAGGAATTTATTTTAAAAGTTTCTGCTCCATCTGAAACTTGTTTGCTTTGTTAACTTTATTAACTTAAACATAGCAGGTTAATTAATTCAGAATTATGATGCGGTGACAATCCTATGTATATTTGCCTGGAATACACACTGTTGAACTTAGTTGTGTTTACTTCTGAGTAAGCAGCCAAAACCATGTGCTCTCTGTGTGTATACATTTAAAATATGTATACCCCATGTTTCCAGGCTGCAAGGCAGGGAACATATACAACAATGCATTTTAATTAATTTTACTGCTATTATTCTTGCTTATTTTAGTATTGTTTATCATACAGTAAAACTTACTTTTGTATGGCACTTCAGAAAATCAGATTTTGAAAAGCCACTTATAAATCTATTAAAATGAATAAAATGCACATTAAGGTGCAACCCACATGAGACATGTGTGCTACCAGGAAAAAAACTAAAGCAACCCATTTTTCACTAGCTGAGCTGTCCTGCAGTGAAAACTGCAGATATAGCCTAATGAAGATGTCCAAGCTTACCTCCCTAAAGGAAGGCTTCCTGCTTGAACTCTGACCAGCAGTGATCACTGGGATGAGCTAAAGAGATGCTGGGAAAGCCCCTGCACAGAGAGAAAGTAACTTTCATAACCTGTTTGACCAGTTCCTGAAAATGGCCAACAAAGTTTAGAGCTGTTGCAGAGTTTGGAGATGTTCCTGCACAACACAACTTAAATCCAGTGTGGTCTGAGGAACAAAACACAGAGTGAAACTAAGCCTGGAAGATCTCAGCTCATAATGATGAGCCTCAAGTAAAACAAAAAAGAACCACCACCATACAGCTTAGTTTTCCAGCTAGGGAAGAGGACTACTTTGGAACTAAGACAACATCTCAGAACTTCATGAGCCAAGTTCAAACCTCTGCATTGATTTCTAAGGGACACATGTTTCAGAGGGAGGGAGGTCCTCCCTCAAGGATGGAAGATACAGCAGTAAGCCATTTATTTATCTGGGCATTTTTGTCCCGTCCATATTATGTGGCGCATCTCTGGAAGGCTTACAAATCAACATCCAATAAATACATATAAGCCCAAATAAGCCATAATAAGCCATGCGATCGCTGTGCAAATAAGGGTGACTGCTGATTTACTTAGCCTTTGGATCAGGCTTTCCCAGCTGATGCCCTCCAGATTGTTGAATTCTCACCATGGGATGATGATGGAATGACGGGAATTCCTGGGATGGTGAAAATTGCCAAACACATCTGCATGGGACCAACTGGAAGAAGACTGCTTTAGGTGGGGAAGCTGGGGCCCTCCAGGTATAGCTGGGCTACAGCTCCGATTATCACCAGCCACTGGCTATGCTAGCTGGCGTTGCAGGTAGCTGCAGTCCAAGGCCATAGGCTCCCTCAACAGACACTCTCTCAGTTTTATACCCAAATCTTTCTGGGTGCAGAGTTTAGATTTTATCCAAGCACCTCCCTATCCGCTAGTGGTCCCATATATTTGCTATGAAGCTGAACCAAGAAAGAGAATGTTAAATATTGATGTCATTATCCACTAACTCAGGGCTCCATCTTCCTAGCCAAAGTTAACAGAAGTGAAGAGGCAACAGAAAGCTCAGATTTCGTAAAAGAGACCTTCCATCTGCTTGGTAACACCCACTGCAGAAAGAATGATGTTTTGAACCAGCCCAGGGCAAAGACTGGTAAAACGCTAACTTCCCAAATTCCACTGTGCTTCCCCTAATATGTCCATTTGTCCATATGCCCATTTGTCCAAATGTCCATATGCCCATTTTTAGTGCCTACTAAAAATGCCCCCTGAATATCAGGACGGAGCAAAGAATTCTCCCTGAGGCATTAAAGCTGATGCACAGCAACACACAACTGAGCATGCTGCAAAGGACTTCCACTAGGATGAAGCCCAGGAATGTCACATGGTGGGAGGACAGCTAGCAGGCATTGCTGAGGGCAGCGCTGGTGCAGGAGGTCAGCCTGACTGGGCAGCAGCTGAGGGCCCACCCCTGATCAAGGGCCCACTGACACGAGCCCGCCCACCACTGTATGTCTGCCTCTTCAGCATTGCAACCTGCTCCTTCATCCCTTTCTGGCTCACAGGAAGAGAACCAACAAGCCATTCAGGGCGGTGGGAAAGCACTGGGGTAGCTGCAGCTGCTTGCTTGCCTACCAGCTCACCCCTCGATGGACAAGCAGGCAGAGGTAGCAGGTGGAGGCGGCTGGAGTGAGGGAGTAGGTGGTCCTCTGAGGGTGCCTTGCCCAAAGGCTCTCAAAACCCTGAAGCGGCAACTGATTGTTGGGTATCTACTAACAGAGGTATGTCAGTTCTTGCTTAGACTGAGGACAAAGCTCCAAAGCAAGGCTAATTTTCACCAGCTTAGCAGTTTAATTTCTGAACACTGGACATGCAGGCTGGGAATGATGAGAAGAGCAGCTTGGAACACCTGGAAGACAGCGGGTTGCCTACCCCCGAAAACATGCCTTGTGATTTAGATGGTGTGTGCATGTATCAGGGCAAGCATTATCCTGAAAGAGGTATTTAGCCTCTATTATCACACAGGAGCAGAGGTGAGGGGCATCCAATGCTTTACTCCTCCACAAAGAAAAATGTCCATCTCTTGTTCAAATTAGCAATACTGACTAGATGGCAGTTGCAGATACAATACGAGGCAAGCTCAACAGTTACCACTGTCTTTCGGGTGGCTGCCCCTTGCAAGGCTGTACGAGAACGACATGCATCTGTGTTGAAATGCATCTATGCCTGCATGCCTCAGTGCAAAATCAAACTAATGAATAATAAAAGTGAAAGTGAACGCTGTTGGAATCCCTGTCGCCTTGGCATGCACAGTTCTCTCCAGGCTGCGAATCTAAAGTGAGTCAACTATTTTCAGTACCGTTTTCCTCCTGACATTTAAACAAGGTGCTGTTGTCCTAATAACCATGGATGGGGACCATTTTAGCTCCAGGACAGACTATAACACCCATCAGCCCTAACTAGAATAGCCAATGGTGATCAATGTTCGATCCTGTACTCCAAGAATATCTAATGGGCCACAAGCTGCTTGTTCAAGTTTTTTTGCAAACAGTCTAAGAAAAATCTACATAATATTAAGGCTGAAATCACATGTTCTCCCTTAACTATTTCAGGTGAAACACTTGGTGTGCTGGGTAGAAGAACCTAACAGAATTCAGTTTCTTTTCAGCTGGGGGATGCTTCCACACAAGACGCCTACAGCACCTTCATCCTTGCCGCATTCACAGAATTGGGTAGGGGGCAGATCTCACCATCTTTAAATCAGTCTTCTCCTGTGTTTCCCCACCACTTACGTCTTCCTCCATTAGGAAAAAAGGCTGAATTATTGTAAGACACCTTCTGATTGGTAGTGCTGGGCAGCCCTCTCAGAAAACACCCTTGTCACATTTTAAATGCAACCCAAATATATAGAAGTTAGATCACTCTGTACAACACCAGAAAATTGTCCAATGCAAATTGCCATATGTAAATAGGGTCAGTTTGTTTGCATACTATTTTCGCCCCAAAACATTTGTGAATTCAAAAAGGTCCAAAAAAACTCACATCACTATGAAAAAGGGAAGGCCTCCTTTGAGATGGTGTTTGCCATCTACAGCTTGCTAAGCTCTTGCATCAAAAATACACTTAGAAAGAAGCTGCAGCCTGATGAGAATCAGGGATACCTTTTTCAATCCCTTAAGCACTGATTAATACAGCCAATTAAGCACGGCAGCCCTGGCAGAAAGGATTGAAGGACCTCATGAAATCCCAGCTCAGTCATGGAGCTCACTATAGTCATGGCTATTAGAGAAGTCACCTCTCTCAGGCGCTTCTACCTCACAGGACTGCCATGGTTAAAAAAATAATAATAATCAGAGAGGACAGAAACCCACATGCACCGTTCTAAGCTTAGAAAGATGGGATACATTAGTATGAACTTCAGCCAAGTTCTCTAGTGATTC
Source organism: Varanus salvator macromaculatus (assembly GCA_023646645.1). Classification (NCBI taxonomy): domain Eukaryota; kingdom Metazoa; phylum Chordata; class Lepidosauria; order Squamata; family Varanidae; genus Varanus; species Varanus salvator. The sequence continues at coordinate 8,978,688 of JAIXND010000852.1, read as the reverse complement.
CACTTCCGAAAACACATGCAGAGAAGACGGTCACTGAGCCATGAGTTCAGGGAATGAGGAAGCTGACCTCTCAGTCATGACAATTTCTCAACCACAACTGTGAGTGCAGACAGGGAAGCAAAGGGAATTAGGTCCTACAGGATTCCTCATCCTTGAGCTGCCCAAATATTTTCGCCAACAGCTCCTATCATTCCCAGCCATGCTGTTGGAATCCAACAGGAGCTGTGGTTGCAAATGTCTGGAGGGCTTCTAGCAAGGGAAGGGTGTTATCCAGCCCTCATCGCATGCAACCTTTTGTATGAGCGATTCAAAACATTTCTTTTGAAATGTAGATCTGGACAGTGGAATAGCAATTATTTTGCTCCTGCATCAGCTGCACTACAGGATCTCTTTCCTTGTGTCACAATATTCCAGGAGCTAAATAATTCCTTTTCATCTGCACAAACACCGAGACCCTTCCCAGACAGAGCACGTCTCCACTGACTTCTCCAGTCGACCCAGTGGTCGGTCTCTCCCCCACCCCAAACCCCTTTCATTGTGTCAAGGCTGGCCCACCGCCCATGCCTTGGAAACCCAAATCCCAGGCTCAGAATAAATTATGCATATCCCAGAGGTTTTGCATAAGTGGATTTGTACAGTTTCTGGCCAGTTGCACTGTTTCCACAGAACACAATGGAGAAGCGGCTGAGTGTGGGGAGCAAGAGTCGTGAGCTGAACCGAGTCAGAACCGAGTCGGAGGAATGAGGAGAGAGAGAGCAAGTGGCGGGCCCATCGAGACCAGATGCTTGCCCAAGGTCCTCCCTCCTAGATCTGAGATGCCAGGAAGGCTGCATGCCTGTGTGAGACTATACACTGATGTAGGGACGCATGTGCCCTCCAAAGCTCTCAGGGCACCATATTCTCCACGCAGAGCGCGGTATGCATAGGACACCTCAGCGGACAACTCTTCCAACACAAGGACGCATCACTGGGTGTCCCACACACAGGCCAGTTTTAAACACTTTTTAAGAGTCGGGGATGCAGGAAAGCAGCAGTCCCCAGTGTGCGCCTGGGCACGCTTCACAAGAAAGCATGCAGAGTGCAGAGGAGGTTGCTGGCTGGATTTTCATGTGACTCAGCAGCTCCAGCCCTGTCTCCTTCCGACAATGGCTGGACGGGCTAATTCCTCCCACCAGCTCCTGATCGTCCTGCTAGCTTCATCCAGGGCTGGCACCCAGAGGCAGTCCAATGAACTCAAGAACCTACTAAAGGAAGTCACCCGTTTGTGACTGAGCTACCCCACCCAGCGAGCAGCATTCTGTTGTCAACTCTCTGGCCAGCTCCTCTCCCCCTTTCCAACCCTTCTACTCTGCTATCCTGTCTTCTCAGTCTTTCGACACTTCTTTTGAGCACCCTAGAACCCAACCCCCCGCCCCAAGGAGCTTGCCTTTCTCCACAGCCCAGGATCAAATGCCAGAGGTACCTGGCGCCTTTCTTTGGCAAGCAACTTTTGAGGAAAGGAAACTATGGGAAAGAAATCCACCAAACCGGAATCCAAACTCACCTGCCTTTCCCAAACAACTTTGCACAGTCCTCTTGAAAGTCAAAAACAACCCTCCTGCACATACGGCCTCGAATTCTGCAGTGGTGTTACACCTGACACAGTTTAGACATAAGAGTTCTTTAAATATCTTTGGAGCTTGAAGCAGCACTGGCTGTTGGGACAACATGTGGTGGTTCCATCAGATTTTTCCGAATGTGTTCACCGCCTGATCCGAAGCACCCTGCCTACCAGCGGCCTGCTGTTTGAAAAAGAGCAAATTGCACTTGGCTCTGCACCAGACAAAAACATATGCTAATATGAGTCGCTATGCAATTACCATTGTTTTGAGCTACTGTGCCATCCCTGGAAGAATAGACTACCAGTAAGCACACAATTAACACTTGTCACTGGAGCAGATATGCCACAAAGACCTAAAGGCCAGCGCTTAAAAAGGGGGGGAGGTGACACCTACCAGAAGACACGTTAACACCCCACCTGCGATGAAAGGTGAGAAAGCCAGCAACAAGGAGCCCTGCCCAGCACTTTGCTCTGCAGCTACAACTGCAGCCAAAGTTCACGAGAATGAGTTGGGGGGGGGGGGGGCAGCAAAGGATCCAGCCAGTGTAATATTTCCTTTCCACTCAAGGCAATATTACACTGCCTTGAATGAAAAGGCAGTATTAAGGCAAGAACATACATTTTGCCTGGCCAAGTCAATTTCCCGGCACCCACATCAGATTTTAAGGCACAGGCACGGGGTGGGGGCTTTTCCAGCTCAGACACGAGGTTGTCTTCTGCTGCTCTATATGTTAAGCCCACGAGAACGCGAATAGTTTTCTGTGACCATAAAATAATTCCCAAGGCACTTGTAATCTGCAAAGTGCTTTATAATCTGCTGACTTTATTTGTCCGCCCTGAGAGTATTATTTTACAAATGAAGCGCCACCTCCCAACCATGATTTGGCTGCGCATTAACTTCATGGCAGAGGTGGGATTTGAACACCGCTCTTCTCAATCTAGCCCTGTAGCCAATTCGCCTGCATTATGCTCTGGTTCTCGATTCCGGCACCCCTGTGCACGCACATGCGCCCTGCTGAACAATATATCCCTGTACAGCCCGTGAGGCACAGAGCAACTCTCAGGCAGAAGCTCTGCTAGCAGTTCCGCAACTGGGATTTTGAGGGCTTTTCCTTCACCAAACTGGCAATGCACCACCCACCAGCACCCTCTGTTTTTAGATGTTCAGGGACCCCGGCTGGCAAGAGCTCCGGCTCAAAGACAATCAAGGAAAGCACGTCACTAAGAGGTCTATTCGAATGGGACGTGGCGATAACATGCAAGGGCCTTCCTCAACCTGCCCCCTCCGGATGCACTGGACCATCACTCTCAGGACTGCCAGCCCGACATGGCACACACACACACACACACACACACACACACACAGTGAGCAGGGCACATGTTGTGCTTCTACAAGCCAAGCAGTCTTCTCCAGAGCTCGACAAAGGAAGCAGTGGTCCCTGGCTGGAAAGATGAGCACATGATTGTAGCCACATCAAAAGGTTCCTAACAAAGCATGATGCGCACACTGCCTTTGACCTACAACAGGTGAGCGTGTGATGAAACTGCTGCTCTTAACTTGCCAGGTTTGGTGCTTGGGCTTTTTCTTTCTTTTCTAAGGTGGTGGGGGTTGAGGACACTGTTTCTGGACAAAGAGGCAAGAGGAGGTGGGAGCCACACACGAGCATCAGCACCAGCCTGTCCGGAGCATTGGACGAAGCTCCACAAACTGAGGCTCCAAATGCCGAGCCAAGCCTCAGAGCCCCACCTGAGAGCTTGCTGCACTCCTGCACCTTGTATCATGGGATGGGCTCCCTGTGGTTCCCCAGATATTGCCCAGTGACCACTCTTCTCATTCCTCCACCATCTTCAGCCATACCGGTGAAGCCTGGTGGGATTCGGGGCCCAAGAACAACCACTGAAGAGCTGCCGGACTCCAAGCCCTGCCTGAAATACTTCGTTACTCTCAAGCCAGAAAGGTTCTACATCTCAGAGGTTCTACAGAGAACAAGTCAGGCAAAGCTACCTGCAACCAAGTTAAGCGCCTTTGCCCTCACTGGGCACAATGCTGGGCTTGGCAGAAAGACACCATGCCATCTGTACACACCCTGGAGGTTACTGTCACCATGGCTTTCTTTCAGGGATGCTCTGATTGCTTTAGCCAAATCCCTGAGACAAAGCAAGACTACAGAATCTTCTGCATCCATGTGTCCATAAGAATCATGGCAGCCAGGAGACAAACAGGCATGGACGTTGTTTTCCCCAATCAGGTTGCAAGCTCACTGGACTTTCCACGAATTGAAGCTGGGTAGAAAGAGTTTGCATTTTCAGACTTAATTTTAATTTAATTTAAACAGGTATATGGCATCCTTTGCAGCAGCCTCAGGGGGAAAGGCATAGCCTTTGGCAAATGTGGACAGACTGAATGGGAGTAAAAGCTAAATGAAAAATGCTTTCCTGCTTATCATTTCATTAGGTTTTAAAACTTCAACTTTTAATTTGAAGTTAACTATATTTGCACCTTTTTTTCCTTGTTGGTTATGCACCACCATGCCAATTAATTTCTCCAATGCTATCGACTCATTCACAGTAATTTCTTACGGTTCTGGTAGTTCTGTTCCTTCAACAAATATACCTGCTGATTTGATACACTTATTTTATACTTATATACTTATTGGTTTGTTCACATGCCTAGGCAGAAGACAAGAAGAACATAAACTTCTATCCACTGATGAAAAAAGAGCACTGAACTGTAGCTGTTGTGATTTGAGAGTTACCAAAGATGAAATTCTTACATCACAAGCTCCAAGAAATACAGCACCTAGCCTGAGTCACGATGAAATTCTCAACTGGAAAAAGCCGACATTACATCTGACAAGTTGGTTAGTAGGAAACACTGACCACCTCCTTCCGCAAAGACCACTTGGCTGATCGAGCACGGCCCCTTTTGAACAACAATGCCAAGAATGACCAGAGCAACTCAGCCTACTCTGGGGACACATAAACCCATGTTTGACTCTTTCTGCTGACTTGCTTTGCTCCATATTTGAAACAAGGGCAAATCCTTCCCTAATACATGTGCTGAATTTTTATCATAGGCTGCTATATGGAAGCCTTTATACATACACACACACACACACACACACACACACACACAGGGAACACTACCAAAAAACTTACTGCTACATACCATAAGATTGAGATCACAGAGGCCCTACTGCAAGTTCATTCCCCGGCTCCTCCAGTCAGGTAAGAAAAGCACCTGCCTGAGATCTTGGAACACACCTGCTGCCAGTCAGTGTTAACAATATTGGGCTAGATGGACCAGGGGTCAGACTCTGTATGCAGTATCTTCGTACCTCCCTTTGGGATTCTGCTACCCACCAGTGCCCCTTGACGTGTGCCAATAGGAATCAGCTCGGCAAAGCTATTGTGAGGCCCGAGGAGACTGTAACAATTAGAACAGCACACCTGAAGCAAAATTGCCACAGGCTCTCGCAACACAATAAATCCACGGGGATTTGCCCTTAGCTACAGCAGGGAAGACTGAAAACACTTGTACTTATTGACTTCAGGAGGTTGGCTGCATCAAAGATCCAGAGGCCCTGCCCCCACCCCCCTCTACTACCAATGGCAAGGTATGGCACACAGTTTTCTGTACTGGAAAAACATTTTGGAGAATTTTCCACTGACGATCATCCCTTTCGTATAAGTGAGCTGCTTCGTCAAATTGATTAATAACATAGCAAATGGATGCAACTCAGCGGAAGCTCCAATTCACCGGCAGAGAAACTTGGTATCTAAGCGAACCCATCCTTACCTCCTTTGGAATCTATAGAAACTACACCAGAAAAGGGATGGGGATGCAGGGGCCAGCGGCTGCAGGGCAGCTGGATAGTGTTGGGCAACCAGCTCAGGGAAGAAAATGGCTTTGTGCTTTGTAACTCATGCTCATCTACTGAAGAACAAGGTAAGGGATGTGATGCTCATTTCCTCTGAAGAAAGGGGAGAGCCCAGTGAGAGACCTGGTGATCTCTAAGGCTATACCCATTTTTTATTTTTCAGAGTTTGGGGAACACTCAACCTTAATGTAGATTCTCCTGTGCTGCTACCCCTGGGAAAGATGGTTTCGATGCTTCTGCTCACAACGCTAAATTGTAAAAAGTCTGGCTGCGATTCCCTGGACTTGGCACTGTGCAAGAACAGACTGCCGATTATATTGTCGAGTGTTACCCAAGCATTCTGGAAAGTTTGATCATATCCAATTCTGGCTTGTACGCTTTTAATGAGTAATAAAAACAAGCGACTGCTTTTGGTAAATCATCTTGTAATGAACTTCCAATATCCTATTCTGCTTCTCCCAACCCCTGGTGTGAACACAAGGAGGCTTAAATGGTTCTGCCCACCTCTATTTTACCTTCACAACCATCTTGTAAGGCAGACTAATGAAAAATCAGCAACTGGAAAAAAAAGTCATCCAGTAAGTTTAAATCTCCAGTGAATGGAGAACGGGGATTAGAACCCAGTCCCACTCCAACACTTCAACTGATTCATGTGATTATTATTAAAATAAACTGCTTTAAAACCAAATTATTTCAACTGCTACATAATGTGAAATGAATTGGTAGTAGACTTATTGTAATGATGTGCCTATTGCTTTGAGTGTATCATAAGCCACTTTGGGTACATCAATACACAAAAGCAGCAAACAACACCAAATTGGCTAGTAACTAGTTCGTAATTAACTTTGTTCCAAAGACAACTCTTGGGATGCGCTAAAATTAGCACACTAGCAGTTTCCAATGCTTCAATTGTTTTTTTTCTTAAAATTTTAACAATGCAAGGGAAGTCTATGCTACTTGAGATGCTGTTTCTTAAAATGTGTGCATTTATTTGAAAAAAAAAACCCTTCCAAAGTAATACTCTGAATTCATTTGAAACACAATTCCCACTCCAACCCCAGTCCAAAAACTTGACCACACAGGGTAAAGGTATGAACATCTTCATACATTTTATAGATTTTTGCAAGTATGAAAACTGAAAATGTTCCACTTCAGGTTTTCCTCAATTGATTTCCACTTCAGAAAACCCACGTCCCAATCAGGGAATAGTACAAGAGGCATTCAAGGAGGAAAGAAACTAATAACCTAGATATATAAACCCAAATTCTCCCCAAGTTCAGGGAGAAACTATGTGTTATCATAATAAAAGCAGGTTTGCAATTGCAAGCTTAGAGATGTGACCAAGGGTTTGGGGTGTTTTCGTGTTTTCCAGCCGTTGCTGGGAGTTCAAGGCCATCAATGGCAAACGGGCCTGGTGACTACATGCTACCTCCACAGCATCAGAGACAGTAGAAGCAGTATGTCTCTAGATGCAAGAAGCTGGAAAACCTGAGGATGGCGCTACTGCACACTCAGGTCCTACCTGCATGTTTTTCACAGGCACATGGTACCCATTGTGAACAGGATGCTCTGACCTAGCGTGGCTCCTATGTTCTTAAGGTGGGGAGCACCGTGCAGGTATTTATTTATTTATTTAAAACATTTCTATGCCGCCCCCATTGCAACAAAGCCTTGGGGCGGCTCACAACATGTACATAAAATACAATGTAATATATAATACATTTAAAACTGGCCCATCTCGGTTATAAACTAAAATACTATAAATACAATTAATAAATTAACAATTAAAATAACTTTTGAATAAAAAGGTCTTCGCCTGGCACCGAAAAGCAAATAATGACAGCGCCAGGCGGACCTCTCTGGGGAGCGCATTCCATAGGTGGGGTGCCATCGCAGAGAAAGCCCTCCTCCGGGTACTCACCCTCATCTCACTCACGGAGGGTTCCTGGAGAAGGGCATCTGCTGCCGATCGTAAGGGGAAGGGGGGCATATATGGGCGCAGACGTTCCTTTAGATAACCAGGTTCCAAGCCGTTAAGGGCTTTATAGGTGATAACCAACACCTTGAATTTAGGTAGAGGGGACTTGCGCCTCTCTCCCCACCTGCTGCCTTCCCTGTTTCCCTCCCCAGTGCTGTTTGCAGCAAGTAACACCCGAGTAGTTTTCATAGTTTTAAATTATATCGTTTATGTTGCAAGCCGCCCCGAGGCTGGTTGCAATGGGGGGTGGCATATAAATGTGTAAAATAAATAAATAAATAGTTGAGTAGCAGCTCACTAGAAAAAATCTTGAGAATTCACCAACCAACAATGTTCTGAAAACTTTCTAGCATGGCAAGGAGCCCACAGAGCCGATGAGCTTGCAGGCAGAACCAAGCGAATGTGAGCTGGTTAGCTGGTCCACGCTCTGGGCTGGAAGGACTGCTCCTTCTTCCCCTTACAGTGCTTCACAGCTTGAACCCGCCACACCGCTGGGCGAATCTTGCCTCCTCCCCAGCACCCCAAGTCTCTCATGGAGCCATGTGGCCATGTAGTTGCGGCAGCCCGAATCCCTGCATACATACCCAAGTCTTTTTTTGTTAGGATATTCCAAGGGCGCCTCTTCTCCCTCAGGCAGAGCGCAAATCATGAATGTACGAGCAGCGATCCCATTCCTCGGAGCTCAGCTGGGCACTCCCAAGGTCGAGATCCTAATGTTTCACAACAGTCATTTTTAAAACAGGTGTTCGGCAGATTCAGAGTAAACTTTACACAACCAGGAAAGACCATATCCACAAGACCACAACCATATCCTTTGGTAACCAACCCAGTTACCAGTCCCACCAACCCAGCTTCAGCATGGTGCACGCCAACCCCAATCCCAACCCCCCACTCTTTCTCTCCTGGCAAGCCATAAAACAGGGGTGCAGCACCTCTTTCAGCTCAAGACCCAAAATCCATTTCGGAGAAGAGTTGGGGGGCTGCCTTCCAGCGGTGTGCCGGACCAAACATGCCAACATTTTCTGCCTTAAGTTCTTAATGCCAGTAGTAAAGCCTTTGAGAATGGGGGTTAGGGAAAGGCACTAATCCAGGAAATCAACGATTGGTGGTCAGAGAAAAGGGGCAGGGCTAGTGGAAGGGCACGTGGCCAGCTGGAGAGGCCCATGTTGCCAGACTGGGACTTGAAGGCTGAGATGTTCCATTCCTGGAATTAAACTCCTGCTGAATTCCAGTGTGGATCAGTACTAAAGCACCGATTTGAATCAGTATTCAAGCACTAGCTACTCAACATGGCTAGGTTTGGATAAACTGTGGCATTCCTTGATGGAGAGAAAATGCTTGGCCAAACTCAAACCAAGAGATTGTTCAATCAGGGGCGAGCAACTCGATGATGTTACAGCTTGGGACCCCATGCAGCTCCCCTTCCAGGTCCTCAAAAAAACCCAAACTGCAATAGCCACAAACCTTAGCAATTCGCCTTCATTTTTCTGCCCATTGTTCCCCAACCTGCTTCAGCTTCTTAAATCTACTTTAGTCTACTTTCCCTTCTCCACTTCAAGCTTTATGCTGCACCGTATTTTATCCTTTTATCCAAACTTTCAAGCTGGATTTCACCGCATAAGCTTCCCTGTGAGCTTTTTGTTACAGGGTGGCTTATATATGCTATGAGTAAAGCACACATAGAAATTTGAAGGTGGGTTGTGCTCGGGAGAATAGGGGATCACAAATGTGCTACGAATGTCTGCCAACTGAGGTCTAGGGCAGCCAGGAAATTGGCGCTGGTCACATGACAAAGCAGAAAGGAAGCAGCACAGGACATCAGGACCGAGTTTTCACCATGACCATAAGTCCTCCAGAAGAACATTTCTTCAAATAAAATAAGGACCACCAGTAGATTTGACAGAGAACATCAGAATCCACCCCATCACCAAAAATAGTGTTAGTGACACCAAGCTAGCTGCGCTTTGGTGTCCAGCTAAAGGTTCAGGGAGGGAGAACGTCTTGGTTGTTTAAAGCCTTACAGTTTCCCAAACCCATTCGGATCCAACCGATTTTTAATTTTAATTTTCTTTTACATAGTTGGGGTTAACAATTTAAAACCATGAGTCTCGCAGAAGTGCAACATATTTATCTGTTGCAGCTGGGGACCCAGCACATCTGTGAAAATGACCTACAAATTATGGTAATTACATGCAGCTAATATATGCAAGTTTCGCTAGCCCTGGAGGTTGGGATGCATCTCCAAAGCTGCCAGCCCTTTCCTGATCGCATGACACAAATTGCTAAGCATCCACTCATTACTGAAGCTACCCAGTATGAGAAGGAAGAGAGGGGAGACAGAAGGAAATGTCAACTGGTAGAGCACACTGAAGAAGAAATCAGCTCTGAACCTTAAGATAAGCCTGGAGTGCTTTCTTAGAGCAAAGTGGCAACCTTCGTATGGCCAGTTGTTGAGTAACACAGCCAAGCAACTGAGGAAGCAAAGAAAAGCTCCCATGAACTTCAGAGGAAAACTGCGGTTCTAAAGTATATTCAAAGAATTTAAGGGCTAGGCATCCCACTGGAGTCCGAAGCCATACTGGAAGAGACAGAGCATCAATTGTTTTAGTCCAACTGCCCAAAGAGTACAAACATTCTTCTCAATGGTAGCCGTAAAAGGAAACAACTTCCAGTTAATGTTTGCTTAACCACGCTTGTAACAATTCTCATTAAACAAGCGCTTTTCTATTACCCTGCAGAAAAATGATTAACTTGCAGCAAGACTTTAAAATATTCTATTTTAAATGGTCTAAAATACATTTTAAGACAATCTGTACTTCCTATTGATAAGCATCGTAACTCCCCCATATTAGAAAGACCCCCTTATAAAATTTGCCAAAAACAGAAATCCAGTGGTTGGACTTAAATCAAAGTCAGTAAGCTGCATGCTGGAATGATCTGCTCAGCCACTGCCCAGCGACATAGGCAGTATTTCAAAAGCAAAGAAATCCACTTTACAGAGAATTTAGGATATTAGAAAGGTGGTACAATTTTTACTGAAAAGAATATTCCCAATTCAGGAAAAAAACACACCTCTGAACTCATTGCTCACGTAAACATTAAACCCCTCGGGGGCAGGGCGTTATGCTTTTTAAAAAGCTGCCTCCACACCCTTCAGATAGGAAGAGAATATGAATAATGACTGGAAAAGCAAACCACACTGGAATGTGGCATTTTGTTTGCACGTTTCCTATACGGCCAAATAAAACAAAAAAGGGAACACATTTTCTGCAGTTAAGAGAAAACCCACTTCTTGTTTCAAGAAAGCAGTAGATCAGTTTCACAGTTATCCCTGTATCTATCAGACCCCAAAGTTATCTCTGACAGCCATCCCAAGCTCTCCTCTGCTTCAAAATAGCTGGATTCTTTACCTGGACCAGAGAAATCAGCAAGTGCTGCAAAAGCTTGAAAGTGTTCTCATCCCCCCCACCCCAACATCCAAGGCTAAATATGGCAAAACAAGCTTGCACACAGTCAAATTCTGCCCCTGGACTCTACAGTCATTAATACCAAACAAAAACTATCACCACCAGGTTTGCCACTCTCAAAAACTAACAGTTTTTAATACCTATATTACTGAAAGTGTGCATATATGTATGTACAGAAAGGAGCACCACTTTTTTAATCACATAAAATGGCAGTATGAACACATGGGAGTCCTTCAAAGTTTCAACAGAAGCTGCCCTGGATGAGTGACAGATACAGGAGAAAATAGCCACAGCCCAGTTCATTCAGACCAAAGACCCACCTCACAGAGCAGCCTGTTTCTCATACTGTTTGTTCACTTGGTGATATAAATGAGAGAGCAGGATGCAGCCTTGGACATGGAAGCATCCCCAAAATGATGCACTGTGACCAGAGTCCAACAAACCAACCTTTGACCATGAACTGTCTAGGATGCTGATACCTTTTACTTGTGGTAGGAGAAAGTTGCAAAATGTTCCCAGTTGGGAGAGGGAGGTGAGGAGAGAGCACAGGATCAGTCCCCCACTCCCTTGCAAACAGTAATCTAGATCAAAAGCCACTATCTCCGAGTTCTATGCTCATTAATGCAGATTATAATAGTTCCCTGTACAGACAGATAATGAAGGAGGGAGAATCGGTTTAAGCACATCACTGCATGCACAGCACAATGGCTCAATCAAATGGATACTGCCTCCAAAGAACATTAGTATTTGACTGTAGAAGGCAGGAATACCTCCCGTCACAAATCCAGGGGAAAAAAATCAGATGATGGCACATTTCAAAAATTTCTGAGAAGGGAGTGTGCAATCTGTTTAAGTATGTTCAATCTTTTTTACTCACCCACCTCTTAGCACACATGGGTCACTGACCTGAGAGCTGCACCCCCACCACTGCGAGTCACACATTAAACAGCTGCAATCCTACATCGACTTGCTTAGCAGTAAACCCCTTTGAGCCGAGTGGCGCTTCCTTCTGCATAAACATGCAGAGGGTTGGCTTCTACATGGATCTTTAACATCCAGCCTGAAGGAAGGATTAAGGGTGGCTGGAGGAAAGCATTCAAATGAAAAATAATAGTGTGTGTGAGTGCAGCAGGCAGGAGATATATTATTTCATTAGCACTGGAACTACCCCTGTCCAACCCGCCCGCCCCCCCCCACCAGGGTAGTTGAAGCAAAAGCTCCTATCCTGCCATCTACAGCTTGAAGTCACGCATTAAAGGTCTGCAAACCCACACACTTACTTGGAAGCAAGCCCCTTGGAAGGTCGCATCTCTTCCTTTTGAGAAATCCCTCCGACGGCAGAACCGTAAGCCTGCATCTAACCTGAGGAAGGGGAACGCGCCTTTCCCACCCCACCCCCGCAAAAACTGACTAGAGATTCCAACGAACTCACCTTCTTGAGAAAGGAGGAAAAGAAGAATGGAACCTTCTTTGGGGGGCCGGGGTGGGGTGGGGTGGGGTGGGGTGGGGGAGTGGAGGCTTACATGTCCCAAATTGGGGGAAGGGAGGGGCACTCCCACCACCCTCGCCTATGCCCCCACTTCTCCTGTGGGGGCATATAAGGGCTACACATGGCTAGCCCCCAGTTCGCCCCCCGAGAGGGAACTCGACGCGCCTTGCCCCGGGAAACAGCCTCGCTTCTTCCTCTTTTCCTGCCTGTCCAGCTGAGGGCAGCCCAGAGGGGGAAGCAGAAGCAGCAGCAGCAGCAGCAGCCTCCCCAGACAGGAGGAAGGGAGCTGAGCAGGCTGCCAGTGGCTCCGGGAGCGGCAGGCGGCCCTGGAGACGCCCGCGCGGGGAGGAAGACCCGGGGGGCACTCACGGGAGGCTCCGCTGCCCAACCCGCAACGGTTACGGGAAGAGAAGCAGTCCAATTCTCGCACCGCCACCCCTTTCGCACAAGCTCCTTACCAAAGCTCCCACTCGAGCTCAGCCTCCCTGCATCACTTCCGGGGGGTGGTGCCTCTGCGGAGAGTCAGCTGGCGGCGCGATGACGTAGAAAGCGCGCCCCGGCACGCTTGACGCTGCACGCAGAATAAGGGCAAAAGGGATCTCTGTTTTTAAGCGTCTCTCTCGTGGGCTTCTGAGGTGAGTGAGGAGGCGAGGATCGGTTTGGGGTTGGGCTGTGCTACTTGGCAGGCTGGAGAAGGGGACGATAAAGCGGGACCAGATGGGAGAGGGGAAAGGTGTGTCTCATGGAGGCAAAGAGACGCGGTTTAGAACTAGGAGGGGCTGGCCCACCCCTTTCGCATATTGGTACAGGCCAGGTGGTAGTGCTGCCCCTCCCGGAGACCTGCGCAGGCCTTGTACCTGCCCTCTCCGCTAGGAGGCGCTAAAGCGCTTGAGTGTAGTGACAAAATGGCGTCACCAATGTCAAGATGGATGGAAGACCCTGACCTCGGAACAGTCCTATTTGAATGAGATGGAGCCTGCCTATACTTGGGCAAAAGGACTGTTAACTGACGCCCAGATCGCAAATTTATATTGCCACCTGCTTTCCTAGTGGGACTCCTGTGTCTTGAAGGTCTAAACACTGGCAGAAATTGAAACATTGCAGCATCTGCAGGCAGTGGTGTTGCACAGATAAGGAAACGCTTTATCTGTTGGATTTCTGCAGTTACCTTCTGCCCTTAAAGACTGTGCTGGCCTGTGAATGGCGTGCTACTACTGTAGCACCCCTTACTCGTAAGGTTAGCAGACAGAATCCAACAACTCCCTGTATAAATCAGGACTGATGTATATCAAAAGTCACAAGAATAAGCCGAAAAGGAATTCCTTTGGCCAAATGATGTATCACATGCAAATGCACGTACAGGAACAATGGGCTGGATTGAGATGCTGGGTTGGAGTGATGAGTGGGAGAAGAAGTTACAGTGGCTTCTTTTTCATGCTTGAGCCAGTCACATGCTGCACAATTTGCCTCATCTCTCTTGTGGTGTGCTGCTTCTTGTGTCATCCAGACCTGACAAGGCGCATGGAAGGGCTGCATCGAATCCACCCCCAAACCCATGGCCTGATGTAGGGTTCTGGGTGGTTTCACAACCTCCCCCTGCTGGAGCCCTCCCACAAAGAGAAGGCTCTTTGCTATTGCCAAAGGAGTTCAGATCCAGAGAGGTTCTCTCTGGAGAAAGGGAAGGACGTGATTTTCACCAGTTCTAGCCTACAGCCTTCCTGTGCCAACTCTCACACCATTCTAGAAAATCACCACCCCTCCAGAGCAGCTTTTCAAGGGGTTGTAGGAAGAAAAAGGAAGCAGTTAAAGTTCTCTCTTCCTGCCATTTTGTATTATGAACAGAGCTCTGGTCACAAGAACTCAGTCCAACTTTTAAATAGGAAGAACAGTCTCAGGAAGAATGATGGAAGCGTCCTGCACTCCGATGGTTCCTTCCCTCAAAGCTGCAGCTTCCCAGAGTCACTTTTCATTAAAAAGAAGGCGAACCAGTTAGGGGGTTCATACGTACCATTCTGAAATTTGCACCCAAAGAAAGAGTATTTCCTATCCACTGGAAGTCCTCAGTACCTCAGTGTAGGGAGTGTTGGCCTCTAGCGTTCCAGGGTATTCTTTACACCAACGACACTCCCAAAGTTTCCATACTTTACTCCCACTAAGTGGTCTTCACCACTTTCTGAAATCAAGCAAATGATGTTTCTTGGGCCATAGGTGCCACCATTCCAGGGGATTTTGCTATTTGCTCAAGATTGGAATTGCAACGGATGAGATGGAATATTACAAAAATGGGCCTTCTGTTTACTTAGGGTAGAATTACACTAGCTGGTAGATGTGCTGAAAATGGCACCCACATGGGGCATATTCCCCGGTGTTCAAATTATTCTGGAGACAAAATCCACAAATTCCACTCTTTGGTTCCACCCAGTTTTAGCCAAATCGCCCCCTTCTCCTCAGCATAAAAACTAAGGCTGCAATTCTGTACACCTGGATTGGGACTTACCCTTGAATAGACATGCACAGGCTTGCTCTATAAGTGGCTGTCACAAATGGGAAAGGCTCTCAGTGGATTGTGTCCACCTGTAAATTTGAACATAGCCTTGACTGCAATTCCAGAATAGGCAACCTGGAGCCTGCCCGATGTTGTAAACTACAAGTTCCAGCATCCCTGACCATTGGCCTGGCTGGGGCTCATGGGATCTGTGGGCACCAGGAGGTCTAACTTGCCTTGATTCATAATACCAGTTTTGTGATGTGATAGCATGTGTTTCCCACCACTTCTTACAGCGGGGAGCTAGATAGCAGTTGGGTAAGCAGTTGGGTCATTTTAAACAACATGAAATTATATGCAAAATCAACATGCAAAACTCTGCGGGCAGGAGAAGAGCAAAAGCACTTCCGTCTTAAAATGAATGCCTTTCTCTCAACCTGGGGGCCTAAGCTTTGAAGAAATAACTCCAAATGGAAAAGATGACAAAGTGATAGCAGGGCTTGTTGTGTGATTGTGGTTTTCTAGCTGCAACCCACAAACCACGAACAGTTTTAGAACATCTTCTCAATGGGCTGCATTGATCTGAGTGAAAGCAGTGGGAGGTGGAAAGGGACACACACCATGTATCCAAGATTATCTCCAAAAGAGAGAAGGTGGAGAAGAATTACTCAGAGACATTAATATTTAGACCACTGCGATATCTTTGCCCCGTCCCAACCCTAGAGAACTTCTACTACAGCACTTTTATTTTTGCTGATCACTTACCATGCAATCCAACCCCCTTCCCATCCCACGGTGCTTCTTGCTGGAGTTGGTGAGGATCTCTTGGAAGCATCTCTCTGCCAACCTCACAGAAACAACCTCACAGTGTCTGCCTGACACTGCGTCGAGCTGTTTGTCCCGTATTGTTTCGCCTGACTCGCCAGTGCTTCAAGGAGAATTCCTCCCTCGCTCCACCCAGAGATGCCAGGGCTTGAACCCATGACTTCCAGCATGCAAAGCCCATGCTCTTCCCTTTAAGTTAGGGCCTCTTGACCGCCGAAGAGCTTTTCGGCCAGAATTAGCAGGTGGGATGCCTCCAAATAGGACACGGCAGAGCTGGCTCTGGAACCACTGGATAGAAAACCGTTTTCCTAAGAGGGATCCAACCACAATCCTCACCTGGAAATGGCATCAGAACATCCCAACCCGCAATGGGAGGGACACTCATGTCACTGCCACCATCCAGTGCTGCTGGGAGAAAACGTGCAAACGCACGCACACCACTGCGGCTGGTGCAAGCCTGAAGGGCTGCCCTTACTCCAGCCTTCCCAAGCCAGGTGCTCATAGATGCTTCGGGCTCTTCCATGCCCACCAGAATGGTCTGGGAAGGCACCCAGGCTTTCTCAGACCACCACGGCCAGGATCCAGGAGCAACCAGCAACTGCTTGACATTTGATTTCACCAAGACTGTGTACCTTGCAACCCGCCAGCTTGCCTGATTCCATGCACAGATAAGTGGATCCCACAAGACATTGTATTTTTCCAAATAACTCATACCCACTTCAGGAACGTAAGTATCCTGCTCTTCTTTGCTGAAACCAGCAGCACCATGCACTGATATCCACGAGACAGAGCAAAGCTAATCTGGCACTCCCCGTGCTGTTCCACCAGACTGACTGTTGCCAAAGAGGGGAGATAAATTCTGTTTCTGCCAAGGAAGCTGAAGATTTGATGCTTGCCATGCGCTGGGGAGACGCAATCTCTTTAACCAGGCAAAGAGTCCTCACACTGCCCTGTCGCTCGGTGTCACAGGAGCTAAGCACGCACCAGCTGTTCATTTTCCCTATAGGAATTCTGCTATAGGGAAACTCTGCGGATTCTCTTCGCTAATCTTTCCCCAAGGATGAATTTTGACCCAGTGACTTTTAGGTGTTATGTGCGAGTAGTATGAATTATGATCTGTCACTTTTCCCAGCTGCACAGCAACTGTGGACATCACTTCAGCTAAATGATACAATTTAGCTTTGAAAACAACAAAATGGGGACATACAACAGCAGCATTTTGGAAAGGAGCCCAAAGAGCAGTGCTACATGTTGGATGGAGAACAAAGACTAGACTATCCTCTGCTGATCTCACCAATGTAATTTCTCCACACGTGGACTGGGGGAGGATGTCAGCTGGGGATGATGGGCTTTGCAGGCCCACAGATTTGGGAGGCCCCTGGCTGAAGAAGGCTGAACTGGGGGGCATTAAGGAGCAATCAGGGTGCCTACAACTAGGCTTGCATTGTCAAGCACCCCAAGCACAACTTAGCTCTTTAACCCTTTTTGTTATAAGCAGGTGTTTGGTCCACGTGGCTTCCTTGCTTATGGTGCTCAAAGAAGCTGCCCTTGCAGACCATCAGCTGCTGAAGAAACACAAGTCAGAAACTGGCATTCTCACACTCCCTCTTTTGCCCCTGCTGTCGCACCACGAACACTGGTAACCTCCATGCCGTCCTGCTTTCATTGTTGGGTCTTTTCATTCCAGCTCCAAAGACTGCCAGGCGACTTAGGTTCAGCCAGTCAATACCGCTTAGTCTCACTTGCAGGATTGTCATCAAGACAACAAATGGGGGAGCCTTTGGAGACAGCGTGGGATCAAATGGACTGCTAGATCACGATGCCTGCTCTTTGTTTCTCCAAGCAAGATCCTCCCTACCCGTGACTTGATTTAACTAGCAAGGAAGGCATCACTCCTGGCAGAGGGCCTGTGAAGGGAGCGCACGGATGGAGAGGCCGAGTGGCAAATGGCTCAGGGTTTCGTAGGCCGGAGGCCTGCAGCACTCAACCTAGTAAGTCCCACAGGTGATCTGTGCTGACCTCTGGCAATGGGGGTTTGCCCCCTTTCCAAAGGCCTCACTGGGTGGAGAACACAGAAAGCGCCCTCATACTTTGTCAAGCCCTTGGTCCATCTCGCCTAGTACTGTCAACACTAACTGGCAGCCCTGACTTTCGAGAGCCTCAGATGGAAGTTTTTCCCAGCCCGACCTGAAGATGCCACGTATTGAACGCCAGCATGCAAAGCATTCGCTCTCGCACTGGCCTCCTGTCTCTCCCTAGCCAAGATCATAGGAAGGTGCCTTATGCGGAGCCGGGCCTTGAGCCATATGGCCCCATATTGTCAACACTGACTGGTAGCAACTCTCCAAGGAATCAGGCAGCTGTTCTTCTGGCCTTGCTTGGAGACACCAGGGACTGAACAGGGACCACCTGCATGCACGCAGAGCACGGCCGCTACACCTGGGTATCGCTTCTTTGCCAGCGAAGGAGGATTGGAGAAAGGAGGATTGCGAGAAAGGCCTTCAGCCCTGCCTGCCAGTAGCAGGCAGTCCTAGACAGATCACCCTCAAAAGACTGTACCCCTCAAGAGAAGAAGGCCCCCCTGCCTCACACTTCCTGTGGCCAAATGGTTGGGGCAGCTCCAAAGCAGAAAACATGAGCTTTTCAGGATGGTACGGTTCCATTGTCAGAGGAGTGTCTTCTGTCTGTTTTGCCGGGTAAATTGCCCAGATAAATTAGATTCCCAATCCCAAGCTGTAGGACTAGCAATCTCTTAACCGGTCCAGTTTCTAAATTGCCCTAAAGGGCCACCCCACTGGCCCATGTATCCCTTCTGGCTCTTTGAAATCTACTAGGTCTAGTTAAACATTTGCCATCAGTTTCTTCCAAATGACAATGGTAAGAAAGGGATCATTATAATCATTTTGTTGAGAATCACTGTCCGAACTTGCAAACAACAAAAACTTAGTCTTTAGTTCGCAGAAAGCACTGCCAGAAAAAGATCAGCAGCCCCGGACAACAGAAGACCTTCTGTTCTGGGATGTAGGATGAATGTGTGCGCTGGGGTGCTTTTACTCAAACTTTTCTTTTTATTGGATGGTTGGCTCGGATCGTGTGCCCGCTTTGTGCAACTGGAGAACACACCTACATGTGCATGGTGGATTTGGTCACCAATTTCTGTGAATTTCTTCCTTGCCCACCCCACTAATTAAAGCTTTAGGAATTTTAACAATGCATTCCAATGATGTCTACTCAGAAGCAAATTCCTTTGCGTTCATCAGCAAATGTAACCACCATACTACTTACTCTAACTCCAGCTCATTACTGAACAAGCTTTAAAAATGGGTCCCAATCCACATCCTGTTTAAACCCTTTCATTGTGAGAAATGTCCCGATGCCAACTCTTTGCTTCCAGTTCTTTAACCAACTGTATACTTGCCATTTTATTTTCCGTCTGTTTTCCAATGATCCTTGGGATGGAATTTGCATTTTTCACCAAGAACTGGCCTTCTCCTCAACTTGTTAATTCACTATACCTACAGCTTGGTTCACACAGACCCTTTCCCCTGATAGTGTGTCTGTTTGCACAAGAAAAGGTAGTTCTAAATGAGGGTGAGCCTGAATTCCAAAGCAGCTCTTTTTAAAATCCAAATTTAAGCACTGGAGGATCAAGCATAGATCTCTGCATGCGTGAATAAAGCGTGAATAATGTGGCATGTTACTTATATAAGCAGGATGGGTTTTTCCTCATTTGGTACATGAAAAAGTAAATATTCTGGCTGGTTTGCAGATAGTAGTAGTTTTCTGCCACTTTGGATCCTTTCACATTCACTGAGAGAGCCAATAAAATATTGAAAACTAATTAAAGAGTGTGTGAAAATGTCCCATCTGTTTGGAGGCCCTTTTTCTCATCCCAAATGTTTATGGGTTATGTTCCTATTTCACTAGATGACGCCAGTCACTCGTCAAGAAGTTCTTGGCCTTTACCGCAAGATATTCCGAATAGCCAAAAAATGGCAATCGGCATCCAGACAGATGGAAGAGACCATAAAAGAAAAACAGTATATTATAAATGAAGCTAAAACACTATTCCAAAAGAATAAAAATGTAAGTATTTTCCAAGCTTGTCTGTGTTGCTGAATAGTTATGGCTCTGCATTAGCATCCAAAATGGCAAGGGAATGGTTTTTCTCCCATTTCATCCATGCTGGTAGGCACAAGTGTCCTTTATCCAAAGACTGTTGGCTCTTTTAAGACTCTTGGCTGCGATCAGAACGTTCAGCTCCTCAGATGAGGAAGCAAGTTGTAGTTCTTGTAACAGTGGCTTCATCACATGTTCATTATGTGGTAATTCAGCAGAGTGGCCCTGCTTTATAGATGACAGTCCTCTGATTGAAAGGGTGTAAGGAGTCTGTCCTTGGTTTGAAGGACCAAGGTAAAGCAAAAGAGCTCTAAGAAGGAAGAGCAGAAGCCCAGCTGGTGTAACACCAGTTACACCCATTCAGAGAGGTATCTTGTATTTGCATTTAAATGCTAGGCATTGATTCTAAATGTTGCCTGTGGGCATAAGTCAATGTCCATATATTTTACGGAGATTTGCATTCTCTCTGTCCCTTCTATTTTGGCCACCCAAAGTTCAGTAGTCTTCGCATTTCAGTAGTCTTTGCAGTAGTCTTCATGCCTGGGATGATCAGCTGAGTAGCATGGGGGTCATTTTCAAATCTTTGACTGGACCAGTCCTACCCTGTAAATCCTTCCACAGACAGCATGGAAGCGAAGACTAGGATGCCCTCAGCAAGTGGGTGCAGGCACCTACACAAACCTCCTGCCAAACATGCTGGTAGAGACGGGAGCGCACAGGGAAGGCTGCTCTTCCACTACACCCTGCACGGCAACCGAGTGTGTTGGTGGGAGAACCAGCTCTCCTCCACTACTCTGGTCATTTCACTGCATGGAATTCCTTGACAAGAACGTTCTCACAGCATCTGAGCAAGTGAAGTACAAGGCTGAGGATGTCTCCTTAAATGTACATTCTCAGAGTTGGAGGGTAACCATGACATATTCCTTGTTTTAGGGTACAAGTGCTGAACCCCAGGTCCAGAAGCCAAATCTAGCCTGCCGAGTGTTCCCCAAATGGCCACACACCCTTCCCCCCACTAGCAAATGGTTTGGTGGGTTCCCAGTGTTGGCATATTTCTTCCTTCACTTCTAAAAGGTAGGAATGTCTCTCCTAAGGCACAGACAGGGACACAAAGAGCATTCAGCCAAACTGTGGTGGTATTTTGCACCCTCTCACCACCAGGATTCTGTTCTCTGAAACGGAACTGGGCCTTCCGAGTGAAAAAGGTTCTGCCCCTGCTTTAAGAATTCCTTCTTCAAAGCTTTGTTCTCATAACGCATCGAGATGACTTGTGCCTGAGCAAATACTATGAAGTAACACTTCTACCCAGTATAGATGAAGGACCCTTTCTGAGGGCTCCCAGATCATACACTTCAAACTGCTGAGAATATCATGGATGCAGAGAGAAGTTCCTTAGGGAATATTGTATCCCTTGGGTGTGGTCCTACAGATGCAGGTGGGCTCCCTGCTCCCATCTGCCCTGCCAGATGGCCAGTGGTCTGGGAGTTGTGGTCCAACAGTGCACCCTTGTTTTACCATACTGTGTTGTGCTTGGTTTGATTAGGTCTGCAATTTAATGCAAGGGCAGATTACTCGAAATGGTTAAGCACAAAAATAGCTCCAGTTAGTTACTCCATGCTAGAATCCAGAGCTATTCTGAGCTTATTTCACACACCTGTTGATAAGCAGATATTTAGTTGATTTGGACTAATGGTACATACATAGTCAAGCATTGCTCAGAACCCCATCCAGAGGAAAAAGCAGAGATCCCTTGCATTTAACCATATTCTGAGAGCAAAGGATTTCGGTGGCACTTCAGCAGGGTTTATTTATTTACTATTAGATGTTTGCGTGGCTTTGTTTTGGAGTGTCACAGCCAGCCTTGACCCCAGTATGCTCTGCCTCCATTGTGCATTGGTCTCCTTCCCCTTTGAAAGCTGCAAGCAGGAAACCTTTGTGTTTGTGCAACAAGAGCCAAATTCTCAAGGAAAGGCCCTGCTAGTCCATACAAGCAAGAGCTGCTGAGCCTCTTACAGCCTGTGGGATGAATTCCATTTTAGAGGAACTCTTGGGACCATATTTCAGTGGTGAGCAGAGCAAAAGGCTTGTACCAAAAATGCCAGCATATTTTAGCATCGAGCTCTTGCAGCCAGTAACTAAACTTTAGGGGAGGCACTTCAGTCTTTCAGATGGTGAGGGGGAAACTGCGGAGAAGCTGGGATAACACTGTTAAAAAACACTCTTTCCTTTCCGTCGGAAGAGAAAAATATTCCAGGCATGCAGAGAGTTCTTTTTAAAACGTTCTTGCAATGAAGGGAACAGAAAGGAATGGTTTCCTTCCCATTCTTCTGTTCACCTGAGCACATGTCCCCCCCCCCCTTTTGAACCCTCCTCCCGGCCGCTTGTTCCCTCCTCCTTTCCCCTAATTGGCTAATAGGGTCCTGAGAGTTACACTCTTTCCGCCTGCCTGCTCCGCGCCTGCCCCAACACCGGCCCTTCTTCCCAATCCAGCCCTGCCCCCGGTGGGCTACAGTGGGTTCATTTTGCGCTGCCCAGCTTGTCAATAAACAATCTGGAAGCATTTGGCTCTCCTGCCTACATGCCCTTTCCCCCATACCTTGTGCTATCTGATTTTGGCCCCTCCCCTCCTTTGGGCTAAGTAATTTTCTTTGTTACCTTTTTAAATCTCTACTCCCTTGTTTCAGATCATCCTTTCACACCTATCAACACCAAGCAAGTGGAGAAAGAGGGTGGCCTCATTAGGGAGCCTGGAAGACTGGTTTTGGCTCTAAGAGCCTTGGTTCTGCACCTCTGGTGTACAGAATGCTGAGCTAGTTGAGCCAACGGTCTGATGACCTCGAGGGGCAGAGGTTCCCATACCTTCTAGCCTGGAAAGCAGTGGATGGGTATGAAAAGCAGAGCCTTTTCCCTTGTGTTTGATGCTTTGGAACGCCCTCTTGGTGGAAGCCCATTGGGGCGTCCTTACTTTGCCTGCTGACTCAGACGGGCACCGCCAAGCAAAGGAGCATCCACAGCCAAACTCCCCCCTCTGCTGTAGGAATATCGGTTGTGTGGTCACTGTTTGTTTAGTGCCTTGCTCCATTGGTGGCTACTTGTTTGGAACGTCTTGCTGTTAGTTGCCTTTGGCAGGAAAGCAGATAATTTAAAAATGTCCTTTCCTTGGCAAGGGGGAACCCACACAAGTTGTTGTTGTTATTAAAAACTTTGGTATGCCATTCTTTATATAAATATCTCAGGACGGCTTACAGCAGTTAATCTCTGAGGCAGTTTTAATTTTTCCATTGACTACAGAGCACCTTGTAGCATCTGGCTGCTTTAATGTTTGTCTTCCCCTGTGTTGTTTGACTAGATAACAGATCCTGAGGTGATTAAGCAATGCATAGAAGAGTGCAAGGCGAGGGTCGAGATAGGACTGCACTACCACATCCCCTACCCGAGGCCTGTAAGTAGGATTCTTATATTATTTGTGCCTGTGCTCAGCAGAATTTCACATATACGAAGCTTAAATTGGGGAATACGTGCAGCTGCTTTTCTAGCAGCAATTAGCATTAAGCGCATGAGTCAGGTTGAGTCAGGACTGTAGTTGCTGATCTTCAAAGCAGTCTCATTTTTCAGACTCATTAAAATGAAGGCCTTTCAGTATCACAGTGGCTTGGAGAGTCAGGACGTTCATTTGATGTTTAATTAGTATGTAGCATCGGTTCCCAATTTTTAGCTGTCAAGAGATATTCAGCATCCCCCTCCTGTCATTCACAAATCACCAGGCATGTCCTCCAATCAGGACTCAACGTCCCTGCAAGAAGGATTCCAGGATGCCGGTAATGGTCCTTCCCTATGATTGCCCTCCGAGTCACACAGAAAGCTTACAGACCTCAGCCACTCCATCAATTGCTACAAAACGGTGTATGTTGTTACAGGCCTTTTACAGGTGGTGAAATACATCATGAAAATGATTTCTGTCAGCTTTCCCCAGCCTAAGGCCTTCCCAATGTTTTGAACTTCAACTCCCATCAGTCCCAGCTAGCATGGCCTTTCAGGAATGCTGGGAACTGCAGTCCACAGCCTCTGGAGGACACTAGGCTGAGGAAGGTTGACGTGAGGTCTTTACCTGACAAGCCAGTCAAACGGTCCACCGGTCAGCCTCCTGCACCGATGCACCGAGAGGTGGGAGTGCTGGAACACAGACACAGTGGCAGTACACACACTGAGTAGTTCTGGATCCTCCCGTGTTTGACTTACTTTTTTGTCTCTGCATGTGTAGATTCATCTGCCTCCAATGGGACTCGCACAGCAGCAAGGCCGAGCATTTCGACATCAGGAAAAGCTGAGAAAGCTTTCCAAGCCAATCTATTTGAAATCTCATGATGAAGTTTCATAATCCAGTTTCAGACTATAGCCAATATCATCCAGGACTGTTTGGCAGATAAGTTTCACGCCCACAATGGTTAAAAAAAAAGAAGAAGAAGAAGCTGGTTAGTGCTCACTGACACTTTCCTTAAGGTTAAGAACCTACTTGATTGCAGGCAGGAGATGACTAAAGATGATTAAAACTGTCTGGTATTTCTTAAGTGTCAACAGCTGAATCATCAATAAAAGAAATTAGTAATCAAGTAAATGTGACGCAAGAAGCAAGTCTGGTGGAGCTTAAGCTTTTCGATGAACCTTCCACCACCTCAACCCAGTTCCCTCCAGATGAGCCGGACTACAATTCCCACTATCTCCAGCTGAGTATAATGGAATTTGTAGTAATACAGAACTGCTACAGATGGAGCCATCACTCTTTGCACTGGTGATTACTGTCAATACCAAGGCTTCATGTCACCTTCATGTCAGACCTTCAGTCTGAATAGATATTGCCGCTGCAAACCTATACATATTTGCATGGGAATCAGTCCCACTAAAGTCAAAGGAGGTTACTTTGTAGTACATATGGACAAACCTGTTTTGCTCATCCCATTCCTGTAACAATTATAGGGATCCTTTTAAAGTCCACACAGAAATCATAAACAATTTTCTACATATTCCTGCAAATCATTTCAATTACTGTGCATGTTACTTTGCTAGCCCTTTCCATAATATATGCCTCGTGGCATGCAATTTTCCATAACGTTTGTAGTTTTATGGGAGAATTACATCACAAAATCCAAAGAACTGTGAAAAAGGAAGGACAAATGCGTTCTGGTTTGCATATTAGCTCGCATAGGGCAAGGTCAGTTGATTCACATTAAAATGTGGGCCACACAAATGTCACCCACATCCCTGCTTCTGGGTATGCATGTACAGGATTGTACTGGCAGATTGGTTTTGAAGACCAAGTTGCTCCTTGTCACAAACGTATGAGCTGCTGGATCAGTTGTTCCTGAGGTCAAATGCTGAATTTCCCCACACTGCACATGGCTAGCCAAGAAATTTGGTGAACAAGGCAGAATCAAGTTGGGAACCTTTTCACTGACATCATAAAAGCACAGCAGTCGTACTCATCTTCCCTTTCAGGAAATGACTGCGTAGCAGCAACGCAAAGACTCATTCAGATCTGCTAAGGCAGAATGGTCTTTTTGTACAGCTTTTCTGGAATCAACTTAATGCGAGAGGTTTGAGTTATTCCTCCCAAGGACTGAAATTACAGATTAGTCTCCATTCAGTCACTGCTTTTGTCACCTTAAATTTGGCTGATCCACTCACAGCTTAACTATTATGCTTCAGCCACACTTGGATATGCAAGAGTTATTTAAATCCTCCTCCTCTTAGTTCCACGTCTGAATACGCTAAATTGCTTCAATATACTGCAGCATATACCCAGGGCAAGTGAGCTGGCCTGATAAGGCTCAGCCCAGCCTAATTAGCTGAGTCAATATTACCAAATGCATATGGAATAAGCTCAGAGCTCAGTTCTGCAGGCAAACACCTCACTGCACCCCCATGAACTGAGCAGCCTCCAAAACAGATAACTCTTGGGAAAACATAACTTCACGTTCTTACATGTTTGATAGTTATGTATTTCCAACTGGGTAAATTTTATCAGAGTATCCTGAAAAGGCCATGTTCTTGAAAACTGCAAGTTATTTCACCTGAGATCTGTACTTTCAAAAAGTTTTGAGCTCTTTCAAGGGAAAAATGCATCAGCAGAAAATACTTCTGGAGTCAACAGACACTTCCAGATGAGAACATTGGAAGGCATAGCACAACAGCCGGTGTGTCCAGCTGCACCTAGAAACAGGAGGCGGTGCATTTTTTTCCTCCAGGAGAACAAACCTGTTTTTCCTTGCAACTTCTTCCACATTTTCCTGCCTCGCTAAGAAGCTGTTTAAGCACCAGTGGTATATTTATGTGTTTGCAAGTTGTTATGATGCTTTATTTAAAATTATACATGCGCTGTTTACAAAAAACTGCCAGACTGTTCTTGGGAATGTCTGAGGAAGACATGGCATCAAAGCACCAAAGCTACTAGCCTAAGGGCAGGCCAGTGGTGGCCCTCCAGCTCTTTTGGCCTACAACTCCCATCAGCCCTAACCAATATAATCAATGTTGAGGGATGAAGGGAATTCTAGTTTCTGGTTTTTGAAAGAGTATCTTCAGTTTTTTACAGCAGCAAAAATGAAGTATTCGTGAAAGTTAAAGAGAATGTATTTTCTGACTCATATAATTGCATTATTCTGCTATAGTACAGCTCCACTTAGAGGTTACGTAGCAGAAAATCAGGAAGGTAGAGTACTTTGTATACAGCCGGAATCTCAGTTCCGCAACAGAACCAAAAGTAGGTGCAGTGGCTTAACGGTCATGCACAGAAAAGTCCTTGCTGGCTCAGAGAAGAAAGGTGATGGCAAAGAACAAAGTCAGCAAGGCCAGGAGGCTCTCGGGGTTGATACTGGGCTTCTTACTGGGATGAGAGCTGAGACAGATGTCCTCAATGCAGTCTTCTACTGCTGGCCTGCGGTCCTTTCACCCTGCTACATGCATGTTGGTGCCTTCTTTGACTCGCCCTCCCTTTCAGGTTGCTGCTCATCGAACTGCTTTCCTTCCTGCCAGGTGTGCTCACCTGAAGCACTAAGCACATGTTAGCTTGTATCAGCACCTAAGTCCAAATGTCTGCCCAGTTTTTCTTTTTTCAGGGAGGGGAGTAACCTCTAGCAGCAATCCTTTCCTTCTGAAACCAAGAGAAAAGGGGCCATTTGTGGTGAGGGTGGAAGGCCGAGGGCAAGGAAGGCCTTCTGGAACTGCAGTCACAAGCTGGAGACCAGAGAGAGATGTCCGTAAGGACAAGGATGGCAGAACGTGGGGAAAGCAGAACAAAGGGATAAAAATGCAAGAGTGGTGCTGATTCAGGTCATGGCCTCACCCAGGCCTGCATTCTGTTCCCACAGTGCTCAAGCAGATGCTTAATGGAAGTTCCCAAGCAGAACTACACTTTCCCACACAAACCCAGAAACTAGTATCAACAGGTTTTAAGACTCTATGTGATATATAGCCATTTTGAGTAGGACTCACGGATAACCTCATCGCCCTCTATAAATGTATCAAATCCACTTTTGAAGTTGCCCAAGGTAGTCATCCTTCCATCTTGTTGCAGGAAATCCCATCGTTTATGCACCACGAAGAGGAAGCATGGCCTTTTGTCTGTCCTGAACCTCTCAACGTTCATAGAAAGCCAGGGTTAAGGGTTAAGAGTGTGGGGCTGAGACCCAGACAATCTGGTTCTAGTCCCACTCAGCCATGGAGCTCACTGGGTGACTTTGGGCCAGTCACAGGCCCTCAGCCCAGTCTACCTCACAGGGTTGTTGCGAGGATAAGAGTGAGGAAGAAGAGAATTATGAAAGCTACCTTGAGCTGCTTGGAAGCAAAAAAAAAGGGGGGGTATAAAAAGAATAAATAAATATTCAGCTTCATTAGATGATGCTGGGCCCAACTAGAGAGAAGGGATAGAGAAGAAAGATTTTCAATTTGCATTCTGTAAATTTATCTGATTTTGCATTTTTGAACAAGTATACAAGTCAAGCATAGGTTACCTTTCAAATTTTGTACTCACAGTCAAAAAGGTTATACCAAAATGAGTATATTAGGGAAGTGTAAGAACAAAATGTATACTAGTGAAAAATAATTTTAAAAATCATTATATTTATAAAATCACTTGCTGAAAAATGCTTAAGGTAAAGGTAAAGGTTTCCCCTTGATGTTAAATCCAGTCATGCCTGACTCTCGGGGGTGGTGCTCATCTCCATTTCCTGGCCGAGGGCGCCAGCGTTTGTCCGCAGACAGTCTCCGTGGTCATGTGGCCGGCATGACTAAACACCGAAGTGCACAGAACGCCTTTACCTTCCCACCGAAGTGGTACCTTTTCATCTACTTGCATTTGCATGCTTTCGAACTGCAAGGTTGGCAGGAGCTGGGATGGAGCAACAAGAACTCACCCCGTTGTGCAGATTCGAATCTTTCGATCAACCAGCGCAGCAGCACAGCGGTTTAAACCACTGCGCCACCTGCATCCCTTTCAAAAAATGCTTATATTAGGCAAAAATATGTATTAGGAGAAATGTAAAGAAAAATGTGCCATGAAATTCAGGCAAACTTTGAATATCAGTGTTCAGGATGAACTGAATTCAGGATTGAGTATTTGGGAACTGAAATGGTAAACCTTGCCCATCCCTATAAAATAGGGAAAAGTGCACACCATGCGTCATATCCCTCATCATCATTTTTCAAAGTTCAAAAGCCTCCAACATTATAACCTTTCTTCTTGAAGGAAGGTTGGTCCAGGCTTTTGATAATTTTGGTTGCTTTTTTCCTGCAGCCTTTCCAGTCTCCAATCCCTTCTCCGGGTTCAGCGAGAGAGGATCTGGCAGCAGCCCCTTTTGCTTCCTCCATCAGAGAACACCCTCCTGAGTCACCCTGGGAGTGAAGGGATCGCCGAAAGCATGTCTGTCAGAGCAGTGGGAAGGAAGGCTCCGCTTTCCCGTGTCTTAATACCGAAAGACTGTAAAACAATAGAGGAAGCAGATGGTCTGATAACAAGGCTGTGGCTTTAAATAATATTAAATGCTGTCGGTTCCAAAGAGCAAATCTTTTAATTGGAAAGTGCTGGCTTATGGCATTCGTGTAAACAGTTCAGTCATCCAGTTGGCAAAGTGCTGCTACACCCCGATTTATCCAGTGTTTCTGGGGAAGGTCAGAAGGGAGCTCGATGGAGAGGACATAATTGGTGGAATGGCCTGTGGTAGATAAGGTGCCTCTCCTGGCACTGGTTTTGTAGACGGGGCATAAGTAGATCCTTTCATGCAAGAACTTGGCACTCTCTCCAGGCTTCAGCCAAATGATAGGCAGGACATCATACAGGATCTTGGGGAAAGAGTCGCCAATCTGCATGATTTCCCTGTCCCACCGGGCTCCTTCCAAAAAAAGCCCCTTAACGTAGGCCCCGTCTTCAGGCATCCGCTCCATATTGTGCTCCTGTCTTGTTACCTAATAAGGGAAACAAGAAGTAGTGGCGATTAGAACACGGCCTGGATCCTAGGGAATAAAGGATCGACCACAATGCATCCTCCGGGGCTTATCTTGAAGTCACTACTGGAAGCAGAAAAAGGCAGGCATTTGGCCAAAATAGGGGGTATGAAGTGGGTGTTACGTTCTAATCGTGTCCAACCTCCGCCACAAAAACAATGCAAAGAGAAGAAAAACCCTTCCCATTTTGTTGCCCGCCGTTTTGCCTCGGTGCTTCTTTGAGCAGTGGAGCGGAACCTTTTTCATCCTGAAGGCAAACGAAGTGGGGCCAAAAGTACCGATTTCTGTTATTTCACAGCTCTTACCACCTGCGATTCAGGAAAGCTATTATAAATGTCGGAATGGGGAGAAGAGCAAATGATTGGCGGTGATGCAAGAGGAAGCAGGGCCATGGGAAGGGAGCGTCGCTGTGGGGAGAGCTGGACTGGGGCTCGAGGAAGGCTGCAGCCGGGCCCAGGCCTTGGCTGATGCATTCAGCGATTTCCTGCATCGCATCAGCTTCAGTGGACCCGTTATCTCTGTCATCCATCCATCATCTGAGTCTTGCTATTGCACCTTCACTACTCATTTTCTATCTGTGCCTCTTTTCCAACCCAGCTACCTGCCAACCTTTTAAACTGAGATGAAAGCATTTCAACCCAGTACCTTCTGCGTGCAGATAATACACTTTGCTGCTGAGCTACCCTTCCTTTCCTAGATACACTTTGTCCCCAGCATGTCCCCACGCTCATTTTGTGCAGCGCTGCTGGCAAGACTGGAAATCTGTACTATTCTTGTTGGCCATGAAGCCTAGCGGAGATTTGTAGAGGCCAAAAAAATGCTGTCTGTAGAACAGAAACTGGAAATGTTATCCCTCCTGATTAGAATTGTCCAGAAATGCCCAGAATTTCCACAGGGATTGTCCTTCATGCTTGCTTTTTTCCTGCCCTCTCAGTTCATGACAAGCTTCTTAAACAGAAAGAATAAACAGCATCCACAAAAGCTATGTCCCAGGGTCCCTCCTCTCCGCCCGACCCCCAGTGTCTCCATCAGCTCATTATATTTTAGTTTGCAATGCTCTCTGGACTTATTATTTTGAACCCATTTCTCTACAATTCCCCAAAGGCTGATTTTGAAATAGGACTATGGTAGATCTCTGAGTTTCTGGGGTGTGGTTTCTGTTTTGTTTTTTCTGTTCAGCACTAATATATGCCATCCATTATTTAATATTTTACTATTATCTCCCAACACTAAGGGATCAATTAAGTAGAAAAACAGCCTCTACTATTTCTGGCCTTTGGAAGCTCTGAATGGGCTCTAGAGAATGCAGCTTCAGAAATCTATGTTTTGGGGAAAGAAAAGGATAGGTACCTCTTTAGCAACCACAAAGTTTTACAGTACAGATGGCCTTATTGTTTCCAGGTACCTAGCAAACACCCCATCCTTGCTAACATATGTGTGATGGATTGGCTGATGACAAATGAGTGAAGATAAACTTTGGGAACCTATCAGAAAAGAATAGCCCACTCATCTCGTGTCTAGACACTTGCAACTTCTTCTTGCTGCCTCTGCTCCTGTCAAGTGTTCCTAAAAAAAAAAAATCCTACTGCTAAAGTTATACATTGATGAATTTTTACTAATGCTGGAGGCTTTTTATGCATCCCACTTGTGTCCATCTAGTGCAGTATGGTCCACTCTGAGCACTGGTTGTTCTCCAAGGCACAAGCAGAGAACGGTCCCTTCCCATCATTTGTAACCTGATCCTTTTAAGTGGAGAAGCAAATACGGAGCCTTTTGCATGCAAAACTTATGCTCCAGAACTGGGCTGTAGTTCCCCTTTGATTTGGGGCTCTCCCCACATATGTCCATAAACTGATGGCTTCTCTTGTATCTCCCTTTATTTTCTTCTGAGATCCTTCCAAGCATCTCTGCAACCGCTAGCTTCCCTCTACTTCTTTCTTCCACTCTGGTTTTCGTGTCAAGGACAGCCTCGCTGTCTCTGTCCATCAATCACACATCCTCTCCACCAGCAAATCATTCCTCTAAATTTACTTCCTCAGCAAAGCTGACCTCAGCTGCCACAGGCTTTCTTTTCCCACATTTTTGGCTACCACTTCAACTATCCTCAAGCTTCACCCTCTATTTGTGTTGCTGAATGGTGTGTTCTACACCTCTGTCTTGTAGCAGTTTACTAACATTGTATACCTTATGTAGGAAAAGCAGTAATTTTCTCTACGGCACCTACAGCCCTCACATTATGTAGCAGAAACGCTTAAGCATGAAATGAAATTAGTTCACATACTCTACCTCAAATTCAAATCCAATATGATCTATTGGGATGGTGTATTTTCTGGCATAGTTCTGTGAAACACCAGTCAAGAAAGACTGTGTAAAGTAAAAACCAGATATCCAAAATACGTTTGGTGGTCCATGCTTGATCCACTCCTGGTAAATGGGCAAACAAATATACATGTTATTTTTAAAAACCTATACATATTTACCTGTAAAGTTGTAAAGGCAAAGAACCTGAGATGATGGAATTCCAAATTACTTAGCTTTGCTGTTAAATGAATGTCAATCTATAAAGCACAATATTCAAATGTATAAACATTACAATCTGGTGCTATAATTTGGCTGGCAGGAAATATCAATAAATCCAAAGTTTATAAATTACATAAGGCTTACAGATGCAAAACCCAGGAATTGAGTGTAATTGTTTCAAAATATATACATATTCAAGGTTTGTATCATGAAGAATCCATTGGAATGGACTTGATTATACTTAACAGTAAAGCATTTGAAATCTTGTTCGCGCCAATCATAAAATCCCATAGTTAATTGAAATTTGACATAAATATCTTTGGTTTGCACACAATTTAGTCTGGTGCACTGATCTGTCATTGTCATTTAATGTTTATATATTTGAATTTTCTACAATACTGGTGTACAAAAACAACCAGAAAAAATGATAGTGAAAATACACCAATAATAAATATTCATACAACAAAGCAGCAGCAGCAATGGCTGACTAAGCCCAATTCGCAAATGTATGTCAAAAAAAAAATTGCCTTTCCTTGTTTACAGGATGCGATATGGCAGTGATCGAAATGCTCCAATTGCCAATGGATGGGCCTTTGAGCCCACTGGGCAGGGCCTGGGCTTGGGGCACTGTCTTGGGCTCTGCCGGTAGGTGGTGCTGGGGGATCAGTGTCCAGTTCCATGGCCGTTGGCCTGCAGTGGCCCCCAGGCTTCTGTCTCATCCCCCAAGTTCTTTACCATCTATATGAAACTGCTGCACAAGATTATTCAATGCCCGACGCATACCTGGAAGAAGGCCAGCCGCATGAGTAGGTCCGAGATGTAGCTCCCCAGCGGCTTCAGCGATGGGTAGGACTTGGCTGCCCACATGTTCGGCACTTTACCCACCAGCATGCTGTTGAAAACGTTATCGAGCTCTGAAGACATCAGTACGAGGCCTTTGATGGCTTTCCTTAAGTTGATGAGGCTGCTTCGTACGACTTCTGTAAGCCTAGAGGGAACGGAGACAGTCCTGAGAGTTCTGTTACAAGGGTTCCTGGCAGGGGAGAGTGGGAACTAATATGTCAGTGCAGCTCCTTATCCATTTCAGCTTTTATTCTGAACTTTATAGGCACAATCCATGAAGCTCCATGGTGGTGAACCTATTTGGGGGATGGAGTTCAACACCACGGACAGCTCTTTTAAAGCTGCAATGGATCAGGCCCCTACTGACTTGGAGCCACCAGGCTTCCTGGTATCAATTCTGCCTAGGTTCCACATGTTGGAGGGTGGGGTGTTCAGGAAAGATGGGCCTCCTTCCCTGGGCATGTTCCTCCTTCCCCTCACCGCTGCCAAATATTAGAAACTTGAACATTTAGTTTGAGGAATGCCAGAACAGGAAGGAAAGGCTGTTTGTGCAGGCAAAAAAGGTGTATCAAGCCAAGATAAGCTAGTCTAAATGCAGCCATTTTTGTAATAAGGCATTCATTAGACTATCATCTGATTGATCTCATAATTATAACAGTCTTCCCAAACCTGACATGTTGAGCTGTGACTCTCATGACTCCATGCTAGCTGGAAGGATGGGAGGTGCAGTTAAACACTAGCTCTGCATTAAACTAAACATGTAACATATCAAGAGCTTAAGACCTGTGGCTGCCACTTCATTTTCCAGTTAATATTAATGCTGTAGCATTAAAAAAAAACCAGTCTAGAACCCCACCTATTGAACCTGATCAGTTCTTGTCTAAGC
Organism: Varanus salvator macromaculatus; assembly: GCA_023646645.1. NCBI lineage: Eukaryota > Metazoa > Chordata > Lepidosauria > Squamata > Varanidae > Varanus > Varanus salvator. The sequence continues at coordinate 8,945,103 of JAIXND010000852.1, read as the reverse complement.
ACTGTATTCATGGACTCTTCATAAAGTACAGGATACTTTTCCATCACAATTTCTAGGTCAAAATCTGGTGGCAGCTTGGAGAGGATGTCCTGTGCCAATTCTTCAACTGTTTCCTGGAATCAGGAAATAAAATAACACTTTTTTTAAGCTCTTTCCTAAACATGCCTCTTCACATATGGTTCTTCTTCAAACAGGCTTTTTAAATTTGTTGATGCCCCTTTAACACACTGACTCAGAATTCAGTCTTAAAGCAAATTTCCCACACTGGCAAGCTAAGTTGCATTAAAGATCTGGTCAAGGAGAACCAATCAAAATTAGTATAAGGCCAGCCACGGTAGAGGGTTTTTTTTTTTTTAAACTTTATTTGCTTGTTATCAAAGTCAGCAACCTTAGATTAACCACTTGCAGATCAGCCAGAGATGTAACAATAGTTCCTAGACAACATTCTGTCTATCGGGGCTACTATTACCTCCAACTGTGGCCACTGTATTGTTTTTGTTACCTGTGGCGACTTGCCTCCTCCCCCTGCCTGGCGAGGCAGAGTCAACAAAACACCATTGAAAAGCAGGTTGGTCTCTTGGTTATCCTTAGTAATATCCGCATTGTCGTGGAGTCCAAATACTTCAGGGTGGGTCGAAATTGGCAGACTTCTCAAGTAATCTATGTAAGACTGTAGAGAAAGAAGGGGCAACAGAACTGGGTGTTAGGACACACAAAAGGGTTCCATCAGGCTCAGCAGAGAGTGATGGGAAGCAAGGCCTTTCCACTGGGTTCCTCTTCTCTGCAATTCTTTCCAGTTCATCCCGAGAAGAACAATCATTCCACATTAAGAATTCTTGGCCAAGCTGGCTTTTTTCCTCTTCCTTCCCCATCCCCCTTTCCCTTTGTGCTGTTTTTCTTAAGAGTATAAGCCTGTGGTCAGAGATTGACTTGTGGTATGAAGGTGTGGTTTACACCAGTCCAAAAAAGCACAGACTGTGATCTTTACCATTTATCCTGACCATTCCCTTTCTTACCTGATATGTTCCATAGGGTGGTATATAATATTCTCCCCCAGGGGAGAGCTTATAGAATTCTTGTACTTCTATATCTTTGCAATACACAATGGAAAGAAGCGAGAGGAGGAGACGCCTGTCCTTGTCATCTGTTACTCTCCCGCCATAGTTACATTCCCCTAGAAATATAAGCAGCATGTTAGGAGAACTACGATATTATATTTTTTTAAGGCAGAGGCCAGGGCCAATTTCCTGTAAGATGGAACAACAGTAACAGAGAAACAGAGAAACAGAGCAAGTCAGAAGGGGCCTCCCGGGCCATCTAGTCTGACCTCCAGCACCAGCCGGCTCCGCTCACGACATGCCCACCATGTGGACATCCAGCCTATCCTTGAACACCCGCACCAATGGGGCCTCAACCCTTGGGGTCCTAACTGTCAGGAAGTGCTTCCTGGCATCCAAATTGAATCTTGGCTCCCTGAGCTCTGCTCACTAGGCTCTGCTCACTAGGTGGTCAAGGACTACTGACTGACTCAGCAGGAGATCAGTGAAGACTAAAGCCCCTAGAGCAGACCTGGGCATTGTATGGCCCACGGGCCACATCCAGCCCAATGGCTGACCCTGACTGGCCCTCATGAGGTCACTGGCAAATTAAAAGTCAATGCAAATGTATATCGTCATAATATAGATGCAAGTAATACAACTGCACTGCTTTTATTTTGAAGGATCTGCTAAATTGAATTGAATTTATTGCTTTTCATGTAATGTTAATGTTAATGTTTTTGTGAATATTCATTAAATAGTGTTGTTCTGTGCGCCACATTTTCATTGTATCATTGTAATGTTTCATTTACTGTTTTTATAGAGATATATATTGAGCAGAGCTGTAAGTGTATTGGTCTGGCCCTTAACAACGGTCAAAGTTTCTCATGTGGCCCCATGGGAAAATTAATTGCCCACCCCTGCCCTAGAACTTCCCATCACTCCCAAAAGAGGGGGTGGGAAGGTTGCAGTGGAGTTTCAGCCCTACTCACCTCCATCTTGTTTTGAGCTGCTCAGCAGATAACGAGAGAGAAAACTACCAAGTGAATTGTTGGTCTCAGTTGTGGTTGGAAAAACTTGATCAGATGTTCACACACTGAGAAAGGTTTTTTGTGAGAAAGTTTGAGTTCCTCCATGCTGCAGACCAGTGAGCTTGTTTGGACATTATGCTAAACCACAAGCCCAGTCTCTGACTTGTACAAGCCTCCTCTGACCATGTGGAGGAGTTTGGAAGCTTTTGCTTTCTTTTTTTATTTACTACAGCTTGTTGCTTCATCCAAAACCAGACAAACTGTGGGTAATCTTAACTACGGGTGGTGGAAGCAAGCCAGTTTCCACAGCTTATGAAATTCATTCATTTCCTCTAATCTGGATTAAGATGAACCACATTTCAGTGCTCAGACAACAAACTAAACTGCAGTTCACTTTAAATGGAAGTCTAAATTTCTGATTTTGTAACAGCCTCGCTAAAAGAGAGGGGAAGTGGCCATGCACAAGCCCAAAGGAAAGCTCATCCCCATATTGTGAAGTCATGGTTTAAAAATATGTCTGAATATAGCCATGGTGTCCATACCTGTAAGATACGTTAGGGCTTCAAATGGGATTTCTTCATATTCATTCAGAAACATTTGGATCTGCCGCATACTGATTCTAAGATCAGATTCATTGAATTCATACGGAATGTTCCAACCTGTTCAAGTCAGATAAAAAAAGCAAAGCAGCAGTACAGTAAACTGAAAATAATGTCAATGGCAAGCAATAAAACGTCATTCAAAGCTAATGGGCTTAGCCAACTAAGATGGGACCATAACAAAGTCCGGGCATTTGCCTGAATATTGTAGCCAAATGGGAGATATTTATCTTCCATTATCGTCTCTTCCAATGCAAGAATATATTTCATGTCTGACGGTAACGCAAGCTGCAAATGTGAGATATTACTTATGTGGCCCCCTGGCTGTCATTTTAGAATTGCTGAGCTTTGAACTGAACAGCTGCATCCTGATGGGCAGAAGAGCTTTTCGTTAATTTGAACAGCAGCTGTCTATGTGGCCACCCAGGAGGTCTGAATGGCAGGTTCAAGTTCACCATCACATATAAAACGCTCCCATCTGTTATTCAGGGTGACTTTGGTGGGGAAAATGGTCTAGTGAGTGACACATGAGAGGAAATTATCAATAAAAGGAAGCCGTGGCTTAATTGCAGAAGGGGGTGCACATCTGTCTATCTGCTCAGTACCAACATGCAACTGAGCTGCAGGAACCGGATGCCGACACAACCTTTGCTGCAGCGGCTGTGCTGTGATCGGGGACATAAGCTGTTGTCGGGCCAGGTTAACTCATGCCACACTATTCCTAGTCCTACAGGAGTGTGGTGTGGTGGGCAGAATGCAGGACTTGAACCTAGGGGAGCCCAATCCAAACCCCCACTCATCTCTGTCACTTGGTGGGTGACCGAGAGCCCATTTGCACCCTCTCTCTCCCCCTCTCTGCCAAACTGCTCTCAATGTTGTTGTCAGTAACCAGGTATACAGTGTCCAGCTCCGTGGAGGAAGGGTGTGATAAAAATGCTATTGTTGTATGTTTCGAATTTAACCGCAAACAGAACAAGCATTGCTCCTGTGCGTAAAGTTTTCTCATCAAATGCCAGACATCACAGGGTGAAAAGGAAGAGCAAAGGAGGGTTAAATGCAAAGGAGAGTCAAGTCAGAGTGAAAAAGGCTGTTTTAAGGAGAGGCTTATCATGAGCAATGAAGGAGGAAAGTCAGGCATTGAGTGGAAAAGTGGAATTGAGTGGAAAAGTGGAATTGAGTGGAAAAGCAGTGACCAACAGGGGGGAAGGAGCACCCAGTGGCTTCTGTTGATTGTCTTGTCCAGACTCTAAACTGTGGTTGATCTTAAAAAAAGGTTAGTGAAAATAAGCTAGCTTCATACTCTATGGTTGGAAGCTTGCTTGTTTCCATTACCCATACTTAAGATTAGCCACAGTTAATCCGTTTTTGGATGACATGGCAAGCTGCAGAAAATGAAAAACAGGAGGAAATAAAGAAGGTTGTCTTAAATTTAAGGAAGAGATTGGTACCTGTAGAGTGAAGCATCCTGGAAGGGGCATGTAGAGAAAGAAGCCAAGGCAGATTTTGAGGAACAAGAGCATGGAGTCGTTTGAAAGTAAGCACAACATGTAGGGCTGAAACAACATAAAAGTTCAGCACCCTGACTTCCACATGGTGAATTGGGGCTGTCATGGGGGGTGGGGAGCAGTGTGAACCAGCTCAGCGATTCCTGGAGTGGCAACATCAGTTCGGCCTTCTTCCCCCACTGACCACTTTGTTCACGTTTTCAAAGTAGTCACCTGTCAGCACCTGCAGTGGTGGCGAGCAGACTTCCCCTCCTCAGTGGTTTCCCCTAGCTCAGTGATGGAGAACCTTTTAGAGGCCGAGTGCCCCGACTGCAACCTAAAACCCACTTCTTTATCGCAAAGTGCCAACACTGCAATAAAACCTGAAAACTGAGGTTTTAGTTTAGAAAAAACAATTCACAGCCAGTCCAAGCAAATCTATCTATCTATCTATCTATCTATCTATCTATCTATCTCCTTGGCAGTGCACTGACTGGCCATGTGAAAGCTTGGATGAGTTGCAGCTAATGAGTGACATCATCGCCTGGCACCGCTACTCCTTTCTGAGCATGCGCATGGCCCCTATGTGCACTGCTATCTGATGCTCGGCTGCTGGGGTGATGCTGGGGAGACTTGGCTCGTGTGCCAACAGAGAGGGCTCTGCGTGCCCACTGTGGCATGTGTGCTGTAGGTTCGCCACCACTGCCCTAGCACATACCCCCTGCCCATTTTAAATTAAAACCCAGTCTTCCTGTTGTACGGTTTGTTCCTGAAAGTGCACCCAGTTTCAGGGAAGAATCACAAAACTAGGCAACATTCTCCCAACTCAGATTAGATAATGTCACTTCTGGTTTAACCCTTAAAGCCAGGTGATAAGAGGAAGCCGGCGAAGAAAGTAATACACATGAGTGCCATCATCAGCACATTAAGGGGAAAATATCAGGCATGCAGGAGCACTGAAGATAGAGCAGAGAAGCTTAAAATGAGTTCTCTGGAGGAAAAATGGAGTACATAAATGTTTTAAATGCATAAATAAATGGAATTGGTTAGGCATGATGGGAGCTGAGGGTTTGCAGGCAACTTTCATCAATGAGAATGGGAAAGTCGCTCGCTGCTCAAGTTCTGCTTTATACATTTGCCAGCAATGTTGAAAAAGAGCTCTTTGAAACTTGAAGGCTGGCACACTTTCATCAACAGAAGCTGGTCCAATAAATAGTACTATTGTCTCTGCTGAGTTGCAGGCTTAAAGGTGTGGCGGCTGCTATGCTGCTTTACAAAACACCTGGCTTTGGAAACCCTTATCCCAATCTTACCCAAAGGGCCAAAGTTTCTTCTTTCTTGTACAAGAGCATGAAAAAAGCAAAGGCCAAACAGCAGCTTCTGCCAAATTTCTTTCTTTTCACAACTGTTAAAGAACACAGGGTCAGAAATCGGGTCGTTGAGGTACGATCGAAGGAGGTTTGCTCTCACTCCTTTAGGTGGCTCATTGGTCATTTTTATTCCATTCTGGAGAATGCTCACAGGAAACTTCTCTGACGGATAACTGGTTAGCCACAGTCTGATAAAGCAAAAGCAAAAATAAAAGTGACAGTGTAGGTCTTACCTTTGGGTCGGACTTATTTCCACATATGAACAACGCTAAAGCTGCCTTGTAAATAATCCATCAGAGTTATTAAAAAAGGTAAAGGTAAAGGTTTCCCCTTGATGTTAATCAAGTGCCTGACTCTCAGGGGTGGTGCTCATCTCCGTTTCCCGGCCAAGGGAGCCAGCGTTTGTCCACAGACGGTCTCCGTGGCCGTGTGGCCGGCATGACTAAACACCAAAGTGCACAGAATGCTGTTACCTGCCCACCGAAGTGGTACCTTTTCATCTACTTGCATTTGCATGCTTTCGAACTGCAAGGTCGGCAGGAGCTGGGATGGAGCAACGGGAACTCACCCCGTTGTGCAGATTCGAACTGGCAACCTTTCAATCAACCAGCCCAGCAGCACAACGGTTTAAACCACTGCGCCACCCCTCAGAGTTATTAGCCAGCAATAAAAAAAACAGTGAGTAGCCTGGTAAATAGCGAATAGCCTGCATATCCATGCTTGCTGTAGGGGAGAAGAAACGTGTTCTTCTACAGCCAATGTGGAAATACAATATACTAGCCCCCAACCAGACTGGTAAAAAGCCTTCTACGAAACATGCCGGTCAAGGAGGGACAGAGATAAGAGCTGCACTTCCCTTCCTCCTTTGCAGCCAGTTTGGAAACTCCGTGAATTGCCTGAGGAATGGAATGATCCCTCTGTCCTGCACCAGCTTCCTCCCTCACCTGCATGTAGAGTTCGTGGTCGCCCACAACTACCAGGTGAGCTGTTTTATACAAAGCTGTTGTAAAGCCTTGTGTGCAACTTGGTAACGAAGCTGTCAGACGCCTAGTTCTCCCTGAGGTGTTCAGCCTGTGTCTTAAATGGACTGCATCAGATGGAAAGTGAGGGTTCCAGTGGATTAATGCTACCCTGTTAAAAAAACTCAGTAAAACCCTGCACACAGAAAGTTAGTAGGGTAGGGCGCAGACAAAACTACATCCTTTCTCCTTGACATGACCAAGCGATAACCAGTTCTGCACTCTATTGTAGTTCTTGCTAAGGTTATACATTAGAAAATATCATTATTATTGTTAATATTATTTATTTATTTTATTCTTTGGCCAGGTTGACTCAAATTATATTGATTTTATATTGTGATTATTTATTTATTGTGAGCCACCCCAAGGCTTCAGCGAATGGGGGGCATAGAAGCTTACTAAATAAATAAATAATAAATAAATAAAAACTGTGTTTTACCCCTGAAGAATTATTCCAATCCTTTTAATGGATTTGTTTGTTGTATTACTCAATTTGTTATTCCATTTTATGTTTTGTTTTATTTTATTTCCTGTTGACTTAATAGTTGTACATTGCTTATAAATATGGCCTGATAGGCAATTAAGACAGGTAAATAATAAATAGATCAGTGTGTTGTATTATTTCAGATTCTAGTTTTTAACCACATGATTTGAATGCAACTCTGTTATGAAATAATTCCTTTCATTTAGGAAACTAACAGAAGGAAGTAAGCCTAGTTTGTCCCTCTGCACTCACTCCCTAGTAAGTGTGTTTAGACGTCAGACGTCAGCCTTATCTTTCTGTATGGCAGGCTAGGGGACCACAATTTAAGGAAAATATTGGATTCCTCGGCCAAAACTGAATTTAGAAAATCCATAAGAAAGTTTCAGGGTTTATCACAACAAATAAACAGCTCAATCCGTTGCAAAAAGACACTGCTCACTGCAACAGTAACCGTTGTTTCTAGGCATATTTTTTACCTTAAACAAAATTCAGCCAGAGATCACAAGGGACAAATAATGCAATGCAATTTGATTAATGCAAACGACCCAGATCATTAGATACCAGATGGTGTCACAGATAGAAAAGGTGCATTGGCAGGTAGTTTTGACACAATTTCCATCCTCCTCACACCCCAGCGGCCACTTTTGATCCCAAAGACTTTTAAAAGAACTTTCCATTTAGCCTTTTTCGATTAAAGGATTGCCATAACTAGAGCTGAGGTAACAGGTTTCTACCCCAGCCACGTTGAATTAAAGGTAAGTGTTATAATTCCTCACCTGAATTTGACATGGGTGTTCTCAGGTACAATGACTTCTTCACAGATTTTTTCTAATGCCGGCATCCAGCTGGTTGCAAGATGGCAGTTCTGCAGGACGACCCATGTTCCATCCACAATTGCCTGATTAATCATTTTGGCTGCAATTGGACCTTGTCCTTGTCCGAGTGAAATAGTCTGAATGCTTTCCATGCCAAGATCATCAGCAAACTTCAGCAGCCCTGGAATCAAATATTCCAACACAGATACTTGCAAGAAATGGAAAGTGTGGTTTTTTTAAAAAGCCAAGAGACTATTCTGTTCTATTACGTTCAAACCAGACTGAAACTAATTTAATTTAAAAATAAATTAAGCAGAGCATTCTTGAGGGGTGGGGGTTTGGGACTGGTTGATGGGTCCAGGACCCTGAAGCAAGGACTGTTGAACCTGATTCAGCCCAGAAGCTAAATTCTGTTTTGGGGGAGCACTTAGGGCCCACGTTCCATTAGTGGGCAGGGCTAAAGGCAAATGCAAGGGGCCAAATATGCAAACTAGTTTTAGCTTAGAGCCCTTACTGCCTCTAATTGTAGTTAGAAGAGACTTTCCAACTTTTTAGAAGGGGAAGAGGTGCAAAAGCTAGGAAACAACCCAGCCATCTGTGGTTGAATATGGCATGGCCTGTGGGGAACCCCAGAAAGTCAGTCTGGTATCTCAGGTAGGCCTGATGTTTAACATCCCTGCTCTGCGAGTTGCATCGCTGGTCCTTTGGATCTAACTAGCTGCTCTTCCTCTGGATCAGCAACTAGGCTGCTGTTCAGTGGAATGGAAACATGTCATTTGCAAATATTGCTCCGTTCAGCTGAAGGTGCCAGCGTATTCTTTTCATGAACAGACTTCATCCTGTTGGATTTTGTTATCAAATACACTCACCTGCCATGGGATCAGCACCTGGAGATAATATGAAGATCAGAGGTGCACAGCAATTAGAATCACTGTAACTTCCTGCAAGATCAAATGTCGGGGGTTCAATATAGGTCCTTCCCATATTGTCTGTGATGAACACTTGGGTTGCCGGAACGATTTTATCTGGTCGGAGACATCGAAGAATGACCATGCGATCGAGACCTGTGGCCAGATTCCATTCATCTGGGAACTCTTCTTCATGAGGTTTTGCAGAATCATAGATGGCTTTCCATTCCAGGACATTGGATTCAATGTGATCCATCAACCCACACAAGTTTTTCAGACCTGATGCACGCACGATCTCAGCCCATGATTTGTCAGTCAACCACTCTGGTGCAGGGTTGGGATAAGGATTGTCAAGAGCAACTCCTCCCGTCAGTAAGAAACGCCAAACTTCGTCGTCTATCTCATCTCTCCCTTTCATTATCCCGATTGTCAGGAGGAGGGAGAAAAGAAGCTTGTCCTTCTCAAACAAGGACCTGCACACATTATTATAGATGCTTACTGTGAAATGGTCAATTATATGTGAAATTCTCTCCTCCAGAACATCACTTTTTCTGCTATTAGCAAGTGACTGGACATAAAGGTTAATGAACCATATTAAGGAATATTGATACATTGGTTCGATGTTTGCCAAATCAGAAATGCAGAAGAAGACGGTGGCTGAATGCACTGCCACAGGTTTGTATCCCATTCGAGTAGCATCAATTTCCATTTCAGTGATACTGGCAATTTCCTGCTTTTCAGAGATTTCTTCGGACAGTTCTTTGGAGGAAGAAAGAATTTTGATAGCTGTTTCATCTTCCAAGATATTTCCTTCAGATTTGGAAAGAACTTCAAGGATTTTATCTTCGATCTCCTTCAGCTGTTTCTTGTTAGCTGCGCTTTCAACAATCAGCTTGTTCTTTTTCTCTTCCAGTTCGGGTTTTTCCTTTGCAGCTACAATCCCCAGAAGCTGGTCCTGAAGTCCAAGAGGCGTAATCATGAAATTGAGTAGGCAAACTTTCACAGCCACTTCAGGGAGATAATGAGGATTCCTTAAGCGAGTTGTGATGTAAAGCCTGAAATCTCGTGAATACTCAATAATGTTTTCTCCTAGCCTCATGTACTCCACACCTTGCTGTTTGAAAGTGGTCTTCAGCAGCACTGGCTCCAAGAAAGCATCTAGTTCCTCACCAATATTTTCAAGCAAGACTGGGGTTCCAAACTGGATGGCATTTTCCAGCGTCCTTACATAGTTAGTATCAGACAACTTGATGACGGAAAGCTTATTGCCCTTTTCCATGTTTTTGACCCATTTATTGGCTTGTCCTTGCGGATCAATCATCAAAGCCCATCGTCTGGAGTTGGAAACAATGATGCCATTATCAATAGAGAAGGAATCGATTGGCAGCCCTGCAATCTGCCAGGCACGGATCTTGACTGGATCCCCTAAAGTATTACTTAGGCTGAAATCATTGGAGCATGGAATCTTCTGTTCCTTGCACAGAGAAAGCCATTTCTCCTGACATTCTTGGCGGTAATCCACAGTAAAGGCTCCCAGATAAGCTACAGTGCCCGAAGAGAGCAAAACGTCTCCCGTAAGGTCTATGTATCGGATTTCTAGCAAGCGGGCTGCCTCTGTCCACCTGTCTTTTTCTCCGCCCAAGCCACTGATCAGTTTTTCAGCCCGTATTAGCTTTTGGGAGCATATTTCAATATTGTTCTCAAGTTCTTTCTTCCGGTTATTCATGTTTTCAAATTCATCGTTCAAAGCTTGGAGGCGATCCATCACATTCTTGAGTTCAGCACGCTTTGTATTGAGCTTCTGCATTTGTATATCGAGCAAACCTTCTGCCTCCCGGAGTCTTTCTCGTTTTGGAGCTACGACCTTGGCGACCCGGTCATACACTTCCATCGCCCTCACCCACTTGCATAAGCCTTCGCAGGCAGATGACACGTTCTTTATGACAGCTGGTTGGAAGTCTGGATGATTGATGAACTTCTCTCTTATTCTCTTCATTACAGCTTGTGGAATATTATCTTTATCATATGTTTTCAAGCCCTCGAGGAATTTCAAGTCTCCCAGAAGCTTTTTGGAACTACCCCAGTAATCTTCTATCATTTTACCTATATTTCACAAGAATAAGTGTGTATTTTAAAAGATTTGAAAATACAGTTCTTATTCAGAAGAGATCTTATAAAAACAACAGTGTATATCTATAGTAGCTTTCTCCAAACTGGTGCCTTTCAGATATCTTCTGTGACAACTCTTACTGCTCCCAGCCACCATGCTAGCTGGAGGTGATGGGAGTTTCAGTTCACCATATCTGGAGGCTGTTAGGTTGAAGAAGACTAACAGATGCACACACAAACACATGAATTATTGTAGTATAACATCTTTTACTAAATCATTAACTTTATAGTCATTTAAGATCATCCATAAAATTAAAATGGATAATGCCTATCTATATGCAGCCAAAAACTTATATTACTTGTGAAAACATATGAACTTAGTGTTGTGAAATTAATTACTGGGAAAAGAGAGAGAAGAAATTAATTACTGAGGAAAGAGAGAGAATATTACTCTTGTTTACATTTAAGTAAAGAAGAGCACCGTCCTATGCATGCTAGCTGGCTTGAATTCCATTTTTGTTTTGTTTTTTGTTTTGTTTTGTTGAAGCAGCTTGTAAACATTAAATAAATGTTTAGGCAGAGAAAGCAAGTCCTACGACTCCCAGTCTCCCAAGCTATGCTGGAAGTTGTTGAACATTTTTCCCCATCTTGCCATCTATGGCATTCTGCCCTAACTGTATTTGGAAGAGGAGTCTATCCACAGGTATTATCTGTGATAGCTAAAATGAGCCACCACTTCAAGGGCCATGAAAGCACTGAATAACAGCCCGTGGAGGGAGGGAGACATCAGTGGAAAACGTCTGGCTTCCTGTCCTATAGAGGGGCATTCTCAAAGCCTCTCACGGGTCTCCAAGAGGAACAGGATGCCAGACTAGATAAATATGCATTCATTTTACTCCCTTTAGGGTTTGGGATGAAAAAAGGAGGAGGACATGAAATCAGGGTCCCCAGGGATGTAGACTGGAACTGCACTTTAATGTTTATAAAACTATTCTAGGATACCCCTAAGATGGAAAATGAGATTTGCAGACTAGTTCTGAAATGTGGCAAAGATTGAGAAAGGATGTTGTAAGGGTTTTGACAGATAGATAGATAGATAGATAGATAGATAGATATTCTGATGAAATACATTCCAGATGTTGAAATCAGTGGCAAGGATCATATTTTCTAATCAAAGGATCTGGATGATTGTAAGCATTCTTGATCACTCCCTGAAATTATTTTTAAGTAATTCTGAAGTCAAGGCAGATAAAGCAAATGAACACGACAAATTGATATCAAAGAAGGGGCACATGACCCATGCAACCCCTTCCCCTCCCATTACGCTACAAGCATAGATATTTTCATAATCTGATTTCATTCTTTTTACCACTTCCACTTGGATCAGGCTTTCTTTCTGGTTTTATGCCTTTCATGACACAAATGCTCTCCATCACAAGCTTGACAGGCCCTGGTGGATTCTGCATGGATTTGACAAGGGAGATATCCGAAGGATTCAGGGTATCCAGAGCCGCAAGGGCAGCCTCTAGCGCAGGCATGGCCTCTGCCAGGTCCCCCTCGCATTCCTCCTGTAATCACATCAAATGAAATCTCCGTGACTCCCAACCTGGGGCCAGCCAGGTCAAAAAGACTTTAGGTGAAGGCTTTAGAAGGGCCAGACTCACAGATAAACCCTGATTTTAGGCCTGATCCAGAGCCTGTCTGACAAAAGATCTGGAGACTACAGAGCAATGAAGTCATTCTCCAGCTCAAACTTCACAGTCCCCATTGCTGGACTATCGACACCTGCTGCATTTGTTGCATTTTCCCCACCAACATGTTGGCAGAGAAAGAGATTTTTTTATCCATTCTGCTACTAGTATAAAGCATATTTCCTGGACTGCTTTAATATCCCTGGGGGAAAGCCAAGACAAGACATGGCAATAAACACGTGAGTGGCTGTTGCAAATTTGTTATTCACTGACAAAACAAACATTCTCTCCTGGGGGTGAATTTGAATCCGAGTCATGGCAGAGGGGAGGTGGGACTTGCCCCTGCCACAGACCTAATCTGGATTACCTCTCTTTCCCTCTGCAGCTGCTATTTGTCCTTGGAGTAAAGCCCTATTGAGGCTGATGCTAGTTTCCCCTAAAGCACAAGCCACTGCTGCAGGGAGAAGGGGCATCTGGATCAGTTGAACTCCTTTCCTGCTGTGTGTGATCCCAGAGTGGATCACACCCACAAACTGCTATTAAATTTCTAAAAACACCTAAGCCTGCAGGTCTCAGTGCCTGTTTACTCCAAAATCCTATACACGTAACTTACTGTCAGTCCCATTCACTCCAATATATTGCTTCTAGGGAAACCAGTATAGGATTCGTGTCAATCTGGTTTGGTCTGGAGAGTCCAAACAGAGCTGAAACAATGCATGACTGTGTACTTGGTCCAGGTTTCTCATTCCTTAAATTGCATTGCTGAAAATATGCGTGGCAATGGGGGGCCGACACCACAACGCACAGTAAAATTACCTTAATACCCTGCGCAACAGCAGCAGCTTCGTTGGCCTCTTTCTCGTCGGCAGCTACCAGCTCCTTCTTGGCATCTACCTCAACTGTTTCTGATTCAATGTGGATCATCATTTTCTCAGTTTCTGCAGAGGTTTGAATTAATTCAGGCTGAAGAGCTGTCAGCTCCTTTTGCATTACTGCAACCTAAAGAGGACACCAGGGAAGAAACTGAATAAGCTTGAAACCACATGACGGTGGAGGGCAATTACTTGTTTCACAAGCTAAAGCAGAAAGAGAATGTGATTTAAACAGGATGGTGTTCAAAGAAGGATTTATTGCACACGGTGTTGGGGGGGGGGGGAGTAGACAGATGTGAACTGAAAAACAGACCACATATTTTGTAAGTTGCCTTTACACACTTTCACTGCATGATTCATTGCAAATCAGTGTTCCCCCACCCAGTATCTTGCAGATGGGCTGGACTTACAAACTCCATTATCCCCAACTAGCATGACAAGTGGTATGCTGGCTGGGGATGACCAAAGCTGTGGTCCGAAATATCCAGAGATTGCCAGTCTGGGGGAGGCTGCATTGACTCTCTTCACTCTGTACAACAGCATCCTTCTTTGAGTATAAAGAACTGAGGATGCAGCTAGGACACTCTCTTGGATCGTACAGTATGGCGACACAGGAGGCTTTCCAGAGGAGAATGTTGGTTGCAAGCAAAGGAAGAGGAGGCATCATTTCTCAAAAGCACCCTAATTTTAATGGCTCTGAACACAGGAACTAGTAAAATACTGTTACGCAATTTTGCAGTTTACATGGGACCAGATGACTCCCTAGTTGAAACAGTTTCAATGGCTGCAGGTCTCCTTCTGGGCAGAATTCAGCACTGGTTATGACCAGGAAAGCCCTGCACGAAAGGCTGCCTTCTCTCATACAAAGCTGACCGTGGATTTTTGTATGTAACCGTAAGCCAGGATTCTTGGCTTTCTCCAAACAAGCAGCAGTAGCAGAAAAAACAAACCAGGAAGGAATAGTTTACTGTGGGATCTTGCACTGCTTATTCCAAGCAAGAAAATATTTGTAAATTAACAAGCATCAGGGTTTCTTGCTATTTATTACCCTGGTTTCCAGGTTCAGACGTCAGAATAATCTTCCTGGTTTAGTCTACCTGCTTGTTTGAAGGAAGGCACAAAGCAAGAACAAACTGGCTGTGTGCTTCAGCAGCCTGCCCGTTCATAGTAAGCCAGGATAAGCCAGGCATCATGTCTGATCATTATGTAAGAGCACAGCCATTGAAAACAATTACAAGCATTTGTGTGAGGCACCGTACACCCAGTCATTCTGGAGCAGGGTGGGATAGGGGAAGACAATTGGACGTAGCCTTGGATGGGTTAAATAACTGGCCACTACTGTACTGGTTCCAGCTTGGGGCAGAGCCGGTGGGAGCACAGGGCATGGGGCCCGGAATCAGATTGCCCGGGCTGCTGGCCAGTCCCTGTCCTTGCATGCCACAGGCCTTGGTGGGGCAGACACGGACACAATCACAGTGCAGTAAGCCCACTTCCGTCCTCCCCCCGCCCCCGGGGTGTGGACTGACTGCAGCCCCAGACTGAGCGGAGTCTTACCGTCACCTTCTGTGAAGTCCTTTAGAAGCACTCCTCCTGAGGAGGAAACACGAGCCTGATCCCATCCCCCTTACCAATGGATTCAGGCCAGTGCGTTCTGCTCCAAAGAATTAAAGCTTTACAACCAACCCTGTGGTCATACTTGCCAAGCCAAACTCACCATATCACTATGTGAATACTCTTGCAATCGGGAAGGTGAAAACTCTGCTCCGTGGTGCCAGACCACGAGCAGGTATAATTTCTTCTTCACCCCATTAATCAGCAACTAATCACAGTCCATAGCAAGGAATGAGCTATGGCCCAGAACTTGCAGGCTTTTGGTGAAGAAGAAAGGGCTAGTGTCCCCTGCAGGCCACCGGTGAAGCCCATCTGGCCCCAACAGGCTCCTCAGCCTGCCATGTGGTTGGCATTCAGCACTCCCACAGCAGGGCAGCTTTCTCCCTCCCTGGCAAGGGCCTCTACCACCACCACGTGCTCTCTGGGAAAGCCGGGAGCTGCAACGGCACGTCCACCGCTTCCGATCCATGCTTACTTGTGAAGCTGCAAAATCAAGCTTCTGAAGACCCACGAGATAGCGATTCCTCATCACGTCAACCTCGTGCCTTTTGCTATTCAGCAGCGCCTTAAAGGTCAGAATCAATTCCAGGTAAGATGTTGGTGTTACATAATTGTGTCTTCTAAGAATATTGTAATAGCTGACTGAGAGTTCTCGCACACTTTCTTGGAAATATTTGCACATAAATACAACCCTACCGTGAAAATAAAGAGTGTGTGTTATTAGGAGGGAAATATAATCAAATGACTAGGGCACATGCCGCACATGCAGGAGTTCCAGATTGATCCCTGGCATCTCTAGGTGAGGCAGGAAGAATTCCTGCTTGAAGTCTGGAAGAGTTGCAGCCAGTCAACACTGATAATCCCAGGCTTGGCCCCTTCAATTATTTAGGATCACAGGGACCAGGACAGACCTCTGACTGAGCACCTGGAGAGACACCTCTGCCAGCTTCTGTGCCCTGTATTTTATCTAGATAGCCGTTTCTGGCCACCCCGATAAAGCGCTGCGACTGGGGCATCAATAAGAATTGGCAAAACCAGCAGCACCAGCCTCCTTCCATCCCCACATCCTCCCATGCCCTTTTCTGTCCTCTCCGAGGCCCAGCCATGATCCAAGAGAGGCAGCTGGTGCAGTTCCTTCTGTGCCATGTGGGGGTGAAGGGGGCAGCACAGGCTTGGCCTCTGGAGCCCCAGCAGCGAAAGGCTGAAAGAGCTCAGAGCTGGGACTCTGAAAACTCCTGTGCTCAGAGCAGTCAATACTAGGAAAGCTGGACCAGTGGAAGAAGCTTCCCATGCTCATGAGCGGAAGCTTAACTAGAGCAGCCCCACTGACCTGACCTAACTCAGCTTTTCAGTTAACAGCTAATCTGTTTATGCCAGGATTGGGGTTCCTTGTAAAAGGCTACAGTGCTTTTCCTAAGAGCAGCAAGAGCTTTTACGCGAAGGTGGGCTTGTGGTGGGGGGTATTTTTTTTCTCTGTTCCCTTTGCCATTCGCCTCATCCACAAAATGCAGCTTCCGAGACCGTCTCTGAAATGGAATTTGGTCCTCCGGCTGTAAGAGGTTCACCCTCTTGATTTGTACAGAGGTGACATGATGACACATGCTCACCGGGTCTTTTGACCATCTTTGGCTGGTTTTCCAGCTACAGCCTTGTCAAGAGAAAGCTGACCTTGCGTCAGTGACACACACTCTGGTTACATTTAATGAGCTTTATGTGGGGTTGCCCTCGAACATGCCAGAATTCCAGAAAATTCCAAAATTCCACTTGTCCAGAAACAACTACAGCGAATACAAAATATGTCCTTCGGGCCACGTTATGACTTCTATTCTGTGCCAGCTACCCTGGCTGCCTATTTGTTTCTGGGCCCAGTTGAACATGCTGTTAGCATTTAAAACCCAAAGCAGTTTGGAATCAGGTCAGCTAAAGGACTGCCTGCACACATATATGTTTGCCCAGACTGAAGATCGGTCTCCAGAGCCGCCTCTCTGGTCTGCCAGTGAGAGCTGTCAGATTGGCAAGTACTCGCAACCGCCTGGCCCCATGTCTTTGGAATGCTTTCCACAGCAAGTGCACATGGCCCCTTGTCACTGGCCTTTATTTTTATTGATTGATTGATTTATATCCTGCCTTTTTCCTCAAAGGGCTCAAGGCAGCTTACATCACCTCTCCTCCTCCATCTTATCCCCACAACAACAACCCTGTGAGGCAGGTTGGACTGAGAGTCTGTGACTGGCCCAGAGTCACCCAGTTGGCTCCATGGCTGAGCGGGGACTAGAACCCAGATCCTCTGAGTCCCGGTCCCATGCCCTTAACCACCGCACCACACTGGCTCTCTCACATTTATTCCCGTTTGCATTTGGTTCACTTTAGCGTATGACACTTTCAGCTAATATTCAATCTGCTGCTCCCACCCTGTTTGCTCTTTTAACCATTTATATACTAAATATGGTTTATTGCTTTGAATGGTTTATTATTCATTTTGCATTTTAAAAGACATGGTTCTTTTTGTGAGGGGTTTTATTCTGAAAAATGGGGAAAGAGCTTGTTAATGACTAAGGGTAGAATCCTGTTCTTACTTAGACAGAAGAAAGCCCTGCAACTCTGGAAGCTTTAAAATATGCATAAGATTGTGGCCAAAGTCACCAAATAATATGAGAGGCAGAAAAAGAGAACAGTAACTCTAGAGAGATCTCATGACATACGCTTTTCTGATTTCCTCTTCCAACTTCACATCCTCTAAAAATTTGTTTGCCACCATTTCTAAGGCATCCTGGGGCCATCTTTGGAACCAGTCAATAGTGCAGCAATTTATCAGTGAAGGGAACATTCGCAAGCGATTTCGGAATGCATCTCCGATGGGGCTCATTGCTAAAAATGATAATGATAATTATTTCCCCGAAAGGGTTACTTGTAGCTAAAATTATATGTTTATTATTTCCCAAAAAGATTCAGTGGGCAATCAAGTAAAGTCTTTCCCAACCTGGCACCTTCCAAATATATTGCACTGAAAGTCCTATCATTTCTACAGGTATATATCATCATCATCATCATCATCATCATCATCATCTCTAGTTCTATTTCTATTATTATTCTATAGAAATGTTAATAATAGCCAGAACTCTCTGGGAGGTCCACAACATTAAATCACCCATCCAGTTCTCAACAAGGCCTGGCCCTGCTTAGCTTCCAAGATTAGGCAGGATCGGGCACTTCAGGTTATATGCCAAGTTAGAGAAGTCCACAAAGCAAAAAGAAATCAGTGATAAAGGAACATGGTTTATCCATACCCAAAACTATATGCAGGTTTTTCCTCACACGCTCAATGAAATAGTTGTACATAGCCAGCGGGGTGGCTTCAATCCTCCTGCCTTCAGTCCGTGCTGCGCCCTGCATTTTTTCAACGATCTCGGCCTTCTCGTCTGCTGCAAAGATGTTAGGCACATCGCCCGTGTTCAGGAGCATGTTAATATCTTCTACGTAGGATTCATCCTTTATCTGGTTATCACAAAATAAGAAGGAGGTGCTTTTGTTGGCCACTCCCGACTGCAACATGACTTTCTTTATGTCCTCCCGCCACTCATGGGTTGAGTAGAACTTTGTGATTTCAATCATGAAGAGCTCGTAGGCATTCATGAAAGTGGCCAGCTTGGTCGCACTCTGCCGGCCACTCCCACCAATGCCCACCAGCAACAAGTGCCCATTATCCTGCTTCAGTACTCGGCATATTCTTGAGATGTGCTCAATGGCGAATTTAAACATGACCAGAGACATCGGTGCCTTGCTGATGTTGTTGAATTCCTCCAGATAATATTCCATGACGGATGTCAGCTTCCCTAAGTCTGTAATTTCATCGTAGATTTTTGTATCACTGGACGGTTTGAAGAAGTCCCCAAAGAAGAGGCTCCGGATGTTGTTGTCACTGATCTTTCCAGTGGGTGATAAATGACTTAGTACCTGTGAAACAGACAGAAGAATGCCTCAGTTCAAGGTGCTGATTATTACCTTCAAAATGACAAATGACAAAAGTGGCTATGTGGGACTTCCCATTGGGGGCTAAATCTGACCATCCTAGGGTCCTAATCTGTGGGGTGGGGGACCATGTTCCCCTCCCTTGGCCCAAAGTGTTCCCTCCAATCACCAATGATGTCATGGCTTCCTGCCTTCGATAGCTTCCCCCTTTTCTAAAAGGTGGAAGTTGTCACCCCGAAGCAGGAAGAGAATATTGATATTTATATTGAGCTGCCTGTCTATGTCATTTATTGGTTTATTTATTATTAATAGTTCTGATGCCACGGATCAGTTGTGGCGTAGTATCACAATCCTGAGGGTTATTCTGGGCAAAGAAAAATGGTGACAGCCAGCCAACTAGGGGACTAGAGGAGAAACATAGAGATTATAACAAATACTGATTGTTGGTTTCCTGAATTCAGCAGTGCCATCTGCCTCTAGGCCAACTTACCTTGTCAACACTCTGCTTGAAGCAGTCAGAAGTTGTTTCTTTCACCATGTTAAAAAACACTTCCCGGTCCTCAGCATCTATTAAGCGGTCATAGAAGACACGATAAATTTCATGAATCCAAAGTCGGATCAATTTCTCTCCATCCTGCCAAAGAAAGGAAGAACCGAAGAAGGAAAATCAACATGTGCCTGATTTTAAGACAATTGCAAAAAGCTTCACAAATACCAAATCCTAATCCAAATCTGATTAGAATTAGATTATTAATTAGAGAATCTCCAGGTTCACTTCTGTCTCAAACTCAGTTGGCTGTCATAACATAAACATCCTGTCCTACCTTAGAAGTTCGTTGTAAGAATCACACCACGGAGGCAATGCCCAAGACGTGCTTGGGAAAACCCAATGTGCAACATGAATGGTGAGTGTGACAACTGTGACAATGCCTTACCTGCCACTGCAATTAAAAGGGAAAGAGCCAGTGTGGTGCAATGGTTAAGAGCAGGGGACTGGGACTCAGGCGATCCGGGTTCAAGTCCCTGCTCAGTCATGGAGCCAACTGGGTGACTCTGGGCCAGTTACAGACTCTCAGCCCAACCCACCTCACAGGGTTGTTGTTGTGGAGAGAAGATGGAGGAGGAGAATGATGTAAGCTGCCTTGAGCCCTTTGTAGGAAAAGGCAGGATATAAATCAAAATTAAAAATAAATAAATAAAGTGAAGCACACCTGCAGGTGAGTATGTGGACACAGCAACACGCCTCTGATCACCCGGGAGAAATCGCGCAGGTTAAAGACATAGTGAGATTTCGAAGGAGTTGGGAGGAAGTTTTCCACAGCCAGCTTGTAAATATTCATGGTAGCATGGACCAACATTTTGCCAAGCCTTTGGAAAGAAGTAGCAATGTTAAAGAAAAGCCCCAGTTCTTAACCCACACACATGTACCTTTGATCCTTTCTCCAGTTACGACTGGCAGGCTGGGACTCTGCGCCTGCTTTCTCTACCTCCAAGTCATTTGCTTGAATCCCTCCTGCAAATTCCTCCCACTAAGCCTCCTTCAGTCATCATGGTCTAACTCTTCCTTCTGCTTACCAAACCTTAGCCTCCTCTCAGGGCCAGACCTCTGCTTGAAGAGAAGGGCACACATGCGGATATTCTCATGTAAGTGTAAATACAGGTACAGATTTAGAAAGGATGCCTATAATTTACATATAAATAAAATGCATCCCACCCACAGTGGGGAAAGGTGGCAACCAGGTGGCCCGTAGTGGCGATTCGAGGAGCTCACTTTGATGGGCAACCACAATGTGACCCCATGGACAACACTCCTCCAGGCCTTCCTGTCCTCCACTATCCCCAGAGTCCACCTAAGCTCACACCAACTGCCTCAGTGACTCCATCCAGCCACCTCATCCTCTGCCATCCCCTCCTTCTTTTGCCATCTAGCTCTCTTTAAATCAGACACGGACACGGCCTGGGCAGGTCTTGAAATAGAGGGTGCCTTCAAGCAGAGGACTGGTGTACAAAAAGCCATCCTAGCTAGAACAAACTGGAGAAAGTGTGCTTTCTTGAAGAATGGGAGTAGGGAGGGGGCTCCTTTGAAAGGGGTTAATCACCTTAAAAATGAAGGGTCAAACCCTTTACTGAAGTGCCAATCAACAATGGCAGTGAAAATCTTGGTTAATGTTTCATCATCAAATGCACTGATGGAGGTAATGTTCAAGTGCCGGGTGAAACGCCCTGTAAGACATGAAAGAAGGCAGAGCAGTCAGTCTCAGTGCGGCTCCCTTTTCTTCCTCGATGAGCTCTTTTAATTCTTTTAATCAAAGCACAGCTCAGCTGTATGCATGTCTACCAAGAGGAGGCTGGCGCTCCTCAGGCCAGTAAGTTGTTGCGCTGTGACTGACTTCTGCATAGACCTGCAGGAAAACTGAGTTGTGCTTTCTGTGCTTGGTGGGAAAACGTCCAAATTGGTACGAGCGGCAGTCAACCCCATCGTCACTGGTCCACCTCAATGCACACAGCTCTGCCCACTGGTGGAATGCACCCCAAGTCCCTTTCCAAATCGGTACCAAAAATGTTGCCCACTTCAACATTAAGAGAATTCACTGTTCCCTCCTTCAGCATCATCTCTTGTACCTTCTTTTTTACTTCCTCTCAGCATTCTTTTCTTTGAAACCTTGCAGGTGCTTGTCAAGCCATCCTGGAGGTAACTTTTTTTTTCCTTTTAATTTACAAACAATCCTAGAGACTACTTTTTTTTTCCTTTTAATTTTAGTTTACAAACAATTCTGGAGGTTACTTTTTTCCTTTTAATTTTAGTTTACAAACACACATACTTCTGCATACTGAAAGAACGCTCAAGGATTGAGAAACCATTCCCTTACTTTTGAATGCTCCCATTTCGCTGCCAAACTTGGAGATGCCTCCAAGGAACAAGTGGTGCCACTAAAGGGTATTGCAGCATATCCTTGCCTCCTAACATGGGGGCTCTTTCTCCAGTTACACCCCTTTCTAACATCCTATAAACAAGGCAGTCCATTCCCACCCACGCTGTTTCCATTTTTTTCTGCAAATGATGCTCAGCATTTCGTGACTAATGAGTACGATCATTTCTCATGAGGCTATTTTGGGGTATAAAATAATTTTGTACTTCTGCAATAGGCAGAGTTCCCTAGAGCATGCTGATCTTGCTTGCTTGTTTTCCGGTGGCTCTGCTCTGGTTAATGTCAGTGAGTCCACCATTAGAGGGAGAGCCGATATCCTACTGTGCTTAAGCAAACATTTTACCTGTAATATCATTCCTTCCACCACCTGGAGGTCCCATTGCTGAAACAAACAGTACGTCCACAATATCGAGCCTCGAAGTGTCTTTCTTGTCATACCAGTGACCATGATCAATCCATTGTCTAAGGAGTTCTATAGGAGGCTGGGCTCCATATACCTCCTTAGCTGGCATATTTAAATCATCTAGGAAGAACAGCAACAGTTTTCTTAAGGCAAAAAGTATCCCTATTCTTCTCCCAAGAATGCAAGGGCAAGGAGAAGGAAAAGAGAAGGAAAGGAAATTAAAGTTCTCCAGCAGCCCAGGATATTAACTAAATCAGAAGCTCTGAATAATTATTTGATGCATTTTAAAAATACATAAGAACATTCATCTGCAGCAGTTTTCCATAACACTGGTCTGAATGTCCAATCTCTCCAAATTCCCACGTTTGAGGGTAGAGTCATGGTGATGAAACACCACCAAAAGATTGAAAGGGGGCACACTCAGTTTGGGGGTGATAAAAGTACTTGAAAACTGTACTATGAGTAAACTGAGGGCTTCTTTCTTTCACACACGACAAAAATGCAGACTTGGCTCAACTGAGGAGCTGCAGGCAGCATGAGTGTCTTGCTCTTTGAAAATGTGGCTATATCGTAGCCACTTAGAAAAAGTCCCTTAGAAAAAGAAAGCCCAATTCTCTCCAAATATTCTCTACCATTTAAAAAAAAATGATAGTCACCATCATACCCCACCACCCCAATGCCCTGGAAGAACGCTAGGTCTGGGGCACTGAGGAGGATGCAAAATGGTGGCCAGTTTGCCAACACTAGTGCTGCTTTTTTGCAGAAGATATAAATAGATAAACAAAAACCCTAGGGGAAGAAACAGGTTGTGTCAGCTATTGGTGAGCTCCATCCCTGAGAAACAGTTGGAGAATTTCTCCTCTCTTTGGAGAAATTGAGTGAAATGGTCCTTCTGATTATTCTGCCCAAATAGGAATCTTACAGCTATAATTCTCTCTCTCTCTCTCTCTCTCTCTCTCTCTCTCTCTCACACACACACACACACACACACACACACACAGCGAGAGCACCAATCCACAAGACCAAGTCCTTAGAGTGGCTTTATCCTTTCTTTCTTGGGCCATTCTCCCATCATCAGCACAGGCATCAACACAGGCATATGCAGCATTTGCTCCCAGAGATGCCGTTTCAGCCAAACAGTACATCTGGGGACTGATTTTTTTGCAAGAAAATAGCACACTGCAATTGCTCTTTAGTTTGGGGCCTAGCGAAAGATTGTTTTGTGAAGGACAGATCACACCACATGCTTCAGAGCCATAATCTGTACTTCAACCATTATCTGATGATAAAGAAAACACAAATTTGCACTCAGTCATGAAAATACAGAAGGCATCTTACCCACAAACACAATGGCTGTTTTCCCTACAGCAGGTCCAAAAAGGCCTTTCCTCCTCCTGTCCAGTTTCGACATAATAATATCCTGGGTTTGATTTGCTGAAGTTCTGGCAGAAAAATTGATGAAGTTGGGGGTGTATTTTGCCTTTGGAAGCTGAATCAGAAAATTGTTGGTAATTGCGGATTTCCCTGTGCCAGTGGGTCCCACTATTAGCATTGGGACCTCATGTTCCACATAGGTTTTTAGGAAGAAAGTCTGCCTGGCTGTTTCCATTGTGGGAATGATGAGTTCTGAGACCTGTTGTAAAGAAATGCTTAGGCTGCAGCAGACGTGCCAAAGAAAATATCCTGTGCTGTTATTTTGAAACTAGCAAAAATGCATTAAGAACACAGACAGACAGAGAGACAGAGTGCGAGCGCACATCCCTTCTCCAATCTGGTGCTCTCTAGCTGTTTGGCTTCAGTCCCATCAGCCACAGCCAACATGGTTAATAGTCAAGAAGCTGGAGACTTACAGTCCAACATTAAAAGGCGACCGGGATGGGAACAGGTAACAGTGTGATGTACTGGTTAGAGTGGTGGCCTGGCACTCAAGAGACCTGGGTTCTAATCCCCGCTTGCCTATGAAACTCAATGGGTGACTTTGGCCAGCCACCAACCCTTAGACTCACCTATACTATAGGGTTACTCTGAGGATAAAATGGGAAGGATTGCTACCAAGTAAACTGCCTAGGGTTCCTCGCAAGAGGTAAAGTGTTGGATATATATGTATTTGTCTGAGGTTTTAATGTGGCTTTTAAAATGTGTTTCTGAAGGGACATACAGATACACACTGCCCACTGAAACAGTCTAGTTAAGCACATTTTTTAAAATCATTAAAAGCAGCCACAGGTAATCACTACCCCAAAGCCCTGATCCCTTTCTTAACTGGAGATGTTGAGGACATGCAAACAGCCTGCACCCGTCCTGCACCCATCCAGCCTCACACTGTCTGTTTCAGCCTTTCCTAAACTGGTGCCCTTCAGATGTTTTGAACTACAACTCCAGTCAGCCAGAATGACAATTGTGCTTCATAACATCTGGAAAATACCATGCTGGGGAAAGCTGGTCTATTCCAGCGAGCAGCATCTCCCCAAGGTTTCAGCTTGGAACCAAATTTGAGTCCTCCTTCACCATGGAATTATTTCATAGCCCATATACAGTCCATCATTTTAATATCGTGCTTTGTCATAGTCATTATTCCCCCTGAAGAGCTTGAAAACATTCTTTATTCTTGCACTCCCATCAACACTGCACAATGAACGGGTACTGTAATGATCTACATTCCTTATTTATCAGATGGACTGGATAAAAGCAGCCTGAGCCTTAATTATGCTTTTAATCTGAATGTTTTACCTTTGCACCAGCTGTGATGGTCTGTTCTTCCTTTGTAATATACTCTGTCCACATGTTCCATTGTCCGCCAGCTTGCTTATGAAAATAAAAGTCATACACACTCCCTGATTTTGGAGAGAGGTGAGGGAAGTAAAAGGTCATTAGGAGAGCTCATTTCAAGGCAACAACACTGGCTTTGTAATTTACTTTAGATTATCAAAATTTGGCCATGCTTCTCCTGATGCTGTCTAACAGAGCAGCTTGAAAACCTACATACCATTCTGAACCAACCAAGATTCAGTCAGACCCATGGGAGTAGCAACATGATGTTGCAACAAGCACTGCTCCTATGCAGGGCTGCTGCTACTCCTCTCTGCTCCATCCTCTCTCCCAACTCCCCCTCCCCGATGTTCTGAATCCCCTTCCCAGCATTTATGACAATAACTCCCTCTTGGGCATGGGAGGTACCACTTTGGATACATCAGGAAGGCATTCAGAGAAAATATTCCTTATTAATATGTATGTCCAGCCTCATTCCTAGCCTCTGGAACCAGGGACACAATGGCCGGTGCCCAAATTGAACACAGGATGCTTTTCAGTGTATAGATGTGAATTGTTTTGTTTTTGTTTTTTTAAGAAAGTCACATAAAGGTACATGAATGGATGTGTACCTCTTTCTGGAAACAGATTGTTTTTGGTCAACTTCACGCTTTTGGGCCGTGGGTGGTCATCGTCCATCCCCATCAGAATGTTTCGGTAAAAATGGTCAAATTTCCGCCTTCCCTCTGCATTAACAGTGCTCCCGATGGTCCAGACTAGTGAGAAAAGGAAGAGGCCTTGCAGCCACAGGGTGATCTGTTGGCTGGACATGGTCTCCGCTCCTTCTTCTTCCCCAGTACGCTTTATTTCATCTAAAAATGAACAATTAACACATTAGAAAGTAAAGATAAAGGGGAAATGCAAGTCAACAGTCTGAATAGAAAGCAGAGGGTTTCCCTGGTTTCTCTTGTTTGCCTTGTCCTCACAGGACCACAGCTCTGCGATACTTTAGGAACTGCATCATCCAGATTCACCATACAAAGGCAAGCATACAGTTCTAGAGAGGAGACAATTGCAAAGATAAAAATAATATGGGTGGGGAATGCCTTGCCCATGAAGGCACTCAGCATTTTCAGTGTTTATATTAAGAATTATAGGGACTGCAAGTGGCGCAGTGGTTTAAACCGCTGTGCTGCTGGGCTTGGTTGATTGAAAGGTCGCTGGTTCGAATCTGCACACGGGGTGAGCTCCCGTGCGCCATCCCAGCTCCTGCCAACCTTGCAGTTCGAAAGCATGCAAATGCAAGTAGGTAAAAAGGTACCACTTCGGTGGGCAGGTAACAGCGTTCTGTGCACCTCGGTGTTTAGTCATGCCGGCCACATGACCACGGAGACTGTCTGCGGACAAGCGCTGGCTCCCTCGGCCAGGAAACGGAGATGAGCAGCGCCCCCGAGAGTCAGGCATGACTGGACGTCACGTCAAGGGGAAACCTTTACCTTTACCTTTATTAAGAATTATACTATCATAAATTGAATCAGCTGTGTGATTCCCTGGGACAATCTTTCTGATCATCTAAAAAGATGGGTGCAGTTAATTAGTTCACCAATTTACAGCACAGCCTTATACATGTCTACTCAGAAGTAAGTCACATTGAGTCCAATGGAACCTACTCCAAGGAAAGAGGATATAAGATGACTGCTGCTTTATTATTATTATTTTTAAGTTTCGGGTTACACGCCCAAACGCATTTGCTTGAAAGTAAGCAAAGGAGTGAACACAATCTACATCCTTTATTTTATCAGATCGATTGGATAAAAGCAGCCTGGGCTTTAATGACGCTTTCAATTTGAATGTTTTACCTTTGTACCATGGTACAAAGCCATGATACTCTCTTCCAGCCAATACGGCTCAGTAAATTTGTAGAAAGGTTGCACTATTAAATCATCCAATATGGTAATTTATTAAAAATCTTCACATTAAAATATTTCACTTAAAATGAATCAAATGTTTAGAAATTTGGTGAGTTTCCCTCCCAGAATTTAAAAAAAACAGTTGGAGATGATGGTGATTATTCTTATTTTATTCAGACCATACAAAAATAGAGGCAAGTTTACAGGCAGACTGAACCCAAACTGCAGCAAAGACATCTGCGAAAGAAATCCAACTCTAGTTCACAAACACTTGCAAATTTTCCATTGGTTTTATTGCTTATGCATATCACTGTGTTCATTTTTTATTTTCTTTAAACTGGAAACAGCTTGGCACAGCCTTATCTTTCCAGCAAAGAAAATGAGATTAAGAATGCAGTAACAAAAACAGTTCTGCAATCTTACAACACCTCCAAAAGCAGTAAGGAGACGAAGCTCATAGGATCCTTACCAAGCAAAGAACTGAACAGTGTCATCATGGTATGTGTAAGATGGATGGGAGAAGTCTGAAGTATGACTTTGCAGTGATGCCGAATAAATTCCAAGCAAGGCTGAACTAGCCACATAAATAAGTCATCAATCTGCAAGTTGAAAGGAAAGGCAGAAGTCACATTACTATACATGAGGAATAGCTGGCCAACAGTGACGACAAGTGATAAATTAGATGGCAAAGCTAGCATGATCACATTGTTGTCAATTCCTGATGTTGTGAATAGTCAGCAACTTTGCATAGTTATTATGAATAAAATGGCAGACCAGTACTGCGGAAGCCTAGCTTTCAAAAAAATAAAAAATCCTCCTCAGCTATCAAGCATTAACTAAAGCTATTGATCAATAATAAACTTCATAGAATAATAGAACAGTAGAGTTGGAAGGGGCCAAGAAGGCCATCAGGTCCAAACCCCTGCTGTTGCAGGACACCATGTTACGCCATCCCAACTGGCTGTTCAGTTTCTTTTTGAATGTCTGTGAAGATGAAACTACTCAAATACTTTGGCCACCTGATGAAAAGGAAGGACTCCCTGGAGAAGAGCCTAATGCTGGGAACAATAGATGGCAAAAGAAGAAGGGGACGGCAGAGGTGGCTGGATGGAGTCACGGAAGCAGTCAGTGAGAGCTTAAGTGGACTCCGGGGGATGGTGGAGGACAGGAAGGCCTGGAGGAAGGTTGTCCATGGGGTCGCAATGGGTCGGACACGACTTCACAACTAACAACAACGAAGTGTGGGAGAACCCATGACCTCTCCAGACAACTGGTTCCACTGGCGTATTGCTCTGACAAGTGAGCAAACTATTCCTGATATCTAGCCTGAACCTGGATTGTCGCAACTTGAATTGATTATTCTGTGTCTTTTACTCTGGTATCAGCGAGAAAAGATCACAGCCTTCCTCTTTGTGACAGCTATTGACGTACTTATACAGGGATATCATGTCCCCCCTCAGTCTTCTTTTCTAAAGGTTGAATATGCCCAGTTCTCTCAGTCTCTCCTCATCAGGCAGTGTTTCCAAACTCTAGATCATTTTTGTTGTCTTCCTCTGGACCTTTTCTACTTTTTCTGCATCTTTCTTAAATCTTGGTGCCCAGAATTGGACACAGTTTGCACCTACTCATTTCTTGGAGTAGGTCAAGGTGTAACAAACAGGGCCTTCTCAGTGTTGCTGTCAAGACAGTGGAATCCTTGACTGCTGAGATTTTGCCAGGGTCTTTTCTTCCAGCTTCTCTTAAGGCAATTATTAAGGACCTTTTAATTCTCTCATTGGCTGGAATATTTAGCATGCCACCTCTGCCTTTTGAATGCTTTGATTTCCACTGGAATTCCCAGGTTAAATGCAGCTGTGCCTTTTGATTCAGTTAATGCCTCCACTCATAGAAAAGAATGGGAACAATTTTCCAGAAATCACCCCTTTCCCCTGTAGCCCCCTGCGCTCTCCTAAATCTCTGCCAGAGCGGGGGGCGGGGGCCTGAACAGTATGGCAAGAACCTGCAAGGGACCTGCAAGAAAAAGGGGAACCTCTTCCTTTTCTCTTCCTCTAGCAGAAACATGAACTGGATAAGTGAAAATCCCGGTTTGTATTCTGCAGTTGTTCCCCTGCATGAGACCCCTTGTGACAAGGGGATCAGCAATTGCTTAGGAAGGAAGTACATCTGGAAACGAAGGGCTGAGTGCAAACTCACAGCAAGCTCACCCCTTATACTAGATTATTTTGTGCATACCCAAAGGACACAAATGTGATTCCACCTCCCTCCCCGTTTGCTTTCACAACATATTAAAAATGCAAAACAAAAACTAAAGCGAGGCTTGCGCACCAATTCTATGTGTACATCTTGCAAGTTTGAAGGCAATGTGTTTATATAAGAATCCTTCAGAGGCTTCCAACCTAACTGATGAGGTTCCATGTAAATCATGCCACACCTGGAAAGAATTAACAGTTTAGTTGAACAGGTTTGCTTAGTGATGCAAAAGAGACACTTTATGCAAAGTGACTAAGCCTTCTGACAACAGTGGACAATCACTGTGATTTTTTTTAAGGAGTCTTGTGGCACTTTGTTTATTGTGACAGAAACCTAACGTAACCCTCACTCCATACATCTGACAAAGTAGGTTCCAGATCACAGATGCCTGTAACACAGTAAACAGGTTAATTATTAAGATACTACAAGACTCTTCTTTGTATTTAACTCAGCTGTAATAAATGACCGTGGTCGCTTCTCTGGGATCTGCCATGGTAGGGACTGAAACAAAATGTTGCCACATGGATGGTGACCCATTTTCTGCTTCCCTCCAAAAGCCAGTCAGCCCTTCATATCATCGAGCAAATTCATTCTTCACTGCACTGGTTTTTAAATGAAGTTATATGTTTTTTATTTTACTGTTGTAAGCCGCCCCGAGGCTTTATTGCGATGGGGCGGCATAGAAATGTTTTAATAAATAAATAAAATAAATAAATTGCTTTGGTGGGCAATTTGTTTCGTATTTCTGCAAAATGTATGCTTTTCCTCTAAACCTCCTCTTGCGCATTGGTGATATAACCAGTGGCACTCACAACAGAAACATCAGAAATAGAGGTAAGGATGATCCAGTTACTTCCTGATGCCTCTTAAGTTCATTATTGTTTGCAGGCCTAGAGCATTTTAAAGGAAACTTCCTCTGGAAAAGTGTGGATTTCAAAGTGCAGGTGGACCTAGCTAGAATGAAAGTCAAATCTATGTGTTTGGCAGAGAGACTAACAGCTTCTGGGAAGCTCCCATTTTTAAACGATGCCTATGGCTCAGCTTCCACTAGTCTAGTGCCTCCAGAGGTTTTCAGTTACAAGTCCTAGGATTCCTGGCTGGGGATGAAGGGAGTTGAAATGCAAACCCCCTCCTGGGGCGGGGGGGGGGCACAATTGGGAGAAGGCTGTTCTGGCAAGAATGTGCAGAGGGCAGCCCATGCTCTCAATCAAAGCCCCAGTAATCTGAAATCCACACGCTGAGTGTAGCCCCTGTGAGCCCTTACCTCATATTTAGTATGACCCTGGTCCAGCTAACTAGGTATGGCCACCAATGACTGGCAGGAACTTTTGTGGGTTTCAGGCGGGAGTCTTACCTTGCCCTTTCCTGGCAATGCTGAGGACTGACCCCAGGGCTTTCGTACATGCTTGCATGAAAGGAAAATGCTCCATCACTGAACAGGAGCAAATCTAGCAGGATCAGTACAAAACAGTAAAGCTTGTGCAGACAATCATGCCCAAAGAGCAACAGTATGCATACAACCTAAAGAGGTGCGAGATTTTGAGGCACGATACAACACAGTCAGGCAGATGTTCCTCGGGGAAATGCCCCTGAGGTGTTTACAACTGCAGTTTTCTTCCGTGCAGCCACTGCTGCTCAAAGCAATGTCTGAGGCACTCCATGTGCTCATGACCTGCTTATGGCCTTCCCACAGACGCTGGACAGGTGTGCTGTGGGAACAGGCTGCAGGATGGGAGAGCACTTTGGTCTGATTCGGCCTGGTTGGTCTTATGTTCTGATGTTAGCAGGAGGCTCCAATGGGGCATGTGAACATAGGTGAATTGGGTGAGCAGCATCAGAGGGTGGGGGTGAGAAGCAGACACTTTGCGACTGACTTTTACCATCTGCTTGAAAGAAGCAAATCAGAGCGCTTAATCCAGCCTTTCCCCAACCTGATGCCCTCTAAAGCTGTTGTTCGGCAACTCCCAGAATCCCCACTCAGCATGTAGTTCCACACATCTGGAGGGCACCATGTTGGGGCAGGCGAGTGGTTAGTTTAACCTTTTTCTCTTGGCCTTGATCTACCCCGCCCCTGCTCTGTTTCTCACACACAGCTGTTATTTGCTCCATAGGCAAAAATTACCTGCTGACAGTTGCTGGGGAAGCCTGCTCCAGATCTTCCGGCTCAAAGATTAAGCTCATTTGTGCACTCATCTGAATGATTTCACCACTCATTAAGCACAGCTAAAATGAAAGCAGCACATAAGCATGATTCATCATGAATGCGGTAGGGATGGCGACAGAGCATTTTGCTCGTCCGTAGTTCATCACTACGTATCTCATTTAACTGTGCAGCAACAAAATTATAGTGGAAGCCCACAGCCGAAGCCTTGCATGCAGTAAAGCTACATTTCTGCTATTTTTTGCAGATAGAATCAGTGTGGAGTTTTAATGCTAGGAAACATTTTTCATATCTCCGAAACTTCCATTCTACATTCAAAGGAAAATATATTCCCTAACAGGGCAATATTGAACAGTCTTCCTGTATTTGCTTGTTCTGATGTTTACATGTTTAAGAGGAAATGAGAATGGCCAGGTTCACATGTCACAATAAGCTATGTTTTATTGGGATGAGAAAAACCCATACTAAGTTTTGGGCTTGTATGCTCCCCCATCCCTTTTCCTCCTCTAGCGCATCTGTAAGGAAAAATCCAGAGGCCTTTTTTGCTCCTGCTTTTAACTAAATGCAGCTTCAGATAACGTGACAAAATGTGGTGCATATTAATATGGTTAGTTTCAAAGAAACCATCTTCAACCTGTGGTCTTTTTTAGTGACCATTTTGTGCCTGGACAACACAGCAGGTTGTGTAACTAATCATAAGTAGAAATGAAAGCTTCCAAACACCTCAAAATCATAATGGAGGAGGAAAGCAAGAGGGAAAACACACCAGCCCAAGGCAAACTGCAGCTTGCTCCTATGACAAAATGCCATTGTTTATCTGCCATCCTGAAATGACCAATTTTTCATCTGTCAAATATAAATTTGATATTAAAAATAATCTGCAATATTTAGTTTCTTGTCTGAATTCTACTTTGCTGATTCTTTTGTATGTTATTCATTATGCAGTTTTTGTATTTTCATCTTGTATTTCCAACAGACAGTGTTACAATTTTATACTGAAACCTTCTTTGATGGACAAAACAAAGTTTAACAAGCATTCTACCTCAAAGCAAATAATGCTCTTATTTGATTTGTGATTGCAAAATAAGTTTGCTGATATATTTCCCAATTGCAATAAAAGATATAACCTTATGGGCTCAAATAGGATGGAAAAGTGAGTTACCTTCTTGTTATCGTCTAGCACTGTGTTCATGTTTTCTATCCATACAGCATCTACCGGCCCATCGAAGATGATCCACTTCCTGTCCTCTGTTGTAGAGCAAGCTTGTTCCCTGAAGGTGGTTGCAAGAACACCATCCGTCCACTCGTGGCTCACGGGGTCAAAGCATCCATATAGCTGCCCCATGGTGATAGCTTTGGGATTGATGATTCTGTATTCAACAGCAGATTCCCCCGTTGAACTGTCTAAGAAAAAGACAGTGTCTCTAACGAGTCAGAAGGCTATATCAGAAGAATATACCTGTCCTTAAAGCCTTGCTAACCAGAAGCTATTTTCTCACAACCAAATTAAATGCTGTACATGAATTGCATTCTGTTTTCTCCTGTTATTCCTTTTGTCAAAACAGAGTTGGTGTCAGTCCTGATTCACCCAGCAATAGCTGGCCCAATGACATGGAAACATGGTGGTGCGATCTTGCTATAAAGCCAGAGTAGTTTGATTCTAAACAGAGACCTTGATGCTCTATTTCAATCCCCCCCACCGCCCTTCCCTCCCTCTGGTATGGATTCTGTTTGATGGCTGCAGAGGAAATAGGCTGGATTCAGGGTTTGGGAGCCAATGGATCATGCAGGCAGCATCCTCTTGGATACTTTGAAAATGGGCTGGAGGCATTCTACGTTGCCTATTTCCTGAGCCTGTCCCTTTGAAGCAGGCATGTTGAACCTCAGGCCCATGGGCCAATCTGGCCCTTTGGGAGTTCCAGCCTAGGTCCCAGGTTTCCCCAGACAAGCGTGCCCTTTCCCCCTTTCCCCCAGCCCCAGCTCCTTCTCTCCAATCACTAATGGTTTTGTGATTTCCTGGCTGTTGTGCAGTTTCCCCCTGTTCTTCAAGGATGGAATGCCTCTTCTAAAGATCAGTTATCAACACAAAGACTGTTAAGCTAAAACATGCTACCATTTTGGCCCCTGCGCTTTTGCCCGTTGGCCCCACCAAGGAAATGCAGCCACCGAGACAATCTTTCAAACTGAATTCAGTCCTCGGGCCAAAAGAGGTTCAATGCTGATGCTTCAAAGTAGCTTTCAATGAGATTTAGAACTGCTGTCTTATTTGTTTTTAATTACTTCTATTCTGACCTCCCAACAATCAACTTTTTCCTTTTTAATTTTCACAGGAGTAGCCACGTTACTCCGTTGGAGCAAAAATGATGAAGAGTCTTGTGGCACCTTAAAGACTAACACATTTATTCTGGCATAAGCTTTCAGAGATAAAATGGAGATGGAAACATTCATCTTTGGTGCTTTGCGAAAAGAAAGGCAGCATACAAATGTAATAAATAAATAAGGACAGAGAGGCGAGAAGGAAAGAAAGTAGAAGAGGAGGAGGTAAGGATGCCTGAAACTCAAGACAGGGCCTTTTCTGCAGCAGCACCCCAACTGTGCAACTCTCTCTTGAGGAAAAAGAAGTTAGCTTCCTCACTATTGGGCTTTATACTATGGGTTAAAATGATATTGTGTTATGCCAGTTCTTGATTCCTTGTTTATTCAAATGTCTATATTTTGTCTTCCTCATTTGAGCTCTTTGTGATTTTTGCCTTTTATCTTTCCTGTAACTGGGCTTGAGTCCCCATGAATGGAGGAATAAATCATAGATGCGATAAGTGAATAAGAAATTAGCATGAGCAGATAGAAAATGAGAAAATCTCTTCTGAGAGCTCCAAAGGAATTGTCCAGTATTTTACAGAACACCAGGCAAAAAAAATAGAAGGTCAGCTTAACAAAGTGTCCAGGTGACTCTATTGTCTATTCATTCACTGTTTGCATTCAGGCAGGGATGGTTCTATTCATGGGAGCTTTGTCACTGCTGTTTTGTGTTCCCCAGTGATTCAAATCCTCTTATGTGGTAGGTATAGCATGGGAACAGCAAAATTAGCCATTTATTCTTAGCTGTGTATAGCTCCTATTAGCTACATTTCTCCATTTGAACAACCCAGGTGTAAGTTTTATCTTTCTAGATGAGAGGAAAGGAGAAACTGGCACTTTGGGGAATATTGGACAGAATTAATTTCTCACCTACCTTGGCTCAAATCCCCAAGTCCTGCAGCGAGCACTTTATAGGCACTGGTTTTGCCTCCCATTGGGTCCCCAACAATCATATAGCCGTGTCGAACCATCATCATTTCGTAAATCTGCATCAAGGATGTGAATGCTCTAACAAACATGTTGCACAACTGAATTTCAACATGAACCAAATTTAGCAAGAATCCAACAGAAGGGTGAAGAGGATAATGTACGCAATACTTGGACAAGCCCAAAATGCATTTTGAGAGACCACTGGTCCCATTTCACAGAAGCTATGTAAATACGAATGGTGCAGCGTTAAGCAAAAAAGAAAAAAGTAGACGTGGAAGTTGCAGCAAAATGTTGCCCTGTGGCTTTCTTCCATTCAAGAAGCCAACCATGCTTCCATTCAAGAAACGCCATTCTCTCCTCCTCCCACCCTGGTTTCCTATCTCCTCACCTCCAAGGAACATTGAGGCTTCTCATGGGACTGTTTTGGGTCCTTGTCTCCTTCTCTTAAAAATAACTCCCTTTTATTTCTCAGTGGTCCCATTTGGGCTCCATGAATAGCCATCAGCCCCCTCAAGCCCCTCAGACTGCAAGGACTGCATATGGGCTTCTCTGTAAGCAAATACATGTGCTTATTCTGCTTTACTGGGAAGTGTAACAGATGGAAAACCTGCCTGAGGTACAAAG
Organism: Varanus salvator macromaculatus; assembly: GCA_023646645.1. Lineage (NCBI taxonomy): Eukaryota > Metazoa > Chordata > Lepidosauria > Squamata > Varanidae > Varanus > Varanus salvator. Next base: position 8,909,790 of record JAIXND010000852.1, on the reverse strand, counting down.
GAAGCAGCGAGCCAGACGTCCAGCACGAGGGATGACTCACTAGAATGTGTGTGTTTGTAACTCTAGTTACAAAGCTAGTGTCGTGCTGTGAGCGTGAGCCTCGGGAGACTGCTATCAGAGAATCTCACTTCAGTTTTCGCTCTTGTAACTTCTATCACTGTCTCAGAAAAAAGGGCAAGGGATATGTCTCCCATGTTCTTGATACAATGCAGAAGAATCCCTCCCATCTTAAAATAGCCCAAACGAAGACTGAATGCACCCAGGGACCATCAAGACTCATAGAATTCTAAGTGCCAGTAGAAACAGAATAACTGAAATTGATGAAAAAAAAGAGAATGGAAGGGTCTGCTTGAATTGGCTGGCTGGACAGGATTAAGGAGTGAGCATATACTGCAATATTTTGTTTCAGGTCTCAGCTATATCTGTATGAATGAGAAGGTTCTGCTGAATACTTTTCCTATGTGTAAATGTTAAAAACAAAGAAACCTGGATAATTTTCCCAATAAACCAGGGAACTGGCTGCAGATTCATTTTTTTGATATTGTCATTCAGTGCCTCAATGAAGCGCTCATAATCCGGTTGCGGAAGAACCACTCCAGGAAACAAATCAGATATGATCCCCTGTGAAAAGAAAGGGGAGAATATTCTTTAAGAGGAAGGCTTCTAGGAGTAAAGTCGTTCACATTTTTTTCAAGCTATTGTGTGAATGAATGCAGAAATGCTTTTTTAGTTTATCACGACTGTCTCCTCAATGACTGCTTGTCTGAATTAACACAGGAGCATGTAGTGTTATCAGCATCTAAAAGACCATCCATTATCTTACCTGAAACAGAGGGACATCTTGTGCTAAGAATTTAGCTAAGTTAACATCCAGCAGAGCCCTAAGCAACAGCACGCTTTCATTTTCATCTGGGTACTTTAATTTCAGGTTTCCTGCTGCCGTCAGGACCGATTTCACTGCACGCATCCCATAGTCATAGTGATGTTGTGAGGATAACTGCTCGGAGCAGAGACGGTAGGTAGCAACAATTTTCTGGGCCAAACTGTGAAAGATTAGAATTGGTTACCATTCATGGGCATCAAACACTGGCTTAAAAGGATAAAATATCTGTCTTTATAAATGGTGAAATATTTAAAATGAATATTATCGAGTCAGTTTATAAACAATGCAGGGAGAGCCCAAAATATATGAAATGAAATAGATTTTTTCTTCTTATCTGCAGATGAGTCATGGCTAAGGTAATAGCAACTGGGACTTGTTCTTGCTTTGGCCTATGGCTACAACTAGTGATAGTGCATTAATAACTGAACGTGTATTTTCTATTTGAAAAAATATAGAGCTAGTGTGTCATTCACCTATGATGGATGAAACCTCCCCCCACCCCCCGCCATCAATTGCTTAGCAGAAAGAAGTGATGTTACATTGAGCAGAGCTGCAACGTCTGTGGGGGAAGCGGGAAGACAGGATTCCCTGGATTCTTAGGCCCAAGGTCAGAAAAAAGCTCTGGTCTTGGAGCTGGGGATCCATGCCCCGATCCTGCTTGCCTGCAGTCAGTACTATACCAGCTGTTTCTCCAAGGCTGTAATCCTGATTTTGGAGAAGGGCTAAGGGGGTGGTTTCCAGGAGGCAGGGAAGGGAGGGGACTGGAGCCACCATGATATGAGGTAATCTGGAGCCAACCAGTGAGGAAAAAAAGTGAGGTTCTGAGGCATCTTTTGGAGAACGTGATTCAAGCATGAATTTTCATAGAAGAAAATTCAGTACAGCTGCAGCAATATGGCACAATAACGGAACTTCAGAGTCAATGATACATTATACATTAGCAAATATCAAGGCCATCGATATATAGCAAAAACTCTGCTAGGAAGCAGTACTTTTCCTCTTTTGACAATAGTCTCACAAATCCCAGCCAGTTTGATGGGACATGCTGGAAGCTGTAGGACATTTTCTGCCTAAACATGCATAGGATTCCACCCTTAGAATGGGAAGTCCAGGTGGTAAAAATTCATTTTCCTTGGTGATCAGATTCAGCTCTGAATGGCTAAATAAAGCCTTTTCCATATATAGCAAGATTCTTAAAGGTCCTTTGTTGCTCACACATTGTTCCAGGGTGGGAGTTTCGCGTATACTACATGAAACTGAGCTTTTAAATGTAAAAGTGGCCCTAGCTAGTAAAACAAACATGCTCTGACTAACTTACCTTCTGGAATCAAGAAATCCCATTGAATAAAGAGAAATTTCACCAATCAAAGCATAATCTGGGACCATCATGGCGACTGTACGGAATAAAGCCTAAAGAAGCACAGGAGGTGGAGAGGGGGGACAGCAAGGTCTTAATGCAAAGATCAATGAGAACTTTGTTTACTGGGCAAGCTGCAGTTGAGTTATAGTACCTGTGAGGCCATGGCATCAGAAGAAGTAGCTAAAGAATCACACTTAGGCTAGCCAGGATCTGTCTGGCCAAAAAAATCTAGGAACCCATTCTGATGTTCAGAATAAACATGCGGTACAGTCCTGCAGGGATTTTACACTTCAGAATGCGGTTGGGAGAAGATAAGCTTTCTTTTTTCTTGGAACTTATGTCAATCGGAAAAATACATATTCACTCCAGAGCAGCTCCGGGAGGATGCATTCTGGTGGTGGGAGTAGCTGAAGGTGAGAGCGCAAGTCCAAAATACCAGGGTCTATGTTCCTGCTTTCAAAGGAGACATGTGGGGAGCACATGCCTCGTTCGGACAGAAAATCATGCTCTTGCAAGTTTAGCAAGTACTGCAAGAGGTTGTGAGAAAGGAGAGGGTCAGGAAGTTGCTTGCAGGTCGTGTGTTACCCACCGCATGTTACAATACTGACATTGTCCGCACAGGAGGGAACAAGGAGTTGCTTCCTCTCATGTCAGACCATTGGCTCCTCTAGCTTACTATTATTTACATGGGCTGGCAGCAGCTCCTCAGGCTTTCAAGTTCTAGCCAGCCCTACCGAAAAATCCTGATATTTGCCATGAAATTATGTTCAAAGTAGCTCAACACAAAGAGTAAATGAATCAATCAGGTAGACATGCATGCAGAATCATATTAATTTCATAATATTATATCCATCTCACCAAACAAATGAAGACACTGAAATGAACACTTTCCTAAGTATCTGAAAACCCATTTATTTCTTCTAAGAGCATTGCTCTCCAGGCAATTCGCAAAAAGGAAATGCTAAAGCGCATCATTAACTTAAAGTACACAATACGCTATCAGTGTAGGAAAAAGTCAGATTTTCAGATCACAGATTTTGAAACCTGAGAGAATAAAAATGTCGCCATACAGTTCTGGGAAGCTAGGCACTTAGGTGGAGCAATCGCTGTGATTCCTGGGTGCTGTCCCAGGTTCTGAAATCTGACACTCGGGTTCTTTTTGGAAGTCTGTTATCAGATGCCTTGTCCCCAGTACTGATCCATATACCCAGCTGCCTATTCATGCTCATCACTGCCCAGACTCAGTGTCACCAAATGAGAACCTCATTTACCTTCAAGTTATCAGGAAGCTCCGCACGCCCAGCATACCCAGGATTCATAGTAATGAACACAGCACAGGTTGGATTAAGGGAAATCTCCGTGCCTTCAAAGAGGAATGTTTTGAGCTTCCGGATAATGGCCTGCTGAATACTAAGGATCTGCTGTGCCACTACAGACAGCACTTCAACCTAACAGAAAAAATCAATAAAATAAAGCATCAGATGTAAAATGTGTCCTCACTAGGGTTTGGTATACCCATGCTGGAGGCTGCCATTGGATAATTTGAAATGATATTTTGAAATACTATGATGAACCAATGATTAAAAGGTGCAGTCCAAATATTTAGTAATATCGGAAACACCCTTCTGGCAAGTCAAACAACTGGTCCCATATTATTGTCAGCCCTAGTTGGAGGTGGATCTTCACATTTTTGGACATGGATTTTTCCCATCCCAGATTCCAGAGATTGTTCTTGGGATATTCTTGACGCAAAGCATGGGGTCTATGTGCGTTTGTATCATCAGTGCACACCAGACAGAATCACATATGTTTAAGTATATCAACTACGTTAAACGTTCTATACAACTGAAAATTTATCAGTGCATAATGCTTGTCAAGTTATCCCATTATGTTTGCTGGAACACTGAAAGGGAAAAGCAGGACTCTGTTTTAATGAGCAACTGAGTAATTCCAGCAATTGTGCTGCTGCCAGAGAGGCTGTTGTAGTTGTTGTAAGCAGTGCACTTACAAAGACAACTAGGAAATGGACAGGAACTAAAATCAGTGTGAAACATCAGTGCGCTCTTCCACTTTTAGAAGCCCAGATCATGGTTTAGGTTCTCAACTATGATTAATACAAACCATGGTTTAGTGCAAGAATAGGGCACCTCATTCAAATGTAGTCCTAAATCTCATACGCAAGCAGTGGCTGGTGGTTCCAATGTCAGTGGGGTGGTGTATCCACTCTGGGCTTCAGTCTGAAATATGGTGCGGAACCCATTCTAGTGCTATGGTTCAATAGCACAAATAGTTCCTTAAAAGGTCAGACTGTAATGTGGGGCAGATGCACCACCCCACAGAATTGGAACTGCCAATATCCACCAATTGTGCTTGTCCCTAGCACCACTCCCAAACCAGAGCAACATCCCTTCAACTACTTTTCTAGAACTCCCAGCGGCATCACCCTGGGAGAAGAGATCTCATGGGTTGGTGACAGAGGCTGCGAGAAAAGCCAGCGCTCGCTCGCTCTCTCTCTCTCTCTCTCTCTCTCTCTCACACACACACACACACACACACACTAAGTTCCCCTGTTCATCCAATTCCAGAGATTTTTCTGCAAGCAGAACAAGCGACAAGAAGCAAGATCACTAAGCCTCTCAGGGGAATGAGAATGAGAGAGGCAGAAAAGCTGAAAGAAAAGGAGGAAAGCAGGGGGAGAGGTACATCCACAACCAGAGAGCGTCTCCATTTGCCTGCTTGGATGGATGGGGGTGATGCAGCTGTGGATGTCCTGCCTATTTTGAGTTTTTGGTCCCACCCACTGCTGGAACCTGACAGGTCCTGGCCATGGTAACACAGACCGCAGCATGAACATTTCCCCGGCTCTGGTTTAATGTCATGACTGAACTGACCTCACCAACTTCATGGATGGTATTTACATGTTTAAAAATTAGTCTAACCATAGATTAAAAAGGCACATACATTTATAATGTTAAGCTCGATGTTATCACTTATTTGATTTCTAGCCTGCCTTTTTCATTTTTTAAAGAACTGAAAGCAGCTTCTACCATTTTTCTCCTGCTGCTCTCAGTTCTACACCCTCAACCACAACCCTGTGAGGTTGGTTGGGCTGAGACTCTGTGATTGGCTCCAAGTCACCCAGGTGGTTCCATGGCTGAGTGGGGACTAGAACCCAGATTTCCTGAGTCCCAGAAGAACACCTGAACTTTACAAAATCATGCATGTGAGGAGCAATCAATTCTGTAACTATATTAAAATCTGAGCCATCTACTAAACTGACTATACACCTACCTGGGAGTTAGTCCTTTGAACTCAAAGGGGGTCACCTGTGAGAGACTCCTCTGTCATTTACATGCCACATTCTTGGGATATTATATTACAGGTTTTTGGCTATTCCAGCCATTTCTATTAATATAAAATTACCTCAATCCTGTTGAACTCATCAAAGCAGGCCCAAGCTCCAGCCTGGGCAAGACCTTTAAAGAATTTTCCCATGGCTTTGTAATCAAGACCGTCAGAGCAATTGAAGACCACACACTGAAACAAATGGAAGCAGATATTGTTCAAAGATAAGACAAAGTCATTGCTGACAAGATTATTTCCAACATTTTGCTTTTATTTCCTGGTGTGACTCTTGTACCTTCCACAGTTGTGTGATAAGCAGAAATTTGACAGGAGAAGCTTTGTTCGCTTCACTGATTAATGGATGCTGCCAGACTAATCTGATTTCATTTTTTATTAGATCCCCCCGCACCCCGATGAACCGTGGGCACACTGTGAACATAATGTGTCTTGAATTCGGCAAAGCTTTTGATAAAGTGCCCCATGATATCCTGATTAGCAAACTAGCTAAAAGTGGTCTAAATCAAAAAACTATCAGGTGGTCCACAGCTGGCTACAGAACCAGACTCAGTGAGTGCTCCAAAACGGCACCTTCTCAAACTGGGGAGTGGAAACAAGTGTACTCTCCTGGGTCCAGTGCTCTTCAACAATTTTATTAATGATTCGGATGAGGAAGTGCAGGGAGCGATTATTAGATTTGCAGATGACACAGAACTGGGTGGGAGAGCTTAATACCCTGGACTTCACCAATTCAAAGTGACCTTGATCGATTGGAGAACTGGGCTGAACGCAACAGAATTAAATTTAAACAGGACAACTGCCAAGTTTTGCACCTAGGAAAAGAAAGCAAATGCATAGTTACAAGATGGGGGATACTTGGCTCAAGAGCACTATCCTCTCTATTCAGCACTAGCTGGGCCTCTTGGAGTACTGTGTCTGGGGTGTAATAGCTTAGGAAAGATGCAGACAAACTCGAAAAGGTTCAGAGGAGGGCAAGAAAGGCGATCAAGGGTTTGGAGACTAAATCCTATAAGGAAAGACTGAACCACTGGCCTTAGGAAATAAAAGACTGAGAGGAGCACTCTTTGAGCACTTGGCAGGTTGTCTCACAGAGGACTAGAATGCCTCTTAGATCATCCCAGATTGCAGGGCAAAGAATAAAGAGCTCAAGTTACAGGAAGCCCGAACTTTGTGACTGCTAGAGCAGTACAGCAGGGGGAGCTTGTGGGCTGGAGGCTTTCAAGAGGCAGTTGGACAGCCATCTGTCAGGAATACGTCACCCTGGAGTCCTGCAACAGCAGGTGGTTGACCTCAGTGGCCTTACCAGCCTCTTCCAACTCTACTGCTCTATGACTCTGTGATCCGGAGGGCACTAGCCCTGCTGCAATCCAGCCACCCTCTTGAAGAACTGCTTTAGAAAATATGGGAGGCAGCGGGACATGCTTTCCTTTTTTCCTACCTGCAGCAGGAAGCCATTTCCTTTCCCTAAGTCACCCCCACACGGCCTTGCTCCCCTCCAGGATTTCAAATGTATGTATACTTTTATGGATGTTTGAACTAAAGAAAGTCTGTCTGTCTTCAGTAGCACATGTTAACACATAACCTGTAGTTTGGTGTGAGAGGACACACCAAAACAATTATGTCTCAGCTGACAAAATAATGCTCATCCCACCACCAGATGTCAGCGCCTTACCATCTTGTACCACCGTGGCACAGTTTGATTTTCATTCGTTCATTTTTAACAAAATAGTAAGAGCAAGGCACCCTCCCCTGCCCCAGGTCTGGAAATTCCTTGAGTTAAGATGTTCCCTCAAATTTGGATATCTTCCTCGTAAAGAGAAATGGAAGGAAGCACATTCCTGTCACACTAAACCATGGTTTACATCAGGACTCTGACACCATTAAGAACATCCCAGAATGGCATTCATTTTACCATCTGAAGAATCTAACTCAATCATTATGAAGAATATTTTTGTTTGTTTAAAACTTTTCTATATCATCTCACACTTAGACGTCTCAGGACAGTTTATTTTGCCTTTAAGAAATGTTTTCCCCCCCAGGGGAAATAGTTTGAAGAAATGGATGTGCTTCTTTGATCTCCAGGGTCTAAGGTTGATTTTGTATCAATCCCCTCAGTATCCATGTACCAATAAGCAAGGCCAGCATTGGGGGCCGGGGTGGGGGGGTTGCTTTTGGCAGGTAATGCAACTTGACTTTCTACATCGCTCAAGAATGGTCCTGAGGTCCAAAGCACTGTTCATGAATTGCTAGACCTGTGCTCTTTCTTCCATTGTTTATGAACTTCTGATGCACAACCAAAGATGTTCACTGAAAGCTATTTTTATACTGCAGTCTCTAGAAGCAAGAGAAGTATCAGTAGATTGTTGCAGTACCTGCTTGGCCAGTGCTTTTGCCAGATCTTTGGTTGTCTCAGTCTTGCCTGTCCCTGCAGGTCCTTCAGGAGCACCTCCCAGATTTAATTTCAAAGCTCCCATTAGTGTCCTAAGACATAAAGAGAGCAGAACAAGCATGGTGCACATTAAAATAGGAAAGAGATGTTGAACCTTTTTCAGTCCAAGAGTAAAATACCATTTCGGAGAAACTGCACTGGGCGGTTGCGGGGCAGGCACAGTCTAGGGGTAGCCAGGCTGAAAACAAAAGGGGTTGGAACAAAATACCAAAACTACCAGCAAATTTTACTGTAAAGCTTTCTGCCAGTAACTAAGCCTTAGCTGAGGCATTTCATCTTGACAGAATGGTGGGAAAAGCTGCTCAAATGCGACTTAATCAACCAGTGACTGGTGCTAGAAGGAAAGGAGGGGTAACTAGCTAAGGAACTTAAGTAGGCCAGATAGCGGGCAAGGCCTTGAAGTTCCGAACCCCTGAGATACACAGAAAGATAAGACATGGAGAGAGATATAATACATTGCACTATTCAAACACACTGCCAGATACAAAAGAGCATCAGCATAGACTTTGGTTGCCATTTACTGAATTTTATGTCGTATGTCCTGCATACATACATAGGTGACTGAGCGTATATGTGTTGGGTTGCTTTGCGTTTTATCAAATGATGTCCTTCTGCCTCCCACCTGTGCCCCCACTGCAACTTGTGGCCCATCCCCTACAGTTTCTGTGCCTTGGTCCTGCGTGATCTATAGATCTGACAGAATTCTGCCAAAAGTGAAACTTTACCTGTAGCATCGGTCGGTCAGTGGAGTTATCACCAAACGCAGAGAATTGCCTAGGTACTCATAGCCATATTTGGCTTCAGTTGTGATCATTCGGACCATTACATCTCCATCTTCCCAGTAATATCTCAGCTGGGAAATCCATTGGAAATCGTTCAGATCAGAAACTTGGTCTTCCGCCAGTTTTGCAACAACATCCCGTGCTATGTGAACAAAGACACTTCATCAAATACATCTTACTATATTGAAGGCAAATATTTGGCTTCTATTTGTTCAAATGATTTTGCAACACCAGCCATGTGCATTTGGCAATGTACCCTCAAACATTTTACAATACTGTATTGTGGGTGAGACTCAGACAGCACGTAGAATGACAAATCCTGCTACGATTAATGAGAAAATAGCTCAGAGCTGAATTCAGCTTGCAGCAAATAGAAACCATGATCCAACACTAAGGGGATGAGTTTTCCTGAGCCTGAACAACGTGTCAGGCTCACGCACAGCAGCTTCCTCTCACTTCCTCCCACATGATCAGAAAGTTGAGTTCGATTGAGCTGAATTTCACTTTTATGGAATTTCAGCATAGTGGTATGTCTGTCATAGCCCAGGGTTCCAACTGGCCACCCCCAGGAGAAATGTCTGATACGGCCCTCTCAGACCAGAAGAGGATGAAGCCATGGAAGCACTCGTTGATGCCCCTCTTGTCACAGGGCCATCAGGCACAAAAAAGCCCTGGGAACAGCCCCCATACTTCTGGAGAAGGAGGTGTGGCTGCCCTCAGCTTCTGAGGACTCCATGCTGCCCCAGTCAAAGACCTCAAAAGTAAGGGAGAAGGCCTCATGTGATGTGTGGGACAAGCTGGGGACCTTTAAGAGGCCTGGGATCTATTAAAGGCCCGGTTTGAGTCTTCCTGTTGCCCTGATGTTTAAGGAACATATTATTTAATGAACTCATGCTGCTTGTCCCCCCACACATCTCCCCACACCTCAGTCCTGTGGTTTACCATGCACGTCAATGACTGTGAGGGCCCCCAAGGTCAGCCGGGCCCCGCCAGATAGCTTTCCTCGCACCAGTTCTACGATTTCTGCAATCTGCTTGTTGCTTTTATCCAGAAATGCCTGCAATACAAACACAATGGAGAAGGCCATTATTTCAAAGGGACACGCAGTTGTGTGGCACTTTATTTCTCACATGTCGGCAGTTCAAACACAGCCTGAAAGAATGAAATTGGTATCTTTATGCCATTCATCCGTTTGCCATTTCTTTATTTCAGCCTCTTTACCCTGCCTTTCCATGGTATAGCATATTCAAGGCAAGTTATCAATAAACATGTCTCATATGTATCTCATAGATATCTATCTCACAACAGATCAAACACATTCCTCATAATAAAACAAAGGAACAGCAGCAAAAACAAAAACAGCAGCTTGAAAACCGTGACTCAGACAATACTGCCCCCCACCCACCACCAGCCCAACAGAGTAGTTCATCCTCCCCCACCTAATGAGCCATCTCTGCCTCTGCTATTTCTGCTTGCAGAGCCCTATGTGGGGAAGGACCATGTATGATCTGCATGTGGCAGCTGGATGATTTGTTCCCACATGACATTGGTTCTGCATGCATGCGATTCCCCTGCATTTACGAACTGAGTCAGTTTATGGAGTACGTGCAGTTTATACAGCAAGGCTTGTTCCAACTAGCTGCACATTGTCAGAACATCTGCCTGCAGCCCAGCCCTTATAGGCTGTCTAGTGAGTTCATGGTAGACGCAAGATTCTAATGGAGGTCTTCTTCATTTGCCATTCAGGATCTTTGCCACAGTGCTACAGCCTCTCTCATTTTAACCCTCAAAACTGACAGGGTCCCAGACATGGAAGAAAGGCATACGATACAGGACCCTTGCTAGAATTAAAGAGGTCTGAGTGTCATCAGCGCCTGGATGAGAGAAAAGCCAATGTAGGGCAACTTGAATTTCATGACACGAGAGAAGCAGGATACAAGTCAAATATATATGCAATGCATTATTAAAATGTAAGCATTCTAAGGCTGAAGCTGATGTAGTCATCCAATATAAAATATGTAAGACGTTCAAAATGTAGGAAGGCAAAGTAATCAAGGACCTCCAGTTTGCAAAGCAGCACAGCAATTTGTTTTGAAAAGTTATCTGCATATTAGCATGGGATGCTGCTAAACTATGAATTTATCAGAACATGCACAAAATACCATTTGCTGTCTAATACAGCCTTTGAGCAACATATACTACGACATTATTTATTAATTAAGAAGTCTTACAGGTAAAGTTTTTTCCTGTATGGCTTGTGCTACTTCTTCTGTCCAGAAGATTGATGATACACAGATAACGATTTGTCCAGGCCACTGCAGCACCCACTTATTCCGGGGAACCTTTTAAAAAACACAATAAATATCCATGTCAGATTCCAGCTGTGGACCTAAGCTCAGAAATTGAAAAGGTAAGCTCTTAATCGGAAGGTGTGGAGGGTGCAACATTTTCAAAAACATCTCTGTGTATTGCAGTCTTGAAGAGAAATTTGGGGAATTTGCAGACGGTAAATCGGTAGGTCACACTAAATTGGAAGAGTTCCCGAGTGCCCATCATTTATCATGGTGGCTTGGGATGGCTTGGGACCTGGTTATCTAAAGGAGCGCCTGCGTCCATATTTGCCCTCCCGCCCCTTGAGATCGGTGGCAGAGGCCATCCTCCGGGAACCCCCCGTGAAAGACATTAGGAGGCAAAGTACGCGGAAGAGGGCTTTCTCTGCGGTGGCACCCCACTTAAGGAATGTGCTCCCCAGAGAGGTCCGCCTGGCACCGTCATTACTTTGTTTTTCAGCGCCAGCCCAATACCTTTTTATTTAAACATTATTTTAATTAATTGCTAACTCATTTATTGGTTTTAAATTATTGCCTGGATGTTTCCAGTTTTTTATGTATTGTATTGTTATTTATTTGTTGGAAGCCACCCTGAGGCTTATGCGAATGGGGCGGCATACAAGAATCCCAAATAAATAAATAAATAAATAAATAAATAAATAAATAAATAAATAAATATCAAATACAGCCAAAAGGCTGCCTTTTTCTCTCTTTTGCACCGTAAGTACAGAGTTGCTACTAAGAGAACAACTAGTGTTGATATCAGCCAAGGAAATTTGCCATATGAAGCCAACAAATTACCTCTGGTATTCAGGGGAGACTGGTGTCTCCTACGTCCCTAGAGCACCTTGCCAATTGCAGCTTTATTTTGAGCTTTAAAGAAGCTATTCGTGATGCTCCGTGCTGGCAAACCATGAGAGGTGCAGAACCCGGATCCCCTGAATCCCAGTCCAACATTCTGACCATGAAAACATACCCAGTCTCTGAAAGGTCTTAGGTGCAACAGCATTTGCAGAGGGCTCATTACCTCAACATACCCTCCAATGCCATCCTCTATGACTTTTCGAATGCTGCCCAACATCATTTCTTCTACTTGTGACAGCCATTTCTCAACCATGCCCTTAAAAATACAAATGTGAACATAAAGGATCACTGGGACAATGGCTGAAACAGAACATTCGCAGCTGAAAGAGAACATTCATAGGAAAAACACTTGGGAAATCATATAGGCCAAGTCTTACCTGTTCCAGATGCATTGCTACATGACTTTCATATGGCTGAGGATGGTTGGAATTGTCATCTGTCACATCTGGAGGGCTCCAGGTTGCAGAAGCCCAATATTGGCTTCATTCCAAGGGACTAGCTACACAACACATTGCGTGCAGTATTGTTGCTTTGCTATTGTTAGTACACAGTTTTATTGTTTAAAACAATAGCCATTTTAACAATGGCTATTGTTAGTACGGTTTTAATTTAACTGTGAAAAGATGTTTGAGTGCTTCCAGACATGGGTGTTTTAATGGCACTGCAGATCTTGAGTGAGAGAGATTTCTACGGAAAGCATGGCACAGAAGTCATGCAACACTCCTACCCCATCCTAATTTCCCCTGCAAAGACTTCAAATTTCCATGGGAAAAAATGGATGAAAATTCAATGCAGGTGCAAAGGGAAAGGTTAAAGCAGGTGAGCCTTTCCTATAGAGGAGGTACAGAGCACAGAGGCAGGGAGTGTCTGGTGTGACCTGTGCAGGGCACAACAGAGAATTGTATTGGCTGAGAAGCTACAGAAAGTTCTGTTAGGCTCATCTACACCTGGAGAGATTGCATAATTGTTCTATAGTGGCATTTTCTTTTTTTAAGTTAGATTTTCTGAAAATGAAAGGAAAACAGGAAGAGAAGAATTTCATGACTATATGTGACAATGCAGGTGCCCATAAAAAGTGCATGAGCAAAGATCACAGGTAAATCTCTATATTGTGGAAGCACAACCAATTTAACTGTTTGTTGGCAACAAATGCTGTTGCACATCTTTGACTAAAATGCTGCGTTTGCAGTTGGTTTTCTTTTGGTCACATTATAGATATGTGCTTTTCTGTCATTGCTTTCCATAGCTTACTCTACAAACTGGATTCTATAGTTATGTGTCAGAACACATTCCCCAAAACAACTTTATGACCAATATAGCAGCAACTACTACTACTACTAATAATAATAATAATATGCAAAAATTACTTTGGCATGTGCTGGGAAGATTTTCTTAATAAAAGGAACAATTTCTTTCTCGGAACTGATCATGCCTATAATCTCCAGATTATCAGTAAAATCGAGTTTTGCAATTCCCTCAAAGCACTTCTTCAAGTGTGGCTGCACACGGAGAGGATCTTTGGTTTCAGACAAAATCTCCAACAACTCGTCATTAGAAAGGAAGAAGAATCTGTTCAAAATAGGGTTTAACAATACATGTCAGTCGGTAACTCAGAACAGGGGTGCAGGGTACATTATATCATTGACCCTGGCTCTATGTCTCAGTGGTAGAGAACACGTGTCAGAGGCAAAGCAGCTCTGTTCAACCAGTCGCCACCCTCTCCAGTTAAAAGAATCTCTGGTCACAGATCCTAGGAAATGTATCTGCCAGAAACCCTGAATTTTGTAATCCCTTCAATGCTTGCAGTTCTCCAAAGCTTCACTGCAGAGTTTCTTAGAACTCACTCCCATTTCCACTTTATCATTTACTTTTTTAATTATTGTGTTCTTGTTATGTTATATTATTATGGTTGTGATGTATTGTATTTATGGTTTTTTTCTGTCTATAAAAAAAAATAAAGAGGGGGTAAAAAAACTTCCATTTTCATTTGCAACCTGCCTTTCAGTTTGGTTGACTGGAAAAAATCTCGCCTTTTGAACAGGAAAAGTGTACTTTTTTTTTCAAAACTGTGCACTTTCGCTCACTGTTTAAAGCACGAACATGTGTATTTTTGAAAGTGTGTGCTGTAAATACATATATTTCTAATGTAACTACAAATTTAGCAACATCGAACTGTTTCTCAAATATAAGCTGTCCCATTTGGGGCAGCAAACGGGGTAGGTTCAAAAGTTTTGCCCACTGAAATGCTCATGCATCCCTAATGGCTACTAGGCACAGTAGCCAGTCACTACCTCCAAGACCAAAGGCAACATGCCTCTGAGTGCCAGTTGTGGGAGATCAGTCAGGGCTGTTGCCTCATGTCCAGCTTGTGGCATCTGATTGGTCATTGTGGGGGGAAATGGTTCTGGCTTAGACAGGCCCTGGTTTTGATCCAACAGGGATTTTCTGGTGTTTTCATATAAACCTGGTCAGTCCTTGCGAGATCAAATGAAAGTACCAGAAACCAAGTTCTCTGTGTCAAGTAGTTCCAGAAACCAAATTTCTTAGCACATATTCATTTGCGCCAGACTGGGACTTGCTCATAAACCTACCTTGGAAAAAACAATCTCTTCTTTTCCAGGTAAGTATTTAAGCCCTTCTGGATGTCTTCTAAAAGTATATTTGCTTCCTGCAGCCTCTCCAACATCTTTGGTTGTTCAGTGGCAACCAGGACTCTGGTGTCTTTCACCTATTTTGAAAGGTTAATTTAAAAAAGTAAATGCAAACTTTATCTTTACTGGAGAATAGCCAGACAGATTATTATGTTATGTGAAGATGCAAGATTGTGTTTGTAGGATTCTATATCACTTCTAAACAACTGGTTTCTAAGTTGGATATACACAGAACAGTCAATTGATATCAATACTGGATTCCTTCACTGAGTGTTGCTCCTTCTGCACACAAATTGGCGCCATCAGTAGCATGGGGGGTTCTACTACACACTTGGCTAGTAGCCCACCGGGTAACTCTGAGCCAGTCACTCACTCTAGGCCCAGCCTACTCACAGGGCTGTTGTTTGAGGATAAAAAGGAGCTATGCCCTGGGTTCCACACAAGAGGGGAAAAGGAGGGATGTACCTGCAGTGTAATAATTATTACCACCAGCAGTGGGCAAACTTCAAGGCTTGCAAAATACCAAGCACAAAAGAAAACACACAGCTTAATGAAAAAAACCTCAAGGTGGGAGGAACCCTAAAATAGCCCAGTGAGGACTGAGCAGGCACAGCAACGAACGAACAAACGAACGAACGAAGGGCACCAGGCTGGGGATGCCTGTCCAAGTAGAGCAGCCTTTCCTACCATTCTGCCTACAACTCCAAACTGGCCCAGAGGGCATGACCAAGAGCCAGGGGTGATGGAAGTTGTGGTCCAGAACACATGGAAGACAGGAGGCTGGGATGAATGCATCCGATGGGCCTCCTCCTCCAACGTGCTTCCTACTACCACCCCCTCCCTCTCCAATCTCTGCCTCCTCCAGAGAGGACACTCCCTGACCCCTAAAGTGGCAGAGCCACTCCTTCCTATCCAACACACAGAAAGTTCCATCCCTGGGGATCTGAAAAGGCTCACTTTTGTCTCCACAACTACCCTATGGGACAGATTAGGCTGGGCAACAGTGAACCAGTAAACTGGATCTCTGGACAGGGATCTGAGCCTGGGCTTTATCAGACTTGGTGCAGCACATGCCAGCTGCTGCACTGCACCGGCACTGCCATGTCACATGGATAAGACACACCATGGGAAATGCCAGCCGCCAGGGGCAGGTGGGAAATGCAAAGGGCGAGGCTATAAAGTACAAGAACTTACCGCCTGTGCCATGATATCCTTCCAGTAAGTGTCAACTATCCCAAACTTCCTACCCTCTTCCGGCATTTGAGCAATGATGTCCTCAGAACTGAAGATGGGTTCCAGGTAAAGCCATGTTGCCTGACATTTTAACCAGCCGTCTAGAATTTCCTGCATCAGGACAAGCTTCTCTTCCCACCTCTGTAAAGAGTTTATTTCAAAATCACCAGGAGAATGCACAAAGATACATCTAAAGGCAACCAATCAATATTCTTGTTTCACATAGAATGATAACACAGATGACAAGTCTAGCAGCACAAACTAGACTTTGCACAGAATTCTTTCTTGCAACTTCCCTTGCTATTGTTAAAATATTAGGACAGGGAAGGGCAACATGTGGTCCCACCCTGCTACCCCCTGAAATTCAGGAGGAATTCCCCCACTTTTTTATTTTTTGGCCAATAAAATTGTGTCCAGAGTACCAAGGGAGAGATCATCACAATCAAGCTAAGAATGATATTTTGGGGACATTAATACCAGCTAAAGTATCTTACAACAAAGGAACCCATTTTAGCCTCTTTGGTGCTTCTTAATAGACCTAGGCAGCATTTCCCTTGCCTGTCATTGACACCCATTTGGGAGGCCTGGAGGACAAATATAGCCCCCAAACTCCTGAATTTTCCCACACCATTTTGTAGTAGGAGTTGAAAACCCTTGCTACCTGATCTACTGCAATATACCTGAAGACAAGTGTCTTTGGAATTGGTCAACTGATCTAAGCCATGGTTTAGGCAGTCCTACTTTTTCTTTTTATTTATTTATTTTTGGATTTATATCCTGCCTTTTTCCTACAAAGGGCTTAAGGCAGCTTATATCTCCTCCTCCATCTTATCCCCACAACAACAGCCCTGTGAGGTAGGTTGAGCTGAGAGTCTGTGACTCGCTCAAAGTCACTCAGTTGGCTCCATGGCTGAGTGGGGATTTGAACCCAGTTCCTCTGAGTCCCAGTCCCATGCTCTGAACCACTACGCCACACTGGCTCTCTTTACAGCAAAACCTGTCTAGAGAAAGCATCGCATGAAGCACACCGTAGCACAGGCTGGTTTTCCTCACCCGACATTCTGTTTCTATCGGTTTGATGAATGGAGAGCCACACATTGTCTGAGTCTTGATAATGTGATCATCGAGCAAAAGCTGGATGTCATCGATGGAGGACAGAATGCTGGTGTCCTGTAAGCAAGCCACAGTTCGTTGAGACAAAAAAAGGCCCACTTGTTGGCACCATTCTTCTATGCACATGATGGCACTCTTTCCTTTCTTGTCATAGATGTATATACAGCTATCTTGATTCTCTTAGGTATCCCCCCAAATGGCAGCATTCATGCCTAAAAAGTGGTTTGCTCTTACAGACTGATAGGTTGCGGGAACTTCAAGGTATGCAGAAGTAGAAAATACAGGCGAGCAGGAGAGAAGCACTAAAATGACCCAGTGAGGATTGTGTAAGCCCCTTCCTTCTAATTAAGGGATTAATTAGACAATCGCAATCCTGTATATGTTTAGACAGAAAAAGTTCCCACAAGCATGCATAACTGAGACAAGCTTGCATGCTCCAGGCCTGACACACAGACACCGATATCAAAGCAAGTGGCGACCCGCTGACTTAAGTGAAACAACATAAATGGGAAAAGAATGAGAATGATTGTCCAACACCAAGTTATTCAAAAAGGAGAAAACGTACTCACAGTGTCCCTATACTTTACAAAGTTGAAGCAGATATTGACCCATTCCGATTTCATTTTCTCCATGTTCTTCTCTAAGGAATACTCCTTGCTAGCTGCTGCTCCAATAGGCTCTATTCTAGATGGAATTGGAAATGAGAAAACAAGGGCAAAGCCATTCATCATAAAGCCATAGAAGGGGTAACGTTGCACTACAAGGTTCAATTGACCAATTAATCATTTTTAATTAATTTTTAAGGGAAGACCCCGGTTAGGTTGCTGGTACAGCTCTCTCTTCCTATGCAAAATCGAAAAGAGCAAAATGTAACAATTTGACATGGTGTCATGGAAGTAAATATAGGAATCTCACAAAATGGGAGGGTGACTTGCAGAACATGGGTATGGGGGCGGGATCTTGTTTGCCTTTTTCTATGATATTCTCAGGAGTTTCCTCAGTGGCTCTCCCCATAGACAGGTTCAATCAATGCCTCATTAGTTCTCCCAGTGAGTCAAGGCCAGTCCTGCCACAGGAGGTATTTTATTCCCCTCAGAGTGCAACTCTTTTCATTTCCAAGCAGGTTTCCTCCAGAGGAACTAGACCCCGGCTACAACTCTCTCTGCGCCAGAGCTATGCAAGACCTCCTTGCCCAAACTGGTGTCTTCTAGGATGTGTGAACTACAACTTCCATCACCCCAGTGGGCTGTGCTGGCTGGGGTTCTTGACGGCATCAGGGTGGGAAAGACAGGAATAAGGCATCAGTCAGCACCAGGATGCTGCTTGAGTAACACTGCTGGCTCACTGCTTTTAATTAAGAGGGGGGCCTTACACATGTTGAGGCAGAAGAAAGCCCCCCCCGCCCCCGCTTTCTCTGTGGTAGCTCCCCAATCTGGGAGAAGAAGCTCAGCACATCCACGCGAGAAATCTGTACTGGGGAACACATCCCACTGAATGTGGTGAAAGCAGAGAGGCTTACTTCTGAGTAAACATGCACAGAATTGCATTATTTGGCTCTATGCACATACACTGGGACCCAATGTGTGGAAAGAGCCTATGGACACAGATATAATTGAGATTTATTCATTTCTCTGGGTGAAAGCTCAGTGGTTGAAGACGTGTGTAAAAGAGAGAGTAGAATTGGAAATGAGCAGTGCTACTCAGTCTAAACCCCCACCCGCTCTCTGTGAAACAGAGAAAAGCTAGGACCTATTCCAGTCCTCTTGCATGCACAATTGATTCAGCTCATACAGTTTTGGGCACTGCTGTAAACATGTGGGATTGTCATGGAGACAAGATCATTATCAAGCGAGAAGAATATAATTTCACATAAATAGTTTGGACTGAAAATTCCCAGACCAGCTGTAAAGAGTTTCCATATTTACTTCAAAATAATTTTTTAAAAAGTCATAAAGCTTTAAACATTTTCAAGAAATATCAAGTAGAAATTAAATGTCAGTATTTTAAAGCAAACAACAAATACTCAGTCTGGGTATTAACATTTGGGTCTATTTCTTACTTTTCAATAAATTTTGATAGTCCATATTCTAACACATTCATGAGAGAAGTAGTTTCATCGGGTCTTATCTCATATCCAACTATATCACTGATCTAGAAATAAAGGGTTGAAGAGACAAATATCATCATGAAAAACAAGAAGAAGAGGAGCTTAGGTAAAGATAGTTATACTGACTTAACTTGCAGTATTCTTGTAACAAGTACATAAAGAGTTCTGAAAAACATGACAGAAACTCTAGAGAAAGGAAGGAATATCTATCTTTCATAGAAAATTTGTCTACTTTTATTTTGGTATAATACATTATGGCATTAGGTATTATTTTTTGATTTACTAAAAATATTGTAAACAAAATGACTATGTAAAGTTATAAGACAATTTTGAATAAATTGGCATAAGGATATGAATGACCTCCCATTGGAAATATGTATAAAATTGAACAAAATATTGTATTATTTTAATAGTAACACTTAATAATAATATTAACAGAAATATCAATGCATTTTTCCTACTAAATGTGGAAATAAACTCCAAGTGGCTCATGGTGCATTTTTAATCTCCAATATTCATATATACTTAGTGATTTTCTATAAAAATGGGAATTCCTGATATAGCAATGGAGAATTGTTCCCCACTTTTAAAAGGCTGCAGGAAATAAGCTATCCCTCTGGGAAGAAGGCATTTAAAAAAGTCTTTTAAAAGCCATTTAATGCCCCAAACATGCATTAGTTATTTTAAAAGCCCTTTTGTATACTATGCATACTAAACATACACCATACATTGCTCTTACACTGAACAATTCAGTGGCTATGGGAGAACCAGCTAGAAAGAGAATTACTGATGAGATCCATATCAGGAACAAGAGCTGCAATCCAGTTACTCTTACTGCTAGTCACTGAGCCTGTGAAAAGGTATTTAGAGTGGAAGCAAAATCCACCCAAAAGCCAAGAAAACATCAGGAATTAATGGACAGGAGAAAGGAGTTTGGCTATTTCTGAAACGTAGGAGGGCTGAGCTGGGACTACAGGCTAGATAGCGTCCAGAGGCTTGAGGTGTTCACCCGGGCCAGATCCCCAGAGCCAAGGGGTCGGGGTGCATTCGTAAGAGCAAGAGCTTTTCGGATCTGACAGCGTTCATTCAACAGCACCTGCTCCCAGTGCCTGTCCTTCATCCCACGATTACAGGCAATAGACAGGACTGGCAGATGCTGCTTGAATTTGTCGATCTTAAACTTCACGTTCTCCGCTAAACGCTTTGGTCCTGGCTGATCCACCAGAGTCTTCGTCAGCTTATACACGGTCCTCCACATGGCAGAGACCTCCTCACTAATCTCTTCAGCATTCATACGAATGAGTGGCCCTGCAGGCAGAATTGGAAATAGCAATCAGCATTTTGAGCATGCCCATGCTCCTAAGAATCACTGTGCACTGTCAAAACAAATGAAATACCAAAGCCCCACCTTAAAGAGCACAAGGGGCAGCCACAGAAGAATCCTGCATGCGCAGAGGTTTTGCACTTCAAGCTACTTCAGAAAGTTGTATTCAGATTCTCTTTGCACATTCATGTGAGAAAAGTGATCCATTCTTGTAGAAAGACAAGAAATGGTTGGCCAGAGCTGTTAAGTAAGCATCTTAACCCTACTCTGTATGAAGGCTTGACTCTTAATGCATTGGGGGATAGTACAGTGGCCATATCACCTCCATTTCATATCAGGAGGCTTCATCTCTTACACTGCTCATGCGGAAGAAAAAGTAGCACCTATCACAACAGAAAAAGATTTTTTTTTTCATGTTTGTGACAGACACAGTACAGAATCCATTAAGGAGAATTTGTGACAGACACAGTACAAAATCCATTAAGGAAAATGAATCATGTTAAATTATTGATATTCAAGACTTGATCTCTCTGCTTTTCGTGAGAAGAACCTGGACGCTATTTCTACCTGTCCCTCCCAGTGGTGCAAGCAGGACTGGAGCATGGGCAAAAGTTCTGATGGCCCAGTGGCTCCCCCAAAAAATTACCTCGCTGAACCACTGTTTCCCACAAAATCAACACAGAACGTATCATCATAAAACGAGATAAAACTCATTTCTGAGTAAATTCCTGCCCAGTACGGTCCTCACCGTTCATCCATTCCTCAGACTTTGTATGAAAATTATAAGCAGTCACCCAGAGCTGCTCAAAGGGCTGTTTGTGCGTGATGATTGTCTGCAGAAGAGGAAACTGGCTTTTTTCTCGTTCAAGCAGCTCCTCTTCTTTATTAATAGCCTGTAACACAGACATGCAATATTCTTGCTTTAAGACATTGGCATAGCATGGCCAAAAAGCTAAAATGGATTCTAGAAAAGACGAATGTTACATATACAGGCGACAGCTAAGAAACATCCAAGCAGGAGAATAAGTTGATAGGATTATATGGTGGAGTTATGCCTTGGATGCCAATTCTCAGGTCTGGTTCACAACACTCCTTGAGCAAGTGTTAGCACATAATGTTGCCAAATGCCTGTTGCTGCTCATTCCCTGTCCAGGGCATGGCTGGCTTGGCGGGGCACCATTTAAAAAAGCACAAGAAGCAAAGCACCCAACGTGGGCCAGTGCTCCAGGGCATTGTTGGAAAATTTAAATGGCTCTCAAGATAAATCCACCAGGTAAGATATCAGTCACAAAGGGACACTTACCTATCTCCTATCAAATACCTAGGGCATTTCTGAATGCATAAATATTTCCATCAGGATCTTTGTGGATCAGATATCATAATAAAATAAGAAGCGCTCTGCTGGATCAGGCCAAAGAGCTATCTAGTCCAGTATTCTGTTTCCACTAATTATGAAGTAGATTTGTGTTAATTTTGCTCACAAGACATGCAAACGGGCCCCATTCAAAGCTACAAGCACATGTCCACTGAAAATATTCCCAAATTGTGAAACACATGCTTGTGTTCATCTTGTTCTGTGTTCCCAGTCTGATTTGTGCAAATTTGTGGAAACCATCCCTGCTTTAGTCTGCAGAGAAAAATCAGGCAAATTTGTGCAGCTCCGTCATTCACAAGTTTCCCATGTACGCAACGCGAGCAGTGATGGCAAACATGTATGGGGACCGGGTGCAAGATGAGGAGTGAGACTGTGTTCCGAGGATGGTAGCAACCCCACGTATCCCCCATTTGCCCATCTCCCATTCCCACAAGGACCAACTAGATGCCCATGGAAAGCTTGATGTAAATGCAGTAGCGCCACCCCACTCATCTTCCCCAGCACCCCACTCAGCTTCCCCAACTATCAGTATTGCATGCTGCCTCTCATACTAAAGTATAGCCATTTGTGACCGGTAGCCATGGACTGACCTACCCTCCATGAATTTATCTAATCTTCTTTAAAATTGCCCAAGCAGGCCCCAGTCAATTCTTCTTCTGGTAACAAATCCCATAGATATGCACCATATGGAGAAAGCCTTCATTTTTATCTGCCTGGAATCTCTTATGGATGGCCCCAGGCTCTTGTATTATGAATAAAAAAAAATTCCTCCCATTTGCTTTCTCCACACCATGCAGAATTTTATACACCTTTATCATGTTCACCTGTTATGTGTCCTTTATTTATTTTTGCATAAACTTGTATAGGTTAGTACCATATCGGGAATAAAGCTAATGATTGCATATTCAAATCTATGAAGACTAACTTCATATTCAGCTAGGGCGTAGTCCAGATTCTTTGATAACTCATTAAATTTTTCAACATTGTTCTTCATTTCTTCCATAGTCATGACGTCTTTCTTTCGGAAGCTTTCAACTTCTTTATTATAACTTTCAAGCACAGCCTCAAATTCGGAACACCTGGTTTGAATCAAAGCACCAAAGCTTACTGTCATCTTAACAAGACTTTCTCAATTAACAACGAACAAAGAAAATCAAGAATAAAGCAGTTTTAGATCAATGTAACGTAAAATTTCTAAATAAAATCAATAAATAATCGTTGACTTAACTAGATCTAATTAAACATAGTCATACAACCCATTGATTTCAATGGACCTTCTGCATGTATGACTAAATCTGGACCTAATCCAGGATCCTTATGTTACAAAATTGGGCCTGGCCCTAGATCAATTCGCACCCGCCAGATGAGGAGAGACTTCTAATTTCTGTGGTAACTTGGCCCTAACTAGGAACCAGCTGTTCATTCTATTTCAGTTCATGCCAGTTCCACAGGCGTTCATTCGTAAATTTGTTTTGTCTGTTTCCACATCCATCTGTGACTTCTTTATGCTTTGTTTGGCTTAAAAATAAAGTATTTTAATGCATTTTCCTACCAAATAAATGGCTCAAGTGCATTTTCTCATACAATACACAGTTTTAAATGCATTTAATCCTAAAATATGCATTTTTGTATATTTTTTGAGCAAAAAACTCACACAACTCAGAGAAGCAGGAAAACCAAAGGACAGCTGTGCTGTGTGCCAAGAAGTACAAAACAGGTTGATTCATTTAAACATGCAGATCAAATGAAATCTTCAAATATTTCTAGAAAACAGTCACAAACCTCTTGATGAGAGCAAGTTCCACATGATCTCTTCTGTTCATCAGCTGGGTCCTGCTGGTTTCAAAGATGACCTCAATTTCATCAGGCCAGTGAAGAACAGTACTGTTTAATTTTATATCATCATCTAGGATAAAATATGTATTCTGAAAATTTTGATTTGGAAAAAAATCTCTGCAGGCTAGGAAAATGCCAACAAGTCAATGCAACTGAGGGGCAATTCTTTGGCC
This sequence comes from Varanus salvator macromaculatus, assembly GCA_023646645.1. NCBI lineage: Eukaryota > Metazoa > Chordata > Lepidosauria > Squamata > Varanidae > Varanus > Varanus salvator. Next base: position 8,885,947 of record JAIXND010000852.1, on the reverse strand, counting down.
CATAGGTAGCATCTTAGGGCCCAGAAGATCCCCAGATCCAAGGTCAGAAACAGTGCTCAGCCTTGGACCTCAGGACTAGTGCTCCATCCCTCCCCTCCATGCAACCAACACAGAACAAGCTGTGCCAACTGCTCTCTAAGGTTAGGGAAGCAACCTTAAAGAAGAGCAGAAAGGAGTGTTCTGATGACTGAAGCAGAGGAGACTGCAAAGGCTAGTATATCAGTTATCCTGGAACCAATCCTGCCAACGTACATGCTGATTAAGAAGGCCAATTATGAATTAACAAGAGAGTGGGGTGGGGGGAAACTAATCACCAAAAAAGAAGACAGTGATTTAATGTTGGCTTTTCCTAATTTATAGGTATACATGAAAATTTACAGATACGTATTAGATTTTCAATAGAAAGTCAAGATGTCTCCTCATGCTGTTGAAGACAATGACCTGTGGATCTGCCTCTTCAGTCTGATATACAGGTGTTTTCTCTGGACGGGCAACAGCCCTTAAAGTTCAGTATCTTTAAACTGGAATTGACCAGGACAGCACTTCAAACAGAGGATCTCTTCAGATAACAGGCAGTCCTCTGGCAGCCCTACAAATACAGTGCTCTCCTCTTCAAAAGAGCCTGGACTCCCACAGAATGCTAAGTCCAGGCTGCTGCAGGTATTTTTCCTCCCATTGCTTTCAATGCAAGGGAGATGTTAAAAGACAGAGCAAAATGCCACCTCTTGCTCTAACCCTGAGTGGAGCAAGATAGCGAATTGTCTGAAATTGTCTGCCACAGTTTTTTTTCTCTCCACCGCACCCCACTTAATTTTTCTTATGGAGAGGGGGACATTCCTCATGCCCAGATGCTTAGCCTGTGGCCTAATAGTGTATTTTTCATCTCCAAACGTACAAGGGAGGTCAGCATAGTCCATCAGAAATTCAAGTCTGTAGATAGCCTCCTTAATTTCACGACGCAGCTTAAAAACAGTCACTTCACTCGCTTTTTTCAAGTAGGCCGTGAGCTCAACAAGCTCTTCGGTGGTCAAAGGCACCTCACTGACTTTGTCTGCAATTACATTGTACTGGTTACAAATGCTAAAAAAGAAAGAAAGAAAGAAACAGAAAGGGTGTGTAATTATGACACAGTCATCACAATGAATGAAAATTATTTCTGTTGCAAATCATTCCTAATATGGTAGTCCTATTCCAATGGTGGGTGGGGCAAGAAGCAAGGGAGCAGGCCCAAAATACAAAAAAAAAAAATCTTCACACTTTTGCTCATTGCTTTTCCTGCCAATAACCAAATCTTAGGAAAGGCATTTCATTTATTTTAGAATGTGGAAAAAACCTATGCAAAAGCCAGGAAAACAGCAAATTATTTGAGAAAGGGTCATGGCTATTTCAAGAGCCCCAAATTGCCATACTGAGACCCTGGGAAGGCCCAATTTGGCACCTGAGTATAAGGTGAGTTCCTACCCCTAATCCAAGTAGAAAACAGCAAATATTTATTAGTGAATTCTCATGGCTAACCAGTTTGGAATTATTAAGAATGTGTAGACTCTTTAAATTTCATTTCAAGCAGAAAAGTGATATACATGAAATAGAGCATAAAGGTGAAGGCTGCAGGGAAAGTTCTGGCTGGGAAGCAGGACCATGGACAGCTCTGCACAAAGCAAAGAAAAATCCAAGCTTTGAAATGTGCATTAAGAGCTTCAGCTCAGGGTTATGTTCCAACAAAAGCCTGGAGCCAATTGTTAATTCATTCATTAAATTCATTAGATTTACAGTATATATTGCTTCACACAACCAAAAGAAGCACTACCATGATGTATGAAGGACAGAGTACAAATATATGGCATATATAACATATACTATATAATATATTCATTAAAACCATACAACTATCTTATAAATAATTGCTCCCAAAATTCACTTAAAACCATTTCCATTCCAGTATAGAAAAAAGTAGCAAAAAATAACCACAGATGCTGGAGCTCAACAGTATTCAAATGTGTTGGAGAAGAAACATGTAGTCATCTGGTGTTGAAAGGCTGAACGCGTGTCTGTTGTATGAGCAACCGCACAGAACACCAATAGGCTGTAAGCAGAATATGTTTTCTGGCTCCAGCCCCTCAGAGGAAGCTATCAAAGGGGTTATGCCTGATTCCTTGGGCAGTGGTCCCAGAGGAGTTTGGCGGATCCTCCAGCCCAGCTCAAAAGAGATTTTCCCGGCACTGCAAGGCTAGGAGCAAGAACCAGACCATATGAACATTTGATGTTTATTTGGTTGTTTTTTTTAAAAGAGCACTTTGATACATAAAGCAAATCGCTTTTGTATCCTTTTCTCTTATGTCCTTTACATAATGCAATGCAAGTACTGCTCAGCTGAGGCGTGTGGCAGGTTCGTGCCACCCTCTGCCCGCCACTTGCAGGGATCCCCCTATTCTGTGAGCCCTCTGCTGCCCGGGACTGCCAGGGCCCTTGCCTGCTCATGGCATTCCCTCTGCCTTTCCCAACCTTGCACCCTCTCAATGCGCAACTCCCGGCATCTGACAGGCCTTCCTGCCTGCCCTGCCCTGCCCTGCCCTCTACTCAACGGCCTCACCACTGCCATTTCTTGGCCTCAAATAGCCTGGCCTGTTTCTTGAGGACCCACATAAGCAAACTTTCCTGCTAGCAGGAACAGAACAAGTATCAGCACCAACTAAAAACTACATTAAAACAGTAAAATTTCAAGACAGATTTAAAACACACATTTGTGTAAACAGCCTGAGTTTGAAAAAGACAAAGGTCTCCCTGTGACAATGAAAGGACCAAATGAGCTTCTCTAGGGGAGCGATTCCATAACTGGAGTGCCACCACCAAAAAGGCTCTCCAGGCCTTTGCAGCCATTTGCTCCAAATGACTTGGCAGAGGCATAAGTGGCAAATGATGTTTTAAGGATTGGGTAGCTACATATGAAAGAAGGCCATTTCCCAGGTAACCTGGTCCCAACCTGTTAACTTCTTTATAGATTAAAAGATCAGTCTTTTAAACTGGGCTCAGAAAGTAGTATTTACTCCAACAGGCAGCCTTTCTCCAGAATCTCAGGTACAGAACTTCCACATGAATAGCTACTGCAAAGCATTGCTTTACCTTAGAACGATGGTCCCTCTGCAGATTCATGCACTGGGTCACACTGCAATTGGTATGTAAGAGGGAGTCAATAAAACCCGGTTAAAGCCACATCCTCTGTACTTAAACTTACCTCTGATTTACTTCCCTGTTTTCACTGACTTCAAACTCTATCAGCCTGTCTTTCAGCTGTTGAGTCCGATTGCAAAGCTCCTCATTCAGTTTTGATGCATCCAGGCAGAACATGGCCAGGGGAACTGTGACGTGCATGGAAGCAATTTCTTTCTTCAGTTTTGTCAAGCCATCAATCTTCTGCATCAGGATGAAAGCACCATAATATATGGAGCAATGCCAACGACAAAGCAACAGTGATGTAATTGTTTTAGGCTATTTCAAAGAAATCAGGTTTATATTTGATTCCTGAATGATACTTAAAGGAAATGGTTTGGAGAGTGAGGGAACAGAATCAGGGCATTGCAGCATGTTTTACCCAGATATTTGTATACTTTATCAGTTCTATCTTCTGCCCTCTCAGTGCTTGTAGTGAATTCTTAAGCTCTTGCAAACTCAATTTACCAAAGAAATTGACTGCTGCATACAATAAAAATACTAGCAAGTCACTTACTTGAATTAAAGGAAAATGAGGCCAGGAGCCCTTGATTATTCAGGACTTGTGATGCAATTTTTGTCTTTCATTAGGATCTTGCATTAGCCTTTTTGATTGGGTAAATGTATAAGAAACTGATTTTGTTTTAAGATTTGCATTGCCAGAAAAATGTTTAAACCCTCCCCGCCACCCCCAAAGTCAACCTTCTAGGACCTTCATGTTCACAGTAACCATATGACATCCAAGGCTGGCAAAGTTTTTGATGTGCCAACAACATCCCAAAAACAAGCAGTGCACACACACAGGTACACACACGGATTGATGAGGCTGTATCGCAGTATTCTTTCAAAGCATATCTGTGCTCCAACCTAAAGAGCATTTCTGATCTGAACATAAAAGCTTCCCTTTCTTACAACAGATCTAAGGTTCCTAGATCCAACATCTGAAAATAAGGAAGACTGGGTAGAGCTACAAGGTCTTTCACATGCAACCATCCTACTCTGAAACAAAAGTTGTTCTGCTTCTTTTCCAGTAAGTCTCATGCCTTTTTGCTATGAAGAGTCATGCAAGAGACTTGGCCCTTACAGCACTACCTGCTGATTTGTGAATGACCTGAACACAAAGCCCACCTGAAACCCCCCAGGAAAGCCACACCCTAATTAAACTACCTATTGCTCTGTTAGAGCACCCTGCTGTTATTCTTTTCAGAACTCCAGCCCACGCACCTCATCCCTGCAAAGAGATGTCATTGTTCTGCTGGTGCACAAAAACCCTCTAACAAGTGCTGCCTTTCACTAAAGGCCCAGTTTTCTCTACAGGTAACCTGCAATCACTGATTCGACCCCTCCCAGCAGACATGCCATTCAAAGGAGGGCTCAGCAGGACGGAGAAATCAATCCTGGCTTATACATGTACCTTCCTCTGCAGGCATTGTTCTTACTCCTTAGAGAGCCTTTTTTGCTATCGGCTGGTATAAAAATTTAAAAAAAACCTAATGAAAACGAAATAAATAGTTATATAATAAACGGTTACCTCCACAAAATCATCCAGGTCATGTCTTTGGCTTAAAAATTCTGTCACACCTTTTGCTGCGTTGTTATTCAACAAATCACTGTATTTCCTGTACACGCTTAAGTATCTTAAATGCAGAAGGGTCATAAAAGAAACAAAAATTACCTAACCCAAGATAGTTGAAAATGATGAACAAAACTGTTGTTGGCGGGGGGCGGGGGGGGGTTGCTGTTTTTTAAAATGACACAGAAATCTTAGTGGTGCAGCTGGACTTAACAGTTTCATAGTTCCTTTAGATCCTACGTTTTATTCTAGTTGCGAAGCACACAGCAATTTATCATTGCTGTTCCATGCTTTACAGTTTCCACATTCCTGATATATTAGAACACAGCAAAATTAAAAATTATGCCAACTCTGATACAAAAAGAAACACTCCTAACATGCATAGTTTCATATTTTAAATGTACTTGAATCATAGCACTGTCATGACTACAGAAAGAAAAAAGATTTCTGCTTCTGCTGCCCTGAACTGAAAACACATTTTCTCAGAAAAAATATATATGTGCCAGCCAGCTGTCCCTTAACTCTAAAATGCTTTTTAAAAGAAGAAAGGATTCTGTGATGAATAGCATCAGTCCTAGTAGACCCTGGCATGCCTAGGGTGGCTGAAGCGCTGGCCCCTTGCCTGGGTGGTCATTTGGCAGCTCTTGGGGTCCCTAGTTTTACCAATGGCCACCAATAAATTCCAGGCACTGAAACTTCCAGAAACTATAGCAGAATTGTAGACAAATAAATAAAGCAAGTAGCTTGGTCACTAGCATTGTAGGTCTACAACAGCAATTCCAAGTATCAATCTGAAATACTTTACTATGGAGTTAAGCAAATCCTTCCATTTCTCTGGTCCTGACATGCGTCCTGTTAAATATAGCCAAGTCTTACCAGGCTAAGCAACTCCCCTAGGCAACCCTAAGGAATGTTTCATGACAGTGACACAAAAGATTCAGGTCTTGCAGGTTCTCCTTTATTATTTCCTACAATCCTGAATCCCTCTGGTTGGTGCAATGTGCAAAAGGGGGGATCAGGTTGGAGGAAATGTGCTAAGAAAGAACTAGAACAAAGGTGGGCAAGGTGTGGCCCCCATTGTCACTACTTCCCCCCTGCACCAAATCCTGCCCTTGGCAGCAACAGCAAAACAATGGAAGGTTGCCAATTTAAAATGAAATTGCTTTAAAGCTCAATTTCTTGCTGATTTTGATGCTCCTTCTGCCAAAATTCAGCAGCCCACATTTGAAATACAATCCCTGGGAGGTTCCAAGGAGTAGCTGGAGCCCCCAAAGTTGCTCTCTCGTGCTCTAGAAATGAGTCAGGGAATTCTTAGCCGTACCAGATCCAAACCCACATGTCCTTTCACCCCCAATCTACTTCTAGCGTCCCCTCAGCAATCATTTTCAACAACCTAATCTAAGGGGAGGGAGTTTTTCGTTGTGGCTATTGTTAGAAAACTGGAATTCAGAAATCCTTGGAAGTCTATTGCAAATCACCTAGAGACCTACCAATTGGTGTTTTCTCTGCTTCCTGTCTACCTCTGCTCTCTCTGGTCAACAGAACTAGCAGGAAATACTTACTTCTGTGGACCAACTAAATTGCGATCAAATATTTCAGCAGCTTTATTCACATATTCTGAAACTAAAGCTTCATCTTCTTGGACAGTACGAAGAATTAGGTCATCCCCTTTTAATTCCGGGAAAAGCTTAACTTGTACCTAAAGACAGGAAAAAATCACAGAAAAAGCAGGATGATACAGATAGGATGCATACATTTCTACAGGTCATGTATTATATGTGACACTTGAAAAGCACTTTGTTCTGTCTAATTTTTGGTCATGTCAGCCAACAATGCCAAAAGTACTTCCTGAAAAGTGTATGGATAAACCCTAAACCTGTTTACCAAGAAATGAGCCTCCTCAGTTGAATGGGGTTTACTCTAAAGTAGGTACACATTTGACTAAAGCCTTTATTAACTGTATCCTTGAAGTCATAGAAATTTCCTATTCAAATACACACTGAAATTGGTACTTAGGACAAAATAAGACATGACATGTGAGCTTTTAAATGTTGTGAATAAAATAAACAGCTATTTCAGGTGCAATCTGGCACACAAATTAGGACCCTAAAACACCAAAGAAATTTGATTGCTACAATACCCTAAGTCTCATTCCATAAACTATTGTAAATTATAGAATAGAAAACACAATAATGGGCAGGTTTGCTCAGAAATATGACACACTATGTTCAGTTGGGCTAACTCTCAGGTAAGTATGGATAACATTACGGCCAGAAATGTGGCTAACTTTTGAATAAACCTACACAGGAAGTTCATCCTCTTACTGGTACATACCTTTGGAAGTCCCTCAGCATTATTGAGGATCTCTAGGAAGCAGCGGTAGATTAAATCCCAGCAAGCTTTCATGTCTGGGTCAAATACAATTGAAGGATCTTTCACATCTAGCTTGATGACCAGTATTTGTGGTACAAAGAACTGCATTTCATGATAAGTTTCTCCAAAGTCATTTCCATCCTGAAGAAAAAGGATGAAAAGAACGTTACAGCTAGTGAAGGACAGTAAGGGACCTGTGAAAAATGACAGTCATTCATGGAGGAAAAGTATGAAATCAAAAGCCCTCTTCAGGTCTTCTAAATTTCACACCAACACGTGAGAAGGGAGAACGAGCATGCTAGCTTCATCCAAGCATCTCCAGCAACCTCTTTGTGTCCAGGACTGATGTCTCCAGTGGGAAGCCTCATCTTTCTGTGAAGACTCTCCACATGATAGGACAGGAAGTCCCCATGGACAGAAAGAGATTGCTGCTTCAAATGTTTACCCAGAATGCAAGGAGAGCAGAAGCAACATGCTCAGTCTTGGTCCTCCCTCCCAGGTTTTACTGAAAGTAAGATTTGGGATGACTGAGCAGGGCTAGAATGGAACTTGTTTGTTGACAATAACAATGAAAATAATAACAACAATGCATAATACAAGAATAAAACCAATTATAGAATGCTAATGACCATATAGATAAAACCAATATAAAATCTGAAACATTGTTTAACAATTAAAATGCTGTGGGGGGGGCAGTTGATCTGGTGCCAAAAAATATACAGTCAGCACCAGATGCACCACCCTGGAGAGCTGATTCTATAGCCAGGGTGCCACAGCTGAGAAGGCCCTTCCCTTCATGGCCACCTTCCTTATTTCTTTTAAAGGCAGTCCCTAGAGAAGGACATCCATATCCAACCTTATAGTGTGGGTAAGGATATGGGAAAAGAGGCTTCTTTAGCTATCCAAGCCCTAATCCATGTAGGGCTTTATAAGCTGGTGCAAGCACCTTGAAGCTAGCCTGGGCTTACATCCACAGAAATCAGCAAGCACTGAGAACAGCCATCAGAAAAATCTATCTGTATACAATCTATACAGAGAAAAGGATCCTATTCACAAAATGTTCCCATGTGTTCAGTGAGGTCTTCAGAAAGTTTCCTGGGGGTTGAACTATTTTAGTTCAAGCAAGAGGCCCATTTTTTCTGTTGAGGGCTGCATTTACTCAGGGGTAATTTATCAGGCGCTAATGCCAGCAGCAGGCAGGGCTGAAGCCAGTGATGGGTACAGCCAGAGCTAAAAATGGGCAGGGCCACCCCCCCCTCTCTCTGACACCCCCTTCTTTTTCTCCCTGCCTGTCCAGAGGACTGCTCAGGGCAGGAGTGGGAGAAGACAATCTGATCTGCTGGCTTCCAGAGAACTTTTAAACACTTTTTTAAAATCATTTTTAAAAACGTTTAAAAATGGCCACATGCAGCCCTACCCCTACTGTAGTTGCTACCTTTTTTAGCTTGAGCTCTCTTATTCTGCCACTTTCTGGTGCTTTGTTTTCTAATGATAAATTTTAGGATTACATTTTGTTATACCACTTTGAATAGAATTGGAAGCAGGGTAAGAATGTTGTTACTATTTTGATAAGCACATTAATAAGCTCAAGCTGGAAAATGGGATTGTAATATTGACATCTAATGTGGCTGCAAACCCAGGTGACATTATTCCATTCTGTATTTCTGTTTCCACTGAACTCATGTTTAAAATTTCTCTGCTTACTGTCATCCCAACCCATATGCACACACATCAATAATTCAGGAAGCACTTTCTGCATAACAAATCCGTTCCTCTTTGTGCCACAAAACTCTTTTTCACTGCAACAGACTAACTGTTCTGAGAGTCTACATACCTTGTGTATCTTAAAAAATGAAACAAGGTCTTCTAATGAGTGAATGACCATCTCCCGCAGCTGTAGCGACATGAGGATGGCAATTGAAGCAAAATATTCTTCTATTTGCTGGGAAGAGTCCAAGTCATTTTGGGGAGCAAGATGAAGCCAGTTTTCCTTCTGAGCAATAAAGAGCTCTGCACATGTGGGAATCCACCTGTAATATGGGAACAGTTTTTATCTCATTAACTTTATAGAGAGTTTGTTGTAAAGAATGCAGTGTAAGCTGCCTTGGGTATGTGCAATTTAAAGACAGAGTAGAAATGTTTCAAGTCAAACACAAATAAATATCACATGCAGAATATTTTCAATATAATGTATTATTGACAGCACTGTCAGGCTAAACATTGTCTGGACCATCCATATACTGTCTCCCAACAGTAACCACAGAAGAATTCTACCTACCAGAATGTCCTTTAAAAAGGCCAGCTTTTATATGTACAGGTTAGCCATGTGTCCTCTTTTACAAAGGACAGAATTTGAAGGGCAGCCCTCTATTTTGACTGTCCCATCTTTGAAGGGCTGTCCAGATAAAGAACCATCAGAAGGATGAGTTGGGCATTGAAACTGCCCATCAGTAACACCTGGACAGCAGATGAAGCAAGTCACGTAAGACACACAGTCACAGTTTTACACACTGTGGTGAGATCCACTGCATTTCTATTAAATTCTTGTTTGTGTTCTATTTATGTTTCCATATATACATTTTAGCAATGTTATGCAAATCTGTGTCCTCTCATAGTCTCCTTTTTGGTGATTCACAAGTGACTACCATAACCAGCACAATAACACTGATAAATCTGGAGGGGACTAACAACACTTAATGTCTGTATCTACATTCCTGTCCACTTCTGCTGTTTCTGTTTTTGATAAATACTGTAGGTTTTAAATTAGTTTAAATAAATATTACACAGTAAAGTCTCTAGAAGCAGAAGGATACACAGTCCTTTATTGCTAGCTGCTTTCAATCCATGATGCAAAGACTTTGACATGAGCTGGACTCATGCAGGATTTGCTCTGATCAAAAACAGAAATTAATCACTGTAAAAGTGAGCTTTAAAAAACAAACAAACCTGCTCTGTTCCCATGCAGACTGTTCTGTGGGCAGGATAAAATCATAATCTAACCCTCTAAACAGACAAATCCAAAGGAATAGCAAAAAGAAAATGGGGGATGCAATCCTATACCCGCTTACCTAGGTACTGAGCACATTCAATGGGGCTTACTTCTGATTAGACAGGGATGGGGTGGCACTGCTACTGATCTAGGCTAACACAATAAGACCCATGCATAATACAGACCAAAGGAGAACAGAACAGAAGGTAAATGGGAAGCTTTTGGTATATCTTTGGATGATTTGCCAGTGATCACTAAGGATTTCAGATTCCTCACTACCGAACAATTGCAGAACCAATGACCCTCACATGCAACCTAAATCGTATTGCTGAGATTAAGGATGCTTGGGAAACCAGGGCAGGGCTTTTCTATAGAAGAAATGTGAGCAGTTCTGGCTATTCAAATTCCTGTAATCAGAATTCTTTAATTATGAGTGAGTCTTTTGCTCCAGGCTCTGGTTGGTAGATTTCAAAAAGTTAGTAGAAAAACAAAGGAATATACAAATCTCTGAAGTCTATCCACCCTGGTGCAGTAGCTGCGAGACTAAACTGTGAATCATGAAGTCCCTCAGTTCATACCTGCCATGAACACACTAGGTGGGGTTGGGCCAGACGCTCTCTCTTTCAGCCAGAGTTTCATTCTCCTCCCTCCCTGCAAAACAGCCCCACAACCTTTTCCGTGTCTTGATTCCACCTTCAGGATGGTTCACACTTGTGGGTCAAAGAATGGAAGCACCTGAAGTGGCGTAATTGGTTCGTCTGTTTGGCCTGGCACCACCTCATTGGGTCTAGAAATTCACTCTTCTTCCCTCCTTTGTTCTACCATGTTTCCCCCCATGGCCAGGTTGCTTGGTTCTCAGTCCTTACCTGACAAATACAGCTTGTTCACCTTGACTTTTCAGAGACACCTGCCAACTGCTCCCTTTCTACCCTGTTTACCTCACATTCTGAATCTGAATTGTCTGCCTAGGAATGCTGTGTTGAAAGAAAGCTGGGCCCACTGAGGGGGTGAGGGACAGCTAAAGGGTTTTCAGAAATTAGCATCCACTTAAAGCATTTTGACCTGTTTTGAAGAATATCATGAGCTTCCTGACAGTGTTTTCGGATCAGTTCCTCAAACTCATTGGGCAGTAGCGGCAACTCACCAGCAAGTATATCATTGGTACGAACGAACCTCAGATTGCAAAACCTGTGGGGGTAAAATGCATAGCTGGGATGAGCTCGAGTTAGTGCTGCAGATACAAAGATTAAATGCAGGCATAACAGTGCTTAGGGACAACAGAGAATTTGGAGGTGTTTTTCAATAAGAGCTTACAAAATTTACTTAGTGCTTGGGGAGAGGGTCCACTGAAAATCCATAGCTTGTGGGCATGTGCTTTGGCTTTCAGGTTAGGACAAGAAGAATTCAAATACTCAAAAGCCGCCTAGGAAACTTGTATTAGGAAGTCCTGTGAGGATCATGAGTAAGCTTATCTTTTCCTGTGTATTGATAAACTTCACCCCTAGTCTAACTCGGTGATTAACAAGCTACATTTCATCTTTTGTACAAATGGTTCTGTCTCTTCCTGAGTATCCTCAGGTCTAATCTGATGTGGTCTTGGCCGAACTGGGCCCTCAGGGTAATTTACACAGCGCATGCTTGGCATGAAAATGCACTGTAACCAGAGCGCAACAGAGCCAGCATTCAGAGGGACAGGGTAAGCACTTCGGCAGCAGATCAACCATTCCCTCAGAATCCCCCTCCCACACACACACACACACTCTTACTTTAGTTCCAACCCTCACAGCACCTGGATGGGTTCACACATGGACTTTTCTAGCAACAATATATTGCTTCCCATTGTAATGAAAAGCAATTTAGCATTATGTGATCTTGAAAGGCCATTTGGCCCACTAAGACCCATTCGTTTTGTACAAGTCCGGCTGCTAGAATGGATTTGTTGATGTGGACCAACACGGCAGGCTATGTTTCTGGATTCTGCTTCCAGGCACAGCTACCAGGACTGTCACAATGAGCACACTTAAAAACCTACTGATGTCACTGATTCTGCCATACAGGAGGAATTACAGAATATTTATAAAGAAGGCAACTTACTCTGCAAACCAGAGCTGTTGCAAAGTAAGCATCATGGGATTCACTGTGAAAAGGTGCCGTTCATTCCAGCTTCTCACTTCTTGGTACATCTTGTGCCACGGGACGGGTGCACGGATCACTCTTTGGGGGAAAGGCTGGGGGATGCTGTGTATGAAGAGTCTCTTTCTTTCATCTGGATCCATCAAGATGTAATCAACTGGAGTAAAGTCATATAACATATGGGAAGAATAAGGCTAAGGCTAGGGCAAAACAAATAAACAAAATAATGCATTTCAACATAGTATTTGGAAGGGGTGGACAAGGGCGTGGCGTTAGCTGCATTTGCAAGCAACCACTAGGGGGCTCTGTGCCCATGGCCCAGGCTCTATGCTTCACTCCGCATAATAAGAGCAGCACTGTGTGACATTTTAAAGAATTAAAAAAGGCATTGCCCCATTCCCCCTTTCTTTTAAAATGTCAGTAGCATGTCTATAGTACAACATCTAGCATAGGAAAAATCCACGTGAATGTAAATCCTAAAAAGTTGTACCCAAACATAGTCTACTTGAGAAATCCAAAAGATGCAAGCAGCTATAGCATAAAATATGTCATTAAATATAATCTGGAGAACTATATGGCTGTACGTTACTTAAAATGTTATCATTCGAAAACTTTACAAGTACACTCCATTTTAAGGCTCAATCAGCTACCCATGAGTAAAGAAAATTTACAGAGCAATTTTACATCCTGAGTGTCAGCTCCATTTAACTCATAGGACTTGCTTCTGAGTAGAATGAGAGTGCACACTTAGTCAACCAACCAGCTACATTTTAGTGAATTAATTAATTCTGTGCCTGTTTATACATGATGAAAATCCAATAGCTAGAAATTTTAAGAATCATACATCCTTGTTTTCAAATGATGTGTGTGTGTGCGCGCACGCGCGCATGCACGCAAGAGAGAGAGAGAACGCATGCATATTACCTTAAACAAATATGCCCCTTGTGTTTTATCCCAAAAGGAATCACCCACTTTGCATATACTTAATTGTCCAGGGGAAATAACTTGAGCAACAAGCCATCCTTGCTACATTCACCTGACATGGCAGACCATCCAACCAAATGTAACTATGCAAGTCCCTCCAATGCAAAAGGGCTAAGGGGAGTCACTCTGGTCAAGTGAACCCAATCACAGGTTCACCTATATCAGTCACTGCCATCTTCTGTTTTTTATAAGTACGTGCATTACAAATCATTTTAAACATTTAAAATCTGCTGTCTTTTCTGATCTGGTAATCTACTCTGCAACTCTGCTGATAATTCTAAACAGATTTTGTTTCTAAAAAAGAAAATGGAGAACAGTTTGCCACTTCATATAGTGACCTTCATACTGTCATTCAGATAGGGCAGGTCCTAGAACAGAGTAGTAAAATGTTCAGCTTCCATGAGTACCCTAAACTAATGACACTCAACTCCAAGCACCATGGCATCAATCAAATCTCATTCTTCTCTCTTACCAATGTCTTTCATGAGCCAAATCTGATAATCATTTTGAATTTCTTCTTTTAAGCTGTTCAACAACGCCTCCAAATTTGGGTTGATTAGAAAAGGACTCGGGATATGGTTTAAAATACTGTCCATCACTTCTTCTTTCTGTGGTGTCAGCATGTCTTTCCGGATGCCCTTATGAATGTAGTAACAGTAGCGCTGCAAACCCCCACAAAATCATTAGATGGAATTAATATCATTAATGGAACAGAAGGCTACACTAGGGTCCTGTTTTAAAGTCATCTAAGTTGATAGTTACCTTGGTAGCAAACTGCATATCTCAAATATGCATTTTGTAAAGAAGAATCTCCTTTTGTGTTGAATGTTTTACTGACCCTTGGTTCTAGTAGTATGGGAAAGGGAGAAAACCTCTCAACCTTTTCCACAAGATGCATCTTTTTATACACCTCATAAACAGCCCAAACCTTGTGACCTTTCTTCACAGTGGAGCTGCTCAGTTTCTTCCCTCCCTTGAAGCTTGTTATCTCTTTTTGTTTTATCCATCCTTAATTATTTGGTGACCTCAGCAAACATAACCACCTCACTGCTTACCCTAACTTCTGATCACTTGTGAACTACCACTTAAATTTGTTTTGACATTATTTTAATTGCAAATTTCTTCTGAATTGTTTCTGCAGCTTTTAGCAGTTGCAATGCCAGGTCTCTCTAGTCAATTGCAAAGGTTGTCCTCACAGAATTCAGGCATAATGTTAAATGCCAAGAAGTTGCTCTCTTTTCAGCAGACTGCCATGAGAGTTCAACATTCAAAAAAGGAATGAAATAGGTTTTCAAATGGGGCACCAGCAAGTGGAAAGCAAAAAACAAAAAACAAAAATGGAAGGGAAGAGAATAATGAAAAACAAAAGTCAATTTTCCAACATCTTAAATATGGCTTTTTTGTATTTATTTTGTTGTTTAGACTTGCACTCCTCCTCCTCCTAGGCAGGCGTGCACTTTGAGGATGAAGGATGTTGTGAAACATGTACCTTTCTGTTTCAATTGCTCACCTACCTCCAGATCATTATCTGTGGGCAGCATTTCTTGTTTCCTGATCTCCTCTTCATGATAATGCATTACAATAAACTGTTCTTCTGGAGTCAGAGGCTCACTGTCAGAATAACAAGGAACTTCTAATTTTGGGATTTGCTTGTCTGCTGCTAATGGTTCCAACCTGCACACCCGGGATGTTTCTGCACCTCTGAAATGAAAAGCCACCGGTTTAGTTACCACCAGCCACCTCTGAAGTGAAAAGTACACCAGAAATGTACTTTTAAACAACTGCAGTCCATGTTATGCTTTGAGCATCTCCAAATCTTCAGGAAATCTCAAGCTTCTTTAACTTGGGCCAGCTTAACCTACTAGTTCCTTCACTGTATGCTTGTTGCAAGTTTCTTGAAGCCAGTGATGAACAACAGCATCTATTGTTACTATTAATGTGATGGTGATGATTTCTAAGAGGGGAGATTCAAGGAGACTGACAAAGTTAAAACATATACCATGTATAGCAGCTAAAGCCCACAAAACAGCAGTACTGTATTTCCACCCAAGGGCCAAAATCCATTTTGCAGTGGGCCTTGGTTATGGACAGGGCAGAAAGCAGAAGAAAGGCCAAAATATTTTAGTTTGAAGCTCCGACTGCCAATAACTAGGAGCATAGAATAACCATTTCAACCTTTGGGGGAAAAGGAACTGCAGAATACCATGAAATAATAATTGGTCAGCGGAAAAGGAATAAGATCTGAGGAAGGAGGCTTGGCTTCCTAGGGACATCCAGAATGCCGGATTATAATTCAAAGCCTGAGGCTCTGGTCCTCTATAGCCACTAAAGCATCGATATTAAACAATTCAGTGAGTCCATGAAACAGTTGATCATCTGCTGTCAAATGCCAAGAATAAAGGACAGTTTTGACTTTGTTTCGTTCAAAAAGATAAGCATTTTTTCAGTATATCTTTTGTATTCATAAATGCCTTTGCTTTTTTTTTTTTAATTACAGAATCTGGGGATCAAAGACTAAAACTCAGCAGCAGAGCACCTGTTTCACACGTCAAGCATACCAAGTACAATCTCTGGGAGGAAACTTTGGAGTGTCACTGCCAGTTATGGTAGACCGGGCTAAGCTAAATGGACTGAGAGTGGTCAGAAGTGGGCCACCTGCAATTTGCCCGCTTTTACTAGGAGTTGTGGGGCTGGCTGGAATGGTGCCTTGTACTAACCAGTCACTACCACCAGAGGACTGCATGGGGGCTCCTGCAGGGAAGATTTGGTCCCTTTCTGCCCCTCGCCTTGTGGGACAAGAACAACCAACCAAATTACACCTGTTAAATAAATTTAAAGTTGATAACTATGCAATACCTGTCAGAGTCACTGCCAACACTTCTTGGTGAATGTTTTGCCCTTTTCTCGGAAGGAGCATATTCTTTAGGAGCTGTGAGACTCCATCAAGGAAAAGCGCCAGCCAAAAACAAGGAGGAAAAGAAAGAAGAGGGAGGGCTCTTGCTATTGAGCCATGGTATTACATTGCTCACAATGGCCCAGAAATGCACTATGTTGAAGGTATTTTAATGATCTTGCTGCTGACACCAGAGTAAAACCAAGGGGTCATCAATATGGGAGGCCCTGCAGCAAAGAGTACCTTGCTGAGGAACACCTCCAGCCTGGAGTCATCCCACACCCACCCCACAGGTAGTGGGGATGGGGATGCAAGCACCACTCAGCCTTGTAAGTCACTGACATGAAGCTGGACTGGCCCCACCATAAGGCAGAATCAGATCCAGTGGCAGATGCTGTGGAGAGCAGTACGAGCAGGCTTAGCCATACCCCTTGAGTTCCTCAGCCTTTCCCCTCTCCTGGGGGATAGAATTATATATGTCTCTGAGCCATTTCAGGGAACAATAGATGGCAAAAGAAGAAGGGGACGGCAGAGAATGAGGTGGCTAGATGGAGTCACTGAAGCAGTTGGTGTGAGCTTGAGTGGACTCCGGGGGATGGTGGAGGACAGGAAGGCCTGGAGGAATGTTGTCCATGGGGTCGCAGTGGGTCGGACACGACTTCGCGACTAACAACAACAACTGAGCCATTTCAGCATTTCCCACTGCCTTCAGGTCTGGTGGGGAGATTCAGCTGCCAATTCCACCGGCTTCTGTGCATAGAATGGAATGGCGGTGGGGGATTGCCATCTTGTGCTTTGCCTGGGGCAGCAACGTATCTTAGCTAACTCTGGGGCTTACACGAGAAACATTGTTTCTAAGCATGTGGGATACGTGGAGATTCAGCTTTCTGTTTTGCAGACCCAGGAGTCTTCTTTGCCCGTATGGGTGAGACTATCTTCTGCAGATCTTTCATCTTCAGGTCTCGTGCAGGAAGTGTGTAGTTGTTGGCAATGGAATTGCTCGGGCTTCTGAAATAACGCTGCTCTTTAAACGGGGCTGCCAGTGTCCAGGATGCTCTCTGCATCAAAGTGGGGTAATAGCTGCTGTTTTGGATTAACTGAAATGGGAGGAAAGGAAAAGCAGCAAAGATGTTAACCTGTGCTACCTGCTGACTTCCTGGAGGTAATAAAAACTGGGACCTGGTGTGCATGTTTAACATAGCCCCTGCAGGCACCAATCCAAGCACCTGCAATTTCTCATTACTTGCAAATGTGATGAGGAAAGGTTGTTGGGGTAGTGGACAAGCCACCCAGAACCCATGGGCTTGCTTTAGAGTTTCGTGTAAAGAGAAGCTATGACATACCTCACCACACTCTGAATATTCCAAATGGTGGCCACCATGACAAGAAGCCCCTTGGAGACCACCACTGAATTGTCCATGACAACATTTACCTACTCTGATGTCTCAAATTTTCTATTATATAACAAAGCAGTTTTTCCACTGACAATATGGTAACTAAGAACAGCATAAAACAAATTTATTCTCATAGACACAGCAATTAAACTCATCCACTCCACTGAACCGTAATATGAACTTGAAAAAAATGAGTGCATGAAACTACAGAGTGATGTAAAGGATTTTTTTTCCCAGGCACGCACATAGAACTGCATAGCCAGGAGGCCTTTTCCTAAATGCTACACAATAATCCTGAATTGTGAATGATGAGAGTAAAAAAAATGAGGATTTGGAGGAGCTGAGATAAGCCACAGTTACATTTTCAGCAATGGATTTTTGCCTATGACTGATGGGAATGATCTTATCAGTAAAGAAACAGACACTAAACTCATGCTGTGGTCTCACTCAAAAGCCAAAGGCTGCTTCTAAAAATGTTCTGTGTAGGTTCCTTCTCCTGTTCGCTCCAAATTCTGATACCGTATTGTTCATTTGTCATTTAAACACCTCTTAGGGTTGCCTTGGGAATAGTTTAGACAAGGAGTCACTTAGGAAATAGTTTTGGAAGCTAGCTCTCTATTACATTTAAGAACAAATCTGCCATTGGGGAAGTGACAGAGGAAAAGAAAATTGATGGGCTCAATTCCATCTTACATAATTTCAGATAGTTCAGAAACAGATAACCAGTGGCGAAACCATTCTTCTTAAAATAAATAAATCCTGCTGCAATGTCTAGAAGCCAGACGGGCAACCGGTGGTGACCTCTTGGTCAAAGCCCAGTGAACTGCCAAAGGACTGTGCAAATAGCAGCAGGTGGGAAGCAGGTGTGCATTAATGCATATGCATGTCAGGGTCCAACAAAACTAGAACAGGTTCCTGCAGCATTTTAAGTTTTAAAATAATGTTATGGCCAGGCATGTACATGGCTATAGATGCTCACTTTATTATTTTAACATAATATTGTGCAGCAAATTGGTGCTTATTTCCAAGTCGATATATTTACCATCAGAGCAGCAGAGACACACTCCAAGTTGTTGTGGTTGTCCCACTTGTGCCATGATTTAAGTGGATTTAGAATGTGCAATTGCTGAGAGTATTCTTTTTGTTTGGCAAACAAGGTACTTGTTTTTTTTCTTCTGACATGTGATTGTAGATGCAGTTGCAAAGCACAGAGTGCCAGGGGAGAATGGTGGGGGGACAGGACTGTTCAATATGTCTTTTACAACTGAAGCAAACCTACTTCATCTAAACCTCCTTCCAATAAGACCACGAAGTCCAGAATCTAAAATTAAGTAAAGGTAAAGGTTTCCCCTTGACATTAAGTCCAGTCATGCCTGACTCTCGGGGGCGGTGCTCATCTCCGTTTCCTGGCCGAGGGAGCCAGCATTTGTCTGCAGACAGTCTCCGTGATCATGTGGCCGGCATGACTAAACACCTAAGTACACAGAATGCTGTTACCTTCCCACCAAAGTGGTGCCTTTTTATCTACTTGCATTTGCATGCTTTCAAGCTGCAAGGTCGGCAGGAGCTGGGACGGAGCAACAGGAACTCACCCCATTGTGCAGATTCAAACCGGCAACCTTTCAATCAACTAGCCCAGCAGCACAGCAGTTTAAATCACTGCACCACCTGCATCCCATCTAAAATTATATATCTCCAATTCTGCCTTTTTCAGAGTGCCACTTGCATCCAATAAGCAAAACCGGAAGACACAATCATACCCAGGTTGCAGGAAAAAACAAATCCTACAGCTCCCAGCAGTCCCTGGCCTGGTGAGATTTTCTATTTTTTAAAAAACCCTAAACTTGCATAGGACTGCATGCTTTGCAGAAAACGTTTAACCCAAGACGTGTACACATACCTTGTACAGTTCAGAGGGCTCTGCTGTAGCCAAAGGAGGCAAAGGTGGTAACTCAGGAATTTGTTTGGCATGGCTCATGTTATAGATAGAATCATTCTGCGCCTGGAAGAAATCAGGGTAAAATAAAATTTGTAGAACACCTACAAAATTAGGCATGTCTGAGCACAGGCATTAGCCATTTTTGAAGCCACATCACACTGCTGTGTCAGGTTATTGTATACGGCAGGTATCAAAACCTGGGAAATCCTATTTGTATACCATATGTGAACTGCAAACCTAATTTCACACAGAAAGAGAAGCCCTTTCAGTTTATTACCATATCACTTTCAAGCTGAAGAATGCTTATAACTCTTCGTGAGAAAATCTACTTTTGTTACCTGGTATTACCTACTTCTAATATTATGGCAGGGAGAAAAAAACCCCTTGCCAACTAGCAAGTCAGGGAAGAAGGTGAGATTATAATTCATGATGATGATGATAATGTACATTTACATCTCATGAAAATATGCACAACTTTACAGGTGGTTTCCCATCCAGGTACTGAACAGACTTTGACTTAAGCAAGGTGACTGTGTTGGATATTTTCAGACCACATCCTGAATGACTGGTTGCACCAAAGGTCAACGTAGTTGGCCACCTGCTGAGGGCCCACACCCTAGCAGGGGGCTTGCTAACCAGAGTCCCTCCAGCTGTGTTCAATGCGGTGGCAATGTGAAAGAGAAGCTGTAGATTTTGCTGCCAATTCAAGAAGCGGGTGGTAGCAATAATGAGGAAGAACATCAGCAGATGAGCTTCAGTTCCTTCCAACTCTATGCTCCTGTGACAGAAAACAGCTAAGCAGGGGCTCATCATCTGCTACTTGATCCATGCTTCTTCCCGTTTCAGTGTGACTTTCTGTTTTAGTCAAACCTTTATGAAGCTAGTGCAAAGAGAGAAAAGCTATTAAAAACTAATCCTATTGAAGCAGCTCAGCCTTCCAAAATATAAACACCAAAAGCCTATTCCCCGAACTAATACTTTCCAGCTTATCATACTTGAGCCATATTAAAGACAACCTGGTGGAAGTTTCACCATATTTAAGATCACAACGTTTCCAACCTACAAAATTAGCAGCAAGGATAATTAAGAACCCATAACCAGAAAAGAAGGGCCTTCATGCGAGGTTTTCCAATCCCAGTTGGCATACAGTCTTTGTCTCAAGGCCCAGACATAGTTCAGTCACACATACTTACCCTCACGATCTTAGCAGACTGTCTTGGATTCATCATTAACTTTTCCCTGGCAGTTTCCCAGTTATTCCTGAGTTGCTTCAAATGTACCAATTAGATCAGTCTTCTTCTCACAATAAATTGTTTGCTAACACTTTGTTTAAAACACCTGGAAGGAGCACAGTGATTGAGGAAAATAATTTCAGGACTGACATTCATTCCCAAATCTTGCAAAAGTAGCTTTTACAGATCTATTTTCCAACATCCCTCCAAGATTGCAAACTGGAAAGCAATGTCTCTGCCATCTTTGTTCTACCAAAGCTCCTCAGGTCCATCCCCTCAACAACTCACACTAATTGTTCTTGGCAAAAGTACCAAGTTGCACTTCAGTCCTTCCTCAGTCAAATGTTTATTTTGACTTTGCACTTCATTATTCATTCAGCACATTTATAACAATGAAGATATTGAAGACAAACATACATACACGTTGTGTTTTAATATGCTAGCTGTTATAGTATGTTTTAATTAAGAATTTATTTTTAACCTATGCTTTATTGTCAGCTGCCTTGTGTGCCATGTTTTTTGGCAGAAAATCAAGGCAGGGCATAAACAAAATGAATATTCAAAAAGACTGCCATCAAAACTTGACAGTGATCATTAAGGCAATTTTGAAGTTGAGAGTGGTATATGCTTGTTATCTACTTACTCAGGAAAAGCCAATTGGAATTAGTATAATTATTTATTAAATTTATATACCACCCAGCATCTACTAGGGACCCCGGAACAATATACATAACATTAGAAACAGGCAAATGCAGTAGCAGTAAGATACGTAACAATGCTTGCGCATCTGTGGTTGTTATATGCTGCTGTCTCCATTCATGGTGACCTTTTGGATTAATGCTCTGACCTTGACAACCCTGTCCAGCTCTTGTAAACTCAAGGCTCTGGCTTCTGCTATGGAATCAATAAATTCTCAGCATGCATAGCTGGTTAAATGGATGCTGGCAGCTGCATGGATGTTTGCTGTCTAAAATTAACTAGAATTGCACGCTAAGCCAATCAACCACACACACAAACAAAACAAATAACCTTTTTAAAAATGGAAATGCATTAGCAGAAGAAATGTTTTGATTTGGCACTGGAAGGAAAGGAAAGTCTGCAGGTATCAGCCACCTCTCACTCAGAGAGATCCTGTTTCCAAACTTCCACCTGTCTCCTCCTTTCTCTGTTTGTAATAAAAACATTCTTTTCCTTCCTTGCTTGCTTTCTCTCCAAGTTCCCTTTCTCCTTGCAGGCTTTTGCCTCCTCAGATGCTTCCCTACCTTCTCAACTGGCTTTTCCCACGATCAAATCTGATTTTCCCCATTTTGTGGGAGGGTGGCGAGTATGCTTTTAGCAAAGAAGGGTGGAAACTAAAGCAAACCCAAGCATTCCAGTTGGAAAGGAAAGGAAAGCAAAGCAAAGCAAAGCAAAACAAAACAAACACAAGCTTTCTCTGCCTCTTCTCAATACTATTACAGAGTGCATAGCAAGGGGTCAGAAACAGTGGGGAAGGGGCTGCCTCTACCTGTTGCTCCCCTAGTTACCTGTCTCTGTGCCTGAGTGCTGCTCACCACTCAGGAAGAACTTCAATATACGATACACTCTCCTCCACTTGTCAGCCTGTAACCAAGGTGACAGCATTATTGTCACTAGGCAACATAAGAATGAGTCCTCTCTTTCTTCCCTTCTCAACACCCCCTTCCTGCCCCAATCACCCAGTTGGCTGGAACAGCAACTTCTTCAAGGCTGGATCTCATCAGGCCGGAATCGTGAAGTACTGTTGCTCTACCAACTGAAAACTATTTTGATACGGTAGGATGGATTATTAACTTGGGTTAGGGCTGAAAAATGAATGACAAATACAGGGGGTAGCAGAAAAATCTAACTCTTCAAGGAAAGAGAGAGAGAATTAGCTGTGCATATTGAAGAAGGCCAATAAACCAGTTGAAGATCATCAGCTGGAAAAGCTGATCTACCTCCCTGAGATTTAGCTGTTCAGATTGGTGGTTGCTCAGCCACATCTGGATGGGATGCACTTCCTCCAGGAGCAAGTATACAATTTGAGAGTATTCCTAGTTCTAGTTCTCTCAGTTCAGATTCCTGTGGCCTCTACCTGCAAATACTTGAAACCAATGCAGTCCTTCCTGAATTGAATTATCCTACTACCACTGATTCATGTGTCAATATAACCTCTAGATTAGACTATTGTGATGTTTTATCTGTGGGACTTCCTTTGGTCATGGTTTAGAAACTGCATCTAGTTCAAAATACACTTGCAGGAGAATTAGCTGAGACCAGTGCTTTTTTTGTCATAGAACACACCGGAACAGAGTTCCGGCACCTTTTTTCGACAGATTTTCCAAGTTTTAAAAGTAACTCTTGAAAATTTGATGTTTGGTCCACGTGGATTTGAATTGCCCTGTCAAGCGTAGCAGGTCGGCGGCAAAATCATTAAAACGGTGCATGCAGGCTGCTTGTGTGTCGAGTCCGATGTGTGCGTACTTCGTACACGCTGCTGGCGCTGCTTGGCTTGTGATTGGTTGTGTGGTTGTGCACTGAGTGCTTACTGTGGGTGGCAACCATTATGTTTCATTACACAACTGACGTGTGTGTGTGTGTGTGCAGTGATTGACTACATGCAAAATGTAAATAATTTCATGAGTTCCAGCACTTTTTTTCTTACAAAAAAAGCACTGGCTGAGACTGAGTGCTGATAAGTTATCTAATCAGTGCTTAAGCAATTACCCTGTTTCTGTTCAAGGCTCATGTCAAATTGTTAGTGTCTATTGTTAATACTTGCAATGTATGGCTGTGAAAGCTGGACCATAAGGAAGGCCGAGCGCAAAAGGATTGAGGCCTTTGAGTTGTGGTGCTGGAGGAGACTCCTGCGAGTCCCTTGGACCGCAAGGCGATCAAACCGGTCAGTCCTAGAGGAGATCAACCCTGACTGCTCTTTAGAAGGCCAGATAGTGAAGATGAAACTGAAATACTTTGGCCACCTAATGAAAAGGAAGGACTCCCTGGAGAAGAGCCTAATGCTGGGAACAATAGATGGCAAAAGAAGAAGGGGACGGCAGAGGATGAGGTGGCTGGATGGAGTCACTGAGGCGGTTGGTGTGAGCTTGAGTGGACTCCGGGGGATGGTGGAGGACAGGAGGGCCTGGAGGAATGTTGTCCATGGGGTCGCGATGGGTCGGACACGACTTTGCGACTAACAACAACAAATTGTTAATACCTGTTGGTGCTACCTGAATAATCATCTACCTCCCTGAGAGACTTTCTATGAATGGAGGACCACCTTCAGCTGCCCATGGCATCGTAAGTACAGCAAGTCAGAAACCAGGGAATGGTCCTTCTCGGTAGCAGCATTCCACCCTTACAATAATCGTCCCAAAGAACTGATCTGGAACCACTTTTTTGTCATGTGAATGCTATGTGAAGCCCTCTTGATGTTCCCAGAATGAGGTTTTTATTATGCTGTTCTGCTAATTTAGATTAGCATTTACAGTTTTATTTTATGCATAACTTATTGTCGTTTCTATTTCGTAATGTCACACTGGGAAAGTGTTTTAAAGAACATTATGCACATCTGTAAAATTGAGAGGTTGGGCTAGAAATCCAGAAAATAGTAGGGCTGTAGTACTGAGTCAACTGGTTTTTTAATCAAATGAAAAACTTTAATCAGCCCATTGTTCTTTGCTGTTTTTCATGTTAGAATAAAAGATTTTATCTTCTCAATTAAAAACCCTTTTTTTCTTTCTCTCTCTCTCTCCCCTTCTCTCAGTGCTTCCTGACAAGGCTTTTATTCTGCAATTACTCTGCCTCCAATGCAAAATTGTATGAAAGGTAACCCATCATTTCTTTTTCCTTCTCAAGAAAAAATAAATCTGTCAAGGAGAAAAAGCTAAGAACAACTGGTAGTACTAGGTGTGAAATGAATCACAGGCTAAAATTAAAAAAAAAATGTCTTGTGTTCATCAGCCTACATAATTTCGGAGTTATCTTCACCAACTTCATTGAATCTATAAATGAATATAATATTGCTGCACTTGTCCTGGGGGTGTTAGACCTGACAAATGACTACTAGAAATATGTTTGGCTAGTAAATGCAGCTATCTGGTTTCAATTAAAACAACACAATACATGCACACAGGGGTTAAGTATGGATTGCTATTGAATCATATGAACCCAACCAAGATAACCCATGTTTCAACAGGGCTTCAACAGTAACCCTTGTTCAACCCGTACTCTGCCCTTAAGTGTGGGTCATCAGGTTGACTGACCCCAACCACTGTTTTATTGGGATTCTGTTTAAATTATTTTGTTTGCTAAAAGCTACTTGTAAGCTGCTGGTGGCAGAATGCCCTGCACAGAAAGCTTGCCTGCCACAAGCAAGCTTTTAGTGCATCTTTAGCTCTTTGCACTGCTGCTCACTTTTTATCTTGGGTTCTGTTTTAAACTCACAGTTTTTATGTTTTACTGTATTTCACAGTTTGAAGTTTTGGTCTGTGAACTGCCCAGGGGGTTTCAGCTATGCATGGCCTAGAAATACAGTGGAGAAGCACGCTGGGAGCATTTGTTATCCTTGATAGTGGTTAACAGTAATATTAACATGTGGTAACAACAAAGGTACTCACCATAAACATGACCCTTAACAGAGTAGAAAAAGGGAGTGGGGAGAAAGGAGAAATATTGTACGTTGATGAAGGCCATTAGGTGAAGCTGGACTAAGTCTCAGCCTAACCTCTCTCACACAGTTGTTGTCAGGATGCAATGGATGGAGACATGGAAGAGGGAAACATTGCAAATTAAAAGGATTGTTTCAAGACCTAAACCATAACATCACCACTAGTCATTGTTCTCATTACTCAAAATCGTTCTAGGCTGCCTTTCCGGGAAGAAGCCCTGAAAGATGACGCCATTGTTTTGTTTCTATTAAGTTTATTGTTTCTGTTGTTGTTTCGGTTAAGTTTCTACTAAGCCCGCTTTCTTCTTGCTGAACACATCCTTGCTCCCTGCTGGCCAGTCAGGATGTTATCGCCATCCTGCTTTTACAGTGTTGCTTTTATTCTGCGCCTGTTTTACCTTCTGCCTTAGCGACAGCACGGTATACAAATGCTGTACGTGGAAATGAAGGGCCGACATGAAATATGAGTGGACGCGGAGGGGCGTCTGTGCCCGCCGAGGGGAGGCCCAGCGTCGCCCCGGCGGTCGGGGAGCGGCCGCGGCGGTGTTTTTGCGCGCCTCAGAGGAGCCCGCCTGGCCTGCCCAGCCCAGCCCAGCCCAGCCCAGCCCGGAGGCGGTGGGGGAGAAGGAAGGAGCCGAGCCCAGGCCCAGGCGCGGGAGGAGAGGCGGGATTGCCTCCGGCGGCCGAGCCCAGCTCTGGCTCCCGCGCGGGCCGAGGCCCAGGCGGGCACCGGCGGCCCAGCAGCACCGCGGGGGAGAAGCGGCGGCTGCGGCGTCGAGCTGAGGTAGGGCGAGAGACCGACGCAGGCAGGCAGCCAGCCGGCCCACCGGCCGGCCGCGGGAGGCCGCCACAAGCCCTGCGGGAGGAGGGGGAGAGAACGGCTGCAGCCGCCACGGGGAGCAGCGAGGAGGGTTGCCGCCGGCCCTTCGCGGGCGGGCGGAAGCCGACGAGAGCCCCGCTCTGGACGCTCCCGCGGACCGGTCAGTAAGACGCGTGTGCGGCGAGAAGCAACGGCGCACCGGCCTTGTCTGCACGCTCCGTCCCTGCCCTCCTTCTCTCCCTCCCTGTTTTCCGGAGCCTCTCGGGAGGCGGGACAGGCAGGCATTCAACAGGGAAAGCGCCCCGGGCTCCCGCGCTTTCGCTGCCCCGCTCTTCTGGGGGGCTTCTGAGCGCGTGGCCGCCAGAGGCCGACAGGTATGGCCTTTACTAATCCGGCATCATGTGCACAGGTTCTGGATGGATGGGACGTGTTGCCCCACACCTCTGGGTGGCGCTGTCTTGGGACGGGGAAGGCAGCAATAGGACAGTGTTGCTTCTCCACGCCCCCCTTTTGTGAGCCCCCGAAGGCAGGAGAGGCAGAAATGCTACAGGGTTGCACAAAAAGCATGCGATCTTTGCAGTTAGATACCCAAAATTCCCACCAAGCAGGTGGATGGCAGACTCATGCACAGTCCTGTGTAAAATCTGATTCAGATTTTGGTCCCTAGTTGGAAACAACTGGTAGTACCAGCACTATACCAAAGGTACTCTATAGTATTATGTATCAGAACTTGCCCAGGTAGGACCAGCTCATGATATTTGCAGAAAGACTGTATATAAGGTTTATAAATAGTGTGCTTTTTGGAACTAAGTGCACTTGCAAAGAGATATTTTAGTAGCAAATTATCACATGGGTGTGCTCTTCTAAAGTACGAGTAGTTCTAGAATTTTATTTTCTGTTCTTGTAAATGTGTAAGTCACCTTTTGGCCTAATTAAGACCCGCAAGGTGACTCACAATCAAAACTGAAGAACTATGTGCAGCTGTCAAATCCAAAGGCGTACAGTCCCTTGTTATAAATACTCATTGATTTAAGTAGCTTGAAATTGCTTACACATGATGATTTGGCTGCAGAGCAGGCTTCTCTAAATACATACACCCACCCTGGTGGTAATATGCATACATGAAAGGGGTGTAGCTAACTTTGACCTAGTTTACACATTCAGCTGAATGGCATAGTGATGAGAGCTTCTCGCAGCTTGTTAGCACTTGAGGCTGCAGCTGGAGGCATGTTTTAACTGCCCCTACCAAAAACAAAAGCCCTCCTTAAAGGGAGAAAGCCAGCTTGTCAAGAATTAGGATTCAGGCTAATCTTCCTGGAATATGATGTTTCTATGTACACATGCTTCTTCATGGAGAAGTGAAGATCATAGAACTCTTACCTGCATCCTGCAGAGATACAGTTTGGGCCTGTTGCACATATAAATTGGGCTTTCCTCTAGAAGAATTTTCTTTTTCCATTGTACAACCATGGTAATATAGATTGATGGGAGGGGTCACTTCTCTATTGGTAGAGCAGATGCTTTGCACACAGAAGGTCTCAGGTGTGATTTCCTGATATCTCCAGATTTTTTTAGGGGGGACATGCATGAAACCCTTGAGACTTTTTGCCAGTCAACGTTGACAGTACTTGGCTAAGGAGAGCAAGGGTTTGGCTGAGCTTCCATTTTTCCTGAATGAGATTAGTACTTCCTCCAGTCTTCAACATTTTGAAACTGCTATTCTTACTTCAGAAGAGCCCATCTGATAGTTTCACATGAAAATGTTCTTTGATTTAAGAATCAAAACCAGGGTGATGTTTACTTATCAACAAAGCAGTAATCTTTCTAATGTCTTAGGTACATCCGCTGGATTCCTTTCTGTGTGGGCATCTGAATCTGTGGGTGTGGCCATTACTTTTTAAAATGCACTTTGTAGTACACATGTTTAATGCTCCTGCTATGGGATTTTTGGAGTGGAAGTTCTCAGGAGATAGTATCAGAAATCAAAGGTTTGTCCTTGCAGCAACTTTCTTCAACCTGGTGCCTCCAGATGTTTTAGCCTGCAAGTTTCATCATGCCAAACTACCATGGCTACTTGGGGAGGTGGTCCCTGTTTTCCTTTACACTAGCACTAAACAGAAGCATTTCCCATTAAAGCCTTTATCAATGGTAGCTGCTTCCATAAACACACTTACAGATATTTATGGAGCTGCTGCTCTGTGGGAACAAATAAATGTTTTATCTAGTTCAGCTCAGTAGCCCATCCAAAGAAATACTTACAAGGAGAGCCAGGCAAAGCAGAGTGGAACTCAAGAAGAGTTGTTCTCTCAGCAGT
The DNA here is from genome assembly GCA_023646645.1 of Varanus salvator macromaculatus. NCBI lineage: Eukaryota > Metazoa > Chordata > Lepidosauria > Squamata > Varanidae > Varanus > Varanus salvator. Next base: position 8,857,427 of record JAIXND010000852.1, on the reverse strand, counting down.
GTGTAGAGGCCTTCTGAGGCTTTATTAAGGCTGGCTGATAATAGGCCTGATGTTAACCCCAGCCCTGCTGAGGAGTTGTATATCTCTTAAAGGGCCATATCCTACTTCCCCCAACCCTTTGAGTCTGACAAGTTGAGTATAACTATACACATACCTTGGTCTGGAAGATCCTAGTGTGATAGATTATGATTCACTAGACAGTGCTTCTCCAGTTTATGAGTTCTTCCAGGGGTCAACGGCGGTATCAAGGCCAGAGAACATGACAGTAGACAGCTTCTCTTGCAGATGAGTCACCAATATTGTTCTGAGATTTATATGTTAGTTAAGCTTGACAGGATATGCTCAAACTGGAGTGTAAAAATAGGAAAGGTCTCTGACCAGCTGTAGTGTTTGGAGAAGCTCCAGGCATGGATAGCCCATGCAAAGGGAAGCACTGAGTCAAGAAAGGAAGAATATGCAGACAACATAAAAGCAGGCATTTGGGGAACCTCCACTATAATGTTTCATAACATGCTTTAGGCCCTGTTCTTTACCCACAACTTCCCTGTGCTGCCCAGTCTTTCTTTTTTTAACTATGTGTTGTAATGGTTTTAATTGGTCTTAATGCTTCTATTAATGTTTTATATAAATGTTTTATGATGATCAAATAAAATAATATATATACCATAATGTATTTTCATTTTTGAAAAGCAGTTATAAATATTTTAATATCAACACTATGGGAGAGGGCGGTATAGCCAGAATAATAAAAGTGAAGGAAATGGTTTCCTAGCACCTTAACCCTTTGTATTAAATATATTCTTTTTTAAAAAGTAAATCTACAAAGAGGTTAAAAAGCAACTGAGTCCTGCTTGTAAGATTATAATCTAGCCCTGTAAATAAGCCACATAAGCTATTCAACTGCAACTACACGTATTTATTTCACTGACCTGCTGGGAGCTGGCAGAATGAAAAGCTCTGTCCCTCTTCCAATAGTCCGATGCCTTTTCTGTGCTGGGCATAGCACAGAAAGCTTGCCACCTCTAGGTTTTCATATTGGGCACAGAAGAGAGAAGCAGTACTTTTAATTCCTCCTTCACTAGCCTATATACCTGCCAGAGTGGAATTTCTTTTCACCTATGGGGACCAGGCAAAGACTTAAAAGCAATGATGAAAAAAAAACAGGTGCACACAGAAAACAAGAAGGCTGGGGGAGAGGGACAGAGGGAGACACCGGGGTTGCAAAGCTTATCTTTGTGATTTTTATTTGTTTTTAATTCTGACTGAAGAAGCATGTTGATGTTGTCTCCTAAAACCTTCAGCAAGGAAACTCTATGTCTGATCAAACTGGAAAAGTAGCTTTCCTGAGAAAATGATTCAGGACCTGAACACCTGGCTTGTGTATACTACATATCCTGTTTTAAATTTGTTTATCTAATGGCAGCATTTTATGTTTCATATAAATGAAACATTTATATGAAAATGTATTAGGATTGCAGAATCTAGTTGAGTAACCTGATATGCTGGGATCCATGTGTAAGGCTGTAGCAGGACAGAGAAATCAACGGAATTCAGTAGAACTGCCTTGCCCAAACAGAAATACTCTTCAGCTTTTCCCTAGATTGAAGCCACTGTGTGGAGGGGAATATACTCGCCAGCACATTTATGTTAAAAAAAAAAAAGTTTTCAAACCCCATGTATTTAATCAAATAAGCTATCTTTAATTAGATTACAAATAGAACGTAGCTTCCAGTTGATCACAAATTGATGGAATCATACTGGTTAGGGACTGCTGAGAGCTGTAGGACTTTTTTGTCTAAACATTCATATACATAGGAGTGTGCCCTTACAGTATTGAGACCTTCATTAATGTTTTTGTTCACAAACCTATTAGCAAAATATTTCTTTTTTTTCTGAGTTCTTAGGTGTATTATGCATTAATCAGAAGCAATATTAAAATAATGATACATTTCTCTTCTTTTAAGGTTTGGTGTTTAAAAATGCACTGATTTTACGACAAATTTGGGCCAAAACTTGCATCATGTCGAAAGAAATACAGGAACTCCAGAAACGGTGGCAGGCCGTGCTAGAAACTGTTCACAGCAACTCACATGTGAGTTATGAATGTTTTCATGATTTTATTGTGACTTTTTCTCCTTCTGTTTATGGATGGGCTCACACACACAAATAGAAGCAAAGTACCAAGTTTCAAATTGCCCATGGATGAACCAGGAAGACGCAACATCTTCCCTTCCCAGTCTACACTCAGCATAGCTCCTCTTTCTGATAGAAGGCTGGCCAGCCAGATGTCTGGCACTTCAAGATAATGTCCAAGTTAGAGAACAAGTAAGAACTTAAGAAAAGCCATGCTGGATCAGACCACTCAGTCCAGCATTCTGTTCACACAGTGGCAAACCAGCTGCCCATTCTCTAGAATAACTGAGCTCTGAACAACTTCCTTCAGTGTTTTCACTTCCAGAGAAATCCTGCACATTATATCTCCAATATTGCTTTTTAGCTTCTGTATTTTTGGCAGTCCTGATCTGCATTTTAACAGCCATCTTTACTTCAACCTGCGCATTACCAGAGCATGTCTCCTGCCGCATGCAGGATTGAACTTGCCACATGTGCAGCTGTTTCATAATAAGTAGTTTCAGAAGCATCATGCTAGACTGGCCAGATCTTCATACTTGAGAATATCTGCATGAATTAACTATATCAGAGGCATGATTCCCTCCTGGAGCGACTTTACTTTCTGAGACTGTTTGAGTATCTTAGTAAGGATATTTCAAACCTCCCTGCCTTTCTATTTATATTACAGGTTGTTGCTTTTATGAATTCCCGGGTAGGCCTGTACTTGGATGACCACCCCTTTCTCGCCCTGTCACTAGTGGTCTTCCTTGCAGTGTCTGCCATTCCTGTTGCATTCTTTCTGTTTTTTGTTGTTGCCACAACTGTGATCGCCTGTGTTGGGGTGATTATCATGGAAGGTAAGTAGTGTTTTATTCCTTAAATGGTACTGGGTGATGGAACTCCCACTAAGGAAGGGCTTTAGAGCTCAGTGATACAGCACAGACTTATGTAAAAGCTCAGGTTCCTTCCCAACAGCTCCAGGAAAGATCCCTGGGCTGAATCCCTGGGAGGTTGCTGCCACTGAGTGTCTAGTTTTTCTTTCTAACCTGTAATCCCCATCAAAAATTGCTCCCTGCATGGTAATTAAGCTGAGGATGAAGGGGAAAAAACCTGGCACCCACGAGCACTCAGAATTCTGGGAAATAGTTTTGGGAGCAAAGCCCCATGGAACACCCCAGTGCCCCCTCCACCAGTCGAAAAAGAGTGTGGTTACATGCTGTCCTGGCACGACACGTAGAACTTGCTGCTCCTTGCTCTTGGCAGGTTTAGTGATCTCGATGGGCGGTGTCACCCTGCTGTGTGTCCTTGGTGGACTGGGAATGCTATCCCTGGCCGTGTCTGGAGTGGTAAGCGTCTGCTACTTGTCTCTCACAACTCTGCTCAACTACTGGCTCACTCCAAAGTAAGTACTAACTCGCATGATCAGAATAAATCTGCTCAATATTCATTAGCGACTTATTTTACTGGGGCGTTGAATGTCACTGAAACTAGAGTTTTACAAAAGTTTCCCTGGGTCTTTTGGTTAAATAAATTGTGTGTGCAGGAAGTTTAAGCTAACTCTCCACAGACCCCTCTTATAATTTTCTCTGTCTCATTTGTATACCCAAGTCTTGCCTCCACAAACTCAGGAAGCAATCCTGGGACAGAGCTTTGGCCATCATGCTGGTCCATTTAGTACTGGGCTAACTAGACCAGTGGTCTGGTATCATTCTTCAATATAGTAAGTCATAGACAATTGACTTTTGTGTATGCTCTAGCTGTCTCTCTTCACCAGGAATCCCCCCACCCCATTTCTCTCCTGGTTCTTGTTCCAGGAGTAAATCATTTCCAAGATAAATCATGACCCTGTTTTTGCCTTTTGAGATGCCTTTTCCAAACTGTTAGTATGAGTTGCTAGATTTTTCATTCTGTACATTTCAGCCCCTTTTTAAAGTATCTGGGAGTGAAATCTCTGAAATAAGGAAGTGTGGCAGATACATCTCATCTGTAATATTCCTATGTATAATTGCATGCTGAGAAATATTGGGGTGTCGAGTAATATCCCTGCCTGCCTTTCTGTATGGTGGTAAAACTCAGTTTGAGTTACTCATAACAATTTTTATGACAACTCAGTATTTCTTGAATATGTTTAAGCAATCAACCTCTGGGTTTTAACAACTAGGCAGGAGATACTATTTCCACATAAAAGAATATGGAAGACAATGTATAGTCTTCCGCAACACATGAATGAAGGCAAGGGTGGTGATCCTGTGCATATATTACAAAGAATAAGCCTGAATGTTGGAGGACAGGGAATATATTGGCAGTAAGCATTAGGGGGAAGTGGTCATATCCACACACTGCTTTGTTTTTTCATGTAACTATGCACATGTATGTAGCCAAGAAGAAGCCAAAACAATTCTATGGAGATAGTGGTGTCTTGTAAGAGACCATCCCCAAAATTGCCAGTTAAACCTAAAGGTAGAGGCTGTAGTCAAGGGCCTTTGGTAAGCAAGCTCTGAAAGAAGGTAACATGTCTGGATCTGTCCTCCTCCTCCCTTCCTTGGACATGAAATCTTACTGTCAACATAAAGCTAGCCTAGAAGGGCTTACATTATAGTGCCACCTCTAGTCTGCTCTTATTACTGCTGAATCTATACAGAATACTTTCCCATTTAGAATCTTGTTAAGACAAAAGAAGACTTTATTTATTTATACCTTAAAAACCAGTTGCAGTCACCTATACAGTTAGCATGTTAACATTTGGTTTGGCCAAGTGTTAATGCCAGACTGCCTGGCCTGACTAATGCAACATTAGCTCAAATGTACTCTTTATAGTGACTGTTTTGCACTTGGCCTGCAAGGATATGAATCCTCTTATCATTGTAATTATTACAGTATCTCAGCAAGTGTTCTGGTGCTTTTGAAATCTAAGGCTGATTACTGCATATAGAGGAATGTACAGCACACTAGGAAAACCTTCAAAAATAATACTGCTAAAAATGGTATTATCATCCCTCTCTCAATGCCTGAATTGAGGCATTGAGGTGTGGCCCCCTTTTGAAGGGCTTTGAGAAGATCTGTGAAGAGAGGGAAATAAACTGTAATGAGGAATGTTCTGGGAATTTTGAATAATGGGCAAGCTCAACTCTGAGACTTGGAATTTATGTGAGACCTGAAAGCAGAAATCTTCTCTCTCTACAGTGTTCTGTCAAAGAAAGAAATTGCTAATGGAAGCAGTTTTATACCAAGCAGCCCTCCTGCCTTAGACCAGGATGCGACTAATAAGAAGAGTGAATAAATTGGACTGGTGCCTAGGATGGTTCCTCAAGCAGCACTTTAAAAAGCACAGTTTGGAGGGAATTGTTACATTCTAGACATGTTTACCTGTCAGAATGGTCAAGGCTTGGTGTGTTGTTTATGGGAGCTGAGGATCAATTGTCTCTCTTGGTTCTCATTATCATGACTGGTCCATCATTAAAGGTGTTATATGAGGAACTCAGCAAGCATAGAAGAAGAGCTCATTCTATTCTTTCAGGTTTATCTTCCATTTAAAACAGTGGATATTTTTATAAAAGATGTTGTGCTTTCATATCCACTAGTTTTATAGCTTGTTAAACTCAAAGCTGGAAACTCCTGGCAGGAGTTAAAATTCAATAGTGTTAGCAATACTGCTTATTCGAATGTGGAAAAATACATTCAAGCCTTAAGCTTTCTTACAACAGCCATTATAATGGAGAAGGTAGTTTGCACCATGTTAAATGCATATGTGGAAAGCCGGGGGGGGGGGGGGGAACTCTTCATGATTGTGAATATCTCCAGTGCTTCAGTCCTATGTTTTAAATTATTCACAGACAATATCCTTCTAGTGTTGTGTTTTTACCCTTCTGATGATAGGAGGGTTTTAGGGGCTCTGCAGAACCCCCTGGTAGTAAAGTACTGTGCCTTATTTTATGTGTGTGTTTTCAAATGTTTGTATTTGAAATGTACGTATTTGTTTGCACACCTTGAAATCGTTTGTTAATATTTTTTCCTTGCTTAACTGGTAAAACCATTGTCTGATATACTTTGTCACTAAAGAGCTACTTGTTATCCAAGTTGTCTTCTCTTTCTTTCTTTCTTAGGGTCACTATGACCTGGATTGCATATCATGACAACTCACAAGTTATTTAAATCAGGGGTTGGTTGGGAAGAAGCAGTGGCACTCACGGTTTCCATTTTCTGTTAATGACCTGTAATTGTCCTATTGATCATCAATGTGACAACTGAACATGTGTTTATCCCTGTCTCATAATACTGGTGGGAGATTCAAGACAAATAAATATTGCTTCCCACAGGACAGAGGTAAAGTGTAGTTTGCAACAAGAAGATGTAGTTGTGGCTGCCATCTTGGATGACTCTAAAAGGAAAATTGGACAGATTTATGGTGGATAAGGGCACTAGTGGCTAGTTGTCCTGATAACCACTACTATTATATATTTATTAGTATTATTATTATATGTATTTGTAGTTCACCAATTCCCAATACTGGGCCTCAGGCTGACTACAGCATTAAAAACTTACACAGTACTATACAAGAGAGCTCTAGATAGCCCTTTTTGGACTATTGGTTGTAGAATATAAATTGAAAAATAAATAAAGTGTACAAACTTAAATATACAATTAAATCAGCTAAAATATATAAAATACTAAGATTAAAACAATGGAAATATAGACAATATATGTATTCCAATGCAAATCTGGCAGGTTCAGTCTATAAAGGCTTGCTGGAACAAAAAGTTTTTTGCCTGCCTCCGACAGCATTTGTGACCACAGACTCGAGAGTAGTGTTGTGGAAAGAGAATGCTGTAACAGAAGCATGGCTTTTTATATGTTTGTGTGCAAAGTAATATTTTATTAATTGCGTTCTTGAGATGACTCATGATATACTTTCTCTGGGCAACTTGCAATTCATTTTTTTTTAAATGAAGGACATGCAGCCTCATACAATCAACTCAATAAGACAATACCTAAATCCAATCAAACCAAAACCAGAACAGGGAATAAGCATAATACTGGGCACTGTAATGTGATACAACCACGCAGAGAGCCAAAACAAACTCACACAACAAAAGCATTCAAGATGCAATAAAAGGACAGGCTAAAATATTAATATCAGCTTCTTAAATGAGGTCAAAGCCATACTAAAACTCAAGAGGAAAAAACTGATCTGCATTGTGAGAAAGGTGGTAATCTGGGCAACACGTGTTGCACAAGTGAGGGGAGTGGAGCACTGCCAAAATGTATTTCTTCCTTGTACCACCTTTTCACGCCTCAGACTAAGTCAAAGAAGGGCCTCCACTGTGAATACCTGGTCACTGTTAGGTATTTTTGGAAAGATACCTAAAGATAATTCAGACCAGCTTTCCCTAATTTGATGCTCTCTCTAGGTTTTGTACCACATCTCCCATCTGCCCTAGCTATCATGACCAATGGTATGGTGATAGGAATTGTCTAAAACATCTGGAGGATACCAGTCTGGAGAAAGCTGCTTTAGATACTGAGGTCCTGTTCAAACCATAGGTGAGTGGTTTATGCCTAGGCCAAATGATAAGCCTGGCCCCAGGCTGGTTCTGCTGCACTAAGTTTGTTATAGCAAACACGCACAAAAGCGTCTTGTGGCAGTTTAAAGGCTTTACAGTTGTCCTGTGGTATAAAAGCAGCCAATGAAAACTCAAGGCCATCTGTTAGCCTCGTGGTGCCACACATCTTTGGAAAGGTGCGTTCAGGTCCTTGCACAAAACATCTTCCGTGGGACCCTCCTGCAGTGAGTCTACCCTCTCATGGCCAATGCCACCAACTCTAGTCCCTCCTCTTTCTCCTCATGGCTACCACTTGCGTGCTTGACAGGCAGAGAGCCAAGGGAGCAGGCAAGCAGGCAGAGGCATCTCGCCGCCGCCGCCACCACCACCACCACCACCACCAATGTTGTCTGGGTCAAAGCAAGGGGCAGTGAATGAGCGCAATGCTGGTGGTGAAGAGCAGGAGATGCCACAGGCCGCTTGCTCACTGGCCCGCCAATGGTATGGGCCTTTGACAGGTGCCTAACTATGCCTACCTTGGAAGTTGGCAATGGGCGTGTGCTCCCTTCTGGGTCTCTAGTTTTGCCACCTGATGGTAGAGTTCGAATTAGCCACCCCCATTCACATTTGGGTAGCCTCTTGAACAGATCCAAAAATCACCCCACTGTGGTCTTCTCCACTAAGAGGCGATGTCTTGTATTTCTGTTGAATTTGTAGTAAATATTCCGAAATGGGCATCAATATGTCTAAATCACTAAATACAGATTTTAGGCAGATTCATGTTTCCTCTTGTGGAGGGAGGACACACAAATAGCCAATAACTGTATCAGGAAACAGTCACCTGTAGAACTGAAGCTGAGAAGGAAAAATAGGACCCTCCATCTGCCCTCACTTTGGGGACATGAGGCATGATTAGGAAGGGGACTTTGTACCCATAGTTGAGGAGGGGAAGGAGGAAACTGCATGAGAAACAGACTGAGAAGCCCCGGTGTAATGAAAATATTGATAACTTTTAATTCCTTTTCCCCTCTTTGATCAAGGAACAAAATTAATCAGAGTTGAAATGACTGTGTATTTCAACCTGTTGGGAAGAAGGGTGGGAGAAAGAGATTCAGTTTTACCTCATCTCTTCTGCTTTGTTTACTATTATGCCAGAAATACATGCACAGAAAGATTATTTTCCTAAATGCTGAGGAATCAAGTCCTTCCCTCTCCACACTGCAAGATTCTGCTGCAAATGGTGGTGCTGAACAATCTTACTGTTTTAAAAATATTTTAAATCTCTTTTTAAAGCACTGAAGGTAAGGAAGAACCTTTACAAGACACAGTCAATGCTAATACATTTACTCATTCACTGACTCTTTGGTTTCCTTCAGCTGGTATGCAGATAAAACACTCAGGCATTTCTGTTTAATACCCAAGCATAATTTTTCCTTGTTTTTGGCGTGGGTTGATGAATTGCACTTAAATAAGTCAGCCTCCACAACTGTACATTGTGGCAGAATATTATTAAATGGGTCTTGGGAAATCCATTTTATTTTGAACCTCTATTAGTTGAGACGCTGAGCTGAAATTCTGAGCTTGAATGCTCTGTACAGCTGCCGTTTTTAAATTGTATTAAACCCATCAATATATCAAAGGGTGTATGTGCTCCTAGCTTCTGAAATGCCATCAATTGCTGTTTTACACCACTGAAGGTTCATAAAACGAGATGGAATAGTTTTGTTTGCTTGTTCACTGCATGTATGAGCTTCCTTGAATCACAAGTTATTGGGGATACAAACAGCAATTCAAAACAGTTTCATTGTTACATAGGAATTCAAAACATAGGGATTTAAAAAAAAAAAATCTTGAAGGGCAACCTATAAATGTTTAAAGCAAACATTTGACAAATTTGCCAGAATTGGGAAATAAGCCAACAGCACTAAAGCTAGCTGCCATGCTGTGCTCACCAGAGGCAGTACTGGGGTGCAGAAGACAACAAAACACACACACACACCGGAATATACACACTTGCCTAAGTCTGTGTATGAATGACTTTAAAGGACTCTGTCTCCTACAGATATGCTTACTTAAAAAAAAAAAAGGTGGTATGTACAGGAGAGGGTGTTTGATTTCAGGGGAAAAGAACAAAACCTGTAGAAGCCTGTGGAGGCAACAGGTGGGCAAACACCTGTTGGTCAAAAGCCAGCTAATGCAGGTGGATCACATACAACAGAGTTCATCAAGGCCACTATACCTTTACTTCAAGAAGTCCCCAGAGACAGCAGGGTGGTGAGGCAGAATGGCCTCCCGGAGAGTCGGAGCTCCAGTTGTAGTGGGCCACTTCCTTGCTGCATGTTTATCTAAGGGAAAGCCTCTTTGAATTTGCTTGGACTTGCTGCTGAGACAATGCATATAAGATTGTACTGTTAGTCTTAGAATAACCCTGCAAGATAGATGAGGCTACAAGAGAGGAGATGGTGGCTCACACTCCAGAACCAGACCCAACATTCCAGCTGTCCTACTCTGCGGGAACTGTGCAAGATCTAGAACGGAGAGATTGTGAATTCACATCTCGTGAACCTCAGCTTCAGTTGACTGTAGCTGGCCTTGCAAGCAAAAATGGCTGCACCATGAAAGAGAAGACACTCCAATCTGAGGATCACGTTGACATGGCCGGGCCAGTGATGGAGCTGACCAGCACTTGCTAATGGCATTCACCACTCCCCTGCTAGGCTGAGCGTAGCTGCAATCCACACAGTATCCGGGGCAGAAATGAGTATTCCCAGCAACATTATTCTGATGCTAAATATTTTGAGTTGGCATAATCCTGGCTGAGCAATTAAGATCCACGAGAGCCTTATAAAACACCTGCTCCTGGTGGGGGTGAAAGCTGCTAGAAAGGATTTGGTGCTCAGGATCAATGCAGCAGCCTGAATCTTTGGGACCAAACTAAGCATGATATGGGTGCATTGTGTACAGGGTCCTACACTGAACAGGGGAGGTGGATTTATACTTGGTGTTATTCTTGAGCCAGCTAGCCCTGGTTTGTCTGATTCAGGGGTGGGCAACCTGCAGCCCCTGGTTTAATGGCTTGCAGGTCTCTGACTAATACCAAATTGCTCATTGAGCTATCATTTCAGACCTCTACCAAGAGTGACCTGTCCCTTTTCATGCAATGGGAGAGAAAGTGGAGTGAAGGAGAGAGGAGAAAGTAGGTGGGAAAGACAGCTGTTAGAAGGGAAAATAGAGATGCTAGAGAGAGAGAAAAAGCGTGTCTTAAAGAGTGGCGGATAAAGAGTTTCAGAAAGAGGAGAAATAGGGTTGTCAGAAGAGGGGTAGATAGAAGAGAAAGGGAAGGGGTGTTGAAGAGGAGAGGAAAGGGTGTCAGAGAGAAAGGGGGGAAGCTAAAGAGGGTAAGGGAAAGGGGTGTTGAAAGGAATAGAGGTGTCAGAATGAGTGGGAATAGGGATGATGGAAAGAGAAAGGGAGAAAACAGGTGACCTCACCCACTTTGCTTCTTGGCTCACTCACTGCCAGTCCAAGCAGATTACCTCCAAGGAGACATGCTCTTAGCACAGGAAGATGCTTTGAGCATTTCTATCACCTGCTCCAAGCATTTCTATAATCCTTTCAGCAGCTGCCAGTCAGAGTTGAATACTCCAGCAAATGGGGTGCAAAGGGGAGGTGCAGGAGACCCCCTCACCACCCATAGAGCATTTTGCCCAAGGCCTCCCTCCTCCCAAACTTGGAATTGGTGCTGTGCTGGACTTACTCTGGTAGAAGACTTTATGCTCCCAGGGCAAGGAGCATAAAGAGCATTACAAGATGAGGATTACAGCTTGGAGCCCCAACAAAATTCTGCTTTTGCTTTCCAAGCTAGACAAATGCCCCCTTCCCCACCCCCAGCATGCAAAAGATTTTGGCTGCACTGACAACAGCGCTCTGCTCCTTAGGCTCTTGGAGTGTCGGCTTCCTCCTGAGGGTGGTGCAGAGAGCAGGCAAAGTCTGAGGGGTTTGTGTGTCTTTTCCATACGGCTGCTTTACAACGCAGCTGGCAGCAGCAGAGAGAGCTTCTCTCGCTTTCTACAAAAGAACCAGCTCGGAAGATGTCAGCTTCCCAGCATCTCCCAGGAACTTCACTTCCCTGCTTTCTTCCCCATGAAACAAGGACACGGTGACATCTCTGAACTGCTGATAGGATCCCGTTCCTATCCATCTTCACCTCTCAAAGGATGGATTTTCCAGCAAATCACACTTTGAACATGAATGACTGCACCCCCAATCTCTCTCAGATGGGACAAAACTTTTCCTACAATGGTAAGTCAAGTAAATGGGGAGGCGCAGTATAAAATATTTAGTGATGTATAAAAGGGTTTTCCTGAAACGGTAACTTTCTCAGACCCCACGGGCATGGGGAGCTAACTTGGAGAGCTGAATGAGAGCACCTGTGTCAAACTGCATGACTGCCGATGCATAAAGATCACTCCATCTTGAGCTTTTTGCTATTCCGAGTATTCACAGTTGCCTCCAATTCTATATAGATTGTCCTCTAACCCTCTTTCATGTTCAGAGAGCTCTGTCAGGAGAGCGCCTCTGAGTGAGTGTACAATAGATTAGTGACTGTGTGTGTCTTAGATTTATAGCCCAGCCTCTCAGAAGGAATAAGGGTAGATGATGGAGCACAGCAAAACCACACGTGCCTCTCCCAAATCCTCAGTGTTTATTTCGGCAGGCACAGTACTGTAGCAAGATCTTCCACGGAGGTATGGAGACTTTAGATACGTGGGCAATGCTCCCACAGACAATGGTGTCATCTAGGCAAGGATGTGGGGCAGTACCTAAAGCTCCACTCAGCAAAGCAGTTCCCTAAATGCAGTGCAATGGGCTTCTTCCATTATGGAATAAGTGAAAGACTCTCCATTGCCTTCAAAGCAGCCCTCCTTTCCTCCATGAGATCATTAATTTTAAATTTGTCAGGCACATCATAGATATGCCTCTCTCTAGATAGAGCTATAGATATCTATCTAGGGCATTTATACCATTCATATCCATGAGGAACATGTCAAGAAATGCAAGCACCATGATGCTTTCTTAATATCAGCAATACATAAGGTGCTCTGTTGGATGAAGGCAACATGGCACCCTCCAGATGTTCTGGATGGCAACTCACATCAGCCCTAGCCTACTTGGCCAACCATTTGGATTTGTTTGCTTGTTTATACATACATACATGTATTTATAGACCACCTATAACTGCGGAGGCCTTCCTAGGTGGCTTACCATGCATAAAACATATTAACGTTGTTGTTAGTCGCGAAGTCATGTCCAACCCATCGCGACCCCATGGACAACATTCCTCCAGGCTCTCCTGTCCTCCACCATCCCCCGGAGTCCACCTAAGCTCACGCTGACTGCTTCAGTGACTCCATCCAGCCACCTCATCCTCTGCCGTCCCCTTCTTCTTTTGCTGTCAATTGTTCCCAGCATTAGGCTCTTCTCCTTCTCATCAGGTGGCCAAAGTATTTGAGTTTCATCTTCAATATCTGGCCTTCTAAAGAGCAGTCAGAGTTGATCTCCTCTAGGACTGACTGGTTTGATCGCCTTGCGGTCCAAAGGACTCACAGGAGTCTCCTCCAGCACCAAAGTAAAACACATTAAAAACATATTAGAAAAGTAAAACAATCCTTCCACCTGCCCTTTTGGCACCACTGTGGAAAAACCATGTAGCCACTTTCCAAGCTTGTGAAAGCAGCCTTGAAGGCCCTCATACAGGTCACAAAGGGGGATTCTGGAAGGGGAGAAGGCAGGGAAGGATTGGCCAGGTTACAGCAATAGCCACTCCATTCCCAATGAGGATGCTTGCTCTGCATGGGATTACCAAGAGGAAAGCCATGCAAAAATGAAACTGGAGAGGGGGCAGAATCCCCCAGTCTCTCCTCCCACCCTGCCATGCAGCAGCCTGGTAGGACCTCACCGGCTTCCAACTAGCATAAACTAAGGGATTAAGTAGACTCTGGTCAATAAGAGAAGCAGCAGCAGCGTCCTCAGCCATCAAAAATCCCTTCATGCCTCTGCTACCTGCCTTGTTGTATTTGTGAACACCTGTGTGGACATCACTGAGCCCCGTTCAGCCTCCCTGTGTGCACATCCTCTCTTTCCCTCTTTTGGTAGATGAACTGAGCCCCTTCAGCTACAGCACCTTCATCATGCCCACCCTCTTCGGGATCATCTGCCTGCTGGGCATCATTGGCAACAGCCTGGTGATCCACACCATCCTGAAGAAGCCCAGCCCCAGCAACAGCGTCCCTGACATTTTCATCATCAACCTTTCCCTGGTGGACTTGCTGTTCCTCCTGGGCATGCCTTTCCTCATCCATCAACTGCTAGGAAATGGCGCCTGGCAGTTTGGAGAGACTATGTGCACCATCATCACTGCCCTGGATGCAAACAGCCAGTTCACCAGCACCTACAGCCTCACCGCGATGTCCATCGATCGCTACCTGGCCACTGTCTACCCTTTCACGTCCACCCGCTTCAGGAAGCCTCCGGTAGCCATCTCCGCCATCTGTGCCCTCTGGGCTCTCTCCATCCTCTGCATTACCCCGGTGTGGATGTATGCGCAACTCATTCCTCTGCCAGGAGGGCTCCTTGGCTGTGGGATCCTCTTACCAAAGCCCCAGCGGGACATCTACTGGTACACCCTCTATCAGTTCTTCCTGGCTTTTGCCATTCCGTTCACCCTCATCACAGTGGCCTACAGAAGGATCCTGCTGAGGATGGCCAGGTCCTCACAAGCGCTGACTGGGCAGAGGTGCACCAGGCTCCGGGCCAAAAAGGTGACGCGCATTGCCATCGCCATCTGCTTGGCATTCTTCGTGTGCTGGGCCCCGTTCTATGTTCTACAGCTAATCCAGCTGGCCATGCACCAACCCAGCTTGCCATTCTACTATGCATACAATGTGGCCATCAGCCTGGGCTATGCCAACAGCTGCTTGAACCCTTTCATCTACATCTTGCTGGGGCAGAATTTCCGCAGGAAGATTGTCGTGATCCCTGTTGGGCCTGCAGATGTGGAAGAGGATCTCTCTCAACACCGGATCAAAAGTGCCCAGGGAGAACCCAGTGAGACTGGGCAGGCTTTGCTGCATTTGGTCTCTGTCTCAGCCAGGTGGACATAGCAGAGGGATACATCTGTCCTCGTAGCCCAGTTAGTCGCAAAGTTGAATACACAAGAACAAAGGCCGGCCGTGTTGCTTCTCTCAAGCCCTCTATGCCCTTCCAGAGCTGTTGGTTTGAGTATTGCAAGCTGCAGCCCTTGGAGGGTTATCTTGGCTCCTCCAGTCATCCAAGCTCACAGAGCAGAAGTATGGAAGAAGAACTGCCAAAGAAACTGAATGGGATGGAGACACTATGTTCTTACTGGGCTAGCTCCAGAGGTATATCCATATAACAACAACCCTGTGAGGTAGATAAGGCTGAGAGTTAAATCAACCCGTGAGCTTCAGGGACAATTCGTGTTGGATTAGACCCACTGAAGTGCACAGGACAAAAGCATCATGGTGCACCCTGGAGCCCCATCATTTCAGTGTGGTTACTCCAAACATGACCAAGCCAACTGTTTTTTATTAATGTGAAAGAATAGAAAGAAAATAGAAAAATTTTCAGAGGGGTAGATATATTAGTCCATTGTAGCAAAAGACGACGACAACAAAGAATCTTGTAGCACCTTAAAGATGACATTATGGATGACATGTTACCTTATGTCAGCAGTCAGATATGCATACAGTTCTGGAAGTCAGGTGCGGAGGGTGATCAATGGGAAAGGAGATCAGAGGGAAATGAAATGTAAAAAGTACACCTTGTGAAAATTGCATTAAATCCTAAAAGGACACAGAACTGTTACAAGGACCATTCACCAAGCTGTATTAATGCTTCTACAAACATTGTGGTAGTGGAAAGTTAATTAACATATGTGGTGTGATTTTGAAGGCAAAACAAAACTCTTATCTGTTAGAGGCCACAGAACACAGGACGGAACTTCTTGCAAAGGTATAATTCAGCAAAGAATGACAATGTGAAACA
The DNA here is from genome assembly GCA_023646645.1 of Varanus salvator macromaculatus. Lineage (NCBI taxonomy): Eukaryota > Metazoa > Chordata > Lepidosauria > Squamata > Varanidae > Varanus > Varanus salvator. The sequence continues at coordinate 8,841,708 of JAIXND010000852.1, read as the reverse complement.
TCTTGGGCATGTGGGCATGTTTCCAAGTTCAGGTTTCTAACCCCCCCCCCCCTTTAAAGAGCTTCAGCTGTTGGGTAGAATAGAAATTAAATAAATAATGTTTTGAAGTCTCTCATTTATTGGGGAAGTGTTCCATTTTCTGTTGTTTGTCCCTGTCTTTTGCTTTTTGAAAACACCTTGAGTAGAACAGCAAGGGTAGCAACTGATAGATGTGTCATTCTTCAGATGTTAAAGCAACCTGTCCAGAATCACTCAACAATCTGTAACACGTGTACAAATATATAAAAATACAAATATATAAAAAGAGTAAAAGGGCCCTGTGCTGATCCAGAGAAAACCCCCCAAATCCACCCCCCCCCCAAAATAGTTTTATGAAACCAACCAAGAGATCACAATCATTATGCAAGCTCTGGTAATCTCCAGATCTTGAAAATGCAGACAGGTTTTGTGACCTTTTGGTTGTCCAAACAAAGATATGACATTGATTTGAGGTTTGGAATATAAATGCATATGCATAAAACTAAGGTGCTGCATGGTGGATAGCCAGGATTTCACATGCCACAAGTGCTGAGGTCCATTTGAACAGTTGATGACTACAAGCTCCTGCAGAACAACATGTCTTTAATGAAAGGAACAGATATGCAGCCTCTTCTGGAACAACAGCAAAGAGGCAAATACACCAGGAGGTGGTGCCAAACCCCACACCCTCATACAAAATTAGATTATTTTTCTCTCTAAGACAAGTTGGGACTGCAGGTGGCGCAGTGGTTTAAACCGCTGTGCTGCTGGGCTTGGTTGATCGAAAGGTTGCCGGTTTGAATCTGCACACAGGGTGAGCTCCCGTGTGCCGTCCCAGCTCCTGCCAACCTTGCAGCTCGAAAGCATACAAATACAAGTAGATAAAAAGGTACCACTTCGATGGGCAGGTAACAGCGCTCTGTGTACCTCGGTGTTTAGTCATGCCGGCCACATGACCACGGAGACTGTCTGTGGACAAACACTGGCTCCCTTGGCCAGGAAACGGAGATGAGCACTACCCCCTAGAGTCAGGCATGACTGGACGTAACGCCAAGGGGAAACCTTTACCTTTACTAAGACAAGTTGGCTTCCTGTGGCTGGCAGTGGCTCTCCAAACCTTCAGGAACAGAGAGTTACCCCCCATCTCCTGCTATTTGTTTTAATTCCAAATGCCACATATTGGACCCAAGACCTTCTGCATGCAAAGTATGAGACAAGCTGAGGTACTGCCCTTCCCACTGCACATCTAGTTGTTCAGACAACACAGTAACTCACACTCAAAGCCTGAGTATGGGTATCATTTTATCTAACTCAGCCGAAGAAATAAACCGAGGTGAACTACCCACAGCTCATAACTGAACAACAAACCATGGATCACTTCATGGGCTGTTTGTGGTTAACAAGCCATGGTGTTCAGAGAACACAATAATCCATGTTTCAGCAACAACCCACAGTTCAATGACAACCCACATTTAACTCATACTGAGCCCCCGAGTGTGGGTTATGGTATTGTCTGAACCCAGTCAGGGTCTCAAGTCAAAAGACTGAACAGCAACAAAGAAGAATTAAAGATAAGTTGTCCACGCTTTGATTTAAAGCAAATCAGCTCAGCTCTCACCTTTTATAGAGTGCAAGAATGCTGATTCACTCTCATTTTGGGGCCTTTTCCTGCCCAAGGCAAAATACAAGACTGTGCCTCTTCCCCTATTCCATGTCCAGAAGCTAACCACACCAGCAGTTGAATCTCACTTCAATGTTAGCTCCCCGTATGGTGGTAGGATCGTTCAGGGATCCATGGCAGCCTACAAAATACATGTTGCTCCCCACACCACAAAATACAGCACATGAGATTCCTCACTTGGCCTACTGCTGGGGCAGACCTGATAATGGAACAATGGGAGGTGTTTCTTCAGGAACATTACCCAGCAGGTTCCACTGATATCCAGACCTAAACTAGAAGTCTGTGATCAAATGGGTTAAAGACAGCACAGGATTATCAACTGCAGTTGGCTGCTCTTTGTAAAATGTGGACTATAGAATATGTCTCAGGCAAGAATGGTGCACAGATATGGAATGGCTGACAACTACTTTTTAGAGTGCAAAAATAAACACATCTCAGATGAATTTGGATAGTGTAAAATGAAGATTATTTTGAATAGCAGCTGTCAATAACCCATTTGGAGAACCTGTTTGAACGTATTTAACTTAACAGTATGTACTTTTAGATGGACTTGTTGTGCTGATTTTATGTCATGTAGAACGATTGCCAAATGTCATCTGATTTTGGTTTTTTGAGTTTGTTGTTCTGTGTTCATCTTTTAGATCCTATATTTCCAATAATGCTTGGAAATCTTGAATTAAAATAATGTTATTTCCTTTTAAAGAAATGCATCGTGATGCCAGCAAGACAGAAGCCAATCCTGCATTATGATTCTGAACACATTCATACATGTTTTAATCCTCTTATTATTTTCAGCCTATCTATAACATTCCTTTTCTAGAAGTCCCCAGTTGTTGGTCCTCTTATTTCTTGAACAGTTTGATACATCCACTCTTTATCCAAAGAACACTGGGCAAGCGAGAAATAATACTGACTCCATGTAGGAGATTGGAACACTACAATATCTATGACAAAATTCAGCTGAGTTCCACAAAGTGTAGAAAATTCATTTCTCTTCACTTCCTCCCTAGTAATCTATGGATAGAAAAGTAACAAATATGAAATGTTGATTCATTTTTGATTAAGGTACAACAAAGTCAGCTGCTGGAAGCAGAAGCCAGAGAATGAGTGTGGTGTAGTGGTTAAGAGCATGGAACCGGGACTCAGAAGATCTGGGTTTCAATCCCCACTCAGCCACGGATCTCACGGGGTGACCTTGGGCCAGTCATAGACGCTCAGATCAACCTACCTCACAGGGATGTTGTTTTGAGGAGAAAAAGGAGAGAGAAAATGTGTAAGCTGCCATCAGTTCCTTGCAAGAGAAAGACAGGCAGGGTATAAACACAATGCTGTAGTAGTAGTAGTAATTCATGTTTAGATTCAGGGAAATGTAAACTGAATGACTGCTTCAGTCATCCTTTGTTCCTACAAAATTACTGTTTTCAGGCATTCGGCTGCAGATTGGAATCAATCCCCAGACTACTGTGTGTCCTGACTATGCATTATTAGCACATGGGCATCCTCAGGCAGACATTTGGTAAATGACCGACCGTACTGGCAACCCCCCAATGCTAAACAATGGGCGTAACAAGCCGAACTAGCTCCTTCTGGGAGATCCGTTAGCTTCCCCATTTCCTTTCCAAAGGAGTTCTTTCGGTGAGCTTTTGCTAGCAGTCATGCTCACCAGTGTGGAATTAGCATCAGCTCCTGCCTGTGCATTGTACTCCTAAATACATCAGCAGCAAGTTTGACAGGGATGTTACAGGTTCTTTGGATGCTCTAATGGTCCCTTCCCTTGTCCAAAAGAAGCCCTCCACCAGATCATTCTCAGCTGCGTAAAACAGGGTCAGCCCGTTTTGCAAAGGGTTGAAATTTCACAGGCACAAATTGGAGGCATTGTGTGTGATTGCCCGCAAATGCAAAAGCATACCAGCACCGATGAAAATAGCTGCATTTGAAGAGAAGCGGTTTTCTAATCAAAGGGCTGCCAAAATTGCCATAGGCTGCAGTTCAGACAAAACAACCTTTTGCTTTGTTCACATCTACATGGTTTACTGAAATTATATTGATTCTAGTCACGGAGCCAAAAGGGAAAAATACATTTCAGAAGAGTGTAGGTCAACCTCCTCCAACCTCAAGCTGGAAACGGTCCTGCACAAATTCTTTCTACCAGAGGACCAAATTCCATTGTGAAGAAGCTCTGAGGGTCTGCATTCTAAAAGTGGGAGGGGGTTGAAAGCAAAATAAGGTGGGATAGAGGCTAAAGGAACAGGGACAGGCTAAAGGAATACCTGTTCCCTTAGCTTATTACAGTGCCAAAGGAAATCTGTTGTAAGCCATCCAGAGAGCCTCTGGCTAGTGGGGCAGCATATAAATTAATGAATAAATAAATAATCAAAACTATCTGAAGCACTGTCTACACCTATATTTCCCTTCCTGCTCCCTAAGATCAGTACAGGAGGCCTTTCTGTGAGAGCTACCCCTCAGGGAGGTGAGAGGGGTGGCAAATAGGTGAAGGGCCTTTTCTACAGCTGCCTCCATCTCCGGAACTTCCTCCCTAGGAAAATTCACCTGGCGCCCTCTTTGGTTTCTTTTTAGCACCAAGTGAAGACACCTTAAAAAAATCAATACTTAGCCCTTGTGAATATTGGCAGCCTTTTTAATATTTTATATTGTTTGTATTGATGTTTAATTCTTTAATTGTTTTAATAGGTTTTAATATGCTGTTGTAAGTCGCCTAGGAAGGCCCTTTGGCATATAAATATGTGAACGAATGAATAAATAAACTATCAGCCTGTCTTTCCCTTAACGCTTTAAAGATTTTAACAAAATCTTCAAAATGCTGACATTCTTTTGCCAGTCTTTCAAGTAAAGGACTGACCGCTGTAAAAGAGGACACCTGGCCATGCATTTGTGGAAGAAATGGGACCAATGGGATTTTATTTTATCATCATGTGGATAAACTATACTGAACCAGCTGTACTTTCCTAGATATGCAGGCTGTGTAACATTGACATGGCCCATGGGGACATGTGTGTGCAGAATGTATTAAAAGGCTTGTTTAAAATCACACTCTCTTCAGAAAACAATCCTGGAATTAGCTACAAAGAAATACCAAAAGCCAGCTATGAAAAGCGACTGCTTCTCTGAATCGGTCCAGGCGCAAGGCTGCATTATCAAACTCTGGGGCTAGAGAATCTCCAGACAGGCGGCAGAATGCTCATGCAACAGCGAGAAAAGGCAGGGAAGAGATCATCAGCTATTCTACTCCCACGACAAAATGAAATACTAGCCTACTTCAAAGAACATCCACATGGAATAGGTAGCAGCTCATGTTTAATGAGCCAGACACAAAGAATGGGAAGGAAAAAATTGTATTGGAGAATTATGCCATGGCACTGGAATGTGGAGGGCACAATCCAGTAGCTTTCCCATCCCAGAGGAACATCCATGAGACACCAGTGTTATACTGGAAGGTCTCTCAAAGGACAGTTCATGGTCTAAATGCATCCTGTGTTTGGAACTTTCCCACACGAGGCTGTTCCTCTACCGTTGGTTTTGTCACAAACTGAGATCTGCACTCCGCACAGAGAGAGTTTCATTTCCTGCTTTGCCACTGCATTGCCTGTAATATAGCAAAGTGCTAGAGCAGGGTAACAATGTGTGAAAATAGGTTTGCTTTCAGAAATAACACTCCATTTCCCCCACTCTAAACAAGTGAGCGAGCGAGCAAACAAAAGGAAAACTGCTCTTTAAAAAAACAAAAGCAAAACTGGAGGATAACGTTAGTAAGCACACACAAGGAAGGATTCATGAGGCCACAGGAAATGCCTTGTGTGTTCCAAATAAAGCCTGGTTTCCAAATAAGCCATCAGGTGGGAAATTGGGGGTCCTGATGCCCATCAATTAACATCTGGACAGCAGACACATGGGTCACTTGCTCCGAGCCTTCCCTGTTAGGGTGAGGCAGATCTGAGTTATAACCATTATTTCCAAATGTTTGGCTCTATGTATAAAATGGCACTTGCAAGAGGCACTTTCTAGTTGTTTTTTTGGTGAAGCATTTCCTTTATTTTGCAATTATTCTCCTGACTGCCCCAAACAGTCCCAGTAGAAGGAGGGGTCCACTTTATGTACTTTATGGCACACCGGGAGTTAATCAATCCTCTGTTATGACAGATGCTTGTGATTTAATCATTCCTCCTTCTTATGGTTCATTTTGGAAGAGGTGGCAAACATCTAAACAGGACCTGGGAGCTGCTAAGGCATGATGAAGAAACGGCCAAGAACGAGATGGACTGACCTTTAGTGCTGAAGAGCAAGGATGTGTTGATCAAGTTGTTACGAAGATAAGGTCAAATTGGGAATCAGCAAGGAAATCCTTGCCTAGAATCTATTTAGCATACATTCACAGCAAAGAGGCGGCAAGTGTTTGAGTCAATAATCCAGGGGTGACGGAATTAAAAAGTAGATAGAAAGGATAAATACATCCAGGTGAATGCCTGGCTAGGAAGGTGGTGCCAGTGTGAGAGATTTGGAGTCTGGAACCAGAATTTCTTGGGTTGCTTGCCTGGTGTGTGCCACCAACATTTTGAATGTTGGATATGCAGCCTCAGATCAATGCAACTAAAGGTCATTTAATTGTTGGTTAAACAAGCCATAGTTAACCTAAGAACCAATCATAGGTTTACTATGGGTAGTTTAACCCACAGTCAGCCACAATGTTCAGGTTCATACATCACAAAATAACTTCTAGTCAGAGGCTATATGTTCAGAATGGTGGAGCACATGTAAACTGGGTGAAGATGGTGGAGACACATGCATGACTGAATCACCTATCTTTTAATATCAGTGGGTGGCATGTTGAGGATCTCCAGTAGCTTTGGTCTACAATTCTCAACAGCACTAGCAGCATTGCCAATAGGAAGAGATTATGGGATTTTAAGCCAAAATACCTGCAAGATGTCTACTCTTGGTTTAAATCATTACATAATATGGGCTGTACCCTAGTTCCAAAGACAGCTGTGCTACCGGAGGAGGGAGATCAGCTTTTGCCCCGTGGCTTTATCCTAATGGAAATTCCTTTCTGCACCCCGCACCCCCACCTCACCCCAACTGCCAAACTATTATTTGCCTCATTAGAAAAAGGCTGAGTGAGTCCCTCTTGAGGAAGCAAATTTGATTAAAATATTTTGCCTAGCTCTGGATTAGAATTTAGTGTGGCAACCTACATCTCAGCCGGTGTCTGGGAGCAAACTGTAGGCAAGACACCAATGTCTAACAGGCAATAGATTTTTTTTCCCTTTTTTGTGTTAGCCTGAATAAAATACTTGTGAAGACAAAACAGGGCTCAGTGACTTCTTTTATTTAGCTGCTGAGGGGGGCCACTCTCCATTTATTCATCTCTCGCTAAATCCTACCTTTTCTCCTGCAAGGAACGTGAGGTGGGCTACATGTTTCTCCTCTCCATTTTAGCTGCACAACCACCCTGCGAGGTAAGCTAGGCCAAAGGAAAGTGGCTGGAGCAAAGTCACCCAGTGGCTGAGTGGAGATTGGAATCCAGGTCTCCCAAGCCTCAATGCAACACTCTAACCACTACACCACATTGGCCTCCCTCACCCCCATTTTATCCTCACAACAGCTCTGGGAAGATTAGGCTGGGAATCAGGGACTGGCCAAAGTCACTCCTCATGGGCAGCCAGAGACTCTCAATTTCTTTTTTAAAACTATGGTTACGTCATGCCTATTTTCGGCAAGCAGTCCAAGGCAGCTTACTAAATCATTTTCTCCATTTTATTCTTAGAACAACCACCCTGTGAAGTGGATAAGGCTGAGAGTTAAATCAGTCCATGAGCTTCAGGAACAATTCTGGCTTGCTTGCACCAGCTGCCTTGTATGTTCCCAAGCCTAATCAGGGGTGTTGGGTTTAACCTGATGGTCCAAAGGCCTTACAAGCCTTTGGACCACCATACCTGATGGAGGACCTCTCCTGACACTGGGTTCTCATCGGAAGCCCTCCTCCAAGTGCCTCCCTCCAAGGCAGGCTCAGAAGGAAGCCACAAACGAGAGGGCCTTTCCAGCAGTGGCCCCACAAGGCCAGAACAATCTTCCCAATGAGGCCTGCCTAGCGCAAACACTGATATGTTTTCAGTGCCTTTAAGATACTCTCTTTGGCATTTAGCAGTATATATGTAGGTTTTGGCCAGGTCTTGGACTTTGCGTGATTGTTTAGAATTTAGGTGTGTGTCCGTGCACTTTCTGTATATAATTTTTATACTATGCATGTGTTTTTAAAGGCTTTTGAGCTTTGTAAACCACCCTGAGAGATTTGGCTACTGGATGACATACAAATGCAAGAAATGAATAAACGAAAGAAATTCTCCATCCTCTTGTGCAATTGCCTATCGTCACAAGTGGCTGTGCTGGTGGGATTGATGGGAGCTGTAGTCCAGCAAATCTGGAGGACTCCATGTGGGCATGGGATGCAGAGGAAATGAGACCACCAGGAAAGCAATGGAAAAGAATAGATTCTATTCCACAGTGCAGCTCATCTTTTCTAAGGGCGAAGAGGGACCAGCACAATCCTACTGCAATGTGGTTGGCTGGAGCATGCTGGAAATTATAGGCGCTTCTGGCTGGCTGTTTGCATGGGACTGGGCCTTAAATAAATTTTGGATTCTGCTAACACTTCGCATTGCTCCTCTCAAGTTATGCAAAAACTTCATTATGCTTATTGTCCTAAACTTTCTATGACTGATCTTCAAATTCAGCACTTTCTTGCTGGGAAAAAAATCAACTTTAATCACATTTAATATCCAGAATAATTGGACAATTAATGAAACTCAGCAAGGCTAGTAGTGAGATAATAGCATGGAAAAATAATATGACAATGATTAATATTGGAAACCAGCTTCTAATGAAATCCAATTTTGTTCTTTCAGAGTGAAGAAAATAATGAGAAAATGACTATTCTAAAAAAATTGTAACATTTTAAATTCATGAAATCACAGTATGCTTGATCAAAAACATGGTCTAGAAAAACCCTCCTATAGTACAGACCTACTCTAAACAATGATTTCATGACTGAAACAGCAGTGTATTTAAATTTCAGCCTACACCCTTTAGGCAACAGTTCTCATCTGCCTCGGTGGCGAAGGAAAGAGGGCCTTCGGTCTCTCCCTTGCCAGCCAAGGTTTGCTCTTACAGCATTCCAGACACTTAGTTAGAACCCAATTCTTTCAGTAGGAAGCCTCCCCCTCTGCATCCGTTCTCAATTCCCCACTCCAGTTGCAGAAACAGAGTGACTGTGCAATGGAATCCTTAGCTCTTTAATCAAGCCAGACAGCTCATTAAACTGCTTTCATGTTCTCAGTTTTCAAAATTAGGCACACATGGCTCTTCCTTTAAGTTCTAATTAGCCTTCCCTTTCTTGCTTTCCTGCAGCCTTGCAGTAGAGAAAAAAGGAGGGGGGGGGGTTAGAACTATTAGAGAAAATGTCTGAAAGCGGAAGCTCTGCTGGAAACATTCCATTTTCCTTGTCCATTACAATGTGATTATTTTCAATGCTACCCAAACATAGGTTAACCCGGAATAAACGTCCCTCCAGAAGATAGAAATCAGAGGCCCAAATTTGTTTTGCGGCAGTACCTTTCATTAGACAGATACTCTGGGCAAAGAACACTACTCTCACTTAATTTTTTAAAGAAATACACACATACCTATAAGGGGTTGCCAAGGTTGACCAAACAGCTGCTAGGCAATTTGAAAAGTGTATTTTCACAAAGAGCAGTTCCTTTCTAAAGAATTGTCATAATCAACCTCATGCTTAGGAAAGAAAAAGCTGACTTGAGTTAGATGTAAAATAACTGGTGAGGCACAGCAGTAGAAGAGAAGTCTATTTATGAGGAGCCAGAAGGATTTCAAAGCACACCACCTTAACATTAACGACAGACAGGAATATGAATATTACGATTCTCTCTTTTATACCAGCAACTCCAGAAATGTATTTCCCTAGGTAGGGAGTTATAGATACAGGATCATCACCAAAAAATGTTTCACTCTGACACTTACCAAGCAATTTTCATTGATGGGATGCCTTCTCCCAAGATCCTGACAAAATGCATTTGGAAGACAACCCACCCTGGACAGACGACCAGCCAGGCAAACTGCATCCCACTTTGCAAAACAAAGGCAGGCAGGACTTCAATAAAAACTGAACCTGTTACTGCTAAATGATGGCCATATTTGAGTGACAACCAATTAAAGGCATCCTTTCTGATGACTGGCCATGCTAGATGAGGTTGAGCAAGCTGCAACACAACATGGATTCTAGGGGAGTCCCATTTCTTGCATCATCCTGCATTTCTAAATAATGCCACACTTCCCTTGATCTAAAATAGTTATGGAGATGCTTGCAAGTAATAGGAGAGATTCTGGCAAACAACTATATTGTGTAAAGCACCCATACAATACTATGCATATGGAACCACAAGTATACAATGGTGCTCTTCCATGCCTTGGGTGGAAAAGCTCTCCCTTCTTGGCCTTTCCCCGTTTGCTAATCTGCAATTGCAGCTTCTCTGCCCAGCCAGCTACACCGAGACCTGTCCTGGCCTGCTTCTTTCTGCACTTGGAGATTTGAGGAGCTGGGGGCCAGTTCACATAACTGAACAGCCTACTAAGGTTTATTCAAGCCACAGAGACATACCAAGCGCCATTTTGAATGCTCAAGCTCCAGCCATAGTTTGGCTTGGCATCTGGAACTGAAAGCCATGGATTGAACAGCCTTCCCATAACCAGCAAGCATGCTTGACTCTTAGACATCCATGAATAAGTCAGGATGCTGTAGCAGTCAGAATGTGGAGATATCCTCACTTTGCCATCCAGCTCAATGGGTGCACCGACACTCAGACTAGCCCACCTCAAAGAGTTGTTGTGAGGATTAAACGAAGAGGAGGTTTGTGTAACATGCCTTGCATTCCTTGCAGGGGGAAAAAGCAAAGATAGGATATAAATATTGTGGGGGGGGGGGGGAAACCATTGCACCCAAGCAGCCTAGGAGCTTGTATTATTTTTATTCAGTTTATTAGGAGAGTTCTCTTCTTGATCTTGGACAAAGCTAGCACTGCCAACACAGCACTTATGAGCCCAAGCATCACGCCAGCCACCTGCATACTAGTTAGCCAGTTCCCATCACTCCATTCCTGTTGGCCTATGAAAGAATCGATATATTAATAGGAAGTCACCAAATGCCTCGAGAGGGAGGAAAGGCTGAGAGGTCCATTGGTCCATTTTTGTTAACAGCAATGCAGTGGAACCCAGGCTCACGGGCACATGATGCTACCATGTTTTGTACATTTCTGCTTTATTGGACTTATTAGTTCATGGCTGCTAGGACGGGGTTCAGGAAAGCCAACTGCCTCCCATGAGTCCTCCTTCCACAATCTCCCAGCATCTTTTGAAGAAACAAAACAGCTGCAGGGAGCCAGAAACAGCATTGCAGCAGGGACAAAGAGGGGACTTGCCACTCCTGCAGTGCTGGAGGAAAAGGAAGGAAGGAGCAAAGCGCTCATGATGGTCCCCATTACCACAGGTATCTCCAGAGCAGGCTGGGCATATAAATTGCCCACTGAGTGCCGTAAAAGTGAGACACAATTATAAACATTACTAACAGAGCTGTTCATTCCTGATATGTTTTCCTCTCTCCCCCACCCTGCTGATTTCTTCCTCCTTAGGAACTTTGGTTTTTTTTAGGTTGTGAGAAGAAGGGACAGGAAATGCACAGTTGCAGCCATATCTGGAACCATTCCACCTCCAAGTCTTCATAGCCACTGCAATATCCATCAGGAGGTGCAGGTCCTCCTATCACCCTGCCCTCGCCTCTCCTTCACCCCGTCCACTGGTGATCCAGCCAATCCCAACCCATCCCAGCAGGAAAGATGAAGATGTACCTCTGGTCTCATGTTCTTCCTCTGGTACCAAAATAACAGCATGAGGAAGGGTCACGATAGCAGAATTGGCTGCCGGCGCTACCTCTGCAGACAAAAAGGCCTCCATTAGAGGTGCCCTTAATGGAAGACCAGGGGAGCTGCGGGTGCTGCGCATGGATGGAGAGTGAGAGGAGGAAGCAGGGGCAGGCCACCAGCCCCTCTAATGGCCACCTGCATGCAGCCTCGTCCTCCCTCAGCTGCCAGGCAGTTAGCAATATGTGCATGGGTTTGAATCAGGCCCTGGATTCTGCTTAGTGTTAACTGTTTACATTGCTTAGATATGTGTTCCTGTGTGCTGTTTGCACATCATTTTTAATGCTTTATACATCTCCTTGTTAAGGATTTTAACCTTCGTAAACCATCCTGAAGGCTTTCACTACTGGGTGATATACAGAAGCAAAGAAATAAAATATTTCTTTCATTTATATTTCATCCTTGCCTTCACCAACTAGGCATCCTCCGGTGGTGTTGCACCACTGCAAGCCATCATACCAGTGGCCATGATACCTGGGCTTGATGGGAGTTGTAGTCCAACACCCCAGGAAGGCAGCATGTTGGGGAAGGATAGTCTAAGAGAACTGTTTTGACAACCAAAAACCCTGGAAAGAAAATAGGAGTTGAAGTTAATGGTAATTGGTACATTTGCTCTCTTTAATTGCTTCTGGATGTTAATGGGAGGTGATGCTTCTGTCAAATGCCTCTGAAGTTTAAAAAAAAAAGATGCTTTTACTCTGTGACTTGCTGGAACTCAGACTCTATAAGCTTCACTGCTTTCATTCCCAAATGCAGATACTATTAGAAATTGTTTCCTGGGAGAAACAAGCATCATCCACCACAATTTGCTGTTTGACACTTCAGGCTCAATCAAGATCAAAGCTATAACTGCATGACACAACCAAGCAATTGAGCTCATTCTTCCCTAACCTGGTGCCCTTTAGATGTTCTGATTTACAACCCCCATTATTCCCATGAGGAAAGATGGGCACTGTGATCAGATGTAATCCATCTGAAAAGCATTAGATCAGGGAAAGCCGGTCTGATTGCATTTACTCCCGTCTTCAGTTCACTACATATCTATTTTCACAGTCAGAGCCAGATAATGGGCCAATGAAACCCACATGCCCCACCTATGGAATGCGCTCCCCAGAGAGGTCTGCCTGGCGCCATCATTATTTGCTTTTCGGCACCAGGCCAAGACCTTTTTATTCAAAAGTTATTTTAATTGCTAATTTATTATTGTATTTATAGTATTTTAATATATAACCGAGATGGGCCAGTTTTAAATGTATCATATATCATATTGTATATGTTGTAAGCCGCCCCGAGGCTTTGTTGCAATGGGGGCGGCATAGAAATGTTTTAAATAAATAAATGCTTTAAAAATCGGAACCACCACTGCCCCTGCCCCCCACAGCACAACCAGACTGTGACAGTGTCATTGCATATCCTGAAAATTAAGGATCCTGGCTCCCCGAGGGCACCAGTGCTCCTCAAAGCCGTTATCTGGCACAACACCAAGCAGCCACACAAGTCAAGGCAGCAGCAGCTAGCTGTAAGACTATGGGGGTTGCAATTCCCGAGAAACTTTTCTAAAAGCATCGATAGCCTGGGAAAGAGTAGCTGTTTCACAGCCGGCCTCTGGCACCAGGAGCCTCGATCACCCCTCCTATTCTCGCCAGAAGGATCAGCCAAACAGAGGCAGATAGCCCTGTCTGGTGGCCCCATCTGGCAGTTCTGACATCCAAAAAGCTGCTTTGCTAGAGTTAAACAGAAATGTTTTGACCCAGGTGAACTCTCAGCTGGAAGTTCCTAAGGCAGACTCATCTCTCCTAAGTGTGTCCGTCTGAACCATACGATTCTAGTCCCCTGATGTTCAGGGAAGTGCCTGAAGGTGCCCTGGGAAGGGAATGGGGAACAAGGACATCCAAAATTGGCCTTATAACAGCTGTTTAGCACCCGTCACTTACCTCGTCTGCCCCTGGAAGGCCTGCGAGGACAGCTGGTTGAGCACAGAGGGGAGTCTGGGTGAAATCTATCACAGATGAGCACACTGCAATGAAAGTACACCTGGCGAAAGAAGGAAAGACAACTTCGCTGATCAACTCCTATAGATCAGCCATGAAAGTGGGAAGTTGAAAATGGAATTCCTACAGAGCAAGAGTGAGGAACCTTCCTGGGGTTGCAGATGTCAGACAGCAACTGCCTTGACCCCGCCCCATAGGGCTGATGGGAGTTGGAGTCAGCCCAACATCATCACAATTGCTAGCAACGCTGGTTGGGACTAGTGAAGGAGGTAGTGTGATACATGAAGGGAGACACCAGGTTGCCTTTCCCCCTCTTTGTCTACACAGGATGATTAAAGTGTTGCTAATTATTATATCTGCTTTAGCTTGTGTTGTAGCATTGAAAGCTGAGCTTTACACAAAGAACTCTTCCTTTCCTGCATTTCTATCACACAACCTCTAGGAAGAATGATACATCAGGACAGAAGCAAGCATCATGTTTCCTGCTGTAATTTAACTGCTTGTTTAAAAACAAAAACATCCAAAACCTAACACACCACCACCAAACAGGAAAGCACTCTGAAAAAATCAGAAGCAAAACTTGGGGAACATGATGTCATCAGAAAGCAAAGCATCAGAAACAAGGCAATAAATAAATATCTTGTGCAGAAAAACTTAAAACTCCAAGTGTCCACTCACTGCAGTAGATACAGATCTAGGATTACTGGACAAGCACATTCCTTTCCCAGAGTCCACCCCTTGCTGGAAGCCATACTGGAACTTTTTGGTAAAAACTTACCAGGCTGGGTAAAGCTTTGCCATCAGAAACAAAAGCAAATGCCTTCACTTCGAATCTTTGTCGGAAGTTATAGTAGCTGACCGTGGGGCCCACTGGATGGAAGACGGTTTTGTAGTTGTCCTGCTCGTAGTCGCACCTGCAAGAGGGACAATGCAGGAGTAAGCTAGACCCTGGTGGCCACATGAACGGCTAGCAATGGTTTGTTGACCTGGATCGACAAAACTGCTGGCAATTTTGGACTCTTCCTTGGCTACATGATTGTGAGAACTGCAGCTCCCAAGTTTGTCACTACACCACTGATTCAGGATTTTGGCACAGTTTATACCACTGCAGACTCTAGAGGAAAGGAAACATAGAAACAGAGCAAGTCAGAAGGGGCCTCCCAGGCCATCTAGTCTGACTAGGAATGGCTAGGAAAGGAAGGAATGGCTGTTTGATGTTCCGAGTGGAGGTGCTCATGGCTACCCTTAAAGTGTTCTGCTTCTCACACCTGCACTAGGAACACACAAAAGCAGAAGTTAAGCTTCCATAACCCTTCTGTAAGTGGCTATGCTTCCTGCTATGCTTCCAGCATAGCCAGCCAGGATGGTCACAGGATCTCCATCCCTCCAATCTAGCATAGTCATGCTCTAGCAATGTGCAACACTCAAAAGCCTTGCATAGCTGCAAGACTTACACAAGCTGGTAAGCCACGGATGAGTCTTTGAATGTGCCCCATGCGAAATGTGCCCTATTCCTACCATCAGGTCAATCTGTGTAGACTTTCAGAAGCTGAACTGTTCTGGTCCTTCTTAGAAGAATTTAACCACATCAGGGGTCATGACCAATTCTGCTTGTCTATCTCCCTCCCCATGTTCAATTCCAGCAAGGATTGTCACGTGCCACTCACCCATCTACCACAATGTTCCAGCGTGGCAAAGAGGCAGGATCTAGAGAAAGTGATGCCCAGCAGTCATCCAGCATCAGCTGGATGTTTGGGTCTGCACGGTTGAGTACTTGAACTTCTAGAAAAATGGGTTGCCGCAAGTATTTCACTATAGGGTACTGGTCATCGCTGTAAGGAACCATGTAGGAACTATCTGTAAGGCAAGTGAATCAGCTGAGACATCTCTTTTCCGTACTCTGATTTATCTCAACTGCACATTAGAAGTTCTCAGAAGCCTCACCTGGGTAAATGAGAAGAATCAGGGAGAGGGGGCCTTGGTTTACTACAGAATCAGGAGGAGAAAGACTGCCGATCTTGATATCCAGTGCAGCATCATCGCTACCATAGTAGCACATCACCGTTAACCTGTAAAAAACAAGGACAGACTGATACTAGGAGTTAGACCATGGCTAAGCGTTATGTAAATGCAGTACTAAGTTCAACACGGTTTGTTGTTTTACACATGAACTGTCTCATGAACATGCAAACTAATCACTCTGTGTTTCCCCTATTTCTGCTTGGTTTCTTTGCTAGCCTTCAGAGTGGCTTCATTTTGAAACATGACCTAGGAGAAGGCCTGTATGGGTTTTGTGTTTTCTGGGGGACAGGAGGGGAGGTGACAGGCAGTACCAAAATACACAGGCAGCCTCCTTCCCTCCTAATCCAAATTTTGGCATTAGACAGCTGAATTCAGCTACCTGTTTTGGGAGGTGTGCAGAGCAGAGCCATCTTCACTTTATGCTTCCCTCTGCCCTGCATGGGATGCCCATGATCCTCCATGTTTTGCAGGACTGCGTGGTCAACTGCCACTAAAACAGGTACAGCCTGCAAGTGCCAAGGGGTAAGGACAGTGTCAGGTGGATGTCTAAGGAAGAAGTTCTATGGCCAGGATGTCACCTCAGAAAGTCCCTCCCTGCATTAGCAGCATCCCTGAGAAAAGACAACCATCCCAGGTAAGAGTCAGGCTTATATCAGTCCTGGAGGAGACACACACAGGCACTGCAAATAGTCTGAAAAGGTATCTTGCAGCATCCTTCTCTTTCCACTGGGATAGGCTGCCCATTTGTCAACCTGGCCGTGCAAACTCAGCAGTTGACTGTGGACCCCAATTCTCAGGTCAATGCTTGGCAGCAGGAGAGAACAATTCCTGGAGGATCCATAAGCAGACACTTCTTTGTCCCTTTCTGTACAAAGTGCATGTATATAGACCCGCTATCTATACTGGGTCAATTTGTCCACTCAGCCCAGTACAAATATGAGGGATGAACTGGACCTCAGTCACAGAGCAGATGCTTTGCACACAGAAGGTCCTTGGTATCTTCAGGTAAGGGGACAGGAGGAAAAACCTCCTCCTCCCTGAAACCCTGGACAGCTGCTCCTTGTCAGTGACTGGGTACAGACAACACAATAATCAACACTTAAGCATTAATTATGGGTTGAGTGTGGATTGTTGTTGAACCATGAGTTGTGGTTGAAATGTGGGTTATCAGGTTGCACTAACAGACCATAGATCATTAATCATGAACAACCTTTGAAAAGAACCCATGGTTTGTTGTTGGGTTGTAAATCTGGGTTATTTAGCATAGTTTATTCCCTTGACTGGGTTCATACAACAGAATAGTTCATGGCTCAACAACAAGCTGCAGTTCAATAACAACCTCCATTCAACTTGCACTCAACCCTCGGATTTCCATGTACTTGGAAGTCGGCCAGCATCAACAGTACTGGTCTAGATGGACCAAATGCCTGACTCCAGGTAAGTCAGCCTCCTACATTCCTATGTACAGTCTACTCTTCCTGACCCCACCTGTCCAGGGGCTCAGAAAAGTTCTTCCTATTGCTGGCTACCCAATGGGGATGCCAAGGATCAAGGCCAGGACTTTATGTATGCAGAGTCTGCAGATCTATCCAGGAAAAAGCAACCCCATGAAAGGGAGATCACATGCAGTAACAAACAACTGGTGTTACCTTCCCCTTGAGGCCACATCAACTTTTATGGTCAAGTGGATGCATGACTTACTTGAATTCGCTGTCTCTGGAAATCCATCGTGCCGGAAGATCCATCCAAGTTGCAGTCACTTCATTCTCATAAATGGCCTTTTCACCATCGAACTGCAAGCATTGGAGGAGCAGTATTAGTCTCAGCCAGGTTGAAAAAGACAAGGCAGCTGGGCTACTGTTTAGAGAAGCTCACCCTTTGCTTGGTTCCACACCCATTCAGTGGCACATGGAACCGAACCACATCGTTCGAAGGAGACTGGAATACTGGCTTGCAAGTAGGATCTTTAAGCCGGAGCAAATCCAGGTTTAGAGCAGGCTTTGTGCTGCTGCTGAGTATTTCAAAGTCCATATAGCCATCTGGTGTGCAAACAGCAGCTGTAATAAGTCAGATGTCAAGTCACATGGAGGAGCATGATTGGTGGCCGACCTGCAGCCCTTGGGCCTCGTTTCCAAAATCCCCAGCAAGCAAACACTATAGAACCCTGGCAAGTGCAGCTCACCCCATCCCTGCCCCATGGGAACAAAATGGGTGTGGAGAAATAGGGAAACAGAAGGACTCGGCCCTGCCCACTTTGGACTTCACCCCACACCCAGCGGCACCATGCAACGCCTTACAAACTACCCCTGAAGGAACTCAGCCCTGGTCATAGAGGAGGACTTCTTCCCCACTTTTTCCACAGTAGTGAAAGATTAAGCCCGAGAACTCTTTCAGCCTGTGGGTCAAATTCCATTTCAGAGAAGTTTCCAGGGGCCACATTCCCATGGTGACTGGGGCCAAGACCACCACCCTGTTTTAGTTTAAAGTCAGGCAGTAATCAAGCCTTAGAAAAGGTGTTTCAGCCTTTAACAATTGGAGAAAAGGTTCACAAAAGCCTGGAAACCACCAGATGACTGCCAGTTGTGTGAAAGTTGTAATGAGGAGGCAGAAGAAGGGATGAGGTCATCTGGGAAGCACTGGACTTAGATCCCAGGCCTGCTGTTCTGCACCCTTGACTTAAAGGACATTTCACAAGACAAGGCTTCCCTGCTTATTGATGTTTACCTTAAGTCTCAGACTGCATTCAGACAACATGGCAAGCCTTGGTGGTTTTCTTACTAATGTTGATCTGCTGTGTTGTTTGCACACAGTCATGGTATTTCACAATGGTAGGTTTGGTCTTTAGAAATCGCTTTAAGAAACAACATTTGCGATGCAGTCTTTCCATGCCGCCCTGGCTTACAGTTTTGTCTGAATCCAGGACTGTGGTTTCCACAGCCACAGTATGCATCTACTACAGAGTAGCCTGGAAAGAGCAGCAACTGCAGGAGCGGCCATAGCCTTCCTGCTTCTACATGTGGGCCGATGAAGAAGAGAGGGAAGACATAGGCAAGAAGTGATGCAGCTTGAGACTGAATTTCAGGCACAGGGGTTGATGTGATACATGTCAAACCCATGGGGAGGACTGAAACCATGGTGATGCAGAAACTACTTGATTGTCTATTGAGTAAATCATCAATTAAAAAAATGGACTCTGGTAACCATGCAAGGTGGCTTGTTCAGTTCACGGGACTGGAAGAGTTTTTCCACCACTTCTATCTTGAAGAGTGCTTCACCAGTATATGAAAAAAAGGAATATATACAGAGTCCTTACCAATTGGTGCATTTTGCTCACAAGGACATTCTGGGTAAATCAACATGGTGGCTGTTTCACCGTGGTACTCAAAGTACAGCTTCAGCAATGGGGCATACAACTGAAAACCTGAGCAGTAGTCATCTTCGTAATCCTGACATGAGAAAGGGAGGCACTCATTTTTTGTACCAGCAGTTACTCGTTTTATCAGAGCTACAGCCCACCTCTCTCTCTACGAACAGCTCATAACCCTCTGTTCCATTTTGCCTTCAGAACCGCCCTGTGAGGTGGATTACGCTGGGAGTTAGTGATGGCCCAATGTCATCCCGGGTACTTCATCGCTAAGTGAGGCCTAGAACCCACATCTCCTGAATCCCAGTCCATCCTTCTAACCACTGCATCACATTGGCTCTCAGTAATTTATTATTACATTTATAACCTCTTGCAAGGAATCCAGGGTGGAGAACATGATCCTCCTTTCCATTTTATTCTCCCCAAACCTGTGACAGGTTAGACTGATTGTCTGTGACTGGCCAAAAGTCACCTAGTGAGCTTCACAGCTGAGTGGAGAGTACAGTCCACAACTCCTGAGCAAGGTATATACCTTGTGTATTACCTTAGCCACAGAGACAAACACATGTAGGATGCACTGGTGGGTTTCTGGGTGATTTATAATATATATAATATAACCACAACTCCCAAGTCTTTAATGAAAGCAAGTAAACTCTCTGTTGACCCATTTTAGAGTGATGAGCAGACCTGAACTTTGGTAACTGGCTTGTATTAGTTTATTTATTTATTTTTGGATTTATATCCTGCCTTTTTCCTACAAAGGGCTCAAGGCAGCTTACATCATTCTCCTCCTCCATCTTATCCCCACAACAACAGCCCTGTGAGGTAGGCTGGGCTGAGAGTCTGTGACTGGCCCAAAGCCACCCAGTTGGCTCCATGGCCGAGGAGGGACTTGAACCCAGGTCGTCCGAGTCCCAGTCCCAGCTCTTAACCACTACGCCACACATTAGTTATTGGCAACTAATAGACCCTGAGCCACCTTTGCGACACCTGGCTTTGCTTGGAAGACCTAATCCAGTCTTGCCCAACCCAGTGCCCTCCAGATGTCTTGTACTTCAATTCCCATCAACCCCTGGCCATGGTCAGGAGTCCTGGGAATTGTGGCATGGAATAGTTGGAGGGCACTGTGCTGGAGAAGTCCAATTCAGTAAAAAATTGTGAATCCCACAATCCTGGGGAGCAGCTTACCCGGGACCTCAGAATTCTCTTGTTCATGTGCAGTTTAATACCCTTCCTTGTGTCCACCCCAATTCCATTGGCCCCAAATTGGCTGAGTGGAATGTTTCTATTGTCTAGACTGACAGCTGACAGAGATCCTGGGAAGTCTGGTATAGCAATTGTCATGTGTGTTGCATTGCAGACTGCTGGGCCTGGAGGAGGAGAAAAGGAATATGACAAATCTTTCTAAAGAGACACTCTCAAACAAGCTGTGGTCCTATGCACATTTACTGAGAAGCAGTGAAGGTCAAAGCTAGTAGAGGAGCAAGCTTATTCCCCTTAGACAGTGCTAGGGGCAGAGAATACTTCGGATTCCCAGCTCCCAGGCTGGAAGCAGCACTCTGCACTAGAAATCAAAGCTGCAACTCTTTTTTCCTCTCAGTCAAAGATGGCACAGAAAGAACCATGCAAGCAGCTCTCTGGAGTTGGGAAAGCGAGCCCAGAGAGGTGGAAAGAGGGGCAGGGAGGAAGAGCGTGGGGCACAAAGCATGGCATCTTGAGCCGCTGCAGCCTCCTCCTCTCCCTCTGCGAATGACTAAAAATGATCACCTCTGCTCTTCCTCCCACGCTGCACTGGCTGAATACGAGCCTCTGAGTTTGAGGGCTTTGAGTCATTCCCATTGCATGCACCGGAGCCGTTTCAGCTATGAAATTAACTGGCTATCCAAACTAATGTCCAGGCTAGAATTTAAAGGTAATGCACCAGATTTGGCACCTTCATGATTCAGTGCACGTTTAGGTTATAAAAAAAGAGAGTCCAAATGTTCAAGAAACGAGTACGAGAAAATCTATTTAGATATGCATTTTCCCTGCATTTCCTTAAGAAAACCCACAGATTCATGTGCAAATGGAAAGGATGGATTCATGGAGGCAGGCAAATAAGGACTGAGCCACATGCATCCACAGTAAATAAGGTTCTCACCTGGGGCACAGATCATTCTTGATTCTACAGTTAGCCGCTGTTCAGGAGATCCATAAGAAAGTTTGAGTGCCACTATGTACAGTACTTGGTCATCTTGCTGCAATACAAGCACAGGGAGTTCTTAACACATTGAGTTCTCCACAGAGTTAAAAGGAACATGGCAACAACTGACCAGTCCAAAAGCAGACTGGATTTCCTAGTGCTATCTGTATGCCAGAGAGAAACACATAGATCACGCCTGTTCCATTGTTGGCGAGGCTTCATCAATGGGACATAAAATTCCTAAGTGTCTTGGGATTAGGATATTTGACAATGCACGTTCCCTCTTGCCAGCCTTCCCAGTTCCTGAGGTCATCAGATGAGGCACCTAGTGGCTGCACATGGACCCAAAGCCCACTTGGGGTCCACTCAGATTAGAGCTTTCAGGGCACTGGCACCTGTTGGTAGAACTGCCCCCAATCTCAGCCAGGCTCCAACACTGCTTTGTATTCTAAAGACATTTTCTTGAATGATTAGCCATTGTTCCTTGAAATAACTTGCTTTTCAGTGTTATTTGTTGGGATTGGGCCTGTCTCCCCCGAAATACAGTATTCCAAGTTAGAAAGCTCAGACTCTGAAGAGGAACTAGATGCCAAGATGTTGCAATACGTCACTGAAATGCCAAGACTAACAAGTGAGATTAGCCAGTGATGAAAACTAGACCACGTCTAGCTTGGGGGAGACACTACAGAACAAGCAGGTTCAGAGAGGGAGGGGCCTGAGTTAAACCAACCTGGTGGTTTGTCATCAAACCAAATAAACAGACCAACTAAATAATACTCAGCATTCTTACTGCCTGGCCCATGAAAAGCACAAACCTCCCTGAAGGTGAAGCCAGCCCATTTTGGAGAAGGGAGGAGAAGGATTCAGTCTGGAATTCACTCCTGATCTGGGCAAGCACTAACTCCACCTGCTACAGAGATCACTACTTTGATAGATACAACTTGTCAACCACTTTATTATTGCTGAACAATATAGACCCTGTGCCTGATCCAGAAATTTTTGAAGTTCTCCTTTCATGGGACAGACTAACACTTTCCTTGAGGGCTTTGCTGTCATGGGAACATCAGATTTCTGCTACTCCCCATACCTTGTAAGCAGCAACTCCTGCAGCATCAAAAGAGACTTGAATGATGACACGGTTGTCATCCATCAGAAAATTGTAGCCCTGTTGCATGGCTTGTCTAAGGCTTAGCTTGCGCATTTGTGTCCCATCGTCTACTGACACAATCCACTCCATCCGAGACTCTGCGGCCTGTAATACAGAATTCAACTGCAGTGGTAGCAACAATCCTGAATCAAGAGATGCTCACGTGCCAGTTGTTTTGGGTATCTATCCCAAATGTTTGTGTTTCAATGGCTCAGTCCAATCAAATGTTTGGGGAAAGGGTGCCTTGACTCGAGAGGCATATTTCGGAAGCTAGCTTGTGGGGAAAGGAGCTTGAAAACACCATCTTAAGAAAGGCACTTCTCCTCTCATAGGAGAAAGCTAGGATCACTGTAATACACATGCGCACACACCCTCCTTCCCTCCCTCATCCACCCCCCCCAAAGTACAGAGTTAGGATTAGCAAGGTTCAATTAGTAACTAAAATTGAGAACAGTCATGGCTTAATTCATCCTTACAAGATTATTCAGATATATAGCATCTTTTATCCTAAAGGGATAAATAAAATAGCTCACATGTGGAAGGGGACAAAAGTCTATTATTATTTATTTCATTTCTATACCACCCAACAACCAAAGCTCTCCAATATTATTGCCAATGTTAGCAGTTACCCACTGCAAAGAAGAGGGCCTTTTCTGTTGTGGCCCCCTGGCTATGGAATGAACTTCCAAGAGGCTTGCCTGGCATCTGCATTGTAGTCTTTCTAGTACCATGTGAAACTCCTTATTTTCCTAGGAATGTTAGTTTGTTTTAAATCCTGTGTTGTATTTCAAAACTTTGCATTGCTGCTAGGTTTTACTCTGGTTTTTACTTCTATTTTATGCTGTAGTTTAAACCATTTGAAATTTTTATACTGTATTTCAGGCTTTGTTTACTGTTTCTAAATTGTTTTCAATTGTGAAACATTGAGAATGCTTTGGCTATTCTGATAAAAATGTAATCAATAAATATTAATCAGCTTCCAAAACTTGCAAAGTGCTGAGCAAGGAACATACTTTCCAGAAGTCAAATTAGATTTTTGCTGCCAAAGCAAGTTTAGCATAGATTAGCCCAAGTAATCCCTGCTTTCTGTACTGGCAGAGTATCGAAAACAAAACCACCCTAAGAGGCATAATCTTTCGTGAGTAACAAAATGAGTGTGTTGCTTTCTTGTGTAGAGAGTTACATACCATATGTTCATCATGGAAGCTGGGAATGAGTCTCGGGAATACAACCTGCAGCAGGTAAGAGGGGACATTTTAGAACTAGTCAATGACTTACCAAAAACAAAGAATTTATACTGCTACAGCAGAGTGGGGAAAACTGAACTACTGCAAAAGTGTTGCTAAGCATTTAGAGATCTGGGGCACAAGACACACATTTGCATATGCTGATTTATGTCTATGCATGCAAATATAGAAATACTTACTAGAATTTAAACTTCACAGGAGGCATAGGAGACATTAATTTCTCAGTTTCTCCATCTTCAGTTAACAGACCTCCTGCTCACAGATCATTCCAACCCAAACCAATAGAAAATGTATTTTCAAAGCCCAACTTCAGTGCAGGGAGAGGTTTATGGAAAAGGGGTGTTCACATAGGCAAGAGCAGAGATAAACCTTTCTTCCCCAGCTGCAATTCCAGTCCCATGCAGGGAAATTAATTATACCAAGGAAAAAAAACCCTCCACTCAAGAGACTCAGTGGTCTAGGAAACAGAACCAAGTCCATAGGCTGAGGTCCAAGCCTAGGAATACCCCTGAACTGGAGTACTTGAGCTGACAAGATCCAATATCCTTTCATGGAAATTGGATAGCAGCTATTTCATAATCCTCTTAATAGTTTCACCCACAGGCTAACAATCACCACTAGGGACCACTGCTCCTGCTACTCACGGCCATGAAGTCTTTGGTGCAATTTGTGGCACTGGCGAAACGACCACGGCGAGCGGCTTCATCAGCCTGGAGAGCATCACAGGCAACATCATAAGTCACATTCTGGATATCTCTCGTCACCGTATCGTTGAATTGCAGCCTAAATCTCAGGTGGTACTTGTGATTCTGTTGGCAGAAACATGACCAAACACATGAAATTATACCATTGTGCGTTTGCTTGGAGAAGTTTAAGAACATAGGAACCTGCCTTCTAAGACCTTTGATGCACTGAGGTCAGTCCTGTAAACTATGACTGGGTTCCCATGACATGACAACCCAACATGGGTTGCTCTCTACTGTGGATTCTCCTATCGTGCGAACCCAAACTATTTCCTGCAAGATGGCTGGTTTGAAGGCATCAAGCCACCCGGGCAGCCCATGAGTTACAGTAGGAGTTGCTGTCTCCACAGTGGGTTGGTTGAGTCCCCATCACAAGCACAGGGAATCAGCTAACAACTTGCTTGGCAAGAGTCAATCTGGTCGTGCCAAATGCTCCCAAGTGGCCAAGCAGCACCTGAGAATGGGGGAAATGAGTGTCACCTGCTCCACACATGAAGCCATTTTAAGCTTGCTGCAGCTTAGACCAGAAGTACTAATTGGTCTCAGTGATTTGCAGCAGATCAGCAAAGATTTCTGACTACAGTTGTTTTCCAGCAGAACTACCAAATTAAACCACCTGTTAGTCCTAAAGTATATGGCTGAGATGAAGCAAATTTGGGGTAGCCAGGAGTGGATTTATGAGTGGAAGGGCAGCTTGGGAATTGCAAGACATCTGTCTGCATAGGATTGTGCTCTGTGTGTGTGTTTTTTTTAATTGGAATCTGGTTGATTGTGCTCAAGGAAATTAAAAACAAATGAAGTAGATCCTACAAGCCTGGACACCACTGAACTAGACTATCCAGGCTTTGAAGACAAGGGACAGTTTTTTGATCAGGTAGGTTATCTATAGAGAATTTCCAGGGCAGCTAACAGGAAACACAAACAGCTGCTATAAACTATTAACCGTAAGTAAAGCTTCCATGTACAGCAGTACTAAACCTTTTTTTCTGATTTTGTTTGATCCTGGAAAGTTTTTTTTTTCTTGTTAAGGAATGTAACACTTGGGCTTTTAGATTATATTTTTAACCACCAGTCCCTGTAGCAACATGTACAGTGGAAAAATGTTGAGAAGACAACCTAGTAATAAAAACATGGGTAAAAACAGCACTTTTTGAATTAGCCCCAAAGGTATTTCCATTTCCAAAAGCATAATCACAAATTACCTCCAGTGTTGTGCAGTTCATGTACAGAACAGTTAATGTTTGTTTCTCATCGTCCACTTTATAGTCACAGTCTTCAATTCCTTCCCCACTGGCATCTAAAAGAAAATTATGTAAATCAGTATGTAAATATGTAAAGCAATTCAGCTGGAGAAAGCAATTGAACATGCAATAGCATGTGATCAGTACAGCTGATTCCATGCAGTAGTCCTGAACTTCAGGGCTGATGTTCACCAATGGGGCATCACACAAAATTTATTCAAAACATTTGTATGCCACCTAATTGTGCCAAAGCAGCATACAAATGTCTGTAGCAGCAAACCAGCCTAGTGTCAACACATGGATTTGCAGGGATGTCAGGACCCTCTAGGGACAATGCTGGTCATCAGAACACCATTTTGTACTTATTTCTGGAAACATTTCATTGTCCAGGACACTCCAGACATGTGCACAGTTAAATAGGCCCATTTTATTCATCTTTTCCTGCTGCAAAACGGAGCTTATCTACTGAAATGCTAAGCATCAGGGCAGCAGAAGCAAGAACCACTTTGTTTCTGTACTCATGCTGGTGCACTGGCTTAAATGAATTTAAAATGCTGAACTGCACATGCCCAAGGTATTTATTAAAGGTTCGCAAACAGGGTTGGGGGCTTTTTTGTTCTGATTTATCAGAAATGCAGAATTCACTGGAATGGCAATTGTGAAGTGGGGGAGAAGAAAATGTTTCTTCGGTTATACTTCAGATATAAAGTGCACACAGCCATCTCAAAGCTCTCAGAAGACCACTAAGTCCAGCTACATGACATACCAAGAAGTTCCAGTTGCCAGAAAGTCAAGTTGCTAAATTCCTCTGGAAGTTCAACCTGCAGTTGATCATCCTGGCAAACTTTTGTACCTGTCAACAAGCCAGGCTTGAATTAATATCAACTTGCAAGTCAAACAATAGAAAGCACCAAATTTGCATCCCATAGTTTCATCCCAGTTATGATAAAAGCCTGTATGCTCAAGACAAACTCAGGAAGAACCCTACACACTGCAGAAGACAAGAGGTCAGTGAGATAATGAAGAACCGAAGCATAGCTCAGTGAAAACTCCAAAACCCAGAAATTAAAGGTTGTCCTAGAAAGAGGGCATGAACAGTCAGTCAGCTGGAAACCTGAATAGGAACACTCCAATACGGCAACATTCTGTTGCAGATCCGTTTTGTTCTTTCCTGTACCGTGGCCACCACCAAAGGATGGGGAAGTAACTGTAGTACATGTTGCACTGGTAAGCGCTAAACAGTCGGAGCATTTGAGTTTGGCCCACCCACAGGTGCCATAACGAGCCAGCACCCCCACACACACTTCCTCCCTCTGTCTGACCCAGAGTTGCTGGCCAAGCATTTTCGGAGGCCCCTACAGTTAATTGTGTTTGGCAATTAACTTTGGTTTTGCTGTGTCATGATACTTGGGGATGACATGAGTAATTGCTTTATACTTCTAGAGACCACCAGGCTGGAGAAGGCTGAAGGACAGAGACCAGATATGTTTAAGTGTCTGCAAGATCCAGCTTTAATCTTCTAGAAGACAAAACTGACTCTCAACCAAAAGGGAAATTGTTTCAAATGTCACCACATCCAAGACTTCACAGCTGAGCTATAACTGAAAGCAGGACAACACCAGGTGCAAGCTTTAGGCAAATCCTGTTCAGGATGCAGATGTGGAGAGGCCAGGTTAATAAGACCTTACAGATGAATAAGCTGTTTCAAACAAACTTATATCTGCAAGACTTTTAAGGTTGACTTCAGTTGGGAAGTTTGAAGATCAACCTAGCCTGCAGTTTGAATTTTGTTCTGGGGGCTAAATTCCAGTGATAGGTGGAGCTGAAGACAAAGGGTCAAAAGACCAGCATTATTTAACTTATAGTTCCTACTCCTTGAAAGAAAGCCCAAGGAAGGCTATTCTACTCTTTTAGAAAGGAAGAGAAGCTGCACAAAAGGCAGGAAGGCACCAAACAATTGACCATTGGGTGAAAGAAGTGGGACTAGTAGAAAGCTGCATGGTAACCAGAGGGACATCGTGAAGGCCAGATTAAGCTCCAGTCCTGCATCCCTGGTTCTAAAGAGGCCCAATGATCAGCTCCTCTTGTCTCCAAGGTGAAACATTAGTCAGGCCAATAAAAACAGAGAAACAAAGGGAATCAGAAGGCACCTCCTGGACCATATAGCCTGACCCCAGGTTCCAGTCGGCGTCACTCATGTCATCCCCAACATGTGGTTGTCCAATCTACCCTTCTACACCCTCACTGATGGGGCCTCAACCACCTCCCTTGGAAGCCCATTCCATATTTATGTATTTTCTATTTATATCCTGCCTTTTTTCTACAAAGGGCTCAAGGCAGCTTACATCTCTGCCATCTTATCCCCACAACAACCACCCTGTAAGGTAGGCTGGGCTGAGAGTCTGTGACTGGCCCAAAGTCACCCAGTTGGCTCCATGGCTGAGTGGGGACTAGAACCCGGATCGTCTGAGTCCCAGGCTCTTAACCACCACACCACACTGGCTCTCCCAGAAGTCCTAACCATCAAGTAGTACTTGACATCCAACCTGAAGCCTGGTTCCTTGAGTTTTGCCTTACTGGAACGCACCCTGCCCTTCACTGCAGGGAAGAACAGGTCACAGCCCTCCTCCACATGACATCCCCTCACATACCTATAAGTCACTAAAAGACCCCCTCAGAGTCTCCTCTTCTCCAGGCTGAAAAGACCCAATTCTTCAATTCTCCTCAACTGGAGAGGAAGGAATTTGCAGACTTTTGACTTCAGGGGTAATTTTAGCAATAACCTCTTTAAGGTTATTTAAAGGCACACTCATGTCCAATGGGGACATATTTAAGGCACACTCATGTCCAATGTTCAGTACACTACTGAATTGCAGGCATCCTATGCAGAGCAGAAAATGCACAGAGGTAAACAGTGCCCACCTGCTCCTTCCCTCCAGCAAGTCTGTCTACCTGCAGCACTTGAGCAGGAGGAAAGGATGCTGGAGGACTGCATAGATACAACATACCTGGGCAGTGCCCCCCTTCTCTCCAGAATGCCCTCTCCTTTACCCCTTCCTTGAAATTGGTTTTATGACCTTGGAGAAGCACCTGACTCAGTTCTTTCCATGTTGGCTATGAGGCAGAGCGGGGGAACTCAAGGTGTGCCCCCTCTTGGAACTCTGACCTTGACCTGGGAATTTGAGGAACATCATGGCCCCCAGACCCTGTCCAGGCCAGACATAATCACTCTCCTGCCCTTAATGAAGGTTGATTTGATTTAAACCAATTCATTTACAAGTATAGTCAAGGTGATTCTCACACTGACTTTTCTTTAACCAAGTTTCACCTAACAACATCCATTGCAGCAAAGGAATCAAGTTCATTCATTTTTAGAGTATATTTTGCAATATACAAACTCATTCTATAACATATTGGAAAAGTTATTGTCTTTTTAGAGCCCATCATACTTCAGTGCAAACTTCCAACTGAACCATTTAGAACTTTTGGAGACAAGGTATTTGGAGGAGAGCTATAAAGCATTCCAGTTCCCAGAGCCCACACAGGCAACATAAAAAAAATTCACAGTAAAATAATCGCCAGATTTCAATCCATTCTGAAAGGAAACCTTGGACTTCATCTGCCTCCCAAATTGACCTTATGTTACAGGAGGAATTGCTTTCTATTCTCACACAGCAGGTGGGGGAGAGGACATGCGGCTAGCAAGAAAAGTTAATAAGCATTTGTCAAGACAAGAGCAAGTTTTTTCCTTAGTGCAGCACATTTCTAAGAACCCAGCTGTGTATATTGAAAGAAAGAAAAAAGCTAAAAGGGGCAGGACATTGCTTTCGTAATGTTACCAGCTATTTGAAGGGTTCAAACAGTAAAGCAGCAGGAATATCCCCTGCTCTGCTTTAAAAATGAATCCAGGTGTGTGTTCCGAGAGTTATAGGGAAGCAGCTGCCACACAGTACTGGCATTGCCCCATGGCACCCAAACATTACTAAGGAGAATCCTAGATGGAAAAGGAAAGGACTATTCAAAATTAACTCAGTAGCACTCTGCTTACAATATGCCGAACTGCTGCGATAATTGTACTTTATTTCCAAACAGAGAACTAGCTCCTTTCTAGTCTCTTCAAAACTGCAGCGTGATCAAAACAGAATCCTCTCCAGGAGAGAGGAGCTGGAGAAGACCAGCCTGACTCATTTGCAATACCCCTGAGAGAAGAAAAAGAGGGAGGGTTTTTTCTATTTACGGAGCCCCCAAGCCAGCAAGATGCTCAGTTACCTGGGAAATCTACAGCCACAGAATTTACAACGTTTCCAAGCAGGCAGCAAAACAAGAAAAACAGCCTGAAAACAAGAAACGAAAAAGAAACGCCATCACTTAAGAGTCAACATCACAGCCCCTTCTGCTACAGCAGCTAAGAAGAGCAATTTACCGCATGTTACAACATCCACAATTTCCTGACAACCAGCACAAACCAATTCAGACACGTCGGAAGGAAGCCGAGGCAGGTTTTATACTAAGCGCTTTAGCGTCCTTCCCTACCGCGCAAGCGCAACGCCCATCCTGCGCTAGGACGTTCCCACGGTCTCCTCCTAGAGCCTACTCAGAGATTAGGCGCTGCGGAACGATCCGCATTGGCAACGTGGCAGGTGTTTACACGCACGGACTCGGAGTGCTATGCGTAGGATCGCGCTGCAGGACAGGCTGGCAACTGCGCGGCCCCGATCTTAGGCAAGCTTGCTCGGAAACGTTTCTATCTCCCCAACTGCAAGTGGGGAATTGCCTCCGAGCAAACATGCCTACTAGGATCCGAGCAAAAGATAAGGAGTCCAGCCCGGTCGTCTGCACCTTTACTCGGGAGTAAGTTCCGCGATGCTCAGTCGAGGGCGCTGTGTTCTCTTAAGGAGGGCTAATCTACAAGTTAATGGCATAGCGTGTGATGGAGGAGAAATTTTTTTCTTCTCGTGTAAGGAAGTGTGCGTGGCCCCAATTCGGATCGAGATCGCTGCCCACAAAAAGCGGGCAATTAAATTTTCCCCTCTCTAGTTTCCCCACGCCCCAAAATCCGCCTCCTTCCGGAGGTGGTGGTATAAGTCTCGGGTAAGTGCATAGGATCGCAGGCTTACATGGGAGTAAGGACGTGTTTCCGAGGAAGCATGCGTAGGATCGGGCTTCGGCCAGAATGACTAATACCAAATCATAGCAAACAAGATATAAGTGCTTTGTGGATCTCTCTCTCCTCGCCCCTCTTCCATTTCCTCTTTCCCCATTGATTTGCCCATACCGGGAATGCTGAGCAGCAATATTCAGGAAAACCGTGTTTCATTTCCTACATCTTTAAGTCCTTTCTGAAAAATCAGTGCTTATGGAGAGACAAAATGGTGCTTTATTTAACACATTTATATCCAGCCCTTCATCCATGATAGGATAAATTGAAAGGTGGAAGAACCATGTTCCACCTTTCAATTTATCCTAACATGCCCTGCAAGGTAGAGCAGTTGCAAGACAATGGCTCAGATTCAGGGGAAGGAATGTGAACCCTGCTTCCAGAATCCTAACTCACTACCCCCAGTTGGCTCTCCAGCTTTTTACATTAGACGGTCCTAATTTATGAATACTTACATTTAAGCACTGCCTCTCTTTGTACTGTCTAGCAACTTGAGAGAAACAGTGCTGTTTAGTGGTTAGAGCACCCTTCCCCCGACTGAGTGCTTCCTGATAAGCTGGGTATCCTAGCTTGGAAGAATGGGAAGTATTGCTAAATGCAGCTAAACAGCACCAGGTTTGGGGAGGTTGGATTGTTGATCTTGGAGTAGGAATAGTCGACTGAGAGGAGATTGGAAGCCGGCCTCTCTCTTTTCTTGCAGGGGGTTTGAGAGGACAAATACAGGACAATCCACAGATACAACAATCTTGAGCTCTTGCAATAAAAGGTGAAGCTGAAATGTGACTCTATTTATTGCCTTCCTTAAATGTCACTCTTTCCCCAAGAAGCTCAGGGTCATCTACATGACATTTCTACCACGCATTCTCACAACCATACTGCTGGGTAACTTAACTTAAAACTAGCAACTATTCCAAATGAGCTGCATGGCCAGCTGAGGATTTGAACCAGGTTTAGGTGGAGATGCAAAAAGAGATAGATCTCCTGCACCTTTGTATTGAACAGGTGTGGGGGGAAAAGAAAGTTTGCCACAACTCTTGAACTTCAACTCTCAGAAAACCTTGCCAGGTACAGGCAGTGCTGAGAAGTGCTAGAAGTTGAAATCCAAAACTCCTGGAGATCTTCCTGCTGCCCACCCCTGGTGTAGGAGAGGAAATTTCACCATATGTTGCTTGTCACCTGCTGAAGTTCCCGCTTCTGCCTAACTATTAAAGGTGCAGGTGTGCTGTCATCTTTCGTCTGGCCACCACAATCATGCTTTCTTCTTAATCTAATATGATAATAATCAGGTCCCTGGTCTGATAAAATAAAAACAGTGGGCACCCTTCCTTTAACCACAGTGACTTTACCAAAACTGTAAAGTACGTAGAAAGCAGTTAGCAGAATGGAGACAGGAAAGACTACACTGCTTCAGTCCCTGTTTATCTCACAGCTGAAGCCATAGCTGCTAAAGGAAAACTGAGTAGAAAGAGTTAAACAGCCATTGTGCTTCCAGATACACTATGAACAACAAATGTAATCAGCTCATTAAGGGTGGAAACGACTTCCTGTCTTTTGCAGTTCTCACCAGTATTCTATGTTTTAGCCTTTATTTATTTATTTATTTATTTTACAGATTTCTATGCCACCCCTTGCCAACTAGCCTCGACTATTAGGGGAGCAACAAAGTCATACTCCTAAGGGAGAAGTGATAGTTCCCTTTCACAAGTTCAATTCCATTTATTGCCCCTTCCTATCTTCTGTTGACAGGTTCAGTTTCATTTCTTGTCTTTTTGTTTCTTATTTTGCTTTTGAAAAGGAAACATTGTCAAGGCAATGTAAACAATTCCAGTTCCAAAATCCCAAATTCACAAATTTGAGGCTATCTTTCAGCATCCTCTTATAAAGGTGGATCCTCGGTTTTTGGCTTATTTTGCACACAAGGGAGAGCAAAACATTTGAAATGATAACTAATTGCCATACTTTGGTTAGTTTCTTCCATGAGAATGCTTGCAGAAAGAATGGATGAGGCAACAGACCAACATCATTAGAAGCCCGAATAATAAAAATACAAAAACAAATGATAATGTGGGTTAAATCAAGATACAGTCAGAGGGGACCTATTGAAACCAATGGAAGTCAAATTAGTCCCATCTATTAATGTGGGTCTATTTTAGGTGTGACTAAATCTGGATCCAAACCTTCAACTAATTCTGTCATAGGTAGCAATTCTTAAACCTATTACCAGGGAGTAAGCTGCATGGAACTCAAGGGTTACTCACTTCTGAGTAGATACCCATAGGATTGTGCTGTTAAGATCACTTCAGCTGCTTAGAACTTTGCAGAAATTGGTTTGTTTGTTTGTTTGTTTGTTTTTAGGACTGCAGAGCTGAAAAGACACTGGGAGGCTGGACCTGCTACCTTCTAGAAAGATCAGTGTGAGAAGGCAGAGACCAGGCTGGGCTCAGCCAACAACCAGAAAGAGCAGCTGCAGGGATAGTCCCTTGCCAGAATGAACGAGAAACCTTTTACAACTTAGAAAGAGCGCCAAAGCTTGCTTTTTTGCCCTGCTCCACGTTCCTCTTCTATTATGCCTTTTAGATTTAAGCCAGCATCAGAGGGTGTCATTATTAAACTATTCTGGGAGACTTTCTTAGCTTCTGCATCCAAAACACTTAAATTAAATATAATCATGAACTAGTCATAGATTTCAGTGTTCAGTCTGAAGGCATGTAGAACCTGAAAGGGCCCTTGTGGACTCATTTTGCTCCGTACAGGACATGAAGAACTACAACCTCCCCGCCAAATAGGTCTTCACCTACCCATTAATCCCCAAACTGTTCTTGCTCCAGGCAAGGAAATTTAGGACACCTCTGAAAAGGACAAACAGGCCAATAATTTATTGGAGACAAGGAAACAGCAATGATTCTGTAAATACAGAAATGTGGAACATATATACCAAATAATAAAACCATATCTTGGTGGGGGAGGAATCCTCCTTCCTTTTCTTTAGAACTAAGTGCTCAGAAATTCTTGAGTTGTCTAGGCAATTGAGAATCAAAACCTGGTGAGTCATCGGTCTAAGATTCAAAATAACAAGCCCATGATAATCTCCAAGCTCCTCTCTGCTAACAAAGCTAGGCTACAGTCTTGCTTCACAGGGAGTAAAAATCAAGAAACAGCGGTATGTATTTCTGAGGAAACCTACATAGAAGCTCTGTCAGGGTGAGACTCTGAGAATATAATTACTTTAAAAGCACTGTTTCAACCATCTATCACTGATTTACCCTCACAAATCCACTTCTCTCTGAAGACTTGGCTTACCCATTTCAGCATGAAATGACTTGAGTCTTAGAACATCTTTTTACTGAAGGAAAGAAAAGGTCCATTATGGTCACTCAAAACTTCACCATTTAGAGAGAGAGAGAGACTTCAATTCAAATACCACTTCTTTCGTACAGCTTTGTATGGACCCAAATAGGAAGACTAATAAACTTCTGCAACATAATTTGTGGTGTTGGTTTGATCTTTTCTAAACTGCCTGACAGACACCACAATGTAATTAATTGAATCCTTCTTGTTTCTTCTCATTGTCGGCTTTGTTAACATGGGCAACAACAACATAAATAAGGATTTTTGAATTAATTCCTACAGTTGCTGGTCACTCAGGGTATTTAAGTGTAACATAGGATGTAATCCAACACAATTTCCATTTTATTTTGGTGGCTGAGAAGTGCACCATTTGCTTGCTGCAAGACTTAGGGTATCAAGACAGCTTTTTACTTTCCAAAGAGAGCCAATGTGATGCTGTGGTTAGAATTTGGACTGGACTCAGGAGATCCACGTTCCTCAGCCATGAAACTCAACAGCAAATTCTGAGTCTGACCTACCTCACAGGGTTGTTGTGAGGTAAAAAATGGAGACGAAGAGGCATTGCTTATAAGGGGAAAAAAGGGTGAGATATCAATGTAATAATAAATCAGCCTACAAAGTCATTCAAGTTTTTTTTTTCTGCCAGGTTTAACCCCTAGAACTTCTGTAGTGACAAAAATCAGTATTGTGATGGGATATAACCCGACAGGGGACTGCAGGTGGCGCAGTGGTTTAAACCGCTGTGCTGCTGGGCTGGTTGATCGAAAGGTCGCCGGTTCGAATCTGCACACGGGGTGAGCTCCCATGCGCCGTCCCAGCTCCTGCCGACCTTGCAGTTCGAAAGCGTGCAAATGCAAGTGGATAAAAAGGTACCACTTCGGTGGGCAGGTAACAGCGTTTCGTGCACTTCGGTGTTTAGTCACGCTGGCCACATGACCACGGAGACTGTCTGCGGACAAACGCTGGCTCCCTTGGCTAGGAAACGGAGATGAGCACCGCCCCCTAGAGTCAGGCATGACTGGACGTAACGTCAAGGGGAAACCTTTACCTTTACCTTATAACCCAACATAGTGATCTAACAAGGGTGGTCTTTTTCACCCTGGTGTCTTCCAATTGTATTGGGCTGCAACTTCCATCATCCCCAGCCATCATGGCCAATGCCTGCGGGAGACTGGACTGGTAGGGTTGGGAAGGCTGAGCCTAGAGCAGACACGGGGGACCTCTTTCAGTCTTGAGTGGGACATTTCATCTTGGAGAAGTTCTTGGGGCTGCCTTCCATCACTAGGTGGGGCTGAAGACAATAGGAACAGGGCCAAAAGAACAAAAACAAGGTTGAAACTTACAAGCTCTTGTTGCCAGTAACTGAGTCTTAGGGGAGCTTTGGAATGGGAAAAATACACAAATGCCAGGAAATCACAAACCATCAGTGGCTGGGGACAAAGGGGAACCAACTGGGGAATGCCATTTGGACAGGGCAGAAGGCCAGATCTGACCCCTTGGCCAGAGGTTCTCCATCCATGGCCTGGCGTACTGGTGCTCCTACATGCAACCAGAATTTCAGGGTCACACAGAACTGAATTATTTATTTATTTATTTATTTATTTTAAAATTTATAGGCCGCCCCATCGCAACCAAGCCTCGGGGCGGCTTACAACATAATTAAAAGCATACAAAGCAGCACAAAAGTTAAAATACATCCCACCCCCTCCCCCGGTGCATCTCGGCAACAAAATACCAAATAAACACCCCTTACCAAATAAATAAACCCCACTAACTATAAATAATAACATACTAAACCACATAGACACAAATAGACACAAGGTTAACAATTAAAATAAGACTGAAATAAAAAGGTCTTCGCCTGGCGCCGAAAAGCATATAATGACAGCACCAGGCGAACCTTTCCAGGGAGCGCATTCCATAATTGACTTTTGATTAGTGTCCTTGAAGTAGACCAACCATTGTCCATAGGATTGTGATGTGGGATATGAAGCCAGGTACACAATGGTGGCTCGTGAAAGTCAAGAAATTACCATACTTAGGTGATCTGCATATTCAGGAGTGGACTTACTCTCCAGGTATGGGTTCTTACATAATAGGAACAGAAACTGAATAAATACATATTCAAAATGACACCATCCACACAATCACCAGGCTTATGGCAACTTCAAAAAAGAAAAGTTAAGGGAGGACAGCAAGGCTGGCTAGAACTGTGAACAGGAGCGATCTCCTGCAACATTTTGTTGCTGGCCAAAAGAGCTGAACCAGGACCTGGTGAAAAGCAACTGATTAGTACTCCTGTTTTACAGATCAGGAACACTGAGGCTTAGAAATAAGCAATTAGCACAAGGCTAGTTGGCTTGCAACTTGGCTTGCTCTCAGGGGTCAAATAAGAATGGAAATTAAATGCAAATCACCAGAGAAATTTGGGAAGTAACTCACTGCTGTTGCATTTAGCCACTGTGTTTCTGTCCCTCCTCAAAATTGTAATTGCAGCAGCTGCTTTGTCTCTACAAATATGACTAGACAAAGGGTCAGTGTGTCAGATATGAACTGTAGCTAATGACTATGTGCAGGAAATAATTAAAAACCAGATGAATGCCATCCAACCTTTATCAAAACAAAAGACAATCCTAATAGAAATATGAAGGTGTGCTATACCTTTTAATTCTTAAAAGGACTTTACTGCAAAGGTTAGTATTTACTGGTGGCAATATTTCATATGTGGGACCTATATAGGGACCAATATTCTCGTATCTCAGGGGAACAAGTCCCCTCGAGTTGTCATTGGACTGCAACCCCCATTAACCAGAGCCAACATAGCCAATAGTGAGGGATGATGGGAGTTGTAGTCCAGCAACATGAGCACCACCTTCTCCTTACTCCTGCTGAATCCAGTTGATCACCTAATTAATCTCTGAAGAAAGGAACAGACAAAGGGGGTGGGAGGGGGTTGAATCTTGATATGTCCTTTAAATCCTAATATTAAGCAAAAATGTACTGGTTTTCTGTGACAGAACCAAAAGCTGTGGCAGAAGCTCAGAAGCCCCTAAGTGATGAAAACACAATAGAATTGTTCCCAAAGTCTCTTAATGGAGATACCAGAATTTAATGTAAGAGCATATACCTTTGCTCAGAGAAGATCCTGAGTTCGAACCATCATTATCTCCAGTTAAAAGTACAAAGTACAACGCACAGAGTCTTCCAGACATATTCCTCCTACCTTTTGACTTTACCAATTTTGTTTATTTAACTTTTTGCCACAATAAAAGCATCTTGCCCCTTCAGTGTTGAGTATTGTGTATAGATCAATTTTGTTGTGTTGCAACCTGGAATTGAAATGGATTTCATTGGCATCGTTGATGTCCTAAACATGTATTTATAATATATAAATTTATAGTCAGTCTTGCTGATTCGTGTAGTGTAAGATGTTCCCATGCAAATAGAGTCCCAGGAGTGACCTTTGCTTCCTCATTTCTGCCTTGTAGAAGCTGCTGCTGATGTCTGAGATTATTAATTAACTTTCCGCTCCTTCAGGAGCGAGCAGCCTTTGAATTCGACTGCTACACAGTGTGCGATTCTATCTCATCCAGACAATACCAAGGGGGAAAATGTCCACCCGGTACCACCAGGCAGCTGCTGATGGCAATCTGGAATTACTGAAAGAAGCAACCAGAAAAGATCTTAACTCTTCAGATGTGGACGGGATGACACCTGCTCAGGTGGTAGCTTATCATGGCAACCTAGAAGCTCTCGAAATTATTTGCAGACGAGGGTAAGTCCAGTAGGCTGAGATATGTACCATAATGCTTTTGCAGCCAAAAATAGACTAGTCATGGTGCTCATGGAATGAAAATGTGCCATTAATTAATCTTGTAAATGTTCTGATTTTAGAACTGTTCTGAAATTGGCAGGAATAAGGAAAATCTAGGTAGAAATACCCAAGATTGCTTTTACATGATAAATATAACTCTTATATTGATTAGACCTTGCCCTCGTAAGGAACAGAATACTAGTGTTGGAAAGAGCCTATAAGGCCCTTTAGTTATATTGGTTCACCAAGGCCATTGGTTCATATAGGGTCCATATTTCTTCTCACAGGGGTCTCCCCTCTTCATGAATCCATGTTTTGAAAGTTATCCCATCTGTTGATGGAAACAAAATAAGTTTGGTAAGAATCTGTATGCCGCAGCCCATCTGCCTGCTTTCCTTCCTTCCACATTCTGAAGAGTCAATGGAATACTACACAAGTAAAGGAAAAGATTGTGGGTCAAAAGAATTCAGAACACATAAAAGTTTATCTGGATGTATAAAGAAAATTGATTTGCTTATATTTTGGGAAACTGTTTTAACCATACTTAGTCTATTTTTTTCTTGGAAGCAGCTATAACTGAAATGAGAGAAGGTTTCTTATCCTGAAATTGCCCTGCCTCTTTCAACGAATATTACTGTGTTTCCCAACCCTGTCATTTTATACTTGTGTTGTTGTTGTTGTTAGACACGAAGTCGTGTCCGACCCATCGCGACCCCATGAACAACATTCCTCCAGGTTTATACTTGTAACTCTCCTTTATTTCCCCACAGATTTTTCTAAACTTTTCCCTTATCCCCCCACAAAAACCAACCAAACACACACAAGACACAAAACACAAGGAGGGAAAGAAAGAATAGCTGCACAGAGCCTGTGGAAAGATAGATTTAGGAGCTTTGCGTGTGGAAGAATCCCCAGTTAAGAAATAACAGTTAACTTCTACAATGTATGAGTTTTATCTTATCCTAGTTGGGCTCATACAATATTCTTTCCCTTCTACTGCATTCCAGCCTGCATTTATGTGTTTTCAGCCAAATCTGGTTGAAAACTCTGCCAGGGTTTGAACTGGTCTTCAGCAGATCTTCCATCATCAGAAGGTTTTACAGAGATGGGTTGTCTGAGTGGGGATTGAATGGTGATTCAGTTCCATGCTGAATCATTCAGAATCAGGGAAAAAAAATCAATATGGAGTGGAAAACCAAGGTCCTGCCATGAGGAAGATGGCTGCCTCCAATAACTGGTGGTCCCATGGTTTTGACCATGTTGCAGGACAGAATTATGTGCCCCCTTAAATTACCCTGCTGCCCTCCGATGTGATGGCAGATGCTGTTCCATCAATGCTATTGAAGAAGGACTCAGCTGACTATCTATGGTCAGCTTTTGGGGGCAGAATGGGGAGTCCCCCCTCTTCAGCTCTTGGGCAAACACTGTGAAAAATGATGGGGAAGCCATAACTGCATCCACTGTTGATTTTGTTGTTTGTGAGGTACCATGCTTTGGCTACTAGCAAATCCATTTAAAAAACCACTTTGAGCAAAATGTATTTATTTTCATTTCTGAGCTGTCCCACAGCTGATGTAAAATGCACTGTTTGTGGTGTGGTGGAAAGGAAGATGAAGGGATTGAAACAGAGGTGAGGCTGAATCATACTGAAAAAGAAGACGCATGGAAATGGGGGACTATGAATTTCTATCTGGGGCCCTTGCAAAGCAAAGCAGCTCCTGTCTCAAGGAATGACCAGAATTCTTAGCATTTTCATTTAAGGAGAAATAGTGCATAAAAGTGGAAAATGACATAACGAGGTTCATCCCCAACCATGAGAAACTAAACATGATACAAAGGGGTGTGTGAAGTGGAATAGTCAATGCTTGCATGTGGCCCATATGTGCAAAAATTCTTCCATGTGGTACGTCCCACCTTGTCCACAAACCCACAAGTCTGTGTAGGGGGTCAAAGAAGGGCCTTTCAACAACTCGCTTGACCAAGACACAATGCATCCTCTGGGCAGCCCTGGAGAAAAACATATAGGGGGAAAGTCTTTGGAAGTTAAATCAATCATTAGATAAGAATACTGCTTTTTCTTTTCTGGCTTAGGTGTGGTGTGCAGTTTCATATGCTGTATTTTATTGCCTGTAAAAGTGACCTTTAAACAGTATAATTGCTTATCCTGCAGTTACAGCCTCATTCCCCAGTGATTAAATTAAACATCCATCCTAGACAGCTAGCAAAGCAACACCAAGCCTGGTTCTTCCCACCGAGGCAGTGAACAGGCAAGGGTGGGCATGATCACACAGCAGCAAACAACTCACAACCCAACATCGGGCCTGCTGACAAAAATCCTTTCAGATACTTGGAAGACTTCCTCTTTATGTCCCCTAATTTTTCACAGAGCCTGTCTAAGAAGCAGTACAGGTGTACCCTGAGAGAGAGAGAGAAGCTAAAGAGCAATATAAACATTAAAGCATTTAAAAGGAGTCCCATGTTGCTTGATGAAAGGCTTTTCTGGATTTCATAAGCTTGCAATTATGAGCCATGCATTTTATTCCTGTACAGAAATGAATATATTTTAGGCACTTTTTATTAATAAAACAATGAGGATTGTAACCCTCTTTCAGCATATATAGGAGGAATCACTGTCTTTAGCAAGTATGTTTTATTCTGTGTGGGCCCTGATTTTTCCCTGCCTGTCTACTCAAGGGGAGGAAGCAAAGTACCCACAGCTGTGTCTCCACAACTGTGCAGACATTTAAAATAATCACACTTTTAATGGGACTGGGGGAAAAAACCACTTTAAAGAGTTCCAGTCTATTTCTCTCTCATTCCCTCATGTAGCTGCATTAATCTGTTGCAGCAAAAACAACCAAACATGCAGTGAGGCCTTGCAGACAAGCAAATGTATCAATTTTTGTGACCTACAATCAGCTAGGGGCAAGCAATTTGAAAATTTTAAGATTAAACCGAGGCCCTCAGTCTCTAGTGTGTCCCAACCTCTCTGCCTTAATCCCAAAGGCCTACTTCAGTTAAACCGCCACGTCAGAGGGAAGTAACTGCCTGAGGCACAGAGTGTCATAAAAAGGTTGCTAGTTGGCTATTAACGTATGTTATCATTGCATATTTAGTCTCAAGGAGGAAAAGATGTTCTTGTGGGATTTTCTGGTGCTGGTGCCAAAATAATTTGACCAGCTTTCTGCACCCCTTATATCAAGACATGATGGGGATTCATGTCATATACAAGCAGCAAGACAGCAGCCCTTGTGAATTTTATCTTAACTCTATTTTTGCTTTAACGTAGCTGTGAGCAGTGGAGAGGTGAGCATCCAAATTTTATCAAAGCAGTAGGGAAGAATACTGAAATGTTTCCTCAGGGGTAGATTTTTGCTCTTAAAATTGCTCTCCAGAGAGAGAGGGAGAGAGAGTGGTGAGGGAGAAAAAAAAATCTGCATTCAACTCAGGTGTTTTGTTGTCCAGGATTCAGAGCCACTAATGAATCCAGGGCTGGTAAGAACCCTGTGGTAAGAACTCCATTTTCCCCAGCTGGTTCCTCAGAAGAAGTCAGGCTTTTGGAGTTTTAAAATAGGAACATTTGAAAAAGCAGACCTGCCCTTGCATTTGAAATTTGCCAACACCACTCCTTTCGCCATGTGTCCCCTTCTTCCCAAGGAGAGTAGCACAGCCTCACAACATCCCTGTGAGGTAGGTTAGGATGAGAAACCAAGGTTAGCCCATGGGAACATCATGCCAATGGAGCATTTGAATCCTTATCTTCTGCTTGGGATTCTCTGTTTTTTGACGCTGAGAAAATGCAGTACAAGGGAATCAACAAAATGGCCCTTTCTTTATAATGCTTACATACAGCTGGGGCATGAGTGTGAGTCCGTAAGACAACTGCCTTTCTTTGCAGCCCTCCACCAAAAGAAAATACACAATTGAAAAATGAAAGAAAGAAAAGCTTACAACTGCTTTGTAATTTGCAGGTAGCCACAGCTTCCAAGTCTCTGGAAATCAGTTGAAAGTTAAATAATGCTTTATTTGTATTACTATTTTTGTAAAACATCTCAGAAGCAAACAGTTTGAGAACCAAGAAGGACCTGGGAGGAAAAAGATGAATTCTGTCAGAATTCAATATAAAAACAGTAAAGTATATAGACTATATTACTGAAATGGAATGAGCTTCCTATTACTAACCATGCAAGGGCTACCATGGATACAGGTCTGAAAGCAACTGAAATTCAAGGTTTGGATGATTTACATTCAGAAGAAGAAATGCTTAACATAAGTCTGACCATGTTGCTAAAAGAGGAATCATGTCATGAGTCTTGTTCTCTGAAGATATAAATGTAATGAAATGGAATAGCTGTGGAAGGCTGATCAGGAGCTCAACATGTTGGCAGATTGGGGGGCTCTTTAATCTCCCTGAAATGTGGAGATTCCCTCTGTAGTTGCTATTTTCCTAGAAAGGAAGATCAGAGTCAAAAGCAGCCTTACAATTTTGCACTAGCCTGGTAATTGAATAGGAGCCACACACACTTACTTTTGAGTGGAAAATAATGCTCATCGACACACTACACAATTACCATAACATGCGGTTTGATCCAGAATGGCATGAGAATTAGTGGGAATTAGATGGAAGAGTCCTGAGGCAGCTGAAAGGACTATACCATTTCCAGACTGCAGGTGACTTCTATATGTTCCTGTAGATTGATAGTGCATATACATAATGGCATGTAGAAAAACAGCACACCAAGGAGTATGTTTGCATGACACACCAGATTTTTTACTTTCAGGGAAAAATGCAAAAACAGTGCACCCACCCGGAGTTTGAAGTTATACAAGTTGTTCTACCAAATCTGGATTCTGTCACTATATCCTACTGCCTTTGGGTACTTCCAGACAGAGGACTGCTAGAGCTAATGTTCCAAAGGCATTGCACAGATATACTTCCCTTTTTCCTTAACGTATTTTTCTGGTATTGAAAAAAAGAGAAGAAGTTGGGGGGGAAATCACAGGAAGACTATAAATGGGAGATGGCATCATCCAGTACTTCTGCAAAAATTGAATGAGGCAGTGTGACTGCATGCGGTAAACACCTTGCTTGGAAACACCTTTTATAAATAAACTAGGTCCCTGCAGAAGTCCAAGGGAGTCCCAGAGCAAGATTTCCTTGTGGGCAGCCCCTGGCTGGACCCTTGGTGTGCTCTGTCATGGTGCAGAGATTGCAACTGTGATCCTGCAAAAGGTCCTTCAAGATTGTGGGAACAGATCCTGAGTCAGACAAGGAAGAAGGGCTAGAATCTACAGCTGAGATGCCAAGATGAGTGGACTCTGAAAATAGCTAGGTGGTAGTTGGGAGCCTTCCCCAGTGAACCTGGTAATGAGCAAGGGAAGCCAGGCATCACTAATTCCAGGATCCTGCATCAGCAAAAGAAGGGGGACCAGCTGAGAAATGCCAGGATGCACCAAAGCAAGAGGACCTGCCTTTAAGCCAGTTATTGGTCATTTGAGTTTAGAAGGCAGGAGGTATATCCCTACCCTCTTGGAATTACCTTCTTACCACTAGGTTGCACTTCTTCATTGGTAAATATTCTAACCATTCTTGTTTGCTTCTTATTGACTTCTGCAGTACACTTCATTTATCTGTTGCCCTTCTTTACTGCCCCATAGATAGGCTATCTAGGTGGTTTACAAATGTAAGACATATAAACAACCAGTAAAATAATCATATTTAAATAAAACAATAAGCAATAAAAACCAATATGAGATCAGCAACTCACAGCAGCTAGAATAAAATTGGACATGGCATAGCAGCACTAATTATAAAAACTATTTAAATAACTCTTATCTATTAAAATAGCTGGAAAATAAAAAGGTTTCCACCTGGTGCCACAAAGAGAACAAAGATGGCGCCAGGAGCATCTCTTTGAGAAGCATGTTCCGAAGACGGGGTGCTACTACTGAAAAGGCCCTTCTTCTGGTCACCACCCCCTTACTTCTTTTTTTTGTGGGGGTGAGGTCCTTAAGAAAGACCTCAGCAGTTGATCTTAGGGGCTGGGTAGGAAAATAGGAATATATAATATGCTCCCCCTCCTAATAAGTGTAATTTTTTCCCCTAACTTATTCTTTTAAGACAAACTGACTGGCTTGTATGAACATAATCAAACTTTGAGTTAGAAAGTTAGGTTGGGCCTGCCTGGAAGGAGGAAGAGAACATGGCCTTGACACATGACTCTTCTTTATGTGAGTTGAGCTCTTCTATCTGTTTTTGTTTTTTTCCCCAGAGGTGATCCAGATAAATGTGACATTTGGGGGAACACCCCTCTGCATCACGCAGCCTCCAATGGCCATGTCCACTGTGTTTCCTTCTTAATCAACTTTGGCGCTAATGTCTTCGCCCTGGATAATGACATGCATTCCCCTCTTGACGTGGCTGCCAGCAGGAATCAATTTGAATGTGTCCGAATTCTAGACAACGCTGCTACTGAGAAGCAGATAAAGAACCCCAAGAGGGTCTCCAGGCTGAAGGCCCAGGCCCAGCGAGATGCAGAAAGGCAGATCCGGGAATGTGAAAGACGCCAACAGAAACACGAACATGAAATGGCTCGAAGTTTCCAAGGGGGATCCGTACATTCTGCAAAGGGAACCGGCAGGAAGGCAAAAGTGTCTAATTTCTTCACACCGGGCTCACTAAACGCATTGCCCAAACATTTGAAAGATACCTTCAAGCTGAAGGCAAAAAAGAAAGAGGAGAGTTTGCACAATCAAGAAGCAGAGAGCACTGGCCAAGGGAAGGACAGTGCAGCAGGCCGAATGACTGTGATGGATGTATTCCATGAAAAGGATGAGGAAGAACTAACAAATCACTTTAAAAAAGGAGCCAGGTTTTCCAATGATGATGACGATGATGACGATGAGCTGGCACAGAGGTCCATTTTCAATCGCCCCGGTCTTGGCAACCTTGTATTTAGAAGCAATTTGTCCACAGGCCAAAGCACTGATGCAGTGTTTCCTGGCAAAGAAGGAGGTAC
The DNA here is from genome assembly GCA_023646645.1 of Varanus salvator macromaculatus. Classification (NCBI taxonomy): domain Eukaryota; kingdom Metazoa; phylum Chordata; class Lepidosauria; order Squamata; family Varanidae; genus Varanus; species Varanus salvator. The sequence goes on along the minus strand of JAIXND010000852.1, from coordinate 8,796,732 downwards.
TGTCAAAATACCTGAAGAATTGTTTCAGTGGAAAGAGCCCGAAACTGTTGGTGACCAAGAGGAAGAAAACAATCTTGAAGAATCTTGGATTGAAGAAGAAATTGGATGGGATGATGACAACACAGAGACCACCCCACTTGAGGTCTTTTTAGCATCTCAGAACCTGAATGAATTCCTTCCCATCTTGATGAGCGAAAACATTGATTTAGAAGCTCTCATGCTTTGTTCAGATGAAGACCTACGGAGCATACAGATACAGTTGGGTCCAAGGAAGAAGATTCTCCATGCCATAGGCAGAAGAAAGCAGGTACTGGCAAGCCCTGGGAAGGCCGAAGATACAGAACTATAATTAATGAAGCTATTCTATTGAGGCTCTTTGCATAATGCTCTTGTGTTTTGAAGGAAAGGTCCAAACTTTCTGCACCTTTGGAGTGACGTAACTGTTTCAGAAACTCGACTCTGGGGTAGATGTTTATCTTTCTTTGCATCAGAGATGGCTCACAGGTGATAATGGTGGTTCCTCCAGGTGGGTCAGATTCGGGCTCTGGACTTGATGGCATTACAGGGGCAAAGCATTTAAGGTGATGATCACTTACTTCAAAATGGGGGTAAGCCACATTTGGGGGCCGTGCTGTTATTCTCTTGAGCAGGGTTCTAGACTTCCTGCCCTGAAGGCACCACTGTCTCCAGGTGATCTTGTAGATGGAAAGAGGTCACATGAAGGAATAGAAGCAAATCCACCTCATGCATATGAACTATCCCCATAGAATGCACCCATTCTACAGCTGAAAACATTCTTAAATTATCTGAATGTGTTATCAAACATGGATATACATATATGTTCTCTTAATTCTTTTTTTCCTTTTTTGACCTCAGGGAAGGATGTTGTTAAATTAAATGTAAGAAAAAATGTCTCATTTGCTAGCACTCTCCTTATGAACCCATCTGCTCCCCAACCCTGGAGGAAGCACACTGTGGAAACGGGCACGCCACCACTTCTCCCATTGCACCCTTAGTTGGGCTTCTCACTGGTATAAGCACTGAGCCATCGGGTCCGCCTCTGAAGGGGAAGGGTTGGCCTCCATTAGAAAGATCTCCCATTTCAGCATCCGCTCCCATGGGCTCTAACTCCCCATTGTTCCCATGGTCAGTATGATTCACCTCCGTGTCCCCCTTGGGCTAATCTCTTCTACTGCCTCCCTGGACTGAGTCCGAGGACCTTAAGCCACAGCTTCTGGTCACAAAGTCTCGCAAGCAGTTCCATCCTCCAAATCTCAATCATTAAAAATAGCACCGTTCACCTCCCACAAGCACACCAGAGGTTTGACAGAACGTGAGCCCACAACAGAATCCTTTTTGCATTCACCATGTGAATCTACATTTAGAAGGAACAATTTGTATTCAACAAGTACTTTCCTCCAAGTAACAAAAAGAGTTTAATCAGAAGAGCGGTGTGTAGTGCCATGTATTACATCTCTGGAGAGGTTCTTGTCCTCTTCTTGTTCTCCCAGCCCTGATCTACGTCACGCACTATCATGCATTTGTCCCCAAATACACAAGATTTTTCTCATGCCTATTTCTACAGGCTTTTTAGCCCACACATCTGCCAATCAACTACTGTAAATAGGAATACATCTGGGCCAAAAGTAAATGTCCATTATATTTTTGCTGAAAAATACAGAAAGTAGTTCTTGCCACCAATTTTTTACCAATACTGATTTATGTTGAGTATTGTGTGTGTGTGTGTTTAAAAAAGAGTAAGTATATGCAGGCCTTAGAAGAAATGCAGAGTTTTATTGTGTTATAAACACCTTGCAGTCAAAAGACTTGATCACATCATGATCATGATTATGACTACTTTTGTTCTGCTTAGAAGCAACAGATAACACATGTGGTATGAGAGAAGTACAAGTTTTAATCTTTTAAAAAGGTGTGGCAAACTTAAACATACACAGATCCTTAGAATTACCGCAGATCTTTGACTGGATCTGAAATAAAGCCATCAACAGGCACTTCAAAAGTTGGTTTCAAATAATGGTACTTCTAAGCATTTTTCCAGTTTAAACACTGTGAAAGCAAAGGCATCAAAGTTAATCTTTCTCTATTAGAGAATGATGTACCCTCCTAAAGCCACAAAACTCTGTACCTGTTTATATCACGCTGAGCACAGTACAAGATTACAATCGCTACCAAATATACAGAGAATATTTGTTATTGTTATACAAATTTGGTTTGCCTATTTCGTTTTGTCCTCAAGAGAAAGTCTAGTTAAAAAGAGCAGGAAAAGATTCTGTGCAGTCCTAATCATGTCTACTCAGAAGTAAACACCAGTGAGTTCACTGGGACGTATTCCCAGTTAAGTCTGCATACAACTGTCCAATCCTATACTTGTTTACCTAAGAAAAAACAGCTTGCAGCTGGCTGCATGACCCAGCCATGCTGGGAGATACAAGACTTTTTTCAGTCTGAGTAGGCCTAGGAGAGCACCCTAGTACCGAAGAAGGTGCTACAGCAAAAAGACAAACAAGCTGGGGAAGAATAGCACTCTAAATGTTGCCTCATTGCTTGGTTGCTCAGGATAGTCACAAATCGCCTTTCAGCTGCCAGCTGACCAGGAATCAAAGACCATCTTTGCTGCCACTGTGTCTTCAATTGCCATTCCTGAAACGAGCAACAGAATTGAAGTCTCAGCCAACAGCATGAAAGAACAGGGTTTTCAGAGGACAGAACCGCTGGACTAAGTGGAATCAATGTTTGTGGGAATCCATTTCTGCTACTGCGCTGACAGTCCTTCAAGAGTTCTGCAGTCCGTGCAGATCATTGGTCCTACTTGCATGTGTGCACACAGCACACGTATGTCCAACTTGGTCAATATCATCCTTGCAGACTAGAGCAGTTCTCCTGGGTCTCAGAACAGGGTCTTTCCCAGCCTTACTGGAGAAGTCAGGGATGGAACCTGAAAAGCAGGTTTCTATCCCTGAATGAAGAGGCCTTCCCAAAGGCAGTGGAGGGGAGAGAAATAGATGCAGTGATAAAAGGAGAGGAATATGTATTTGCTTCAGTCATGCAAGGACTGAGTGTATGTTGTCAAAATGCAAGTTGTTGTTGAAACATGGTTTCTTGTCTGAATTCATTCCCATTTACAACCTGTTTACAAATGGAAAAGTAGGGTTTTTTGCATATTTTTCAAAATTATACATGTTCCACACATTAGCTAAAATAGGGAAAATGCACATTTAAAAAAAAAAAGTGCATCTCAAAAGTTTGTTTTTAAATATGGATTTTTGACCACAATCACAAATTTGCAAATTTGCAAACATTTCTTAGGAAGAAAGTGCTTCTGGTCGTGTTTGTGCAGGACCTGTTTCCAAGCTATGTGAAGGAAAATGGAATTCTCCAGTGCAGACAAATTGGGAATGGGAGGTAAAAAGATGGTCAGTAGGCTGGAAAGCAGGTCCTTGTGGGCCATGTGGAAGCAGACCATGCTCCATTCTCTGCATCTAGTCCTCAATGAAGCAAGATACCACGTCCCCACCCATGGACCAAAGTATTATGAGCTTCTGCTTCTTTCCCACACAAGCTGTATCAGGACTACCAGTTGTTCTCTTAGACACACACACATATACACACACACACAGAGCGAGCGGGAGGGAGGGAGGAAATACTATCACTGAATCCAGTTCAAGCATTGTGATCTCTCTCCAGGACTGAGCTTTAAAATGGGTTCTGCAAGATTTGTAGGAGGATGCTAGAAATGCATTTATTTAATTGCTTTACATTCCACCTTCCCATCGTAGAAAACAACTGGCAATAGTAAGGCTATGATGAAAAAGAAATTAGATCAAAGGAGTCATTAAAAGTAATTAAAAGCATGATTAAAATCAAGGAAAGGAATAAGTAGCATCCAACAGATTAAACATAAGCGCTTCAGAATCAGTCAGGGCCTATGCCAAGCATAGGTATGCTTGAGCACCCAACAAGACTTTTTCTGTCTAAACATGCACAAGACTGAGTCCTAAATAAATTGGGAATTGCAGGACTTTTTCTTGTCTAAACATGCATAAGATTGAGCTCTAAATAAACTAGGATCTGGAAGGAAATCATTATGTTCGGAATTAAAGTAGCCTAGAAAGATGGACAATATATTTGTTCATGTTTTGCTTCCCTATGCATGTTAATTGCTTCAATCTTACTTCTGATTTCCCATGTGAAATTATGAGGAAATATCTCCAGAAAGCATGAAGATAATCGCCAGCATTCCCATGCGAGGGGATAAATAATAAAGCATTGTCCCACACTGCCATTTGTGCACAGAAGGGGGTCATTCTTACCCAGTGATTTGAACATGGTTGTTTTCTCACGCAGAGCTGGCTTTGTTCCCAACAAGACCTCACCCATCTCTGCAAAAATTGTTGCCTGTGAAGCAAACACAAGTTATTGTCATCTGTCATTCCCTCTACTTGTGATGGTTAAGCTGTGAGTATAATGGCTGTGAAAGTTGGACCATAAGGAAGGCTAAGCGCCGAAGAATTGAGGCCTTTGAATTGTGGTGCTGGCAGAGACTCCTGCGAGTCCCTTGGACAGCAAGGCGATCATACCAGTCAGTCCAGGAGGAGATCAACCCTGACTGCTCTTTAGAAGGCCAGATCCTGAAGATGAAACTAAAATACTTTGGCCACCTAATGAGAAGGAAGGACTCCCTGGAGAAGAGTCTAATGCTGGGAACAATAGATGGCAAAAGAAGAAGGGGATGGCAGAGGATGAGGTGGCTGGATGGAGTCACAGAGGCAGTTGGTGTGAGCTTAAGTGGACTCTGGGCGGGGGGGGGGGGGTGGAGGACAGAAAGGCCTGGAGGAATGTTGTCCATGGGGTTGCGATGGGTGGGACACGACTTCGCGACTAACAACAACATAATTGCTGCTGAAGCCAAAGCGGCACATGTCACAAGGAAGAAAGAGGCTCAAGGGAACCCAGTGCCTTGGCTAGTGCCACTGGTTCCATTGCCTGCCGTAGGTCCCCAGGACTGAACAGATAGGTCCACCAGCCACCATTTTAATTTTCCCACAATCCCTGGGCATACTGTTGTTCCCAGGCATTGTGGGAAATTTAAAGTGGTATCTGCTAATAGGTTCGCCATTTTAATTTCCCACAGTGCTCAGGAGGGAAACTGCACTTCACTGCAGTGGGAAATTTTAAAAGATGACTGCGGCTCTAGATGCGTAAATTCTGGCCAGTGGCCCAGTGATGTCGAAGTGCAGCCATGTAGCCTGGACAAAGACTTCAGGATTTCAGCCAGAATGTACTGACAAGAAAAGTGAGGTGAGGAGAGAAGAAAGACCTCCTCACTTACCCCTGATAAAATCACGTCCCCCGATTCACATCGAGCAGCCTCTCTGGAATCAACATACAGCACGGAGTTCTTCATAACGTCATCATCCAATTCCCGCCAGTCTGGCCTGCTTGCCCCAATGGCTACACGACAAAAAGACACACACATGATTGGAGGGAAGACTCTGATTCCCGAGAGAGGCATGCAAAGCGGTTTCATCACATACGACTGAAAACGAGCTGTGAATCACACATTCTTCCAGAACATTGCCAGTATGGTCAAATGCAGTGCTGGACACATCCCAAGTTGGCAGCAGCCTTGCTTGATCTCCTTGTGCAATTTATTGTGCCTTAGATTTAATGACCTGCTCTGCAAAATAGGAAAATTGGGATCTATCCTACAGAGGTGCGGGCAAGAGAAATGCAAAAATGACAGCCAGTGTGGTATGATGGTTAATGTGACTGGAATTCAGGAGATCCGGGTTTGAGTCCCCACTCTGCTATGAAGCTCACTGGGTGACTTGGGGCCAGATGCTGATTTTCAGCCTAACCTACCTCACAAGGTTGTCGTGAGGATAACAGGGAGGAGGAGGAGGGAGATTCGGTAAACTGCCTTAGGTTCCTTGCAAGAAAACGGTGGGATATAAATGAACAAATAGAAATGAGCTAAGGGTGGCTCCCATTTGGCAGAAGCTGCATTAGAGTCTTGAAGCAAGCCTCGAGAGACATGGGTTCAAGATCCACGCACAGTCACAGGAACAGAAGAGATGGGTTTGCACCGAGCCAGACTGTTGGGGTATCTAGCCCAGTAGTGTTGATGCCAACTTGCTGCGGCTTTCCAGGTTTTAGGCAAGGTTCCTTCCCAGCCCCACTTGGCAATGCTGTGGATTGCACTGGGAATGTTCTGCATGAACAGTGAGGGCTCAGCTGTTCATCTGCCGCTCCTCTCCCAGGGGCATGAAGCAACCTGGGTGACCCTAGGCCAGTTCCTGCCTCTCAACCCAGCTGCCTTACAAGGGTGCTGTGAGGGTAAGCTAAAAGGCAAAAGAACAATGCACAGTCTCCTTTAAACTGAAACAAGCCCCTGAGCACTTGCCCTTTTAGGTGCGCCTCTTCACTTCTATTTATTATTTATTTATTTAGCACATGTCTATGCCGCCCCATCGCCGAAGCCTCGGGGCAGCTCACATACATAAAAAAATAATAATTCAAAATTAACAATAAATTCAATATTAATAAATATAAAAATAATCTGAGTCGCCCTGGCCAAAAATTAAAACTAATAAAAAAATATTAACAATTAAAATAGCGTTTGAATAAAAAGGTCTTCGCCTGGTGCCAGAAAACGAATAACAATGGCGCCAGGCAACCTCTCTGGGGAGCGCGTTCCATAGGTTGGGGGCCACCACAGAGAAAGCCCTCCAAAGTAGTCACCCTCCTAATTTCCTTCACGGAGGGTTCTCGGAGAAGGGCCTCTCCTGCCGATCTCAAGGGGTGGGCGGGCAAGTACGGATGTAAGCGCTCCTTCAGGTAAACAGGGCCCAAGCCATTTAGGGCTTTATAGGTCATAACCAACAACTTGAATTGGGCCCAGACTTCAATGGGAAGCCAGTGTAGCTGACAGAGAACTGGGGTCATATGAGCATAATGCCCAGTCCCCGTCAGCAACCTGGCAGCTCTATTTTGAACCAATTGAAGTATCCAGACCGTTTTCAAGGGCAGCCCCATGTAGAGAGCGTTGCAGAAGTCAAGTCGGAAAGTCACCAATGCGTGTGTCACTGTCGCCAGGCAGTCGTTCTCCAGGTAGAGGTGCAGCTGGTGAATCACCCGGAGCTGATAAAAAGCGCTCCTCGCCACCGCTGTCACTTGAGCTTCCAGTGAAAGCTCTGAGTCGAGGAGCATCCCCAAGCTGTGGACCTTGTCCCTAAGAGGGAGTGCAACCCCATTCAGGACAAGGTCAAGGTCCCCATCTCCGAAGCCTGACCCGCCTACCAACAGGACCTCCATCTTGTCTGGACTGAGCTTCAGTTTATTGGCCCTCATCCAGCCCATCACGTCGGCCAGGCACCGGTTCAGCACAGCCACCGCCTCACCTGGATTGCAGGTGGGTTTTGATTTGTTTCATTCAGAGGAGCACACACACCATCAAGCTCCTTTTGAAATGAAAAACAAAGATGCGGAAGCAGCAGAGCAAAGAGGGGCCTGTGTATTTAGCCCAACCGCTAACCAAGCATTAAGAGCTGGCTTACTGGGGAAAGAAAGAACCGGGGAAGGCTTTTTTGTCTGTGTCTGTATCGTGGCAAGTAAGGACACCAGTGCTCTCCCGACTCTCCACATTGCGCCTCGACAGAACATGAGAAGTGCTTTGAGTGCTGCTTCTGGCGTGGGGGACAATGAAGAGGAAACATTGGTGAGACTTCGATGAGCTGTTGCATTATGCCATCCGTTTGCCAACTTCGGCAAATTGCTTCCTGTCTCTGTGAGCACACGAAGCAGGAGGAAATTGGAAAGGCTTCTCTGAACTAGGAAAATATGTAAAGAGATGAGTGAATGCAGAGGCCTAGTTTCCTTCTGAGGCTGTTAGATTCCACTGCCTTTGCCCCTCTCTGCATTGGAATGTGATCCTGCAAGGTCTTTCTAACATGTAATTGGGCCCTTGGGCTAAAAAAGGAATAATAAATGAGGTTCCCCATGAAAGAACCAGTTAGGAAAGGTGACTCTACAAAGTCGTGTGTGAATGTGTCAGTCTTTAAAGAGAGGAACACTTCAATAAGAGATGTGATCTTATTGTAAGCCGTCCAGAGGCCTGCAAGGTATTGGAGAGAGTAAAAATACCCAAATCAATAAATAAAATAAATAAATCTTGGCTTGATTCAAAGGGGTGACAATTGAAGGGGGCGGGTGGCTTTATTGCTCATAGCCATAGGCCAGCACAAATTTGAAAAAGAAAAAGAATAAGGTACAGTAAAAATACAGTCCAGTATCAAATACAAAAAGTTATAAACCATTGAAGACCATAAAAAGTATAGTAAAACTATAACATTTGCAATGGCCTAATTAAAATCACACATCCATTCCATGGTGCGGGGCGGGGAGGATACAATAATCTTGATCCATTAGATCCAATTAGTATAAAACTGCCCTTTTCAGCCAGGGCAAACTTTGTCACTTGGGTCAGAATATATGCATCACTGCCCACAAGCAGTATACAAATTTTGTCCAACAAAGGTCTATTTGACAGAGAACAGAAGGATGGATTCACATGAATAAACTCCAGACTAAGAAGTTAATGTGGGTCATGTAACAGCTTTGGAACTATTCTTATTATTCAATGCAAAATACGTTATTTTGTGATCCTAAATGATCTAAGTTGGACCTTAGTAAGTGCATCTAGAATTAATGCCTAAAGCAGATCAAACCTTTAAAACCAGTTAATCCAGATAGAAAGATTGATAAATTGGAGGGTTGGAATGTATAGGTTGTATTTGTTTATATTTCCCTTGGCAACTTTGTTCTTTGTAGTTTGCTTTATCTTAGTTTGCTTTGTTTCATATTCCTTCTTATGTACTTGTTTATGTTAATAAAATTTAAGGGAAAAAACCCAGTTAATCCAGATCAACTAATCCTTAGCAAGATCTTGAAGCTAAGTTAATTAAAGAATGTCTGATAAGTAGGTTTTGTTTAGCATTGTGGGCTGGGCTGTTCATCCAAGTGAGTTTATACCTGGGAGCATTCCTGCCATTCCTATACTAAGTGGTCACTTGTTTAACCAGATTAAGCCAGAGCAATCTCACCACTGCTAAAAGCTGACATGCTGGGACATGTCCAAAACATCTGGAGAGCTCAGGCTTGGAGAAGAAGCCTGACATGGAAGATCATGCTTCCAGCAGTTCCATGGCTCAGCCACATTAAGGATCGCTGTCCTCGTGGGCACAAGGCCTGATCCTGACCAAGGAGTCAGTGCCATCCACCATTTCAAGCCTCTACCAAGCACCCAGATGGCTATGCAGACCACTCTGATTAAAAACTGCCACGCCTGTTTTAGCATTTTTAGAAGGACAGAAAAACGCCAGCCTTCCCCAGCTCAGCACCCTCCCAATGTTCTGGGCTATACTTCCACTGAAGCTAAGCCATCATGCCCCATGGCCAGGGATAATGGCAGTTATAGTCCAAAAACCTGGAGGAAGGCAGGATGGAAAAGGCTACTCTACTTGAAAAAAATATATTTTTTTTTAATTTCTGGTTTCCCACCTAGCAGAGAAGGTCAGACTGCAGAATCACAAAGCTGAAAGAGGCACCAGAAGTCCTCTCATCTAACTTCCAGCCAATGCAGGGAGCCTGCTGCTACAGTACCCCTGATAGATGGCTAACCAACTGAAATCTCTAGCAAAGGAGGGTTTTGAAGCTGGCTGTTCCACTGTTGAACAGCTCATGCTATCAGGAAGTTCCACCGAATGTGCAGCAGAAACCCCTTTTTCTTGCAAGCTGAACATATTCATTCAGATCCTGTTCTCTTAGAGTAACAGCCTTTCTTATCTCAAATGCATCCTGCTTGCTATAGGTAACTCCAATTTAATGAACCCCAGAGAAAATCTATTACTCAAAGTTACCTTACCATTGATATGGGCCCCAGGTTTTACCCATTCTCCGTATAAAATGGGTTTTGTTGCCATAGTGACTGTAACGATCACATCTGCTCCTGTAACTGCCTCCTGAGCAGAAGAACAGACTCTCACTGGTCCATTAACTGAGCGAGCAAACTTCTCAGCATTTTCCTGGGTGCGATTCCAAATCCTCACCTTTAAGGGAAATGGTCACTGATTATCAACCTGTAAAATCCGGGCATCAAGATTCACAATCCACACCAGGATGCAGAACCTTTTTCGCCCGAGGTCCAAAATCCATTTCAGGCAACCTCTCTGGGGCTGCATCTCTGTGGTGGGTGGAGCCTTAAGCAAAAGGGGCAGGGCCAGACACCAGCCTATTTTAGCCTATAGCACTTCTTTCATTCACTAAGCCTTGGGAGAGAAATTTCAGCCTTCAAGAATGGGGGAAGAACTGCAGAGAAGCCAGGGAAACCCAGATGAAGAAAGGAAGTGTGGCTGGAGAAAGGGGTGCGGCATGCCAGTGAAATTCTTAATAACACACCCTTTAGAAGGCATGTCTGGCTACTCCATCTTCATCACTACAGTGCACACAATGACCAAGACGACCGAGCTGCCAGCTTCGCTGATCCCTTTTAAAAAACTGAAATCCAGCAGGAAATACAAACCTTGAATTGATAAGGCTGGAAAAGGAGATCCACCAGTGCTTTCTATGAAGAGGTCATTGCTTTGGCAATGCCATGTTTCAAAAGCCTTCTCTTCTGCTGGTTTAACTGGGCTTCTTACCTCCTTAAATGAGAAGAGCTCCATGAAGATCTCATAGTGGCTGCGGGCTTGAACTCCGCTCCCCAGGATACAGAGCACTTCAGAATCCACTGGCCTTAACAGCTGAAAACGAACCCAACAAATCAAAAAGTTCTAGTTTGCATCCCCCCTCCCCACCTTTCAAATTAGCAAGTTCTGTCAGCCTCAGAGCTCCCTCTCCTTCTTGGCCCTCACCTCTGAGATTTTTTGTACTTCTTGAACCCCAGCTGTTTCCTTCTGCCTGGGTGCCCGGTTGCTAGTCCCTCACAGACACGGTCCAATTTGGCTTCAACTGATTCCTTCCCCAGCACAACACACACATTCACCTCCAGCTTTGCTAATTAGACAACCACATTTGCCTTTACTTCTATCCCCTCTCTCACAAGGGATGTGGGTGTTCCAATTAGCAGTAGAGATCTGAATTACTGCTAGCATTTTTTTTTTTTAAGAAAAATGGCCATTTTGTCTCTGTCCCAGTAGTTGCTGGTGCAGCCTGAAATCTTTTCTGAAGTTTGCAGGACCAAACTGAATTGTTTTCTTAATTCCTTCTGTATTCAGTCTAAAGACTGGTACAGACTTGTGCATGCAAGGGAGCCTTGTTCCCCCAATTCATTTTTGTTATTCAAAACTTCTTTCACTGGGTCGTTCATCCATTCAAATCACGGCAAATGTACTGTTCACTTAGTAATATCCTGGGAGGGTTTTTTAACCTACCTTTGTTTCTCCTTCCCCGTTTTGATTTTCCCAGAATGCCTGAACAGCTGGGCTTCTGAGGCCTTCTGGGAAAAGAAATGGCAGCTCCCACTGGCAGCTGCCATGTTGCCTAGAATGCCAAGTCAGTTCAGCATTCAAGGCAGTCCCAGCAGACTACATGGCTGAGACTAGGAACAGCTATCAAAATGTTATCTGCAGCTGCCAGAGAAAAATAAGTCTCCTACGCCCTCAAATGAGTATGTATGTGAGTAACAGAGAAAATACATCATGACATTCATTTTGGAACAAAATAAAATTGAACAAAAGGAGCCCCCGTTGGGTTCAGTTTCACAGCTGTTCCAAAATCAATACACTGTTGACTTCACAATTCTTTCACCATGGCAGTTGTTTTTCCTCTTTTTCCACTCCCACCCCAAAACATTTTCCTAATTTGCTTTATTGAAGAAAGAGCTGTGGATGAATCAGAAGCTTTGCTTGAGAGATTTGAGTCCATGAGATTTTGGTTTCATGGGTTTGCTACCTAAAAAACATGGTTTGCCTGCCCAGAAATCTAGAGCAGAATCTCCCAACCTGGTAGCCTCCAGTTGTGTCTGACTGCAGCGCTCCCTATCCCCAGCCAACAGGCTGGCTGAGGATGATGGAAGCTGTAGTCCAGGGAGCAGAACCTCTTCTACTGGAAAGCCAAGCTCCCTTTCAGAAGAGCTGTCAGGGGCACATCCCACCTGCAGGTGGGGCTAGAAGCAATAGAGGTGGGACAGAAATCAGTACAGATGAGGCCCAGCATGCCAGCATCTGTGAGTTTATAGCCTTAAGTGCCTGTTACTCAGCCCGAGAAGAGATATTTCAACCTTTCTGAGTGGGGGAAAGTTCCACCAAAGCAGGAAAACCACCAAATAGGAGGGAAAGGGGTGGGGCCAGGGAATGTGGGCGGAGACATGTGGGACTAAGGCTGTACACCCCTGTTGTAGCCTTGCTTATTGGAAGGGTACAGCTGGAGAACGATGACGCAATGACTCAAACGGATTCAGGGACTTGGTGGAGCTGGGAAAATTTACGCTCCAAATATCTGGATCTCACGGAGCACAAAGCCCTCAGTACCCACCAGGCTGAATGTAGCAAATTAACTACAATGCCTCAGCTCTTGCTTTTTTCTTCATGGCCACGAACTCTTTGAATCTCATACCCTTTTCAAAGGATCCTCAAAGAAAAATTCAAGCACTTTGACGAGGGGTGCCACAAAACAAAGGGGGTGGGAAAAAAGACAACCTCTAATCACTCCATTCATGCAGAGTCCCTTTGACAGCAATTCAGCTGCTCAAAGACTGGCGGAAAGGGCTGACTTTGAGCCAAGCTCAAACAGCCTGGGCTGACAAGACCCAGTTTGAAGTAGAAAGCCTCTTCAGGAAGACTGTGGAATTCAACCCTACAAAGGGAAGAGCTGAATTTAAAGGGTCTCTTTCATCCCAGACAGAAAACATACCTAAGGGTGACTCAACTCTGGCATTCAAAGAGCACAGACTGAATGCAGGTGCTTTGAACGCATGACGGCAACTATTGCAGTCCTGGCTAGTGCCAAGGTTAGGCATGACTGGGCGCTTGCTAGGGGCCCTCATTCCAGAAAGGGCCACCAACAAGAACAGTCTGGAGCTGTCCCTTGACTTTATTTTATTTCTTTCTTTCCTTCATTTCTTACTGCCCCACAGCCAAAGGTCCAGATCCGGGCAGCTTACACTGACTTCACCATTGCATGTCACCTGCCCTCATTCTGGCCCACAAAACAGTGGTGGAGAGAAGACAATGCAGGAGTTCCCCGGACTGTTTGCACCCAGATTCTCTGCCTGCCAAGCAAGCAAGAGACACCCGTGAGGAGGAGCAGGGGGAGCAAAGGAAGCTGGTGGTGGGAAGAGGCATGGAGGGGGGCTTTGACCAGAGGCTCTTCCAAGCTTGGCAGCATCACTACGAGTCATTAGTAGCCATTTCATGAAAACACTCACCTTGGTGGCGATGGCGGAAACCGCAGCCGTTCTCTTGGCTGTAATGACGCTACCGTCCATGACCTTTGCAAAAGAGCAACATCACACGGAATGAAAAGAGCATGGCAAGCAGCAAACAGGCTGTTCCCCATGTGAACCAGACTGATTACAGCACCGATTTTCTGCTTCTGAATTCTATGCCCCTTCAAGGCACAAAAGACGGGAGCACGGAGGGAGGCCTCATGCCGTATGGATTGCTCGCATTATGATTACTGTCAATTACAGTCAGACAACTTCAGCCGCTAAGAGCAGGTTTCCCGAACTGGCATATAGTTTTGCACTCCACCCAGCTGGAAGTCGAGGGAGGTTAGTAAGTCCAGGGATACCTGTGCCTCCCCTCTCCCCTGCTGCTCAGGGAAATAAGGACAGAAAAGCATTAGAAGAGCTATTCTGGATCAGGTCAAAGGTTGGGTTAGCCCAGGCTGCTCACAGGATCCAACAAGCAGGGAAGGAGCCCAGCACGGCCCTCCTACCCATGTTCCCCAGCAGCAAGGGTGTATACAGGTATACTGTCTCTGAGACTAGAGATAGCATATAGGTATCGGTGAAAGCCAGTGTGGCGTAGTGATTAAGAGCACAGCCTGGCAATCAGGCAGCCCGGGTTCGAGTCCCTGCTCAGCCATGGAGCCAACTGGGTGACTTTGGTCCAGTCACAGCCTCTCAGCCCAGCCTACCTCACAGGGTGGTCGTTGTGGGGATAAGATTGAGAGCAGCAGGAGGAGACTGATGTTCTTAATGGAAAGTAAAAAGTTGGGATAGACATCTAATAAATCAATATCAGAAGTGCTAGCCACGGATGGCCTTCTCCTTCATGCATTTGGCTAGCCCTGTTTTAAACCCATCCAGAATGGCAACCATGACGGCATCCCAAGGAAGATAATCCCATAGATAAATTATGCGCATTATGAAGAGACCCTTCCTTTCAGGCTATGCTGATTCTTCCACCAATCCGCTTCATGGAATGACTCCATTGCCCCTAATATTAAGAGAAGACGGGGGGGGGGGAGGGATCTTCTCCTTTCCCTATATCCCACATAATTTTGCACACCTTTATCATGTCTCCCACTACTCACTTTTTTCCTAAGCTAAATGATCCCAGATGTTGTAACCTAAGGGCCATTAATCCAGTTCCTTAATTGCCCTTCTCGGTGGGAAGACCCCTTCTTCAGGGGGTCTGTAGGACTACCTCATAGCAGGGGCCACACCTAGAAGTCCCTGCAGACATGGTTCCCCGCAGACAGGATGGGCACAACATGCCCATTTCCGATGGCTGTGTAAGTTTGCTCAAAGCCATTGCCATACCTGACTAAGGGCTTTTGGGAGTGTTCTTATCTATAAAAAAGCTATAAATAAACACTTCAGTTCCCTCCTACAGTGGTATGGTTGAGATACATGTTGACTAATGCAGGACGAAATTAGGCCTGAGAAAAAGACATTTGCTTGATACCATTGGCTTAGACTGAGATTTGACCCAGATCCAAGCTGACAGTCCCAAGGTCAGTGATCTTCTCAGGTCTAAAGTCTATGCCATTTGATTTCCCCAACAGGCTCGGTTCGTTCAAGGCATGTTTGCGTCACGCAAACACCAAACGGACTGACCGCTTTGAGGGTGCCATTGCTTGGATCGAACAGCAGCACGGTTGCTTGATGCGAAGGAACCCCGGGGTCATCCAGATGCTCGTAAAAGGTCACCAGCTTGGTTGTCAGAGCGTCACCGTTTGCAGTGTAAGCAGGCATGACTCCTAAAAAGCTGGCAAGCAGAAAAACAGAGGTCGGTGCAATGACCCTTCAGGTCCAAGCAACCTCTGTTGGCAGCCAGGTTAGGGAGAAGTTAATCAGCAACCACTCCTAAAGCACAAAGAACTCATTCATACATGTACTTATTTAAAATTATTTCTAGGGTGCCTTTAAGAGTAGGAACCTATCAAGGTGGCAGACAAGAAACAACACTTAAGGATAGGAATCAGTCATACACAAATACACAATGAGATACTGTATCAATGCTATAAAAACGGAGAGGTGCAATGAAAACGGTAGTCAAAAAATTATGCCCAAGTCAGCAAAAGCCACAGAACTTCAGAGTTTTCCTGCAGACCAGCAAAAGGGGGCCTGACAAACCCTGTTCGAAGCCGATCCCAGAGTTGCGGGGCCTCCAAGGAAAAGGCCTTCTCCTTTGTACTCACCAGTCCAGTACCGTGACCGTCCAGTGTAGGAACCAGGCAAATGAGAAGGATCTGTGTTGACAGCCTCAGAGAACAGGCAGGCTGGTGCAGGGAAGGCATTCCATGAAACAGCTTTGATCTCAGACCTATTTAAGGCTAGAACCAGTACTCCAAAGGACTCAGGAATGGGATGACAACCCAGGCAGCTGATGCTGCACCCAACTGGCCAGCCCATGCTGCTAACCAGGCCGCTGCATTCAGCACCCACGGAAGTTACCAAACAGTCTTCAAAGGCTGCCCCACATAGACTGCCTTGCAGTAGCCAATCCGTAAAGAATCTCTTATCTCGTCAGGCCCAACCTGGCACCAAGCAGCCAATCCTTAACCCTGTGCAAAGTGCGGCCGGGCAGAACTACGCTCCTATTAGGGTAGGGCTTACCCCAGAGTTTGGGTGAGGGGATGGGGGCTTCATAAAATTGCGGCCACAATCAGCCCCATTTTCCGAATTAAATTGCTCATACGTGAAGCCATCAGATCTCTCCCAATATTACTTGGATCCTGTTCATCTCAATGGACCTATTTCTGTAAGACGTCCCGAGATGTTCTGTAAGGGGACGGGATAGAAAAGTTTTTAATTTATAAATAAATAAATTTAATGGGACTGATAGTGGATGCAAACACTTGGGTATTTTAGGTGCTGGACTTCGGGCACAATCCTAAGCGTATTTAGCCAGAACCAAGTGCTGCTGCTGCAGAGCTTTTGTTCTGCCTGAACCTGAGCTAGGACCGTGGATTGCAGGATCTCGTGGGGACCCCTCAGTTGGGACCCTGGATCATACTTCGAGGACGGAGCACAGAGCTCGTTGCTTCCCGCCTCCAGCGCCACGGCCGCGCATGCTTTCCAACCGTCCCCGCACTGCTGCTTCGAATGCGAGGACAGACAAGGGGACTTGCTCGCGACAGCGACGGAAAAAGGCTCTCCGCGCTGCGGCGCGATTGTTCTGAGGTGCGGGCGCAGCTGCGCGGCCGTGGATCGGGGCGCAAGCTCCCGTCTTCGCTGCACCGCAGCGGATGCCGCTGCTCTGAATCCCCACAAGGGCAGAGAGGGTGGACGGCGGGGGGGCCGAGGCGCGCGCGCGGCTGTCTGATTTATTTCTTTGTTTATCTATAACATTTATATGCCGCCTCTTTTGCCCATGGCATCTCTAGGCATATCAATGTTTTAAATTAAAAAAAACAAACAAACAGGCTTAACAAGCTCCCCCGATTATCACCGGGGAGTCCCGCGGAGAGAAGGGTCCCCGCGCATCAAGGGCCCCTCCCGCCGTCGCTCCCCCCGGTTCTCACCCGCGGTGCTTCCGAATGGGCACCACGACGCGCACCGGCTGCACGACGCCTCCCTCGGGTCCCTTGGAGAAGTTTTCCAGGGCGACCTCCAGAGCCGGGATGAGCAGGCGGGGCGCGGGGAAGCATCGCTCCACTTCCTCGGCCCCCAGGAAAACAGCGGGAGGCGCGGCGTGGCTCATGGTGCGGATCCTGTCGGAGTAGTAAATGCTACTCCGAGGAGTAAATGGCCGTCGGGTGTGGGTGTGCCCCGCGCCGGCCGCCGCCTGCCCCCTCCGGAGACTCAGCCTCTCTGACCCCCGTCTGCGGGATCGCGGCCAAGGGCCGTCCCACTGCACGGGCGAGCGGACGCGGGAGAGGTGCAGCGCCGAGCACCTCCTAGCGGCCGTCCGATCAGCCCGCGGAGGAAAGAAGCGGCGACCGCGTTTTCTGCAGCGCGTTTGGCCCGCGTTGCCCGCAAGAAAGCGCCCCACGCGCGTCTTCCAAGCGGGCCAAGCCTCTAGCGGGAGTCGTTTGCAAATGCTATCATCGTCAGCGTGGGTGAAGGAGCCCACCGCATCTAACAGGGCGCCCAGTGGCAGCTGTAGCACCGGCTTGGCGAAGGGCGGGCATCACGCCGAAAAAACCGAGCGGCAGGCAGTGAGAACCGGACACGGAACCACTGATTGGTTCAAAATTGGGAAAGGAGTTCGGCAAGGCTGTATACTGTCGCCCTGCCTGTTTAACTTATATGCAGAGCACATCATGAGAAAGGCGGGGCTAGATGAATCCCCAGTTGGAATCAAGATTGCTGGGAGAAATATCAACAACCTCAGATATGCAGATGATACCACTCTCATGGCAGAAAGTGAAGAGGAACTAAAGAGCCTCTTGATGCTGGTGAAGGAGGAGAGCGCAAAAGCTGGCTTGAAACTCAACATTAAGAAAACTAAGATCATGGCATCCGGTCCTCTCACTTCCTGGCAAATAGATGGGGAACAAATGGAGGTAGTGACAGATTTTATTTTCCTGGGCTCCAAGATCACCGCAGACGGGGACTGCAGCCAAGAAATTAAAAGACGCTTGCTTCTGGGGAGGAAAGCTATGGCAAATCTAGACAGCATACTAAAAAGCAGAGACATCACCCTGCCAACAAAAGTGCGTATAGTCAAGGCTATGGTTTTCCCAGTTGCAATGTATGGCTGTGAAAGCTGGACAATAAGGAAGGCCGAGCGCAAAAGGATTGAGGCCTTTGAGTTGTGGTGCTGGAGAAGACTCCTGCGAGTCCCTTGGACCGCAAGGCGATCAAACCGGTCAGTCCTGGAGGAGATCAACCCTGACTGCTCTTTAGAAGGCCAGATCCTGAAGATGAGACTCAAATACTTTGGCCACCTAATGAGAAGGAAGGACTCCCTGGAGAAGAGCCTAATGCTGGGAACAATAGATGGCAAAAGAAGAAGGGGACGGCAGAGGATGAGGTGGCTGGATGGAGTCACTGAGGCGGTTGGTGTGAGCTTGAGTGGACTCTGGGGGATGGTGGAGGACAGGAGGGCCTGGAGGAATGTTGTCCATGGGGTCGCGATGGGTTGGACACAACTTCGCGACTAACAACAACAACAACAACAAGGCAGAAGTTCAACAGAAGAAGCGTTCCTCCATCCTGCATCTCTCTTAGTTTGATTGCATTCTTGTCACAGGCATTTAAAGCACAGGAACCCTACAACGGGGGAGCACCTTGTGGGGAGAAGCGGAAACTTATTTCATCCTAATTTTCTCCATAGTTTTTGGGAAGAGAAGTCTTCCCTGTACCCTCTTTTGTCTACTCCTGTAAGTGCAATACCTTGAGGGGAAATTAGTCCTACAACTTCGAGTATTTATTTATTTATATTTATTTATTTTTCAATTTATACCCTGCCTTTTTCCTGCAAAGGGCTCAAGGCAGCTAACATCATTCTCCTCCTCCATCTTATCCCCACAACAACAACCCTGTGAGGTAGGTTGAGCTGAGAGTCTGTGACTGGCCCAAAGTCACCCAATTGGCTCCATGGCCGAGCGGGGACTCAAACCCAGATCGCCTGAGTCCCAGTTCCATGCTCTTCACCACTACACCACACTGGCTCTCCAGAGTAGGCTAGAATTGTGGATTTTCCTCCCTGTTTGGACATACCTAAGATTATTGAGAATGTCCTATGCATGTTTGGATGGGGGCGGGATTCCCAGCATCCCCCAGCCTGTGGGGGGTTTTGGGGAGGGTTGTGTAAGCCTCTCTAGGATTGTGCCTTTAAGCTATTAAAACACCTACATACTTTGGAATCAGCACTAAAGAATGAGCTGGGAAATATGTCTATGTTTGTGCTATCAAAGAACTGAACAATTGTACAGAGTCTGATAAAGGCAGTTTGTGTGTAGAAAATCAATGAGATTCATTTAAAATATTAATTTCTGCCACTGTTTAGCAAATGGTCCGTAAGTCCAAAATATACAACAGGGGAAGGTTTTCTTTGAAAGGATTAATTCTCAAGAATAACCAGCTAACAATGAATCGTTCCAGGTGGCGCAACTGAGCAGTCCTCGGTCGGTCCTTTTATACAGGGATCAATAAAGGGTTACACGTAACACAGTTAACACTCTCCAATAGGTTACAGAAGTAAAAAAGTGACACTGGGTGATCTTTCCTGCTTGCATATCAAAGAAGATGCCCCGAAGGAGGGGGAAGATGGGGTGCTATTACCTAGAGGAGGAGGAGGATGGGGTGGCCTGGTGTGAATTGCCCTCTGGGTGCTTCTGGTATCTGTCAAGGGCCAACTAGCTTTCTCTGGACGGGCGCCTGGCCAGTGCCAGCTACATTTCAAGGACGCACGCATGCTGATTTCTAGAAAAGAGGGTTTTTCTCGGGCCTGGTTATGTGTCAATGATTGCCTGATTTTACCTATGAAAGTTCTGCCTAATGATTTGTACATCACCACTCTTTCAGCATGGCTGTCTGGGGGAATGTTGACATTGTAGGATGTTTTTCTGTTTGAAGATACATTGGACTGCAATCCTTAGCGGACTAACTCAAAGGTCACCAAAATGTGAGGAGTCTTTGTGGTACCTTAAAGCGGCTTTCCCCAATTGATGCCTTCTCGATATTTTGAACTAAAACTTTTGGAAATTGTTACAATTAGCAATTGTTACATTCCTGGGAATTGTTACAATTGGCAATGGCAGCAGAAGGGTTATTAAGGAGCTAAAGTCTAAAAAGTCTCAAGAGCACCAAAATGAGGACATCTTGCTTAAAGATATGCAAAGGGATTTTTTATTATCTATAAGCCTTCGCCATCTACAGATCTCTTCATCAGGCATTGGCAGATGTTAGAAAAAGCAGTTTAGTGGGCTGGAAGAATAATTGCGGGCAGGGATAAAGCCCTGTGCATTTATTACGTAATCCTGCTCCTCTTCTTAGTTTATGCTCACAACCTTGTGAGACACGTTCAGTTAAGCATCAGTGACTGGTCCAAAACACTTCTGCCCCGCGCATGGAGAATTATACAAACTGCAAGCTGGAGCCGGAAGTGTCTAACTGGAAAACATTGAGCCCCTTGATTCAGTCTGGGGCGCTCTAGCCACTCGTTACCTCTGGTTTCAATAGCATTATGTCTTGGTAACATAGACAAAAGAAAAAAAAGAAGCACTCTATGGCGAGGCGTTACAGATAGAAGGGTCACGTGGTATATGCTGGGAAAAGCCAAGGCTTCCGCTTCCTGTTCCGGAGCCGCCATCTTGGTTTCCTTCCCGGGGAGGCTCGGCGTCTGCGGCCGTCGGAGGCGATGAAGTCCCTTCCGCTGGTGGCGCGGTGCGTCTCGGTGAGTGAGGCCGGCCAGGCGACGCGGGGGACGGGAGGCGAAGTGGGGGAGCCCCCTGGGTAGGGACGGCGCGCCGGAGGCAACGCAGCGGCCTTTCTTCAGGTACGGAGCGACCTTGACTGGGCCTTCCAACGGAGGAGGAAGGGAAGGTGAAGCCGGGCGCCACGTCCCGCGTCGGGCGCCTCCGCCCCCGCCCCGCAGCCGCCCTGTGAGGGAGGACGGAAGTGGGGCGGCAGGGGCACGCGAAACCCCTGCGGGGTGGGCGGGAGGCTGAAGGTCACGCTGGGCGCCCCGAGGTCGGCCTGGCTCCTGAGGTCACGCGCCGCCTGAAGGCATCGTCCTGGGGTGTTCCACGTCGGAGGCAGGTGGCCGCGTGCATGGGGAAGTGTTTTGGGGGTGGAAGAAGTCTCTTTGCACAGAAGCATATCATGTCAGCGAGATTAGCCCGCAGCCCTTTGGTGCTAGTTTTCTACGTGCGGGAATTTTGCTTCTGGTGTCAAGATTCTTAGTTTTTTGTGGAGGAGGAGAAGGGAAGAAGCCGTGCATCACTAGTCAAGCAAATGGGCTGGGGATTGCATGCAGAAACTTAATTCCCTGGTTTACTTTCTGACATCTCCAGTTAAAAGCAATTAGAATCGAAGGGAAAAATTTCTGCTAAACCTTGCAGAGCTGCTGCTCATCAGGTTGTACAGTACCAGCCTGGATAAATTGAGCTGGTGAAAGGCAACTCCTGTGTTCTTAAATCATTCCATTGTGCAAATCCCCAGCTGTGGTCTGATGCAAGTTCCACAGCACAAATGAGAATTAGTTTGGAATCATTCCCCATGCATTCAGTGCTACCTGATGATCCTCTGTATATTCTAGTGCCTGTACCAACCTCTTGTGTTCAGCAGCAGGTGGTTTCTGGGCAAAAAAGAACCTAAATGAAGGAGGAAAGGTGGCTATTCCAGGGGAGGGGAGAAGACTAGTGAGGCCAGGATGCAAGTCATTATGAGTCTTTTCCATTTTCCTTCCAAAGCACTCTTGCTAAGGAGTCTAAAACATCTAACAACTTGTCAAAAACAAATGAAGGGGAGGGGAAGACCCCAGTGCAGCAGGGTAAAGAAAACTCAGCAACCTATGGATTTGTGCCCCCAAGCAACAAAGGCTCAATCAATAGGATCACATCCAAAAATAGAGAGCACTAAAACAAGCAAAGGAAAAAAAAACTCTCCTGTTTTCTGATAGCAATAGTTTTTGTTTAGAAAAAAATGGCAGGGGGATTTTGAAATAAAACACTGAACGAACATTCACTCTGTGATAAGAGGGTTTTGTTGTTGCTTTTTAAAAGTTGAACAGTCTGCCTGTAGTATGGATATTGTGGGGGTGGGGGGAGAAGACAGATTACTGTATTGCTGCTCAATTCACTGGTGAATGCAACTGTCAGATGGGTTGCCAGGCTGGAGAGAAGCCAGTTTCAGTCCATGGGAGGAAACAAAGCAAGCAACTCTGATTCTTGATGTAAGTTCTGCAACATAGACTACAAGGTAGATTAAATAATTCCATGCATCACCAAGTACTATAGAAAGTCATCACTTGGTCAACTTTAACTTTACGTAAACTTTACATAAAGAGGGAATGAGAAAGAAGTGGTTTGAAGACAGGCTCTTTCAAATGAAGCAGATAGCATGTTAATTGACTGAGCTAGTGATGATGAAAATCAAATCATATTCATTTGGACTGCAACTGTTTGTGTTCTCTTGTTTAGAGGAGGTTTTATTCTCTCAAAACTGCACCTAAAACTGGATTCATCGCAGGAACAGAGCGTGCGAAAGTACAGCTGCTGCCCCAGGATCTTGAGGTTGGTCTGAAGTGCAAGCTATTTTTCAAGTTTTGTTAAGTGAAACGCTGTGTTTCTTGCATGAACTAATGTCTCCTTTCTTTGATGCAGATCACGAAACTACCAAATGGATTAGCAATTGTTTCCCTGGAAAATTATTCCCCAGCTTCAAGGATTGGTGTCTTCATTAAAGCAGGCAGCAGGTATGAGACGATGGCCAATTTGGGAACCTCCCACCTGCTCCGCCTCGCATCTAACCTGGTGCGTTTTCCTCTTTGACTTAATATTTTGCATTTAGGTTAAGAGTGCAAGAACTTGTTAGGCTTGTATCCTAAATTTGAAGTTGGGGCTGGCAAATCCGTTTGGGAGTGGTGTTGGAATTCTGAAAAAACAAGGGTACGAGCTGTCAGCCAGGTCCTCACATAACACACAATCATGGTGTGGTTTGGGTTTGTTATGATCTGACTTGTCATGTCAGCCCATCTCCACAAACACATCATGACTTGTTAATATGCCACAAACTGCTATAGAAGCCACGGTTTGTTTTTAAGTCGGGTTCATTTGAACCATGGCTTGCTATGATGTCTGAATGCAGAACTGACTTGTTTGTACTGCTATATGTCCTGAACCAAAGTACCCAATCAGGGCAGATAGAAAACTCTGAAGGTTGGCAAAATGAATGGGAGAGAAACAAACCAAACATAAGGGCTGGTTAGAACTGGCTTGCCAAACCAGGATCAGAAACCCTGGCTCAAAGAGGGATGACAGACAATGGTTCGTGCTAATTATGGTGTGGTGAGGTAGTTGTAAGGACTGACTAGAGTTAAGGTCATCCTATGGTCTCTGAAGGCTGTTGCATCTCAGAGAGATAGCTACAGGGTGTGTGTGTGTGTGTGTTAATGGATACTGGGAGAAATGCCTGGGGTGGGGAATATGTGGCCTTCCTGATGATGTGCAATTCCCACCAGCCCTTACCATTGACCTTGCTGGCTGGTGCTTATGAGAGCTGGTGTTCATCTTCACCGGGAAGGCCACAGGTTCCCCACCCCACTTGACGCATCAAAGACACTTCAAGTGTGGCAGCACCACTTAGCAAGCTGTTCATGGATGCAGCGCCATATTGCAAATCAGTACATACGCTAAATATCAGTGGGCAATTGCAGATCAAGAAATTATTTTTAAAAGCCTACACATGGAATGCAATAGTTTTGACATGACAGGCATGATGATTGCAGCAATTCCTAGGTTCGTGCAACTGTCGCCAAAAGCAGCATCCCTGAGTTATTTCCACAAAGCATTATGTGATGCCACGGTTATTAAGCCTTCCCCACCCCTTTCCGTTTTGTCACCACATGCTTAAGGGGTTGGAGAAACTTGGTGCACAGAGGCATTGCATCTCCCGCTTTATTACCAGAGAGGGAGGAGGAGAGACAGGACTGCTGTTTTCAGCAGCTGCTGCGACTCTTTAGTAAAGCCAGCTTTCAGCATTAGGACGGAGAACGTATTGAGCCTGCTGCATTTCCATTAGATGCTGATTCCGTAGTTCCAGTTCTCTTCCATGGTTGATCTGAATTAACTTGCTCATGCTGACTTGTTATAGCTGAAATGGTTGCATGGTGCTGATAATGGCTTCTGTTCGTTTGCTTTCAGTGCAGGCTAGTCAAGTTACGCTTCCTTGTGGACTAGCCAGGACTGACGTGCTTGTACTGAAAGTGTACTTTGGTTTTCCTACAGACGACAAAAGGAGCCTCTGCCTTCAGGATCACCACTGGCATCGAAGCTGTGGGGGGTTGCCTGAGGTTTGTAATCTCCGAAAATGGATCCGTTGTTCAGTTTGCAGCAATCCTGGTGCCTTCCAGCCATGTTGGACTGCAGCTCCCATTAGCCCTATCTGCCCAATGTGAGTGACTGGACATGTTGGCTATGCATGGTGGGAGTTGTGGGCCAGCACGTCTGGAGAGCTCCAGGATTGCCTTTGTTCTTATTTAAGTTGCAAAAGGTCCTGGGTTCAAATTTTGCACAAACTCTAGGATGGGAAGGGCTTGTTTGCTTTCAGAATTAAGTTCCCTTTCTCTTTGTGCACCTGAAATGGGGTTGTACGCTGTGCCTTAATTCACTATCCATATTGTGGGGACAGAGTTACACAGCTTGGCTGAAATGTTCACATTCTGACAGGGGAAGTGCAGAACACTTGTGCTTGTTACTGCATTGGCTTTCAATATGTGCCATCTTTATGTTATTTCTATACCAACCAATAGCCAAAGCTGCTTGAACAGAGCAATTCATAAAAATTACAGACCACGAATACCTGTAATAAAATTCAAGTATAAAAAAATTAAAACAATTTTAGCAGTTGAAAACAACTTCAGTAAAAATACTATATATGGTGAAAGTGCAACAGACAAATGTCTGGTTACTTAAGCGAGGTTTGTGAATTGGTTCAAGAGTATTTTTGGTTTTGAGGGTTCTGTTAGCTGAAAATGTCTGTCCCCCAGTCGTCTTAATATATTAAATACTTGCACCTCAGACCTGAGAAAATGTTGAATGCTCTTCATTTAATACCTGGATATAAATATATTCCAGTGAAGTATGGTAAAAAGTGCATCTTATTTTTAAGTTTAAGCAGTACAGTATTCTGGTGCTGGTTTGGAATGGTGGGAGTTAGTCCAGCGATCTGGAGGGCACCAGTTTGGGAAAGGCTGTAGTAAAGTGTGTTAATACTTCATTAAAAAGTCCATTATGCTGGGAATATAGTTTCAAGTTTGCATCTCCTTATTCAGTTGCGTACTGCTTAAAGACTCAGATTCAAACATCCAGCTGATGTAAAATGCTGCCCGGATTAGCCCTGCTGTGAAATAAGCACTGAAGGACCAGCATTGGTGAGCTCTGTTCAACAGTGGCTTCGTATCGGGTAGAAAGGAACCGTACAATTAAAGGCAGACGGTGTGAATGACTGCATTATGCTTTTTGGCTCAAGCCTTGCTGTGGAGTTGCTAAACGCCAGTAAGCACATTGGACCATCTGAAAGATGTAACCTTTCATTTATTCTTCCGCAGCGTGACTTCTACCAGGGAGAACATGATTTATTCCGTGGAATGCCTGCGTGACTATATGTAAGTTTCTGGACGTGTAGTGGCAGATTTTGTGCATATTGGGGAAGAGAACGTGCCCAAAGCACACTCACGATGGCCAAACTGTAGATTGTGATGTCTGACCCAGGCCCTATGTGCATGAAGTGCTTTGAATGCAAGGGAAAAACTGCATAAAAGCACAGGCACTAAATGTGCTGCAAAGCCAAGAGCAGGTGGAGAAAGGAGCGAAAAGGTAAAACTTGGAGTGGGGACAATTAGACAGAGATCGAGCCAGATGGGTGATGGAAAGTATTGTCCCTTGAAACTGTTAAGACCCATCAATCTATGGACAAAAATGTCATTCTCAACCCTCATGTAACTATGGGAGTTGCAGTCTGAAAGCTGATTCACACACTTCAGGTCCAGCCCAGCATGGTCCTGGCCAATTGGCTGCTCTGACCAGCTGCATCTGTGCCCAGGGCTTGTGTGCAGGAGTTCTCTTCCTGCTGCTCAGTTAAGGTTCTCCAGGGAGGAAAGTGTGAACTCTGCCCTTGTTTATTACTTATCCTGTATCCCCCACCCGACCCTGTTCTCCTTCCTTGGTGTTTAATCGCTGCTTGGGGAAGGGAATTTGTTTTCCAAAATCTGGAAGTGCCAGGTACATTGATACTAGTTCTTAGATATGTTCAATTCATGGAAAGGTTTTTTTTTTTTTTTTAAATCTTGAAGAACCTAAGTGTTAATCCCATTACCTTTTCATATTATGTTTTAAAATCGCGCTTGTTGTCCTTGCCCTGTTTTGCACTTCAGGGAGCCACAGTTGTTTTACTTTCTTTTCCTTGGCTTAATTTATTCAGTGATACCGTAATGGAATACTTAATCAATGTCACTACTGCACCAGAATTCAGGCCTTGGGAAGTAGTTGATGCTAATCCCCGTTTAAGAATTGACAAGGCAGTTGCCTTCCAAACTCCTCAAGTTGGTAAGTGTTGCTAAGTGGAAACATTTTTCTCTCAAGAGCTTGCAGTGCAACCAAAGTCAAAAGTGTGGGTGTTGGAAGACTTATCTCTTACACTCTCCTTCCTTTCTCCTCTCCTTCGCACCCAGGAAGATGATGGGAGAGGAAATAACTGCTTTTAACAAGAGCCCGAACTGATCGCTTGTAGTTGGCTTTCAAAATTAGGCCAAGGGCTGTTAGTTGCTCAGTCCAAGTGAAAGAATGTATGTTTTTGGCGGTTTATCTCTTCTGTGAATGGATTTTGCAGCTTGCTTTATTTATGTATTTATGTATTTTATTTATTTATGAATTTGTATACCACCCACTAATCCAGATGGATTCTCTAGGCTGTTTTTTCTCTGATAGAGCTAGAAAGGGACCTGTGCCCTGGAATAAATTGTTGTTAATCAATCACTCTTAATGGCATATTGACAGCTAGGGATGTATGAGTATTTAATTTTATGTATAGGTCATGCAAATATATCCTACTTCCAAAAATGTGCATTTTAATCCAAACAATATTTTCATATTTTAGCCTGCTTGAGAAAAGTGTGTATTTAGACTTGGAAAGCTCTAAATTTCAGGGGTTCAATATGCACACCTTTCTGGGGGTTTGTTTTTTTTTTAAAGACTCAACAAATTCAAACATTGCTTGCTCTCTTATATCTATTGTCAACACTTGCTGTGAGAAGGAGGCCTCAGACGTGTTTCTTGACCAGCATTTCTCCTTGTGCCAAACATTTTTTCAGAGGCAGTTTTTTAAAAAACAGATATGAAGGTATGCTTTTCAAAATGACATTTTGTGGTTTCTTGAAAGTTCCCGGGAACTCACAAGGAGAGCTTAGACCGTCCTAAAAGTGATTCTTACCAAGTATCTAAGGCCTTGGAAGCATTTCTCCCCATTGGCTTAGATGGAGCTGTCTGTTATTTTTCCAATGGTTTGAAAGGGCATTTGTGCATGGAAGCAGGGGCTTCACCTTAGTGTAGCCAGAAAACACTATATGAGTAGTGGGAATTGCATTTCCACAGATATAGATTGGGTGCACATTCCTTTGATTCACTGTTACAATATAAAAAACCTCCCATTGTTTCATGTTTAGTTGCCCTAGAAAACCTGCATGCTGCAGCTTATCGGAATGCTCTTGCCAATTCCCTATATTGTCCAGACTACAGAATTGGGAACATTACACCTGAGCAGGTACAAACCTTTTTATACTGCTATTATTTCCTGAAAGTTTGTTTGTATGTCTGTGGGAGAGATACTCAAAAGATATTCTTTACTTTAGCTATAATAGTTTCTTTTCCTTCCACTGACAAGCTCAGTGGTGGTTGATTTCCCACTAGCAGCTTATAAGGCAGCAGCTTTTTACAGCAGCTGTACTAAAAATCACAGTGCTTAGATTTATCTTGGAAGTTTTCATTTGTAAGAATGAAATGACTTTTCATTCTTACAACTTTTCAGGGTGATGGTATGGAGGAATTTCTCTTTCTAGCTAGGCTGGGCCAGCTGCATATGTTTTATGTCATATCCTGGATTCAGCCACCACTGACCAGAGATTATTCCCTATTGCTTGGAAGGAATTGACAGCAAGCATCCCTGCATTTGGGTTTGAAATCTGCATCTTTGGCAACAAAGAGCTTTGCACAGTTCTTGGATAATTTTTGGCCACAAGATTTGCTTAGCTTGGTGGCTCTTTGCTTAGCTACTATTAAAGGGGTCTTATCTGGCAAGGCTCCGGTGTTCATATGCTGGTTAGGTGGCAGAAATTTTAAAATGTACATTATTTTCATCACAGCTACACCATTATGTACAGAACAACTTCACGAGTTCCCGAATGGCTCTGGTGGGGCTAGGTATGTAAAGCTGACTTTCCTGTCTTACAGCTGTGCAGTATTCATTTGAAGACACGGCTTTTTTGCCATAAGCTCCAGGTGGTTCTCTCTAACCCAAGCCCTGTTTTGCAGGTGTCAGCCACTCAGACCTGAAGCAGGTCGCAGAGCAGTTTCTAAATATCCGCAGTGGGGCTGGCACACCTGGTGAGAAGGCCAAGTATCGTGGAGGTAAGTAAGATCTTTTGGCTGCTTTCTTGGTGATTCCGTGAAAGAGTGTTCTTGAATTAGACTGACAGACACATCAGTGCTACTTTCTGACCTCTTCCGGTGCGACGACTGTCTGGTCTGCAGGGCTCCTGCACTGGTGCCCCTCTCCACATGCACGGATTGCCTTTCACAGAAACAAATTCAGCACATTAAGCGGCCTGAAAATCATGTTCTCTCTTGCTGCCAATACACCTATGATTGCAGTTGCACTTTTATCCCACCCTTCCTGTGGCGAGAAAATGCATGAGCATGTGTAAAGAAATGCTTAGGGAGTTTCATAGCCAAGCAAGGATTTGAACCCAGGGTGTTCTGGGCTCACCTTGAACCCTTATCCACTGTGCTACATGGGTCTGTGGATGCTGACCTGCTGCCCCATTGACTCGGGCAAGTCTCAAATCCTGCTTGCTATAGTGTTTTTATCTATTAATTTATTTTATTTCTATTCTGCCCATCCGGCCAAAGCCCAAAATAGCATTTCAGGATGCAGAACAGCACAACTTTACTTGGCCACTTGGAAGATCCTATTCATTATCTATTTTATTTATGACTATGGTACCTTTCTAAGCAGATCAAGGTGATTTACAGAATGTCCAAAACATGAAAATCACAATCCAATTAAAAGCATAGTAAAACAATAGAAATATCAGTAAGATCATAACAATTTTAAAAGTCAAGTTTGAAAAGTGCCCTCCTCCTCTATTTTATTTAAATATGCCCCTAGAATACTTTATTATGCAGTATTTTTGCATTCTAAACATCAGAATTTGAGATGTCTGCCAAAAAAAAAGGGAACAGCTGAAGGACATAGCTTTATATAAAGATGTCTTTCCTGAGCTTGTGACATAGTGCAGACATGAGGATAGAAAATGTGAACCGCACAGAGAGCTTCAGCTGTTGGGTGATATAGAAATTACATACATACATACTTACATACATGTTGTTAGCTAAAAGTGGTATGATCACAACAGAAAACGGGTTTTTATAACCATGTTCCAGGGACTCCTGGAGTTCTTGAGATGCTTGTTGAGAGTTCATCAATGATGAGGTCCAAAGATTCCCTTTGTCCATCTCTTCACAGCTGCAGCAGAATGCTGGCTGTGCTTTTAGGGTATACCTCCAGTTCACACACCGAATAACATGAGGCAAGTGCCCCACCCAATCTGAGTGTGCACCATGGAATGTTTCACAGAAGTCTTTGTCATGCATCCATGCAGTACAATCTGATGTAGAAAATTTTAAACATACCGTTTACCTTTTTTGCCTTTTGCCAAGGTGAAATTCGAGAGCAGAATGGCCAGAGCCTTGTCCATGCTGCTGTAGTAGCAGAAGGAGCTCCTAAAGGAAGTGCAGAAGCAAATGGATTCCGGGTTCTTCAGCACATCCTTGGGGCAGGACCTCTGATCAAGAGAGGAAACAGCGTTACCAGCAAGCTTGTCCAGGGGATTGCGAAGGTGACGCCGCTGCCTTTCGACGTAAGTACTTTGCTCGACTCCCTTATTTTACTTTTGAACAGGCATGTGGCTGGGAACATCTCATGCGCTGACTTATGCGAGAGCTTATTTGGTAGGGGTTCCCAGGGGATGAATTAGGCACTTTCTATTCAGTCAAGATTCTTAAAATATTCTTTTACATACAAGCTGTTACGATGGGTGGGGTTGTATGTCACACCAGGTTTCCCTGTGAATAAGTCACAATGGATTGGTTCCTCACTGGGCAACCCAGAATTAGAAAGTTGACTTCATCTTCAAATGTGTATTACTTTTGTATGGGGTACAAACATAAATCAAACATTTTCTAGGTGTGTGAGGCAAGGAAGGGGTTGGGAACCACTGGTTTAGAATGAAGAAGCTTGTTGAAATAAACTAACTGAAAATATGCTGCTTCTGCAGGCCACAGCGTTTAATGCAAATTACAGTGATTCTGGACTTTTTGGCGTTTACACAATATCCCAGGCTTCAGCTGCTGCAGAGGTAAGCTATTGGTGTACTCAGATTAACTTAACTTGAAATGTATTCAATCTGCAAGTTCTGATAAGAATTTATATTCTCCTCAATAGTTCAGTAAAGAAACGATTTTTTGATTCAAGGTAATCAAAGCTGCTTTGAGCCAAGTGAAGGCAGTCTCCCAAGGTGCAGTCACTGATGCAGAAGTTGCGAGAGCCAAGTAAGTAATCCTGCCAGAACTATTTTTATGATATGATCATGGCCTGTTGCCAATCCCCATATTTCAAGGATATTATTGTTCCCCCTTCCTGCACTCACTTTTTTGGGGAAAACATTCTTGCTATTCAAGAATGGTGAAGTTCGGTAGAATCAGTTGTAGTTCTTTTAAACATTTTGTTAACTGAGAATTCTCCCGTTCTCGTGTATCTGAGTCCAGTTAATCGTGTAGGACAAATGAGATGGTTTTGAGATATTCAGTAGAAAGAATGGCTGTTTTCCATGTGGAAGATTGCAGGTTCTGGCCCTGGGCTCTCCAGTTAAAAAGGCCCAAGTAACAAACAACAGGAAAGACACTGTCTGCCAGAGACCCTGGAGAGCAGTCGTCCGCCAGAATAGAGAGCACTGAGCTAGACGGACAAGTGGGGAGCCGCACAATGGTTTATGACATTTCTAGCCCATCTTTTTTGCTCTTGTCTTGTAAGGACCTCAGGACAACATACACACACTTCCTCCTCTCCATTTTTTTCTTCACAACAGCGTTGTGAGGCAGGTTAGGCTGAGGGTTAGGGACTAGCCCAAGCCGCCTAGCAAACTTCATGGCCCACGTGGGGGCTAGGATCTGCATCTCCAGAGTCCTCATCCAACACTAACTGCGATGCCACACTGGCTCTCTGTTTATTTTGTAAAAAGATGCAGCGGGACACTCAAATGTATTTCAACTCTCTTTGGTCTTAGGCTTCAGACATCACAAACTGTCACATTTGGCATGATTTCGTGAAGTGTGTGTTTGTGGCCTTTTCTCTTTGGCCTTTTGTGTTTACTGAAATGAGGAAGTGGGGAAGCCAACAACCGAGGTAGCCCCAAATGTGCACTTCTAGGCAGAACTGGACAGGAAAAGGCCCCTGACTGGCTGGGGCATGCTGGAAATTGTAGGCCCTTTTTTCCCCTCAATAAACTCGCATAGGATGGCATTCCAAATGTACTGCAGCAAAATCAGCAGAGAGCCCTCTGGTACCTTAAAGATGAGCAAATATGCTATGGCATAATTCTCATTCTAGCCTGTTTAGTTAGAGGGTTTACAAGGTAAGAAATACTCAGAAGTGGTTTCCCATTGCCGCCTCCTGCACAGTATGAAACAGCTTGCGTATCACTGAAATCTGAAAGATCCTCCACCAGTGCAGCTTTAGCTGCCACTGTTGCCCAGTAGCTGCCCTTCAGAAGTTTCTCCACCGTCACCCCCATTATCCCATCGCCATCTATTCCTCACATAGTGAGAAGGCAAGACCATGCTAGGGAAAGCCAAAGGCAGAAGGAGAGAGAGGCCAGTAAGAGATGGATTGTCTCCATAAAGGAAGCTGCAGGCTTGAGTTTACAAGAACTGAACAGCATATTTTGGTGGACGCTCATTCATAGGGGTTGCCACGAGTTGAAGATTACTTGACAACACAGCACAACAGTACCTTTCATGAACCATGTTTCATTTTATCTGACGCACTAAAAAAGAGACAATTTCTTTCATAATTTGGGAAGTACAGCAACCAATTTCATGGGATTAAAACTGGTTTTGCTTTCAGAAGCATCCCTGTGCTATTCTCCACCCGGTATTGTGAAGAGAAGAAACTGCTGAAGTTACTCGTCACACAGATTCTGATCTGAAGCCATAGTCCATGTGGTTCAGAAACACAATAGCCAGGCGCAGAATTCTGCCATGCTGTTGTTGAGACCTCTGTGTCTGCTCAAAGGAATTTTTTAAACATACAATGACAGTGATTTTTCTTACGTGTTGCAAGCATCTTCCCGTATCCTGCAATACTGGTGCCTTTAAATCTATGAGCATTTTGCCATTTCTGTAGGGAATGCCAAGTGTGATAGCTACACCCAAGTGTGTGTCCTTGGATGCTTGAGCAGGCTGCTGCACTCACCTTCTCTTTCCCCAATGTATCCTTGGCAGAAACCAGCTGAGGGCAGCTTACCTGATGTCTATTGAATCCTCGGAAGGGTTACTCGATGAAATTGGTTCCCAGGCACTGGCGTCTGGGGCGTACATGTCACCAACCACTGTGGTTGAGAAGATTGATTCCGTGGTCACTGCTGACGTCGTGAATGTAAGTCACATTCTGTGGATTATTCTATGACAGCATGGGCAACTGGATTAAATAGAATTATGTCTCTGCGTTTAGAAACCGTTCCATGATACTAGTAAAAGGGGTGTCCTGTCGATGAGTTAGCTGGCGATCATAACCGTAATGTTGTGGCTTGGCCTTTGGCACCCTTGTTTCAGACGTGAGGCTACCAGGAACAGGGGTTTCCTGCACCCAGTTCAAATAAAACATTTCTGTTCAGCCACGCTTTTGCTAGCACTTGACCGGCCATTACTCCTTAGGGTTTGGGTGCTTGTTGTCCTCAGCTGCTCGATTTCTCCCTGGTTCTTTTCCTTTGTTTAGCCACTTTAGAGGCCTGGATTTGAAAGAAAGATGGGGGATATAAATATTTAAATTACATCATTTTCTGTATGAACAATGTCTTTCTCTAATTATCAGACTATCTAAAACACTTCAGTTTTTTGATAGCTCAAACATAGGCGTATTTCTGAAATACACTGTTGGCTGGGGAATGCTGGGTGTTTTAGGACTTCTCTTTCTAAATATGCATAGGATTTTGCCCTCATAGTTCTGCTCATCAGCAACTTTTCTGCTTTATTTTTCAGGCTGCAAAGAAGTTTGTTAGTGGGAAGAAGTCAATGGCAGCTTGTGGGGACTTGACAAATGTCCCTTTTGCTGACGAGTTGTAAGAAGTCAGGGGAGCCTAGGTTCGCACTGAACTCTTAAGGCAGTTGCATTGACTGCCGTTTTCATCCTGTATTTATATATTTCAAATGCTCTGGATTTGTAGGTGACATGTCAATTCACCAAAGTTAATAAAGTGCAGAGCTCATACACTTAGAGGATTCCCAGTATCTGAGTCGTCTTTACTCTTAAAGCTATTCAAGCATTTTAAATTGCTTTTTTCCTGCAGAAAGTGGCATGTAGTACTTAACACAGAATTAAGTCCCTGGAGCAGACTCCTGAGAATCTGTACTTGTGTACTGAATGGCTGAAGGCTGGTGAATAGAGGGCTGGGTTGGATCCAGGAGAGCCAGGTTCGAGGTTTAAAACCTCACCCTAGGCACAGGTTCACTGGGTGGCTGTGAGCTGCAGCTTCACAGAGTTTTCACAGAGTGCTTTGAAGAGGAGTAAAAATGCCTCCTGTCCTGGCCTTTACCTATTCTGTTCCCTTATGGGACTAATGATGTAATTCTGTTACACTGGCTGCTGTCCTGGGCACTGTCCATGCCCTCTGCCATAGAAACCTGCCTGTTAAGGTCATCTTGGAGGCCCTGATCTGGTTGCCCTCACCATGAGAGGCTCTGCACCTGACTGGGGAGAAGACCTCTGTAGTAGCAACAGTGTTCTCAGAAATAATAGTTTCATACACTCTCTCAATTGCTTAGATAGCAATTTAAAACTACTTCATTTGCTTAGGCTTTTAATGACTCTGTTTCTGTTAATTCTTTTGTGATTAGTTATGATTTTATAGGGTTTTATTATGGATAGGCCTCCTTGTAGGTTAACAGTTATAAATATTTACATTAATGGCAGGCCATATTGTTCTGTGTAATGAATTGATTAATCCATCAGTCCTGTCTACTTAGCTGATCTAAGAGCCAAACAAGGCTAGCTGAAATTGTTATTTATAGCAAGGGGAGGTGGAGATGATTAGTATTAGAAATTGTTCCTCTAAAGCCAGCTCTAAATGGGTGCAGCTCTATAAAATGGGAAAAGCCACTTGTGGAGTTTTTTGCTTTGAAAGACAGAATAATTAAAAGAAGCAATTTAGTAGACTTGAAGCAATTGGCTCCAATGGGGAAGCCTTAGCCAGCATACTAGGCAGATGTACGTTCGTAACCCTGCAAGCTTGAGCAACTCATAGGCACTGAAATCTGTCTATACAAAAGAGTCCAGCAGCAGAGTAACAGGCTCCAGGAGTTCTACCTTTGTCATGCAAATTACTCATTTTCAAATTTGGGGCTTGTGTAAGTCCCCTACCCTGAAGATGTTAAAGGGGATCAATGCAAAAGTTAAATTCATTTTTAATCCATAGCTCATTATCAAGTCAAATTGATCACTTACCTCTCAGAGCTGAAGACGACTGTCTGCTCTTGCAGTTACACCTTGTAGCTTGACTACTAAACGTCTAGAAGCATGATGTCCATTACGGAAACTGGTTGTAGTCCTTTTCACTTCCCCACCCCTGAGATAGTCACCCCCACCGCCCAGAGAAAGTATCTCTTTGTTTAAAAAAAAAGGTTGCCAAATAGATGAAAGCATTTTCAATTGAAGGATGAGGTGTGAGTGAAAATTCAGCTAACAGAATCGAGTTCGAGATACACTCTTTCTGGATGTGTGGAAATTGCATCCAGTTGCCTACCTATTCAAATTCATAAGCAAAGTTTTCCAGCCAGAATGCATCTGACACAGATGAAGAAGTAGATGACCCTGATGACTCCACACACTGTTTTGGCATAGTCCAATATGGGGAAGAGGCTGTTAAAGAGGACATGGCAGCGTCAGGATCACTTTTGGCTTCAACATCTTTATGAATCATAATGTCACATCCAATGTCTGAACCCACAGTAAATGTGTAGGTTTTCCTTTCGAAGATGTGCCAGTCTTTAGAAATCCACTTTGGTTGGTTAGAAAGTGACTGAACAGCTTTAACATTACAAAGCTTGTCTGCGGGTGCAGTTCTGTTGTTAAGAGGAGCACCAGTGACTCCGGCAGAAGTGCCAGCCCCACCGTCATCAAAACTGACAGCACAGCGCCCGCCAGTGGCATCCTCATCTGGATTGTTCCTGCTGCCAACATCCACGGAGTCATCGCTGCTTGTCCAGGCATCTTCACTTGCACAGCTTGACAAGCTGAAATGGACAAAAACTCTTTTAGAAAATAATCCAAAGGATCCAAAACCGGTGCTTCACTTGTGACATTTTAATAATTGGGCAAACTCAGAGGTAGGGCCTCTGCTTTGTGTGCAGGAGCAACTAAGTGCAATCCCTTAGTTGCCATCTTCAGTGAAACAGATCAGGTGGCAGCTGATGGGGAAATTCCTGATACCTGGTTAGAGTGCTGGCTGGATTAAGACAACAGGATAACCCACCCTCAAGAGGTGAGTGTTGGCAGCCACTGACTTGTGGGTTGTTGAAATGTGGGGCATTATGTTGCCTGAACCCAGCTGTGCTAATAAGGCATGATTTGTTAACTGCAAACAACCCATGATGAGAACTCATGGTCTGTTGTTGGGTTGCAGGCTGAGTTGCTCATGGTTATCAAACCATGGCTTGTTAGCACAGCTGAGTTCAGGCAGCATGATAGTCCACATGATAATGCCCACTCCACTGTTGCAATTTTGAAGACTTTTTCATGTCCTAGGCTTTCCCCAGTCAGTTCATTTACCCAAGAAGAGAGGTTGTACAGATGGTACAATCTGATGATTTGCGTTTCAACATTGTGCCATATGCTCACCAGCTTGAAGTATTTTAAGTACTTAATAGTCACTGTAACTAACAGATATGAGGAAAGTGCTCAGCAGCAGAACAAGCTCTGGCTTGGATGCCAGAAGTTTCCAGTCAAACCTTTGACAGCCACTTCCAGGCAGAGTAGACAATGCTGACTACTTCCTCTTGTCCTATGGGATACTAGCTTGGTGGTACTGCTGCAAAGATTAAGTGCAGTTCACAGATTTGACTCCCGCCTACCTTCAAAACTTTCTTCAAAATGCAGCAGAACACCTTGTTCTCTTCCCTCTCCTCCTCCCCCTGCTCGCCCACACTCTGGTTTCCATTCTTTATTTCTTCCATGCCTTATGCAACCTAACATTATGAGCCCTTTGGAGATGGAAAAAGACATCTGTTCTGCATAATGTCCACACTAAATCACTAGGATGAGGCAGCCTATTAAATAGAAATCAGTTCCACATATTGTTTGGGAAAAGCTAGCAGTAGGCTGCAGCCAGGTTTGCACATCGTGCTCTGATGAATTTTGACACACAACTTTCAGTGGGGACCTTTTGAAAAGTTACCTTAAACTAAGCAGGACTGGTTGAAAAGATACGTTCTCTTGTACAGTTGATAGCTTTCAAATGGAATTCTGTAGTGAATCCCTTTGGAGGCAGGGATGTAGCCGCTGTGCTCTCTCCTTTATTCCAACAGCTGAATTTGGACCCAATGCCCCTCCCCTCCAGCCAGTATTAGGAGAAGTGAGCGCCTTATTTTAACCTACTTTAATTTTCTTCACTTCAGGAAACATATGTAGGGCTGTTCTGGTTCAACAGACTATCTGGTCCCCATGTTCACGTGACTGTTACAACTACAAAGCATTTCTGATTCTTGTGGAGGTTTTTGCTTTTCTAATTACTTGGTTCAGCCTTCAAAATTCAGTGAAAGAAAAGTGCTTTGCACATAGGCCATATTCCAAGTCTCATTGTTGGTCCATTGACCTGCCTTCACTACTCTAGGCCCACCAAATATTTGGGCTTCAAACCCTATCAGCCCCAGGCAGTATGGCCAGTAGTCAGGAATGCCGTGAGTTGTAATCTAAAATACCTGGAAGGCACCAGGTTGGGAAAAACTAGTTCATGCTCTACCATGACTGGGTTCAGACAACAGTACAGGGGTTACATGTGGGCTGTTGATGAACCATGGATGGTTGCTGAATGTTGCTTATGTGACAAGCCATAGCTTGTTAACCATGAACAACCTATGAAGAGAACTCACGGTTCTCAATTGTCAGAATCCATGGGTGTCAACTGTGGATTGTTTACCATGGCTTGCCATCTCAGCTGGGTTCAGACAACATAATTATCCACAGTACAACCACCACCCTTGGTTCAATTACATCCCACATTCAACATTTTCAGCACTTCTAATACATTATTGAACTCTCAGGCATTTATTGTACAAAGCGTGTGTTATACCTACTGAAGTACAGCCCCTCTTTAAATTTCCCCCTTCGAGAAATCAAGGTGGTCAAATAATGTTACCATTTACTCCCCACCATGCTGCCTTTCAGGATCTTTCCCCAAAATTCCAGGTAGAAATCTTCAGATTCTTACTCTGCTATCTCAGGCCCTTTTATTTCAGGTATGTTGTTAAGGGCAGCTTCCCACCGGACTGGTAATTTTCTAAAATCTCTGTAAACCTGGATTTGCAGAACTGTCCCTATAGGCGTTCTGTGCAAAAGTTGCCTTAGTTCCCGCAGCGTCCAACCTAAGACATTAGCATGTCCGATTTTAAGCAGGATGTCGCCTGGAAGAAGAAGCAAAGAGAGATCTTCATTTAGCTGTTGTGTCATCAGATGACATTGAAAAACACAGAAGTTTTATTGGCTAGTTCCTAGGCTAGCTAAGTTCGTTTCCTGCAGTGAAAACAACAGAGTCTTGTGGCATCCTGAAGGCTAACAATTTTTTTAAGGCATAAGCTTTCTCTGGATATGTTCCACTTAAGCTTCATCCTGTGTTTGTCATTCTGTATACTGATAAGTTTTCATATCCACACAGATATAAATGAATATTCTACAGACTTGACAAGTTAACAGTATAGTGGTGGGAGAAGTTGTGAGATGCTCTTTTAATCAGCATTTTTTCCATCCCTGTACTTCAGTTCAGGAGGCAGGAAACCAGGGGCCCAGTGAGTATAAGATCACACACAGATCTTACTGAATATATTTGGGGAGATGCATGGGAGAACCAAAGATCAGAAGCAGATGTGTGTCTCCTGTAACCTCTAGTTAACTCCCTGAAAAAATTGCCAGGTGGGAAAGAAAGTTATTTATTCATTTCCAGAAAAGTTCTAATTGCACGAGC
Source organism: Varanus salvator macromaculatus (assembly GCA_023646645.1). NCBI lineage: Eukaryota > Metazoa > Chordata > Lepidosauria > Squamata > Varanidae > Varanus > Varanus salvator. Next base: position 8,757,871 of record JAIXND010000852.1, on the reverse strand, counting down.
TTTTGGAAGACATTCCACAGCAGAGGTAAGTAGTACAACTGTAGAAGATCTTTTTGTTCCTGAGCCTTGCTTCAGGTGTATTTTGCATTTTTTCCTTACCTGTTTGAAGTTTTCCATCTTTCACTGCTGCACTTTTCTCCACCAGACCTGAGATCTGGATATAAGGCCCATTCTGGATGAGGATTAAACCCAACCCATTCTTTCCCATTTGGATGTTCGTCTTCACTGTTGTGCTCAGAGTATGTTCAGACTCTTCCATATCTGAAGAGTCATAATCTAAATGAGAAAGAGATCTTAATTTCCAGAGTAAAAATCAATTTTGCAATGGCTACCATGCCCAACCTTCTTCAGTTTTGCAATAAGATCTCTATGGCCTACACTGAGCAAAGCTGCATGTGTCCCTTTTTGAAATGAATTGCATTTTTATCCTGCCCTTTCTCCAAAGAATGCTGGTTTTCATGCCACATTTGCTCCATCCAGTGAACTTCACAATTGAGTTAGGATTTAAACTCAGATCTCCTCAAGCCTATGAGGATTCTGATCACAACAGTTCTATAAAGCACTTGATTTGGTTAGACATGAGCTTGCTGTGCTTTGCGAAATGTCAGGTTCCCAGAAAAAGAAACCCTAACCCTAAAATGCTACAGGAGGCAGTATGCCTACAACTCTAGAAAAGATTTAGAACTCTAGAAAAGTTCTAGAGAAGAGCATGACCAGGGTCATGAATGTGTGAAAAGGAGTGCAGAATACTTCAAAGGGGTTAAAACCTGAACCCAGAGAGCCCATCTTACAGTTTTCCCTCAAAGACTGGCGACTATCAGTGACATACAACTAATGCCAAGCAGCCATAGGATTGTGCCCTAAATTAATTAATAAAATATTCACGTTTCAGAAATCCAGCTTTTTGACTCGGGATTCCAATTTCAACTACAGAACATGCATGGCCTATTATTAAGAGCTAATAGACAACAGCAACTCCTGGTTATTGCAGTACGGAGGACCTTGAGGGCTCCACCTAGACCAGCATCCTGTTTCAACAGGGATCATTTAAGTATTTCTCAGAATCTCACAAGCAGGACATGACAGCAACTGCCATCTCTTACACTTGCCACGTTCTTACACTTGCCACGTTCTTGAATGTGTTTCATCCCGTTTAAAGTTTAGTAGCCACCACCACATTTTTCACAGCAAATTCAGGGGTCCCCTCACTTTCTGAGTTGGTAGGCACATCTTGGGAGTCTTGAATGCTCTCAGAAAATGGCTACCATGGTGGGCGTGGTGGCTTCCAAAAACATATCTCAGAATACAAGTTGGTGAAACCAAAAGAAAAGTCACTTACCCAAGAACCCAAGTACAAGACAAAGGTGTGTTTTGAGTTCTGAAACACAACGCTTTTGTTTTTTGGGCCAAAGAAAGATGGCACTGGAGGGCAGCACTTCACTTTGTAGTAAGCTGGCTTTTGAGTTTTTAGAGTTTTAATTTTGAAACATCAAAATCACAAGAGTTGGGGAGCCTGATGGGCAGCAAGAGAGCTTCCTGTACACAAGTGCCTGAGCCCCATAGTGGCAATTCCAATTTTACATTAGTTCCACCCTGAATCTACAGCCACTCACCTGTATCCCAGTGATTCTCATAATCATCAGAGTCTGTGAATAGGCTTTCATCCTTGTTTTCTGGAGAGAGAGAGAGAAGGCAGATATGTTACAATGCTTGTTTTGCATATTTAGTTCACCCTTGCCATAAAATGCTTGGGGAGACAGCCCCTCCAACTGTAGCACTTGGCTCAGAGTTGTATACAAAATCCCAGCCAACTGGGTTTCAGAAGACAGAAAAAATACTGATAATCTCAATCCAGAGGCGCTTACATCGACCAGGATGCAAGAATGGTTTCGCGGATTTTTTAAACTTGTTTTTCCAGTTTGAATCACAGGCTCCTATGGCAAACTGCTTTAGAAAATCCCCTCATTGTCAAAACCCATTTGCCGTGAAACACTGCAAGCTACTGTCTAAGAAAAGCAAAGCCCAAAAGATCCCGTGGACATACCAAATTAGTTTCATGTTCCTTGGATCACAGCCAAGGTACCCATCTATCAAAATGAAACTGGTTCTTTTAGTCATCCTGAAAAGAACACAAGGAAGAAAGTTGGCCTGTAAAGCGGTAACTTTTTGAGTCGTGCTTATGGCACCCCCTGGCACCTCGGTGCCACCAGAGCATCACTTGAAGCGCAGGCTTGCAGAGGCAGGTAATGCTGACCCTTCCATTAGTAGGCAGAGGCAGGTGTTTCACATGGCAGATGCTGAGAGGGCAGCAAGGTGTTGGAGGACAAAGCCAGTTGCTTGCTGCCTGCAGGTGAGCTGCTCCATTGCCAACGTCGAAGAAAGATTCAGCTGCCAGTCCAGTCAGCTTTTGCACTCAGAATGGGAATGAGGGCACTATTGTTTCCTTCCCTTAGGCAGCAAAATTTTGGGGGGCTGAACCAATTGTGGAGGTAATCTCAACAGCTCCCATCAAAGAGCTCATGGCACTGATGGAGAAAGAATGGAGGACGAGAGAGAGTCTGAGTGTCATTTACCTGATGGTACGCTTCTAAAAGATAGTTTTTTGAAAGGCGCTCTTCTACTGTTTGGGGACCTCTTCCTAACAGATGACCTCCTTCTGCTGGAAGACCTTCTTTCTACTGACCTCCCTCTGGAGGAGGACCTCCTTCTAGAAGGTGACTCTCCTCTACCAGGCGATGTCCGGTGGTCCATGGCTGCAGAGCCTTGAGGGAGTCTCTACGTAACCGAACATAGATGGAGAAATGCCTTCTGCCCTGCTATTTGGGAAGACACCACCAACCTTCATGTATCAGGAGAAAAGTAGAGCCGGCAAGGTGGCCTTGAACCCTAGTAACAGTTTAGAATCCTAGTGCTGTTGAGTTCCAAGCTTCTTGGAACCTCCAACAGTGGGTGAGAATCAGAACCTAGCCTGTCAGATGCTCTGTGCCTTTCCTATGTGCAAGATTTTCCACCGCTGTTGCAGGGATGGAATTGTTGGTATAGGTTATATGGGAGCTTGTGATCAAAAGTCCCAACATTTGATTGCTTGTGTAACAGAAGAATTTGCTTAAGAATAGGACAGCAGTTTCCACAAGCCCCGTACTGGATTAGCTCAGCAGAGTTTGGGAGGAGAATTAACCGCACACCAGTGTTGTTACTCTCATCCCACGTTATTGATCCCACTTTCCCAAGTTGGGTAAATATTTAGTTGAGTAAACATGTGAGTTGAGCCGGGGGTCAGACTAGATGGCCTAGGAGGTCCCTTCTCACTCGCGCTGTTTCTATGTTTATCTCCCTATCACATTTCTACGTCCTCCAATACCCAAAGCTCTCTGGGTGGTGGAGTGAAAAATAGCAACTTGAAGGGAGGGAGGCAGAGCTAAACCAAAAGTATCCCTTGGTGTGGGAAGAAGGGTTAAATCTCGCCTCTTCCAATGTTGTTGCTCTGATTACAATCTGGGGGAGGGGCATGGAAGCTCAGCTGCTTTCAAATAAAAATAGATGTGTAAGGAATCTGATCGGGAACTCACCCCATACGAGCCGATGATGAGGAGGAGGATCCAAATTTAATCATACTTAGAGTAGACTTACCGAAATCAATGATTCACTCAAGTCCCACTGATTTCAATGCTTATATTTTATTTATATATTGGGTAGATGGGTGAGCCCACAGTCCAATCCAGCGGCTTCTAGTCCTCCAAGTGTGGAGAATTATGGACATTCTATAGAAGGCAGGAGGAGCACAGAGGCTAAGGTCGTCTCCCACCCTGCAGAACACTTAGACACCAATTTAGTTTAAGTGTTGCACTTGGAGAGTGTAGGAAGGAGGATGGGGTGCCTCCAGGATGCCTCATGTCATGGTGACGCCTCTTATGCCTTCCCTGCCCACAAAATCCCGATGTGGAGGTTGTGTTTGCAATCCCTCCCATCCTTTCATCTTCCTATGTACCTGCCTTCCTTTCTCTGTTCAGACTATATATGGTACTATCTTGTATTCTACTATACTTACTCTCAGGTAAGTCTGCATAGGTTTGAGCCGGAATTTGCAAGTATATACCTTGCAGTGTGTACATAGAAGGATCTAAAATATATTGGATAAACAGCCCACAGCTTAAATGTCACACGGCAATTAGCTTTGTGTGCACCAGTGTTATGGGTGTGTCATTTCAAGGTACTCATTGAAGGGATGGGGTGTTGCTATAGTTTTATTTATTTATTTGTTTGTTTATTTAAAAATTTATATGCCGCCCCTTGCAGCAGCCTCGGGGCGGCTTACAACATTAAACAAATATATTATTAAAACATATACCAAATTTAAAAACTTTTAAAAACTTAAAAAATTTTTTAGAATGCCTACAACTCTGTGGTTTTGGAGTTGCTAGACTTGGCAGAGTAAAATGCGAATCACTGCCCAATCATCCTACACCATCAGTTGCAAATGAATCTGATTTAGAATATTGGTCACCAGTCGGAAAGCAGTACAGTATAGCTGGAAAGTTGGTTTAAGAGAGAAAAAAGGTATAGTTTTGTGCTGAGAATACTTATGCCTCATCCTTGCTGAGGTGGCATCCCTGTTTATACCTCCATCTGTGCCACTTCAGGCTGCATTTGGGGACTTACAGGATGGAATGCTCCAAAATATGAAAGAAACCCATAAATAACTCAGCATATAGACAATTAGATACCATTGAAAAGGCTAAGCTAGAACTTTTCTCCCTTACATCTAATTTTCTACATACAGGAGTATGTTTTGTTTGGGTATGAAAGAGCAGCTCCCCATCTACAATCTGAAGAAGCCAATTTACCAACTCACTGAGGCCTAAATTTAAACTACATCAAAAAGCAACAATACAGTGCATAGGTTTGCGTGTCACACTAAGCCACCCTGTGAATAAATGAAAGATGATCAAGCTTACTATGGCTTGTTCCCCCCTTCCTTCCCTTCAGTCTTCCAGCTGGTAGCCCAGTGTCGTTGGCAGGAGAACTTGTCTGACTCCCCTTCCCCACTCCAATCTTTATCCGTTTTTGTTTGTCACCCATTTTTATTTTCTGGAAATTCAAAAATGCACAGTTGGGGTTCTATGTTGTTTTTTCAGCAATTGTCATATATGCGTCAGTCATTCACAAGGTGCTGGCAACAAGTCCTGCCTGGTCAACTTTGTTGCCCATTTCAGCTGTCAAAAGGAACACTAAGTGGAATAGGAAACAGATTGACAAGATGAGACTCCATATAAGCAGATTTATGCATAGTTGCCAGGGAGCAGCTGCCCAGCTATTGATTGAAAAGGAAAAGTAGCAAAAGAAGGTGCATCCAAAGAGTGTCGGGGTCAAAATCTCTCACTTAACAATGTGTTCCTATGGCTTTTACGAGTCAAACTGGCTGTTTTTCCTGTTCTTTACAAATTTAATGGCTGGGATGTAAATGGAGGGGCATTTTGTGTCCATCTGGGGGCTTGGCAATAAATGGAGGGGAAATGCATTTACTTCACACCTGCTTTTATGTCCCTGCCTTTAAATTTATGCAAAAATTGCTTCCCAACCAGTAAAGTTGCTTATATTTCTGCAGTGATTTTAGAACTATCAGTGAACCGTAACAGTAAATGCTCTGAAAAGTAGCCGTGAAAAATGCAGGGAGATATTATCTTTAATAAAAAGGTGACAAACCAGTGATGGTCACTCCAAAGAACAAGGGGCTGTGACAGGCAGTGACAGAGGTGAGACTATCAAGAAAAGCAGGGTTATAGACCAGCAAACCTATCTCTGCTATCCATGATACGATCAGCGGCAGAGGCTCTCCTCCGGGAACCCTCCATGCGTGATATTAGGAGGGTGAGTACCCGGAGGAGGGCTTTCTCGGCGGTGGCGCCCCATCTATGGAATGCGCTCCCCAGAGAGGCTCGCCTGGCGCCGTCGTTATTTGCTTTTCGGCGCCAGGCGAAGACCTTTTTATTTAGACAATATTTTAATAGTTAATATTATGGTCAATTTATGTTTAATTTATGTTTAGGTTTAATTTATGTTTAATTTAAGATTAATTTAAATTTATTTATTTTTTTGCTGTATGTTTTTATATTTAACCTGAGATGGGCCAGTTTTTAAATATTGTATATGTTTTTAATATTATATTTGTTTTTGTATTGTGAGCCGCCCCGAGGCTGCTGCAAGGGGCGGCATATAAATATTTAAATAAATAAATAAATAAAAATGATAAAAATGTTCTCTTGAGTTCAGGTGACATGCTAACCCATTGTGGGTTGAACAACCCCTAGAGAACAAGCTATGGGTTATCGGGGTGGCTTGTTGTCCCCAAATATGCCACCCTATGGAAAGCAGACTGCAGACACGGTCAGTACCAAGATTGAGGCAGCAGATTTGGGAGAATGGGGGGCAACAAGCTGTTGGAAAACAAAGCCATACCTGTTCACACAGGCTTCCTTGTGCTCCCAAAGGTACCCTGCTGTCTTCAAGGTGTGGTAGAGGCGGCCAGCAGTGAAATAAGGTCTATATGCCAGTCTGGTTGCCTTCTATATATGGAATGGGAGGGTATCTGTCCTTCTGCCTCATGTTCTTTAACTGAGGAAACCGAGGACTTAACAGAGGTGTATAAAATGATGCAGTGTGGAGAAAGAGGATGGAGAAATGATTCACTCCTGTTCTCCAGCACTGTCCCATGAAGCTGAACTATGGGAGATGCAGGGCATATCGAGGAAAAGGCTTCTTCTAGTGAGTGAACTTGCCATATAGCTACCAATAACCACCACTTCTTTATTTCATTCATATCCTGCTTTTTTCTCCTTTCAAGGAAATCAAGGGGGCTTACATAATCCCCCTGCTGCTCTCAGTCATATCCCCACGGCAACCCTGTGGGCTGAGAGTCTGGGACGGGCCCAAAGCCCAAAGCCGGCTTCATGGCCGAGAGAGGAGCAGAACCCGCATCTCCTGAGTCCCGGCCCGCATTCCTAACGCTTTCACACAGCGGTTCTGAAAGGCGCGCAGGCGAATTCAAGGAGTACAAGCCCACCCGCGGCTATGAGTCACTTTGGCTATATCTCATCCCTGCCGTCACAGCCTGTAAGATCCCCGGTGCCGCTGCCTGAGGACGGCGGGCGGTTGGTTCGGTTCCCATGCCGAACGCGGCCGTTCAGGCCACGCAAGCTCAGCCGGGAGGGAGGCCCACGCCGCGCCGCCCGCCCCGCAGAGCCGCGCGAGGATGATTCACTCGACCCCCGGCGAGCCGCCGCCGCCGCCGCCCGGACCAGGCTTCCCGCCTCCCGCCGCATTACCCCGCCCCACTTTAGCCCCGCCCCGCCCGTGTCCCTCACACGCCCGCGCGCCCGCCCCGTTCTCCGAGGCCCCGCCCCTCCCGCGGAGCCCCGCCCCCTCCGGGGCTGCTGTTGTCGTCGCCGTCTCCCTGGCAGGCCCCGCCCCGTCTGGGGCAAAATGTGAAAGGAGCGCGGGGAGCTGAGGACGCGGGCGTGAGCGTTCGCTTCCGGGTTGCGGGGGCTGGCGCGGCTCGGGTTTTGCTTCCGGCGCCGTCCCGAGTCGGGGCGCGGGGGGGCGGCGAGCGAGCCCGCCCGCTCCTGTGCAGCGGCGGCGGCGGCCACCTGAGGAGAACGGCGGTGGGGAGCGGGGAGGGGGGGAGGAGGAGGAGGAGGAGGAGGGGCGTGCGCTGTGGAGCGGGCGAGCCGAGCCATGGAGCCGCGGCTGTGAGGAGCCCTCGGCCCGGGCCCCGCCTGTGGGAAACCGGGCCGAGGCCGGAGCCGGAGGACATGGACAAACTGACCATCATTTCAGGATGCCTCTTTCTGGCCGCCGACATCTTCGCTATCGCCAGCCTGGCGAACCCGGACTGGATCAACACCGGCGAATCGGCGGGTGCGTGAGCGCCAGGAAGAAGGCAGGACGAGCGGACGGGACCGAGGGCTGGAAGGGAGGAGGAGGTGGAGAAGGACGGGAGGGAAGGAGGGCAGCCTGCCTGCACGAGTGGCGCGCTGGGTGTCTGTCGGTCTGTCAGTCCATGTGTCAGTCAGGAACCCTGCGAGCAGGGCCAAGTGCTGAGTGTCCGAGGGAGACCGGGGGCCAAATCCGGCTTTCCAGCATACTGAATCCGCATCATGGGCATCGGAGTGTTGTGCCTTGTTTTGGGTTTCTCTTGCAGAGGGGAGGAATAGGGAGGTAAATGCCGTGGGGAGAAGCTGGAGGGACGTGTGGATTCAAGTTGGACAGAGGCAGCTTTCCGAAGTAGTGAGCGTCTAGAAATCAAGGTGTGGGCTTAGCTGGAGCTTTTTAGGTGGTCGTAAAAGAAGATCCGCAGCGGGGAGCAATTTCAGTATAAGGAAGCCCGAGGATGCGCTTGCAGGAGCTTGGCTGCTGTAAAAACTGGGGTGCCAGACTAGACGGAACTGATCTGGTTGAGTTTCTTTATGTTTGGGGGCAGAAGTCGAAGAACGGAGGGGGGCAGTGCAAGTGCAGTAGCAGGAAACTGGTGAATTCCAGCTCACAACATTTGGCTGCTGCGTGAGTATCTATGTTGGTCTGATACCTGATTATGTTTTGGAAACAGGAAGAAGCGCTGGAGTTCAAGTACAATGGGGTAAAACACTGCGGTGGGTGGTACTAGCTGGCCTGATTAAGTTTCAGCTAGGGGTCACCTTCCGTCTGCTGTTTCCTCAGCTTGCATACAAAACTGTTGATAACTGGCTTGTAGCATGGTAATTTTGTTAGACCACAGCCAACAACAGGCTTTTAATTTAGGAAAAACTGGAGATGATGATGAGTGGGGAGAGGCAGGCAATCAAGAACACCGTGATAGTTCAATGGATCCTCCAAGCGGGTTGCAGTATGTTGCTGAGGGTCAGCTCAGGTGCTTGGGGTCAGCTCTAATGGGGATTGGGGAGTTACTGTGTTGATGTCCTGTTGGAAGGCACTCTGGCATCTCTTTGGCCACTGCAGGAAAAAGGGTGGATTATTGCTCAGATCCAGAAGAGTTCATGTCAGTGACTAGAAGAGCACTCAGGTTCTTTTCTTTCTCTACTCTTTGCTCCCATCTCACAGAATTGCTAAATAGGAATATGGAACCTGTGGCCTTTCAGATGTTGTTGCATGACAACTTCCTTCAACCCTGGCTGGTCTGATCAATCATCAGAAATGACAAGGAGTCATAACCCAACATCTGGATGACCACAGGTTTGCCACACCTGCACTAAAGCAGGGATGGGCACTCATTAGGTCTGTAGGATAGACTTTGCTTTTCAGTAGCAGGGGTTGGGGAGCCAGAGACTTTCTAGACATTTTTGGACTACCATTCTCATTGGCACCAGCTTGTCCAAAGGTAAGCAGTGATGGGAATAGTACTTCATGAGCACTTACTCTGGTTCTAGCTTAAGCCTCTGTCTAAGAATGGAACTCTTGTGATAATTTTCTCTAGCCATCCACCTAACAAGTTTATAGACTGCATGTGGCCACATCTGAAAAGTATATGCTTTGCAGATCAGCATGGAATGAGTCTCCTGCAGGGATATTGTATCTAGAGAGAAACCAGTATGAATCAAGAATACATAATACTACTTTGTTGGTTAAGGGGAAGAACAAACATTTGAATGATGAATGTGCCGTCCCAGTGAAGGTGTCTCTCGGAGAGCTTGCTAGCAAATAGAAAAACAGTTATCTTGACAACTTGGAGAGGAGAGCACTACAAATAGACAGTGAAACAAACAGATGACCTGTGCACTAATGTATTGGTGAGTGATATATCAATTCTGTTAGTGTTTTCCTTTTTCACGGAGCAGTACGGCAGAGGAAGCTTGATGACTGAGTTGGCACACTTGGCCCATGTAGCTGGTGGCTCATAAATAATTTTAGAAGAAGCAGGGAAGGGATTTGCAAGCAGAGGTCACTTCAGGCAAGTTAGCAGTTGCTGCTCCGTCAGCCAAGTGCGGTCCAGGTTGTTGCTTGGGATAGGGCAAGAGCAAGCAGCGCTGAAAATAATGCGCTTGCTTGAATAGAAGCTGCTCTTGTGCCACAGGGCTTGCCTGCCCCCAGTGTTTGCACATTGCTGCCCCTGTGCCTTCCAAAAAGCTGGTGTTTTTGCCTGGATTGTGCCACTGGGGGATAGAATGCAAGGGGGCATTGCAGAGGAAGGTTGGCCAAGCCATTGAGCCATGGACTTAATGGCTCATACCATTTAAAGGAAATGGTAGGGTCCAGAGTTTCCTTAGCCTGGAGACCTTAAATGTCCTGGAATTACTTCTTGAAACCTAACAGCTGTGTAGTATTACATTACCTAGGATGGGGGTGAGAGGAAGAGAGAAGGGAAACATATTTCTTTGGGGCGGAAGGAGAATATGAATACGCTATGTGATAAGCTGGGGGTGGAGATGGGATGCTCAGTCACAAAATACGGTCAACTGTAGTAGCCTTTGGTCAGTCTTTTGACCATGTATTTGACCCTGAAGGAGGAGGAGATATTCTGCCAGCAGTTAAATGTATCAAGACAGATATTTGTGATGAGAGGATGCAGAGGGAATGGGGGGGCGGGTTCCCTTCCATGTGATGAAAGTAAACAGGATCACTGTTTGCTTACAGTGCGATGTCAGCATGTGTTTGGCTGGTGCGGGCGAGTTGGTTTTTTTTCCTTGATGCAACTGTGCATGGGTAACCATTTTGTGTGTGAGTGAGCCTGCCTGAAGTAAGGGTTTAAATTGCAGTGTTAGAGGGTGCTTCAACCAGAATAGATTTAATTAATGCTATGGAGTTCACCTGATACGGCTGACTTGCTGCAGTCATGTGGGAAATTCTATTTCTCTTCTGCCTTTTTTCTGATAGTCTTAATCTTATGATAGTGAATAGGAATAGTTCTTTGGGATACTGATCTCTCTGTTACTCTGTGTAGGAAATGCAAAAGATTCATTTAATTTCAAGAATCAACTTGTGTAAATTATCCAGTGGTATCATACACATTTCTGTTCATAACACTCTAATTTTTATTTAAACCACTCCATTTTAAATGCTAAGTCCATTTGCAATGTAACGTGTTCTTTCTTGGGCTCAGGTGTGTTTTGGTGCATTGTGAGGCCTTCCTACATTCATATGTGGAAATCCAAATGCCTTTCTAATGAAAAAGATCGTTATTTGTCTGATCTAAATTGGGGACAGGTAATTACCTGTAAATCAAAGTGTATGATGTTTTCTGACATATATGAATACAGGTCCCTAGTTTGAAGAGTCTCCAATTTAGTATTTACACGGGGGGGGGGGGACAACAGAGGGAGGAAAAGGAAATATATTAGGTTAACTGTGCCTGTTTCTGGTGAAATTGAAGATACACAAAAATCTCAGCCAGTGGAAAGGTGGTAGGTATAATTGTTTCCTGTTTCAAACAGCTTTATACACAGAGGCAGGGATTAATACATAATTACCAAAGCCAGAGTTAACCTGAATGTTGCCTTCCCAGATTTATGTTGGTTTCTATGCAAGTATCTATGTGTTCCTCTGAAAACGAGAAATCCATAAAACTGTGGCCATTGTTTAAGAGTTTTGTGGCAGTTCCAGTTAAATTCTCCCCTCTCCCATTCTGCTGCCATCCCCAGTGTGATTATTTTTCATATCTCTGCTTGATGTGTTAGCTCCATCAGGAATCTAAACAAATGGATTGGAACACACAGCAGCAGTCCTTCAGTCTTGAAAAGTGCCATGAATGCTCAGAGAACATTGCAGCTCTATGGGAGAAATTCAAGCATCTCGGTCCCTAGTCTTGTCTTTTGGTAATAGAGTTGCAAAGCAAGACAGCAGTGAGGTAGCCACAGGGGACCAGGGTCATGTATAGCCACAGGCTTATTAAATCAGGAGCTGGATTCTCCCCCCCTCCCCTTTAAAGCACAGTAAGGATGTCACTTATATTATGTGCTGGAAGAACACCCCCTTGGCCCTCCAAATAAACAGGCATTTGAGTTAGTTACCTAAAGACTTCCTGACATATTATTTACATGTCCATACCACCCATAGCCAAAGCTTTCTGGGTGGTTCACAACATTAAGTCACCCATCCAGATACCAGCCAAGCCTGACCCTACTTAGCTTTCAAGATTAGGCAGGATTAGCCACTTCAGGCTATATGTAGTCACATGAAATGTCTGTATATACAATGTATTTATGTATAGCTGTATGAAATGGCTATATGTGTAGTCATATGCAATGTGTACAGACATATGACATGTTCTGGTTTGGTTTCATTTCATTAAGTCTAGCTGTTTTCTTTAAGGCTTTCCTGTGATGACAGCCGTTGTTTGTTGCTTGTGGTGCTTTGCTGTGAGGGATAATATCTGGCAGTGATGGTAGTATTCCTTGATGTTGCTGTCCCAAATAACCAGTCATTGTTTTTACTTGTAAAATATTGTTGGTTGGTTAATTTTTGTGGAAATGGCACAAGTCAGCTTCCAGCTTACACTCCTGTTTGTGTGAAAATGTGACCCTGCAGTGCATCTGCTGCATCAACTTCTTAAGCAGACAGGAGGTACCACTTGCAACAGAAGTAAAACCTTCTGAGAGCAGTACGGTTTCATTTTGCAGAGGGCTAAATGGGGCTATTTCCAGTGCCATTGAGAACACAAAAAAATACCCCAGAGCCCTGAGAGCAAAATGTGATGCAGAGAGCCCTTGACAGGTAGCAATTCTATTGCAAAAAAGTTGAGAGGGGTTAATGTATCATAGCCAATACTACCATTCTGGGTACCTGAGACACTGTCTAACCAGAGTAATATCAGGAGAAGCACCTAGCAATGAGGGCAATGGCAGCAATGCCTTAAGTCAGCCTTTGCTGACCTGGTGCCTTCCAGATGTTTTTGGCAGCAGCGCTCAATATTCTAGTGTTCAATTTTCCCTTACTTCAGTTAGAAAAAGCTGAAGGCAGCAGCAGAAGGGCGAGACCAAATATGAGATGGCTTGATCTCATAAAGGAGGTCACAGCCTTGAATGGGAAGCTCTGAACAGGTCTGTCAAGGACGTTCTGGAGGGCACCGGGTCAGAGATGACTTGATGGTGACGTTCCAGAGGGCACCAGGTCAGAGATGACTTGATGGTGCGTAACAGCAGCCCAGTATTCCTGACTATTGGCCATGCTGCCTGCGGTTTATAGGAATACTAACATGAGATGGCGGATAGGTTATTTTTCTAACCTACAGACATTTTTCTGTTTCATAAGTTCATGAGTAATGGTGACTGGATGCCAATGGCAAATAAAATTAAAAGCAAACCTGGCAGCTTCAAAATTGTACATGGCTGGTTGTTAGTATATCATATATATCTTTTGGTTGGTCCAATTTATTCATGTGTCAAAAGTTTCCAGTACCTTTGTTTTCCTCCTTGCAGTTCCCTTTAGTTTTAAGTATTCCAGTAAAAATGTCTGCACAGAATAACATTTGAATTAAGGGTGATTTAATTAGTTCTGTTATATACTGGGTCAAAAAAATCAACACAGGCTAGTTTGCTTTAGCCATAGCATTCTTCTAGATGCATCATTTTTAAAATTTCACAAGGGGTCCGAATGCTGCCATCTTCACTGGTAACCCTGATAAGTTTTCTCATTACTGCTTTCATCTTTTCCCTTACCAAGGAACAAATGTTAACGAAGAAAAGACAAAATCATTACACAGTGCCTTCTGATTGGTAATGCCCTCTGTCTGGAAGCAACCTTGTTATGCAAGACAAGTAAAATGAGCATGCCAATTTAGATCACCCTAGGGCAAGGGTGTGCAGCTCTGGGGGCCCCAAGAGTCATAGTCTTCCTCTGCAGTCTGTGTTGCTGCTGCTGCCATTATTGGGCAGCCGATGGCTGCAGTGCATTAAACAGCTCCAATTTAGCTTGAGCTCCAGCTAAACTTGACCTTTCTACAGCTCCTCGGTGGCTACAAAGCAGTAAGTAGTCAACTTTACCTTGAGAATAAACTTAAGCCCGAGACTAAGTTAAATGTGACATATTGCCCTCTCTGTAGCAGTGAACTGCCATCTATTATTGCTGTGGTGAATTCAGTGGAATACAGTGGGAGCTATATGCCAGCCTATAGGCAGTGTACGACCGACCCTTGCTCAAACTCATCTGAACATTTTCCGATATCTCTGGAGGGGTACTCGGTTGAAGGGGGCAGCATTAAGCCTTTTTCCAACTCTAGTAAGAGGACCAGGACTAGGAATAGTGTCCATCAAGGAAAGGGTTTTTTTGTCTCCCCTTCATCCTGAAGAAATAAACTGCTGGGTTTAGGCTTGGTCACTAGAAAATTTAGTCTCTGCAGGGAATATCCTTGCTTGCTTGCCCAAGGCAAAGATATTTCAGCAGTCTTGCAAACATCGGAAGTAGCTGCTGGATCAGTCCAAAGGACACTCTAGCCCAGTATTCCCGTGGGGGCTAACCAGATGCATCAGGGAATCCAGAACAGGACACAAGGCCAAGTTCTTCCTGCTCATGTTCCCCAGCCACTGGTGCTTGGAGGATTCCACTCCAGTTGCACTGGTTTCTGTGTGCTGTTTGTAACCGAGAGGTTCTCTTGTTGTGCCACATGCAGTTGTATAGGTGGTGAACGTGGCAGCTGCTCACTCAGAAGCAAAGGTATAAACCAGCTGGTGGAAAGATGGGAGGTGTAATTGTTCTCTGTTTTAAGCTGATGTATACACAGCGCTTCATACTTTGAACCAGAGCAGCATTTTATAAATCGCACATAAGCTTTTGACTCAATGTATTGGCTTGTAGTGACCGTCTCATAGGTACCATTCCTTTAAACCCAGCCTACGTTTTGCTGTGTTCAAATGTCAGAGGGGTGATACTCAAATCACAGTCAATCTGCTTTTGTTTCATATTTACTGTTGGCAGCTAAGTGAGAACTTGGAAAGTGCAATGCCTCCTACCTTTTTTTCCATTCTTCTCTGGTTTGGCAATATATGGGATTTTCTTACCAGAGTATGTATGTTAGAGCTAAATCAGAAGCCTTAGATGTGATCTATTTTTGAAATTAGTTGAACATATTGATCAGCACTGCAGCTCCGATATTACAAAACCACACTCCTATATTAACGCATTATTATTAAATAGACTTCTTTCTCTATAAACAGAACTCAAGTCATATGACAACATAGACTTAAACATACAAAGTTGTAAAACCATTTTAAACAGCTAAAAACAGTTTAAAATGCCAAGACATGGCAAAAGAGCTAACTTAAGAAGCCCATTATATGCTGTCAGCTGCCTGGGAATACAGGAAAATCTTAAACTGGCACCCAATAAATGAGAGTATTGGGACTGTGTGGACTTTGTTGAGGAGAAGTGTTCCATAATTAGGAGACCCCCACAAAGAAGGCCCTCTCCCTTTTTGCCAAGCCCCAAAATTCTTTCTGAGGAGAACCTCAGATGTTGATCATATTGTATATGTAGGTTCCTATCAAGAGAGTCAGTTCATCAGGTAATGCTTCATCAGGTAATGTTGAAACCATGCACTGAACTCAGAAATATATGGGCAACTATTGTAATTGGGCCAGATTCTGCATCATATGCACAGACCTTTGGTCTCCACTTCAGTCTGGTTGCTGCATTTTACACAAGCTGCAATTTCCAAATCTTCTTCAAAGGCAGAATGTCATAGAGCATTTTGTAGGAGGTTCCCAGCTGATTACTTGGAGGTTATGGTTCTCTTCCTCAAAGCTTGCACTCAGTTCTGCCATTTACTTTCAGCATCCAAAGCATCGTCCATGCTGTGTTCGTCAGTTGTTTTTCACTTGCACTACACTGATTTTTTTCATCCTTTTTTGTTTCTACATTTATATCTTTTAAACATGGTCTCTTAATTCTAGAAAAAACCAAAGTACTGCTTGCAAGCTTGAACTGTGCCAATTCATGGTGCCACTCCTGAGCCCCACAAAATATGGGAAGGAGAACAGACTATAGAACTAACATAGGATTTGCACTCAGTGGTTCATGTGTTTTGTTGGCTTTGGTTGCCCATATTTCATCCCTCCACTCTTCAGATGAGAGGCAGTATTTGAATAGTGTTGTCCTGACCCTTGAAGGAATTAAGTGGGAGGGTTCACTGCTTCTGAATGGCTCTGAAGCTTAGTGAGATGCACTTCCATTCTTTCTGAAAATTCCAGCATCAATAGAAAGGTATAATCTCATCCCTGCTTTTACACTGAGCTTCAGAAGCTCACTGCTTTCAGGTAAATTCAAAGCTCTGTAAAAAAGAAACTACAGCATTGCACATTTTTCATTCCATGATGGAATGAAAGGGTATTGTTGACCCAGTGAGCATATTTGTGGACCTCTGTTCATAAATTGATCATTAAGAATAGACTTCTTCAACTTGGTGCATTTGATCATCTGGATGACAACTTTAAGGATTCTTACTGATTGGTCATGCTAATAGAAGTTAAAGTTCAAAACATCTGGTATGGACCAGGTCTGGGAACTCTGTTGTAGAAATTTGTGTGGTTTTTGAGGATCAATATTACCTCCTTTAATTATCAAGGGGAGCTCCTTGATTATGAATAGCCACTTCTGGAAACTCTAAAAGGTTATTTGAGGCCAAGATGCATACTGAGCGTCAGTCTTACAAATGTTTGGTAGTAGATCTTGTTGCCCAGATGAAGATGTCTTTCTTCGGTTACAAGGCAGATGGCAACTGGAGAGAGGGCATTTGCTTATGTATGGATAAGAATTTTGCTTGGTTCACTTTTTATGAGAAATTACCAAATTCATGAATTTCTTAAGTGGAAAGGAAGAACTTGAAGTTGTTAAAACGAAAATGTGAAAGAAAGCAAAACAGATATTTATCCATCACTAGTGATACCCTGTTCACAGTGCAACTTCTCCAGAAAGTCTTCCTCAATAGTATCCTTTTGGTGCCAGATGAAACTCATTTTATTTTCCAAGGTATTAGACATGTTTAAACTTGATTTTTTCATTGTTTCAGTCTGCTGCTTTGAATGGTTGGGCTTTTCTTTTGTTAACTGCTTTTCTTTTGAATTTACAGCTTATTTATAGCTAATCTTACGTCCCCAGGGAAGCACTTGGCAGAAGGATAGTAAGCAGGTACAATAAATAAAACATTCAGCAAGTATTAAAATCCTAATTTTATGCTGTGATGCAGTAGTATTCACTGTCAGAACTATTGGATCCTAGCCATACATCTTTAAAAATCTTCTTGTTGTTACTTTTCTGAGAAACATGCATTTAGTTTGCACAAAGCCTTAAAAAATCTTGAATTGAGATGAGATGTCTGCCCAGCATCAAGGCACGTGTATGAAGTTGTCTTTTCATATGCTTAGAGTCTGTGCTGCTAAGGCTATTAAATCCTCATTTGGATTGAGGTAGGGAAAGCTTCATTTCATTGAAATACTATTAGAATGCTCTAGTGCTTTAGAAATAGCCATGGAAGCTTAAGGTTTGCCAAATTCCAGCCTAATTCAAATTAAAACTATTATCTGACACCTCTTTAAGAGGTTTTAACATTTGAAATATGAAGGATGGTTAACTGTAGCCAGAATATCAAGTAACTGTTATTTAATGGCTAGTTCAAACAAGATATTTTAAGCATTGGACATTTATGGTTAGATTTGCTTTCTTTACACCATTTTAACACAAGGGTGAACAGACTACAGGTTTGTGGGAGCTGTCATTTTTACTGCAGTCCAGTAATCAGGTTCAAAATTGTTAGAATGAAAAAGATCTACTGGTAGATTTCTGTGTAACACACATTACCGGTAGGTCATGAAAATTTTTGACCTAAAATCTACTCCTGCTGATGATAGTAGATCTAATCTATGTTTTGTCCTCTCCCCGTCGCCCATAAGATTTATTTTGCATTATCCTTTCAATTAAAGATTTTTGTCTGAAAAACTTCTTTGTCATGTGAAGCTTCACAGGAGAGGTTTTTTTTACATTTTCTGATGGGAGGTGAATTTGTCAAGGCTTGCTAATTTAAGTTCAAAGTTTATGCTGGTATCAGAGGAACATCTGATTGAGGCTTGGCAACGTGCATACATATCTACCCAGCTGTACTGTACTACACAGGAATCTGGATTGTTTTGGAAAGTAACTCTGTTAATCAATATCCTGCTAAAAGCAAATTCCCTACTCTAAACAGGAATCGCTAATCAGGTGGCTGGGGTAAATTTGCCTGGTACTGAATTATAGTAAGGGAGCCAGTGTGGTATAGTGATTAAGAGTGTGGGATTGGGACTCAGGAGATCTGGGTTCTAGTCCTTGCCTAGCCATGGAGCCAACTGGGTGACTTTGTGCCAACCTACCTCACAGGGTTGTTGTGGGGATGAGATTGAGAGCAGGGAGAGGGGAATGATTTAAGCTGCTTTGAGTTCCTTAAAAAAAAAAGGTGAGATATAAATCTAGTACTGATTAAAAAATAAACTAGTGTTCAGTGTAAGGGCTTGAATGTGGACCTCTTCCATTTCAGGTTGGAGATGAAAAACTAGCAGAGCAAAAAACTGGAATTTCAACAGTTATGCGATAGGCGCAGGTTCCTCTCTTGCAGTGTCTGCTTGCCTGTCTCTCTGTGTGCACGCGCACATGGGTGGGTGTTTGTGGGGTCTGGAAGCTGCTGGAAGAAAGACCTGCTTCTCCCACAGCCTGTCCTCTTGCCCCCAGACTACTCTGTGTAACCTTCAGGTGCAGTGGAGGATGTTGTTCCAGTGTCCATGTTGAATAGTTTTAGCTAGTCCAGGGGACTTTTATACACGGAAGGTGAGGTGGGGGCTATCTTATTTTCACCTCAAGCCAAAACATACTGTGCGATGATCTGGTAATCTTTTATTTCCTGTGAAGCGGAGGCCTGCAGATGAGATAAACAGTTTAAAGCTAGTAATTACTTAATTGCTAGTAAATTGGCAACACTTGAGAGTCTTCCACACACTCAGGTAAGAAATAAACCTCCTTTCCATATGCCTGCTTCCCTTTTGGTGCATCTTTATGAAGCTGAATGAACGTTTGAGTTATTGGTTAGACAGCCACCTTGTGAGCATCTGTTCAGTGGCAATTCACAGTATGGAAAGTAGCTGTGTTATTGCTTCTGCTAGTATTTATGTGCTCAATCCCTATGGGTCCCTTGTGAACAAGGATCTCTTACAGCCCCTTAGACTGAGCGCACGCTTTTGCATATGGCCATATTGGTTTACAATTGCTATTTCAGGCATGTCTGTGCAGTTACTGCTAAACAGTAAACTCAGTTGACTGTGTGTCTGTGAAATGTAATATTTTGCACACAAGTGATCTTGTTTTTCTTTTCATTTAAATAGGCCTGTAAGCTGCTATACTGTGACAGTAATAAGTTATGAATTTTAATGGCCTATTTTAGCTGACAATCTAGTTTACTTACACCCCAAAGCATTTTCCATATGGCAGGTTTATCAAGCTACTAATAAAATACATGTATAATCTGGTGAAGTTTTCTGTGTTGCATATTTAAAACAAATATATTACTTACTCCTTTTGTCAGTGGCTTGTACTACTCATCTGCTTCTACCTCTTGCGGAGATTCCATTGGCCTTGTTTTCAGAATGTAGAGACTCATGAAAACAAAAGAATCTAAGAAAAGCCATTCTGGATCAGACCAGTGGTCCATCCAGCCCAGCATTCCTTCCACTTGGTCGCAAACCAACTGTCCACAGTTAACTCCACTCAACTGCCAGTGAGTTGAAGGTTTCCTTGTGTACCTGCTCCAGGGAAAACTGAAAGTCAGGTGATATCATACTCATATACTTAGTTTTGAACTCCAGACAACACTGAAGAATGCACGCTAATTTTAAGATGACATGCACATGAGGATTCTAACAATATAACTCCTGCTAGAATGGTAATATGACTAAAAATACCATCTGTAAAAGAAGTATTGCTAAGCCTTAACAAGTGGACCCACTCCATCCAGCCTCCTGACTTGAGTTGTTAGCCAAAACTTTTACAAAACATTGTTTTTATAAATCATATCTTTTAGAAAACTGCTGCCTTATAGCCTTTCTAAAGTGGCTTAAACCAGTGTTTCCTAGTTGAGACATCATTAGAAAGCATAACGTCATAAACTGTGAAGTTTGTTGAAGTTGGTTAATATCATGATAAAGTGTTCGTAATGTTGCTGCTTATTGCTGCTCTCATGAAAGTTGTTGGATTGGTTATGTTACATTCATGTTGTCCTATGTCTAGATTCATGAATCACAAAATAGTCAGTTTTTTCTTCTTTAGTGGTGCAGTTTGGTTTTGGTGTATGACACCATATTTTATTTATTTTTTTAAGATTCATTTAGTTGGTCTTTCATAGCTGGTTGGACACCGTAACAGCTGGAGTTCTTTTTCATTGGGACAGGGTGTCTGTTCTTTTCATTTCCAGGCACAATTAAAAATGCTGGTTATTTCCCTACAAAGCTGTAAGCAGCTTGGGTCTAGGGTATGCTTCTCCTGCATGAACCTTTGTAGACACTGCTTCCAGTGCCTTGCTCTTTACCTCCTACCTTCTGAGCCGTGTTTGGTGGGGGAAAAAGAGTGGGTCTTCTTATAGAGCAAGGAATGGAGTATCATTTTTCTGTTTGAGAGCCAAATTCCATTCTGTGGAAACTCTGCAGAGCCACATTCCAGTGGTAAATGCAAAGGGGCAGAGGCAAGCTTAAAGCTATTACAGCCAGCAACTTAAGTGGTAGGAGAGGCATGTTAGCCTTTTAGAATTGGTGTGCGGGGTGGGGACGGGGACCACCAAATGATTGAGGGCGATGGTGGGGCCAAAGAACAGGGGTGTCTCCTTCCGGGAAA
The DNA here is from genome assembly GCA_023646645.1 of Varanus salvator macromaculatus. Taxonomy (NCBI): domain Eukaryota; kingdom Metazoa; phylum Chordata; class Lepidosauria; order Squamata; family Varanidae; genus Varanus; species Varanus salvator. Next base: position 8,737,045 of record JAIXND010000852.1, on the reverse strand, counting down.
TCCCAGATAAGATTGAGACACCTTGAGGGCTGGATTTAGCTTCTGGGCCTGAGTTTCTGCATTCCTGGAACAGAGGTTCAGTTTCTGTGTCTGTCTCATTTAGGTGAGAAGCAAAGCCTTGTTCTGCTGTGCTTTTGTGGATATACTATATTCCTGCTGTGTTTTTGGAGTCTCCTTGGGTAGCCATGTTTGAAAATGAATTTTGTGAAGGTTGGTCTTCTAGGTCTTGTTTCTCCTGAACAAAGGATTCTCATGTGTCTTAACCTTGATATTCCAATTAAAGCAATTCAGTCAAGAAGTATAGAGACCCTTTGTTCCCAAGAGAACTTGGTCAATGTGTATTAGGCAGTCTTTCTGAAAACAAGTGCTGCTTTTGAGCAACAGGTTCAGGCTTGCCCTATTCCTTTTATCTTCCCGGTTAACAGTGTTTTGGATGAATGTCCCACACACCCACTAACAGGGATGGTCTTTGCTCAGTTGTGTGATCTCCCCCCACCCGCATGCTGCTGGCATCCCAGTGACCTACTTATAAAATACTTGCAGTCCGCTAGATGGTTTCTGCCTCACCCTTGAGGAATTGTGGTTCTAATGAAATCTGTCTTGAGTATTTACGTGCTACTGCGGAATAAACGGGAGAAATAAAGGGAAGGCATTTTATCGATAATACTAGTTCTTCCATCTCCAAGCTGAAATGAGAGTGCTTGAATGAAACATTTAATATGTATGTGATCTGTTAATCAGATTAGGGTCAGTATTTGGCATAAAAACTTAATTTTGCTCCATCCTTCTAAAATACGCCTCTAAAACAAAGCCTTCATTTTTCTTCCAAAGACTGCTGAGTGCCTTTACAGATAGCATCAGTGACAGCTCTCTGGACTCTGATGTGCTGATGATCTGTGAAATTTATAATGAAATTGACCCTGGCCTGCTTTATATTGTACATAAAGTCTTCTGGGATGGTGTTCACTTTGTTTAGAGCTGATGAAATGCAAAATTTGTGGACACAGTTATTGCTGTAGATAAAGCAACTTGTGTTTGGTGAGGGGCATACAACTGGAAGACCAAGAGTTGTGAGGAAGATAAAGCTGTCATGTCTTGATTTGTGTTGAAAGTACATAGAAACTTGAATTAGAAACATCAGCAGTGAAGGTTCTCGAGAGTCATTTTGTCAAAGTGCTGTTGCAGGTGATGTGGTTATCTCTCTCCCTTTTTTGGATTAAAGAAATATGTCTTTATTTATGTATTTTGATCTTAAATATTTAGAGTCATTTATGCAGTGCTACTATTGTTTTGCCACAGTGCATTCATTTTAATATCTGTTTCTAAAAGTAGTCTAATTTGCATTTCACAGTAACTCAGGATTGTTTTTAAATTGTGGGTTATTATGATCACCACAATGGGCCAGCTCTAGAAGGCAAACAGGAGTGGCTAAGTGCCCAAGGATGCTTCTTGTTGCTGTGAAATATGATCCAAGAACTCTATCTTGTCGCTCATTACCATGGGTTTCAACAAGAGCAATTGGGCAGCATACACCAGCACTTTTACAATTCTAGGTTATTGTTGCATTTTAGGGCCGCTCAGGAAGACCTTTGGTTTAAATCCAGTTAGTTGATTTTCATGTAATAAATACACCACGACTTTCCAAGCATCAGCTTAAGGACTGCCTCTCTCCTTGTTCTGTCAGTTTAGTATCTTCCCTCTTCACCTTGCCATACCTGTTTCCTTGTGTGTTGTATCTTGCTGAAGAATGCATGCATGTGTGCATCTGGGAATTAAGGACCAAACTAGGCTTGGCACTGACTGGGTGACTCCTTGAAAGACCGTTCAGAAACTGCAGCTGGTGCAGAATGCGGGAGCCAGACTAGTAGCCAGGATCTGCAAGTCCGAACATGGTTCTGGCCCGCTTGCATTGTCTGCCTGCATGCTTCCAGTCCCAATTCAAGGGGCTGGTTTTAACCCATAAAGCCTTACCTGGCTTAGGACCACAGTTCCCATTGGCGTACTGCTCCCAACCGCAGTCTATCTGGATAGCACACTCGCCCTCTGGGACCTTCCCCTGAGTGCCTACTCCGAGGGAGGTGTGGAGGGTGGCAACAAGAGGGAGGGTTTTCTTGGTGGTGGCACCTCCCCTGTGGAGTAACAGTAACCTTTCAAGTGTAGCCCAGCTGGTGCTGAATCTGTCATCTTTTCAGGGCCAGGTTAAGATGACCCTCTTAGAGTCTTACTCGGAGACCCAGGGCTTGAGGGCTATCACCAGGTTTTTTGCAGAATCACACTCTATTCTTTTTTCTTTTTTCTCCCCGCCTCCTTCATTAGTCCTTTTTATTGTCTGTTTTTATCATCTGTTTTCGGCTGTTTTATATGCTTTAATTTTTTTTCTGATTTTATGGTATGTTTATTGAACTTTTATCATCAGTTTTTATGGACTATGTAAATCACCCAGATTCAGCTGTGGAGCAGTAGAGAAATGAAATAAATAAAATAATAAATTAATTGACATGCAACCTCTTTGTCGTGCTTGTAGCCCCTCTGGGGAAGTCTGAGAAGGAGGACCAGACCCCCCCCCCAAATCTCCTGCTTTTTAAGAGCTTTTTATTTGCTTTTCATGGGAAACTCCCCATGCTGATGGTGGAGCCTTCCCTTGAAATGCATGTGATAGCTTTAGAGAGGGAATTTTTGTCAGGATTGTGGCAGGGGGATAGTTTCCTTGCCCAGTTCTTACAGTCATAAGACTGCTCAGGTTTTCCAGGGGCCACTGTCTGCATTGATGAATGTAAAAGTTAATTCTGTCTAGTGCGCCCCTTTTCAGTGTTGTGAGTGACTCCAGACATGTTCTCCCACTCCCAACTTTGGAGAAGGGGTTGATGCTGTATGGTAGAACATCTGCTTTGCATGCAGAAGTTCCAAATTCAACTCCATCCATTTCCAGGTAAGGCAGGAAGCACTCCTTCCACGGACCCGAGAACACCACGCCACTCACTGAAGAAGTGGACTAGGCGGACCAAGGTCTGACTCAGGGCAAGACAGCTCCCTACATTCCTAGCCAGAGGGGTGTCTCTTCTGCTCGAATGTGTGAAGTAACTTTTCAGGGCAACACAGCCCTTGCATAATGTAATCCCAGCAGTTATGCAACTTCGATGGAATCAGAGAAACCAGTCCCGAGAAAGAAATGTCTTGCCTTGAAATCCATGAGTGTCTAGTTGTATAGCGAGTGAGCTGTGGCAGGCTGCCTGCCACTAGCAGCATGTTTGTTCCAACTCTTCACAAGAACTGGAAGTGCTCTCAGCTTATTCTATAAATCATATTATGTAGTCTGATGCAGAATCAATGAGTATCGGCTTGGCCACCAAACTGAGGAATCTTGGCTTAGCTATATAGAAACTAGTGGGGTCTTCAGTGGCCAATATATCAGACCCTGTTGCTCAGCCTATGCTTACGCTCTTTAGAACACATACGTATTTTCTTCAAGTGAGTGAAGTAAGCCTGGCGGAATTGTTTTACTGCTGCCATGAGATTTGCTCAGAAGAAGTCAAGTTCCAGCAGACTTTTGGTTAGAAACCAGTAAAGCGCAATGTGTTAATGACTTCTGGCTTATTAAAAGCTGTTTCCCTCATAGTCAGTGCTTGCAAGTGAATAGGGATTATATAAAATGTTGGCCTGCGTTTTTGCCAAAGCAAGGAAGAGCTGTGGGTCACACTTCTAAGCTTGGCCTACTTTTCATTTATTCTTTAAAAATGGGTACTAGGGGGGCAGCTTAGGTTTATCCTTATTTTTATGCCTTTCTTTTGTTCGTCTTGCAGCAAAGCAGCAGCTGTGATTCTTTTCGTCTTCTGCAATGGCTAAGACTGCACCGAAACACTTGAAGATTCAAGCTGTGCTCTTAATTAATTTAGATTTGTAATAATCCTAGTATGAATTCTGAATTTGAGACTGAATTCCTCGTATGCTTTAGACTTTGAGAAATAATGGTAGTATAAGAAGCCAAAGAAACATAAGCATGGTTTTCAAGAGCTTAAATACAGAATTTGTGAATGAAATAAGAGCCAGTGTGGTGTACTGGTCAAGAATGCAGGACTGATGATATGGGAGCTCACTTTATTTTATTTTATAAATAAATAAAGTGAAGGCAAGCCCATCACCCATTTTAAATAGTTGTTTGTAGCTATGGGACTATACAAATCATATGTGTCAACGATTTCATTAAGTGAACAGTGTGCCCTTCCATATAGAATTTTTAAAGATACCTAGTGCTAGTTATATATGTTATATATATAATATATATAAGTTATATATTAGTATATATAACATATACAGTAATATATAAGTTAATATCTATATAACATAACTGCTATATTAGTATATAATAGAATGCCCATTTATCTTTTCAATGTTGTAATACTAGCCTTTTAGCTGTTAAAAATGTACAGAAAATTCAGTTATATTGATGTATTAAATTCCAAGAAATGGGTGTATAATTTGAAAGAACATATATACCCTTATATAGTAAAGAACTTTCCATCACAAGGTTTATCCAAATTATTACCTACTTCCAAAAGCGAGCTGCCATTGGGCATTGCTAAAACATAGGAAGAAGAGACATATCAGCAGTATTACATGTCTGAGAACTGGCTGATATAAATGAGCCCTCATCAAAGAGAAGTTGTGATTTCCAGTATACTCAGAGCATCAGTTTTTGCTAAATTTAAGTGCAGTTTAAGATCCTTGTGCAACAGATAATAGTGAAGTATTCCATTCCTTAAGCAAGATGACATACTCTGGCTCATTATTCTATTGTTTTTCTTTTGTTCTCTGATGGTGCAGTTTGCTTGTTTTTGTATTGCACAATAAAAGAATTAATTGAACAGTGTGTGTTCCAGCTCTGTTGAGTATCTTCTGCTGGAGAATAGCAGCCTAAGGTTGTCTGGAGAAATTAACTGCTTGAAGATGACTTGAGCCACAGCCAAGATGTTAAATGAATTTTGATTGAGCTGTAGTTAAGTAATAGGTGCAGTTCATCTGTGTACATTCAAGGATGCCTCCCTGTCTGAATGAATATCTGACTGCGTGCAAGAGATGATGCAGATGCCATGCTGACAATGAGCTGGGTGGTTGTATTTTGAAGTGTCTGTGCATGAATTTGCACAATAGGTATGGAGTCTCGCTTCGTTTGCCATCCTTGGTCCCTTTTTTTTTTTGAGCAAAGTAAACCTTTCACCTTGGAGCCTAAAGGTACAAATAGCCCCATGGAATTCTGAGCAGAGTTTTGGTCAGGCAGGATGTTGGTCCCTCTTTGCACCTCAGTCTCCTCCTTCAGCTCATTCCTCCTCCTGCCATTCCAAACCATATACACTCATGTCCATCCAGCAACATTTCTGGTTTTATAACAAGTAGGACAAAGAGAGGTGGCCGTATGCTGACAGCCATTGTTGCATAGCAGTTGGAACAGGGAGAAGGAGCTTTTTTTCCTATTGAAGGCTACATTCCTCAGGGGCCATGGGCTCCTGGTGGGAAGCACCAGAGCCAGAGTGCTTGGGGCGATCCCCTTTTTTGTTTCTCCTCCTTGCCCTACCCCCTTTCTCCTTTTGTCACCTTCTCTTCTTCTCCCTCTCCAGGCAGAGGGTAGAGTTTATACTCACTTAGGGTGCTTTTCCCATAGGATGGCATGGCGTAGAAGTGAACTGATCACCATCAGTCTGGTGTGTAGTTGGCTTAAGGGGACAGTGCTCTCTGTGGCAGCTCATTTATTCCATAGCGTTTGGAAAGCTATTGGCAACTGAGTCAATAGTTTAATTACTGGTGCTGCTCTTGCTTACCAAATCTTGCCTGTGGTTGTGTCTATTTGCAGTGTAGTTCATAGTATGTCTGCTCAGAAGTAAGCCACACTAAAAATCAGTGGGGCTTATTCCTAGGCAAGTGGTCATAGGATTGCATCCTTAGTCTTGTCAGAAGATGCAGTTGTTCGTCAAAGGTAAGAACCTGTTTGTTTGCAGTTAAATCTTTTTGACATCCTAAAATTGAAAGCTAGAATGGCTTGCTTGTCATTTGGAATAGAGACATTCAGATGGTGATGGTCTTGGGAGCACTTACTTCTAGCCCTTGCAATAGGTATCTGGGCCAAATTGAGTATACTGTGATTCCTTTCTGGACAATAGCCATGCACTCAGACAAGCTTTGTGGTATAAAATGAGAAGCTCTATAATAGCATAGCATATACCGTATTTTTTGCTCTATAAGACTCACTTTTTCCCCCTCAAAAGTAAGGGGAAATGTCTGTGCGTCTTATAGAGCGAATATGTGTGTGCAGTAAGTCTGTCAGATGTGCAGCCCATGGGGAAGTGATAGTGAACGTGCCTGTGATTATGTGCCCATTTGATTCAGAATATTTTTTTCTTGTTTTCCTCCTCTAAAAACTAGGTGCGTCTTATGGTCAGGTGCATCTTATAGAGCGAAAAATACGGTAATTATGTGACAGGAAGTCTCCCTGAGGGTGGGGCCAGCCCTTTTTGGAGGGAAGTGGGGTGGATTCAGTTTGCAATCAACTTTTGATATGGTCAAGAGTAACTCCACCTATTGCGGACATCACTATGTCAATAGATGCTACGTGAAGAGAACTTTATTATTATTCATTTTGTGTTTTATTGCAAAGCCAACCTTGCTCAATAAAGGACTGTATTTTAGAAGCCCTTTGCCTTGATCTGCTGGAAAGGCAAAAGTGGAGGGACATGCTCACAACATCACAGAGATCTATATTTTTGGAGATATCGGCCACTGTTAAGTTCTTTTGTTTTCATCCTTCTTTTCTTCTTGTGCTTTAAAGCCTTTGGACTTGTCACTCATGGGGTATTGGTGATTCATCTCTGGGGACTGACATGAACTTGTGGATTTGAAGTGTGGTTCCATGCTCTCCTGCCATTGAGGATGGCCATAACAGAGCTTGTGAAGTGGCATTATACCATTTAGCCATTGGTTCATTGAACCCATTGTTGCTTATGGAATGGAAGTGACTTTCCATGGCCCCAGGTAAATATCTTTCCCATCACCTGCTCCCCATCCTTAAAACTGGAGTTGCTGGGCATTGAACTCATGACTGTATATGTAGAGCATGCTCTGCCACTGAGCTGGCCTCCATTATGGAAGGATGGTTACTAACTTTGCACAGTTCCACAAGGTTCCATTATGCCCCTTCTCTTCTTCATTCTCTTTCTGAAAACTATAAGGCAAGGTCATTACAAGACCTGAAGCCACTGGTATGCTGAAGACATTCTGGTCTTCCTTGGTCGCTGCTCAATCACCCTCAAGTATAATGTAAACAAGTCAGTAAAAATGCTGGCTGCAGTGGTTTGGGGGCTTTGGGATGGAAACAGTGATGAAGACAACAAGTAGATAGGGTGTTGAGCAGGTTCAGTCTTCAGAGCAGCCACAGATTTCTTGGGGCTACTGCTGTGTGTTTTTATTTTGGGATTGCAGTAACGATTAGTAACACTTTTTATGACTTCACCTGAGAAGAAGACTGCAACCCTTTTTATAGCTTCAAATCTAGTAAATGCCATGCTTCCGTTAACCTTAAGGCAAGATTGCAGTAATGTTCTACATAGGGTTGTCTGCCAACCAAGAGGAAGAGCTTTGCCAGGGAAGAGAAGAATGTAGAGGAAGAAGAACCAGTCTGGGGATGGAAGAAAAAAACAGCCAGAGGCTTCCTCCACGATGTTCTTCTGTGTTAGAAGGAGTGGAACAATCAGAGTTTGCTCAGATTGATTATGGGCAAAAGAGTATAATGAAGACATTGGTTCAGTACAGATGTCACAGGGCCACCTCCAGCAAACCATAATTGGGTGGATCATGAACTAATTCCAGGCTGCAGTATTAGTTCCCTTCCGTTCCCTAATGCATATGTCTGTAAAAGAGACTTTCTGATTTCTGAAGCCACAGTTTCCTGTGTTGTCTAAAGAAGATAACTCTGGTTTGGAGTACAGCCTACAAGAGAGGACAGATCCTTGTTGGTGGGATTAAACCACATAATCCTCATTTGTAGGAGTCTTCACAATCACAGGAAACTGTGATTTAAGAAACCAGGAAGTCTTCTCTACATCCAGATGGTGAGAGGAAGGAATGGTTGATCATACACACTGGAGAGCCAGTGTGGTGTCGTGGTTCAGAGCGTGGGACTGGGACTCAGAGGATCTGGGTTCTAGTCCCCACTCAGCCATGGAGCCAACTGGGTGACTTTGGGCCAGTCACAGACTCTCAGCCCAACCTACCTCACAGGGTTGTTGTGGGGATAAGATGAAGGAGGAGAGGTGATGTAAGCTGCCTTGAACCCTTTGTAGGAAAAAGGCAGGATATAAATCGCAATATAAATAAAATAAATACATGGATCACTTTTCTTCCCAGGTGTTCAGAGAGGCACATGGATAGTTGTCTCCTTTGCCTTTCCTGTGTTCCCTTGACTACCCTGTGGTGTGGGCTAGGCTGAGAGATTGTGACTGGCATCAAGTGACCCAGTGGAACGTCATGGTTAAACAGGGAGTTGAAACTGTGGCTTCTCCACCTTTGTCTAAAACTCTTTTAAGAGCTACAGTGCATTGGCTTCTGGTTTCACATCAGGATTCTCTAGCTGTGGTCCAAGTTATCTCTTAATTCCTTCCCCGATCTTGTATCCTCCAGGTGTGTTGGAAAAAACTCCCATCACACCCAGGTTGGGAAAAAACACTGTATGCTTTTTCTTTTCTTCCATGTTCCCAGTTCGCTTGTGATAATGTGTCAACATATGTTTTCTTCAGTCTGATGAAATGAGAATACCTATCAAGTGGTACATGTAGTTTCCTTGTCTGTCTTTCCTCCAATCATTCTTTTTTCTTTCCAAACTGCTTTCCAGAATTCTTGTGATGCCAAACCAGTGTGGCCACAAAAGCCTTCAGATCTGAGTGTTTCTAAATCCCACAGAGGATGAAGTGTTGGGTTCAGTTTTAGATGGCCGCATCGTGTGGATATCTTTGTCTCTCGTTGCACACACTGATGCCTTTAATGTGTCCAAATATAACTTTGTTTGGCGCCCAACACAGACCAGCTATTGTAGTGCTATAATCCATCTCCACCACACTTATCTACCCCTCCCTAGACAGTTTTTCCCTAGTACCTCTTTCTTAGCAACTCATTAGAACCATTCCTGTTATATTGGGTTGTGTATGGTAGTTTGCTGCACTGTTAAAATAAAAAAGCAGATGAAGAAAGAAAAAAAAACCTTGCACTCAACAGCAAGATTAGCAACAGATGTTTTTATAACATTATGAAAGCCTTAGTTTATGAGCAAATTAAGTGGAACATAGCTACAGAAAGGCTGTATTGGGGCCAAGCAGTGTGTTCAGTAAAATTCCACTGCAGCTCACAGTACTATAATAGTTCCAATCTATAGTCTTGCTTGCACTCCAAAATAAGCCTCCCTTTTGTAGCTATATATTTGTGTTTCTGTTAGTGGCTCTTTATTTTTATAAGTTATAATTTAGCCATTTTCAGGAGTAGAAATGGGGCACTAGTTGTTAAGTGTGAAAACACTGAATTTTGTATTTTGTTCTAGTTATTTCACACCTTCGTCTTCCAGATCCTGGGGTTTCCTTACTGATATCCAAGTCAACAAGTTTACTGTTTGTTTTGCACAAGAATTTATAAGAAGCTCCCTTGACCAAAACTGTATATAGTTGAATCTTTATGCAAGTGTTAAGGGACAAACAGAAAAAGGAGAGAGAAAAGGATGGAGTTTCCTCTTGATTTTGTGATTTGGGTAGTCTTGGCCTCCCCTTGTTTTTAAAATGGAATGCGAGAGCTAGTTGACCTCAGAAGTATAAAGCTGAGCTTTCCCCACTCATGATTCCTTACCCTTTCATTTTTAAGTTGGGCATCTTTGTCAGGGCCACCCTGAGATATTTTGTGGCAGGAGATGGGAGCACCCAATGGCACACCCTCTGTGCCCCAGATCAAGGAGTACAGTATGCAAGGCTGGTCAAGTTCGTTTGGTACCTGAAGCAACAAATTCCACAGGGGCCTCTCCCTTTTCCTGGCTGTAAAAAATACAGTCATAATAAAATAAATAGCCAACAGAAGATTTACTTAGCCATGAAAAGGCAGCAAATTAATTGCTGTGGCAACTGCCTTTGCATTCTTCCTAATAGTAGGGCTGACCATGACTCACCAGCTGTCTCACCTGGGGTCATAGCCCCTGTATCCTAGAGCACAGAGGCAGGATACCTTGGATTATTTTTTAAAATGTGGTCTTTTTGGAAATTGTCTCATGACTGCATGCGAAGGCCAGCTGTTGCCTCATTTTTTGAAATAACTCTGTCTCTTTTTCCTCAAAGACCCTCCCCAGTGTATCAATAAAGCAGTTGCAAAACAACACTTTCAGAGAAAACAGGACGAAAGCACAAACTATAGAGTCCTTCTGCTCAAGGGCCAAATTTTATTTAGGAGAAGCACTTACGGGCTGCGTTCCAGTAGTGGTGGGGCAGGGACAACTTCGAAAGGGGCAGGGGCAGAAAACCAGAATATTTAGCTTAAAGCAGTTATTTCCAGAAATTAGTGCTTAGAAGAGGCATTGCCTCCTTTTAAAATGGGAAAAGGCAGCATAAACACAGGAAATCCCAGGAAGAATGGTAATTGATGGAAACCGTGAAGCCAGAGAAAGGGGGCAGGCAGTCCCTGGGTGAGACTTGGATTTGAGGTTCTTTGCGGCTGAGGTTCTGCTTCCCTACTAAGGAATCATCCATAAGCAAACCAATGCAGTATTGACACATGCAACACAAACAAAATGATTGTGGAATCCAGCCATGTTTTCATTGCTTGCCAGAAAGCAGGTAGAGGGGCTTCCAGAATGTGCGTGTCATGGTGAGGTGGGCTCACTGTGCCACAGGTATAGGGAGATAGTGATCGGTGAGACTGAGTGGGTTTAAAGCCAGCCTTCCTTAGCCTGGTGATCTTCAGATGTGTCGGTCTGCAGCTCCCATCAGCTCCGGTTCATCAGGTACTTAGATGAATGAGAGGACCTCAAACTGCTACTGGATGGACTAACCAGAACTGGGCTACATGGCCAGTTCTACCTTGCTGTAAGACAGTTTCTAAATGCTCATACGGTTGCCTGAACCTCATAGTTATACCCCTGACCACCTGGCAGAAATGTGACCAGGAATGTGGTAAATAAAACTATGAATGGAATCCTTGCTCAAAGGCATCTATTTTCACCTGCACTCCCACTATAATTCTCACGGTGCGTGCATGTCCGCTCTCATCAGTGGCTTGCAACAGCTTCTGTGGCATCATGCATAAGTAACCATGTGCCAGTGCTAAGACCCAGTGATATTAAGACTTTCTGCAGCACTTTGGACATAGGGATTCCTTGGCAGCCTTTTTGAAAACTTCAGTTAGTACAGAATGCAAAGGTTAAGATCCCTCATTGAGACCAGCTGTAGAAACCTCATTTTGCTAATCTTAAATGATTACTTTGGTGGCTTCTCTTTTTCTAGACACAGTGTGCATTGCCCGTAGGACTCAAAATTGAGCTTTGATTGGCTTAGGTGCAGGACTCTTGCCTCAAAGGTCTTTTCCCAGCCTTCCTGAAGTTTACAATCTGCAGCAGAGGCCTTTCTTCCAAACAGCTTCTGCCTCACCATGTTTGGAAGGTGGCAGTAACCTGAAAGAGGGTATTTTGGGGCATGGTACTGCCGATTCACAATTTCTTCCTCCTCAAAGTGTGCCTGATGCTGGTTCTGTGTAGAAAAGTAGAATCCTTTAAACAAAATTGTATCATCATTACAGCAAATTGAATAGCTGACTTTTAATTGTGGCTTTTTGGTTCAGGCTAGCTTATTGGACAGATGCCGATGTTCCTATCTTAAATTGGTTTACTTAATTTTGACTATATTTTTCTCTTGGAGCTAATGTTCAAGAGCTGGTTATTACTAACAGACAATGGGGATATTTCAGTGGATCTTAAAGATATAGGTGGCCCTTTGTCACTCACTTTGTCTTCTGTACATCCTAAATCCTGTTTAACTACAGCCCTAAACCCCTGGGTGTCTTGTATCATGTCTCATGGTTTTGCAGCAGAGCAGTAAGCTTGAAAAGCTTTCATTGGCAAACTTAGTTTGAATGCTGCTCCCCCCTGCTGTATTCTAGCCTTTCACGTCATTTTGAGATCAAAATCCTCTTTAACATTTGGGGAAATCTTAAATTGTGCTTGAATTTCCCAGCACAGGCAAAGCCTACTTTGTCCAAAAAAACCCCCAAAACCGCTTTCCTATTCCCCCTTGTTGTCTTCAGTATTACAGCATTCTCTGTGTGTGTTTGTGTGTGTGTAAGAGAGAGAGAATGCACTATTTATGCAGACAACACCTGTTCTTTCCAAAATGTGTTGCCGTAGGCTTGACAACCTTTTGAATGTTGCCCTGGGAGGATAAGAATTTGCGGAGACCACCCTCCAGCTGCAGCCACTTTTGCTTTTAGCATTCGCTTTGCTGCCAGAGGGCTTGGACAGCAGTAACTATTTTAACTGTGCTGCCGGGATTCCAGTTGCGCAAAAACCTGCCTTTGCATTGATTTTTCTGCTTGCTGTGTTCACTTTCGCTGAATTCGGTGTAGCCTCCGGATGCTAAGAGAAACTTGGTGATCTTGTCTGTCGAAGGCATGTGTGCTTCCATAGTGTGAACAAACTTGAGTTTGGCTATATAGCTTCTGTTTTGCTTGAGATGTTCTTTGTGTCCCATTTGGGCCAAATCCCGGCCCTTTCCTGTCTTTTAGCACCACGAACCAATGCTTTGTTGTCCTTTAATGGTGCCCCCAGCTGGGGTTACAGCTTTAATCTAAACCTGGTTTTAAGTGCTTGAAAGTGCCCTGCTTTTTGTGATGGGAATCTGGAGGAAGTATCTGCATCTGACTTATTTGCTGCTCTCCCTATGACCTTTTAACTTGGAAGGAGTAGGATGATTTTTGCTGATGTGCTCTAGGAAGTGGATTGTTTTGAGTTTGAAACTGCAACAGCAGCTGCTGTTTCTGTTACTTTCATCATTTTGTTTCTGTCCTACTCCCAACAGCCAGAGCAGTTTAACAAAAGATTCAAGCCTTAAAAATACAACCGGAAGCAGAATATTAAAAACATTTGCATCCAAACAATTTGAAACATCCTGGGACTGGCAGGATGCTTTAGGTTAAAAACTAGCTTTAGCACTGGGGGTCATTGTTGACCCTAGATGAAAGCGCCTCAGGAAAGCAAAATGCTGAATTTGGAAAACCTTTGTTCTGGCTGAAATTTCCCTGCAAGAGGATGCAATGAGCATAAGAATGGCATTCCACTTTCAGCAAGTACAGGTAATTTAAGATTTAATCCTTCTGAAGGCTATGCAAAAGGAGAAAATCTGCATAGCAATGATAGGTCTGTTAACTTTTTCTCCGCATAACAATGGTTTAGCCAATGAAGTTTTAAAAAAATAATGGCACAGCTTTCCACCGGTAGGTTTTAATTCTGTTTGCAAGAGGCTTTAGAATTTTAACTTTAAAATGAGCCAAGATGATCTGTATTGAACCCTGCTTTACTGCCTTTTTTTGGGGGGGGGGAGGTATTGTTTGGGGTATAAAAGTACCCCACAGCTATGCAGATCTTGGAGCAATGTGTCCCAGGCATGCTTGATTTATTTTAAAATACGTACAGCAGAACCTTATTGTAAGCCGCCCCGAGGCTTTATTGCGATGGGGCGGCATAGAAATGTTTTAATAAATAAATAAATAAATAAATAAATAAACAAACCTTATAACTGCTGGTTCAGTTACCACATTTTCACTTATCCGCAGTTAACCTTGGTCCAAAGGAGAACTTGTAAAGTGTCTTAAAGTGCCAAAGAGAAGCTGTAAAGCTCTTCCTTTAAGTGAAAAGTCTTGATTCAATAGGGAAAGGAAAAGAAAACGTACGCTGAGGTTGCACGAATATATGGTAAGAACAAATCTTCTATTTGCAAAATTGTGAAAAAAATAAATGCATATGTACAATGTATAGTGTTTGTAATTATCCACAGTTCCAGACATTTGCTGGGGGACTTGGAACCTATCCCCACAGATATAGGGGTCCTGCAGTATATGCACTAGGAAGTTGAAATTTGGACATTTTACAGGAGACACTTCATGACAGTCATCTAGAAGAGCAAGTCAGAAGGGCTACTTATATGTGTGCATTCCAGTGCAAGAAGTGAGCTGGGTGATTCCATTTACCCCACGTTGTGGGCTACAAGCTTATATGCTGTCAAATGCCTGGTAGTAGAGAGAAGCCATCACCTGGCACTGAAAGATGGTGTTGGCATAAGGCAGACCTCCGCGAAGGTAGCGTTTCATGAAACGGGTCCATCTTTGTAGCAAACTACCCAGAGAGCTTTGGCTGCAGGTGGTATAGAAATGAAGAAATAATTACCAAGAAAGCCCTCTCCCTTTTGGAATTTCCCTTGAAAGAGCTGCCTGGTGGAGGGCCTCTCATGATTGCAGCATAAGTTCATACTAGAGGAAGAGGATGGTGGCAGGATGGTTACGTTGCCACATCAGCTACACCATAAAAATTCCTCTGGGTATCTGCCTCAGTGCTTGCTCCCAGCTTTAATTTCTTGGCATGTCAAAACAAAATATTCTAGATTTTGGTGGTACCTGTGACTTGCCATGGAGGCACTATGTATCTCACAAACAATTCAGCATATTAGTGGTGAGGCAGGCATTGAATTCAGCCTTGTACTAGGCAAGAAAGCCCTTCGGCCTTTGAGCCAACTGCTCCGCTTTGATACGTGAGAGCTCAACAAAGTCTTCATTGTGCTTTCTAGGGAGCCCTCCAAGAGCAACTTGCCCGCCAGTCTGTCTTGTCTGAAGGCACATATGTTTTTACAAGATGAGCCAGGTGCACCTGAGTGATGATGACAACCCTGTTTGGCCAGTCTTGCTTTGTGTTGAGGGTAATGCTGGACACTGCTTGGGAGATCAGGAAATAGCATCTCTTCTTTTTAATCATTAGTGTTTGTTGCTGTTGAAGTGGGAGAGGCCATGCAGGCCTTCTCATTACACTGGAAACCATGGTGCAATGGCACACGTTAACCAGAGCTTTAGAAAGAGCACAAAGATGGTAGAGCACGGAGCAAGGCCCCACAATACTAAACACATGAGTAGGGACAGAGTATTTGTATGCATACAAATTATGGTAATTTCACATATCATTTTTGCCTTTACAACTTCAACTGGAATCTGAGAACGTATGTATCATGCTGTCAGTGCATGCAGAAATCTGCCATGTGTCAGGGAGGCCAGTATTCTGATATCTTGATTGACAACAACTCTCCATGTTCTCCTCTAGAAAGGGTTCTTTCACATCACCTGTACCTCATTCTTTTAAAAAAGAAAACATGAACCGCAGGTGGAGACACTAAGGATGGGACAGAGCTTCTGACAGAGTTGTGTCAGAATCCCGGAATCTCAGTTCGAGAAGAGGAAATAAAACTCGAGTTCGTGGGAAAGATCAAGCGTCCAGACCATCTAGGCTTTATTGTATTACCCCAAGGTTCCTGCAGTACTCACGATAATGCATGTATTACCAGGCAGGCAGAGGTGAACTCTGCTGCAAAGCTTCAACACCATTGCAGGGTATTTTATAGGTACACAGGTACAGGGCAATTGATGACAGAATGCAGAGATTGCAATAAGATTCTGAGGTCATCACATACAGAACAGATACAGAAATGTCAGTCAATCATACAGTAACAATGAGATTACGATATTTCTAATTGCCTGTATTGACCCTTTAGTTTAGTAGCGTGAACCCATCTCCAGGTCTGCTTAGACATGTAAATTCAAGCTACTTGAAACTATGCATGAACTCAAGACTCTTATCTACTCTAGACATTCTGAATTGGCCAGGGCACATGGAGCCTCTGGGCTATCAAAAGATACTTCCTTGTACACTGAATTCCAACAATGACTATTTAATCATTGTGAAGGTATGCAATGTAAATTTGGACTAAATGGCCTGTGTACTGTAGCTTACAGCTAAAGGTGAGAGAAAGGAGCGGGGGATGAAGGTCATTTGAAACAGTGACTTAGCTTGGTTTGAGAAGTACAGAATTTGATCCCACAATGCAAAAAGCACACAGAAGTAATGTTTTTCAGACAGGATTTATCCAAATTTTCCCAACAGTTGCATATAAGAATCCTAAACAAGTCTTTGTTCCAAAGGAGTTTACAGTGTAAAATACCAGTGGGAGCCTTTAGAGAAAGTTGTAGAACATCTTCACACAGCCTCTAGAATAAAAATATAGCATTTTCCAGTGCGTAATGGTTGTTACACAAATTATTTTGCTGGTCTTTGTGCATGTGTTGGTGTATCTCTGGAAACCTGCCTTCTGTACCTTGTGTAATTCTTCTCAGACTGGAATGTTCCCATCAAAGAAACTAGCAATGGATGTGCTTTTATTCTGCAGATGCTGAAGGACCATTGACAGTTATCTGTTCCGATAAACCAATAAGCTACCAAATGTGATAATCCAATATGGCTGCCCTTAAACCTCCAAGGTCAGAGGATTGCAGACACCCAGGGGAAGTAAGGAGCAGCGAAGCATCAAGGATGGCTGCCATCCTTCCCTTGCCCTCTGAAACACTTAGATGGCTCATTTCAGATGTGTAAGTGCCCTATCTCTGCTCATTAGGAGGAAGGATCAAGGATTCCTCATGGCCACAGATCTACACTTCTCTCTCCCATCCCCCCTCCCCCATGCTGGTTCCACTGTCTAGCAGCCCTAGGAAGTTGGAGTAGGGCCTTTAATTGCTGTGAATAACTTCTAGTGAAGAATGGAGATGGTCCAAGAGTGTTGGAAATGTTTTTCTCCTTGATGGGCAATAATTGAGGCTGCAACTGATGTCTTTTCATCTTGATTTTCCTTTTCTTAACAGTAAATAAATGATGGTATACTTTTACAACATGTCAAACAAGATTTGAATGTAGCAGAAGCAAGACTTATGATTTCAGGATGCAGGTCTGAACAGGTTTGCTTCTTAATCTGTAAACTGAACAACCTGCCAAAAGCTTCTGTGAAATAAACCCTCCATCTTTGCTGCTATATTTTGAATCTTGTGTTCTCAGGTTACAGCTTCAGTGATATGGGCAGAAATAAACTCCAGTCAGAACAAAACTAGCAAAGCAAATATTTAGGGAAATGTGCATCTCTTTCTTTCCAGATATGGTTATAGAAAACTGTCCTGTATTGTACAGTTTAGATGTGTTGGCATCCTAATGAATCTATGTCTGATCTTATTGTTACTCTGAGTGGGAGAGAATATCACATGCTTATCCACATGCATATATTTTAAACGGAGTTTGTATTTTCCTTGTCAAAGAACATTATAATTGCCAAAACAAAGAGATTCCAGTGTTTCTATTTATGTTGGTGAGGACTCAAATGTAAGATAAAGCAGTGTGGAAACAGATAATTAAGTTAAATGCGTGCAGCTCAGACCAAGTCTTCAGAAACAGTCAAGAAAGAGAACTCATTTCTGTCCTGTAGTGTTTCAGGTATCAGATGAGACCCTATGCAAATAAATACTCTTCCCTAGGCATTTCTAATTTTCTGCACATAGAAATCAACATGCCATGGGAGAAATATATGCAAATCAATTATTTTAGTGCATTCAGTCATGCAAGTCCACTCCTACAGTCAGAAGAATTATAGGTCAAGTGCAAGTCCACTTGCTTGCGTATTTGGTTGTTAAAACTTAAACACATCTCCCAGACAATCTGGCTTTAGTCCGAAAACTGCAAAGGTATCCTAAGGAGCAAAACTATTGAAGTTGAAAGTTGAAAAAGGGAGGTAAGCAGTGAATCTGAAATGGATTTTTCCCCATATTATTTTCAGAAGCTGCATTCTCTGGAAGTAAGATGACAGTATGGACTGTCCCACTTCAGACTAAAGGGGAGTGTAAGTCTGCATGCACTATTTTTAATGCTCCCTTGCATTAAGAATCTTCCCTGCCTTTAAGCAGCTAACACAACAAGAAATGACCTGAGCTGAAACATTTCTCCATAGCATGCTAGCTTTCTAATTTACAGAACAGTGTGTCGGCAGCCAAGGAGACAGATTTAAGAACACTCCAGATGGAAGAATTTTGGGGAGCATGGCTTGTGTAAGAATTTGATTTTCATTTCCAAGAAGTGTTGTCTTCTACCTTAAGCCCATAGACGGTTTGGGTTTTGAGTCTGTAGATCCAGAAGTATTCTCTCTCTCTTAACATCCCTGGATTTCATGGTTCCTCTGCAGTAAATACTTGCAATTCAATGGTAATAGGAGATGAAGAACAGAATCAGACCAGCTGTAGAATTCCAAAAGCCCAGTGGAAGAAACTACCTTATCAGTCATCTAAAATGCATGAGGACATTAGCAATACATGCATCCCTGCAAACAGATACCCGCAAATTGGGTGCAACTACTGAGGCATCCCTTGTTCCCAGGTTCACCCCTACCCCTTGTTTGCTCACATGCATGTGTGCTTGCACATGTGAAGTTAGTGACTGTGTCTCAAAGCTAGGAAGACAGTGATTGGGAAAAGCTGGGTAGCTGAGGGCGAGTGGAGGAGGAGAAGAAGAGGCAGAGGGCAAATCGGAGCCAGGCTACTATGCTATCATCTTAGTCACACATTTGTCCCGTGATGTCCTTGTGAGGTGCAGTAAGGGCAAGGCTTGCTGCCAGGGTTAGGGCGATGTGATTTATGTGTTGTCTGAGCCGCTACTGTGTGGATACAGCTGCTGTCTATCTTCCCACTCTCACCTGCCCCTTTATCATGACTTCCAGTAGCTCTGAGCTGGATTCCAGCTTATTGTGTTTCCTATCATAGGCTCACTAGCAAGCAAGCAGTACACAGAGATGAATTAATGATCGACACTAATATCTAGGCCCAGGGCTTTCTCACTGGAACAGCACATCTGGACCTCTGGTTCAGTGGTTTTACAGCATATTTCTCTCTCTCGGTTTGCTGCCCATTTTATAGCTCTTTTATACAAAACCTTTGAACCTTTTAGTTCCTTATGACTTCCCTCAGTTTTCAGGAATGGCAGCATCGCATGGATTCCCATTAACTAGGGGTAATTGAGAGATGAATCTGCTACACGTTCTAGGTTCTCCTACCATTGCTGCAAGAGCGCTAGCACAGGGCAGAACAGCTCATCCCGGTCTGCTAAACCAGCTCCAAATTTATTTAAGCCATTGGGGAACCTTCTGGAAAAACCCATAGAGCCGCCCAAGAATAAAAGCAGCTGATCAAAGCAAAGCGTTCCCAATGGAAGTGATTTGGGCACAACTGGAGAAAGCATTTTATTAGCATTGGAAAAGGAGATACAACATGGTATCCTATGTAGCCTATTATTTTTCCCTAAACACCCACAAGAGTAAATCTTGCTGTTGGTATTATTTAGATCATACATGTGCCCTGTTGACTAGAATACTTACTTTCTAGGCTACTCAACATTTCTAGCATCTTAAACCAAGGAGAGTGCTAGCAGGCATTTTCTGTTCCCTGCCAGCGTTCTTAGACCTCTGAGCAGGCCTTTTCCTATCTGCATGCTCTTTAGAACAGACAGCAAAGCTGTCTTTGGTTGCTGCTGATTATTCATAACGATCTGTCTGCAGGGGTGGAAGGGGTGACACGATTAATGTCATGCTCTTAGCCCTGAGACACTTTGAATAATTCAAAGCCATTAAGAAGTAGGAAAAGAAGCAGGTACCACAGCCTTGTGCTTTTCTGTTCTTTTTCTTTTTCGTACGAGCTTCCATTTTTGTTACCTAGGAAACCCTAGTTGGCTGGCATGTTGATGACTGGGTAGAATCAAAAGTAGTCATAAGTGTCAAAGCCATCTTCCTCCTTTATGAAGCAGGCCTTGATTTTTCGTCTGAGCACTCAGATTCCCTCGAATTGCCATGGAGTGCTTCATGATCAAAATTCGGGGGTGCCTTCTTGGCAACTTCTGTTGCTGAATTTCTGTGAAAACTTGGTGTCAAAATGCATGTAACATTTTAAACTGTGGTTACCCCTCGGAAATAGTTTCAAGTGTTAACAGTTGGGTAAGCATGACTTACGCGTTTTCTACAACACAAGGAAAGCATTGATGGTTCTCCAAGTTTCAGTTTGCATGGGACTTGATTGTACAACATGACTATGTGTTCACATGTACAAAAAATTAAGAAATGGCAGGATATGTTAAATCACGTTTCCTTGCTGGCTGATTTAGCTCATTCGGATTTCCTCTGTAACCACTTCTGTTAGAGAGAGGATAGGATGGAGTTCCACTCCCTCTTCCTAATTCTCCTTAACTCCCTTGGATTTTTAGGAACTGCCAAGAAATTCTGGGGTAGTCTTTTCCAGCATGCTCCCTACAACATTTCCTATTTCCCAGCTAAAAGAGAGCTGGTGTTAAAATGCCAGGCCCGGCGGGACTAAAGTCTTTTGAGATGTGCTGCATTTACCCACAATTGTTAATGTAGGGCTACTAGTATGGCCAACACAGTCATTCCAGTTTTTCTCCCATCAGATTTGGTAACCTCTGGGTTAACCTTTGGTGACTAGAGTTGCCTCGTTGCCTTCTGATTCAACCCTCTTGGCCTCCTGAGGAGCCCCTCTGTCTCTTACAAGATGCTGTTTTTGTTTTTATGGAATGATAAACTCTACAAGGACACCTTGTTGTTTTTTTGTGTGATGAAGTATTGCAGGGTGAAAAACTTTTCAAGAGGTCTTGGCCTTAACTCACTCGTGGCGTCAGTGCTCCCAAAAGTGTAAACAAATGGAGGTTTGAACTAAGTGCAAGGGCTATCGCTATCACAGTTGATCATGTAAGAGTCCCAAATCGTGCTCTTTGATAATGTGGCCTTTATTATGGAACTATGAATAGATTAATAGAAGAAAGGATATTTGCAAGGAGAGGTCTCTATATATTATTTAGGGAGAGTAATCAATGATTATACTATGGCTTGAGGACAGTGGAAGAAATACCAGGTTTAACCCAAAAGCATTTTCCTTGGCTTAGTAGCTGCCCATCAAAGATGGAACAATACCTGTGACTTCCTTTGTCACAGTGCTGATCAGGCACTTTCTGGTCTTCCCCCAGCACACCTTGGTGGTACAGGCTAGATCAGCCTGGCCAATCTTCAGCGGTGATGAGTGACTCCGGCAGCCTGCAGCACTGTTGCTTCAGCCCGCAGCTTTCAAGTTAAGCTGGAATCATTTCTGTGTGCAAATTCTCACCTGTAATAACAGTGCTGCTGGCCAGCGTAAGCCCATGAGGACCATTTTACTGCAATAAAATTGTCCTCCTGGGCTTCACATGCTTAAAAGAGTGGAAATAAACAAGAAATCCTTTTGATACCCCCAATGGAAGAGATTCCATCAAAGTCATCATTCTTTGCCGTGTTGAGAACAGAGAACACGTTTTTGCCACTGCAAATTCATCCAGTACCCAAAGAAAACAGCTCTCTTCAGGAAGGAGGAGTTGCTGTGCTTGCACAGTTGCTCAATTAAACTCTAAGCAGAACAATGTTGGCTTTTCAGAATCGTTGTCTTGAAACAGAGGTTGAATTGTCAGCACCCTACCTCTGAAAAGAAAGGTCGAGATTCAGTTTCCTGTGCTGAGATCTAGGACAGTACCGTGAATGGGCCTCTTTCTCTTCAAATGACAAGAAAATGCTTTGTCACAAATGCATTTCTCCCTCTCCTGGGGAGTTCTTTTCCTCATTTTCCTCATAAACCTTGAAAATGTATAATACCAGCCAGTGAGATTTGCATAAATGTTACAGAAGTTAAATCTTGCATTTTGGTTCCCTTGCGTGAGCTAGAATTCGAGGGGGGAGGGGTCATGGGGCACCATGCAGATGTTCTGGTTGACCATAAATCAGCCAGAGACCTTTTGCAAAACAGCTGCTACCCCTTGGTTCCAGATCCCGCAGCATTTCTTACGCAGGAATCGCAGCATTTCTTATGCAGGAATCACCACTTGGCCCAAATTAACACATTGCTGAAGCTTGTTTACTGGTTTGTTGCAAGCTCTCCTGGCAAGAGAGATTGAGTTATAGTTCATTTCCTTTCAGCCTAATTAGAATATTGGAGAGAGATCTACTCAAATGTACTCTATTATACATTCTGACTTCTATGAAGATTCTAAAGCTTGTATAGATACAATCAAGATTCCAAAAGGATGTTGTAGAGGTACAAAAGGTGAAAGGAAGATAGGCAAAAATGATCAAGCTGGTGGGATATCTTCCTGTAAGAAACAATGTGTGGGGCTTCTTTGTATGGAGGGGAGGAAGTTAGATAAGGAGGCCATGATATAGACCATTTTTAGAAGAGCGGAAGCTTTGCTATCTGTTGAAATTGGTAGATGCTTTTTTAGGAAAGAGATCCACTACAACCCCAAAATGTCTTTCTTGGGCCATCACTGTCAACTCACATCCAATCAATGCATACATGAAGCTGGGATTTCTTGCCACAACGCGCATAATTTTAATTGCTTATATTGAATCACAGTTGCCATTTTCCCAGTTTGGAAGGATTCTCTTGGAGTTACAAACCTCCTCGGTTTTAACCACCCTCTAGTATCAACAATCTTGGGCACCTCACCTTGCTACTCATGTCTAATTCTAGATCTTTTAGGAACAAATTAAAAAGTACTGGTCCCCACTGCACATCTTGGTGGAACCCAACTGCTTACATCCTTCCATTGAAAGAATTGACTATTTATTTCTACTGTCTGCTTTTCTGTTCTTTCTTCATAAGAAGACCTCTCCTCTTCTGTGAATGCTACGTTTGCTCAGGATTGCTTTAGGCATTTAAAAAATATTTTCATTTTCATCCCTTGGGGTTGATTCAACCCAAATTAGATGCTTTCTAGATCCTCTTAGTTTTCCCAGAGGGTTCATCCTAAAAGTGTGTGTGCCAGCAATCCGGTTCAAGTGGTTCCCGTTCCTTCTGTGTGAGCTCTGTTTCTCCCAAAAAGTTCCCCAGTGTGTTACAAATGGAAGCGCCTCCTCCATACACCCCTCTCTTGTCCACACACAGAGAGACCACAGCTAATTGGCTCCTGGACTAAATGAACCTCCGGCCAGATCTAGCAGGGCTGCTCTTTCTTTCTGCCTTAGTTCAGCAACTAAGCAAATATGGCCCATGTCAGTCAAATAGCATTAGCCTGACCTTCCAGTTCAAACCTATTGCTCCCAGCTGTGGGTATGATCCAGAAAGACCTGTATTCATTGACCATGGGGAATGTACACCAACCTGGCCCCTGCAGCCCAAACACCAGCCATCACTTTCATCAGTGGCAGGGCTTTAGGGAGAGAAATAGTTTACTTTTGGGAAAACCACAGAGGATGAAAGCTCAACTATATTTCCACTCCAGAATGTCTCCAAGAAGACCGTCCCCCCCCCCCCTTCTAGGCACATGCCTACTCACACTTTGTCCTTCTTGGAAAGGATAACACCTTGAGTTTGCATTGCTAATCCTTGAGGCTGACACAAGTTATTCAAAATTTAAAAGGCTTAGGTTAATAAGGTCTCTGTTCTAATTGTGCTGAAGGGAAATCGGAGCTATTTAAATGGCATGATATGCAATCCAGTTCAGTATTCTTTTTCTTAAAGCTGGTTAGCTACGTAGTTTATTTTGTATAGTTTGTGTTTAAATCCCAAAGGCTTAGGGTGGCTAGATGGTGTTATATCATATGAAAGGACAGTTTTTCTCTTTCTTGTGATGTTGGTTAGAGACAGTCTATGTGTTACCATGAACATATTTTGGCATTCTGTAAGAGTCAGACTGCTTGTAGAGAGAATTTCCATAATGGTGGTCTGCTGACATGAAATTCCGCTCTTTTGCTGAGGGGTGGTGTGTTATAGGGGAACTGAAGAAATCACCAACTGGATCCCATATCAGTACAAAAGCATTGCAATAGGAGTAAAGCATTGGCCCCCTCTTTCCGCCACACTTCATCGTCCTAGACTGTGCCAACTTGGACTGTCGGGGCAAAGTTTTTATGACGGAGATCATCTTCATTTGATTTCCACTTTTCCTCCAAAGTGCTCAGGACAGGATTCATCATTTTCTTCCTACCCTCCGTTTCAGAACAACCCCGTGAAGTCATTTGTCCAGGATCACTCACTGAGCTTCAGAGCTGAGTGAGGGTTTTAAGTGGGGTCTCTCCATTCTTCCTGGTGTCGCGCTGTACTCTTAAAACAAATGGCAAAGAACACATTATCTTACCTGTAGAAAGCTAGCAGGTCGGGATGAACATTGTAACCAACCCTCCCCTTGAAAAACAAGGTTTTTGAGCACAGGATGCTTCTGGCGTGGAAGAAAAAACACAACGTTTATTTTTGTTTCATTGCCACTTCAGTCTATAAAGCAATAAAGCACACTCTTCCAGAAGGGCAATACCTCACTCTATTTCTGTGGTCTCCAGTGTGCTGCCCATAAATACCAGTGTCCTAGTGTCACCTTTTACTGGCTTCTGCCAAAATCCATCTTTTTCTTGACTTTAATTTTATTCCTTAAGATTAAACAAATTAACAAGGAGGTGACCATGCCACAAAGCCATGTGCTGTTTTCCAACATCATCCGTGTTTCGATTTGCAAGGGTGGTTTTGTGTTAGAACTTGAAGAAAAACCTCTGCTTTATATGCCCTTTCTTGGGTGAGTTGTGCTTCTTTTTGTCTCACCATTGCAGCTTATAGGACATGATTTTTTTTTACTTTTGGTCACCAGCCACCTTCAGCCTGGCAGCCGTTTTATGAATGGGCAAGTTTTTTTGTGGTAGCCACTTTGCAAGAGTGTGCACGGCACCAATCCCAAAAGTTTGGGACCACACTGTAATTTACACAATATACTGACAAACTGGTAAGTCTCCAAAGGAGAAAGTTGTTGAGAGGTACAAAGGCCGGTTGTACAAGAAAAGGTTGAAGGCTGGGTATGTTTAGACTAGAGAAGAGATTTTTAAGCAGTGATAACAGTAGATATCTTCAAATATTTGAAGCACTGCTGCATAGAAGACAGAACAGATTCGTTCTTGCTTCAGAAGGTAGGACCTGAAGCGTCGGGCTCAAATTATAAGAAAGCGGCTTTCAGCTGAGCTTTTGGAGAAACTTCCTGATAATGGAAGGTGATTGGCAGTGAAATGGAGGCTGTCTTTCAAGGGAGTTGGCTCTCCTTTCAACTCGAAGCCTTTAAGTAGAAGCTAGATTTGTTAGTAATTTATTTCCTGCACTGGGCTTCATGTCCTTTGAGGTCTCTTCTGGCTCTGGTTCTGTTACTTGCCTGAATGTGTCTTTGCAGTTTTAAAGATGTTGGAGAATGAATAAGAAGGGGGCAATGTTTAACTTATCCTTTTTGTTAAAGGATGTCTTCACTCACTCGAACCCTCCTTTCTCTGTTGGTCTCATACACTTCACCCCCAACAGGGACACTGTGCTTCTCATACCCATTTCTTGCCCATAATTGGCAGAATTCTTGGTATAATTTTCCCCTCCTGCTGAATATCCTCATGCCCCATATTCTTCATACAAAGCTACAAGCCATTGTAGCTTTTTAAAATTTGGCTTTTAAATTGTATATTGTATTTTCTTATACTTTGCTATATTGTATTCTTACTGTATTTTATATGTTGTTGTAAACCACCCAGAAAGTTTCAGCTATTGGGCAGGATAGAAATATAATTAATATCACAGTTACAATATGGAGCCATAACTGCTAGAAGAACCTTGGAATGAACACATCATAAAGTCAGAGGGCATTTGAGAGAAGAATTTGAGGAATTCATATTGCCATCAGTTAGTTGGAAATCCAAAAAAATGTATTAATATTTGTGGGTTCTCGGCAACAAAGTCAGTTTTTAATGTAGTTAGCCTCAGGTTGTAAGATCTTTGCATCATGAAAGTGCTAAATGAAATTCCATTCAAACCAGAACTCTTCACTTCTAGTTAATAAAGATCATCCAACCCATTTTGTGCTGTTTTCACAAGGTCACATTGCACTGGTCCGTTCCTTCCCGGAACTGAGCCAATTTAAATTAAATCTTCCATTACCAGACAAAGGGTATTAATTACGCAGCCTTAGTCCGTTAATTATCTTGGCCTAATTTTCTGGAAAGCGAAGACGGTGCGCTGTGGCAAATCATCAGGATGTTTGTAACATTTAGACTTGTTTTTGCTGTTGTGTGCATCATTCAGGGCAGTGATAAGTAACCTTTCTGCAGCTGGCCAGTGTAGGCTGGGTGCCTCAGAAAGGCTCTGAAAAGGATTCTAACATGTGATTTTTGAAGGAACACATTGCGAAGAGTTGCTGTTAAGAATACAGTCGGCATCACTCTAGGCAACTCGGAAAAAAGCCACCAAGTTTCTCTCTCCAGGTGAAGTCTTGGACAAGAGACACCAGGTGTGCCATTTCTGGCCAGCCCTGCCCAAACGGTCAATGTGAACAGCATCATGCTGTGTGCCATCTCAGCAGGGTCTACCTGCGATGTATGGGAGCCTTCCACATAGTACTGTGGATTGCACAAGCGCATCTGAGTGAGACTTGCCAGGGAAGCTGCGGCGGCAATGTCATGACCCTTCTGCCTCGCATTGAAGACTTGTCCAGGCCCATGGTTAAATGAGATCCTCATAGCTAGAAGGCTTGTAATGGTTATTCTTGAATGGCACTGGAGAGGGGAGCTTTCCCTCAAAAGTTGGCAGTGGGTAACTTAGTATGTAAAGGTAAGCCATGATTTACATCACTAGGATGAGCTGCGCCAGTCCTTGAATTTATTCACTCTCTTGTAATCCTCTGGCACAGTTGCATGGAGTTTAGAAGCTTTTGTGTCCATTTTTGATTAACTGAAGTTCAACATTACATCTGAACCCATGCAAACTGTGCTAATACTTAACTCTGGTTAGTTGAAACAAGGCAACTTCAAAGGCAGTTTATGAAGCTGGCTTGTTTCAGCAAGCCATCATTTAGATTAGAAGTTTAGATTCAGATGTAATGTTGAGCTTCGGTCAATCTAAAATGGAAGCAGCGTTTTCCATTCTTGTGGCTGTGCTATATAAGGAGAGGGAAGAGGGAGCATGTGAGCCTATGGCTTGCTGTGACTTGTCTGCTTAATTCTAAACTATGATTTATTACTGCATGTGAACACAATTACTTGAGTGCTCACTTGTGAATTTGGTTGGACTTCTAGCCTACCTCTTATTTAAGATTCAGGGTAGCTTATAGCTGGGGTTGGCAGACATCAACCTTGGAGGCTGTGATCTTGTGTGTGTGTGTGTGTGTGTGTGTGTGTTAACTAGAGCCCCCAAGGTCTGTTGATTGAAGCCAGGTGCAAAATACTGGCTAGGGTTGAAAGGAGATAGAGCCAAGCAGAGCAGCATTTTGGTTCATGGGATGGCGCCAAGTACCTTTTGCACCCGCTGGGATGTCCTGAATATGCAGGTACCAACCAACATCTGTGTTATTTGGCATAGCCTTCCCCAACCAGATGCTTCCAAATGTATTGTACTTCAGCTCACATCACCCCCAGCCAGCATGGCCAAATGTTGGCTGAGAATGATGGGACATACAGGCAACATCTAGAGGGTCCCAGGATGGGGAAGGTCAGTTGAGCAGTCAAAGGGGAGAAGCTGTTCTGCTGTTGCTATTGTTAAACAGAATGGGGAAGCCTTGCTGAGCTATGGCAATTATCCAGTGATTTCTAGGTGATGGCTTCCTGGCTGCTAGTAGCCATCCCAGAGAAATTGGCCTTTGAGGGCTTCAAGAAGAGGCTCCCACTGTGGGGCACATGAGAAAGGGTATCCCAGTGCTGGAGTCCCCACCAAAAGCCATTTCATACCATGGTTGGGGAGAGGAGGTACAAGGAATTCTCTCAGCCAGCTTATACATTATGTGAAGCCATTCTGAGAGTGGTTTTTCTGCATCCTTTTGGTTGAACTTGGCACAGGGATGGAATAATTGGACGAGACATTCTCAGTGGTTACAAGCAATTGTTACGATGAGAGCAGAGCCAAGCCAAACTGCACGTGGCAGGGAAAGTAGCTGCCAGGAGCAGGGTAGAACTGGCTCACAGCCATGACAAAGAGAACCTTTCACACTTGTCCCCCATTTCTTTGTGTGCCGAGTGGGGTGGGGGGGTAGATTTTGTTTGGAAGAACAATGCAGGAGTTTTCATCTCTCCCACGCACCACTCGTCCAGAGCTACCACACTAAGCCAATTCTCCTTCCCTCAACTTGTCCTTTTCTATTTAAAAAGACGCTGGGAGGTCCAGTCTCTCCCATGCCATGAGTAATTTGACCCTCACTAAACTAGGCGGTACAGAACCTGAGGGCCAAATTCAGTTTTCGAGAAACTCTCAAGAGTGGTGGGTGGGGCTGAAAAGGGGAGAGGTTAAATTAAAAAAGAAAACATGTTTTAGCTCTTAGTGCTGGGAGCTACACCTTCAGAAAGTCATTGCAACCTTTAAAAATGGGACATAAAGCCATGCAAAACACCAAAGGGTTGGTGTGGGAAGCAACTGGGGTGTGGAGAAGGGGGCATGGCAAGAGGATTGCATTGGGACTCAAGGAGGTTCAGCATCCCTGCAGGTCAGAAGCCACTCTAGGGCTCCAGTTTTTAACATGGTGCTTGGAGGGACTTGGGCATCAGGCTAGAGCAGAAAAGCAAACTGCCTGTACTGCACAGTGCATCTGTTTCGCACAGTAACCCGGCTTCTGGGTGTACTACTTGTTTCTCCTTCCCTTTGGGTGGAAGCAATTGTAGGATTCTTCTGCCCTTTAAATAGCCAGAGGGGTGGGTGGAATATCCCAGTAGCACCATTCGCCATCTAGATTTCCTTTTAAAGCAACAGCTACAAGTTGGGATGTTCCCAGTGTGGGACCTCGAGGTCTGAAAGCAGCATGGCACCGAATGTGGCTTCCGGCTCCATGGTCCCGCCTCTGGGCTGGGCAGGGACATCTGGCTGACCACAGCGGGGAGGCAAGTGTCTGAACTAAGTTGACCTCTGATTTCGATACAGCCGTGCTCATTTCTAGAAGGGGTGAAAAGCGGCACCTCTCTGGAGATCGTCTTTCCCCTCTGAAACACTCTGTTAATGGCCTTCCATCTTGTTGTGTGTGTCATTGCAGGTGCTCTCACAGTTGGCCTTGTGCGACAGTGTCAAACCATTCATGGACGTGACAGGACCTGTATTCCTCCACGGTTGCCTCCTGAGTGGGTCACCACCTTATTTTTCATCATCATGGGAATCATTTCACTGACTGTCACATGTGGCTTGCTAGTAGCTTCCCACTGGCGAAGAGAAGCAACTAAATATGCACGCTGGATAGCATTCACTGGAAGTAAGTGTGCCTGTCTGCAGGCCAAGCAGGTGGGAATCACCTGGCCTTTTGGGAAGCCAGCCAAGGGGCACCTGTGTTTATCCTGCAGTGTTTGAATTGCTTCCAAGCACTCTACTGCTCTTTTGACGTCCCACCTTCAATCCGCCTTTTCCCCACAGGAACCTGAACCCTGTTGTCCTGGTGCAGGAAGCCTGTGCATATTAGCTCATTCTTCAGCAGAAGGGCAAATGTCAGACCTGGCAGATGATCTCTGTCACTGCTGTTACCTGGGGATCCAAATCCTGGTGATTTGTCCCTGGCAAAATAAGCTGTGAACATGCTTGTTTTAATCCAATACATCTTTTTTTTTTTTTTACTTTTCAATGTGATGCATTGGTTTCCAGATGTAAGACCTGATGTTTGAACAGTTTTTATAAGCCAGTGTTGCCCCTGCTCCTTTAAAAACTTTTGCATGTCTAAAAATTTGGATTTACCGTCTGAAAGCCCAGTTTCACAATCATGTATAAATACTTTGGAGGAGAGACTATTTTATCGAAAGGAGGATCTTTAGTCTTTCCGGATGGACATAACATGTCCCTTTAAAGAAAAGGCACGGCTTTAAGTTTATAAATTAGCATTACTGAGTAAGCCCAAACTGATAAAAGGTTTACAAATATAGAGCATGTTTTAAATGAACTGCCATGTTTCTCAGTTCATTATAAACTGAGTACTTGCATATATGGTTTTATTGTAAAACCGCCCTGTGACACTTGTAGAGGACGGTATAAAAAAGGCATAAATAAATAAACAAACAAAACAAAACAGCCATCTCCAAACTGCTCATGAGGTGTGTTGGAATGCACCTCCCATCATCCCCACCCAGTACGGTTACTGGGGATTATGGAGACTGTTGTACAGCAGGAGGGTGGGCGCTAAGTCAGGAGATGTTGCCGCATCTGTCTGCCTATTCAATTGCCCCTTCGGAAAAATGATATCCATAGAGAGCATGATTTGTAGAAAAACCAAAAAGGGCAGTTAGCCAGTAGCAGTGTCAGCTGGGGCTGTGAAACTTCTTCCTGGATTCTGTGCCATACGGTGAGCTGTGGTTCTGCGCATGAGGTGGCTCTGCCTAGATCGGTAGCGTCTGGGTATTGCAGAGTTTGAGGCAGCCCTCCTGGCTGCTAGATGTCTTGATCAGGGGTTCCACAGGGTGGGAGTTCCACAGGATCCATTCCACACTTGCATAGAGCTGTGAATAGAATACTGTCGAAGGCATCGTTTGGAACTGGCTCCCGCAAAATGTGGCGAAGGCTTAGCTTTCAATGGGATTGGAAAAACGCACAAGTAGCATGTGCAACAAAATGTGGCTGCATATGGAGAGCTCCAGTCAGTCAGCCAAGCCCTCCTCCAGGCTACCCTTTCGTGCCCCTTCCCACCCAGTTCTTCATGTTATTCTGCAGTGGCATGCTGTAGTCTCTGAGCCCACCCAAACCCCACTGGACTGGATTGGCGAGGCAGCTAGCATTACGTTCATAGTTTTTTGTACTTCTAGATGCCTTGAGGACCCTCTCAGTTTGCTCATGTGCCCCTCTTGTACCTGTCACCTAGAAGCATCTGATGCCTGGGGAACTATGGCTTCTGAGGGTGTTGAGCTCAGGCCCAAAGGTCCGTCTAGCTCATCTTCCCAGGGTTCCCCAGACAGCCGCAGCCCTAACCCTGACGCCTTGTACCC